>OX422219.1:532444257-533841484 GCA_949130495.1 Sambucus nigra | reverse complement strand
GCTGACCACAAAGGACGACTATGACCTGGGGAATATCTTCATCCTGCTTTTCTAGTCAGGATGCTCACCCTCTACACACGTAACTTCCCAATGATAGCAAGGAGGGGCATGCTTAACATGTATATTCACCGTCATATAGGGTATACATACATCCCACATAATAAAGACATACCATTATATAAGGTATACCTGCAACATCATTTTCATTTTCATTATACGCTCTTAGGCGCAGTTTTGATTAACATTATTGTTTAGTATATTTCCCTAAAGATATACTAATCGTCAATTCTCACCCATCTTACCCACTTAGTATATATGCTATACTATTTCTCACTTGAAGATCACATGTCGCTTCTAATATGAATTGTCTCTCAATTCGATTTAAGTTAAGGATATTCTCTTATCCTAATGCACCTCAATTAGCATTTATAAATCTCCATTCGTAATATGGTTCAATTCATTTTATGAACCCGTAAAGTTATCCCGTTTGGGATTGGATCCTAAGATCCATTATCTATAAATTATTCCCACTAATTCATATGAATGTGATTCTCTCCAAATGGATTCTCCAATAAAAGTGGGCTTCCCCACTTAGAATATAACATAATATCTAATCGATATTCCTCAAGTTTGGTCAATATGACTCCATTAATTTCTAATAAGGGAAACTCGCTAAAAGTCTCCAAAAACATACTCCAAATATCTCTTATAGAGATTCCCAATCGATAACCTCGAACAAAATGGGATGAAATTCTTTTTAGAAAATCAATCCCCCCAAAGCCCTGTTTCCGAATTGATTCGGGCCAATTCCGAATCGATCCGGCCCAGCGAATCGATTCGGGCAGGAAGGCGAATCGATTCAGGACATTAGACCTGGGATTCTGTCTCAGGACGAATTGATTCGGCTGGAGTCCGAATCTATTCGGTCACTTAGACCTAGGCACCTGCATATTTCTGAATCGATTCAGCTAGGGGGCCGAATCGATCGGCCTACCTGGAGGCTCGAAAATGGCTACTTTTTGTAAGCCTAAATTACCCAAAATTCATTTTAATCATTTTCTCTCCAAATTTCTTCAACCCAATTACGTATATATCATGAATAGTCATCCTAGAATACATATAAACTAATTTCTATCATCAAATCTAAGATCTACATATCAAATCTAAGATTATACCCAAAAGTTAGGTTTTTATAAAACTAAACCTAAAACCCAAAATATCAATCCACAAATCATGCAATAAATGTAAACAACAATTATTTAGCAAGTTTAATCACTTACCTCGGGTTCATAGGGTCTGAATCCACCTTGAGATCGAGTAGAAACCGGAAATCTCCACTTTCTCTCTCTTTTCTCCTTCCTTTTCTTCTTCTTTCTTCTTCTTCTTCTTCTCTCTCTCTCTTTCTATTTCTCTTTCTCTCTTTTGGAGAAATATCTCCCTGCTTTTTAAGCCTAATCTCCCAAGATACACATCTTTAAATGATAATACACACTTTAAATGACCCGATGACTTTAATTCGAGTCAAACGGTCCTAATTTATTTTGGAACCTAAATAGACCCCAATTATAGTAATTTCGACTTTCTCGACCCTTTCGGAAGCTATGGTACCCTTAGAATTTCCATTCGAGACACTTTCTAACGACTCTAAAATTTTGACTTCAATTGCCAATTTAATTATTCTCCAATAAAATATTATTTATTTCTCCCAGCATAAATTTATTACTGTTCCAAAAGTCTTGGGGTGTTACAATCTTCCCCACTTACAAAAATTTTGTCCTCGAAATTTAGCTAAGCCTAGTTCTCCCAAAGCTCAACTATTTCTACTCTACCCATCATCACTAATCCTATCTCCAAACTTCTAACTTCTCACGACGAATTTACCTAATTTATTTTATTTTAATTTAAATATGAGTTATATAAAACCAATTTCCGCAACAAGGGCTCCCATACACCCTTTTTATATGAGCTTTGTGCTCGAACCAATCATAATGAGGCTTTATTTGCCTCCAAAGTTCCACAATTCCATAAATATAGAATATATTAACATTTTAAGATTAGAGAAATTTTGAATGCTCCAAAGAAATAACTCCTCTCAATTACATACATTCGCCACTTTCGTGCGAGGGACATCTCGCAAAAGCGAAATCCAAACAAGGAACCCTCCCAATACACTACTATGAGGCGACGTCGGGGATTGAGAGTTTTCTAAATCCGGACTAGAGTTTTGAAAAATTTAATTTTGTCAAAATCATTTTGAAAAGGCCCGAAGGCCGATAAAAAGTTTTATTTTGAAAATAGTTTATTTTGAAAACGGTTTATATATTATAATATAATATAAAATGCCTTATGTCCAACACAAGGTCTTTTAAATTATCATATATATAACAATATGTAGCTCACAATTATTATCATAATCATGAGCTAAAATTTTACCTGCGTCCCATCAAACCACAATCTCAACTATCATACATAAACAACATCTCTCATCATTTCAATATATATATAGCCTTTTTATAAGGCTCATCCATATCTGGAATATAACAATCATATAAGTCTAACATGACTATAAAAGAAGAAGTAGATTTTATCATTACTACTTATCATACCACAACCATAACCAATTTTACATTTTCCACAAGGTTTAAAGATCTTTTTGAGCACCTTGTGACATCATCTATTGTTTTACAAGATAATAACATAAGAGCCTAACCTGCTCCAAATTCCCCTTAGGGTGATTCCATACATAATAGGGCTATAGTACTACCCATTCACAATATCTTACATACGATATTCCCAAAATTCATTTTTGTAATTATCCTATTTATAAAGGAAAATTATCTTACAATATCCATCTCTAGTCCGATTGCCCTTCCACATCAATGGGCTCCCAAACAAAGTCCCCCGGTCTAAAATGACCTCGAATCTGCTGTAGGGGTTGAACTTCCAAAACTTCATCAAACCGTGGTCCATTTCCTCTTTTAGGACAATTTCTCTTTTTATGACCTATTTCTTTACAAAAGATACACTTACCCACAAATCCTTTCCGCCCACTCGCATTACTAGCACTCTCATCACCAAACTTACTTGATGAACTCGAATCTCCAAAGTTCTTATTCTCTTGCAAATGAAAGCGATATTCATGACACTTTAATAGTGTCGTGTTTACTACCTCGACAAAAGTCATTAACTTAGGACCCTCGAACAAATGTTGCCGAATTCTCCAATTTAGACCTCGAACAAACTTTGATATACGTTTCTCTTTCATATTTACCTAATTAGGTACTAATTTCTCCCATAGAGAAAAATCTTCTTCATACTCCGCCACCGTTCTATTTCCCTGAAAAATCTTCATATTTCTACTAGAGGAAAGAAAATACCTTCGATCAAAAAGTTCCTAAAATTCTTTTATAGGTAAAGTATCTCTCTGTTCAGATGTGGTGACAGACTCCCACCATCGAAGAGCTGCACCCGATAACTTAAAGGTGGCTAAAAATTATTTCTGCACCTCACTACACTCAACCATACGGAGGTGCCTCTGTCTACTATTCTTCCATTGGCTTGCAGTCATTGCATCAACTCCCCCTGCAAACTCGGGAGGATGCCCCTTACTAAAATCTTCCTTCACTCTCACCCATAAAGATAATCCTAAATGGGGTTGGGCTGCTTGAACGGCAGATTACTGAGCCATCATAGAAATGGCATTAGCTACTGCTTGTGCCACAATATTGGCAACATCATCTGTAGTCATGTCCCTTTGAGGCATTTGGGGTTGCCCTTTGTTTTCCCTTCCTGAACGACCTCCCTTCGGTGGCATCTGAAACAAGAACAATTGTATCAGAACGCCTTTCAAATATTTTTGATTCACAAAAAGATATGGACGTATGAATGTAATCGTCCTAATAATAAGCCTCTACATCAAGAACGCTTACGAAAGACCGTAGTAACGCACAGAGATCCTAAAGACACTAGAACCTGATGCTCTGATACCGTCTGTGACAACCCACTCCAAATAATAATGGGTGGCCAACCCTATACTACAATAAATCAGGTATCTCAGATGGCACAGTCTCAACATCAACATGCAAAACTATAATACAAGTCTAACTACCCGAAATCATTAAAAGCGAATTGTCAAAAAATTGGAAACTTTTATTTAACAACAATAACAAAACCAATAATGCAATCACAACCAACAGTATACATATAACTACGATGAGTGAATTGTGCAAACTCTGAAGATATATAAAGAGTACAATACAATGTGCAACAAAATCTCAACAATAAAATACCCGAATGTGCTGTCGGGTAACAGACAATACAACAATCTGAGAAATGAAATAAGAAGGTGTTAATCTACAACACTTGAGATTAATCTCGATATACAACTGAATCCTAATCTAGATATACAAGGATAGGAATCGACTAAAACAAAGTGCTGAGGCAGTCCGCAATGCCATAGCTCCACGAATCCTGTATGGATGAACATCAAAGGAGTCCTTGCGGAGGAAAATCTGAAGTAGTATAATATATACATGGAGGAGAAAATATAAACGGGTCAGAGCCCGCGTTTGAAAAACTGTTTATAGCAAGTGTATTAAAATGCATAATAATTATAAATGCATTATTACATGATTAATGTGGAATTGAACTCTCCATAATAATTCAACTCACCTCTCAACTAAAGCGCGCACTAAATGTATGCACGTGATCTCCAAAAGGATGCCCGATTCTATTTAGGTAAGAGGATTCTAATTTACACCCAAATTGAGTATTTAAGTGAAATCATCTAACATATTACTCAATCTAAACTCATTTCTATAATCTATAAGTTATATACATTACTTTAATGTAATAGTTATAATTATCTTTATAATGTTCATTTGTTGAACATATAAAGTTACATGATCCAATCATGTCCACATCATCAAAATACATCAACAATCTCATTTACTAGAATTTTGTATTCTAGTGATGCCCTTATAAGGCATGAAACCATATATATAATTATTACAGTATTTATATATGTGTTATTAGCATCATGAATTTAAAGACTAAATTCCTCTCGATTCTCAACACGGCACTGCGTTTCGTGCGTGGGACATCTCGCCGAGGCAAAATCCAAACAAGGAACCCCTCCATTACACTACTCCTGACCGTATTAATCCTCGAGGCTCATTATACCCTCAAGGCATGATGCATGTAACCCAAATTATTATTATCCAGTTTTAATTAATTAATATTCCCAATTCTCAACAGTACACGGCGTTTCATGCGTGGGACGTCTCGCCGAAGCGAAATCCACACAAGAAACCCCCTATTACACTACTCCTGACACCGTCGATCGTTGGGATAGGTGATATATATATAATTAATTATGAGCATTATGGACTAAACTTATCCCGAAGTTCCAACATTACACTGCGGTTCATGCGTGGGACATCTCGCCGAAGCGAAATCCAAACAACGAACCCCCTCGATACACTAATCCTGGCAATGTAGGTCGTTGAGGTCCATTTTTCCCTTGATACCCAAATACAAGCATAAGTAATAATAACCATCCAACCGAGCTATAGGTCGAAGGACGCAGGTTCACATGCTATCATCTTCTAGTTGCCCATATACTGTAATAACCCTCGCTTATGAGACCGTATTTTATAGTAATTACTTAATATAGTAATTAGAGACAAGTGTTGGGTTATGATTTGAATGTTAATTCAATGTAGAAAGTTGATATTTATTGTGAGTTTGCATACATATCATAATCATGGGTAAATATTGCTATGTCATGCTTATTAATATCATCTGAATTCAAAATGATATTTGGCTAAATTATGAGACCGGAACCTAAATTGAATTTTAAAATGTCCAAATGATAATTTGGAGGTTGCAGTTGATTCCGGAACGTGCGAAATAGTCAGATAATGTACCATATTGTATTTTGAAGTTTTGGGCAGTTTTGACTGATTGTACCTAAATTATGCAGTTGCGTATTATTTTATCGCACTACTAGTTAATTTATTGGTATATTTGTCTTAGGTCACGACTTAAGCCTTCTAAGTCTTCCTATTACCCTAATTCCCTTCCTAAACCAAAGAGAGAAAGAGAAGAGTAGAGAGAAAGATTAGAGCTTTGGAGATTTTGAGAGATTCTTGGTCCTACAATCAAGAGACCTGCAATTTGCTGAATCAAGGCAAGTTTCTACTTGCAAATTGTGACTTAAGATAGATGATTTGTTATGATAATGATGTATTGATTTTGGTTTACCTAATTTAGGGTTTTTCTTATGGATTTATGGGTTTTGATTCATTCAAAGATGATTGGGATGGTTCATGAGGTTTAAGATGGTCATTAGTGGTGTTGATGTTATCTTGGTGTTGTTATATGAGTCTGGTTTGAAGAAGAGTTGAGTTGGGGTGGAAATTGGAGTCCAAGACTCCATAGCTAAACTTGGCAAAATCGCAGGCCCGAATCGATTCGGCCCCCTGGGCGAATCGATTCGGTTAGGGCCAGTGCTCAGGTCTTGTAAACCGAATCGATTCGGAGTTGGTCTGAATCGATTCGGCAGTTATGCAGAAACCCAAACCTTCTGACCGAATCAATTCGGTTCCCATCCGAATCGATTTGGCAACTATGCAGAATCTCAGATTTTCTGGCCGAATCGATTCGGCCAAGGGGGCGAATCGATTCGGAAGCCCTGCACTTTTCCAAAAAATTTTCTTTCAAATTTTAATCCTTTACTTTAGGATTAGTAATTAGGGACCTTCTTAAATGAAGTAAACTTAGGGTTTAGAGTGTTAGTTGAGTTGGGTCGACATCCTAGACTCGAAAGGGTTCATCTAGGGTTCTTTCAAGGGGGAATTTAAAGTAATGTTTAGGCGTTACTTTTGTCTTGTAGTTTATAAGGGTCTAGAATATATATTAAGGTCAATTTGGATACTTTAGGATTCATCATGAGTTAGAATTTGACTTGATGGTTTATAGTAAAGCCTAAAAGAGGCTTTGGGGATAACTTTGGAGTTTGAATTCCTTATCGAGGATGTTATGACGGTACGAAATACGTGTAGTCCCGATTTAGCTTATACATTTATTAAAATGGGAAATTGATAAGGTAAATGATAATTTACTAAATCATGTAATGGAAATTAATAAAATGGATGTAACACACCTCTCTAAATACCATCTTAAGGGAAGTCCGTGCGATAGGTGAAGTCCCCTGGCTAATGAATGCATGGTGGATATAGCCCTAGGCCATATGAGCGCTTGTTTTATTTTTCTGCGATGGGTAGGAGATTCTGGGTGTGGTCTTGACTACCCCGCAGGCATATGGCCGCTTCCCGACGATTTCGATAGGATCCCAGGTTGTCTTATGATAGGCCCTGGAAGATGATGGTTATTTAGGGACGCGCACAGTGGGGAAACCCGGACGGGCGGTCTTAGAATCGTTATATTTATATTTATGACTATTCTAATTATCGAGTTGGACTCGATGGAACATGAATGCCATAAAGAGCAAATTTATGCCACAAAGAGCATGCTATTGAGATTAGTGCCATAAAGAGCACATGATGATAATTATATTCCTGATAAGGAAATGGAATAGAAGATTGAAATTGAAATATGATGAAAGATGATAAAGGCTCATAAGTACTTTTAATTCTGTTTTAATATAAATTTCATTCTACATAGTCATGTATCAGCTTTAGTCCCTTTCATGACGTTACCATGCTAGGCTATTACCCATGCTTACTTGTGCATCATTATCATACCTGTCATTTATCTATTTGATCACATATATCCGGCCCTGACCGGTTTTCCCTTCTTGTTGTATATATATATATATATAATCCGTTCAGGTGTTCCGCCGCACGGTCGCCCCTAATGACCTTCCCTTCCACATGTTTTGAGGAGCCGTGATATCGTGCGGGTCTCACGGTATGTTTTGGTGTAGACGCCTCCAATTACATTTTCTAGTTATGATCAGTTTATTCGGGCATGTTGCCCAAACCGTTGTAATTGTGTAATGGATCTATTATGTAACACTTGGTACTATTTGTATGTTGTATGGTTATATTGACCGACGTTTCATTCGGTTCTTTTGTATCTTTTGGGTTTCTTATATACGCTTGTGGGGGTTTCCACCCTCTATTTCTATTATGGGTTGTTGAGAATGTTTTCTTTTATTTCAAAACCAAAGTTTTTGATAACCCATTTTCTGGAATATAGTGTGGTTGTTCCTTATACTTTGTATATTGTTGTGATGCTGAGAATGATATTTATCAATGATTTCCTATTTTATCAAGGTATAGGGCCGGCCACCCTTTATTTTGATAGCGGGTTGTCACAGATGGTATCAGAGCCTCAGGTTCTAGAGTCTTTAGGATCTATGCGGACTTGCCATGTTCTACCGTAGCGTTCTTTGATATAGAACTTAATGTTAGGATTGTTTGTTGCTTATGTATGCGATCTTCTGCTAAATAGATTGTTTTGTATTATGTTTTAACTCTGCCTCGTCTTTATCTCAGATGCCGCCGAAGAGAGGACGTCCCACTAGATGTAATAGGGTTGTTGAGGATGAGTTTGGTCCTCAATCGCAGCAGGGGAATATCAGTGCCGCTGAAGTGGCAAATATTGTGGCCCAAGCTGTCAACGCCGCGATGACTGCAGTGGCCCAACAAATGCCACGAGCTCAAGTGAGGGGACAAGAAGCACCAGTTCCTACGGGACCTTCTCAGTGGGAACGGGTGAGGGAGTCTTTCCTTAAGGGACATCCCCCGGAATTTGAGGGAGGTTCGGATGTTATAAAGGTGAACCAGTGGAAGAGAGATATGCAGCGCCATCTCAGGATGGTGGAATGTAGTGAGGAGAAAAAGCAAATTCTCGTTACCTTCAAGCTGGTCGGACCGGCCTTACACAGGTGGGAGTCAATGATGACACCCGAACAAAGGGATACTATGTCCGTCACAAATTTTTGGGCTTTGTTTGATGGAAAGTATTTCCCTCCCGCAGTTCAGAGGGAAATGCAGAGGAAGCTTCAGGATTTAGTACAAGGGGAGAGATCGGTTGCCAAGTACGAGGAGGAGTTTACCCGGTTAGCAAGCTTTATACCGAATGAAGTAACTCCAGAAGCAAAGAGGATCTCCAAGTTTGTGGGAGGTTTGCACTGGCGAATAAAACAACATTTGCTTGGAAATCCATCTCTGGTGACCTCTGGTGATGTGATGAATGCTGCTTTACTTCACTGTCAAGAGCATAGATTGTTTGTACAAAACAAAAAGAAGGTTATAGTTGCGGGGCAAGCGGTGAGGCAGGGAGGAGTTGGGGGCGGAGGGGGAACATCTTCTTCGTACTAATCCTCGGGGAACAAGCAGGTTGAGAGGGATCCTCAGCAGGGGGATTCGTCCAAGCGCCAACGTTTCGGTGGGTTTAATGTTGGTGGCAATAATAACAGGCAGGGTCAAGGTGGTCAGCAACCACAGGGTGGTAGAGGTGGAAATGGAGGTAGGGTCCAACAGGGCCGAGGTGCGGGGCAATTCCGAATTAACCAAGGTAGGAATCAGGATAATGCGGCAAATAAATGTTTCCAGTGTGGGGAGCTAGGCCACTACAAAAGGGCGTGTCCTCAGTTGGTTGGAGGGCATCTTCCTAGGGCCCCATAGCAGCCGTATGTACAGTTTCCTCCCCAAGCGCCTAATCCGGTTGCTCCTCGTGAACAGGGGCAATTGCAGTACGGACGGGTTTACCATATTTAGAAGGATCTACTCCCTCCAGCTCCTCCGGCACCACCAGCGATCGAGGGTAAGTTTCTCATACATGGGCACATGGGTCGAATACTATTTGATACGGGTGCTACACACTCCTTTGTTTCTAGAAGTTTTGCCCAGACTACAGGTTTGATAAAATCTGTTGAAAGTACCTTCACTAGCGTTGAATCCTCTATGGGCGATGGCTCATTGATTTTCTTCGTATGTAAAAACGTAGGAATTAACTTTGGTGACCTGTGTTTTGAGGCTGATTTGCTCGTCCTTGATATGGTCGGGTACGATGTAATTTTGGGTATGGATTGGCTAGTGAAGTATCGTGCTATAGTAAATTGTTACGGGAAGAGCATAGTTTTTGCGTTTCCGGGACAAGAAATGTTCCTGGTAGTTATGCCTTGTATGGAAGGGAGCATGAGTGCTTATCTCTATTGTATTACGGAAGACGCATCTAGAGATGTCGTGGTTCCCCTAAATTCTCTTCTAATCGTTAGAGATTTTGAAGATATTTTTCGGGAGATACCGGGATTACCTCCAAGTCGGGAAATAGAGTTTGTGATTGACTTAATGCCGGGAACTCGACCGATCGCTAAAGCTCCTTATCGAATGGCTCCTGTGGAGATGAGGGAGCTAAGAGATCAGATTCAGAAGCTACTAGAGCAGGGCTTTATTAGGCGTAGTACCTCACTGTGGGGCGCTCCAGTATTGTTTGTGAAGAAGAGAGACGGTTCTCTCCGGTTATGCGTGGACTATCGAGAGTTGAATAAAGTCACCATCCAGAATAAATACCCTTTACCTCGCATCGACGACTTGTTTGATCAGCTTAGGGGAGCTTCCTACTTCTTCAAGATTGACTTGAGGACGGGATACCACCAGTTGAGGATACGAGAGCAAGATGTATCCAAGACGGCATTTTTGACCTGTTACGGGTCTTATGAATTCTTGGTTATGCCCTTCGGGCTAACCAATGCCCCTGCAGTGTTTATGGACCTTATGAACAGGGTGTTTCGGGATTTTCTTGACCAGTTTGTCATTGTATTTATTGATGACATCCTAGTCTATTCTCAGACAGAGGCGGATCACGCTGCTCACTTGCGGCTGGTCCTGCAGAGATTGAGGGATCATCAATTGTATGCAAAGTTTGAGAAATGTGGCTTCTGGTTGAAGGAAGTTCAATTTCTGGGACATGCGGTGTCATCCCAAGGCGTGTATGTGGATCCGGGTAAGGTGATCGCGGTAAAAGAGTGGGGTCAGCCCACTACACCTACTGAAGTTCATAGTTTTCTGGGCTTGGCGGGTTATTACCGCCGATTCATTAAGGGCTTTTCCAAGGTTGCTAGCCCATTGACGAATTTAACCCGGAAAGGAGTAAGATTTGTTTGGGACAGTTCATGTCAGGCGGCGTTTGATGAGCTCAAGGATAGACTAACGTCGGCTCCAGTCCTGGCATTGCCAAAGCCGGGATTGGAATATCTCATCTTCACCGATGCATCTCTTCAGGGATTGGGAGGTGTTCTTCAACAATAAAGACAACCCATTGTGTATGCTTCACGTAAGTTGAAGCCTCACGAGAGGAACTACCCGGTGCATGACTTGGAATTTGCCGCCGTTGTATTTTCCTTGAAGGTATGGAGGCATTATCTCCTGGGGGAAAAGTTTAGTCTTTTCACCGACCACAAATCGCTGCAATACTTATTCTCCCAAAAGGATTTGAACATGCGCCAGCGTCGTTGGTTGGAGTTTGTGAAAGACTACCAATTTGATATTCATTATCACCCCGGGAAGGCGAATGTGGTAGCAGATGCCTTGAGCAGGAAGCCCGAGGGAGACTTAGCTGAGGTGTGGAAAGCTAAGAGGAAAGAACTCAGCCTGGAGGATGCAGGGTTGAGAGCATTCCTTTCCGTGATGATGGTTACTCCCATGATTATAGAAAAGATTGTGGAAGCTCAAAAAAGGGATAAAGTTTGTCAGGACCATACACGTCAGTTGTTGTCTGAGGGAGCGGAGTCATACTCAATTGGTTCTGAGGGCGGACTACGCTTCCATGGAAGACTTGTGGTTCCCGACGATGGGGATTTGAGACGAGCGGTGATGGCGGAATCCCACGGGTCAAGGTTTGCGGTACATCCAAGCGGGGACAAGATGTACCAAGATATGCGTCATTTGTATTGGTGGGCGGGTATGAAGAGGGATATCTCAGAGTTTGTGTCTCAATGCACTACTTGTCAGTTGGTTAAGATTGACCACCAGCGACCGACATGTTTGTTACAACCGCTCGAGATTCCCGTATGGAAATGGGAGAGCATTTCGATGGACTTTATTACGGGCCTACCTAGATCGCAAAAGGGTCATGACTCAATTTGGGTGATTGTCGACCGTTTGACTAAGTCGGCACACTTCTTGCCCGTGTGCACCGATTATGATACCGCTCGGTATGCCCAGTTGTTCATTGAGGAGATCGTCAGACTTCACGGGGTACCTTTGAATATTGTCTCCGACCGAGATAAAATATTTGTGTCCCACTTTTGGCAAAGTTTCCAAGGAGAAATGGGGACCGAGTTGAAGTTAAGCTCTTCCTATCATCCTCAAACAGACGGTCAGACCGAAAGGGTAAACCAGATGTTGGATGATATGCTTCGTATGTGCATACTCGATTTTAAGGGCAGTTGGGAACAATACCTTCCATTGGTTGAGTTTGCTTATAATAACTCATACCAATTTACTATCGGAATGGAACCCTATGAAGCTCTGTGTGGCAGGCCTTGTAGGTCGCCCGCTTGTTGGTTGGAAGTGGGTGATAACAAGTTCCTTGGACCTGAAATGATCCAAGACACTTCTTCGAAGATTGAGCTTATTCGAAATCGCATACGGATAGCCCAAGATCGTCAAAAGAGCTATGCCGATGCGGGTAGGAGACATATGGAGTTGGAGATTGGAGACCAAGTGTTGGTGCGAGTGTCCCCGATGAAGGGCATTAAGCGTTTTGGGAAGAAAGGAAAGCTTGCACCCCGTTTTGTTGGACCTTTCCCGGTGATTGCAAAGGTTGGTCCCGTGGCATACCAACTTGCCTTGCCGGAACATTTACAACAAATCCATGATGTATTTCACGTCTCCTCTTTGAAAAAGTACAGAAGGTGTGAAGGTGCCCTTTGGCACATTCCTTTCGAAGATATCGATTTGCAGCCCGATGTTTCTTATGAAGAACAACCGGTTGCTATCCTTGAGTTTGGGGAGCGAAAGTTAAGATCTCGTGTGGTTCCCCTAGTGAGAGTTCATTGGAGTCATCATCATGCCAACGAATCAACTTGGGAATGTGAGGACGAGATGCGGGAGAAATATCCACATCTTTTCTCATGAGGTACGCCCGAATTTTGAGGGCAAAATTCCCTCATAAGGGGGGGAGTATGTAATAACCCTCGCTTATGAGACCGTATTTTATAGTAATTACTTAATATAGTACTTAGAGACAAGTGTTGGGTTATTATTTGAATGTTAATTCAATGTAGAAAGTTGATATTTATTGTGAGTTTGCATACATATCATAATCATGGGTAAATATTGCTATGTCATGCTTATTAATATCATCTGAATTCAAAATGATATTTGGCTAAATTATGAGACCGGAACCTAAATTGAATTTTAAAATGTCCAAATGATAATTTGGAGGTTGCAGTTGATTCCGGAACGTGCGAAATAGTCAGATAATGTACCATATTGTATTTTGAAGTTTTGGGCATTTTTGACTGATTGTACCTAAATTATGCAGTTGCGTATTATTTTATCGCACTACTAGTTAATTTATTGGGATATTTGTCTTAGGTCACGACTTAAGCCTTCTAAGTCTTCCTATTACCCTAATTCCCTTCCTAAACCAAAGAGAGAAAGAGAAGAGTAGAGAGAAAGATTAGAGCTTTGGAGATTTTGAGAGATTCTTGGTCCTACAATCAAGAGACCTGCAATTTGCTGAATCAAGGCAAGTTTCTACTTGCAAATTGTGACTTAAGATAGATGATTTGTTACGATAATGATGTATTGATTTTGGTTTACCTAATTTAGGATTTTTCTTCTGGATTTATGGGTTTTGATTCATTCAAAGATGATTGGGATGGTTCATGAGGTTTAAGATGGTCATTAGTGGTGTTGATGTTATCTTGGTGTTGGTATATGAGTTTGGTTTGAAGAAGAGTTGAGTTGGGGTAGAAATTGGAGTCCAAGACTCCATAGCCAAACTTGGCAAAATCGCAGGCCCGAATCGATTCGGCCCCCTGGGCGAATCGATTCGGTTAGGGCCAGTGCTCAGGTCTTGTAAACCGAATCGATTCGGAGTTGGTCCGAATCGATTCGGCAGTTATGTAGAAACCCAAACCTTCTGATCGAATCGATTCGGTTCCCATCCGAATCGATTCGGCAACTATGCAGAATCTCAGATTTTCTGGCCGAATCGATTCGGCCAAGGGGGCGAATCGATTCGTAAGCCCTGCACTTTTCCAAAAAATTTTCTTTCAAATTTTAATCCTTTCCTTTAGGATTAGTAATTAGGGACCTTCTCAAATGAAGTAAACTTAGGGTTTAGAGTGTTAGTTGAGTTGGGTCGACATCCTAGACTCGAAAGGGTTCATCTAGGGTTCTTTCAAGGGGGAATTTAAAGTAATGTTTAGGCGTTACTTTTGTCTTGTAGTTTATAAGGGTCTAGAATATATATTAAGGTCAATTTGGAGACTTTAGGATTCATCATGAGTTGGAATTTGACTTGATGGTTTATATTAAAGCCTAAAAGAGGCTTTGGGGATAACTTTGGAGTTTGAATTCCTTATCGAGGATGTTATGACGGTACGAAATACGTGTAGTCCCGATTTAGCTTATACATTTATTAAAATGGGAAATTGATAAGGTAAATGATAATTTACTAAATCATGTAATGGAAATTAATAAAATGGATGTTACACACCTCTCTAAATACCATCTTAAGGGAAGTCCGTGCGATAGGTGAAGCCCCCTGGCTAATGAATGCAGGGTGGATATAGTCCTAGGCCATATGAGCGCTTGTTTTATTTTTCTGCGATGGGTAGGAGATTCTGGGTGTGGTCTTGACTACCCCGCAGGCATATGGCCGCTTCCCGGCGATTTCGATAGGATCCCAGGTTGTCTTATGATAGGCCCTGGAAGATGATGGTTATTTAGGGACGCGCACAGTGGGGAAACCCGGACGGGCGGTCTTAGAATCGTTATATTTATATTTATGACTATTCTAATTATCGAGTTGGACTCGATGGAACATGAATGCCATAAAGAGCAAATTTATGCCACAAAGAGCATGCTATTGAGATTAGTGCCATAAAGAGCACATGATGATAATTATATTCCTGATAAGGAAATGGAATAGAAGATTGAAATTGAAATATGATGAAAGATGATAAAGGCTCATAAGTACTTTTAATTCTGTTTTAATATAAATTTCATTCTACATAGTCATGTATCAGCTTTAGTTTCTTTCATGACGTTACCATGCTAGGCTATTACCCATGCTTACTTGTGCATCATTATCATACCTGTCATTTATCTATTTGATCACATATATCCGACCCTGACCGGTTTTCCCTTCTTGTTGTATATATATATATATATATATATATATATATAATCCGTTCAGGTGTTCCGCCGCACGGTCACCCGTAATGACCTTCCCTTCCACATGTTTTGAGGAGCCGTGATATCGTGCGGGTCTCACGGGATGTTTTGGTGTAGACGCCTCCATTTACATTTTCTAGTTATGATCAGTTTATTCGGGCATGTTGCCCAAACCGTTGTAATTGTGTAATGGATCTAATATGTAACACTTGGTACTATTTGTATGTTGTATGGTTATATTGACCGACGTTTCATTCGGTTCTTTTGTATCTTTTGGGTTTCTTATATACGCTTGTGGGGGTTTCCACCCTCTATTTCTATTATGGGTTGTTGAGAATGTTTTCTTTTATTTCAAAACCAAAGTTTTTGATAACCCGTTTTCTGGAATATAGTGTGGTTGTTCCTTATACTTTGTATATTGTTGTGATGCTGAGAATGATATTTATCAATGATTTCCTATTTTATCGAGGTATAGGGCTGGCCACCCTTTATTTTTGATAGCGGGTTGTCACATATACCTAACAAACTAGGGCCACCTGGTGGGGTTCAACGACACCCACCTCGTGATCTACTCACGCACACAACGTCCGGGAAGCGGTCATAGTTCCTAACCGTCAAGTGAGAGCGACACATACCCACGACCTCTCACCCCCAAAATAAATAAATGTATATCACATATGTCATTTGTTGACCACAAAGGACGACTATGACCTGGGGAATATCTACATCCTGCTCTTCTAGTCAGGATGCTCACCCTCTACGCACGTAACTTCCCAATGATAGCAAGGAGGGGGTATGCTTAACATGTATATACACCGTCATATAGGGTATACATACATCCCACATAATAAAGATATACCATTATATAAGGTATACCTGCAACATAATTTTCATTTTCATTATACGCTCTTAGGCGCAATTTTGATTAACATCATTGTTTAGTATATTTCCCTAAAGATATACTAACCGTCAATTCTCACCCATCTTCCCCACTTAGTATATATGCTATACTATTTCTCACTTGAAGCTCACATGTCGCTTCTAATATGAATTGTCTCCCAATTTGATTTAAGTTAAGGATATTCTTTTATCCTAATGCACCTCAATTAGCATTTATAAATCTCCATTCGTAATATGGTTCATTTCATTTTATGAACCCGTAAAGTTATCCCGTTTGGGATTGGATCCTAAGATCCATTATGTCTAAATTATTCTCATTAATTCATATGAATGTGATTCTCTCCAAATGGACTCTCCAATAAAAGTGGGCTTCCCCACTTAGAATATAACATAATATCTAATCGATATTCCTCAAGTTTGGTCAATATGACTCCAATAATTTCTTATAAGGGAAACTCGCTAAAAGTATCCAAAACATACTCCAAATATCTCTTATAGAGATCCCCAATCGATAACCTCGAAAAAAATGGGATGAAATTCTTTTTAGAAAAACAATCCCCCAAAAGCCCGGTTTTCGAATCGATTCGGGCCAATTCCGAATCGATTCGGCCAGGTAGGGGAATCGATTCGGGTCATAATACCTGGGATTCTGTCTCAGGCCGAATCAATTCGGCTGGATTCTGAATCGATTCGATCACTCAGACCTGGGCACCTGCATATTTCCGAATCAATTCAGCTAGGGGGCCGAATCGATTCGGCCTACTTGGAGGTTCGAAAATGGCTACTTTTTGTAAGCCTAAAATACCCATAATTCATCTTAATCATTTTCTCTCCAAATCTCTTCAACCCAATCACATATATATCATGAATATTCATCCTAGAATACATATAAACTAATTTCTATCATCAAATCTAAGATCTACATATCAAATCTATGATTACACCCAAAAGTTAGGTTTTTATAAAACAAAACCTAAAACCCAAAATATCAATCCACAAATCATGCAATAAATGTACACAACAATTATTTAGCAAGTTTAGTCACTCGCCTTGGGTTCGTTGGGTCTGAATCCGCCTTGAGATTGCGTAGAAACCGGAAATCATGACTTTCTCTTTATTTTCTCCTTCCTTTTCTTCTTCTCTCTCTCTCTCTATCTTTCTATTTCTCTCTCTCTTTTGGAGAAATATCTCCCGACTTTTTAAGCCTAATCTCCCAAGATACCCATCTTTAAATGATAATACACACTTTAAATGACCCCGTGACTTTAATTCGAGTAAAACGGTCCTAATTTATTTCGGAACCTAAATAGACCCCAATTACAGTCATTTCAACTTTCTCGACCCTTCCGGAAGCAATGGTACCCTCAGAATTTCCATTCGAGACACTTTCTAACGACTCTAAAATTTTGACATCAATTGCCAATTTAATTATTCTCCAATTAAATATTATTTATTTATCCCAAAGTAAATTTATTACTGTTTCAAAAGTCTTGTTGTGTTACATGAAACTCCAACTGGCCTAGAAAAAAGGAAAAAAACATTAAAAAGAAATTCTTAGAACTCTATGTATAAAAGATTCAAGAAAAGAGAAAAAGAACTTAAAGGAGGAAATCTTCCCCTATTTTGAAATTCCCCTGTGGTAATTACTAAGATCTTCCCCTATTGAAATAGATGAACCAGACATAAAAGCCATAGTGAAGAAACGTAAACAAAATTAAGAAAACCCTCATTCATAAACAAAATTAAGAGAAAAAAATACAAAGAAAAACTCTATTCTTCTGATACCTAGCGACTCATATTTAGAGTTAAGAGTTTTATGCAGTCTTATGGTTGAGAGTTTTACCGTCTCAACAACAATATTGCACTGTAATACCCCGTATTTTCTGCGATATTTATTTTGGGGATTAATTGAATTAAATTTTTATTAATTGGAAATTAATCTGGATAAAAATATTAACGAGATGTGAGTTAGTATTTTATTATAATGTGTATACTTGGCATTATATGATTATTGGTAATACTGAAATTGTCGTGAGATTTATATACGGCAATTTGGGACTTTTGTTTGACGCGTGTGACCGCCACATCATGGTATATTATTATTAAATTAAAAAGTGAATTTTAGTTCCCTTATCCGTATGGTCGTTTTGAGTGCACCAACGCATCCGGAAGGGTCGAGATAGTCAGAAAACACTAGCCGGAAGTTTAGTTTGGGTCCCGGGGTATTTGTGGGCCATACCGGCATCTTAAGGGGTATTTTGGTAATTTGTATTTTTGGGAATTAAAAAGTGACGAAAATGGAATTAATAAGCTGACTATTTCCTTAACCCACTTAACCCACTTAACCCACTACTACCATTTAAAGACTTAATGGGCTACGGGAGAAGTTGAAATATACTTCCAACTCCCACAAACCATTTCACACCTCCATTCTCCATTATCTTCAACCTTGGGAAAAGCTTGAGCGAGAGAGAAAGAAGGGAACCTTGAGAAGAACTTGAGAGAGAGAGAGAAGGGAAGAATTCTGCAGAAAAGAGAGAGAAGGAACAACTTTGTCACAAAGATTCTACACCAAATTCTGAGATAATTAAGGCAAGTGATTTAAACTCTTTTAATTCAAGATATGTTTCCATGTTTAGGAATTTTCGAAATTGATTTTTGGAGATAAATTAGACCCATGAATTGAAAGTTAAAGGACATGATTTATGTAGGGATTGCATGTAGTATATTCTGGACGAATTTATATGTTGAAAACTGAACCTTGATGATCAAAAGGTAGAATTAGAAGAAACTTAATGATGTTCTTGAATGGAAGAAATCTGGGAATTTTTTTTATGTAGTTTTAATCCAAAGTAAGCCTTTAAATGATGAATTATGGGATTTAGAATGTTATTACTGATGTAGGATGTTAGTATAACGTTATAGTAACCTTACCTTGAAGTTTCATGCTTAAAAATGGTGATTTGGGACGAAACTGTAACTGCAAAATGAAGCAGCCCGCAACAGACCTGGTGCGATCGATCGATCGACATTCATCAGTCGATCGATCGACCACCATCGATCGATCGAAGGTCAAGGTCGATCGATCGACTTTCCCAGAATGAATGAAGTTTTCCTTAATTGAATTTTAATGATGATAACTCTTGGATAATTTTATTGGAGACATTGTGATTACCCTTAAACTTTAAGGAAGACCAGTAGGCATGATTATAAGATTGGACTTTAATTGGAATTTAATTTAAGGAAGTATTCTAAATTAATGAAATTCATTATGTGAGATAATATTTGGGTTAATAGTACAAATTCGAATAAATTGATTTGGGGCAGAAGTGAAGACCTTAGGTATAAAGATGTTATATGTGGGAATTATGGGAACTTAATAGTCTATTTGAGATAGGTTCCAAGCTTAAGTAATTACGACGTGAGACGTGTCGACTATTTAAATTATATATTATCGAGGTACTTGAAATATATGAATTTGGAATAATGGTATAATGATGTAGAGTATACCCTCATTATTATTGGGATATCTAAGATGTGTGAATGATTAGTATATAACTTTATGTGTATGACATACCTACCATACTTGCTATCACGGGAGGTTTACGTTCGCTTAGGGCCCTCTTATCCTTGTGTTGCCCGGATTTAGACTGGTTACCTCGATGAACATAGGTCATTGAAGGACTTATTGAGATGTTAATAAGTTTGCTGATCATGGGAGCGTAGGTATGTGCGTGACCCATGTGATGGTGACTGTGTTCGCCTCCACTATTTTGTGATGTTGTTATCTGAACGATTCCTGAGAGATTCGGAATGCGTGATCCTTATGTACGTGATGTACCGGGATAGATAGCAGAGTATGTGCGCACCGCAGCTTAGCCTTTGGGTGCTTGTATTTTATATTTACGATGTGAAAAATATACGGTTATATGAGGAGGAATTTATTATGTTAAATTGTGAGTATAATTATGGTAATGTTTTGAAAAGATAATAAGGGGACTTTTATCTTTAAATGGTTTTGTTAATAATTGTGAACTAGGGAATTAATGTAGAACTCTCTATTTAATTATTAAGGTTGGAAATTAATCGTGAACCTAGTAATAGTGCAGAAACTCTTAGATAGTTATGAGATAACACATGAATGGGTACAGGAACGTTAGGAGTGCACAGTTAGACGAGAGGTGAGTATATCATGTGAGAGCACGTCCTAACATGTACTTTGCATATACTGTTTTAAATGGTTTTAAAGCACTTGCAGGTTTTTAAAAATATCTCCACATTCGGGCTCTGACCCGTTTGCTTTGAAATCTATCTTTTTGTAAAACCATTTTAGGTGCCCAGCCACAAGGTCACCATGCATAGGATTCTCATTCTGATGACGAGCTGTAGTTGGTGGAAGCTACAGGGATTTGCTTTTAGACGCTTATATCATTTGGATTCCTTATTCATTATTCCTCAGTTGTAGGGCATGTTGCCCAAGTTCTATTAGATACATTTCCATTTCAGTTTTCAGACTTTGGCATGTATTCATTCGGTATTAAGTATTTCATTATTTACTTCAGTTGTGGGATTGTATTATGAGGAGTTTTCCTCCAGTTTTATTTATATCATGTGACGTTTATACTATTTACTTTATTATGGTCAATGATGTTATTATTCTTCTTTACACTTATTGCATGTTAATCAGACTTTAATTAAAATTTGTCAACTTACTTTTTAAATACTAGGTGGTTAGTAATAAAAAAATGTTTTCGACAGTGATGCTATTAACTGAGCCAACTTGGCGTTTTGATTTAATTTAATAAATGAGTAGCTACCCGGTATTTAATTAGTCGGGGTGTCACAGGTGGTATCAGAGCATCAGGTTCTAGTGTCCTTTAGGATCTGTACGGCTTATTATGTTTCCGCTGAGCTTTCGTTGATATAGAGCCCTATATTTTAGGACTGTTGTATTCTTTTGTTTATGCTACGTTCTTCAGCTATTTTAAAGTTTATAACTGCGAACTTATAGACTTTATTCTTATTTCAGAATGCCTCCACGACGTGCACCACGAGTTCCCAGGAATGCGGCACCAGAACCACAGCCCGCACCGGTCCAGGGCATGATGAACGCCGCTGAGGTGGCAGCTATTGTAGCCCAAGCGGTAATTGCCGCCATTGAAGTAGTTCAACAGGCACCGCCTCAGGCGCCGGTTGCCGCGCCAGTTCAGGCAACTTCATTCCCGTCTGCTTGGGAACGTGTACATGACGCTTTTCAGAAAGCGCATCCGCCAGAGTTTGCAGGTAGCTCAGACGTGGTACTCTCGACCCAATGGAGGAAAGATATACAGCGGCACTTAAGGATGTATGAGTGCACGGATGTTCAGAAGCAGGTGCTAGCTACTTTTAAGCTAGTTGGAGCTGCATTGCAGTGGTGGGAGTCTATTACCACCGTAGAGGAGAGGGATACTCTCACTATTCATGAGTTCTGGGTGCGGTTTGACCGTAAGTACTTTCCGTCAGCTGTTCATACGGAAATGAGGAGGAGATTGATGAGTTTGAGGCAGGAGGGCAAAACCGTGGCCGAGTATGAGGCCGAGTTTACTAATCTGTTGAATATCGTGCCTGATGAGATACCAACAGAGAAGAAGAAGATTGAGAAGTTCACAGACGGGTTGACTTGGAGGATCCGTCAGCATCTGTTGGGGAACCTTTCGCTAGCCACTTATTCTGATGTGGTTAACGCAGCTTTATTGCACTGCCAGGATCACCGTTTTCATATGGCCGAGGGCAGGAGATCGGGAGAGTCCATCCATCAGGGCAGGACTGGAGGACAGGGTGCCGGTGGGGCACAATCTTCTCATGGGCAGAGATAGGTAGAGCAGGGTTCTCAGCAGGGGGATCAAAAGAGGTTCCATTCGGGAGGTTTCAGGAGCGGTCAGGGAGGATTCCGAAATGGCCAGCAAGGTCATAACGTCCATCAGGGCAAACAGGGTCAAAATGGTCAACATCAGCAGTTTCAGCAGGGCCAGCAGGGCCAAGGGAGGAACGGTAACGGCCACCAGGGCCGGGGTCAGCAAGGGCAGAGAGGAGGGAACTTCCCGGGGAAGTGCTTTGTTTGTGGCAAGACTGGCCATAAGAAGCAGGATTGTCCGGATAGGGGCAGGGCCCCACAGCAGCAGCAGCAGGGAGCTCGCCAGGAGCCACAGAGGCCCATGTTTCCCGCCGCTCTTCCCGCACCGCCACAGATGGCAGCATTGCCACCCATTCCAGCAGTTCCGGCTCAGCAGGGACAGCTACAGTATGGACGTGTCTACAACGTCCACCAGGCAGCAGTTCCACAGGCTCCGCCAGCGATTGAGGGTACGTTTTCTATCCATGGCACTATGGGTCGGGTACTGTTTGATACGGGGGCTACACACTGTTTTATTGCTACACATTTCGCGAAAGCTTTAGGGTTGTTAGCCACAGCGGAGAGCACATTCACGTGTGTCGACTCACCATTCGGGAGTGGGTCACTTATCTTCTTTATATGCCGGGGAGTGGGGGTAGAGATTGGTGGTTTGGTATTACCTGCGGACATGTTGGTTTTAGATATGCATGTTCACGATGTGATTATCGGTATGGATTGGCTCGCTGATTATAGAGCCATGATAGATTGCTTTGGTGGGAGCATTGTTTTTGCCATTCCGGGGCAAGAGATGTTTGTAGTGGCGATGCCTCGCCCAGAGGGAGGCTCGACCGCTCATTTATATTACATTGAGGAGGATACCTCTAAGGAGGTTGTGATTCCTTTGGATTCGATCCCAGTCGTCAGGGAGTATTCAGAAGTGTTTCAGGAGATACCAGGCCTACCCCCAGTCGAGAGATAGATTTCGTTATTGACTTGTCACCAGATACGAGACCTATAGCACGAGCACCGTACCGTATGGCTCCAGCTGAGATGAGGGAGTTACGGTATCAGATTGAGCAGTTATTGGGTCAGGGGTTTATTCGGAGGAGTACATCACCTTGGGGTGCCCCTGTGTTGTTCGTAAAGAAGAGAGATGGTTCACTGAGATTGTGTGTGGACTACCGGGAGTTAAATAAGGTCACGATACGGAACAAATATCCGTTGCCTCGAATCGATGACCTATTTGACCAGTTGAGAGGAGCTTCGTACTTCTCAAAGATTGATTTGCGATCTGCTTACCATCAGTTGCGCATCCGGGAGGAGGACGTCTCGAAGACTGCGTTCTTATCGAGATATGGTTCCTATGAGTTTCGGGTTATGCCATTTGGTTTGACCAACGCTCCAGCAGCATTTATGGACTTGATGAATAGGGTGTTCAGGGATTACCTAGACCAGTTTGTCATTGTCTTCATTGATGATATTTTGGTTTATTCCCAGACAGAGGAGGAGCATGCCGAGCACTTGAGACTAGTTTTACAGACACTGCGCCAGAATGAGTTGTATGCAAAATATGAGAAGTGCGGGTTTTGGCTAAAGGAGGTTCAGTTTTTGGGGCATATTATTTCCGACCGGGGAATATCGGTTGATCCGGGGAAGGTGTCCGCGGTGAGGGAGTGGGGACAGCCCACGACACCGACAGAGATCCGTAGTTTCTTGGGCCTAGCAGGATACTACAGGAGGTTTATTCGGGGTTTCTCCACGATAGCGGGTCCCATGACACACCTAACCCGTAAAGGTGTGCCGTTTATTTGGAGTGATGCCTGTCAGTTGGCATTTGATGAGTTGAAGGACAAGTTAACCTCAGCACCTATGTTAGCATTGCCGAGACTGGGAGTTGAGTACCTTGTTTTCACTGATGCGTTCTTACAAGGACTGGGAGGGGTACTACAGCAGGAGAGTCAGTCCATAGCTTATGCTTCCCGTAAGCTTAAGACTCACGAGAAGAATTACCCTACCCATGACTTGGAGTTAGCGGCAGTGGTATTTGCCCTTCGTATTTGGAGACACTACCTGTTGGGGGAGAAATTTCGATTGTTCATGGATCACAAGTCCCTACAGTATCTATTCACGCAGAAGGAGTTGAATATGCGGCAACGGAGGTGGCTTGAATTCGTGAAAGATTATCAGTTCGATATCCAGTATCACCCGGGGAAGGCTAACGTGGTGGCAGACGCGTTGAGCCGTAGACCGGTAGATGAGGTGGCAGATGTGTGGAAGGCCAAGTGGAAGGAATTGGGACACCAGGATGCAGTGGCCCGATCATTCATGTCTGTGATGACTGTTACACCGCAGATTGTCACGAAGGTGGTGAAGGCACAGGCAAAAGACTCGTTCTGTCAGGATCAGATAGTTCGATTATTAGCAGAGGGAGCCGAATCCTATACCATTAGCTCAGACGGGGGATTACGCTTCAATGGGAGATTGGTAGTTCCGGAGGGGGAGGAATTGCGGCATGAGGTAATGGCAGAGTCGCACGGCTCACGGTTCGCGGTACATCCCGGAGGGGACAAAATGTACCAAGACATGAGACGTCAATATTGGTGGAGCGGGATGAAGAGAGATATTGCCGAGTTTGTCTCAAAATGCGCCACTTGTCAGCTCGTAAAAGTGGATCATCAGAGACCAGCAGGACTCCTACAGCCATTAGAGATCCCGATGTGGATGTGGGAGAGCATCTCTATGGACTTTATCATGGGGTTGCCTACGTCGCAGAGAGGCCACGACTCCATTTAGGTGATTGTAGACCGGTTGTCAAAAGTCGCTCATTTCCTACCCGTACGGACAGACTACACTACGGGACAGTATGCCCAGCTCTTTATTGCAGAGATAGTGAGACTTCACGGTGTGCCCTTAAATATCGTGTCTGACCGAGACAAGGTATTTGTTTCACGGTTTTGGGAGAGTTTTCAGCAGGCCATGGGCACGGAGTTGAGATTGAGTACAGCGTACCACCCGCAGACCGATGGGCAGACCGAACGCACAAATCAGATGTTGGAGGACATGCTACGTATGTGCACCATTGACTTTGAGGGTGGATGGGAGCAGTATCTTCCACTGGTGGAGTTTGCTTACAACAACTCCTATCAGTTCACCATTGGCATGGCTCCATTTGAGGCATTGTACGGTAGACCTTGTTGTTCCCCAGCATGTTGGTTGGAGGTGGGGGACAACAAACTACTTGGGCCGGAAGTGATTCAGGATACTTCGGCAAGAATAGAATTGATTCGCAGTCGCATCCGGGTGGCTCAGGACAGACAGAAGAGTTATGCTGATGCGAAGAGATTCTTCAGAGAGTTCCAAGTGGGGGACCAAGTTTTGCTCAGGGTATCTCCTATGAAGGGGATTATGCGTTTCGAGAAGAAAGGGAAGTTGGCACCGAGATATGTGGGACCATTTCCTATCATTGAGCGGATTGGGCCAGTTGCGTATAGGCTTGGGTTACCGGAGCATTTACATCGGATTCACGATGTGTTTCATATTTCCTCGCTTAGGAAATACCTTAGAGATAATTTGGCTCATTCTCTCATTGCTGTGGAAGACATTGATCTCCAGCCGAATAGTTCTTACGAGGAGGGGCCTATTGCTATTCTAGACCGAAGTGAGCGGAAACTGCGGTCAAAGTTAGTCCCGTTAGTGCGTGTTCAGTGGCGACATCATAATGTCGAGGAGTCCACATGGGAGTGCGAGGATGACATGCACGAACGATATCCAGAGTTATTTTTACCAGGTACTTACTAGTTCCGAATTTCGGGACGAAATTCAGTTATTAGGGGGGAAGTATGTAATACCCCGTATTTTCTGCAATATTTATTTTGGGGATTAATTGAATTAAATGTTTATTAATTGGAAATTAATCCGGATAAAAATATTAACGAGATGTGAGTTAGTATTTTATTATAATGTGTATACTTGGCATTATATGATTATTGGTAATACTGAAATTGTCGTGAGATTTATATACGGCAATTTGGGAATTTTGCTTGACGCGTGTGACCGCCACGTCATGGTATATTGTTATTAAATTAAAAAGTGAATTTTAGTTCCATTATCCATATGGTCGTTTTGAGTGCACCAACGCGTCCGGAAGGGTCGAGATAGTCAGAAAACACTAGCCGGAAGTTTAGTTTGGGTCCCGGGGAATTTGTGGGCCATACCGGCATCTTAAGGGGTATTTTGGTAATTTGTATTTTTGGGAATTAAAAAGTGACGAAAATGGAATTAATAAGCTGACTATTTCCTTAACTCACTTAACCCACTTAACCAACTACTACCATTTAGAGACTTAATGGGCTACGGGAGAAGTTGAAATATACTTCCAACTCCCACAAACCATTTCACACATCCATTCTCCATTATCTTCAACCTTGGGAAAAGCTTGAGAGAGAGAGAAAGAAGGGAACCTTGAGAAGAACTTGAGAGAGAGAGAGAAGGGAAGAATTCTGCAGAAAAGAGAGAGAAGGAACAACTTTGTCACAAAGATTCTACACCAAATTCTGAGATAATTAAGGCAAGTGATTTAAACTCATTTAATTCAAGATATGTTTCCATGCTTAGGAATTTTTGAAATTGATTTTTGGAGATAAATTAGACCCATGAATTGAAAGTTAAAGGACATGATTTATGTAGGGATTGCATGTAGTATATTCTGGACGAATTTATATGTTGAAAACTGAACCTTGATGATCAAAAGGTAGAATTAGAAGAAACTTAATGATGTTCTTGAATGGAAGAAATCTGGGAATTTTTTTTATGTAGTTTTAATCCAAAGTAAGCCTTTAAATGATGAATTATGGGATTTAGAATGTTATTACTGATGTAGGATGTTAGTATAATGTTATAGTAACCTTACCTTGAAGTTTCATGCTTAAAAATGGTGATTTGGGACGAAACTGTAACTGCAAAACGAAGCAGCCCGCAACAGACCTGGTGCGATCGATCGATCGACATTCATCAGTCGATCGATCGACCACCATCGATCGATCGAAGGTCAAGGTCGATCGATCGACTTTCCCAGAATGAATGAAGTTTTCCTTAATTGAATTTTAATGATGATAACTCTTGGATAATTTTATTGGAGACATTGTGATTACCCTTAAACTTTAAGGAATACCAGTAGGCATGATTATAAGATTGGACTTTAATTGGAATTTAATTTAAGGAAGTATTCTAAATTAATGAAATTCATTATGTGAGATAATATTTGGGTTAATAGTACAAATTCGAATAAATTGATTTGGGGCAGAAGTGAAGACCTTAGGTATAAAGATGTTATATGTGGGAATTATGGGAACTTAATAGTCTATTTGAGATAGGTTCCAAGCTTAAGTAATTACGACGTGAGACGTGTCGACTATTTAAATTATATATTATCGAGTTACTTGAAATATATGAATTTGGAATAATGGTATAATGATGTAGAGTATACCCTCATTATTATTGGGATATCTAAGATGTGTGAATGCTTAGTATATAACTTTATGTGTATGACATACCTACCATACTTGCTATCACGGGAGGTTTACGTTCGCTTAGGGACCTCTTATCCTTGTGTTGCCCGGATTTAGACTGGTTACCTCGATGAACATAGGTCATTGAAGGACTTATTGAGATGTTAATAAGTTTGCTGATCATGGGAGCGTAGATATGTGCGTGACCCATGTGATGGTGACTGTGTTCGCCTCCACTATTTTGTGATGTTGTTATCTGAACGATTCCTGAGAGATTCGGAATGCGTGATCCTTATGTACGTGATGTACCGGGATAGATAGCAGAGTATGTGCGCACCGCAGCTTAGCCTTTGGGTGCTTGTATTGTATATTTACGATGTGAAAAATATACGGTTATATGAGGAGGAATTTATTATGTTAAATTGTGAGTATAATTATGGTAATGTTTTGAAAAGATAATAAGGGGACTTTTATCTATAAATGGTTTTGTTAATAATTGTGAACTCGGGAATTAATGTAGAACTCTCTATTTAATTATTAAGGTTGGAAATTAATCGTGAACCTAGTAATAGTGTAGAAACTCTTAGATAGTTATGAGATAACACATGAATGGGTACAGGAACGTTAGGAGTGCACAGTTAGACGAGAGGTGAGTATATCATGTGAGAGCACGTCCTAACATGTACTTTGCATATACTGTTTTAAATGTTTTTAAAGCACTTGTAGGTTTTTAAAAATATCTCCACATTCGGGCTCTGACCCGTTTGCTTTCAAATCTATCTTTTTGTAAAACCATTTTAGGTGCCCAGCCACAAGGTCACCATGCATAGGATTCTCATTCTGATGACGAGCTGTAGTTGGTGGAAGCTACAGGGATTTGCTTTTAGACGCTTATATCATTTGGATTCCTTATTCATTATTCCTTAGTTGTAGGGCATGTTGCCCAAGTTCTATTAGATACATTTCCATTTCAGTTTTCAGACTTTGGCATGTATTCATTCGGTATTCAGTATTTCATTATTTACTTCAGTTGTGGGATTGTATTATGAGGAGTTTTCCTCTAGTTTTATTTATATCATGTGACGTTTATCCTATTTACTTTATTATGGTCAATGATGCTATTATTCTTCTTTACACTTATTGCATGTTAATCAGACTTTAATTAAAATTTGGCAACTTACTTTTTAAATACTAGGTGGTTAGTAATAAAAAAATGTTTTCGATAGTGATGCTATTAACTGAGCCAACTTGGCGTTTTGATTTAATTTAATAAAGGAGTAGCTACCCGGTATTTAATTAGTCGGGGTGTCACATGCACATATAAACAAAAAAATGTTCAAGAAGCGTACCTGGACCCGGATACCCCATGGTGTTTGGATTCTTGGTAGACTCGAAAAACTCAAAGCATTGAAAGGGATAATGGGTTAATGAATATGAAACACAGAGAGTGAGTGGGTGGACGAATGGTTTTTGGACGAATGTTTTTTTTTAGTGAGTGGGTGGGATTGTGAAAGTCTATAGGCAAGGACAGAGAGAGAGAGAGAGAGAGTTTTCAAGTGAGTGGGTGGGATGTGAGGCAGGTTTGCACACATACCAATGTTTCTCGAGTCATGTAAGGCAGGTTGGTGTGGGAGGGAGAATGCAATTGGAAAACAAATCGTGGCTCTTAATTTTCTCTCGGAGAATCTCAACCGTTATTGTGGTTTTACATTTTTAGAATTCAAAAACTATGGTATCTTATTTTATATATATATATATATATATATATAAAATTCTAGGGAGTACTAAATATTTTAATTATAATTGAAAGAGAGAATTAAAGTTTTGTAATATCTTTCTTGCTTTTAGATAAAGGTAAAAATCATTATTTTTAATAATATATAATATCTATGTCAATGGCACGGTTAAAATATTTTAATAATTTATTAACCTTCAAATTTATTATTTTTAATTGTTATAGAGTAGTTGATAATATTTGTTTTTACGCAAAAGGAAGATTAATACATTGATTCGAAAATAGTTAAATAACCCCTAAATAAACACCTTTAAAATTATATTCATACACGACAATTTAAACAAATCAATCTACATCATATTTTTATAATTTGACATTAATCGAGATTTAAGAAAAATCGAACTTGACCAAAATATGCATCAAAAGCGTGTTTAGAAAATCGAGATTTGAACCCATTTCCTTATAGTTCGACTTCTTATGGACTATTATTACTGTCCCAATTTTTTAAAATTGTTTAAAATTGTGTATTATAAAAAAATATTGACTTAATTATAAATTGTCCCATTTTATAAACTAATATGTTCATGACACAGATTTTTTTAAAAAACATTTATTTTGCTACAAACTAAATATAATGTATGGTGCTATTAACAATGTATACTTTCGTATAAACAGATGAAATTTTGCTCAAATTTTATAAAATATATGTATTATGAATGGAATTTCACCAAAGTTTTTATTATACGCTTTAGAAATTTATGAACGGCTATTTTTTTTGTTAATTTCACTTTGTTTTGTCGGGTAACAATTTTTTTTCGTTTTGCAATTACGTATTTTGAAAAAAAATTGTTTTTGCAATAACGGCCATAATAAACACAATACGATATGAAATATTTTTGTTTACCTGTATTGATCACGACTCGATATTTTTTTTAACTAAAAATGAACTTGACCAAAATAAACATGACACGTCGTTTCGTAATTACGTACCCTGAAAATTATTGTGAAATCTATTTTTCATAAACACTTTTTGTTTCAAAATATTTTTTTTGTTAAAAATTATTTTTTTAAATTCGATAGTGTTTTTGTTAACATTTTTTTTGCTCGAGTGTTGGAGAAAGATAGTGAGGGTTCTTATTATGGGATTAAGTTTAAAACAAATCAATCAAAATACGAAATAATTTATTTTTTTTCCTAACATGTATGACTCAAATAAAAAGTGACATAATATAATATTTTTTTTTCCAAACAAGAATGGGATCTACTAATCCGAATTGCCACCCCTACAAACACGCTTGACACAAATAAAAGCAACATTTTGGCGATACGAATTCCAATTTTTTTTATCAAACGCGATGTTTTATATTGATTTTTTGTGGTCTAAGCTTAATTAAGAGCAATGTTTTTTATTCAAAAAAGAACTTGACCAAAATACACACGACACGACATGAGATTTTATTACCAATCACGAATACTACCATTTTGCAGGATAGTCCTATAAATAACGGATATTATGGCCATTTTTTTAAAATTATACTTTGTTTTGTTGGGGAACGGAATTTTTGTCGTTTTTTAACTATGCACTTTGAAAATTTTGTCATTTCGCGATTAGGTACTTTGGAAATTTTTGAAAACGTGCCTTCAGGCATGGGCATACACTAGTGTGTGTGTGTGTGTGTGTGTGTATATATATATATATATATATATATATATATTAATAAAGCAGAAAGTAAGAGTAAGGAATTGTAGAGCAATAGATAAAAAAGTGGAATAGTAGTTACTCTATTATTTTCACACTGTGTATATTTCGGCCTAGGTAATATATACAAGATGGTTGCATTTTGAATGCACTGTTTGAATAAGTCAAATCCTAATATTTCTCAAGTTGTTACACCTGACTATTGCTAAGAGTAACAATATCTAACAGTAACAATATTTGAGTTAGTCGCACCAGATGACCTGTTCAAAGATACTTACACTAACATGCCCCCTCAAGTTGATGGTGAACGTTTGTGAACTTTCAACTTGTCATGTAGAAATTGAATATGAGCAAAAGGAAGGAACATAGTCATAACATCTGTGATTTGATCATGAGTGGATATGAATTGGACTTGAAGATCACGTTTAGCCACCTTATCACAGATAAAATGGAAATCAATCTCAATATGTTTCATGCTGGCATGAAAAACTAGATTGGTAGAAAGTTATGTAGCTCCAATGTTATCACACCATAAAATGGAAGGGCACGAAAGAGACACATGTAACTCTTTAAGAAGCGATTGCAACCATGTAACTTTTGCAGCAGCATCGGCATGGGCTTTATATTCCAATTAAGTTGATGAACGTGCAACAATACATTGTTTTCGGGATGACCATGATATTAAATTATTACCCAAGTAAATGGAAAAGCCACCCTTAGATTTGCGATCCTCAATCGAGCTGGCCCAGTATGAGTCGGAATAAGCTTGAAGATTGAAAGAAGAAGCTTGGCTAAGAAATAACCCATACAACAGTGTATGCTTCAAGTAGCGAAGAATACGTTTGATGGCAAACCAATGATCATTAGAGGGATTGCGCTTGAATTGACAAACTTTGTTGACAGAGTACGCAATGTACGGTCTCATTAAGGTGATGTATTGAAGCGCGCCCATAGTTTAATGAATTTTCATTGGATCTCCAAAGGTATTGCCACCATGTTTGGAAAGTTTAGATCCCGTAGCGCTAGGTGTGAGAACAGGTTTCCATGAGGGCATCCCGAAATTGTCAAGAAGCATCTGAATATATTGTTGTTGATGGAGATATAAACCATGTGGTGTAGAGACAACCTTGATACCCAGAAAAAAATTTAAAGGACCCAAATCCTTAATTGAAAAAGTAGCAGCCAACTTGTCAATTAATCTTTGTTTTTCAGGAGAGACATTACTAGTGATGAGGATATCGTCAACGTAAATGAGCACGGGCCCGGATGAAAACATAAAGAGTGATGGATCAGTTTGAGATTGTTGAAAGCAATGCGAGTTTAGGAATTGATGTAAGCGTGAGAACCATGCCCGAGGATCTTGTTTTAAACCATAAATGGAACGATGTTGCTTACATACAAAGTTAGGACGATTTTGATAAACAAATTCGGGTGGTTGTTGCATGTAAACATCCTCCTCAAGAAAGCCATGCAATAAGGCATTATTAAAGTCAAGTTGACATATAGACCACTAACGAGTGACAAGAATACAGAGGACAATAAGGATAGTGGTTGGTTTCACAACTGGGCTAAATGTTTTGCTATAGTTGACATCGGGTTATTGGTTAAAGCCTTTGGCTACAAGACGTGCTTTGTAATGCTCAACCGTACCGTCGGCTTTGTATATGATCTAGTACACCCATTTGCACCCAATGATATTCATACTAGCAGTGGGAGGGATAAGTGACCATGTGTTATTGCGAATTAATGCATTAAACTCATCAGACATATCATGGCACCATTCAGGGGATTTATTCGCAGAAGTAAAGCAAGTGGGTTTGGTGGATGAGGAAAAAGTAACTAAAAGGGCAGATGGATCAGGTTTGGACATATGGTAAAGAGTAATGGGATGCTGACGAGTGGGAGTGGGTTTAGGGATGCCAAGATCAACGTGGAGTTTGATCTCACAGGGTTGATGATAAGAGGTTGTGCATAACTGGTTGGGAGTGGAATTAGGACAGTGAGTGTTTGAAGTTAAATGGGCATAGTGGAAGGGTGAGACTGTGGAGTAGAAGTAGGAGATGAGAAAGGAATAGTGGGCTGGACAGTGGATGTATGAATAGGTGTATTAGAAGGAGGAGAGGAGAGAGGCACACCAACTATGGAAGGGAAAAGAGGAGTTGTGAGCCATGGCATTGACGGTGGGGATTGAGTGGATGGGGAGCCTAAAATGGAGAGGAATTCATTTAATTTTTTGAAGGGAAAAATTATTTCATTAAAACGTACTTGATGAGAAATATAAAATCGCCGAGTTTGAATGTCCATACACCGATATCCAACATGACAGGGACTATATCCAAGAAAAATGCATCGTGACGATCGAAACGACATTTTATGGTTATTGCACGGACGTAGAAATGGGAAACATAGACATCCAAATTTTTTTTTAAATGAATAATTAGGAGATCGTTGAAAAATTCAAGTAAAAGGAGATTTATTACAAGAAATGGTAGAAGGCATGTGATTTATTAAATAAACAATGGTGTCAAAGGCAAATTGCCAAAAAATTTGGGGCGCAAAAGATTGGACGAGTAATGTGAAGCTTGTTTCAACAACATGTCAATTTCGTCTTTCAACGGTGCCATTTTTTTCATGAGTATGTGGACATGCAAGACGATGAGTCACACCACAATTATTAAAGAAAGACTATAATTTATGATATTCACCGCCCTAGTCAGTTTGAACCGATTTAATTTTTGAATTAAATTGTCGTTCAACCAATTTTTTCCATTGAATAAAAACGAAAAAAACTTCAGACTTTTGTTTCATAGGATAAAACCACATAAATTTAGAAAAATGATCAACAAAAAGTACGAAATATCTATGTCCCTCAGAAGAAGTAACTGGTGCAGGACCCCAAACATCACTAAAAATTTATTCTAGTACATTCTGAGTACAAGTCTTAGTAGGCTTTAGTAGGGGTGTAAGCGGTACGGTTTGGTCGGTAAATAGAAGATACAATACCAAAATCAATCTCTGGATGGAAAAGTCAAATCGTACCAGTTTACCACCCGATACACCAAACTCAATACCAAAACCAAACCGTCCGGTATTTCAGTTTTTTGGTAATTTCGGTTTTTTTGGTAATTTCGGTTTTTTTGGTAATTTTGGTTTTTTCGGGTTTCGATAAATTCTGGTTTTTTCTGATTTCGATAAATTCTATTTTTTTATATATTTTTGGTTTCAGTTTTTTTTGGTTACGGTAAACAACCCTAAAAGCCCCAAAAACAAAAAACAAAACCAACCAACTTTTTTAAATATTAAAACCAAAACCAAAACCAACTTTTTTCTGGTTTCGATAAATTTAGTACGGTAATTTTGGTAAATTTGGTACGGTACGGTAATTTCTGTAAGGACACAAATTTTCAATTGAGTCCATATATAGTTTTGGCTCAATTCGGGACAAAAACATTTATTCATAGGATAGTATTCAATTGTAATATTATCAAGCCTATGAAGTGTATGTTGAAGACGTAGCGGCAAAGAGTATAAAGCTTCATCAAATATGCCGGTTTGCGTGCCTAGTTTCTACGTCATCAACTATGGTTCCATGCTCCCAAGGTATGAATGCAATTATATTTATATAGGAGCTTGGAACAATATTTATTGGGTGTTAGTTTTAATAAAAACCATGTTTTACTTTCAGAATAATTTAATTGGAACTTTAATTTAAAGTATATAAAGTTTTTGGGCCAAAATAGAATTTTAGAAAAAAATTCTAGAAGTCGTTCAAAATCTCGTTCGAACGAGTTTTTCGTTCTAACGAGGTTTCGTTCGAACGAGTTTGCCAACGAACCTAAACTGGTCAGTCGTTCGATATGTTGTTCGAACGAGTTTGTTCGTTCTAACGAGGTATCTAACGAGTTTCTACCGAGCCCAGACTGGTCGCTCGTTAGAAGTCTCGTTCGAACGAGTGTCAATGTCGTTCGAACGAGAATGCCAGGCGGGAACAGTTTTGAGCAGTTTTTGGCAGTTTTTACCCACTTTCCCCACTTGGTTTTTAACCAACTTTTTCAGACTTAATTAAGGACGGGAATCACTTTTGAAGGTGCATCTTTTTCATACCATACAAACTCCTAGAGAGTGTTTTGATAGAAAATTTGTTAAAGGAAAAAGATCATGTTTTGAGTGTTATTCTTTAATGAAAAATCCTACACACTCTAGTGTTTACACCCAATAGTTGTTTATCCAAGTTCTATATACATATCTTTACTTGGAGTTTTGGCACCGGTTTATCTCTACCGAATTCAAGAAGAGAAGTTTTGGTTTGCTTCTACATCCATCAAAGAAGATGACTTTTTGTTGAGATTCTACCCACTTGGAGAAAGGCTCCATGCTTGGGTGACGGTGACCATATAAAGTCCCATCGGTGGATTCCGAGACCGCGGTGGTGTTCCGAGGTTGTCCGCTAGGAAGAGGTTTCTTCGAGAAGAAGCGTCGAGGCTTGAGAGGGATCGAGTCAGTCGGTGTAAGTCTATCTGTCTTGTAATTGTAATTCCATATCTAGTGGACTTGTGGCTAGGGCCGTCCGAGGTTGTTTCCCGTCTTGGGTTTTTCCTCGTACATCGCGGCGTAGTGTGATATTGTTTATTTTATCTTGCATCATAATTTAGAATGCATGCTTAGGATAATTTCAAGATAAAATTTGGTTTAAATTATCACACTCATTTAATTTGGGACTAAATTAAATATTGGGTAAATTTGGTTTATTCAAGTCATTTGCTAAAATTGGTTTCGCCTAACTATGGTATATTGATAAATATGACTTGGGCAAATTCTAGGACTTGAGTAGGATTATTTATTTGTGAAATTAAAACTTGTTGTTTTGAAAGTTGAACCATCACCTTTATAACGCTTCCGCATCTCTTGAGTTTAAATAGAAAGGAAATTATATTTTAATCGAGACAATTTCGTTTTCAAATTGGTATCAGAGCCAAAAATGATAAATTATTTCGTTAAGATCCTTTACTTTTTGGCTAAAATGGATTTTTCCCCATTTTCAAAATTTCCAATTTTCGATGGTTCAAACTACGCGTATTGGAAAGCGCGAATGAGATCGGCACTAAAATCTATCGACGAGAGAGTTTGGATGTCTATTGTTACCGGGTACTCCCCACCAACCTATTTAGTTGAAAATGAACGTGTTATCAAACCCGTCGATAGATGGACTGAAAATGAGTTTAAACTTGCTAACTTTAATTCCGGAGGTTTAAATGCCTTATTTAGCGCTGTCGCACCGGATGAATTATGACGTATTATGACGTGTGAAACCGCTAAAGAAGCTTGGGATATTTTACAATTAACTCATGAAGGAACTAGAGTCGTTAAAGCTTCAAAACTCCAAAACCTCACCACTCAATTTGAAACTATCAAAATGGATGAAAAAGAAACTTTTGATAAATTTTATGCTAGACTTTGTGATATTGTTAATTCATCTTTTAACCTGGGAGAGAAAATACCTGACGACCGTGTTGTAAAGAAAATTTTAAGGTCCCTACCCGATAGATTTATTCCAAAGGTGACCGTTTTAAATTCTTTACCCACTTTAGCCCCTACGAAATTAGAAGAGCTTGTAGGTGATTTACAAACCTATGAACTAGATATGTTTCCCTCTAAAACTGAACATAAAATCGAAAAGGGCGTTGCTTTAAAAGCCCGAAAAGAGGTCAAACAAGTAGTAGAGAGCAATAGTGATAGTGACTCGGAAGATATGGCTTTGTTTGCTCGCAAATTTAGAAAATTTCTTAAAATTAACAAAGGTAATTTTAAAAATGATTTTAAGAAATTTGATACTTCTAAACATGATAAAAGCGAGAAGTTTTCTAAAGCCGAGAAGATCCCTAAGCCTAGTAATGAAAATTTAGATAGGGACGAGTCTAACAAGTGTTTTGGTTGTGAAGGTTATGGCCATAGGGATTTTGAGTACCCCACTAAACTAAGGAAAGAGGGTAAGCGACCCATTTCATACAATGCGACCCTTAGTGATAGTGATACGGAAGAGAAGCCCGATTGCCCCATTAAGAAAAAATTTGTGGCTTTTATGGCTAGTCATGTGAGTGATAGTGAGGACTCATCGAACGATGAAACGATAGCACATGCCACTTCCAAGGTCATTGTACATGATTCTCTTATTTTTGATGATAGTGAGAGTGAATAAGAAAGAGAGAGTGAAAATGAAGATGAGGTTGATATGAGTGAACTTCAAAATGCTTTTCAAGAACTTTATACAGAATCTCTTAAATTGAAAAGATCTAATTTGAAGTTAGAAGTTAGTTTAAGAGAGAGTGTCAATGTCGGTGATGAAAATGCTTTAATAGAAGACCTTAGGACACATGAGAGGACTCTTCAAGAGAAGCTTGAATATGTAGAAGGCGAGAGAGATAGCCTTAGGGGTTTAATGGAATCCTTGAAAAAGGAGCTTCTTACTTTTGAAGAGCGAAATGTTTTATTAGAGTCTAACATTTTAGAATTACAAAATAAATTAAAAGACTCTAGTAATGTCAAATTTGATTTGGAGTGTCGTTCGGAAAAACTAGATAAAATATTAGAAACGGTCCAAATTAAAAATGACACTTGTGGTTTAGGCTTCAATACTTGTAATGAATTTACTCATAATGCCCAAACCAATATTTTAGGAGAATCTACTAGGAATGCATTTAATGATCACTCCTTAGGCAAATCTTTTCGACATGTTCTTACTTGTACACTTTGTGGTCGAAAAGGTCATCTTAGGAAATTTTGTTTTGATCTTAAATGAATTCCTAGAAAATCCCATAGTAAAGTAACCACGGTAGTTAAATCTCCTACACCCCAAGATAGTCATTCTTCATTAATTTGGGTTAGGAAATCCGACTTGGTTGCCTTACAAAATAGGGATTTTGATTCTCATTTACTTTCACATGCTTCCTCCCTTGCTAAATCTAATGGATGAATGTGTTAGGGTTTGCATACTTTAGCGTTTGTACTTCATGCTATATTCATATGCTAAATGTATGCTTGTTTAGTCATTTTCTAGTCATTGCCTTATTTCATATCACATGCTAGAAATTATGACTTGTTTATCTTTTTGTATTATATTTTGTGTTTGAATTAATTAAAAATATAAAAATATGTTTGTTTCTCATTTGTGTTTTCTTATTTCATTTAAGCTTAATGAAAAATACAAATGATTTTTGTTTAGTCTTTTGAGTATATATCTTTATTTTTGTCAAGGACGGTGATGAAAATGCTTTAATAGAAGACCTTAGGACACATGAGAGGACTCTTCAAGAGAAGCTTGAATATGTAGAAGGCGAGAGAGATAGCCTTAGGTGTTTAATGGAATCCTTGAAAAAGGAGCTTCTTGCTTTTGAAGTGCGAAATGTTTTATTAGAGTCTAACATTTTAGAATTACAAAATAAATTAAAAGACTCTAGTAATGTCAAATTTGATTTGGAGTGTCGTTCGGAAAAACTAGATAAAATATTAGGAACGGTCCAAATTAAATGAAGATGAGGTTGATATGAGTGAACTTCAAAATGCTTTTCAAGAACTTTATACAGAATCTATTAAATTGAAAAGATCTAATTTGAAGTTAGAAGTTAGTTTAAGAGAGAGTGTCAAGTCGGTGATGAAAATGCTTTAATAGAAGACCTTAGGACACATGAGAGGACTCTTCAAGAGAAGCTTGAATATGTAGAAGGCGAGAGAGATAGCCTTAGGGGTTTAATGGAATCCTTGAAAAAGGAGCTTCTTGCTTTTGAAGAGCGAAATGTTTTATTAGAGTCTAACATTTTAGAATTACAAAATAAATTAAAAGACTCTAGTAATGTCAAATTTGATTTGGAGTGTCGTTCGGAAAAACTAGATAAAATATTAGGAACGGTCCAAATTAAAAATGACACTTGTGGTTTAGGCTTCAATACTTGTAATGAATTTACTCATAATGCCCAAACCAATATTTTAGGAGAATCTACTAGGAATGCATTTAATGATCACTCCTTAGGCAAATCTTTTCGACATGTTCTTACTTGTACACTTTGTGGTCGAAAAGGTCATCTTAGGAAATTTTGTTTTGATCTTAAACGAATTCCTAGAAAATCACATAGTAAAGTAACCACGGTAGTTAAAGCTCCTACACCCCAAGATAGTCATTCTTCATTAATTTGGGTTAGGAAATCCGACTTGGTTGCCTTACAAAATAGGGATTTTGATTCTCATTTACTTTCACATGCTTCCTCCCTTGCTAAATCTAATGGATGAATGTGTTAGGGTTTGCATACTTTAGCGTTTGTACTTCATGCTATATTCATATGCTAAATGTATGCTTGTTTACTCATTTTCTAGTCATTGCCTTATTTCATATCACATGCTAGAAATTATGACTTGTTTATCCTTTTGTATTATATTTTGTGTTTGAATTAATTAAAAATATAAAAAGATGTTTGTTTCTCATTTGTGTTTTCTTATTTCATTTAAGCTTAATGAAAAATACAAATGATTTTTGTTTAGTCTTTTGAGTATATATCTTTATTTTTGATTAAAAATGTTAAAAAACTCAAAAAGATTTTGTTTTGTGTGTATTTTTGTTTGACACATTTATGTGGCATATATTTGTGTTTGAATCCCTTCATTTACGCTCCCACGTGGCTAGAACTTTTGTTTTAGATTTTCAATCCTTAAAATGTTCTTTACCATGTTTTATATGGAGTAGTTGGATTTTGTATTGTTGAAATGGATTCTATTTCTATATGCCTCTTTTCACACATGCACAAGCTCTTTTGAAATCTTAATGTCACATGTTATATTTGAGCTTTTTTTGAGGTGTTCTCCTATCAATCTAGTCATCTACACATCTATGACCTAGGAGGACTAGTGCATGTCAAAATCCGTTGCATGTGAGATTTGTGTGAAAAATGAAAACATGATAAATTAATATGTGGACGGGGAAGGGCTCCGAAAGGATGAATTAAATCCTTTGCGATAGTAAGCCACCGTTGATTGGATCTAAAAGAAATACGTGATCCAAAGGCCTAAAAACATAATATTTGGCATTAAAAAGAAAGCAATTGCCAAGGCCTATGTTTGTTTGATATATTCATTCAAAAAACAAAAGAATATATATGCTTATTGAGGGAGAATTGGATGGTATATCAACGGTTTGCACAATGTCTGTTTATCCTAGTTGTCTTTAATGTCATGACTCTATTTGGTTTGTAGAATCATCATCATGCTAGGCTTGTATACATTGTGTATGTTTGTTCAATGAGTTCAATCTTTATATTGTCACATGAGGTTATGTTTAAATGTGATGAAGTTTGCAATCAAATGAGAACTCCGTGAATGTTTATTAAGTGTTTGGGTCTAAATTTAATTGTTGCTAGTTCACACCCCTACACTTCCGTTTCCATTTGACACATCTTTTCCATACGAGTGTGCAAACTTATTGTATTTTGTGTCATGTGTGTGTTTATATCTATCTATCTATATATGCAACGTACTTATTGGTATATTTATAGTATATATATATATGATATTTGTTTGTCTCTGCCTTGCGTTTATTGCCCATATGCTTTCATGTCTTATCACTTTAAGCTTCCACATGCTGTTTATTAGTTCTTTATCCTTTGCATATTCCCGAACAAAAAGGGGGAGAATGATGATAGGGGGAGAAATGGTATCTAATCCTATTATTATCGTATCTTAGGTTGGGGGAGATTTATCTTAGGGGGAGACGTCTTTCTAAGTAGGTCATGTGTTTGATAAAGGGGAGAATTAATTTAGGGGGAGTAATTAATTAATTGCAGTTAATATTTTGATATTCCCTATGCATTTGATGAGTTTGCTTAAGTGTGCAGGAATTATACTAAAGCGGCATCTTTCTATGGCAAAGCGTTTGATCCTTTGGTTGAGTCAAGTTTGGGCGGGTTATGTTTTGAGTCTAGTAGAGCTTGACGGACCTTTAGGATTTTTGTTTGGTTTTTGTCCCGGAATAGCCAAAGGGAGAGATTTGTAAGGACACAAATTTCCAATTGAGTCCATATATAGTTTTGGCTCAATTCCGGACAAAAACATTTATTCATAGGATAGTATTCAATTGTAATATTCTCAAGCCTATGAAGTGTATGTTGAAGACGTAGCGGCAAAGAGTATAAAGCTTCATCAAATATGCCGGTTTGTGTGCCTAGTTTCTATGTCATCAACTATGGTTCCATGCTCCCAAGGTATGAATGCAATTATATTTATATAGGAGCTTGGAACAATATTTATTGGGTGTTAGGTTTAATAAAAACCATGTTTTACTTTCAGAATAATTTAATTGGAACTTTAATTTAAAGTATATAAAGTTTCTGGGCCAAAATAGAATTTTAGAAAAAATTTCTGGAAGTCGTTTGAAATCTCGTTCGAACGATTTTTTCGTTCTAACGAGGTTTCGTTCGAACGAGACTGCCAACGAACCTAAACTGGTCAGTCGTTCGATATGTCGTTCGAACGAGTTTTTCGTTCTAACGAGGTTTCGTTCGAACGAGTTTGCCAACGAACCTAAACTGGTCAGTCGTTCGATATGTCGTTCGAACGAGTTTGTTCGTTCTAACGAGGTATCTAATGAGTTTCTACCGAGCCCAGACTGGTCGCTCGTTAGAAGTCTCGTTCGAACGAGTGTCAATGTCGTTCGAACGAGAATGCCAGGCGGGAACAGTTTTGAGCAGTTTTTGGCAGTTTTTACCCACTTTCCCCACTTGGTTTTTAACCAACTTTTTCAGATTTAATTAAGGACGGGAATCACTTTTGAAGGTGCATCTTTTTCATACCATACAAACTCCTAGAGAGTGTTTTGATAGAAAATTTGTTAAAGGAAAAAGATCAAGTTTTGAGTGTTATTCTTTAATGAAAAATCCTACACACTCTAGTGTTTACACCCAATAGTTGTTTATCCAAGTTCTATATACATATCTTTACTTGGAGTTTTGGCACCGGTTTATCTCTACCGAATTCAAGAAGAGAAGTTTTGGTTTGCTTCTACATCCATCAAAGAAGAAGACTTTTTGTTGAGATTCTACCCACTTGGAGAAAGGCTCCATGCTTGGGTGACGGTGACCATATAAAGTCCCATCGGTGGATTCCGAGACCACGGTGGTGTTCCGAGGTTGTCCGCTAGGAAGAGGTTTCTTCGAGAAGAAGCGTCGAGGCTTGAGAGGGATCGAGTCAGTCGGTGTAAGTCTATCTGTCTTGTAATTGTAATTCCATATCTAGTGGACTTGTGGCTCGGGCCGTCCGAGGTTGTTTCCCGTCTTGGGTTTTTCCTCGTACATCGCGGCGTAGTGTGATATTGTTTATTTTATCTTGCATCATAATTTAGAATGCATGCTTAGGATAATTTCAAGATAAAATTTGGTTTAAATTATCACACTCATTTAATTTGGGACTAAATTAAATATTGGGTAAATTTGGTTTATTCAAGTCATTTGCTAAAATTGGTTTCGCCTAACTATGGTATATTGATAAATATGACTTAGGCAAATTCTAGGACTTGAGTAGGATTATTTATTTATGAAATTAAAACTTGTTGTTTTGAAAGTTGAACCATCACCTTTATAACGCTTCCGCATCTCTTGAGTTTAAATAAAAAGGAAATTATATTTTAATCGAGACAATTTCGTTTTCAATTTCGGTATGGTTTTTTCTAGTTTTTGTAAATTCGGTACGGTACGATAATCTGGGTATGATTTTTTCTGGTTTCGGTAAATTCGTTACAGTAATTTCGATAAATCATTTTTTTAAATATTAAAACCAAAACTAACTAACTTTTTTACGATAATTTCGGTTTCGGTAAGAATGGTTTCTTGTATTTTAATATATGAAACCAAAACCATTTTTTTCAGACCAAAATGGTATAGTACGGTAAAAACCCGTACCGCTTCCACCCCTAGGCTTTAGTGTTAGCCGAGATGATTTTCCCATCGGAAAAGCATTACAAAATGAACTAGAAAAAGATAAGCTACACAACAATTTATTTGAGCGAATAATTTGGTTAAGAACACGTTGATGTGGATGTCCAAGACGACGATGCCACCCATCGGTAGTAGTCTTTTCATCACTTACGACAGATGGAGTGATGGAAGAAAATTGCACAACTGGAGATAAGGAGTAGAGTCCACCGTTACTCTGGCCGGAAAGAAGCGTGTGATGTGTAGTTGGATCCTTGAGACAAAAATAAGTAAGGTGAAATTAAAAATAAACGTTATTGTCTTTGGTAAATTGTTGAACAGAAAGTAGAGATTTGGAAATAGAAGGGACATGTAAAATGTTCGACAAATGAAAAGAGGTAAGAGGAGTACGAAGAGTGGAAGAACCCGTATGAGAAATAGTAAAGCCTTTACCATTACCAACATGAAGCTGATCAGGGCCATGATAGTCATCTGAGTGGATGAGATTCGCAATGTCCGGAGTTACATGATGAGTAGCTCCAGTATATGGAAAACCATTGACTATGCTGGGGTGGGGAAGGACAAGGTAAGAGGGGTGGTTAAGTGTAGGAGAAAAAATGGGCAGTGGAATTCTGGGTGGTGTGAGGATTGTAGCGTTGATTGCATGTGGTAGTTGTATGAATGGGGCTATAGCAGATTTGGAATTTAATTCTTCGTCGTTGGTGAAAGTCAGTTAAAGTGTCATGAGAGTGATAGGGAAGTAGACCACTGCGACCACCACGATTACCACGGCCTCAAAAGAAATGACCACCACTATAACCTCTATAAGAAGATGGGCCACCACCACGGTGAGAGGAATGAGCACAAGGGGAAGCTGTGTGTAGATTGACACTCGGTTCAGTGGGATTGAGGGAGGTAAGGGAGAGCTTTGTTAATGAGTCTTTGTGTAAAAATTCATGAATGAGAAGGAGGCCACGGAGTTCAGTATATGTAACAGGTTCAGGACGGGTGGATAATGTTGTGACAAGATATTTAAATTCTGGTTGAAGAGCTCAAAAAATAAAGATGTTGAAATCCTCTATGTTAAGAGGACGTCCAGTAGCAGCTAATTCAACTGCGTATCATTTCGCACGACTGAGATACGCGGAGATCGGGTCATCTTTTTAATCAAGTTCATGGAGGTGATTATGAATGCTGAGAATTCTGGTATTTTATGGAGATGAGCAGGCTGTACTGAGCGCAGACCAAAGTTCTTGTGATGTATTACAACCAACTGCAAGATGAATTACCTCATTACTTAAGGAGGAAATGAGAGTTCTTAGAAGTAGTTGACACTGATCAATACAATGCTGAAAGGCTGGATTTTCTCTGACACCCTGCCTAATTAAATACCGGGTGATCAGTCCTTTATTAAATTATAACCAAGGTGAACGGTTGGTGAAGAGTGCGCTTGCCTTCAAATAAGGAAGTTATTTAATTAAACATAGTTTTTACCAAATAAGTCCTAAGCATGCATCTAAATGTTATTAACTATGATGATGAAACATGCAAGAACACATATATGAGGAAAAATCCCCAACGGGGCAAAACCTTTTATTTTCACAATAATATTTGTAAGGGAACGGCTTACAACGGATTACAATGAAAATAAAGAGACACATAAATACCCTCGAGTGTCGGTTCTGTTGTCGGCGGATGGAACAATCCCTTTCCAGTAGGGCGGCAGTGACGAAGAGCGTGGCTTCCTCACAAAGTACTCCAGATGAGTAAATGATCTTCTTGAAGGTTTAAAGATTCACACACATATATGGGAATGGTTTTGTGAATCAAAAAGGTTTAGAAAACCTTAAAAGGTGAAGTCTTTATTCTGGGCCGATTTCGCAGAATATGAGATTACAGAAAGACTTCAAAAACGTGTAGAAGGAGATCAGATATTTATACAAAAATGGAGGCGGTGGCTCATTCGAACGAGATAGCATGTCGCTCGAACGAAGGACATAAGTCATTCGAACAATATTGCGCGAGATTCTATCTCGCACGAACAACTTGCAAAGTTGCTCGAGCGATCTCGTCGATCGAGGCCATTCGCTTCTACACTTAGAAAAAATCTGCTTTTGATAAAAAATTAACCCACACTTCAAAAATAATTTTCAAAAATATTTCCAAAATATTTATGCAAATATTTAAAGCTCCAATAAAACATTTTACTGATAAAGCGTAGTGGAGACGTGGGAATGAGATGAGCAGGACGTTGCATGTAGCATGATGCACGTGAAGAAAGTGGATGCAATGAATTCGGATACATGCCGTCGAGGATGATCGTGTTGACATGTCGAATGTAGCGGTATCGGACATATGAACTATGATCTAGGAGAAAACAGAAAATTCCTAGATTCTACCCCGGACATTTATAGAGTTATGTCCTTACAAGTCTCCCCCTATGTCTATGCCGATACATACATAAAAATCCGAATTATGCAATCAAATGACATATAAGATAATATCCCCATTAAACCCTCAAACTGAGAATACTAAATGACATGTCTCCCAAATCTTCAGCTCTTCATAAACTTTCAAAGCTTTTCTCATCAGGGTGTGCAATCCAATAATGAGCAATGAAGTACCTACACACATGAGAAAAAGCAAATACCCGTGACAGGCAACAGTTTAAAATATAATGATATGCAAAAATTTATGATCAATTAAGCTTAAGAAAATCATTCATAAATCAACCAAACACCAAAACAATTCTCCCCCATAATTCTTCTCCCCCTTTTTATGATGTCCCCAAATAGACAAATATGATAAGTAGAAATGAATGCACATGGAGAATGACACACGGGAATAAACTTCTATATTTATATTTTTCAAAATTTTTCACACATAGTATACAACAAAGAATCACACCATGAAAGATCACAAAAACAACCAAGTCAATGATAGCGAAAATGAACGGGTGTGAACAGATTCGATAGGAAAATCAATGCATACAAACATGACATATGTGCACGATGAATATTGGATACTCCTAACGAATGAACACAAAGTCTTCCTTTAGTGTAAAAAGGTGGAAATATAAGACATTGACTCAATCAAATCAATAAATCAAACCTCAAACTGATTTCCACACCAATAACGTCCAAAACTATTTCATGCTTTTTCAGGACTTTCAAGGAAGTGCAAACCTGTTTATATTCTCCAACCAAACTCCCTCAGATTTTTATTTTGAATAGAGCCTTTCTAAATTCTCAAACTTTGGAGAATTGATGGTGAAACCTAAGTGGCCCACATTTGGCATGAAATGCTTTTTATTGCCTTTAAATTTTTTCGGGCTATTTTAACCTCTTTGGACCCTGGATAATAAAATTCCTCAATTTTTTAGGTCCTTTTGAACGGTGGCTTTTGCGCAAAGAAGAGATAATTATCTTTCGCAGAACCTCCCCGTCCTTAAACAATCACCCAGTCTCACAAGAACGGTTTTTACATGCATTCCAATCTTGTCAAGTTTTATCGCATATTGCAAGTTATATAGATAGAATTGAGATGGAAACACTCAAGCTAACATGTGATAGACAAGTACAATCATCAAATAAAGCCGTGCATGTGTGAAATAAAGGAGATAAGAGTCAAACATGTAGAAAGATATCACTAATCACATCTCAAAGACTCCAATCAATGTAAAGCACATGGATGAAATGATGTAGCGTCTCAAATCTCTATTAAACAGTCACATGGATAAATGGAATGAAATTGTGACTTGGCTATCTTAAATGGTCATCCATAAAAGGTGTGTATAAAAATACAAAAATCTTTTTGGGCTTTTCTGAAATATTTATATACAAAAAATCTTTTTGGGTTTTTCAAAAGAATAAATAAATAGTTGTACAACAATGCAATGGTAGATATAAAACAGACTAGCAATAGGAAGCATATGATATGAACATGAAAAAGCATCCTATTCTAGACATAGAACAACCCTCAGTCAACTGTGCAAATCCCCAAAGACTTCCTAAGACTCTCAAATCTAAGGGCATCTAAAGGTTTCATGAAAATATCGGCTAACTTACGGTCGGTGGGAACAAAACTCAGGGATACGACTTTCTCCTCCACTAACTGACGTATAAAGTGCTCACGTATCCTGATGTGCTTTGTGCGCGAATGCTAGACAGGATTGTGGGATATGTGTATCACGCTCGTGTTATCACAGGAAATGGTCATGGTGTCTTGTGAAATCCCATAATCTTCCAGCATTTGCTTCATCCATATGAGTTGCGTGCAACAACTCCCGTCGGCTATGTACTCAGCCTCCGCAGTGGACAAAGAGATGGAATTTTATTTCTTGCTCAGCCAGGAGACAAGAGCAGAACCAAAATAGAAACACCCACCAGAAGTGCTCCTACAACCATCTACATCCCCGGCCCAATCGACATCTGAATAGGCGGATAAACGGTCATCAGTATCAAAAGAATATCAAATACTGTATGAGAGAGTCCCACTCACGTATTTAATAATACGTTTTAGAGCAAGTAAGTGTGACTCTTTCGGGGACGCCTGATATCGCGCACAGACTCCAACATTAAAGGCTATGTCGGGATGACTAGCAGTCAAATAGAGAATATTGCCTATCATATTCCGATACAAGGTTTGCTCGACGTCCTTGCCTGAAGTGTCCTTACTAAGCTTGGTAGTAGTACTCATAGGTGTGCGTGCATAGAGTCTAAACCAAATTTCTTCACTAGGTCTCCAGCATACTTGGATTGGGAGATGAACATCCCATCCTCTAGCTGAAAAACTTGGAGACCAAGGAAGAAATTAAGCTCACCAACCATGCTCATCTCAAACTCACTTTTTATCTCCTCCTCAAAGTGGTGAGCATGTTGGGAGCACGTGGATCCAAAAACTATGTCGTCCACATAGACTTGGGCAACTGAAATAGCACCGTCATCTCTCCTGACGAAGAACGTCATATCAACTCCCCTCTCTTGAAGCCACGAACTAAGAGATAGGAAGTAAGCCTCTCGTACCAAGCACGGGGTTCTTGCTTCAAAACATACAAGGCTTTTCTCAGATAGTAGATGTGCTCTGGGTGCTGAGGGTCTTCAAACCCTTTTGGTTGTTCCACGTAAACCTCCTCCTATAGAATGCCATTCAGAAAGGCACTCTTGACATCCATCTGATATAACTTGAAGCGCGGATGACATGCGATGGTGAGTAGTAAGGGGACGGACTCAAGCCTCGCAACAGGATAAAATGTCTCCCCAAAGTCTACACCCTCTATCTGTGTGTATCCTTAAGTGACCAACCTAGCTCTGTTTCTGATTATGGTACCATTTTCATCCATTTTATTTTTAAAAATCCACCGGGTACCAATCACATTAGTCTCACTAGGTCGGGTGACAAGTTCCCAGACATTGTTCTTTTTAAATTTAAGCAACTCATCCTGCATAGAAGATATCCAGTGTTCATCCTTGAGTGCTTCTTCATGATTCTTGGGCTCGACTTTGGACGTGTAGTAAAGATGTCTAACAACGTTCTCTAGCTAAGCACGAGTCTTGACCCCCAGAGTGGGATCACCAACAATGGCAGACGGGTCATGACTCTTGCGAACCCAAGCAAGTGTGTCCCCTAACACAGGAGTGGGGACCACAGAGTGTGGGTGGGGGACAAGTGGATCACTGTCAGATGTGTCCTCATCCTCACACTGAAGGTTAGGATCAATAACCGTCGGAGGTTCGTCATCTTGCACGGTGACGTTTACTGATTCCATAACCTTAGAGCTCTTCAGGTTAAAAACCCGGTACGCTCTGCTATTCGATGAATATCCTAGCAATATTCCCTCGTCGCTCCGGGAGTCAAACTTTCCTAATTGCTCTCTATCCCGTAGGATGTAGCATTTACACCCAAAAACACGGAAATATGCCAGGTTAGGCTTCTTGCCAGTCCACAACTCATAAGGTGTATGACGTGTGTGAGGACACAAATAAACCCTATTCACTGTGTGGCATGCAGTAGACACTTCCTCTGCACAAAATTTCCAAGAAACTTTACGACCTAGAAGCATAGATCTAGCCATTTCCTGAATCGTTCTATTCTTTTGCTCAACAATCCCATTTTGCTGAGGATTCTTCATAGCAGAAAACTCATGTTCGATCCCAAGGCTATCACAATACAGATCTACCTTTGCTTCCTTAAATTCAGTGCTGTTGTCATTACTGATCCTGTTAATAGTGACTCCGTGTTGATTTTGCACGACACGACACTTGGTCGTTAAAAACTCTATAGCATCGAATTTCTCTCTCAGAAAACCTACAATGGAGTACCTAGAGAAATCATCCACCATCACGTGGATATACCTCTTACCACCCAGACTCTCGGTACGAGTAGGACCCATAAGATCCATGTGAATAAGCTCAAGAACACGAGAGGTGATAATGGAATGCAACTTCCTATGGGGACTACGAATTTGTTTTCCCAACTGACAGGGTCCAAAAACCGTCGAAGTTGGCCTTCCAAGAGATGGTAAGCCACGTACTAGGTCATTTTTAGCTAAGCGAGTGAGATCTCTAATATTAACGTGACCTAGACGTTGGTGCCACAGATCCATAGGTGTGATCGTGGCGATGTTGTAGACAAGTGAGGATGTGGGCTCAGTCCCATAACAATTATCCTTTGTCCTCACCCTTTGCACTAATAGTTTATCGGGTTGATTATAGACTTTACAAGCGTCCCGGTCAAACTTTACTGCAAAGTCAGCGTCGCACAACTGGCTAATGATGAGAAGGTTTCCTTTCAAACCTTTGACGCATAACACATTATCTAGCTTAGGAAATCCTGGTAACTCTACAGTACCTCGTCCTACAATTCTAGACTTGTTCCCATCTCCGAAGGTGACTCTGCCTTCCTGATAATCCTCAAGAGTTGTAAAAAATGAAGCATCACCTGTCATGTGTCTGGAGAACCCACTGTCGAAATACCACTGTGAGGTATTATGTGCTTTGAGAGCAACATGAACAATAAAGGCCTTTTTATCTTTCTTAGGTACCCAAGAAGTGGTGACCTTTTGTTTGCCTTTATTATTGTTGGTTTTAGCTGGAATGTGAGAATCATTCACTAACGGCAAAGACATCCGTCGGAATTCTTCCATTAAACTCTAGGACGTGGCAGCTAAGAACTCAACTCGCTCTCTCAGACTAGAAAACTCATCAGTATGATGTGGTGGAGGAGTAGTACGTCGTGTCTAACCCGTGCTATAGCAAAACTCCCTGAGGTGGCCTTTTCTTTTGCAATAAGTACAAAAGAACACAGTCAAAGGCGGACCTTGGTTTGCCTTTCTTGGTCGAACTCTCCTGTGAGAATTTTGACGATGACCATAAGGAGTCGTAGTAAACTCAAGAACTGTTCCATGTGAAATTTGAGACGTGGAGGCACCATCATACCCAATTCCCTGCCTATCACCAAAACCTAAAGCGGGGCCGAGGAGCATCTTTCCCATTTTTCCAGATCTGTCCTCGATTTGTACTTTCACTTCCCATGCTTTCTCAAGATCATGAGTCAGCTGGGCAACAAGGGCTTCAAGTTTCTTCCAAGTCTCCACGGAGGAATGGATCTCACTCGTAAGACTAGCCACTTGTTTAGTCAATTCCCCTCTCTCTTTCTAAAAAATACTCTATCACTCTCTAAACAAACTCTCTTTCTTAACACAAGCAGATTCTCTCTCTCTTAGGGCGGTGCAGGTGCAGGACTCTCTCTCTCTATCTTTTCTTAAATCTTCCTCTAAGTCGGTGATCTTAATAACTAACTCTTTGTTACGCTTTTTATTTTTAAATGACTCAGAATATAACTCAGCGTAGGCACGTTGAATATCACTCTCGCTCTCACTTGTGTCATCCTCCCCCTCACTCACATCGCTCTCACTGTCGAGGTGTCCCTGTGAGGCATCATCCTCATCGTCGTGAGGAGAACTATAAGTGCTCACATGACTTACACTCATGCGGTGACTCGACTCCAGAATCCACCGACTCGACCTCACTGTCAGCGCTAAGGGTAGCATTAAGGACAACTTTCCCTTTCCCTCTGTTCAGACGTGTGGCACACTCAAAGTCTCTATGACCCCTACCGTCGCACTCAAAGAATCTCTCACTTTCTTTCTTAGGAGGATTTTTAAAATCTTTTTGATTTTTCTTTTCAAACTTATTTTTCTCAAAATTCTTTTTATCTTTAAAATTTCCATTTTTCTTGAATTTGAGAATTCTTTTAAAATTTTTAGCAAAAATCGCCAAATCGTCTAAGTCAAAATCACAATCAGAATCTGACGTGGCAGTCTCTCTCTTTCTAGATGACTCTACCTTCTTTCTAGTTGACCCCTCACTCCTTCTCTCTTGCGCATTAAGTGCAATTCCCTTATCTTTAGATTTAGCAGTTTTAGGGAACATATAAATTTCATAAGTTTGTAAATCTCCTACAAGTTCTTCCAATTTTAGCGTATTTAAATTACCCATAGAATTTAGCACAGTGACTTTAGGGATAAAACGCTTGGGCAAAGAACGAAGAATCTTTTTAACAACTCTAGCATTCGGAATATGTTCACTAAGATTAAAGCTAGTATTAACAATGTCAAAAAGTCTAGCATAAAAATCATCAAAACATTCAGTCTCATGCATGGTGATGGTTTCAAATTGAGTTGTCAAATTTTGCAATTTAGACTCTTTCACAGCATTAGTTCCTTCATGGGTGAGTTGTAAAACATCCCATGCCTCTTTTGACGTGGTGCACGTCATTATGCGTTCGAACTCATCAGGTGTGACAGACCCAGAAATAGCACTTAGACCCTTAGAATTAAAAGAAGACCATTTAAATTCTTCTTTAGTCCAAGAAGTGACAGGTTTCAAATTAATCACATTCTCAATAGTGACGGAGGGAGGTGTCCGCCCTCTTTCAACTAAAATCCTGACACGTTCATCAATGGCTTTTAAAGCAGACCTCATGCGGGCTTTCCAATATGCGTAGTTAGTCCCGTCAAAAACTGGCATTTTATTATATAACTTCTCCATAATGAACACACTCGTTTTCAAAAATAAATTTTTTAGAAAATTGATATCTTAGAAAAATTTTGCGAAAAATTACATGGTAGATTTGTGTAACTAGCTCTGATACCAATTTGAAGAGTGCACTTGCGTTCAAATAAGGAAGTTATTTAATTAAACACAGTTTTTACCAAACAAGTCCTAAGCATGCATTTAATGTTATTAACTACGATGATGAAACATGCAAGAACACATATATGAGGAAAAATTCCCAACGGGGCAAAACCTTTTATTTTCACAATAATATTTGTAAGAGAACGGCTTACAACGGATTACAATGAAAATACAGAGACACAGAAATAACCTCGGGTGTCGGTTCTGTTGTCGGCGGATGGAACAGTGACGAAGAGAGCGACTTCCTCACAAAGTACTCCAGATGAGTAAACGATCTTCTTGAAGGTTTAAAGATTCACACACATATATGGGAATGGTTTTGTGAATCAAAAAGGTTTAGAAAACCTTAAAAGGTGAAGTCTTTATTCTGGGAAGATTTCGCAGAATATGAGATTGCATAAAGACTTCAAAAACGTGTAGAAGGAGATCAGATATTTAAACAAAAATAGAGGCGGTGGTTCGTTCGAACGAGATAGCATGTCGCTCGAACGAAGGACAGAGGTCATTCGAACGATATCGCACGACATTCTATCTCGCACGAACGACTTGCAAAGTCGCTCGAGCAATCTCGTCGATCGAGGCCATTCTCTTCTACACTTAGAAAAATTCTGCTTTTGATAAGAAATTAACCCAGACTTCAAAAATAATTTTCAAAAATATTTCCCAAATATTTATGCAAATATTTAAATCTCCAATAAAACATTTTACTGATAAAGCGTAGTAGAGACGTGGGAATGAGTTGAGCAGCACGTTGCATATAGCATGATGCACGTGAAGAAAGTGGATGCAATGAATTCGGATACAGGCTGTCGAGGATGATCCTGTTGACATGCCGAATGTAGCGGTATCAGACATATGAACTGTGATCTAGGAGAAAACAGAAAATTCCTAGATTCTACCCCGGACATTTATAGAATTATGTCCTTACAGTTGGTTCATTCTTAGCATCCCTGTCGTAAAGATAACATTTCCAATTAAACACCCTTGATAATTAAGCTAAGTGACAAAACCATTTTTAAGACATCAATTTCCCAATATAATTTAAAACCGATAATTAAATCCTTACATAATCCATGGTTTATGTAAGGACACAAGTCTCCGATTGAGTCTTAATGTAGTGTTGGATCAATTCCGGATAAAAACATTTAAGTCATAGAATATTGTTCAAGTGTAACCTTCAAGCCTATGACAAGTGAAAGTTGAAGACGTTGCGACATTACTTTTCAAGAAAACATCATTGTCGATTTTTGTGGCAAGTTTCACGTCATCAACATGTTGATTCCGATGTCTCCTAAAGGTATGAATGCATTAATATATATATAGGAGCTTGGAAATTTATTTTAGGTGTTAGTATTTTTCTATTATTTTTTTTGAATTCATAGTTCTAAAGATTTTATTCTCGGACACCTTTCAGTAGAAAAATCATATCAAATCCAAAAAAAATCAGAAACATACGAAACTGGCGGCCACGCGTTCGTATCGAAATTATCTAGAATCATGGCCTACAATCTCGTTAGAAAAGTCATTCGAACGACCTCGTTCTAACGAACTTCTAATGAGATTCATAAATTGTTTCTATTTTCTCGTTAGAAGTTTCATTCGAACGAATTCAAACTCGTTCGAACGAAATTTCAGTTTCGAGCAGTTTTTTGACAGTTTTTTTTATAACTTCCCACTTTGCCCACTAACTTTCACCACCTTTACATAGTGCGGGAAAACCTTTTCTAAGATAATTTTTTCACATTCTAAGAGTCTTTTGAGAGCGAAACTTTTAAGAAAAAGTTCCATGTTTTGTGTTTGATTTTTATGGATTAAACTCATCAAAAAACACATACACACCCATTTGTTTAGTTTATTCAAAGTACCTATTGATATATCATTGCTTGGAGAGTTTTGGCACCTGGTTTTATCTACACCAACAAGAAGAGAGTTTGGGTTCTTCTCTACTCCAAAAAGGAGAAAAGTTTATTGCGGTGTTCTCACTTGAAGAAAGGCTTCGCGTGTGGGTTGACGGTGACCATAACCCCATCGGCGGAGTTCAAGACTGTGGAGGAGTCCACGGTTATTCACTAGGCGGAGGTTGAATACCAAGGAGCGCATCAAGGCTTGGACGGACCAAGTCAGTTCGTGTAAGTCCTCTTGTGTCGAGTCTTCGTAAAAACTACCATACTTAGTGAATTCGTGGCTAGGGCCGTCTGAGGTTTTTCCCATTTGGGTTTTCCTCGTACATCGGTGCGTCGTTTGATATTGTTTAATTTTATCTTGCTTAAATCACGTAGATGCATGCTTAGGTAATTCAAGATAAAATTTGATTTAATTATCACACTTATGTTCTTTGGTGTTAAAATATATTTGGGTGAAATTGAAATTAATTCAATTCAAAGAAAATTTATTTTATTAAAATTTGGTTTGGCCTAATTTGCAAAATGGATTATTCTTGTTAGGCAAATTTCTAGGACTTGAATTGAAATATTTGGTTTAAGTGAAAAATCAACTTGTGTGGATTTAATCTTATTTCACTTGGTTTAATTTTAATTTGAAAATAAATTACAGTTTGTGAATTTATTTTTTTTAATTGAACCATCATCTCCGCTTCCACATATCTAAAAAGGAAATTATTACTTTTTGGAGTATAAAAAGGTTTTAGAAATTTGGGGGCCTATCGCACTTGCAAATTGGTATCAGAGCCAAAGCGATAAATTATTTCGTTAAAGATCTTTTAAATAATTTTTGGCTAAAATGGAATTTTTCCCATTTTCAAAACTTCCTATTTTTTATGGTTCAATCTACGCGTATTGGAAAGCGCAAATGAAATCGGCACTAAAATCTATCGACGAAAGAGTTTGGATGTCTGTTGTTAACGGGTGGTCCCCACCTACTCATTTAGTAGATAATGAGCGTGTTGCCAAACCCGCCGATAGGTGGAGTGAGGGTGAATTTAAACTTTCTAACTTTAATTCCCGAGGTTTAAATGCCTTATTTAGCGCTGTCACACCCGATGAATTCCGACGCATTATGACCTGTGAGACCGCTAAAGAAGCGTGGGATATTTTGCAACTCACTCATGAAGGTACTAGTATCGTTAAAGATTCGAAACTTCAAAACCTCACCACTCAATTTGAAACTATCAAAATGAATGAAAAAGAAACTTTTGATGAATTTTATGCTAGACTTTCTGATATTGTTAATTCATCTTTTAACTTGGGTGAGAAAATACCCGACAACCGAGTAGTGAAGAAAATTCTAAGGTCCCTACCCGATAGATTTATTCCAAAAGTGACAGTTTTAAATTCTTTACCAACTTTAGCCTCTATGAAATTAGAAGAGCTCGTAGGTGATTTACAAACCTATGAACTAGACATGTTTCCCTCTAAAACTGAAAAGAAAATTGAAAAGGGCGTTGCTTTAAAAGCCCGGAGAGAGGTCAAACAAGTAGTAGAGAGCGAGAGTGACAGTGACTCGGAAGATATGGCCTTGTTTGCTAGGAAATTTCGAAAATTTCTTAAATTTAACAAAGACAAATTTAAAAATGATTTTAAGAAATTTGAAACTTCTAAGCATGAGAAAGCCGAAAAGATCCCTAAAATTTCTAAAGAAAAATAAAATAGGGACGAGTCAAATAGGTGTTTTGATTGTGAGGGTTATGGACATAGGGATTTTGGGTGCCCCACTAAACTAAGGAAAGAGGGTAAGCGACCCATTTCATATAATGCGACCCTTAGTGATAGTGATAAGGAAGAGGGACCCGATTTCCTCACTAAGCCCAACTTTGTGGCTTTTATGGCTAGTCATGTGAGTGATAGCGAAAACTCGTTGATTGATGAAACTTTAACACATGACACTTCCGAGGTCAAAGTTTTTGATTCTCTTACTTTTTATGATAGTGAGAGTGGAGAAGAAAGAGAGAGTGAAAATGAAGAAGAAGTTAATGTGAGTGAACTTCAAAATTCTTTTCAAGAACTTTATAAAGAATCTATTAAATTGAAAAGAGCTAGTTTGAAGTTAGAAGCTATTTTGAAAGAATGTGTCAAGGTCGTTGATAATAGCATGTTGGCTGAAGAACTTAGGACACGAGAGAAAGCTCTTCTAGAGAAGCTTGAATATATATAAGGTGAGAGAGATTGCCTTAGGGGTTTAATGGAATCCTTGAAAAAGGATCTTCTTTCTTTTGAAGAGCGAAATGTTTTATTAGAGTCTAACATTTTAGAATTGCAAAATAAATTAAAAGACTCTAGTAATGTCAAATTTGATTTGGAGTGTCGTTCGGAAAAATTAGATAAAATATTAGGAACGGTCCAAATTAAAAATGACACTTGTGGTTTAGTCTTCAATACTTGTAATGAATTTACTCATAACGCCAAAACCAATGTTTTAGGAGAATCTACTAGGAAAGTCTTTAGAGATCACTCCTTAGGTAAATCTTTTCGACATGTTTTTACTTGTACACATTGTGGTCGAAAAGGTCATCTTAGGAAATTTTTTTTTGATCTTAAACATATTCCTAGAAAATCCCAACGTAAAGCAACCAAGTTAGTTAAAATTCATACACCCCAAAATAGTCATTCGTCATTAATTTGGGTTAGGAAATCCGACTTAATTGCCTTGAAAAATGGGGTTTTTGATTCTCATTTACTTTCACATGTTTCCTCCCTTGTTATTTCTTAAGGATGAATGTGTTAGTGTTTTCATACTTTAGCTTCTGTACTTCATGCTATATTCACATGCTAAATTTATGCTTGTTTAATAATTTTCTAGTCTATGCTCCATGCTTATCTCATGCTAGAATTATGATTTTTTTTTTCTTTTGTATTATATTTCCTTCATTTTGTTTGCATTAAATGAAAAATACAAAATGATTTTTGTTTATCATTTGGATTTTATCTCTTCGTAATTTAAGCTTAATGAAAAATTCAAATGATTTTTGTTTATCTTTTGAGTATATATTTTTTATTTTTGGTTAAAAATTTCAAAAACTCAAAAAGATTTTATTTTGTGTGTATTTTAGTTTGACACACTTTATGTGGCATACACTTGTGCTCGAATCCCATCTTTTACGCTCTCATGTGGCTAGAACTTTTGGTTTAGATTGTCAATCCTTATTATGTTCTTTACCATGCTTACATGCAGTAGTTGGATTTTAACTTCACACATGCACGAGCTCTTTTGAAATTTTAACTTCATATGTATATTTGAGCTTTGTGAAGTGTTCTCTTACCACTCTTTTCATCTACATATTTGTAACCTAGGAGGACTAGTGGATGTCAAAATCCGTTGCACGTGAGATTTGTGTGGAAAAAAAATGATAAATATAAATGTGCATGGGGAAGGGATCCGAAAGGATTTATTATCCTTTGCGAATAGTAAGCCACCGTTTATTTGGACCTAAAAGAAATACGTTGTCAAAGACCTAAAAATAAAATTATGGCATTAAAAATAAAATATTTGCCAAGGCCTATGCTTGATTGATATATTCATTCAAATTTAATATAAATGCATATTGAGGGAGATTGGATGGTATATCAACGGTTTGCACAATGTCCATTTATCCTAGTTGTGTATTTATTGTCTTGACTCTATTGGTTTGTAGAATCATCAATATGCTAGGCTTGTATGCATTGTGTATGTATGTTCATTTAGTTCAATTTATATTGTCACATGAGGTTATATTCAAATTTGATGAAGTTTGCAATCAATTGAGAACTCCGTGAACATGTTTTAAGTGATTGGGTCTAAATTTTATCGTTACTAGTTCACACCCCAACACGTCCGTTTCTATATGACACATTTTTGCCATACGAGTGTGAAAGACTCCTATTATATTTTGTGTGTGTCATTTGTGTGTTTATATTTATATATGTGTACTTGAGTCTCTTTGATATATATTATGTATACATATATTTGATATTTTTGTTTAGTCTTTGCTTTGATTTCTAATCCATATATGCTTTAATTCATACTTGGTATCCATCTTATTGCATTCTTTGTTGATATCACATGCTTAATAATTTATATATCATATTAGTATAATTTTATTGCATCCTACTTGGTATCCGATGTTATTGTTTGGATTAGTTGAATTTTTGTTGCCCATATGCTTTAACGTTCTCATCACTATTTGCACAATTACATGTTTTAGCTTTCTATCCCATTCTTTTATCCCTTGCATAGTTTAGAGGGTGTATACTCTTTATTTGGGGGAGATAAGTTACTTTTTTTATTCTTTAGCCTTTGTCTATTCCTGGACAAAAAGGGGGAGAATGTTAGGGGGAGAAATGGTATCTAATCCTATTATTATCGTATCTTAGTTTGGGGGAGATTTATCTTAGGGGGAGACTTCTTTGTAAGTATGTCATTTGTTTGATAAAGGGGAGAATTAATTTAGGGGGATTAATTATTTAATTGCATTTAATATGTTGATATTCCATATGCATTTGATAGTTTGCTTAAGTGTGCATGAATACTTCAAAATGGTAACATTCAACATCAGCAAAGATATTGATCCTTGGGTTGTCTGAGTCAAGAATTGTATTTTTATTTTGGGTGGGACAGTGTTTTTGAGTCTAGTGAGCTTGACGACCCTTTAGGATTTTTGTTTGTTTTTTGTCCCAGAATAGCCAAATGGGGAGATTTGTAAGGACACAAGTCTCCAATTGAGTCTTAATGTAGTGTTGGCTCAATTCTGGACAAAAACATTTAAGTCATAGAATATTGTTTAAGTGTATCGTTTAAGCCAATTTCAAGTGAAAGTTGAAGATGTTGCGGCATTACTTTTCAAGAGAACATCATTGCCGATTTTTGTGCCAAGTTTCACGTCATCAACATGTGGATTCCAATGTCTCCTAAAGGTATGAATCCATTAATATATATATATATAGGAGCTTGGAAATTTATTTTGGGTGTTAGTATTTTTCTGTTATTTGTTTTGAATTCATAGTTGTAAAGATTTTGTTCTCGGACACCTTTCAGTAGAAAAATCATATCAAATCCAAAAAAAAGCAGAAAAATACCAAACTGGCGGCCACGCGTTCGTATCGAAATTATCTAGAATCATGGCCTACAGTCTCGTTAGAAAAGTCGTTCAAATGACCTCGTTCTAACGAACAACTAATGAGATTCAGAAATTGTTTCTATTTTCTCGTTAGAAGTTTCGTTCGAACGAATTCAAACTCGTTCGAATGAACTTCTAACGAATTTTCATTTTCGAACAGTTTTTTGACAGTTTTTATATAACTTCCCAATTTGCCCACTAACTTTCACCACCTTTACAAAGTGTGGGAAAGACATTTTCTAAGATAACTTTTTCACATTCTAAGAGTCTTTTGAGAGCAAAACTTTTAAGAAAAAGTTCCATGTTTTGTGTTTGATTTTTATGGATTAAACTCATCAAAAAACACATACACACCTATTTGTTTAGTTTATTCCAAGTACCTATTGATATATCATTGCTTGGAGAGTTTTGGCACCTGTTTTTCTCTACACCAACAAGAAGAGAGTTTGGGTTCTTCTCTACCCCAAAAAGGAGAAAAGTTTATTGCGGTGTTCTCACTCGAAGAAAGGCTTCGCGTGTGGGTTGACGGTGACCATAGCCCCATCGGTGGAGGTCAAGACTATGGAGGAGTCCACGGTTATTCACTAGGCAGAGGTTGAAGATCAAGGAGCGCGTCAAGGCTTGGACGGTCTCAAGTCAGTTTGTGTAAGTCCTCTTGTGTTGAGTCTTTGTAAAAACTACCATACTTAGTGAATTCGTGGCTAGGGCCGTCCGAGGTTTTTCCCATTTGGGTTTTCCTCGTACATCGGTGCGTCGTGTGATATTGTTTAATTTTATCTTGCTTAAATCACGTAGATGCATGCTTAGGTAATTCAAGATCAAATTTGATTTAATTATCACACTTATGTTCTTTGGTGTTAAAATATATTTGGGTGAAATTGAAATTAATTCAATTCAATCCAAAGAAAATTTATTTTGGTAAAATTTGGTTTGTCCTAATTTACAAAATGGATTATTCTTGTTAGGGAAATTTCTAGGACTTGAATTGAAATTTTTGGTTTATGTGAAAAATCAACTTGTGTGGATTTAATCTTATTTCACTTGGTTTAATTTTAATTTGAAAAGAAATTAAAGTGTGTGAATTTGTTTTTTTTAATTGAACTATCATCTTCGCTTCCGCATATCTAAAAAGGAAATTATTACTTTTTGGAGTATAAAAAGGTTTTGAATTAAAATTCGGGGGCCTATCGCACTTGGAGTTTAAATATCACAGAACAATTAGACTGGAAAATAATCCAAGCAACTTAAGCATTCAACTAAATAATTCCAACATTAAAACTTTAAAGGAAAGACATCCTGACACTAACAATCCCAAAGTATAAATACTGGATAGAAATGAATCACAATCTCTGAATAATCCGACTGAACAAATGAAATAGGGCGACACATGCCTAACTGGATAAAGTAAAACTAGAAGTGGAATCAATAATGAGGTCGTCTAAGCAAGACGCCTGCAACTCCCACCTACGCTGCAGCACGTTCCTTCCAAAGGATCCTATGCAAGACGCCCCTGTGGCTGGGTACCTGTAATATATACATATAAGAGAGAAGAGAAAATAGGAAACGGGTCAGAGCCCGATTGTAAAACAATTTAAAATTTGTTTAGCAAGTATTTAAAATGCTTACCGGCTAATGCAACAAACATATTAGTGTAGCACTCTCTTGAGAAATTCTCACCTCTCTCCTAATGTGCACACCTATCGCACTAATACTCCCAATAGTTTAGCTTATCTTAAGTTACTCACAAGATTCCATGCCGACATTCTCAAATGTTAAGGAAGTTCATTTTATTAAAAAGCAGGGTTCTCACATAAGCCTTATTTGATTATAAAGTTTCTCAGTATCACATCATTCTTTTCAAACACTTATTACGAAGTTGAAATAATAATTCATTACTTACTTACCATTAGTCACAGTAGGTAGTTCCCAAATTTCAAGTTGAAATATATATTATCTACTAATACAATATATACATACCAACGGCACCCCACATAATATTTATCGTGCTGGCATACTCTGCTATGCAGTCCCCGTATCACTCGTACTAAGGGAAATAATAGTTTGGAATCATTTTCGAACCGTATTAAAATAAAACACATAGAAATTGAGGTGAAGCATAGTTCCAAGTCACTAAGAGGTCAACATATACCCTCACGTCTCTTAGGACCGTCTGACTATCAATCTGATAGCCTGTACCAAGGATTCAAATTTTCTAGGGTACGAGTCAATATCCCCTTAAAGGTCCCATCGAGATAAGACTATCCTTTTGCGATAACCTCAAGGATAGCAAGTAGCGTGTGCGTGATTTTTACACCTATATAATATATGCACAATCACAGTCATATATGTATACTACTATTCCCATATCAAATTTAGGTACACTCTCATGACCCATACTTAGGATATTTATTCTTATTGCAGATTATATGATTATCCCGTAACGGTCATCTCTTTTATTCTTATTAAATGGAATTATTCCAAACCTTCTTCGCAACACTAATGAAATCCTATTCCCCTAAGTGTAATTTCAGTAGGTACTCTTTTACTTTACGACGTAACTTCCTTATGAGTCTCACTCTTTACACACACGTTCCCAATTGTTCCTTAAGTGTATTGCCTCCATTAAATGTTAATCTCATTTTACATTAAAGATTCTATAATTTAATAAAGTCCTACTGCCTTCTTTACATCCCAAAATGTTGTAATAGAAATGTCCAAATATTACTACTCACTTAAATTGAAATTAATCATATAAAAAGAAAAATATAAGTCTTCCAGGGGGGGTCGATCGATCTACGACCGGGGTTGTATCGATCGATGTTCTTGGGTCGATCGATCGATCAAGCAGGTATGGAAAATATGCAGAATTTCCAGTTACGGGTTTCTTCTTCCAAAATCATCCAAACCAATATTTTTGATTCCCAAACTCCCAACAATTCATACTACAAGTGTTATATCCTCAAATTAGTGATATTCTACGTCAGGCATGCGGATTTTCATCATGAATAACGAATTAAACGGGACACAATCCATAAAAATATTGAGAACCCTAATATTTTCTTTGTTCGGTTTCTTCCCATTCCTTTACCAGATTTCATACTCTTAATTTACTGTAATTTCATGGTTCAACCTCTACATATGATTTATATTCCAGAATACATCTTTTTATCTCTACAACATGCAATTTAGAGTCTCCCATGCAATATTTCTTTCACAAGAACTAGTCCTAATCAACCCTAGACTAATATTCTTGAAGCATTAACTGAAATCGAGTAAGATAAATACTTGCCTGGGAATTCTTGGTTCAGATTAGTGGTCAAGATTGGTGTGGCTGTGATCCTCGTTGCGCGATCTAAAGTTTGGCGGTGACGGCGATGCAAACGGTGGAGTTCTTGGCCTTGAACTCCTTGGAGAGCTTCTCCTCTTCCCTTCCAATGGTCGTCTTAGGTTTTTGGTTGTTCTAACCCTTGAAGACAACTCCTATTATCTGATATACTCATAAGAATTTCGTGGGTTTTCATGCCCAAAAATGTAAATTGTCCAAAATACCCTCCCGGGATGTTAATTAGCCTTGAGACGCCCCTAGACCCAAACTAAACCCCCGGGTACATTATTTTGACTATCTCGACCCTTCCGAACTAATTGACGCACTCAAAATGACCATACGGGTGACTTATAATTTATTCACTTTTAATAGATCGAATTTAATCCCGACACGACACAAGCGTGTCCCGATAAATTTCTAAAATTCTCAAATTAGATTCTCGTGATAATTTTACTGAATTCAATTACACTACGTACTTTACCCATAAAGTAATTTACAACAAACTTACAATAATTACTAACTCTCATCATGCTAGTAAGTCTTTAAATGATTTTCCGGATTAATATTAAATTAATATCTCTAATTAATTTTAATAAATCCCAAAAATTTAAAAGTCATAAAAATATGGGGTATTACATACTTCCCCCTAATAACAAAATTTCCTCCCGAAATTCAAAAAATAAGGTATACCTGGCAAGAATAACTATGGGTACTTCTCACGCATGTGCGCCTTACAATCCCAAGTGGATTCCTCCACATTATGATGCTCCCACTAGACCCGAACAAGTGGGACTACCTTCGACCTCAATCTCCTTTTTGCTATGGTCTAGGATAGCCACTGTCCTCTCCTCGTAAGAGCTATCAAGTTGTAAATCAATCTCCTCAATCGCGATGTGGGTGTGGGACATGTCATCCTGAAGGTATTGCCTCAACGACGAGATGTAGAATATATCGTGAATGCGATGTAAATGCTCTGGCAGTCCCAATCTGTATGCTATCAGCCCAATCCTCTCGATAATGGGAAATGGTCCCACGTACCGCGGGGCCAATTTCTCTTTCTTCCCAAACCCCATCACTCCTTTCATAGGAGATACACGTAGTAATACTTGGTACCCCACATTAAATTCATGAAAGAACCGTTTTGCATAGGCGTAGCTTTTCTGCCTGTCCGGGGCTACCCGAATGCGACTCCTGATAATCTCAATCCTAGTGGAGGTTTCTTGAATTACCTTAGGTCCAAAAACTTGTTGTACCCCACCTCTAGCCAATAAGTTGGGGAATGACAAGGCATGTCGTACAATGCCTCAAATGGATCAATGTCAATCGTGAACTGATAAGAGTTATTATAAGCAAACTCCACCAGTGGAAGATGTGGCTCCTATCCTCCCCACAATCAAGGACACACATGCGTAGTATATATTCCAACATCTGATTGGTACGCTCTGTTTGTCAATTTGTCTGTGGGTGATAAGCTGAACTCAACCTCAAGTCTATACCCATGGCTTCCTGAAAGCTCTCCCAGAAATGCGACACAAAAATCTTGACTCTATCTGAAACAATATTCAGGGGAACCCCATGTAGTCTAACAATCTCATCAATGAACAACTGAGCATACTAGCCATTGGTACAGTCTATCCCTACCGACAGAAAATAAGCCACCTTGGTCAAACGTTCCACAATCACCCAGATGGAGTCGTGGCCCCGCTGTGATGTAGGCAACCCAATAATAAAATCCATGGAAATACTCTCCCACTTCCACGTGGGTATTTCCAATGGCTGAAGAAACCCTGACGGTTTCTGGTGGTCCACCTTTACCATCTGGCAAGTAGAACACTTCGATAAGAATTTAGCAATGTCCTTTTTCATCTCACTCCACCAGTATTTCCGTCTCATATCTTGGTACATCTTATCTCCCCCAACTGCACCACAAATCGGGACCCGTGAGATTGGGTCATCACTGCATGACGTAAGTCAGCTCCTTCGAGGACCACCAATCTCCCATTAAACCTCAAACCTCCATCAGAGCTAACATAATAGGATTCAGCACCCTCAGCTAAAAGCCATAAATTCTTCTCCTGGAAAAATGGGTCTTCTGTCTACGCCTGTATTACCCTCATAACAATCTGGGGTGTCACTGTCATGACAGATATGAAGGAACGGTCTACCGCATCCTGGTTACCCAACTCTTTCTACTTTGCTTTCTAGACGTCCGTTACATCGTCTACCGGTCTACGACTCAATGCATCAGTAACTACATTGGCCTTCCCCAGATGGTACTGTATGTCGAACTTATAGTCCTTCAAAAACTCTAACAATCTGCGATGATGCATATTCAGATCTCGCTGATTGAACAGGTACTGCAGTGACTTGTGGTCTGTGAACAAGCAAAATTTCTCCCCCAATAAATAGTGTCTCTATATTCTCAATGCAAAGACGACCGCAGCTAACTCTAGGTCATGTGTGGGGTAGTTCCTCTCGTGCGGCTTCAGCTTACGAGAGGAAAAAGATATAGACTTCTAGTCCTACTGAAGTACTCCTCCGAGTCCCCGTAAGGAGGCGTCGGTGTAAACCAGATACTCCACGCCCTGCTTGGGTAAAGCAAGGACTGGTGCCGAAGTAAGCTTGTCTTTCAGCTCGTCAAAAGCCAATTGACAAGTATCGTCCCAAACATATGGAACCCCCTTGCGAGTCAGGTTCATCAATGGACCCTCTATTTTGCGGAAACCATCGAATGAATCTCTTGTAGTACCCGTCTAGCCCCAAGAAACTATGCACATCCGTCGGTGTCGTGGGTTGTCCCCACTCCCTCACCGCTGACACCTTACTCGGGTCAACCGCTATCCCCTATTTAGAAACAACATGCCCGAAGAACTATACTTCCCATAACGAGAATCCACACTTCTCGTACTTAGCATACAGCTGATGCTCTCGTTGGGTCTGAAGAACCTGTTTCAAATGCTCAGCGTGCTCTTCCTTAGTGTGTGAATATATCAAGATGTCATCTATGAAGACGGTGACAAACTGTACCAAGAACTCTCTGAACACCCGATTCATCAAGTCCATGAATACGGCTGGATCATTTGTGAGTCCAAATGGCATCACTCTGAACTCGTAGGACCCATATCTCGTCAAGAAAGCAGTCTTCGAAACATCCTTCTCCCCAATACGTAGCTGATGGTATCCTGACCTCAAATCTATCTTCAAAAAGAAAGTTGCTCCCCTCAACTAGTCGAACAGATCATCGATTCGAGGCAACGGATATTTGTTCCGTATCGTGACCTTGTTCAGCTCTCGGTAGTCCACACATAGCCTCTGTGAACCATCTCACTTTTTCACAAACAAAAATGGAGCGCCCCAAGGTGAGGTACTCCTACTAATGAAGCCCTTACCTAACAGCTGCTCTATCTGGTCTCGTAACTCTTACATTTCCGCCGGAGCCATGCGGTATGGAGCGCGTGCTATCGGATGAGTATCCGGTAATAAATCTATGACAAAATCTATCTCTCGACTGGGGGGTAGGCCTAGTATCTCCTAAAATACATCAGAATAGTCACGAACAACTGGGATCGAGTCTAAGGGAATCACAACCTCCTTAGAGGTATCCTCCTCTATGTAATACAGATGAGCGGTAGAGCCTCCCTCTGGGCTAGGCATCGCCACTACAAATATCTCCTACCCCGGAATGGCAAAGACAATACTCCCACTGTAATAATCTATTATGACTCTGTACGATGTGACCCAATCCATACCAATAATAACGTCGTGCTCATGCATATCTAAGACCAATATGTCTGCTGTTAAAATCAAGCTACCAATCTCTACTCAAATGCCTCGACATATAAAGAAAATTATTGATCCATTTCCTAGTGGTGAGTCTACACACATCATAGTGCTCTCTGTTGTGGCTAATAATCCGAAGGCCTTCACAAAATGGGTAGCTATAAAATAGTGTGTCACCCCAGTATCAAATAAAACTGGACCCATAGTACCATGGATAGGAAACATACCCTCAATCGTGGGTTGTGCTTATGGAGTTGCTGCTTGGTGGATGTTATAGACATGTCCGTACTATAACTGCCCCTGCTGCACTGGAGCGACTGGAATGGCTGGTAGGCCCGATACCTTAGCTGGTGCTGGGAGGGCGATTGGGAAAAATGGCCTCTTTGGCTCATTACATGCACCCTGTTGCTGTGGGGCCCTATCACCCTCTGGACAATCCTGGCGCCTGTGGCCTTTTTTACTACACCCGAAGCATCGGCCCCTGAAATTTTCTCCCCTCTGTCCCTGCTGATTACGGCCCTGCTGGCCGTTACCACCCCGCCATTGGCCCTGCTTAAAACGCTGTTGGTCTTGATGGCCCTACTGCTGACACTGCGGATGACGATGTTGGCCCTGCTGGTTAGGCTGGCCCTGCCTAAATCCCTACCAGTCATCACCTGATCAGAATCGCTTGGCAGGGACCCCCTGATGGGAACTCTGCTCATGCTGAGGAGTCTACCCCTGAGATGTCGGTGCCCCACTAGCACCATTACCCCTTGTCTTACCCTGCTGGGTGGACTCTCCTGCTTGTTTGGTTCCCTGCAGATGGAAGCGATGATCCTCGCAGTGTAACAAAGTAGCATTGAGTACATCTGTGTAGGTACTCAGTGACAGATTGCCTATGAGTTGCTGACGGATCCTCCAAGGCAACCCGTCCATAAACAACAGTATCTTCGTTCCCTCAGTGGGTACCTCATTTGGCACTATACTGAGAAGTCTTGTGAAATCCTCTTCATACTCAGCAACAGTCGAATTCTCCTATTTCAGACTAAGTAACTTCCATGTCATCTCAGTCTGCACGGCGGATGGGAAGTATTTGCTGTCAAACCATGCCCAAAATGACTAAATAGAGATAACATCCCTCTCGTCCAAGGTGGTAATGGTTTCCCACCAATACAAAGGGCCCCCACTAGATTAAAGGAAGCCAACAGCTGTTTCTACACGTTTGTGCACTCATACATGCACAAATGCCTCTGGATATCTTTCTTCCATTGGCTGGCTACAATAATACCCGAACTACCCGCAAACTCTGGGGGATGCACCCTCTGGAAGGCATCCCTAACTCGCATCAATGCAGATGGGAGTTGTGTTGGTACCGGCGCCACTACTTGAACCTGGGGTGGAGCCTGCTGCACTACCGCTAGCGCGGCATTCACCACCTGATCAACGATAGCGTCTACTTATATTGCATTCATCGTTCCCTGAGTCGGAGCTACTGGCTGCTCGTCTTGGGCAAGCCTATCCTTAGGTGCGCATCTCGGAGGCATCTGAAACGTAAAGAAATTTATTATTCTAAAGTTATTGTCAAATCTCAAATAGATGAAGACGTAAACGTAAAAGCAAGAATACAATAATCCTAGAAATAGGGCTCTATAGCAAGAACGCTAAGCTGAAAGTGAAATAAGCCGTACAGATCCTAAAGGACACTTGAACCTGATGGTCTGATACCACCTGTGACACCCCGCCTAATTAAATACTAGGTGATCGGTCCTTTATTAAATTATAACCAAGGTGAACGGTTGGTTCATTATTAGCATCACTGTCGTAAAGATAACTTTTCCAATTAAACACCCTAGATAATTAAGCTAAGTGACAAAACCATTTTTAGGACATCAATTTCCCAAATTAATTCAAAATCGATAATTAAAACCTTACATAATCCATGGTTTAAATATCACACAACAATTAGACTGGAAAATAATCCAAGCAACTAAAGCATTCAACTAAATAATTCCAACATTAAAAATGTAAAAGAAACACATCCTGACATTAACAATCCCAAAGTATAAATACTGGAAATAAACGAATCCCAATCTCTGAATAATCCGACTGAACAAATGAAATAGGGCGACACATGCCCAACTGGATAAAGTAAAACTAGAAGTGGAATCAATAATGAGGTCGTCTAAGCAAGAGGCCTGTAACTCCCACCTAAGCTGCAGCACGTTCCTTCCAAAGGATCCTATGCAAGACTCCCCTGTGGCGGGGCACCTTTAATATATATATATATATATATATACAAGAGAAAAGAGAAAATAGTAAACGGGTAAGAGCCCGATTGTAAAACAGTTTAAAATTTGTTTAGCAAGTATTTAAAATGCTTACTGACTAATGCGACAAACATATTAGTGCGGCACTCTCTTGAGAAATTCTTAGTTCTCTCCTAATGTGCACACTTATTCCACTAATACTCCCAATAGTTTAGCTTATCTTATGTTACTCACAAGATTCCATGCCGACATTCTCAAATGTTAAGGAAGTTAATTTTATGAAAAAGCAAGGTTCTCACATAAGCCTTATTTGATTATAAAGTTTCTCAGTATCATATCATACTTTTCAAACTCTTATTCCCAAGTTGAAATAATTATTCATTACATACTTACCATTAGTCACAGTAGGTAGTTCCCAAATTTCAAGTTGAAATATATATTATCTACTCATATAATATATATATACCACCGGCACCCCACATAATATTTATGGTGTTGGCATACTCTGCTATCAAGTCACCGTATCACTTGTACCAAGGGAAATACTAGTTCGGAATCACTTTCGAACCGTATTAACACAAAACACATACAAATTGAGGCGAAGCAAAGTTCCAAGTCACTAAGAGGTCAGCACATACCCTCACGTCTCTTAGGACCGTCTGACTATCAATCTGATAGCATGTACCAAGGATTCCTATGTTCTAGGGTATGAGTCCATATCCCCCATAAAGGTACCATCGAGATAAGACTATCCCAGCGCCGTAACCTCAAGGATAGCAAGTAGCGCGGGCATGATTTTTACACGTATATAGTCTACGCACAATCAGAGTCATATATGTATACTACTATTCCCATATCAAATTTAGGTACACTCTCATGACCCATACTTAGGATATTTATTCTTATTGCACATTATATGATTATCCCGTAATGGGCTTCTCTTTTATTCTTATTTAATGGAATTATTCATAACCTTCTTCGCAACAATAATGAAATCCTATTCCCCTAAGTGTAATTTCAGTAGGCACTCTTTTACTTTACGATGTAACTTCCTTATGAGTCTCACTCTTTAGACACACGTTCCCAATTATTCCTTAAGTGTATTCCCTCCGTTAAATGTTAATCTCGTTTTACATTAAAGATTCCATAATTTTATAAGGTCCTACTGCCTTCTTTACATCCCAAAATGTTTTAATAGAAATGTCCAAATATTACTACTCACTTAAATTGAAATTAATCATATAAAAAGAAAAATATAAGTCTTCCAGGAGAGGTCGATCGATCTACGGCCGGGATTCGATTGATCGATGCATCGATCGATCGATGCTCTTGGGTCGATCGATCGATCAAGTAGGTATGGCAAATCTGCAGAATTTCCAGTTATGGGTTTCTTCTTCCAAAATCATTCAAACCAATATTTTTGAATCCCAAACTCCCAAAAATTCATACTACAAGTGTTATATCCTCAAATAAGTGACATTCCACGTCAGGCATGCGGATTTTCATCATGAATAATGAATTAAACGGGACACAATCCATAAAAAAACCCTAATATTTTCTTTATTCGGTTTCTTCCCATTCTCTTACCATATTTCATACTCTTAATTTACTGTAATTTCATGGTTCAACCTCTACATATGATTTATATTCTAGAATACATCTTTTTATCTCTACAACATGCAATCTAGAGTCTCCCATGCAAGCTTTCTTTCACAAAGAACTAGTCCTAATCAACCCTAGACTAATATTCTTGAAGCATTAACTGAAATCGAGAAAGATAGACACTTGCCTGGGAATTCTTGGTTCAGATTAGTGGACAAGATTGGTGTGGTTGCGATCCTCGTTGCGCGATCTAAAGTTTGGCGGTGACGGCAATGCAAACGGTGGAGTTCTTGGCCTTAAACTCCATGGAGAGCTTCTCCTCTTCCCTTCCAATGGCCGTCTTAGGTTGTTGGTTGTTCTAACCCTAGAAGACAACTCCTATTATCTGATATACTCTTAGGAATTTCGTGGGTTTTCTTGCCCAAAAATGTAAAATGTCCAAAACGCCTCCCGGGATGTTAATTAGGCCTAGAAACGCCCCGAGACCCAAACTAAACCCCCGGGTACATTATTTTGACTATCTCGACCCTTACGGACACATTGACGCACTCAAAATGACCATACGGGTGACTTATAATTTATTAACTTTTAATAGTTCGAATTTAATCCCGACACGACACAAGCGTGTCCCGATAAATTTCTAAAATTCTCAAATTAGATTATCGTGATAATTTTTACTGAATTCAATTACACCACGTACTTTTACCATAACATAATTTACAACAAAAGTCCAATAATTACTAACTCTCATCACGCTAGTAAGTCTTTAAATGGTTTTCCGGATTTATATTAAATTAGTATCTCTAATTAAATTTAATAAATCCCCAAAAATTAAAAGTCATAAAAATACGGGGTATTACATTTTCTTGTGGTTTGGCTTTGTCTGCAATAGCAATGTGGGAAGGTGGACAAGGAAATGTTCCGTCAATGTATTTCATGAGTCTTTGTCATTTCAAGAAAGGTATCAATTGAGTTTGCCAGTATAAAAAAATTTCATTCATGAGTTTAATAGAGATGACATGATGATCATTGTTTAGAGAGTTGGCAGATAAGTGAGAAGAAGAATTTAAATAGATAGTAAGGTTTGAAGTTGCTTAAGAGTTAGCCATAAGGCTCTGATACCATAATAGAGTAGAAACTGAGAGTAAGGAATTGTAGAGCAATAGATAAGAAAGTGGAATAGTATTTAGTCTATTATTTTCACACTATGCATACTTCGGCCTAGGTAATATATATAAGATGGTTGCATTTTTAATGATTTAAATTCAATGAAAATTCCATTTATGTTTTGCTATACCAAATACGTAATATGATGTATGCACAATAGCCTTTCATTATTGCTTCTATTGCTATTGTATGGTGTTGATTAATTGAATTGATATATATAGTGGATTTGGTTTCGCAGGGTTTTGTACACACAATATAATAGAGAAATTGTGTTTCAATTTTGATTGGTGTATGTTCTTAAGAAGTAGTTTCTATGAATGCTCTTAGGTTGTACTTAACATAAATTTTTTATATACTGGCTCAAATTTTTTTTCTTTTTGTTATATCCCAACATTTTTGTTTCCTACAAACAACTTCATTGCACACGTTTGTATTTATATGTATATGATCATAATTCCCCACAAGTAATAGTAAACTCTTTCTTAAGAGAGTATCCATCAAGTTATGAGTTTCTTTGTGTGAGGATGGTGCAAATTATTATAATCATTACTCAATTCAATAAATGGTAATTTACCCCCTTAAATTTTATAATCAAACCATTAGTCATACAATGTGTGTATGTAGACAAAGATATAGAACAAAGATAATTACATGGTATGTATTCCGAAAATAGGACAACAAATATTTTTTTTATAATTTTAGTCCCTATTTTATAATAAATCCGCTGGCACGGACCCATATCATAAAACTTCAACAAATAATAACATGCCACGCCAGTCGATAATTTGAAAGTAAGGACTAAAACTGAAAATAAAATGTTTGTTGTCCTATATCCATAACCAATATTATTTTAAGTCCTAAAAGTGCATAATCTAAAAAATAAATGAGACCCCGACTTCTTACTCTAAATGGAATCCACAACTGATGAAAAAATCCTCCTTTCAATGACTAAGAAAAAACCATAGATGCCTCACACCACTCGCTCTACATTTATGAGTTTTTTTCCTCCTCGCTTCATCTGATCCACAATTCAATGCATCTCTTCCATTCTAGAAGGTAAGTTTCTTTATTTGTATAACTTTTGAGTTACAATCCATCATTCTTGAAAATATTTCTTGACCTATATGTATATAAACCTCTATTGGTCTATTATCATTAATTGATTTGTTCTTATGTTTGTTCGAATAATAACCAGCTTAATTATTTAATATGTTGTGTACACACGCATGGAATCTAATTTTGCAATTTAAATATGTTTTTTATGTTTCGATGAATTATTTAATTATTTATGATGTTAGTGAAGGTATTTTTATCATATAAAAGCGATTAGAGTGTTACATGATTGACGAACAAAAAAACAAGTGTGCGACTATTGGTTAAACAAACATAAAAAGCAGGACAAAATAGTAACATGTATTTTTCCTTAATTTCATATTTTTTTGTAAATTTTGGTTTGATAAAATGTTCATACAACACTGTATACATGAACTTATAAATGGCTTGTGCATCGGAAAAGCTAAAACCTAGTAATTTAAAGAAACTAAACTTAAAACAAAATACACCTTCCACTAAAGACAATTGAAGCACACACCATGTACTCACGTGTAGCGTTAAATGATGTTTCATCCTTAACCGAATCAAATTAGTTCTAGTTTTTTTTAAACCAATATGTTAATAGTTCAGTGTCCATGCATGTATAAAAGAAGTTTATACAAAGTCAATAATAAAAAATAACTAGATTAATGTACATAATAAATTTATTGGTTTTTCAAAATTCGGGGTATTACATAAAGATCTTTGATACATAATATATACTTTTCATAGAGCTTCAAATTTTATACATAATTGATTCACAAATTGGAAAATCATTTAAGAAAGCGGTAACATAGAATTAAAACAAGGGAACGTAACAAATACCAAAACAAGTATGTAGATACTAGAATACCAATCACAACTACAATATGACATAATGAATGTCGACTCCCAATCTATACCCCAAATAATGATCCTAGACTTCGGCACAACAATGGACATATAACTTATCCTTTCCTAAAAGGGGAGCATGTACTCAATGTAACTTAATGATTTAGTGATTATTCTAAACCATAACACAACATTATAATATTATTCATATAAAGTAAAAACATTTACATAACTTTATAGAAATTCATATCAAGTAATCATGTTCCCTTTCTGCATAAAAATTCATATACATTAAATATCACAACTCAACACTATATAATGGTTTAGAAGAACGATTGGTATATCTTACATCTTTTGTCCATGCCCCACGTGACACGTACATAACATAAAACAAATCATTCCATATCCACAATGTTATCACACACCTCAAATATATTTATATATATATATAGATATAGATATATATATATATATATATATATATATATATATATATAGATATATATATATATATATATATATATATATATATATATATATATATAGTTAACTTATTATCATAATACTTATCGCCTATGCGACCAATGTTAACACATTCAAAGATTTAAGATAAAACATTCACAATACACCAATATATATATATCATGATGTTGATTATTGCACTGTCTTAATTCTCGGTTCAACGTATTCTTTAAAGATTATCTGATTCTTTCATATTAACATTGAAATTGATGTATACTGTAAAAATTACAGGATTCCTCCATATTAACGGATGAATTGGCGTATCACTATTAATTTCGTTCCACGGAACCATGCTTCATCAAGTCAACGGACATGAGTTCCATGTATTATTTACTTTCCGTCCATGCACTCATGTATGTGATTCCTCAATCTAAGCTTATGGGTCATTCCTAGGTCAATTCGAATCGGACCGGACGCATCAAGTGTGAAGTGATGTGAACAATCCTAAATAATGTTTCTAGTTCCTTTTATCTAATTTAAAGTCCCAATATTCAACATGAATTCCGTTTTTATGTAATATAAAGGGTGAGAACACTTACCTGGGAAACGCTCTCAAAGCAGCTAGCATAAATAGGTTAAGAACGCTTACCTGTGAAACGCTCTGAAATACGAAACTGCATTTATCCCGCTGTAGTAAAAAAGGTATGTGAGGCAATGCCTAGCGGGGTTTTGGAAAAAAACAATATAGAAATGGACAGTAGAATAAAATACTAATTCTTTGACATAGTGACACTGCTAAGTACATGGAATAAACACACACACACACACATATATATATATATATATATATATATATATATATATATAAAATAAGGAGTAGAATTTTATTACTATTTCATCAGATGATAAGCAAAGTAGGGGCTAGGATTGTGAAATAGCGTTGCCAAAGCCGTTTATGAAAATAAACTATTTAAGCAACTCCGAAAGTTTGTTGAAGAAACTCTTTACTTAAATCAAAACTATTTTGAACACAAGATGTGTTAACAAAATTATGTACGAGATATGGACAAGATTTGATAACAAGTTTTAGTAAACAGTTTAAAATGTTTTAAACTCAGCACACAAACAGAAAGGGATGAGAAGATGTAGAAATATTGATACTCAGGATTTTTAACGTGGTAAAACCTCAACCTTGAGGAAACATCCACGACTCCCTCTACGGAGTAAAACAAAAAAAATCACTAAAACAAATATATGAGTTACAACCTATTTAACTAACATGCACACAAAAACAAATCTATACAAGTTCAGGATTGTACCCTCTGGCGTCCTTAACTTTTCTGCAGATCTTGTTTGTTGATGTAGTTGTCTCAGTTTGTCAACTCTTCTTTGTTTCAGCACTTTACGTCGACTTATTGTTCACCAAATCTTATAGCCAACACTTTGAGTGTTTGTAGTGTGAAGATGTTTGTGAATGGTGTTCTAAAACACATGCATGCACACACACACACTTATTAGTTACAGACGATCCTAATAAATCACATATAAAGTCTATATGCAGTGTATTTGTTATTTTTCTTTCTTACAAAACCAAGAACCTTTTCGACCTTTCAAAATAACCCAGATTCCACGGAGATCTTGCTTAAGAAATCGGTCAAGACCTTTCTCAATCAGTTTTGAAAATATTATGAAGATTGAGAACCCTCCAAGTGCGAATCCCACTAGGTCAGGTTAGGTTTTGTAAAAACAGAAATAGAAAAACATCTATTGTTGATCTTTGAAGAAGAAAAATGTTTTAACAGAAAATAATCAACAACGAAATTCTCAAGATGAGAAAAAAATGCAGCTAAGTGTTCTGTGACATGAAAAACTTCAGATCTATGATTTCTATTGAAAAAGAAACAAGATCTGAGTCTATGTCTAAGTTGGAAATAAGATTTATGAACACAAGGATTTCAGCAACCCAAGATCTCTTAACCAGAACTCTCATAAACCAAAAAAAACACTAAGGATGGTGTTTTTGGTTTTGGTGGTTTTTCTGGAGAGGTAAGTAGTTTGGGCTTGAGAAGTGTTTGGACGAAGTTAGGGTTTCTAACTAGGGTTTGGTTTCTCTCTCTAACTTCTCTCTTCTCTCTTCTCTCTCTTCTCTCTCTCTCTCTCTGAGACTTTGCAAAATGGCAAAAGCTTTCGAAGGCTGAGATGAAGGGTCTTTAAATAGGGAGAGGAGAAGATTCCAGAGCCTCGTTCAAAAACAATGGCTGAGATTGAGTCAAGCTCCATTGACTGCAATCCAAGGGCTCACAACAGGCGGTGGATTAAACAGCCTATGATTGGCTTAAGGTATTACACGGGGATTCACTCAAAAGACATGCAGGCCATCGATAAGGATAGATCCAAGGGCTGTAAGCGTGCGATGGTTTGTCTCAGTAAAGAAACACAGTTTGGTCCAATCAGAAGACAGCAGGTGTTGGCCTGTGAACGAAGGTAAACGCGCGTCACAAAATAATTACAAAGCCAACCCTAAAGTCTCTAGCGCTTTCGGTTTCTACCCAGAGTAACTTTAGGCCAATAAACACAACAATCCATATTTATATAATAACCCCAATACTTTTTAAATCAAATTTTAATTAAATAAAACCTTGTTTAAAATATGTTTTAAATTCCCAAAAAATTATTAAAAATCAAATTGAGGGATTTAAACACACTCACAACATTAAAACACATAGGGGTGCAATATGATATGCAAGAATCAAATTCTAAGTGTGTGAGTGATGGCTATAGTCTTAGGATCATTACATGATAGATAGAAGAAGAAGCAACCCAATCTCTGAAGCTCTTTGGTTTCTAGGATAGACTCTATTTTGTCACAATTTCCAAACTAGATGAGCTCTTATACAGTCTAGACTCAAATGAGTCAAAAGTATAAGGGCTTCAATCTCCCCCTTTGGAAATATGAGACAAAATCTCCTTTGAGTCATCTCAACTCGTAGGGCGACAACAAAAAAAAACTTATACCTATAAAGGTTCTATCTACCCAAATCCTAGAAAGCAAAAATTACATAACTCAACTATATACAGTTTAACATCCTATTATTACAATGAAGAATGACTGTACAAGAAGAATACCTGCAAAAAATTACTAAGATCAAGCTTTTTAGTATATGCAGTAGACTCAAATTTCTCCCCCATTTTGTCTCAAATGGACAAAGGGAAGAAACTTGGCAAACATAACACGTATTTACTCAGCACAAATCATACCAATAGATTTACGTAAAGAAATGAATCTACTATAATCAAGAGGTTTGGTAAATAAATCTGCAAGTTGTAGATCAGTAGAAAGATAATTGATTTCTAATTCCTTGGTTTCAACTAATTCACGAATAAAATGATGTCTTATTTTAATGTGCTTAGTTCGCGAGTGTTGAACTGGGTTCTTAGAAATGTTAATCGCACTTTGATTATCACAATAGAGATGAAGTGTGGGTTCTAGAATACCATAATCACTTAGCATTTGTTTAAGCCATAACAATTGGGCACAACAGCTACCGGCGGCTATGTATTCAGATTCAGCAGTCGAGAGAGATGTGCAGTTCTGTTTTTTACTACTCCATCCTACCAAGTTATTACCAATATAACAACATGCGCCTGAAGTGCTTTTACTATCATCAGTACACCCAGCCCAATCAGCATCAGTGTACCCAATAATAGTGCTAGGTGTGTCATTCGTGTACCAAATTCCTAAATTTAGAGTGCCTTTAACATATTTAATTATGCGTTTTACAGCGTTTAAATGGCTCTCCTTGGGGTTGTTTTGATAACGCGCACAAACACAAACAGCATACATGATATCAGGACGCGAGGCAGTCAGATAGAGTAATGTGCCAATCATACTACGATATAAGGTAGAGTCTACAGATTTTCCATTTTCATCTTTAGATAATTTCTCTGTAGTACTCATAGGCGTTTTAGCACTCTTAGCACTCTCGAGGCCAAATTTCTTAACTATCTCTAATGCGTACTTAGTCTGCGAAAGAAACAAACCATCTGGTTGTTGTTTGACTTGGAGACCTAGGAAGAACTGTAACTCCCCCATAAGGGACATCTGAAATTCTTTACTCATAATTTCAGCAAAAGATTTTACTTCTGAGGTAGAAGTGGATCCAAATATGATATCGTCTACATAGACTTGAGCGATAGTAATGTGTTTGCCAAATTGTTTGACAAATAAGGTTTGGTCATTTCCACCTCTTTTGAAACCTTTGTCCAGCAGAAAACTGGAGAGTCGCTCATACCAAGATCTAGGAGCTTGCTTAAGACCATATAAAGCCTTTTTTAACCGAAATACATGAGTAGGATAATTAGGGTCAATGAACCCTTTAGGTTGTTCTACATAGGTTTCCTCGGCAAGTATACCATTAAGGAACGCAGATTTAACATCCATTTGATATAATGTAAAATGCATGTGACAAGCTATAGCAAGAAGCAGACGAACTGATTCTAAACGAGTAACAGGAGCAAACGTCTCATTAAAATCCAGTCCTTCTATTTGGGAGTAACCTTGAGCAACTAGTCTAGCTTTATTTCTAATTATCATCCCATTTTCATCAGTTTTATTTTTGAAAATCCAACGAGTACCAATAACCTTTTTGTGATCAGGACGTGGAACAAGAAACCAAACATCATGAATGACAAATTGTAAAAGTTCATCCTTCATAGCAGAAATCCAGTGAGAGTCATTCAATGCCTCATTTACATTCTTTGGTTCCAAGAGAGAAACAAAGCAAGCATAGAGAGCATAATTTCTAAGTTGGGATCTTGTACGTACTGGTTCACCAGGGTTACCAACTATGTTGTTTATGGGATGATCTTTAGAAACCCAGTTAGGTACTTCAGGTGACTCAATAGGTAATGAATTATCTATTTCAGAAGAGTCATTTTCTAAAATATTTGACGATTCTTCTTCTATAGTTAATTCACTAGTCTTGCTTTCTACAGTAGTGTCACTAACAATTACATTTATGGATTCCATTAAGGTCTTAGTGCGAAGATTATACACTCGATAAGCTCTACTGTTAGGTGAATAACCTAAGAATATGGCTTTATCTCCTCTACTCTCAAATTTAGATAAGTGTTCCCTATCTTTGCAAACATAGCAGGTACTACCAAAGGTTCTAAGGTACTTAAGATTAGGCTTTTTATTGTACCAAAGTTCATAAGAGGTTTGTTTCGAATTCTTTCTAAGATAGACCCTATTAATAAGATGGCAGGCTGTACGAATAGATTCTACCCAAAAATACTTAGGTAAGTTCTTAGCATGGAGCATGACACGTGCCATCTCTTGAAGAGTTCGATTCTTTCTCTCAGCTATACCATTTTGTTGAGGGGTCTTAGGAGCACTGAACTCATGTTTGTAACCATTATAGTCACAATATTCTACAATACCAGTGTCTTTGAATTCACCACCTCTATCACTTCGGATTCTATTCACTTGAGTGTCTTTTTCATTCTCAATCCGTAAGAGAATCTTTAAAAAGGTTTGAAAGGTATCGGATTTTTGTTTTAAGAAAGCTACCCAAGTGAATCTGGTGAAGTCATCAACCATAACAAGAATATAACTGTGTCCACAAAGACTAACAGTTTGAGAAGGACCCATTAGGTCCATATGGATGAGTTCTAAGGGATTAGAGGTAAGGATATCTTTAACCCTTTTATGAGGTGCTTTAACAATTTTTCCTTCTTGACAGGGACCACAGACAATGTTATGAATAGGTTTAATTTTTGGTATTCCTCTAACTATCTGCTGAGAAGACAATTTACTCAAATTTTCGTAATTAATGTGACCCATTCTGTTATGCCATATCTCGTTGTCATCCATTCTGGCAACACTACAGATTTCAGAACTAGACATGACAGTATAACAATTGTCAGGGGTCCTGAATCCTGTAATTAAGCAATCTCCATTTTCATTTAAAATCTTGCAATTGTTCTTTGAAAAGGTAACAGTGTAGTTTGAGTCACAGAATTGTGAAATGCTAAGTAAATTAGCCTTAAGACCTTTAATTAAGAGAACATTTTCAAGAAGAGGAAGTCCTTTTTCTTTAAGGGTTCCTTTGCCTATGATCTGGGATGATATACCATCACCAAAAACAACTTTTCCACCATCAAAATGGGTTTTATTTAAAAGTTTTGTATCATCACCTGTCATATGCTTGGAACATCCAGAATCCAAGTACCATCCAGAAGATGTAAGTTCAGCTTTTAGAGCAGAAACAACAATGTTACACTTCATCTGTGGTGCTAGATCATCTTTTCTAACCCAAATTGCCCTGGTTTTTAGTTTGCGCTTGTTTGCTCTTATTTGATAAAATTTGCGAGCATTAGATTTTTGTTGAAAAACATTTTGCGCATGATTTTGTATAAATTTGAATTCCTGAGCATTTGATTTAGAAAAGGTTCTGGTTATCCTTCTAGTAAATGTCCTTTTAGGTTTAGTCCTTCTATTCCTATAGTTAGAGTTTTTGTCTGGTGGCCTGGGAAGGACATAATTGTTACGACTCCTCCTAGAATAGTTAAAGTTATGATACATAGGAGTGTTGTAGATAGGTTTAATCAGTCTCCTAGCATAGCAATTATCGAAAGAGTGACCATATATATCACAATAGGAGCAATAAAGATTGCTCAGAATAGGGTTTTCCTTAGGAAAGTCTCTAAACAAAGGTTTTGAGAAATTTTGAGGCTGAATTTTATTCCTAGGTAGCACAGATTTGAAAGCAGGTTCACTTTTCCTAATAGGGGGGCAGACATATTTTCCCTTTGATAAACTTTCAAGCTTAGAGCAACTTGCATCTTCAGTGTTGGTGTTTTGATGGTCAAACTTAGTTTTTAGAGAATGAAAGTCTGGACATGTTTCAATAGGTCTTTTGCCTCCTGACACAAACTTGATAGGTTCAACATGTTTAGTTTGTGTCTTCAAATTGGGGCAAAACCCTATTCCAGTTCTATCATCAGAATTGGTTTTAGATTCAGCAACGAATTCCTCAAAACATTTAGAGTTGTTTTCAAATTTGGTAAATTTTTTGAAAACAGTTGCTGTCTTTTCTTTTGTTTGTTCCAATTCTAATAATGTCCCTTTGTATTTTTTCTCCAGAATTTCATTAGCTTCAGTCAAAGTTTTCAGTTTTTCATCAAACACTTTAACTTCACTGTCATGAGACATGCATTGTGTAGTATACTCTTCAGCATTCAGTTTTACCATTAGGCTTAGATCTTCTAACTTTTTGGTAAGATCTTTAACAATCTTTTCTAGTCTAGTGCTTTTCTTTAGAGTTTTAGTATATAGAGTGTGGATGTCTGGGAGATCATCATTATCTGAGTCACTAAGTGAGGTGTGTGAAGTGACCCCTAAGGTTTCATTTCTTAAACTCACGCACCCATTGACATCAGCAGTATCGATTTCCCTTTGACTCACACACCCCGAGGAAGAGGTATTAATGTTCTCAGTAAGTAAAGCATCTAAACCAGTTAAAGTATGATTCAAAGCAACAGAACTAGAATTACTAAACTCATCCTCACTATCAAGCATAGGAATGTCATCATTGTATATGATTTTGGCAAAGAAGGCTAAACAAGGATCAAAACCATCAGATGTCTCAAGTTCCTCATTTTCAGAATCACTTGAGTCATCCCAGGTTTTGCAGATATTGGCTCTAGAGTGTTTGTTTTGGGCATTTAAATTAACTCTACAGTCTTGAGCAATGTGTCCTAGTTTACCACATCTATAGCATTCAGTCTTCTTGAGGTCTCTGTGAGGTCTTGTGTTGTCCTTGTTCTGTTTGTCATGAGGTTTCTCATGAGGTTTGTGATTTGAAGGAGTGGTATAATTAGACTTGCCCTGTCTATTTGCAACACTGTTTCTAAATTTAACAATTTTCTTAAATTGTTTTGTCATTAGGGCAATCTGATTATCTAGACTTTCTAAGTCACAGTCCTCATCAGAATCATTACTAGAGGTGTTTAACTCAGGTTTAATCATCTTAGAGGTAAAGCTAAGATTGGAATTGGTATGTTTCCTATTAGTGTGGGTCAATTGTTTCTTAAACTCTAATTCCATTTCCACAGTTCTTAATTTGCTACTGAGTAATTCAGGAGTGAGATTTACATCACACATCTCCTCAATAGCATATCTCTTATTGTCAAATTTCTGTGGCAATGATCTCAGAATTTTAGAGACAATTTCCTGTCTATCATAAGTTATACCATTGGCATGAAGTTTAGTGACAATATCAGTAAGGTTCATATAGAAATCATCGAAAGACTCAGATTCAGACATGATTAAGGTATTATACTGTTGGATTAACATCTGAGTCTTAGCAGCTTTTACCCTAGAGTCTCCTTCATGTGCAGTAATCAAGGTATCCCATGCTTCCTTGGAAGTGGTACAAGATGAGATTCTCTTGAACTCATGTTCGTTAATAGACATAAATATAGCGTTCTTGCCTTTGTTATTATTTCGAGAAACCTGTTTCTCTTCTTGAGTAAACTCACTCAATATTTTCTTAATCCTTTCATTGCTTCCATCAGTGGCTGGTTTAGTTGGATAAAAGTATCCGTTTTCAATGATATCCCAGACATCATCTCCCAGAGTGCCTTGAATAAAAGCAATCATTCTTACTTTCCAGTAAGAAAAATTGGTTCCATCAAAGACTGGAGGTCTGGTCAAGTTACCATATCTTTCGTTTTTCTCGTCCATAATGATTTTGAGAAAACAGTTTCAGAAACTCAGGATCTTTTTGAAAAAAGTTCACCAAAAGCTCTGATACCAATTGAAATAGCGTTGCCAAAGCCGTTTATGAAAATAAACTATTTAAGCAACTCCGAAAGTTTGTTGAAGAAACTCTTTACTTAAATCAAAACTATTTTGAACACAAGATGTGTTAACAAAATTATGTACGAGATATGGACAAGATTTGATAACAAGTTTTAGTAAACAGTTTAAAATGTTTTAAACTCAGCACACAAACAGAAAGGGATGAGAAGATGTAGAAATATTGATACTCAGGATTTTTAACGTGGTAAAACCTCAACCTTGAGGAAACATCCACGACTCCCTCTACGGAGTAAAACAAAAAAAATCACTAAAACAAATATATGAGTTACAACCTATTTAACTAACATGCACACAAAAACAAATCTATACAAGTTCAGGATTGTACCCTCTGGCGTCCTTAACTTTTCTGCAGATCTTGTTTGTTGATGTAGTTGTCTCAGTTTGTCAACTCTTCTTTGTTTCAGCACTTTACGTCGACTTATTGTTCACCAAATCTTATAGCCAACACTTTGAGTGTTTGTAGTGTGAAGATGTTTGTGAATGGTGTTCTAAAACACATGCATGCACACACACACACTTATTAGTTACAGACGATCCTAATAAATCACATATAAAGTCTATATGCAGTGTATTTGTTATTTTTCTTTCTTACAAAACCAAGAACCTTTTCGACCTTTCAAAATAACCCAGATTCCACGGAGATCTTGCTTAAGAAATCGGTCAAGACCTTTCTCAATCAGTTTTGAAAATATTATGAAGATTGAGAACCCTCCAAGTGCGAATCCCACTAGGTCAGGTTAGGTTTTGTAAAAACAGAAATAGAAAAACATCTATTGTTGATCTTTGAAGAAGAAAAATGTTTTAACAGAAAATAATCAACAACGAAATTCTCAAGATGAGAAAAAAATGCAGCTAAGTGTTCTGTGACATGAAAAACTTCAGATCTATGATTTCTATTGAAAAAGAAACAAGATCTGAGTCTATGTCTAAGTTGGAAATAAGATTTATGAACACAAGGATTTCAGCAACCCAAGATCTCTTAACCAGAACTCTCATAAACCAAAAAAAACACTAAGGATGGTGTTTTTGGTTTTGGTGGTTTTTCTGGAGAGGTAAGTAGTTTGGGCTTGAGAAGTGTTTGGACGAAGTTAGGGTTTCTAACTAGGGTTTGGTTTCTCTCTCTAACTTCTCTCTTCTCTCTTCTCTCTCTTCTCTCTCTCTCTCTCTGAGACTTTGCAAAATGGCAAAAGCTTTCGAAGGCTGAGATGAAGGGTCTTTAAATAGGGAGAGGAGAAGATTCCAGAGCCTCGTTCAAAAACAATGGCTGAGATTGAGTCAAGCTCCATTGACTGCAATCCAAGGGCTCACAACAGGCGGTGGATTAAACAGCCTATGATTGGCTTAAGGTATTACACGGGGATTCACTCAAAAGACATGCAGGCCATCGATAAGGATAGATCCAAGGGCTGTAAGCGTGCGATGGTTTGTCTCAGTAAAGAAACACAGTTTGGTCCAATCAGAAGACAGCAGGTGTTGGCCTGTGAACGAAGGTAAACGCGCGTCACAAAATAATTACAAAGCCAACCCTAAAGTCTCTAGCGCTTTCGGTTTCTACCCAGAGTAACTTTAGGCCAATAAACACAACAATCCATATTTATATAATAACCCCAAGACTTTTTAAATCAAATTTTAATTAAATAAAACCTTGTTTAAAATATGTTTTAAATTCCCAAAAAATTATTAAAAATCAAATTGAGGGATTTAAACACACTCACAACATTAAAACACATAGGGGTGCAATATGATATGCAAGAATCAAATTCTAAGTGTGTGAGTGATGGCTATAGTCTTAGGATCATTACATGATAGATAGAAGAAGAAGCAACCCAATCTCTGAAGCTCTTTGGTTTCTAGGATAGACTCTATTTTGTCACAATTTCCAAACTAGATGAGCTCTTATACAGTCTAGACTCAAATGAGTCAAAAGTATAAGGGCTTCAGATTGAGCCAACGAGGACAAAAATGGATGGATGAGATTATTTTATCACATTCTCTCCCTTACACTAAGACAAACCCTAGTCGTCTTCCCTTTCACTTTACACGCTCTCTCATTCTCTCTCTATCTCGGCTGTTAAGGTAGCTTTCTTCTGATTTCCTTTTTCGTGTGATGTTACTATTGTTGTGCTATCTCTTTATTTGGTGCATTTTTCTTTCCAGCAAGCTTCGTGTGATGCTACTCAAATTCGTATGCCTTTTGTACCTATTTTTTACATCATTTGACAGAGAATACTCAAGGTAAAAGAGTCATTTTGAGGAGCACCCTAAGGTAAAAGACAACTTATAACTCTCTTACACACACACTAGCCCCATGATCTACCAATTTTTTTGTTCTATATCTTTGAATTAGTTTTAAGATTAGCATTTCTTTTGTTTGATTTTCAAGATTTGATCACGAATTCATACATATTGTACCATGATCTTCAAATCTACAACCAGTGCTAGCAACCATCAAATATTTTTTCATATCTTAAATTTTTTAGATCTTGAATTTTTTTGGGTTGTTTGGTTGGTTTGTGATTCTTGTATTTTAGAACCATAATGATGTAATACCCCGTATTTTTATGCTATGTTAATTTGAGGATTTATTAAATTAATGTGAGTTAATTATTTAATAAAAATCCGAAAATTAATTATGTTATAATTATTAACGTGACGAGAGTTAGTAATTATATGAAATTTGTTGAATATTACTAATGAGAAAAGTAATATATAATATTGGTTATATTGAATGTCACGAGTGAATAAAATGACAATTTTGGAAATTTGAGTCGGGACGCGCCCGTGTCGCGTCGGGACTAAATATCGATAAATAAAAGTGAATATTTTATAAGTTGTTTGTATGGTCATTTTGAGTGCGCCAACGCATCCAGAAGGGTTGAGATAGTCAGAAAAGTGTACCCGGGGGTTTAGTTTGGGTCTTGGGGCATTTTTAGGCCTAAATAGTAACCCGGGAGGGAATTTTAGTCATTTTGCATTTTTGGGTAATTAAACCCACGAAAATTAATAACCTATATCAGCCATTTAGGTTAGTTATTTAGGGTTAGAATACTCAGAACCCTAGAACGGCCATTGGATAAGAGAGGAGAGAGCTCTCAAGGCATTCCAAGGCTCAAAACTCACCCGTTTGCACTGTCGTCACCGCCAACGCGTAGATCGCGAGACGGGGAACGCAACCACACCAAAATCATCCGCAAACCAGACTTATGAAAATCCCAGGCAAGTGTTTATCTTGCTTATTTCGTTGATGCATCTTTCATATTAGTTTAGGAGTAATTAGAATCAGTTTTTATGGAAGAAAACCAAAGATATGAGATAGGAATCTCATGTAGTGATGGATAAATTGTTATTCTGGAAATACCTTAATATGTAGAGGATTAAATCACGAATTTATGAGGTTGTAGATGAAGGAAATTATGGAAAAGATGAATCAGAACCATATTAATGAAATTTTAGGGTTCTTGAGGTTTTATATAAATTTGGGCTTGTTAATCCATGTTTAGTGATAGAAATCCGCATGTTTTACATTGGAAATACCTAGTATGATGATATAATGTTAGTAGTATTAATATTTGGATGTTTGGGAATGTAAAACTTGAATTTGGATGAAGATAGGTGTTAGAACCCGTACCTGCAAAACTGCAGAAATAGAAATACCTGTTTGATCGATCGATCGAGCCCAGAGCTTCGATCGATCGAAGGATCGATCGATCGAGCCCCAGACCTCGATCGATCAACCCCTTCTGGCAGACTTAAATTCCCCTCCTTAAATTAGTTGAAATTCACTTTGATGAGGAATATAAATTGACACCCTTATAAATATGTTTTGGGAGATAAAGAGGACCAGTAGGGTTTTTGAATAAATTTTGGGAACTTTAATATAAGACGAGAATTGTACTTTTGGGACAATTATATAAGGAACGATGAAACTACGTATTTCAAGTGAGAGATTACGTCAAATAGTTACGATAGTGAATAGATGTATACCTACTGAATTTTATAATTGGGAGGATAAAGCCATGAGAGTTATGAGGTAGGTTGGAATAATACTGAATCAAGGTTAGAAACGAACCGTAAGGTGTGCTTACTAATAATGTGAAAATAAGGATAAAATTCGTAACTATGGGATTTGAAATACACCTAATATAAATGTGGTAATATTAGTATATTATATGATTGTGTATGCATATACTATCTATGTGTGAAAAACATACCACACTACTTGCTATCCCTGAGGTTACCACGCTGGGACAGTCTTATCTCGATGGGACCTTTATGGGGGATATTGACTTGTACCCTAGAAGATAGATATCCTTGGTACAGGCTATCTAATTGATAGTTCAGACGGTCCTAAGAGACGCGAGTATGTGCCATCCTCTTAGAGACATAGAATCTATGCTTCGCCTCAACATTGATTGTGTATGTGTTAATACAATTCGAGAGTGATTCTGAATTTGTATTCCCCTTAATACGAGTGATACGGGGTTTGGATAGTAGAGTATGCCCGCACCATAGTTTTTATTTGGTTGCTGTTATATATATATATATATATATATATTATACGAGTAGTTAATATATATATGAAATCATGATATTTGGAACTGCCTACTGTGATTTGGTAAGTAGGACATGGTTGATGACTCAAATTTTAAATACTTGTTTTGAAGAAGTATAATATGACACTGGGAAACCTTCTTAACAAATAAAGTAAAATTAGAAGCATTGTTATTAATGAAATCCTCCTTTTAAACAATGATATTGTTCGGTTCTGAAATCTTACGAGTAATTTAAGATAAGTTAAATCATTGGGAAGATTAGTGCGGTAAATAATAAGATAAACTGTTGGGAAGGATAGTACTATAGGCGTGCACATTAGAAGAGAGGTGAGAGTTTCTCAAGAGAGTGTCGCACTAATATGTTGTTGCATTGGCCTGTATCAATTTAAATACTTGCTAAACGAATTTTTAAATCATACACACTATCGGGCTCTGACCCGTTTCTATTTCTCTCTCTCTTGTATATATATGTATATATTACAGGTGCCCAGCCACAAGGGCGTCTTGCTTAGGATCTCTTGAAAGGAAGGTGTTGCAGCTTAAGTGGGAGTTGCAGGTCTCTTGATTAGGCGACTTCATTCATTTTGATCCACTCCTAGCACATCTATTTAGTTGGGCATGTGTAGACTTTTCCATTGTTCAGTTTTTATTGGGACCTTTGTATTTAAGTTATTTCTAGTACTGTTGCTATGAGATTTATTCAGTATGGATATTTTTACCTTAAGTTTTAAATGTTGGGATTTTGGATGTTGAATGTTTAAATTGATTGGATTATGTTCCAGGATTATTGTAGTGTGATTCTTCCTTATTGAAATGTTGTTAATAAATAAATAATTTTTCTTAAATAAAATTTGGAAAGTAATGTTATAAAAATGGTTTTGACACTTAGCTTAATTAAGTAGGGTGTTTAAATTGGAAATGTTATTTTTTCGACAGTGATGCTGAGAATGAACCAACTGTTCACCTTGAATTAATTTAATAAAGGAGTGATCGCACGGTATTTAATTAGGCGGGGTGTCACAAATGATACATATCTGTACAAGTCTGATTTTATTTTATTTTTATTTTTTTAGCAATGACTTTGTTGTGTGGGTAGGAGAAAATGGCCTACTGTTTGTTTGTCTAAATGCCCCAATGACCTCATTATTGGCATTATAATAAATAACCTCATTATTATTGTTGTGTATTTACGGACATTATAATAAAATCTTCCACTTTGTGTATTGGTTAAATGTATGTCTTATACAATTTTGATGTAGTTCCACATGGGTTTTCACATATTTTGAGTTTTCACATGTGTTTATTAACTTTATGCTTGAAAAAATGCCTGAAACAACCTTCTCATTCACTACTTTCTGAAATAGGGATTTGGTATTCCTTTTCCCTTTCTCTCATATTGGCATGCCTAAATCTCTATTTTCTATTTTCTTCCCCTTCACTATCTCCCCTCATATTGGCATGCCTAAATCAAAATCTCATAGTGCTATTTTTTGTATTTTTTAGCAGATCATATTATTTTTTTTGCGATCTCTTATCTTCACAGTTCTTCATCTCCTTCTTCTAAGGTACGGTCTTCTAATCTTTACATGATTTTCTCTCATATTGGTTTTTGGAAACTGTTGGGATCTCTTGAAGGCTTAATATTTTTATTGTCTTTTAGGGCCTACTTTACTTTACCTAATGTTCCGGTATGTTTGTGAAACATCCTATGTGCTTATTTATAAATCATTAATGAAATATTGAAAAATGACCATTTATGGATTGCATTGATCTTCCTCCAAAATGTGCGAAATATGGTAGCTTTTGTTACCTTTCCTCTTCGTGTTATTAACTTTTATAACATTTTAATGTTATAGTTTCTTATAAAATAAATAGTAGTGGAGCTGTAAGAGAACATATTGGAGTTTCAATTTTGCTTTATTAATTGTCAAACATGTTTTCAATTGTAGATTATAAATACTTTACGTTATAGAAACTTCACAGCTTTCTGCATCAGTTTATAAGCAAAGACGCAGTCATTTCATTCACATAACCACTGGATATTCACCATCTTGTATGGTACTTATCTGGCATATGTACTAACAGGCAATTCAGCACCTAGCGCTAGCAGCAGTGGGAGAACCTCTTCTAAAGAGAAAATTTGCCACCCATGATCAATGCCAAGTTGACTGGCCACCACCAGTCTGACCATCTTGGGAATGCTCACCATCACTTTTACCCTCATTTATGTGGGCCTTCTTCAGTCTGGCTCCCACATTTTGTCCAATAAAGACCCCAAGCTTCATTATAGTGAATAGGATGAAAGACATCACCAGCGGCCTCACAACCCAGTGAAAATTCTCCACGTGTTGGTACTTATCGATAATCCAGGGACAAGTATAAAAATGAAACACTCTCCACTTTAATTGAATCCGCAAAGAAGGTATGGTGTTCGTCTTTAAACATGAAGCTTCCTGGGAATATCAAAACAAGTAACCTATTTGGAAAAATTTGTGAAATCTGACCTGTGGCCCACATTCACCCCTTTTTATGATGCCAATCAAAACGGGGAAAAATACAATCTCTTTTAACCCCACAAACTATCCCATAAAATATGGCTTCGCAATTTCTAATTCAGAACAATGTCCTCTCCACAGGGTCTCCAGCCCCAAGAAACCAACATCGGTGCTTCCGTCACTCCGTAAGGGATGTAAAATACCCACCGACGAATGATTCTTATTCTCCTCTAGTAAGAAAACCCAGTCCCCTGCTGAAAAATCCAAATGTGACCCTTTCTAGATTTAACACATTTACCCTTAGAGGGTTGAGAATTCCTAGTGTTCTAACCAAAATATATCCATCTCGATTGGTGTGCTTCTCCAAACCAACTACGGTTCCATCTATGACAGTGATGGCTTGAGATTTACAAGAGTTTAGCTCCTTCCTTGAACGAAACTGTATCGCCAACTTGGAGATGGTCCTTTGAGAGTAACCATGTTGAATAACTGCCGCCGTTTGATTTGTCCAACATTAGTCTGCTCGCGAGACCAATCAACTCTCCATCATTACAAACAGCATTCCGTGATCTTTGAAATGCATCTAAAATATCTGCCAGTAAAGGACAATTCTTGAGATCATGCTAAAGGCAGACATTAAGAACATTCTCAACTGCATGAGGCATTATGCTCTGGACAAAAATTTGCTACATATTATTATTGTCCCGGTTTGGTATATATTATTTCATCTATCATAATTAAAAACTAAAATATGGTACTTTTTGGTACATTATATTGATTTACAATTTTAAGTCCAACTGATGATCCTCTGAACATAATTATTTTTAGCAAAATCAATCACGGTAAAAAGGAAAGTATCTCCATTTGATTGTTTTAGTGTATGCATTGATGTTATTACTGTTATTGTAGTTGTTTTAGTCTTCATGTTGATGTTTTTGTAGCCAGGTTCGGGTCGGGGCATGGCTTAATATGTGCCTTCGGAAAAAAAGCACAAACATAGTAGTTTTATTATTGTCATTAATCAAGTATTTTATCGTAATACTATTGCCTGATGCCTAAATACGTGCTGAATTATTCTTCACCGGTCTCAGGGGCAGACATTTATTCTGGAAACTATTATAAATTTAATGCTTTGATTATTTGATAATTTTGCCTTATGCCTAACTTAAATTTGATAATTTAATAGTAATTTGGGAATAAATTAAATCAGATGAATTTAAATTTAAATGGGTAAAATTTAAATTTAAATAAATGATTATTCATTAGATTATATAAAAATAAGACTCAACTCGACATAATGGACTTACTAGTGAAAAATAAATCACATATAAATAAATTTGCGAGCGCGTGTTGTTGGAACATAATAAAAATGTCTAAGTGAAATAAAAATATTTGGGACGCATTTTAGGGAGGGTTGTAAAGTCGGTTTAGCATTTTAAATATTAAGAATTTGTCCTGAGTCATAGGTATATGAGTTAGGGAGTTTTTAAACTACTTGAGTTATGGATTCGAGTCCAAAAGTTAGGTTATATGCCTAATTTGGGATTTAGATTTTATTAGTGTGTATGTGGGGGACCCCCCCCCTCCCCCAATATCATTGCAGAAAACCCTATAGCAACACTTAAGGGAGAGGAAACGAGATATACCAGAAGAGGAGAAAAGGAGAAATGGGGTAAGAATAAAAGGAAAATCAAGGGGATTTTAGGAGTTTTTTATGCATGAATTTAAGGCAAGAATTCTCTTGCTTAATTTGTGTTTCCATGCATCAAATTTATTTCTTTTAAATTTCTGGGATTAGGTTGAGTATGTTTAAATTTGATGATGAATAATATATGTAGATGACTGATTTATATGTAGAAATTATCTCAGAAATTAGGTATCGAAGATCTTAAGGTCGAGGTTAGATTTCCTTATGTTTTGATAGTTAATTGTGGAAAATTGAATGTAACACCCCACTCTTCCACCACCAATATTTTCCCCACTTTAACCACCGCACCCAGTAGTATGGGGTTTGTATTAGATCTATATCCATAAACTGGTGTCAATGGGGTTCGAACCCCTGACCCGTGCATCATCAATCAGATGCCTTACCGATAGAGCAAAAAGGCCTCGGTGTTTGAAAAGTGTGAATCTACATATATGAACCATACCTCACTGAAATTGTCAAGGGGATCGTCCAGTACGGGAAACCTCCGAAAAAAAGGGAGCGTAGGTTTGTTCGCACACATAAGGAAGCACATAATAGGCATACACACAACCTATCCATATATCTCATATAGGCATACACACCACCCATATATATAAGTTGTATTGGTATATGCACAACCTATAAATATCATCTATTTAGATATACACTCAATCAATAAATATAACATTCGTAGATATATACACTCAACCTATAAACATAATTTATATGTAGTATTTATCTCCCGAATGCTCACCGTACTAACAATTTCAGATTATTCGCACTACCATATATATTCTAGTATAAACCTCTACACTAAGGGTCTAAGTTAGTCCCTTAATTTATTCTAGTTATTAATTCACTCATACGCTACTGGTCCAAGTCATAGGTCATGGTTTTCCCTTCCCGTGACCCAAACTCCAAATTCCATATAATCATCTCAATCTATTCATTATCGTTGGTCCAAATTCCAACATCAATCATATTAAAATTTATCCAAGCCTTAAGAATAAACTCACTGACCATCTTTAATTATTTATTTAATTACAAATTAGCATCCAAGTTCCTCATAATTTATATCCCCAAAAAATATAAGAAAACAAGCAAAACTGTGAAAAACTAGGTAACTAAATCGATTCATAACTATTCTAGTGGATTAAACACCCGGTAGTAAAATTGCGATTTCTCCATCTAAAGAACTCCAAATGACCTCATTAAATACTCATTGAAAATCTAGGACATAGATGTTTCTATACATATATGCCATGCACTCTAATTCTATGTACAATTAAAATGGCACACAGATTACTATGTTAACAAATTAAACATTATGATTGCTCCCTCTGCAGAACTCCAAATTATCTCATTCAAATCTCTTTGGAAATGTAGAAATTTCCAAACATATAAGTCTTTCAATCTAATTGTAAGTACAATTGAAATTCCATACGTTTAAACTCACGTCAAAAATGCTGGCTTATTTACACTTAAGTTCATCAATTCAACCCTAAGTCATTCAAGATTCATGTTCTTCAGCCAGGAACCCATAAGGATTCCATCTTAATCATCAAATATATTCTAATTTCAAATTATCTTCACATAGGAATTCATTCTACATGAAATACTATACTGAATCATGAGTTCCATTCATTTAAATCCCAAGAACACAATTGAAATCATGAAATTGAAAACCCTACACTACATGGGTATTATAAATTATTAAAAGAGATGAAAGATAAACACTTTCCTTATGGTTTTAGGTTTGAATCCGTTGATAGACTGATATGATCGATCTCCCCTCTCTCTGATTTCGATTCTGTGATATTTGGGGCAATAATTTGTGTAGGAAGTCTTGATTTTATTTTCCTCTTCCTCTCCTCTAGCCTCTCTTATATTACGATTTTGTTAACCCTAGCCTCTCTCTTAAAGGGGCAGATATATCACTTAAAATTTTGGAGTTCCATGTACCACAGAGTTCTAAATGATCGAAAGGCCCTTAAATGATGTCGGGTTGGTCTAATATTGCCCTGGGCCCCTAACTATACACCCAGGTATACGCTTCTGACTATTTTAACCCTTTGGGTATAACTTGCGACCTATAAATTATCATCCGAGTCACTTTACAATAATTTTCCTATCTCGACTTCATATGGTATACATGCGATCCCCCGTTGATATCCCACATATTCTCGTGGATATCACTCACTACAACATATAGTAAATGCCGCAAAATTAATTCCATCAACAATAATCATTATTTCTTAAAAATATTTAATTCCATCAAATCATGATACACGTGAAATTTAAAATTCACCAAATTAATTTATTCCTAATTACTTAAAAATACGGGGTGTTACATACTTCTTCCACTTACAAAGTAATTTCATCCTCGAAATTGGATAATTCTATTACTAATTGCTTTGGATGTAATCTCGAACAACATCCACCTGATTCCCAAAGTCAAAATCATTATGTGATTCCCGCTATACCTCTACTATCTTTCCGTCCCACGATCTATACACTACCGTTCAATCTAGTGACCAATTCGCTTTACTCACTATTGATGCAAAAATTCATCATCTGCGAGGACCAGTCAGAAAAGGACGCCTGTCATCCTATGTGGCAATATTTATACTTGCTCATCACCCGAGGAGAGTTGGTCGGCATCCAAGGAGAGTTTGTCGGCACCTGAGGAGAGTTGGTTGTCATACCAACCAATACATGGCATACCAAGCAACTCAAGGAAGATCAACCATCCTATAAGACTAACAATTAAATTCATTATATATTGATATAAATGTCTGAATGTATAAAGGCATTGTATCACTTTAACTCCTATCACTATAAATAAATGTATTCCCTTAGCCAAAGGGAGGGACAACTAAGAGACAAGATACACAAAACACACACATGTCTCTCTCTCTGTACACCATATTATGCTATTGTAAACCCATGGGAATAAAATAACAGTCGGCGTAGGCTTTATTCATAGCTGAACCACTTTAAAAACTTTTGTCTCTTATGTGTTTGTTGTGATAACCATTTCATCTTCAATCATCATCTTCATACATTCGTTTTTATCTGTTGTTGATGCCGATAACATATCATGGATATTATTTCTAGTCATCAATAGATTGGCGTCGTCTGTGGGAAGAGACACAAAACTCTTTCCTTATTTATGGATGAAGATCATCATCATAAGCTAAGTTTTTTTTATCTTTTTATATAAACAATTATATACACGTATTATTTCCTTCAATCACGAATTTATATTCGGGAATGACATATTTTGGAATTCATATGATATTGTTATATACAATGATTTATCAGGAAATATAAAAATTAGAGATATCAATCACATCATTCTATTCATGTGAATAAATGACATACTCAATTTTTACCGAGTCCTGAATCTGCACAACTATGTCATTTTTTCACGAATTATAGATCTTTCAATACCTTCTAAAATTTTCATTCGCATCATATGTATCTATCCAGAAGGGGGAAATAAGAAGAGATATGGTTAAGAATGATTTTCTCTCACTAAAGAAATAATAATTCTGACCCAGATCTACTTAAAAAGCTCCCATCAATTTGATTTATTTTATAGGCCATTTCTATCAATATCTGTCTTATTGGTTTGATGCAATTTTTAGACAAACCCATCCATAGTGTTACGTGGGGTAAAGATTAGTTGGATCTCCAAATTTCACAACAATTCAAAATGATTGTCTCTCTTAAAAATACTAACAATATCTTTACATATAGATCTGGTAATTTCGATTTATTAGTTCTCTCTTATATCTGATGATGATGATTGATTTAATAGTTTAATAAATTTATTCTTACACTTGATGCTGAATTTATCACTAGCCATCAAAATCAAACCAAATATATATATATATATATATATATATATATATATATATATATATATATAGCTTTATGGGGAGCTAAATCGACATAAGAGATCTAGAGGGAATTCGAAATGGAGAAATGTTTATGAATGACTTCGAAACCGCAAGTTTGATAGATATATCACTGGCCCAATTTCAACAAGGGCACAAACTAAAGTTGATGAACAGATCATCAAAAAATTTCATTGGAATTCTTTTTAATCATCTTCAATAGGCCATTTTATTCATTGAACAGTCACCAAACGCATTTTCAATCAAGTTCTTATGGTCAAGGACCCACTATGAGAGGACAACGACAGCAAAAATAAAAGATAATTGTTCAGTTGTCGCTATTACTGGTTGACGGATGATTAATAGGCGGAGGTATACTGATTAGAGATTCATTGGTCAGTGTCACTTGGTATGACGCCAGTACCAAGATAATGGATCTCAGACTTGTTGATTAGCATCATTGTGATACAACGAAGAGGCATCATCTGAATCATCAAATCAAGATATCTCCACAATTTATTATTGGTTGGCCATATAAATTTTGTGCAGTTGGCGAGCATTTACACAAAGGGAGGTCCCCTACCTCCTACTTGTTTGTCGGATGCTTCATTTTGTTGATCGACATTATAGTCGCATAACGGTTTCTTAGCCGGAGGCTTCAATTTGGTGGTCGGCATCAAGGTCCATCCACGTAGTCGGCGACCACTACTACACCATCACTAGATGAACTTTTACTGGTCGGCGTTACATATTTTCTGGTCAGAAGTACCCATTAGCTGGTCAACGTTACCTATTTTCTAGTCAGAAGTACCCATTACTTGGTTGGCGTTACATATAATTGCTCGGAGACAGGACACTTTCACTGGACCATTTTTGTTGGTCAACACACCCATTATTGGTCAGTGACAGATCCAGACCATCTATTATTGGTTGGCATAGGCTCCAGAAATTCTTTTGTTGATCGATATAAGTTAAATTGGTTAGTGATCATCTAACACTAACCTATTATTATTGATCGGATACCCCTACTGTAGATCGGAGGCTTCAATATATTGGTCGGTAGAAATTTGATCAGTGTGTTTTCAAGCAGGTCGGCAAATTGGAAAGAACATTATATGTTGGTTGGAAACTGTCTAACAATGATTTATTGTTGATCGGGAGTAGGTCGGCAACAACTATTCATGGTCGAAAACCTCTATATATATTGATCGGCTATTACTATAGTATCAGAACATCTTTTGATCGACAACAGTGCAAAAGTTTGATATCTGATCAGTTCTCTAAATACAACCCATTTTGGTTTGCAACTGAGGGGACACTTGGGTGACCCAAGTTGGGTCTCACGTGATGCTTGAACTCAAATATATTTAATTTTGTTAAAACCAATACTGGTTGTTTAATGCTTTGATTTCTTGCACCACAAACCTTATATTTCACATTTTATAATAATTTCTAAAAACTAAATTATATTTAATACATGCTAGATTTTAAATAAATTTACAAGAACTCCTCATTAAATAAGCAGGCCTTGCATATGGGTATGACACATATTTGATAAAAAATTGCTTAAGCTTCATATATTTGGCACAAAACATACTATTTCTTATTTTGAAAATTTTCTTTCCTTATGCTGATACACATCATATATTGTTTGGCTGAAGAATTATTCTCATGACAATAAATATTTGATCTAGTCTCAATAGGTGTTCGGGCAGATTATTAAAATCCCATAGGTACAAGATTCAATACCGACGAAAGCTCGGCCACAATCTTAAACTTTTGGAAACTATTATTGCTCGACATCAGGCAATTTTGCCTCGACAGATCAGCCATACATATATTATTTCATAATTTGAAATGTATATTTTTATTACCCGAGCAAATACATATCATACATTGACTAGATGACTAAATTATTCATATGATTAATTTATGTAGCCTACACACATGGTAGGGAAAGTTATTAATCTCAGAATGGATCTTGACGAGATATTTGTTATCATATATTCATCTCTAAATATATCTGCAATAGTTATTATATTTCACCCCAAGGGATAAGTTGGCCGGGGTGATTCTTATTCATATTCAGGCAAGGCAAAAGTTCTCGGCCATATTCTTATGTTCTGGAAAATATTATTCTTATTCAAAATTATGCAATTTTGCCTCGACAGATCAACAAGATAGTTTATTATTATTTTGAATCATTTTTTATATATTCAGATGCATATTTTGTATTCATCTTAGCAGGGAGCTCGGCAAAATATTTATAATCAAATATTCAGCTGCAAGGAGGTCTCCATCATTTATTATATTTTATCCCCAACGAACTGTTGGTCAAGAAAATTATTTTCTCTATATATATTCTGGAAACCAACTAAGGTTGGTCGGCATCAACAAACCACCAACATCGGCTGGTCGGCATCAACTCCGGTTGGTCGGTAACAAGAAATTTAACCAAGAATATTGGCATCAAGGGTGATCTGAAGGGACACCCCAAACTAATCAAGAAGATGCGTCACCTCCTGGGGAATCCACTGTCTAGGCAACAAGGCAATCCTGGCAATATTATTACAACTAAGCAGGAACTTTGGATAAAAATCATTCCATTGCTTAGGCCCAAAGAGTGACAAGTCACTATAATTAAATAGAAGATGGCGCAAGTTCCATTGTCTATGCAAAACCGGGAAATTTGTCCTTCTACAGATATATACATATATATATTCATCAGCAAACAACAAAGGAAGCATTCAAAGTTCATATTCCACATTTGGGGACTTCTATTACATATATAGTTGTTCATTCGGTGGCACATTCTTATAACATCGTGCAGTCGAGCATCATATTCAACTCCACAATCATACATGGCCGGGGCCCTGACCAATCATCATTCAGGAGTTGTTTTATTGATCAGGAGTTAGTTTTTGCTATTGAAGTTCAGGAGGCCTATTCAGAAGTTCAGGAGGTATATTTAGGAGTTAGTTTTGCTGTTGAAGTTGAGGAGGTATATTCAGTAGTTAGTTTTGCTCTTGAAGTTCAGGAGGCATATTCATGAGTTATTATGCACGTGCTATTGAAGTTCAGAAGTCAAATTTAGCATCTAAAACACTGAGATCTTTACTATTGTTGTTCCGACCTTCACTGAAGGAGAATTTCTACTTATGCACAAAAGGCAGTTGGTCGGCTAGCCAACTAACCAACATATTTGAAGATTATGACAAGCTACAAGCGGCATACTATGGCATGGATTCATCCAAATTCCTAGGGGTGATACATAACATATGGATTTCCTCAAAAGAGAGATTAGCAACCAGGGGTCAGCCAACATCATATGCCATCCAGGAGATAGTGCACTTTATGTTTAACAAATTAAGAACGAAGATGAAGAATTTCACGAGCACCGAGCAACACTGCAGAATAAATACTCCATCCTTTAAGTGAACCATCAATCATGGAGCATTGGGGGCTTCTATTGACGCAAAAATTCGCCATCTACGAGGACAAGTCCGAAAAGGACCCCTTTCATCCTATGTGGAAATATTTATACTTTCTCGGCACCCGAGGAAAGTTGGTCGGCACCCGAGGAGTGTCATTCGACACGCAAGGAGAGTTGGTCGGCATACCAAACAATTCATGGCATACCAAGCAACTGAAGGAAGATCAACCATCCTAGAAGACTAAGAGTTAAATGTATTGTATATAGATATAAATGTCTAAATGTATAAATACATTATCTCTCTTTAACTCCTATCACTATAAATACATGTATTCCTTTAGCCAAAGGGAGGGACAACTAAGAGACACGATACACAAAATACACACATTTCTCTCTCTTTACACCATATTGTGTTATTGTAAACCCCTGGGAATAAAATAACAGTGGACGTAGGCTTTATTCATAGCCGAACCACTTTAAAAACATTTGTTTCTTATGTGTTTGATGTGATCACCATTTCATCTTCAATCATCATCTTCATACCTTCATTTTTATCTGTTGTTGATGCCGATAACATATCATGGATACTATTTCTAGTCATCAACAAATTGGCACCGTCTGCGGGAAGAGACACAAAACTCTTTCCTTATTTATGGATGAAGATCATCATCATAAGCTAACTTTTTTTTTCTCTTTTTATATAAACAATTATATACACGTATAATTTCCATCAGTCATGAATTTATATTCCCGAACGATATATTTTTCAATTCACATGATATTGTTATATACAATGATTTATCAGGCAATCTAAAAATTAGAGATGTCAATCACATCATTTTATTCGTGCGAATAAATTACATACTCAATTTTTACTGAGACCCAGATCTGCACAACTATGTTGCTTTTTCATGAATTTTAGATCTTTCCATACCTTATAAAATTTTCATTTGCATCATATCTATCTATCTGGAATGGGGAAATAAGAAAAGATATGGTTAGGAATGATTTTCTCTCACTAAAGAAATCACAATTCTGACCCAGATCTACCTCCAAAGCTCCCATCAATTTGATTTATTTTTTAGGCCATTTCTGTCAATTTCTGTCTTATTGGTTTGATGCAATTTTTACACAAACCCATCCATAGTGTTACATGGGGTAAAGATTTATTGGATACCCAAATTTCACAACAATTCAAAACGATTCTCTCTCTTCAAAATACTAATAATATCTTTACATATAGATCTGGTAATTTTGATTAATTAGTTCTCTCTTATGTCTAATGATGATGATTGATTTAATAGTTTAATAAATTTATTCTTACACTTGATGCTGAATTTATCACTGGTCGTCAAAATGAAACCATATATATATATATATATATATATATATATATATATATATATATATATATATATATATATATATATATATATATATATATATATATACATGGTGATAAAGCTATATGCGGAGATAAATCGACATAAGAGATCTAGAGGGAATACGAAATGGAAAAATGTTTATGAATGACTTCGAAACCGCTAGTTTGATAGATATATCACTGGCCCAATTTAAACAAGGGAACAAACTCAAGATAATGAAGAGAGCATCAAAAAATTTCGTTGGAATTCTTTCTAATCATCTCCAATAGGCCTTTTTATTCATTGAATAGTTACCAAACGCATTTTCAATCAAGTCTTGGTGGTTAACGACGCACTGTGAGAGGACAACGGCATCAAAAATAAAAGACAACTGTTTAGATGTCTCTATTACTCATTGACGTAGGATTAATAGGCCGCGGAATACTTATCAGAGATTCATTCGTCGGTGTCACTTGGTATGATACCAGTACCCAGATAATGGATATCAGACTTGTTGATTAGCATCATTGTGATACAACGAACAAGCAGCATCTGGCGAGTATTTACTGTTGGTCGGCCATATAAATTTCATGCAGATGGCGAGTATTTACACCAAGGTATGTCCCTGACCTCCTATTTTTTGGTCAGAGGCTTCATTTAGTTGATCTCCAATATAGTCGCATAACAGTTCCTTGGTCGGAGGCTTCAATTTAGTGGTCGGCATCAAGTTCCAGCCATGTAGTTGGTGACCACTACTACAACATCACCAGATGAACTTTTACTAGTCAGCGTTACATATTTTCTTGTCGGAAGTACCCATTAGTTGGTCGGCGTTAACTATTTTCTGGTCGGAAGTACCCATTACTTGGTCAGCATTACAAATAATTGCTCGGAGATAGGACAATTTCACCGGACCATTTTTATTGGTCGACACACCCATTGTTGGTCAGTGACAGATCCATACCATCTATTGTTGGTCTGCATAGGCTCCAGACCTTCTTTTGTTGATTGGAATCAGTTAAATTGGTCAGTGATCATCTAACACTAATCTATTATTATTGATCGGAGACCCCTACTGCAGATTGAAGGCTTCAATATATTGGTCGACTGAAATTTGATCAGTGTGTTTTGAAGCAGGTTGGTAGATTGGAAAGAATATTATATGTTACTCGGCAACCGTGTAACAGTGATTTATTGTGGATCGGGAGTAGATCGACAATAACTATTCATGGTCGAAAACCTCTATATATATTGATCGGCTATTACTATAATATTATTACATCTTTTGATCGATAACAGTGCAAAAGTTGGTTATCTGATCAGTTCTCTAAATACAACCCATTTGGGTTTGCAACTCAGGTATGCCCCATGCGCGATTCGGACTTACCATGCGGACGAAAGATCCGTTTGCGTCCGCACGATTCCCTGTCTAATGGATCAAAAAAACTTCCAAGCCTCATTTAACTCAAAGTCAACTCCCGAACTCGGGAGCGGTCCAAAGGACTTTCAAAGGTCTCTGAATTACCTTTCCAATGGTATGCCCCGTGCGCGATTCTGACCAACGATTTGCCCTCGGCGGCCAATTTTCCGAAAAAGCCTGAAACACACTACCAAACGGCAGGTCCAATAACCTGCCTATTGGCACCTTCCTGTCGATAGGCAGGAAGGGCTCTAAGACGATCGGTAGTCCCCTGGGCCTATAAAATCAGGCCTTGACCTCATTTGCAAAAGGTGCCCAGATCTGATAGAAATCTCTCTGAACGAGTTCCAGAAACCTCTCTCGAAGGCAGCGTGATTTCAACTTCCAAATACCCTTTTTACTTCCACTTTCCATCATCCTCTTCATCAAATTTTGGGAATTAACCACTCTCCATCATCATCTAAGTGCAAGGGCTGCTTTCCAACATCCAGGATCAAGCTGAAGATCTTCAAGAAGGTCTAACTTTCTCAACTTTCTCTTGAATTCTCTTAAATTCTCAATAACTTCTTTTTTTTATTCTTTAGCACTTTTATCATCTCATCTCACACATCCTAATATACGTTTTACCCAGTATTATTGCACATCTCTTATTTTCATATAAATAAAAACCCAAAAAAATAAGAAAAAGAGGGTTTGCTCATAAATTCCAAATAGGGATTCTCACACCTTTTCCACACTTTTCTCACAACTAAAACACCTTTTCTACACACATACACACACACACACACTTACAAAATAAGAGATTTCTCCATTTGGATTTTTGGGTTAAACCCCACCCCTCGTTTTACTTGCGAACTACGTGGAGTTTGATGCTTTTATAGGCTACGTAGGCGTCTCGGTGTAAAACCCGAGACTCGAGTCATTTCTCTCGCTTTTTCTCTCATTTTCTATCTTCTCTAAATCCAATTTTCTTATATTATATATATATATTTGTTCTTAGTGACGCATTACCTCATATGCGTTATTGTTCCCTTATAACGATCAACGTAGGGGTAATCGCGTAAATCTTATTTTTCTAATATCACTCTTATATCTACCTACGGATGACTCGCTTTATCTTTCCCATGATACAAGTCGAAGATTCCTACCTCCATTATATATATATATACATGCACACATCTCAAGGGGGGAAACATAATGGAAAATAGCAAATATTCATGAGAGACCGAAAGGGCGGAATGGGTGCCTAACACCTTCCCATTTCGTAACTAAGCCTCCAAACCCTTTCCGAATCATTTTGGTTTGGCACGCACCAGTATGTCTTTGGATGCCATCCTTCGGGGTGGCTTCCCTATATTCTTTTATCTGTTTTGAGTAAAATAGACTGGCGACTTTGAATCTCTCTACATTCTTCACACCTCACAAAATTGACGCTGGACGAAGGGCTCTCCCGAGAGGGGATGCACGGGACTCGAAGGATCCTTCCTCCCTCCGCGGCGGGGATCGGGGGATGGCCACAATGGTGACTCTGCTGGGGAGTTTATTTTTTTGTGGGCTTGACTCTATATACATGGACGATATTTTTGTTTATATTTTCCCCCATATCTGCATGTTCCCCTCTTTTCATATGTATCCCATGCTTATGCTTATGTTCACACACTTGTAGAAAATTCTCCATGTACACTTCACACCACGTGCACCTAGGATCACATGTATATCCCCATGTTGCACGCATCACCCATCCATACTTGGTGTACCTTTTGGGGAACTTGTACTTGGCTCCCTGTTTTGGCATAATCAAGAAAGGAATGCTCATCATAAGATACTAATAAGAGAATCATGCATGATTCACACGATATCACCAAAGAGCATTGCTATTGACCAAATTTTACCCAGTAACTGGAGGGTCACTTCGTGATGGGCGCTGGTCTGGCAGGTCGCAATTAGCCTAAGCGATATGACTCTCACCTTCCATTGGCCAAGTACCTTTGACGTATATCGAACCATTCCCCCACATCGTACCGCTTGACCGAAGTCATGACAGGAGGTATATCGTAGGGAATTCGTTCACGTACGCCGAGTATATCGAATTCTCTGTCACACGTACACCCCCATGAGGTATATGGTGAGGAAATTCATGTACACTCAGGTATATCAAATGGCTTGTCCACACGTACCGATTGCCCGCAAGAGCAATATGTATATCGTGGAAGCCACGCCAAAGGAGGGAACCCATGCCAATTCACCCAACCAACAACAGACCCGCATATAGGTGTCAAACCTAGGACATGCACGTTAGATTGCCGGTTTCGACTCGAAACTCTGCCAAAATTCCAGGTCAATCTTCCGCCCAACTTTCGCGCATTTTTAAAACTATTTCAGCAAACTTTGAAAGACAGTGCTCTCCGATGGTTTTTATCTCTTGAGGAATCCAGAATTCGTAGCTGGGAGGATGTAGCTCGAGAATTCATGTCGCAATACAAATACAATGAAGAGCTCGAGGTCACCCGTCGGGATTTAGAGCTGCTCAAACAAAACTCTGGAGAATCAGTCAGTAACTTTATAGCCCGATGGAGGAAAAAATAGGCTACCATGACTAATTGTCCATCTGAAGAAGAACAAGTCAGCATAGTGAAGAAGAATTTCTTGCCCCATGTCCGAACGACTATGGGAGGACAGTACTACCCTTATTTTCGAGCTCTCGGAGAAGCAGGGGTAGAAATCGAGTAAAGTCTTGCCAAAATAGAAGTTGAACCGAAGAAGGTGTCCGGACAGTTTACCCCCAGAAAATATGACAAGCCTGTCAGTGCTACGGTCTCCACCATCAACAACATCTCTCAACCAACCATGTCATGGGCACCAGAAAGCCGCCCTGCTCCCTTCGAAAGGGAATACATTGAGCTCCATGCTCCCCTCTCCAAAGTTTACCAAGCCTTGTTAAGCCGAAACCTTATAAATCCCCTGGATCCACGTCCATTACCCAATCCACTTCCCAAAAATTTCAAGACCGATGCTCATTGCGCCTTTCACCAAATAGCTGGCCATACCACCGGCCAATGCTTCCACCTTCGTAACATAATCCAAGATCTCATTGACCGGGGTACCATCACCCCACCAGCCAATCCTAAGCCAGACACTACTCATAACCCCCTCCCAAACCACACCAATGCCATCTTCTTGGAAGAAAACCCAAATTTCGATCCATCAACTCAAATCACACCCCTATACCCTCCTAAACCTCTTCCAATTTGCCCATATTTCCTCCTACACCCTACTAACTCCGTTGATCAAGCACGGTCACTCCTTACCAGAGCGTGCATCGCTGTCCAGACCTATTCTGAAAGTGGGAGTATGGAATTATCAGATGTGTTGAATCAACTCCTAGAGTTCGGGCTGAAATTGCCCTCACAGATGATTATCGACTGCCGGAGGTTTAGTACATTATTTTTGGAAGCACGGAAATGGGCCCGAGAATCAGATAGATGGTTGGTACCAATCGATGAATTCAACTTAGATGATGTTGTCCGGATCATGGCAGAACCATTCAGGAAAACTAACAACATTTGCAGTATCACCGAGTTACTTGACTCTTTGAAGCTAGAAGGGCGCCTGGTCCCTTCACCCTTACACATCCCCACGTAATGGGAAAACCTATACGAAGAAGCCGTTGAAGTCGTGGAATGCATTGATTTTACAGGGGAAAACATAATTGTTGCCACCAGATGGGGGAAGAATTCGAGGATTTGAGTGAAAAACCAGTTTCCGAAAAAGATCTGGGCCAGTAGATGACTTATGTGGGATGATATCATTTGAAGAACTCCTCGAAGAAATAGATAAGGTGGCAGAACAACCTGAGATTGATGAGGAAACTGGATTTAAGTTTTTCCATTCTTCAGTAAATCACATGACCAGATCCGGGAGACATTACCAAGTTCCCAACTCACTACCAGTAAATGACAAGGGGAATGGCGTTGAAAACCTTCCTATGCCAGAGATAACCATTGAGGAAAGAAAGACCTTCGATCAACTTCAGAAAACTCAAGCTAACATCACGCTATCGGGGCTTTTCATGTCTTCCCAGCTGCATCGAAATTCTTTAATCAAATTACTCACTGGACCAATAGTTCCTCCTTCTACCACGCTAGAAGAGGCGGTAAACCTGGTCAGATCCTTGACTTCCACTCGAATGCTATCATTTTCTGAAGAAGAAATCCCCAAAATCTAGCTGAATCACAATCATGCACTCAACATTTCCTTCAAAGTTATGGGAAGGGCCGTGCCACTCTCTCTTGTCGATAATGGATCTGCCTTGAATGTTTGCCCATTGAGAACCTTCAAGTGTTTAGGCCTAAAAGAGAGAGACCTCGCTCCAACCTCCGCCGCTGTGCGTGCCTACGATAATACACGTCGTGAGGTGATGGGATCCATAAAACCTACCATAGGGGTTGGACCTATAAACCCTGTCGTTGAATTCCATGTCATAGGCATCCCAGCTTGTTTCAACCTGTTACTCGGATGCCCCTGGCTCCACAGTATAAAGGGTGTGTCTTCCTCACTCCATCAGAAATTGAAGTTCTTCACCGGCGGGAGATTCATCACCATCTTGGGTGATGACGACAATGTCGAGGGTGCAAGCACCAGCAGTCCAATTCTCGAGATACATCATGGGTGATATTATATGCTCCTATAAGGTTTCTGAATCGAGCCATCCCTACTCCCTGCAGGGGACGGTTTCAAAGAAAGGGTTTTTCCAGAATATGATCCTCAAGGCAATGTCAATGTGATTCAGATGTTCAGAAACATGAACTTAATGCCCGGAGTGGGTCTAGGACAAAGGCAGCAAGGGATACTTGAGTCCATCGAACAAAAGAAAGCTTTCCCTCCTTGCAACTTGGGGTATCAACCACCGGAACAAGAGCTCGGAATGATCCGCCAGACTAGATCAAAAAGAGGATTAAACTATATCCGAACTATCTCAGGTGATTCCTTTAATGGACGATTCATCAAAGAGGGCGAGGATTTCCCCTTTTGCGGTTTTCCAGAACCTTGGTACGACCACACAGACAAGAAAATGAAGCCTGGAATGGAGATCTTTTTCAAAGATAGCTACCCATGGGCCGAAAGTTCCCAACACCGCGTACAACTGCTTATCAAAGATACTGAAGAGACTGAAGAATGTGACCCCAAAGATTCCTTTAACCTGCAGACACTGGGGATGGCACTCTGCATGGTTCATTCAGGCACAACATCAAGGGACCCATCCCGTCTAATCAAAGCTACGAATACACCTCCCCTCAACTGGCATGCTACGCCAGTTCTACCTCTTGAAATCTCCCCTACCCCAATGTTTACCCTATTCGTTCTACTATTGTACATCCTTGCTCAAATGTAATCGAGACCTCTTTTGATGAGGTTCTCAATGCTATTTTCCTATCAATGAAATAAACGAAGATTTTGAGTATCTTGATGTGCCTTACATTAATTGTGTAGATTCTAATCAAACTTTTTATGATGATGATTTTTCAAATGAACAATTCTTAACTGATCTAAATAAGGTTAGTAATAAATAACATAACCACGTTCAAGTTAATGAAGAAGAGACGTTTGTTATTAATCTTGGTTCTAGTAGCCAATCGCGCGAGATTACGATAGGGACCACCCTTGACGAGCATGAGCCCGTACAACTCAAAGAATTGCTAAAGGAGTTCGTGTATGTCTTCGCATGGTCCGATGACGATATGCCTGGTATTGATCCCGAAATAGCTCAGCATGAGATCCCCACTCTCCCAGATGCCAAGCCAGTTAAACAAAAACTGAGGAAACTCTGCACCGAATGGTCTCTCAAGGTCAAAGCAGAGGTGATCAAATAGTTAAACATGGGTTTCATTCGAGTAATCGAATATCCCACGTGGCTAGCCAACATTGTACCTGTACCGAAATCAGGAGGAAAGGTTCAAATGTGTGTGGATTACCGAGATTTAAACTAAGCCTCTCCAAAGGATAATTATCCGCTACCCAACATCGATATGATCGTGGACAACACAGCCAGTCATTCTCTCAAGTCATTCGTTGACGGATTTTCTGGATACAACCAAATCAAGATGCATCCCGACCATCAAGAGAAAACCGCATTCATCACCCCATGGTGAACCTTTTGCTACACCGTTATGCCATTCGATCTCAAGAATGCCGGGGCTACCTACCAAAGGGCCGCCACAACCATCCTGCACGATTTGATTCACAAAGAGGTCGAGGTTTACGTGGATGATATGATTATCAAGTCCAAAACTAGAGAAGGTCATATTCCCGCTCTTCGGAAGTTCTTCGAACAACTGCGGCGGTATCAGATGCGACTTAATCCACAGAAGTGTGTCTTCGGCGTTACAAAGGGAAAATTCTTAGGATTCATGGTCAGTGAGAAGGGGATAAAAGCAGATCCCGCCAAGCTAAAGGCCATACTTGAGATGCCACCTCCCAAAATAGAGAAAGACGTTCGAGGTTTCCTGGGGAAATAACAGTATATCAGCCGGTTCATCAGCCAACTAACCTCCATCTATGAACCAATCTTCAAGCTCCTCCGAAAAGATTCAAACAAGGTTTGGAACGAGGCCTGCCAAGAAGCTTTTGATCGAATCAAACAATACCTGACCCAACCTCCAGTTCTCATGCCACCTCTGCCTGGTCTCCCTTTGCTCCTATACCTAACCATAACTGACACTGCAGCTGGGGCTTTGCTAACTCAGTACCTTGAGGACTCCTGTAAAGAAAGAGCCATCTATTATGCCAGTCGCAAATTGGCCGGGTACGAGGTCAACTACACTGCTTTAGAAAAAGCATTCATCGCGCTTGTCTGGGTCACCCAAAAGTTGTGGCACTACATGCTCGCCTTCCCCATCAAACTTATATCCCGAATGGATCCCATCAAATACCTTCTCAAAAAACCCGCCTTGTCCAGCTGAATGGCTCGATGGTTGATGTTCCTAACCGAGTTCGATATCGAGTACGTCACACAGAAAGCCATTAAAGGAAGAGCCATCTCTGACTACCCCGTGGATTACCCCGTAGAAGAAGCAGATGTCTGGATCTCCGAATTCCCAAATGAAAATGTCCTCTGCACCACTCAAGACTACCCCCGATGGAAAATGTTCTTCGATGGAGTTGCCAACAAAAAGGGATATGGCATTGGGATACTTCTAGTCCCCCCTGATGACTCTTATACTCCCATCGCCATAAAATTGGATTTCCCTTGCACCAACAACATGAAGGAATACGAGGCATGCACAATGGGCCTCAAAGTTGCTCTCGAAAAGGGTATTAAACACCTTGATGTCTATGGGGATTCTGCCCTTATCATCGGTCAAGTGCTCCGAATGTGGAAAGTCAAGGACGAAAAGCTTCAACCCATTCATGCTCAACTAGAAGAGTTGGCCTCCCAATTTCAAGGTATCACCTTTCATTACCTGCCCCGAGCAAAGAATAACCTAGCCAATGCTCTCGCCACTTTGGACCCCATGGTCGACATGCCCGAGGGAATAACAATGACCCCCTTCCTAGTTCAAAAGCGAGACAAACCTACTCATTGCTACCATATTGAGCTTGCCAACTTAGAAGATCCTGAACAAGTCAATTCCTGGTACTATGATATTTGGTGCCTCCTCCGGTATGGTAGGTATCCCGAGGGTTCCAACAAGAGCGACCGAGCTACCTTCCGAAGGCCGGCCACTCAGTACATCATCTGTCATAAAGCACTACTCAAGAGCAATTTCGATGGAACTCATTTGCACTGTATCGTAGGGGCTGACACTGAAAAGATAATGCAGAAAATCCACAACGGGAAATGCGGGCCCCACATGAATGGTCACATACTTGCTAAGAAGATCATCCGTCAGGGCTACTACTGGACCACCATGGCCCAGGATTGCACCGCTTATGTTCGAACATGCCCTAAATGCCAACAGTTCTCCAATCTTCAACACTTGCCTCCGAGGTAATTATACAATATGACTTCTCCCTAGCCGTTCTCCACCTGGGGTATCGACATCATAGGAAAGGTTACGCCAAAAGCGTCAAACGGGCATGAGTTCATCCTGGTTGCCATCGATTACTTCACCAAATGGGTCGAAGCTGAGTCATATGCAGTATCAAATGCCTAGGAGTTGGCCAAATTCAACTAGAAAAATATCATCTGCCAATATGGGGTCCCGCATGAGTTAGTGTTAGATAACGGTTTGCACTTCGAGGCATAAGTCACAGAAGTAGTCAACGAGTACGGGATTCAGAGACACAAATCTTCTCCCTACCGACCTCAGACCAATGATGCGGTTGAAGCTGCCAACAAAAACCTCAAAACCATCATTAGCAAGATAATCGAAAGTTGTAGGGATTGGGCCGATCGGATCCCGTACGCCCTCTAGGGCTATCGAAGCTCAATCCGAGCCTCTACCGGGGCTACCCCTTACTCCCTGGTCTATGGCATGGAAGGAGTCTTACCTGTGGAGCTGGAAATACCCTCGCTATGCGTCATGTTCGAAAGCAAGGTTAATGAAGAAGACTGGTGCCAAGGCCGTCTTGACGAGCTAAGCCTCCTAGATGAACGAAGATTAAAAGCTCTTTACCACATACAAGGGTATCATCGCCGAATAGCGCATTCATTCGATAAGAAAGTTAAGGACCACAGTGTTCGGGAGGGAGATTTAGCTCTCAAGGAGATAATAGAACCCATTTGGGACCCCAGAGGAAAGGTCAAGCCCAATTGGGGCGGCCCGTACATTGTGAAGAAAATCTTATCCGGCGGTGCCGCCTTGCTCACTGACCTGGATGGTGAAGAGATGGCTCGTCCAGTCAATCTGGACCGTCTCAAGAAATTCTACCCCTAGTTCGAAATCTCGGCACGCTACGACTCTTCTCATCCCCCTTCTATTCCCCAGAAAAAATAAAAAAATAAAAAATAAAAATAAAAAATAAATAAAAAATAAAAATTTCTCCATTTCCCTCTACCCAAAACTATGTGGGCCTCATCCTCTGCAAAAAATATTTTCAAACAGATAAGAACTTTTTCAAAAACCCCAGAGGTACGTAGGCAGCTCATACTCCCACATGAGCACGGCCCCTTCTGTTTTTATATTCCTTTCTTATCCCCGAGAACGGCAGTTCATTCTAAACATATACTTGAACAAAAGGATTGTGAATGCCTTAGCCATTGGTATAGATAATTCAAAATATAAAATTCATCGAAAGGCACAGCTGGATGATCAGAAACTTTTTTATTTCATTAATAAGACACTACAACACAGATTACATAAGAAAAAGGAACGGATAACTCCCTTCCCCCTGACTACCCTAAAAACCAGATAAAATTCCCACATACATTCCCTATCACAAAAATACACACCCCATGAGTCCTACCCACAGCTACCCGAAGAGCCTGCGCCCTCATCATCTACATCCTGAGGACCCCAAGTTTCTCCTACCTGAATGGAGTGCCTCAAACACTCCATGGACCGATGAGCCTTAACCATCTTCGAAAAGACCACAACACCCCCTTCCATGGAGTCAGATAAAACAAACCACCTCTGACCAGTCTCTACTGCCAACATCTTGCTGACTACTTTCCTCCACAACCACTTCATATAATCTTTGGGGACATGGTAAGCCTTCCCAACAAACTGACAGGGACGGGTCGACGGATGCCGATTTTCCCACAGAGATCCAAGCAGAAGACGCAGGCGCTCAGTCAAATCTTCTACCGGAAAGAAATTTGAGGTCCGAGGGTGCACGACCTGCGCCAAGGGATATTGGCGCAAAAGTCGCCAAGGGAAATAAAAATAGGTCTGCCTGAGACCAACCAGCCGAACATATGAATATTCTCCTAGCTCCAGAACAGGCTGCAACTGCCCCCACCAAGGCACTGACCAATATACCCCAGGAGCCCCATGCTCCACAAACCAATTCTCAACATACAGGCCAACACGAATGAAGTAGCGTGAAAAGAAGTTGGGTACATCCGACAAAGAATATTCTGGAGGAGTTGACAGGCAGAATCTTTCAGACAACCACATGAACAGCATCACAGGGCTACCCCTTAAAAAGTCAGAACGACCTTCTCTCCAGTCATCCAGGCCATTCAGAGTCTCCGCCAATATTATTGCCGCAGGATTACGACGATATGACATCCATGAGGTAATTGCTGCAAGTTGTGGGTCCACTTGCACCTCCCCAGTCACCAACAATAATTTTGAAACCAGACCCAGAACAACGACTCCAGCATAGCCAGCATCACCTACTTCCCGCAAATGCACGGAGTGCAACACCACCGGGAGGGAGATCATTCCTCCAGAAACCAATGACCTGGCCGCCGAGGGCGAGATATGAAGAACCCCGGCCAATAAATCCCTAGGGGAACGGGAAAATTCAGGCAAAGCCGCGGTAACACTGGGATTAACACCCAGTATGGCAGAAAATTACTCGTAGGTAGGTCAAACTTCTTCCAACCCAAAGCAAAATACATGGTCTTCGGGGTACCAAAATTGTACTACCTCCATCAGCATATTCCACTCAAAAGGTCGATTACGCCACAAGGAGACTCGACGCATGTTGAAAGCATCATAGTCAACATTATAAGAGCACATAGCTTCCAAGGCTTCGAGGTAATTGACAAACTCAATGCTACCATGGAGAGCCACCCTGCAAGACTAAAAGATGATGGGTAAGTACGTAAGGATGCAAAAAGGTGTGAGAAAAACACTCCAGCCTTCCCCCTTTTTTATACTTAAAAATCCTCGACAAGGGACATAATCCCTGCAAAAATCGGAGGGTATCCTACGCCACAAGGTACAAAAGGCTGAAGAAGGTACCAATCAAAGCCTTCAAATGATGGGGCTGGACTGAACTACCAATAGGCAGGCCAGGGTACTTGCCGATCGGCAACCCCCCATTTTTGGAAATTTCCTCCTTTCCTCTTTTGTCAAATCAGAAAACTCCATTCTCAAAAGAATTTCAAGAATCTTGTTTTCTCCTTATGGGATTCCCCTTTTAAATAAAAAAAATTATTCGAAAAATTCCAAAAATATTCGTTTTTATGTTCTCAGTAGCAAATTAAAAGGCGCATGTGCATGCATTCATTCATCATTAAAATAAAAGACAGCCAAAAAAAACTACATTGCATTGCATATATATATATATGTTTTCTGTGTTACATCATTTTCCAGGAAATAAAGAAAAAGACAAAAACAACGAGACTCAGCCCGAACCCACACTCTATCTCTCTCTCCATCTCAAGAGCTTCCACCCCTGCGATGCGCTCTCTTCCCCCTACGGCGAGAAGACGCACCACCACTACCCGAGCCAGAGTCTCCCCCAGACGAGGCTGATGGCACCAAACAAAACGAAACAGGGACAGCATCCTGAATATGGGCAGTCACTGATGATGTCCAATCCCTGATGTTTCTCAGCTAAGTGGTCGACACCCGGATTTGCTGCAAGGAAAATGACAAAATCAGTATCAGGGAAAGGAATCAAAAAGAGGAAAATGACCGAAAGGTTTACCGTAGGACGAAAAACCTCCTCTGTCAAACCTAGTTCCTCCGGATCCATCGCAAGAGGACGGTGCATCATCGACACTATGCCTCCATCAGCCCGCCGAATGTTGTACGAAGGAGTGTGCAGTCGAACAAAAGGGACCTCCACCACAGTGGGAAGACCCCACCACCCGACTCGAACCAGCAGGAGGGAAAGGCAACGCATCATGTATACTGGGCTCCATCAAGTAGCTCGTCACAAAGTCCATATAATCATATGGCGCGGCCGTATCAGTATACAACGCAAAGGACTCGCCGATCATCGTCGCGATCCTCTCATCCTTCATCAACTGTCGCTCCCGCCTCATAGAAGTAGGAGGTTGCATGGGAGGCACCACCACCTCCTCCTCAGCAATCTGACGGATCACCCTCTCCCCGAGGTACCAAGAATGGCCAAACTCATGTGCCAACAAACGCCTCGTCTACACGTTCACCCCAGTATCCTGAATGGCGGTCCCCCAAGGATAAAAGGTCACCTGAAAATCCCCAAGCAGGCATAATTCAATACAAAATTAGAAGGTGCAAAAACTAAGACTGAAATGGAAAGACCTTACCCGACCACTGGTCAGGTCAAGACCTGACGCACGGCCTCTTGGGAGAGAGATCCCTTCGACTGCCGATTGGCCTTACGCCACCGGTACAGGCGACAGAAGTCCCCAATAGTGTCATCCTTCAGAGCAATTAGCGGGGTGTTGCACCCAATCACCTCATAAAACCACGTCTGAATCCACAAGAAAAAGAGACGCATAAAGAAAATGTGAATGCATGAAAGGAAAATGCGAATGCATGAAAGGAAAATGCACAAAGTAAAGGATACCTCCAGGAGATACGTGGCTCCAGTAAAAGTTTGCCGGCAGCACCGGCTAAATGCATCCAAAGAAGAGTAAAGGGTCGCCAAGGTAAGACTCCCCCAATTATAGGAAGGGATGTTCAAAAACATCCTCAAGTACGGCAGAAACCACAAATGGAAGACGTCGCCACTCGACGCCACCATGAAACCTCCCAACACCAATAGAATGAACAATCGGGACATATGCCTCACTTGCAGCCCGCCCTCCACATCAAAAACCCTACTCAGCAGAACATCCTTTAGCAAGGACATCCGGAAAGAATCCCCATAGACTATCCTCCTCACATCACCAAGTGCCGCATACACCGCCTCCGGCCTCACCTACAAGGAGCGATCCACCTCTATCTACTCTCCATCCTAATCAAACCCCAGCAGTTGCTTCACATCTATAGGAGTCACCGTCATCTCCCCGAAGCCGAAATGAAAAGTGTGGGTAGTGTCCCACCATCTCTCACCCAAGGCACACAAAACTGCTGTCGAGCGAGGCGTCTCATCCAGCGCTGCCGCCAACCTCCCAAAACCCGTTGATGATACCATCCATCACACCACGGGTGGATGATGCTCCCAAACATCCCTAAGCCGCGTCGTCCCGCGGGCACGCATGTTCTTCAAAGAAATATCCGACTGGAAAAAGGAAAAATTCACTCAAAGGTCAAGGAAAGAGAAAAATCACAGGAAAAGAAAAAAATGTCAAAGGTCAGGTTACTTACACAACCGCCGTGAATCACTCTCGAAGAGCGATGATGTGACGGCTCCCACAGTAAGGTCCGCTCATCCGCAACCGGCTCGAATGCATCAAAGGCATTCTCATTTCCCAAAGCAAGGGGTATCATGTCCCTCCAATCCACATTCGCCCAGTCATCAACGGTCAAACACTCCTGGTGGACAGCGGTGCTCACAAAGGAGGCCATTTCTTGAAGATCAGAACGTTAGAACAATTTGCAAAGAGAAATCGCAGAAAGAGAGAAGGCATGAAGCTGTGAAAAATGAATGGGATTCGCCCCCTTTATATAGGAGGCCAAACTCCATGCCGATCGGTAACCCCCCTCACCATACCGATCGGCACTATCTCCTTACTTTCCTGAGGCAGCCCAAAAGTCCGTGCCACTGCCAAATGGCAGCTCTCAGTCTATGCCGACTGGCACCCACCTTAAAATTTCGTACAAAAATCCTCAGAAAATACCAGGAAGCCTCGAAAAATCCCCGAAAAATTCCTAAAAATCCCAGGAGGGATTTAGAACATTTATGCCAAAAAATTTCGCACTCCTTTAGGAGACACACCATTTTCCCCTACGAATCTCTCAAAACCCAAACGAATGACCTCTCGGCCAAGGCGCTCAGACCACATAATCACCCCCTCATCAGACTTTACAAAAGGCCTCCCCGGTCATTGGGTACCTGGTACGACACATTATCACAGGGTATTTTTTCCCAGTAGAAACTAGAACCACTCGCCCCGAGCGATCTCTCCCAAAGAGCAATCGAAATTTTCCCCGTCTCATTCATCGTTCCCCAGCAGAACCTCAAATCCAATTCTTATCCCTCAAATGGAACCCCTTTTCCCCTAGCGGAATCCCCAAAAGCTAAGTGAAAACTCTTCCCGACAAAGCTACGGAAAATCCCTAAGGATCACCTGATCACTTCCCCAGTAGAATTCTCTCGCAGTACCCAAAATAATTTGTTCCCCCCTAGGAGGTCTCCTATCAAGCTTCCCCCAGCTACCAGCTCCCCAGCTCAAATCGAAATCACAAATCTCTTTCTCCAGTACAATCAAAATACAATCTTTATCCACTCTTGGGTCAGAATTTGCCCCGGTCTTGGATCGTCACCTTAGTTAGGTCAGAATTGACCTCGGTCCTCGGTCGTCACCACTCTTGGGTCACAATTGGCCCAGATCTTGGATCGGCACCTTAGTTGGGTCAAAATTGACCTCGCTCCTCGGTCGTCACCACTTTTCGGTCAGAATTGGCCCCGGTCTTGGATTGTCACCTTAGTTAGGTCAGAATTGACCTCGGTCCTCGGTCGTCACCACTCTTGGGTCATAATTGGCCCCGGTCTTGGATTGTCACCCTAGCTAGGTCAGAATTGACCACGGTCCTCGGTCGTCACCACTCTTGGGTCAGAATTGGCCTCGATCTTGGATCGTCACCTTAGTTAGGTCAGAATTGACCTCGATCCTCGGTCGTCACCACTCTTGGGTCAGAATTGGCCCCAGTCTTGGATCGTCACCTTAGTCAGGTCAGAATTTACCTCGGTCCTCGGTCATTACCACCCTTGGGTCAGAATTGGCCCCGGTCTTGCATCATCACCTTAGTTAGGTTAGAATTAACCTCGGTCCTCGGTCGTCACCACTCTTGGGTCAGAATTGGCCCCGGTCATGGATCATCACCTTAGTTAGGTCAGAATTGACCTCGGTCCTCGGTCGTCACCACTCTTGGGTCAGAATTGTCCCCGATCTTGGATCGTCACCTTAGTTAGGTTAGAATTGACCTCGGTCCTCGGTCGTCACCACTCTTGGGTCAGAATTGGCCCTGGTCTTGGATCGTCACCTTAATTAGGTCAGAATTGGCCCCGATCTTGGATAGTAACCTTAGTTAGGTCAGAATTGACCTCAGTCATCACCACTCTTGGGTCAGAATTGACCTCGGTCTTGGATCGTCACCTTAATTAGGTCAGAATTGTCCTCGGTCTTCTATCGTCACCACTCTTAGGTGAGAAGTGACCTCGACCCTCTGAATTGGTGATCCTCATTTCCTTAGGTCCTCGAAACCGACCTTGATCCACTGAATTGGTCACCCTAACCTCCTTAAGCTCACAAATTCGGCTTTGATCCACATAATCGATCATCCCCAGCATACTTCTTAGGTCCTCGGAATCGACATCGACCATCTGAATCGGCCATACTCCCTCAAAAGGCATCATGGGGTGTCTAATCGACGGCTATCATTTGTTCCAAACTCACCCGTCAAGGGTCTTTATAAACACCTCATTTTGTTACCCCCTAACTCTCCTTAGGTCCCTAGTACCTCCACTCATCACTGTAAACCCAGGTCGCGTCCCGAGTACTGCCCTGGAAGCCATCGGGCACCCCCCGGCTCAGTTTGACCCAAAAGTCAAACTCCTCATCTCTACCGAGACTTAATGAATCTTTGAATGGCACTAAATACCCTTTCCAACGGTCCACCCCGTGCGCGATTCCGACTTACCATGAGGACGAACGTGCTGTTTGCGTCCGAAACCTGACCTAGAGGCCACCGGGCGCTCCCGGGCTATGTTTGACCTAAGTCAACTCTTCATCTCAACCGAGGCTAAATAAATATTTTAAGGGCACTGAATAACCTTTCCAACAGTCCATCCCGTGCACAATTATGACTTTCCATGAGGACGAACGATCCGTTTGACTCCTGGAAGCCACCGAGCGCTTCCCGGGCCCAGTTGACCAAAGTCAACTCTCCAAACCGGGTCAAACTCTTTGGAATGTCAAAGTACATCTCCCTACCTTTCCAATGGTATGCCCCATTCCCGATTCGAACTTACCATGCGGACGAACGATCCATTTGCGTCCGCATGATTCCCTATCCAATGGACCAACAAACGCTTCCAAGCCCCATTTGACCCAGAGCCTAATCCCGAACTCGGGAGAAGTCCAAAGGAATTTTAAAGGTATCTAAATTACCTTTCCAACGGTATGCCCCGTACACAATTCTAACCAACGGTTTGCCCTCGGCGGCTAATTTTCCAAAAAAGCCTGAAACACACTACCAAACGACAGGTCCCATAACCTGCCTATCGGAACCTTCCTGCCGACAGGCAGGAAGGGATCTAAGCCGATCAGTAGTCCCCTGGGGCTATAAAAGGAGGCCTTGGACTCATTTGCAAAAGGAGCCCAGATTTGATAGAAATCTCTCTGAACGAGTCCCATAAACCTCTCTCGAAGGCAGCGTGATTTCAACTTCCAAATCCCCTTTTTACTTCCACTTTCCATCATCCTCTTGATCAAATTTGGGGAATTAACCACTCTCCATCGTCATCCAAGTGCAAGGGATGCTCTCCAACGTCCAAGATCAAGCTCAAGATCTTCAAGAAGGTCCAACTTTCTCAACTTTGTCTTGAATTCTCTTAAATTCTCAATAGCTTGTTTTTTTATTATTTAGCACTCATATCATCTCATCTCACACATTCTAATATATTTTTTACCTAGTATTATTTCACATCACTTATTTCATATAAATAAAAACCCAAAAAATAGAGATTCTCACACTTTTTCCACACTTTTCTCCCAACTAAAACACCTTTTCTACACACATACACACACACACACTTACAAAACAAGAGATTTCTCCATTTGAATTTATGGGTTAAACCCCACCCCTCATTTTACTTGCGAACGACATGGACTTTGATGCCTTTATAGGCTACGTAGGCGTCTCGGTGTAAAACCCGAGACTCCAGTCCCTTCTCTCACTTTTTCTCTCATTTTCTATCTTCTCTAAATCAATTTTTCTTATATTATATATATATATTTGTTCTTAGTGATGCATTACCTCAGATGCGTTATCGTTCCCTTATAACGATCAACGTAGGGGTAATCAAGTAAATCTTATTTTTCTAATATCACTCTTGTATCTTCCTACGGATGACTCGCTTTATCTTTTTCATGATACAAGTCGAAGATTCCTACCTCTATTCTATATATATACACATGCACACATCTCATGGGGGGAAACATAAAGGAAAATACAAAATATTCATGACAAATCGAAAGGGAGGAATGGGTGCCTAACACCTTCCCATTTCGTAACTAAGCCACCGAACCCTTTCCAAATCATTTTGGTTTCGCACGCACCAGTATGTGTTTGGATGCCATACTTCGGGGTGGATTCCCCTTTTTCTTTTGTCTGTTTTGAGTAAAGTAGACTGGCGACTCTGAATCTCTCTACATTCTTCACACCTCACAAAATCGACGCCGGCCAAAGCGCTCTCTCGAGAGGGGATGCGCGGGACCCGAAGGATCCTTCCTCCCTCCTTGGCGGGGATCGGGGGATGGCCACACTCGGCATTATGAAATTTCACCTCAATAAGTCACTATATATTTTATTATTGCTCTGATCTATGCTAAAGCACAAATTATTCTATATATCCGTTCGGATTCATATTCTATATTCAATTCAGCATGGAGCTCGACGCGATATTTATTATCATATATTCAGCTCTAAAGAGATTGAAATAGTTATTATATTTCACCCCCAAGGGAAAAGTTGGTCAGGGTTATTCTTATTCATATTCAGGCCCGACAAATTTCTCGACCATATTCTTATGTTTTGGAAAATATTATTCTTATTTGGACTTGTGCAATTTTGGCTCGACATATCATCAAGACAGTTTATTATTATTCTGAATCATTCTTTATATCCATTAAAATGCATATTTTATATTCATCTCAGCACGGAGCTCGACAAACTATTTATAATCATATATTCAGCTGCAAGGAGGTCTCCATCATTTATTATATTTTATCCCCAACGAACTGTTGTTCAGGAAAATTATTTTCTCTATATATATTCAGGAAACTAACTAAGGTTGGTCGGCATCAACAAACCACCAACTCTAGTTGGTGGGCATATCGGAAACCACCAACTGCGATTGGTCGGCAGCAACCACCAACTCCGGTTGGTCAGTAACAATAAATTTAACCAACAATATTGGCATCACGGGTGATCTCAAGGGACACCCCAAACTAGGCAAGAAGATGGATGGCAACAAGGTAATCCTGGTAAGATTACTATAACTAAACTGGAACATGGGATGAAAATCATTCCATTTCTTAGGCCCAAAGAGTGACAAGTCACTATAATTAAACAAAAGATGGAGCAAGTTCTACTGTCTATGCAAAACATGGCAATTTGTCCTTCTATAGATATATACATATATATATTCATTAGCAAATAACAAAGAAAGCATTCAAAGTTCATATTCCACACTTGCGGGCTCCTATTATAGATATAGTTGTTCATTCGGTGGCACATTCTTATTACATCATGCAGTCGAGCATCAAATTCAACTCCACAAACTTATATGGTCGGGGCCCCAACCAATCATCATTCAGGAGTTATTTTCTTGCTCAGGAGTTAGTTTTTGGTATTGAAGTTTAGGAGGCATATTCAGAAGTTCAGGAGGCGTATTCAGAAGTTCAGGAGGTATATTCAGGAGTTAGTTTTGTTGTTGAAGTTCAGGAGGTATATTCAAGAGTTAGTTTTGCTGTTGATGTTCAGGAGGCATATTCATGAGTTATTATAAACATGCTATTGATGTTCAGAAGTCAGATTTAGCATCTAAAACACTGAGATCTTTACTATTGCTTTCCTGACCTTTATTGAAGGAGAAGTTCTACTTATGCACAAAAGGTAGTTGGTTGGCTAGCCAACCAACCAACATATTTGAAGATTATGAGAAGCTACAAGTGGCATACTATGGCATAGCTTCATCAAAATTCGTAGGGCTGATACATAGCACACGGAGTTCCTCAAAAGAGAGATTAACAGCCATCGATGAGCTTGTATCATATGCCATCTAGGATATAATGCACTTTATGTTGAACAAATCAAGAAGGAAGATGAAGAATTTCACAAGCACCGACCAATACTGCAGAATAAATACTCCATCCTTTCAGTGAACCATTAATCATGGAGAATTGGGGGCTTCTGTTGATGCAAAAATTCACCATCAATGAGGACCAGTCAGAAAAGGACACCTGTCATCCTATGTGGTAATATTTATACTTTCTCAGCACCCGAGGAGAGTTATTCGGCTCCCGAGGAGAGTTGGTCGGCGTACCAACCAATACATGGCATACCAAGCAACTAAAGGAATATCAACCGGCCTAAAAGACTAACAGTTAAATGTATTGTATATAGATATAAATGTCTGAAAGTATAAAGACATTGTATCTTTTTAACTCCTACAATTATAAATACATGTATTCCCTTAGCCAAAGGGAGGGACAACTAAGAAACACGATACAAAAAATACACACATCTCTCTCTCTCTACACCATATTGTGTTATTATAAACCCCTGGGAATAAAATAACAGTGGATGCAGACTTTATTCATAGCCGAACCACTTTAAATACTTTTGTCTCTTGTGTGTTTGATGTGATCACTGTTTCATCTTCAATCATTATCTTCACACCTTCATTTTTATTTGTGCATCCATGATATCTTATCGGCATCAATAGTCACCTTACACCAAAATATTTCATCCTTTTTTTACTAACTCACCTTGGCGACTACACAACACCTTACCATCTTGCCCAACACTTCCCACTCTGATGGGTCTATATACTAATGACTATAACATTCTTCCTAATTGGAAAATCTCAAATATCTTTAGGTGCCAACTCCCCTTTTCAACTACTCTAACCCTCTAATTATGGACAATACTAAAATCCAGCGGACTAGGGAGATCATACACCCTATAACCTCACATAACTGCACAAATGCTACCCTACTCCCTTACCATAAATCATAATATACCAATTAACTCTTAGTTATAATCACATGTATGTACAATAACTAAGATACTAAACCCATGTCGTAGTGACCAAACTTCTCCCAAGTTTCAACGTTCGCTAAGTTTCATGCTTGGGATGTGTCTCAAAGACAAATCCAAACAAAGAACCCCCCATAAGTGAAACATCAACTAAAAAATTCTCCTTCCCTTTGACCATGGTCCTAATGTACTATCTCATTGTTCCCTTTGCCTAGATGGACCTAAGGAATGTTCTCCTACTACAGATGAGGACCCCGCCATCCTTGTCTGAAACCTTGACAATCAAGTTGGTAACTGCATGGCCTAAACCTCCTGGCATCATCCCTTTGTCAGGAATCTATCCCTCCTGCTCGACCCGCCTGACTAGATTCTCCCACTCTCTTGCTTCTTTCCAGGTAGAAGCATTGATTCTGGAAGTAAAGTAGTGCAGTATTGATGACATCAATATAAGTCTCCAATTTTAGGTTGCTAATTAAATGTTGCCTGATCCTTCAGGATAGTCCATCCCCAAATCTCATATTTTTCCTCTCTTCGATCTATACCACGTCTGGTACAAAGTTAGCCAAACGGGCGAACTCTTCCTCATATTCTGCCACCGTACGATCTTCCCACACCACACTAATGAATTTCTTCCTCATCTATGTCTCAATGGCTGGTAAATAATATTTGCAATCAACCCTCACCAAGAACTCTACAATAGGCATCATGTCTCTCTCTTCCATTGTAATAACTGCCTCACACCACTATAACGCTGCTCCTACTTGCCTAAAAGTGGACAACATTTACTTCTGCACATCGCTACACTCGTCCATGCAAAGGTGGCATTGAATATCTTTCTTTCATTGGCACACCGCAATCACGTATGAGTTACCCTAGAAATCAAGAGGGTGGCCCTTCTAAAACGTCTACCTAACTCTCTGTCAAATGGACGGCCCCAGGTGGGCCTGAACTACTGGTGCAACTGGCAGCTGTAATTATGCCTATGAAAAGTGAACTAGCCTAGCAGTCATAGCTGATGTGACTGCTTATGCCACTATTTCCTCCACATGTGAACAAATAAGTGAACAAATAACTGTAGTTGGACATGATGAAGTTTGAGTATTGTATAACCTCGAACAATGGCTCCAACAAAGTACATGACCATGTTGATGCATCTTCGTAAGGTTTATCACTACACACAATAATAGAAGGACAACCGGAATTCTCTCTTACCCAATTCTTATTACTAAAAACAAATTCATATGCTCACTGGTCCCATTTTAGTTTGTGACCTCTCTACTTTAAACTTTTCGTACGAACTCACGATCTTCTCTCCCTCTCTTTCTCTCTCTCTCTCCCTTGTCTATATGTCTCACTTTTCTAAAATCTCAGTCATTTTTCTTTCTTATGCTTCTTTCCCGAAATCCATCTTTGTTTTTATATGACCAACCAATTATTGACCCAACTTGGACACATGTTTGAAATGGCTAATTCAAAATCATATACAAACAAATTACCAAGATTTGAGAGATTCTACTCGTAAAAGTAACTAGGAAATGCATTAATATTATTCAATTCACAAAATAGACAAAACTCACTAACCAATAAAAAATAGATAGGAGCTCATCATCTCACGTGGAGCTTTTAGATTATTAAAGCAATATTTCTCTTTGATGTGATGATATGAAAAGTTATGTGAATGTATATGTTATGATTATGTTTTTTACATTATCCATGTATATTTTCATTTTGTATCAATACATATATAATATATTACTATTTGTCTAATAGGATAAAAATTTGTCTACCTATCCAGCAAAACGCAATAAATACCCACAAAATTTTGGGATACTAAATTGTAATTGTAGATTTAGAAAAAGAATTGTGAATGTGCTTAAAGTAAATTTCATTTTTTTGCTTTAATTTATTATTTGTGCTTATATGGATTACTTATTGAGTGTTCATGCTCATTTACCCTACTCTATTGCATGAAGTTACCGGTTCGAGTTTGATTTTGTACTCTACTAGAATTTAAAAAACATCTAAGAAAAATTGATGGCATATATATGAGTTTTTTTTTTTAATTATTGGTTTGATGTGATGGATTTTGTTTTAGGTGTGAGTTAGTATATGGTTTCATTTCATGTTGTGTCTTGTGTGAATTTTGGTGAGATATTATTTTAAAATTTTAGGTTCTTTATATCGTTTATGTGATAAACATGTAATAATGTGTGCATCCTTGTACATTATCCTATGCAATTTAATGCTTGGAATTCGAAGTCACTCTACATAGTCGTTTGAACAACAATAAAATTGTTCAAATGACAGTAGTTGTTTAAACAACTCCCTAAACTGTGATTTCTAAAAAATTTCTTAGGGAACCCCATTTGAAGCTTTGCCTAGAGGCCAATCAAACGAGTCAGCGCTCATTCAAATGACTGCACTTCTAGGAACACATTTTAGGTGCGAGGGTTAGGTATTTGTGTCAATTATAGCCGTCATTTACAGTAATACTATTCTTTTATCACCAAAATTTGAAATCGGCCAAATATGTTTTAACCATAGACATGTAAAACCCCTATCTACCATGTTTTACGAGATCTTTTCACAAGTAGTTCATTAATGCACTAATATTATTCGATTATTTTAATAAAACTACCCAAAAAATGGACCATAATCATGTTTTTCCCTATCAAACTATCTGTATGCATGTCTATTCTATATATAAAATCCTCAACAAACAAGTGGTTTATTTAACACTTGAAAAGTGTTATAGTGTAGCGGGAGTTTAAAACGAAGAAAATTATAGATTGGGACTTTTTTCCTTAACATATCGGGTAAATAATTTAATTTCTTCATGATTTCGGATATTGGTTTCTGTCATGTCTTCCACTTGCATTTTGGACTCATCCAGCAGCTTAAGTATAATTTTTGTCTAAGATAAATGAATTGTTCATGTCGCACAATTTGCTTCTAAAAGATGCTATATTTTGATTACAAATTAATGCTCGTGATGCAATGCCCTTCTGTAATACCCTATAATTTTTTAATAAAATATTTCGACTAACTTAAATTTGATAATTTAATAGTAATTTGGGAGTAAATTAAATCGGATGAATTTAAATATAGATGGGTAAACTTTAAATTTAAATAAAAGATTATTTATGATTATATAAAAATAAGACTCAATTGGACATAATGGACTTACTACTGAAAAATAAATCACATATAAATAAATTTGTGGGCGCGTGTCATTAGAACATAATAAAAATATCTAAGTGAAATAAAAAAAATTGGATGCATTTTGGGGAGCGTTGTAAAGTCAGTTTAGTGTTTTAAATATTTAGAATTTGTCCGGATTCATAGGTATATGAGTTGGGGAGTTTTCGGGCTAGTTTAGTTATGGATTCGAGTCCAAAATTTGGGTTATAGGCCTAACTCGTGATTTAGATTTAATTAGTGTTTAAGTGGGTGAAAAGGAGACCCCCAATATCATTAGAAAAAACCCTATAACAACACTTACGAAAGAGGAAAAGAGATATACCTGAAGAGGAGAAGAGGAGAAAAGGGACAAGAATAAAAGGAAAATCAAGGGGCTTTCAGGAGGGTTTTATCCATGAATTTAAGGCAAGAATTCGCTAGCTTAATTTGTGTTTCCATGCATCATATTTGTTTCCTTTAAATTTCTGGGATTAGGTTGAGTATGTTTAAATTTGATGATGAATAATACATGTACAGGACTGATCTATATATAGAAATTAACTCAAAAATCAGGTATCGAAGATCTTAATGTTGAGGTTAGATTTCCTTAAGTTTTGATAGTTAATTGTGGAAAATTGAATGTAACACCCCACTATTCCACCACTAATATTGTCCCCACTTTAACCACCACACCAAGCAGTATGGTGTTTTTATTAACTCTATATCCATGAACTAGTGTCAATGGGGTTAGAACTCCTGACATGTGCATCATCAATCAGATTCCTTACCGGTGGAGCAAAAAGGCCTCGGTGTTCGAAATGTGTGAATCTACATATATGAACCATTACGTTCCCTCACCTAGGTGATGTGGGATATGACTTTTTGGCTGTCAAATCAACCATGGCCCAGTCTGTTACAATCCACCCCCTTGGAAGACCAATGTCCTCATTAGGATGTATTCAACCATCACCCAACATGTTAGCACATTTTCTTCTGGTTGGGTATTGGCTCTGCTACCATTCAGTAACACCCCACTATTCCACCACCAATATTTTCCCCACATTAACCAACTCACCTTGTGATATGATTTTTTTTATTATCTCTAAATCCACAAACTGGTGTCAGTGGGGTTCGAACCACTAACATGTAGTGGAGACGTGGGAATGAGTTGAGCATCACGTTGAATGTAGCATGATGCACATGAAGAAAGTGGATGCAATGAATCCGGATACAGGCTGTCGAGGATGATCGTGTTGACATGCCGAATGTAGCGGTATCAGACATATGAACTGTGATCTAGGAGAAAATAGAAAATTCCTAGATTCTACGTCGGACATTTATAGAATTATGTCCTTATAGTTGGTTCATTCTTAGCATCCCTGTCGTAAAGATAAATTTTCCAATTAAACACCCTTGATAATTAAGCTAAGTGACAAAACCATTTTTTAGACAGCAATTTCCCAATATAATTTAAAACCGATAATTAAATCCTTACATAATCCATGGTTTATGTAAGGACACAAGTCTCCGATTGAGTCTTAATGTAGTGTTGGCTCAATTCTGGATAAAAACATTTAAGTCATAGAATATTGTTCAAGTGTATCCTTCAAGCCTATGACAACTGGAAGTTGAAGACGTTGCGACATTACTTTTCCAGAAAACATCATTGCCGATTTTTGTGGCAAGTTTCACGTCATCAACATGTTGATTCCGATGTCTCCTAAAGGTATGAATGCATTAATATATATATAGGAGCTTGGAAATTTATTTTGGGTGTTAGTATTTTTCTGTTATTTTTTTTGAATTCATAGTTCTAAAGATTTTGTTCTCGGACACCTTTAAGTAGAAATATCATATCAAATCGAAAAAAAATAAAAAACATACGAAACTGGCGGCCACGCGTTCGTATTGAAATTATCTAGAATCATGGCCTCCAATCTCGTTAGAAAAGTCATTTGAACGACCTCATTATAATGAACTTCTAATGAGATTCAGAAATTGTTTCTATTTTCTCGTTCGAATTCAAACTCGTTCGAACGAACTTCTAACGAAATTTCATTTTCGAACAGTTTTTTGACAGTTTTTATATAACTTCCCACTTTGCCCACTAACTTTCACCACCTTTACATAGTGCGGGAAAGACATTTTCTAAGATAACTTTTTCACATTCTAAGAGTCTTTTGAGAGCAAAACTTTTAAGAAAAAGTTCCACGTTTTGTGTTTGATTTTTATGGATTAAACTCATCAAAAAACACATACACACCCATTTGTTTAGTTTATTCCAAGTACCTATTGATATATCATTGCTGGGAGAGTTTTGGCACCTAGTTTTGTCTACACCAACAAGAAGAGAGTTTGGGTTCTTCTCTACCCCAAAAAGGAGAAAAGTTTATTGCGGTGTTCTCACTCGAACAAAGGCTTCGCGTGTGGGTTGACGGTGACCATAGCCCCATCGGTGGAGGTCGAGAGTGTGGAGGAGTCCACGGTTATTCACTAGGCGTAGGTTGAAGACCAAGGAGAGCGCCAAGCCTTGGATGGACTCAAGTCAGTTTGTGTAAGTCCTCTTGTGTCGAGTCTTTGTAAAAACTACCATACTTAGTGAATTCGTGGCTTGGGCCGTCTGAGGTTTTTCCCATTTGGGTTTTCCTCGTACATCGGTGCGTCGTTTGATATTGTTTAATTTCATCTTGCTTAAATCACGTAGATGCATGCTTAGGTAATTCAAGATAAAATTTGATTTAATTATCACACTTATGTTCTTTGGTGTTAAAATATATTTGGGTGAAGTTGAAATTAATTCAATTCAAAGATAATTTATTTTGGTAAAATTTGGTTTGGCCTAATTTGCAAAATGGATTATTCTTGTTAGGCAAATTTCTAGGACTTGAATTGAAATATTTGGTTTAAGTGAAAAATCAACTTGTGTGGATTTAATCTATTTTCACTTTGTTTAATTTTAATTTGAAAATAAATTACAGTTTGTGAATTTATTTTTTTTAATTGAACCATCATCTTCACTTCCAAATATCTAAAAAGGAAATTATTACTTTTTTCGAGTATAAAAAGGTTTTAGAAATTTGGGGGCCTATCGCACTTGTAAATTGGTATCAGAGCCAAAGTGATAAATTATTTCGTTAAAGATCTTTTAAATAATTTTTGGCTAAAATGGAATTTTCCCCATTTTCAAAACTTCCTATTTTTGATGGTTCAAACTACGCGTACTGGAAAGCGCGAATGAAATCGGCACTAAAATCTATCGATGAAAGAGTTTGGTTGTCTGTTGTTAACGGGTGGTCCCCACCTACTCATTTAGTAGATAATGAGCGTGTTGCCAAACCCGCCGATAGGTGGAGTGAGGGTGAATTTAAACATTCTAACTTTAATTCCCGAGGTTTAAATGCCTTATTTAGCGCTGTAACACCCGATGAATTCCGACGCATTATGACATGTGAAACTGCTAAAGAAGCGTGGGATATTTTGCAACTCACTCATGAAGGTACTCGTGTCGTTAAAGCTTCGAAACTTCAAAACCTCAGCACTCAATTTGGAACTATCAAAATGAATGAAAAAGAAACTTTTGATGAATTTTATGCTAGATTTTCTGATATTGTTAATTCATCTTTTAACTTGGGTGAGAAAATACCCGACAACCGAGTAGTGAAGAAATATCTAAGGTCCCTACCCGATAGATTTATTCCAAAAGTGACCGTTTTAAATTCTTTACCAACTTTAGCTTCTATGAAATTAGAAGAGCTCGTAGGTGATTTACAAACCTACGAACTAGACATGTTTCCCTCTAAAACTGAAAAGAAAATTGAAAAGGGCGTTGCTTTAAAAGCCCGGAAAGAGGTCAAACAAGTAGTAGAGAGCGAGAGTGATAGTGACTCGGAAGATATGGCCTTGTTTGCTAGGAAATTTCGAAAATTTCTTAAATTTAACAAAGATAAATTTAAAAATGATTTTAAGAAATTTGAAACTTCTAAGCACGACAAAGCCGAAAAGATCCCTAAAATTTCTAAAGAAAATTTAAATAGGGACGAGTCAAATAGGTGTTTTGGTTGTGAGGGTTATGGGCATATGGCTTTTGAGTGCCCCACTAAACTAAGGAAAGAGGGTAAGTGACCCATTTCATATAATGCGACCCTTAGTGATAGTGATAAGGAAGAGGGACCCGATTTCCCCACAAAGCCCAACTTTGTGGCTTTTATGCGTAGTCATGTGAGTGATAGTGAGAACTCGTTGATTGATGAAACTTTAACACATGACACTTCCGAGGTCAAAGTTTTTGATTCTCTTGTTTTTTATGATAGTGAGAGTGGAGAAGAAAGAGAGAGTGAAAATGAAGAAGAGGTTAATGTGAGTGAACTTCGAAATGCGTTTCAAGAACTTTATAAAGAATCTATTAAATTGAAAAGAGCTAATTTGAAGTTAGAAGTTAGTTTGAAAGAATGTGTCAAGGTCGTTGATAATATCATGTTGGCTGAAGAACTTAGGACACGAGAGAAAGCTCTTCTAGAGAAGCTTGAATATATAGAAGGCGAGAGAGATAGCCTTAGGGCTTAAATGGAATCCTTGAAAAAGGACCTTCTTTCTTTTGAAGAGCAAAATGTTTTATTAGAGTCTAACATTTTAGAATTGCAAAATAAATTAAAAGACTCTAGTAATGTCAAATTTGATTTGGAGTGTCGTTCGGAAAAATTAGATAAAATATTAGGAATGGTCCAAATTAAAAATGACACTTCTGGTTTAGGCTTCAATACTTGTAATGAATTTACTCATAATTCCAAAACCAATGTTTTAGGAGAATCTACTAGGAAAGTCTTTAGAGATCACTCCTTAGTTAAATCTTTTCGACATGTTTTTACTTGTACACATTGTGGTCGAAAAGGTCATCTTAGGAAATTTTGTTTTGATCTTAAATGTATTCCTAGAAAATCCCAACGTAAAGAAACCAAGGTAGTTAAAATTCCTACACCCCAAGATAGTCATTCTTCATTAATTTGGGTTAGGAAATCCGACTTAATTGCCTTGAAAAATGGGGTTTTTGATTCTCATTTACTTTCACATGCTTCCTCCCTTGCTAATTCTTAAGGATGAATGTGTTAGTGTTTTCATACTTTAGATTTTGTACTTCACGTTATATTCACATGCTAAATTTATGCTTGTTTAATAATTTTCTAGTCTATGCTCCATGCTTATCTCATGCAAGAATTATGATTTTTTTTTTCTCTTGTATTATATTTCCTTCATTTTGTTTGCATTAAATGAAAAATACAAAATAATTTTTGTTTATCATTTGTATTTTATCTCTTGGTAATTTAAGCTTAATGAAAAATTGAAATGATTTTTGTTTGTCTTTTCAGTATATATTTTTTATTTTTGGTTCAAAATTTGAAAAACTCAAAAAGATTTTATTTTGTGTGTATTTTAGTTTGACACACTTTATGTGGCATACACTTGTGCTTGAATCCCATCTTTTACGCTCTCATGTGGCTAGAACTTTTGGTTTAGATTGTCAATCCTTATTATGTTCTTTACCATGCTTACATGGAGTAGTTGGATTTTAACTTCACACATGCACGAGCTCTTTTGAAATTTTAACTTCATATGTATATTTGAGCTTAGTGAAGTGTTCTCTTACCACTTTTGTCATCTACATATTTGTAACCTAGGAGGACTAGTGCATGTCAAAATCCGTTGCACGTGAGATTTGTGTGGGAAAAAAAATGATAAATATAAATGTGCACGGGGAAGGGATCCGAAAGGATTTATTATCCTTTGCGAATAGTAAGCCACCGTTTATTTGGACCTAAAAGAAATACGTGGTTCAAAGGCCTAAAAATAAAATTATGGAATTAAAAATAAAATATTTGCCAAGGCCTATGTTTGATTGATATATTCATTCAAATTTAATATAAATGCATATTGAGGGAGATTGGATGGTATATCAACGGTTTGCACAATGTCCATTTATCCTAGTTGAGTATTTCTTGTCTTGACTCTATTGGTTTGTAGAATCATCAATATGCTAGGCTTGTATGCATTGTGTATGTTTGTTCATTTAGTTCAATTTATATTGTCACATGAGGTTATATTCAAATGTGATGAAGTTTGCAATCAATTGACAACTCCGTGAAGATGTTTTAAGTGATTGGGTCTAAATTTTATCGTTACTAGTTCACACCCCAACACTTATGTTTCCATATGACACATTTTTGCCATACGAGTGTGAAAGACTCCTATTATATTTTGTGTGTGTCATTTGTGTGTTTATATCTATATATGTGTACTTGAGTCTCTTTGATATATATTATGTATACATATATTCGATATTTTTGTTTAGTCTTTTCTTTGATTTCGAATCCATATATGCTTTAATTCATACTTGCTATCCATCTTATTGCATTCTTTGTTGATATCACATGCTTAATAATTTATATATCATATTGGTATCATTTTATTTCATCCTAGTTGGTATCCGATGTTATTGTTTGGATTAGTTGAATTTTTGTTGCCCATATGCTTTAACGTTCACATCACTATATGCACAATTACATGTTTTAGCTTGCTATCCCATTCTTTTATTCCTTGCTTAGTTTAGAGGGTGTATACGCTTTATTTGGGGGAGATAAGTTACTTTTTTTATTCTTTAGCCTTTGTCTATTCCTGAACAAAAAGGGTGAGAATGTTAGGGGGAGAAGTGGTATCTAATCCTATTATTATCGTATCTTAGTTTGGGGGAGATTTATCTTAGGGGGAGACGTCTTTCTAAGCATCTCATTTGTTTGATAAAGTGGAGAATTAATTTAGGGGGATTAATTATTTAATTGCATTTAATATGTTGATATTTCATATGCGTTTGATAGTTTGCTTAAGTGTGCAGGAATACTTCAAAATGGCAACATTCAACATCAGCAAAGATATTGATCCTTGGGTTGTCTGAGTCAAGAATTGTATTTTTATTTTGGGTGGGACAGTGTTTTTGAGTCTAGTGAGCTTGACGACCCTTTAGGATTTTTGTTTGTTTTTTGTCCCGGAATAGCCAAAGGGGGAGATTTGTAAGGACACAAGTCTCCAATTGAGTCTTAATGTAGTGTTGGCTCAATTTCGGACAAAAACATTTAAGTCATAGAATATTGTTTAAGTGTATCCTTTAAGCCAATGACAAGTGAAAGTTGAAGACGTTGCGGCATTACTTTTCAAGAGAACATCATTGCCGATTTTTGTGCCAAGTTTCACGTCATCAACATGTGGATTCCAATGTCTCCTAAAGGTATGAATGCATTAATATATATATAGGAGCTTGGAAATTTATTTTGGGTGTTAGTATTTTTCTGTTATTTTGTTTTGAATTCACACTTCTAAAGATTTTGTTCTCGGACACCTTTCAGTAGAAAAATCATATCAAATCCAAAAAAAATCAGAAAAATACGAAACTGGCGGCCACGGGTTCGTATCGAAATTATCTAGAATCGTGGCCTACAGTCTCGTTAGAAAAGTTGTTCGAATGACCTCATTCTAATGAACATCTAACGAGATTCAGAAATTATTTATGTTTTCTCGTTAGAAGTTTCGTTCGAACGAATTCAAACTCGTTCGAACGAACTTCTAACGAAATTTCATTTTCGAACAGTTTTTTGACAGTTTTTATATAACTTCCCACTTTGCCCACTAACTTTCACCACCATTACATAGTGCGGGAAAGACATTTTCTAAGATAACTTTTTCACATTCTAAGAGTCTTTTGAGAGCAAAACTTTTAAGAAAAAGTTCCACGTTTTGTGTTTGATTTTTATGGATTAAACTCATCAAAAAATACATACACACCCATTTGTTTAGTTTATTCGAGTACCTATTGATATATCATTGCTGGGAGAGTTTTGGCACCTAGTTTTGTCTACACCAACAAGAAGAGAGTTTGGGTTCTTCTCTACCCCAAAAAGGAGAAAAGTTTATTGCGGTGTTCTCACTCGAACAAAGGCTTCGCGTGTGGGTTGACGGTGACCATAGCCCCATCGGTGGAGGTCGAGAGTGTGGAGGAGTCCACGGTTATTCACTAGGCGGAGGTTGAAGACCAAGGAGAGCGCCAAGCCTTGGATGGACTCAAGTCAGTTTGTGTAAGTCCTCTTGTGTCGAGTCTTTGTAAAAACTACCATCCGAGGTTTTTCCCATTTGGGTTTTCCTCGTACATCGGTGCGTCGTGTCATATTGTTTAATTTTATCTTGCTTAAATCACGTAGATGCATGCTTAGGTAATTCAAGATAAAATTTGATTTAATTATCACACTTATGTTCTTTGGTGTTAAAATATAATTGGGTGAAATTGAAATTAATTCAATTCAAAGATTATTTATTTTGGTAAAATTTGGTTTGTCCTAATTTACAAATTGGATTATTCTTATTAGGGAAATTTCTAGGACTTGAATTGAAATTTTTGGTTTCAGTGAAAAATCAACTTGTGTGGATTTAATCTTATTTCACTTGGTTTAATTTTAATTTGAAAAGAAATTAAAGTGTGTGAATTTGTTTTTTTAATTGAACTATCATCTTCGCTTCCGCATATCTAAAAAGGAAATTATTACTTTTTGGAGTATAAAAAGGTTTTGAATGAAAATTTGGGGGCCTATCGCACTTGCAGTTTAAATATCACGCAACAATTAGACTGGAAAATAATCCAAGCAACTTACGCATTCAACTAAATAATTCCAACATTAAAACTTTAAAGGAAAGACATCTTGACAGTATCAATCCCAAAGTATAAATACTGGAAATAAATGAATCGCAATCTCTGAATAATCCGACTGAACAAATGAAATAGGGCGACACATGCCTAACTGGATAAAGTAAAACTAGAAGTGGAATCAATAATGAGGTCGTCTAAGCAAGAGGCCTGCAACTCCCACCTAAGCTGCAGCACGTTCCTTCCAAAGGATCCTATGCAAGACGCCCCTGTGGCTGGGTACCTGTAATATATACATATATATATATATATAAGAGAGAAGAGAAAATAGGAAACGGGTCAGAGCCCGATTGTAAAACAATTTAAAATTAGTTTAGCAAGTATTTAAAATTCTTACCGGCTATTGCAACAAACATATTAGTGTAGCACTCTCTTGAGAAATTCTCACCTCTCTCCTAATGTGCACACCTATCGCACTAATACTCCCAATAGTTTAGCTTATCTTAAGTTACTCACAAGATTCCATGCCTACATTCTCAAATGTTAAGGAAGTTAATTTTATTAAAAAGCAGGGTTCTCACATAATCCTTATTTGATTATAATGTTTCTCAGTATCACATCATACTTTTCAAACACTTATTACGAAGTTGAAATAATAATTCATTACTTACTTACCATTAGTCACAGAAGGTAGTTCCCAAATTTCATGTTGAAATATATATTATCTACTAATACAATATATATATACGAACGGCACCCCAGATAATATTTATGGTGCTGGCATACTCTGCTATCCAGTCACCGTATCACTCGTACTAAGGGAAATACTAGTTTGGAATCATTTTCGAACCGTATTAAAACAAAACACATAGAAATTGAGGCAAAGCATAGTTCCAAGTCACTAAGAGGTCAGCACATACGCTCACGTCTCTTATGACCGTCTGACTATCAACCTGATAGCCTGTACCAAGGATTACAATTTTCTAGGGTACGAGTCAATATCCCCCTTAAAGGTCCCATCGAGATTAGACTATCCTATTGCGATAACCTCAAGGATAGCAAGTAGTGTGGGAATGATTTTTACACCTATATAGTATATGCACAATCACATTCATATATGTATACAACTATTCCCATATCAAATTTAGGTACACTCTCATGACCCATACTTAGGATATTTATTCTTATTGCACATTATATGATTATCCCGTAACGGTCATCTCTTTTATTCTTAATAAATGGAATTATTCCAAACCTTCTTCGCAACACTAATGAAATCCTATTCCCCTAAGTGTAATTTCAGTAGGTAATCTTTTACTTTACGACGTAACTTCCTTACGAGTCTCACTCTTTACACACACGTTACCAATTGTTCCTTAAGTGTATTCCCTCCGTTAAATGTTAATCTCATTTTACATTAAAGATTCCATAATTTTATAAAGTCCTACTGCCTTCTTTACATCCCAAAATGTTTTAATAGAAATGTCCAAAAATTTCTACTCACTTAAATTCAAATTAATCATATAAAAAGAAAAATATAAGTCTTCCAGGAGGGGTCAATCGATCTACGACGGGGGTTCGATCGATCGATGCATCGATCGATCGATGCTCTTGGGTCGATCGATCGATCAAGCAGGTATGGCAAATCTGCAGAATTTCCAGTTACGGGTTTCTTCTTCCAAAATCATCCAAACCAATATTTTTCATTCCAAAACTCCCAACAATTCATACTACAAGTGGTATATCCTCAAATAAGTGATATTCTAAGTTAGCCATGCGGATTTTCATCATGAATAACGAATTAAACGGGCCATAATCCATACAAATATTGAGAACCCTAATATTTTCTTTGTTCGGTTTCTTCCCATTCCTTTACCAGATTTCATACTCTTAATTTACTGTAATTTCGTGGTTCAACCTCTACATATGATTTATATTCCAGAATACATCTTTTTATCTCTACAACATGCAATTTAGAGTCTCCCATGCAAGATTTCTTTCACAAGAACTAGTCCTAATCAACCCTAGACTAATATTCTTGAAGCATTTACTTAAATCGAGCAAGATAGATACTTGCCTGGGAATTCTTGGTTCAGATTAGTGGACAAGATTGGTGTGGTTGCGATCCTCGTTGCGCTATCTAAAGTTTGGCGGTGACGGCGATGCAAACGGTGGAGTTCTTGGCCTTGAACTCCTTTGAAAGCTTCTCCTCTTCCCTTCCAATGTCCGTCTTAGGTTTTTGGTTGTTCTAACCCTTGAAGACAACTCCTATTATCTGATATACTCTTAGGAATTTCGTGGGTTTTCATGCCTAAAAATGTAAACTGTCCAAAATGCCCTCCCGGGATGTTAATTAGCCTAGAGACACCCCGGGACCCAAACTAAACCCCCGGGTACATTATTTTGACTATCTCGACCCTTCCGAACACATTGACGCACTGAAAATGACCATACGGGTGACTTATAAATTATTCAGTTTTAATAGATCAAATTTAATCCTGACACGACACAAGCGCATCCCGATAAATTTCTAAAATTCTCAAATTAGATTCTCGTGATAATTTTACTGAATTCAATTACACTACGTACTTTACCCATAAAGTAATTTACAACAAACTTCCAATAATTACTAACTCTCATCATGCTAGTAAGTCTTTCAATGATTTTCCGGATTAATATTAAATTAATATCTCTAATTAAATTTAATAAATGCCAAAAATTTAAAAGTCATAAAAATACGGGGTATTACATACTTCCCCCTAATAACGGAATTTCCTCCCGAAATTCAAAAAATAAGGTATACCTGGCAAGAATAACTATGGGTACTTCTCACGCATGTCCGCCTTACGCTCCCAAGTTGATTCCTCCAAATTATGATGCTCCCACTAGACCCGAACAAGTGGGACTACCTTTGACCTCAATATCCTTTCGCTATGGTCTAGGATAGCCACCGACCTCTCCTCGTAAGAGCTATAAGGTTGTAAATCAATCTCCTCAATCGCAATGTGGGTGTGGGCCATGTCATCCTGAAGGTATTTCCTCAACGACGAGATGTGGAATATATCGTGAATGCGATGTAAATGCTCTGGCAGTCCCAATCTGTATGCTATCGGCCAAATCCTCTCGATAATGGGAAATGGTCCGACGTACCTCGGGGCCAATTTCTCTTTCTTCCCAAACCTCATCACTCCTTTCATAGGAGATACACGTAGTAATACTTGGTCCCCCACATTAAATTCATGAAAGAATCGTTTTGCATAGGCGTAGTTTTTGTGCCTATCCGGGGCTACCCGAATGCGACTCCTGATAATCTCAATCCTAGCGGAGGTTTCCTGAATTACCTCAGGTCCAAGAAACTTGTTGTACCCCACCTCTATCTAACAAGTTGGGGAACGACAAGGCCTGCCGTACAATGCCTCAGATGGATCAATGTCAATCGTGAACTGATAAGAGTTATTATAAGCAAACTCCACTATTGGAAGATGTAGATCCCATCCTCCCCAAAATCAAGGACACACATGCGTAGCATATATTCCAACATCTGATTGGTACGCTCGGTTTGTCAATCTGTATGTGGGTGATAAGCTGAACTCAACCTCAAGTCTGTACCCATGGCTTCCTGAAAGCTCTCCCAGAAACGCGACACAAAAATCTTGACTCTATCTGAAACAAAATTCAAGGGAACCCCGTGTATTATAACAATCTCAGCAATCAACAACTGAGCATACTAGCCATTAGTACAGTCTATCCCTACCGATAGAAAATGGGACACCTTGGTCAAACGGTCCACAATCACCCAGATGGAGTCGTGGCCCCGCTGTGATGTAGGAAACCCAATAATAAAATCCATGGAAATACTCTCCCACTTCCACGTGGGTATTTCCAATGGATGAAGAAACCCTAACGGTTTTTAGTGGTCCACCTTTACCATCTGGCAAGTAGAACACTTCGATAAGAATTTAGCAATGTCCTTTTTCTTCCCACTCCACCAGTATTGCCGTCTCATGTCTTGGTACATCTTATCTCCCCCAGCTGCACCACAAATCGGGACCTGGGAGATTGGGTCATCACTGCATGACGTAAGTCTTCTCCTTCTAGGACCACCAATCTCCCATTAAACCTCAAACCTCCATCAGAGCTAACAGAATAGGATTCAGCACCCTCAGCTAAAAGCCGTACAATCTTCTCCTGACAAAATGGGTCTTCTGTCTGCGCCTGTATTACCCTCATAACAATCTGGGGTGTCACTGTCATGATAGATATGAAGGAACGGGCTACCGCATCCTCGTTACCCAACACTTTATACCTTGATTTCTAGACGTCCGTTACATCGTCTACCGGTCTACGGCTCAACGCATCAGCAACTACATTGGCCTTCCCCGAATGGTACTGTATGTCAAACTGATAGTCCTTCACAAACTCTAACCACCTGCGATGATGCATATTCAACTCTCGCTGATTGAACAGGTACTGCAGTGACTTGTGGTCTGTGAACAAGCAAAATTTCTCCCATAATAAATAGTGTCTCTATATTCTCAATGCAAAGACAACCGCGGCTAACTCTAGGTCATGTGTGGGGTAGTTCCTCATGTGCGGCTTAAGCTTGCGAGAGGCAAAAGATATAGCCTTCTAGTCCTACTGAAGTACTCCTCCGAGTCCCCGTAAGGAGGCGTCGGTGTAAACCAGATACTCCACGCCCGGCTTGGGTAAAGCAAGGATTGGTGCTTAAGTAAGCTTGTCTTTCAGCTCGTCGAAAGCCAATTGACAAGTATCATCCCAAATATATGGAACCTTCTTGCGAGTCAGGTTCATCAATGGACCCTCTATCTTGGAGAACCCTCGAATGAATCTCATGTAGTACCCATCTAGCCCCAAGAAACTACGCACTTCCGTCGGTGTCGTGGGCTGTCCCCACTCCCTCACCGCTGACACCTTACTTGGGTCAACCACTATCCCCTATTTAGAAACAACATGCCTCAAGAACTGTGCTTCCCATAACGAGAATCCACACTTCTCGTACTTAGCATACTGCTGATTCTCTCATTGGGTCTAAAGAACCTGTTTCAAATGCTCAGCGTGCTCTTCCTTACTTTGTGAATATATCAAGATTTCATCTATGAAGACGATGACAAACTATACCAAGAACTCTTTGAACACCCGATTCATCAAGTCCATGAATACGGCTGGAGCATTTGTGAGTCCAAATGGCATCACTCTGAACTCGTAGGACCCATATCTCATCAAGAAAGCAGTCTTCGAAACATCCTGCTCCCCAATACGTAGCTGATGGTATCCTGACCTCAAATCTATCTTCGAAAAGAAAGTTTCTCCCTTCAGCTAGTCGAACAGATCATCGATTCAAAGCAACGGATATTTGTTCTGTATCGTGACCTTGTTCAGCTCCCGGTAGTCCACACATAGCCTCAGTGAACCATCTCACGTTTTCACAAACAAAAATGGAGCGCCCCAAGGTGAGGTACTCCTGCGAATGAAGCACTGACCTAACAGTTGCTCTATCTGGTCTCGTAACTCTTAAATTTCTGCCGGATCCATGCGGTATGGAGCGCGTGCTATCGGATGAGTATCCGGTAATAAATCTATGACAAAATCTATCTCTCGACTGGGGGGTAGGCTTTGTATCTCCTAAAATACATCAGAATACTCACGAACAACTGGGATCGAGTATAAGGGAATCACAACCTCCTTAGAGGTATCCTCCTCTATGTAATACAGATGAGCGGTAGAGCCTCCCTCTGGGCTAGGCATCGCCACTACAAACATCTCCTGCCCCGGAATGGCAAAGACAATACTCCCACTGTAATAATCTATTATGGCTCTGTACGCTGCGACCCAATCCATACCAATAATAACGTCGTGCTCATGCATATCTAAGACAAATAAGTCTGCTGGTAAAATCAAGCTACCAATCTCTACCCCCACGCCTCGACATATAAAGAAAATTAATTATTCATTTCCTAGTGGTGAGTCTACACACATCACAGTGCTCTCTGCTGTGGCTAATAATCCTAAGGCCTTCACAAAATGGGTAGCTATAAAACAGTGTGTCACCCCAGTATCAAATAAAACTGGACCCATAGTACCATGGATAGGAAACGTACCCTCAATCGCGGGTGGTTCTTATGGAGTTGCTTGTTGGTGGACGTTATAGACATGTCCGTACTATAACTTCCCCTGCTGCACTGGAGCGACTAGAATGGTTGGTAGGGCGTATACCTTAGCTGGTGCTGGGAGGGCGATTGGAAAAAGTGGCCTCTGTGGATCATTACGGGCACCCTGTTGCTGTGGGGCCCTATCACCCTCTGGACAATCCTGGCGCCTGTGGCCTTTTTTACCACACCCGAAGCATCGGCCCCTGAAATTTCCTCCCCTCTGTCCCTGCTGATTACGGCCCTACTGGCCGTTACCACCCCGCCATTGGCCCTGCTGAAAACGCTGTTGGCCCTGCTGCCGACACTGCGGCTGACGATGTTGGCCCTACTGGTTAGGCTGGCCCTGCCTAAATACCCCAAATCCCTACCGGTCATCACCTGATCAGAACCGCTTGGCAGGGTCCCCTTGATGGGAACTCTGCTCATACGGAGGAGTCTACCCCTGAGATGTCGGTGCCCCACTAGCACCATTACCCCCTGTCATGCCCTGCTAGATGGACTCTCCTGCTCGTTTGCTTCCCTGCAGATGGAAGCGGTGATCCTAGTATTGTAACAAAGTAGCATTGAGTACATCTGTGCAGGTACTCAGTGACAGATTGCCTATGAGTTGCTGACGGATCCTCCAAGCCAACCCGTCCATAAACAACAGTATCTTCGTTCCCTCAGTGGGTACCTCATTTGGCACTATACTGAGAAGTCTTGTGAACTCCTCTTCATACTCATCAACAGTCGAATTCTCCTATTTTAGACTAAGTAACTTCAACGTCATCTCAGTCTTCATGGCGGATGGGAAGTATTTGCTGTCAAACCATGCCCAAAATGACTGAGTAGAGATAACATCCCTCTCCACCAAGGTGGTAGTGGATTCCCACCAATGCAAAGTGGCCCCCACTAGCTTAAAGGAAGCCAACAGCTATTTCTGCACGTCTGTGCACTCGTACATGCACAGATGCCTCTGGATATCTTTCTTCCATTGGCTGTCTACAATAATATCCTAACTACTCGCAAACTCTGGGGGATGCACCTTCTGGAAGGCATCCCTAACTCGCACCAATGAAGATGGGAGCTGTGTTAGTACCGGCGCCACTGCCTGAACCTGGGGTGGAGCCTGCTACACTACCGCTAGCGCGGCATTCACCGCCTGATCAACGATAGCGGCTACTTCTGTTGCATTCATCGTTCCCTGAGCCGGAGCTACTGGCTGCTCGGTTTGGGCAAGCCTATCCTTAGGTGCGCATCTTAGAGGCATCTTAAACGTAAAGAAATTTATTAGTCTAAAGTTTTTATCAAATCTAAAATAGATGAAGACGTAAACATAAAAGCAAGAATACAATAATCCTAGAAATAGGGCTCTATAGCAAGAACGCTAAGCTGAAAGTGAAATAAGCCGTACAGATCCTAAAGGACACTTGAACCTGATGGTCTGATACCACCTGTAACACCCCGCCTAGTTAAATACCAGGTGATCATTCCTTTATTAAATTATAACCAAGGTGAATGGTTGGTTCATTCTTAGCATCACTGTCGTAAAGATAACTTTTGCAATTAAACACCCTAGATAATTAAGCTAAGTGACAAAACCATTTTTAGGACATCAATTTCCCAATTTAATTCAAAATCGATAATTAAAACCTTACATAATCCATGGTTTAAATATCACACAATAATTAGACTGGAAAACAATCCAAGCAACTAAAGCATTCAACTAAATAATTCCAACATTAAAACTTTAAAAGAAACACGTCCTGACATTAACAATCCAAAAGTATAAATACTGGAAATAAACGAATCCCAATCTCTGAATAATCCGACTGAACAAATAAAATAGGGCGACACATGCCCAACTGGATAAGGTAAAACTAGAAGTGGAATCAATAATGAGGTTGTCTAAGCAAGAGGCCTGTAACTCCCACCTAAGCTGCAGCACGTTCCTTCCAAAGGATCCTATGCAAGATGCCCCTGTGGCGGGGCACCTTTAATATATATATATATATATATATACAAGAGAAAAGATAAAATAGTAAACGGGTCAGAGCCCGATTGTAAAACAGTTTAAAATTTGTTTAGCAAGTATTTAAAATGCTTACTGACTAATGCAACAAACATATTAGCGCGACACTCTCTTGAGAAATTCTCAGCTCTCTCCTACTGTACACACCTATTGCACTCATACTCCCAATAGTTTAGCATATCTTAAGTTACTCACAAGATTCCATGCCGACATTCTCAAATGTTAAGGAAGTTAATTTTATTAAAAAGCAAGGTTCTCACATAAGCCTTATTTGATTATAAAGTTTCTCAGTATCACATCATACTTTTCAAACACTTATTCCCAAGTTGAAATAATTATTCATTACATACTTACCATTAGTCACAGTAGGTAGTTCCCAAATTTCAAGTTGAAATATATATTATCTACTCATATAATATATATATACCACCGGCACCCCACATAATATTTATGGTGTTGGCATACTCTGCTATCAAGTCACCGTATCACTTGTACCAAGGGAAATACTAGTTCGGAATCACTTTTGAACCGTATTAACACAAAACACATACAAATTGAGGCGAAGCATAGTTCCAAGTCACTAAGAGGTCAGCACATACCCTCAGGTCTCTTAGGACCGTTTGACTATCAATCTGATAACATGTACCAAGGATTCCTATGTTCTAGGGTACGAGTCAATATCCCCCATAAAGGTACCATCGAGATAAGACTATCCCAGCATCGTAACCTCAAGGATAGCAAGTAGCGTTGGCATGATTTTTACACGTATATAGTATACGCACAATCACAGTCATATATGTATACTACTATTCCCATATCAAATTTAGGTACACTCTCATGACCCATACTTAGGATATTTATTCTTATTGCACATTATATGATTATCCCGTAATGGTCTTCTCTTTTATTCTTATTAAATGGAATTCATAACCTTCTTCGCAACACTAATGAAATCCTATTCCCCTAAGTGTAATTTCAGTAGGCACTCTTTTACTTTATGATGTAACTTCATTTTGAGTCTCACTCTTTAGACACACGTTCCCAATTATTCCTTAAGTGTATTCCCTCCGTTAAATGTTAATCTCGTTTTACATTAAAGATTCCATAATTTTATAAGGTCCTACTGCCTTCTTTACATCCCAAAATGTTTTAATAGAAATGTCCAAATATTACTACTCACTTAAATTGAAATTAATCATATAAAAAGAAATTATAAGTCTTCCAGGAGGGGTCGATCGATCTACGACCGGGATTCGATTGATCGATGCATCGATCGATCGATGCTCTTGGGTCGATCGATCGATCAAGTAGGTATGGCAAATCTGCAGAATTTCCAGTTATGGGTTTCTTCAAACCAATATTTTTTATTCCCAAACTCCCAAAAATTTATACTACAAGTGGTATATCCTTAAATAAGTGATATTCTACGTCAGGCATGCGGATTTTCATCATGAATAATGAATTAACCGGGACACAATCCATAAAAATATTGAGAACCCTAATATTTTCTTTGTTCGGTTTCTTCCCATTCTTTTACCAGATTTCATACTCTTAATTTAGTGTAATTTTTGTGGTACAGCCTCTACATATGATTTACATTCAGAATACATATTTTTATCTCTACAACATGCAATTTAGAGTCTCCCATGCAAGCTTTCTTTCACAAGAACTAGTCCTAATCAACCCTAGACTAATATTCTTGAAGCATTAACTGAAATTGAGCAAGATAGATACTTGCCTGGGAATTCTTGGTTCATATTAGTGGACAAGATTGGTGTGGTTGCGATCCTCGTTGCGCGATCTAAAGTTTGGCGGTGACGGCGATGCAATCGGTGGAGTTCTTGGCCTTGAACTCCATGGAGAGCTTCTCCTCTTCCCTTCAAATGGCCGTATTAGGTTTTTGATTGTTCTAATTCTAGAAGACAACTCCAATTATCTGATATACTCTTAGGAATTTCGTGGGTTTTCTAGCCCAAAAATGTAAAATGTCCAAAACGCCCTCCCGGGATGTTAATTAGGCCTAGAAATGCCCCGAGACCCAAACTAAACCCCCGGGTACATTATTTTGACTATCTCGACCCTTATGGACACATTTATGCACTCAAAATGACCATACAGGTGACTTATAATTTATTCACTTTTAATAGTTCGAATTTAATCCCGACACGACACAAGCGTGTCCCGATAAATTTCTAAAATTCTCAAATTAGATTCTCGTGATAATTTTTATTGAATTCAATTACACCACTTACTTTTCCCATAAAGTAATTTACAACAAAAGTCCAATAATTACTAACTCTCATCACGCTAGTAAGTCTTTAAATGGTTTTCCGGATTAATATTAAATTAGTATCTCTAATTAAATTTAATAAATCCCCAAAAATTAAAAGTCATAAAAATACGGGGTATTACATTTTCTTGTGGTTCGGCTTTGTCTGCAATAGCAATCTGGGAAGGTGGACAAGGAAATGTGCCGTCAATGTATTTCATGAGTCTTTTTCCTTTCAAGAAAGGTATCAATTGAGTTTGCCAGTATAAAAAAATTTCATTCCTGACTTTAATAGAGATGACATGATGAGCATTGTTTAGAGAGTTGGCAGATAAGTGAGAAGAAGAATTTAAAGAGATAGTAAGGTTTGAAGTTGCTGAAGAGTTAGCCATAAGGCTCTGATACCATAATAGAGTAGAAACTGAGACTAAGGAATTGTAGAGCAATAGATAAGAAAGTGGAATAGTATTTACTCTATTATTTTCACACTGTCCTAGGTAATATATACAAGATGGTTGCATTTTTAATGATTTAAATTCAATGAAAACTCCATTTATGTTTTGCTATACCTAATACGTAATATGATGTATGCACAATAGCCTTTCATTATTCCTTCTCTTGCTATTGTATGGTGTTGATTAATTGAATTGATATATATAGTGGATTTGGTTTTGCAGGGTTTTGTACACACAATATCATAGAGAAATTGTTTTTCAATTTTAATTGGTGTATGTTCTTAAGAAGTAGTTCCTATGAATGCTCATAGGTTGTACTTAACATAATTTTTTTATATACTTGCTCAAATTTTTTTTCTTTTTGTTATATCCCAACATTTTTGTTTCCTACAAGCAACTTCATTGCACACGTTTGTTTTTATATGTATATGATCATAATTCCCCACAAGTAATAGTAAACTCTTGCTTAAGAGAGTATCCATCAAGTTATGAGTTTCTTTGTGTGAGGTCGGTGCAAATTATTATAATCATTACTCAATTCAATAAATGGTAATATACCCCCTTAAATGTTATAATCAAACCATTAGTCATACAATGTGTGTATGTAGACAAAGATATAGAACAAAGATAATTACATGGTATGTATTCCGAAAATAGGACAACAAACATTTTTTTTAAAATTTTAGTCCCTATTTTATAATAAATCCGCTGGCACGAACCCATATCATAAAACTTCAACAAATAATAACATGCCACGCGAGTCGATAATTTGAAAGTAAGGACTAAAACTGAAAACAAAATGGTTGTTGTCCTATATCCATAACCATTATTATTTTATGTCTTAAAAGTGCATAATCTAAAAAATAAATGAGACCCCGACTTCTCACTCTAAATGGAATCCACAACTGATGAAAAAAATCCTCCTTTCAATGACTAAGAAAAAACCCTAGGTGCCTCACACCACTCGCTCTACATTTATGAGTTTTTTTCCACCTCGCTTCATCTGATGCACAATTCAACGCATCTCTTCCATTCCAGGAGGTAAGTTTCTTTATTTGTATAACTTTTGATTTACAATCCATTATTCTTGAAAATATTTCTTGACCTATATGTATATAAACCTCTATTGGTCTATTATCATTAATTGATTTGTGCTTATGTTTGTTCGAATAATAACCAGCTTAATTATTTAATATGTTGTGTACACACACATGGAATCTAATTTTGCAATTTAAATATGTTTTTTATGTTTTGATGAATTATTTAATTATTTATGATGTTAGTGAAGGTATTTTTATCATATAAAAGTGATTAGAGTGTTACATGATTGACGAACAAAAAACAAGTGTGCGACTATTGGTTAAACAAACATAAAAAGCAGGAAAAAACACTAACATGTATTTTTCCTTAATTTCATAATTTTTTGTAAATTTTGGTTTCATAAAATGTTCATACAACACTGTATACATGAACTTATAAATGGTTTGTGCATCGCAAAAGATAAAACCTAGTAATTTAAAGAAACTAAACTCAAAACAAAATACACCTTCCACTAAAGACAATTGAATCACACACCATGTACTCATGTGTAGCGTTAAATGATGTTTCATCCTTAACCTAATCAAATTAATTCTAGTTTTTTTAAACCAATATGTTAATAGTTCAGTATCCATGCATGTATAAAAGAAGTTTATACAAAGTCAATAATACAAAATAACTAGATTAATGTACAAAATAAATTTATTGGTTTTTCAAAATTCGGGGTATTACATAAAGATGTTTGATACAAAATATATACTTCTCATAGAGCTACACAGTTTATACATAATTGATTCACAAATTGGAAAATCATTTAAGAAAGCGATAACATAGAATTAAAACAAGGGAACGTAACAAATACCTAAACAAGTATGTAGATACTAGAATACCAATCACAACTACAATATGACATAATGAATGTCGACTCCCAATATATACCCCAAATAATTATCCTAGACTTCGGCACAACAATGGACATATAACTTATCCTTTCCTGAGAGGGGAGCATGTACTCAATGTAACCTAATGACTTAGTGATTATTCTAAACCATAACACAACATTATAATATTATTCATATAAAGTAAAAACGTTTACATAACTTTATAGAAATTCATATCAAGTAATCATGTTCCCTTTCTGCATAACAATTCATATACATTAAATATCACAACTCAACACTATATAATGGTTTAGAAGAACGATTGGTATATCTTACATCTTTTGTCCATGCCCCACGTGACACGTACATAACATAAAAGAAATCATTCCATATCCACAATGTTATCACACACCTCAATTATATATATATATATATATAGTTAACTTATTATCATAATACTTATCGCCTATGCGACCAATGTTAACACATTCAAAGATTTAAGATAAAACATTCACAATACACCAATATATATATCATGATGTTGATTATTGCACTGTCTTAATTCTCGGTTCAGCGTATTCTTTAAATATTATCTGATTCTTTCATATTAACATTGAAATTGATGTATACTGTAAAAATTACAGGATTCCTCCATATTAACGCCTGAATTGGCGTATCACTATTAATTTCCTTCCATGGAACCATGTTTCATCAAGTCAATGGACATGAGTTCCATGTATTATTTACTTTTTGTCCATGCACTCATGTATGTGATTACTCAATCTAAGCTTATGGGTCACTCCTAGGTCAATTAGAATCGGACCGGACGCATCAAGTGTGAAGTGATGTGAACAATCCTAAATAATGTTTCTAGTTCCTTTTATCTAATTTAAAGTCCCAATATTCAACATGAATTCCATTATTATGTAATATAAAGGTTAAGAACGCTTACCTGGGAAACGCTCTCAGAGCAGCTAGCATAAATAGGGTAAGAACGCTTACTTGTGAAATGCTCTGAAATACGAAACTGCATTTATCCCGCTGTAGTATAAAAGGTATGTGAGGCAATGCCTAGCGGGGTTTTGGAAAAAAACAATATAGAAATGGACAGTAGAATAAAATACTAATTCTTTGATATAGTGAAACTGCTAAGTACATGGAACAAACACACACACACATACACACACACACACATACACACACACAGTCACACACACACACACACACACACACACATATATATATATATATATATATATATAATAAGGAGTAGAATTTTATTACTATTTCATCAGATGATAAGAAAAGTAGGGGCTAGGATTGAGCCAACAAGGCCAAAAATGGATGGATGAGATTATTTTCTCACATTCTCTCCCTTACACTCAGCCAAACCCTAGCCGTCTTCCCTTTCACTTTACACGCTCTCTCATTTTCTCTCTATCTCGGCTGTTAAGGTAGCTTTCTTCCGATTTCCTTTTTCGTGTGATGTTACTATTGTTGTGCTATCTCTTTATTTGGTTCATTTTTCTTTCCAACAAGCTTCGTGTGATGCTACTCAAATTCGTATGCCTTTTGTACCTATTTTTTGCATCATTTGACAGAGAATACTAAAGGTAAAAGAGGCATTTTGAGGAGCACCCTAAGGTAAAAGACAACTTATAACTCTCTTACACACACACTAGCCCCCTGATCTACCAATTTTTTTTTTCTATATCTTTGAATTAGTTTTAAGATCAGCATTTCTTTTGTTTGATTTTCAAGATTTGATCACGAATTCATACATATTTAACCTTGATCTTCAACTCCACAACCAGTGCTAGCAACCATCAGGTATTTTTTTCATATCTTAAATTTTTTAGATCTTGAATTTTTTAGGGTTGTTTGGTTGGTTTGTGATTCTTGTATTTAAGAACCATAATGATGTAATACCCCTTATTTTTATGCTATGTTAATTTGGGGATTTATTAAATTAATGTGAGTTAATTATTTAATAAAAATTCGGAAATTAATTATGTTATAATTATTAACATGAAGAGAGTTAGTAATTATATGAAATTTGTTGAATATTACTAATGAGCAAAGTAATATATAATATTGGTTATATTGAATGTCAGGAGTGAATAAAATGACAATTTTGGAAATTTGAGTCGGGACGCGCCCGTGTCGCGTCTGGACTAAATATGGATAAATAAAAGTGAATATTTTATAAGTTGTTCGTATGGTCATTTTAAGTGCGCCAACGCGTCCAGAAGGGTCGAGATAGTCTGAAAAGTGTACCCGGGGGTTTAGTTTGGGTCTCGGGGCGTTTTTAGGCCTAAATAGTAACCTGGGAGGGCAATTTAGTCATTTTGCATTTTTGGGTAATTAAACCCACGAAAATAAATAACCTATATCAGCCATTTAGGTTAGTCATTTAGGGTTAGAATACTCAGAACCATAGAATGACCATTGGAGAAGAGAGGAGAGAGCTCTCAAGGCATTCCAAGGCTCAAAACTCACCCGTTTGCACCGCCATCACCGCCAACGCGTAGATCGCGAGACGGGGAACGCAACCACACCAAAATCATCCGCAAACCAGACTTATGAAAATCCCAGGCAAGTGTTTATCTTGCTTATTTCGTTGATGCATCTTTCATATTAGTTTAGGAGCAATTACAATGAGTTTTTATGGAAGAAAACCAAAGATATGAGATAGGAATCGCATGTAGTGATGGATAAATTATTATTCTGGAAATACCTTAATATGTAGAGGACTAAACCACGAATTTATGAAATTTTGGAAAAGATGAACCAGAACCATATTATTGAAATTTTAGGGTTCTTGAGGTTTTATATAAATTTGGGCTTGTTAATCCATGTTTAATGATAGAAATCCGCATGTTTTACATTGGAAATACCTAGTATGATGATATAATGTTAGTAGTATGAATCTTTGGACGTTTGGGAATGTAAAACTTGAATTTGGATGAAGATAGGTGTTAGAACCCGTAACTGCAAAACTGCAGAAATCGAAATACCTGTTTGATCAATCGATCGATCCCAGAGCTTCGATCGATCGAAGGTTCGATCGATCGAGCCCCAGACCTCGATCGATCGACCCCTCATGGCAGACTTAAATTCCCCTCCTTAAATTAGTTGAAATTCACTTTGATGAGGAATATAAATGGACACCCTTATAAATATGTTTTGGGAGATAAAGAGGACCAGTAGGGTATTTGAATAAATTTTGGGAACTTTCATATAAGATGAGAATTGTACTTTTGGGACAATTATATAAGGAACGACGAAACTACGTATTTCAAGTGAGAGATTACGTCAAATAGTTACGATAGTGAATAGATGTATACCTACTGAATTTTATAATTGGGAGGATAAAGCCATGAGAGTTATGTGGTAGGTTGGAATAATACCGAATCAAGGTTAGAAACGAACCGTAAGGTGTGCTTACTAATAATGTGAAAATAAGGATAAAAGTCGTAACTATGGGATTTGAAATATACCTAATATAAATGTGGTAATATTAGTATAGTTATATGATTGTTTATCCATATACTATATATGTGTGAAAAACATACCACGCTACTTGCTATCCCTGAGGTTACCGCACTGGGACAGTCTTATTTCGATGGGACCTTTATGGGGGATATTGACTTGTACCCTAGAAGATAGATATCCTTGGTACAGGCTATCGAATTGATAGTTCAGACGGTCCTAAGAGACGCGAGTATGTACCATCCTCTTAGAGACTTAGAATCTATGCTTCGCCTCAACATTGTTTGTGTATGTGTTAATACAATTCGAGAGTGATTCCGAATTTGTATTCCCCTTAATACGAGTGATACGGGATTTGGATAGTAGAGTATGCCCGCACCATAGTTTTTATTTGGGTGTTGTTATATATATATATATATATTATATGAGTAGTTAATATATATAAGAAATCATGATATATGGAACTGCCTACTGTGATTTGGTAAGTAGGACATGGTTGATGACTCAAATTTTAAATACTTGTTTTGAAAAAGTATAATATGACACTGGGAAACCTTGTTAACAAATAAAGTAAAATGAGAAGCATTGTTATTAATGAAATCCTCCTTTTAAACAATGATATTGTTCGGTTCTGAAATCTTACGAGTAATTTAAGATAAGTTAAATCATTGGGAAGATTAGTGTGGTAAATAATAAGATAAACTGTTGGGAAGGATAGTACGATAGGCGTGCACATTAGAAGAGAGGTGAGAATTTCTCAAGAGAGTGTCGCACTAATATGTTGTTGCATTGGCATGTATCAATTTAAATACTTGCTCAACGAATTTTTAAATCATACACACTATCGGGCTCTGACCCGTTTCTATTTATCTCTCTCTTGTATATATATGTATATATTACAGGTGCCCAGCCACAGGGGCGTCTTGCTTAGGATCTCTTGAAAGGAAGGTGATGCAACTTAAGTGGGAGTTGCAGGTCTCTTGATTAGACGACTTCATTAATTTTGATCCACTCCTAGCACATCTATTTAGTTGGTCATGTGTATACTTTTCCATTGTTCAGTTGTTATTGGGACATTTGTATTTTAGTTATTTCTAGTACTGTTTCTATGGGATTTATTCAGTATGAATGTTTTTACCTTAAGTTTTAAATGTTGGGATTTTGGATGTTGAACGTTTAAATTAATTGGATTATGTTCCAGGATTATTGTATTGTGATTCTTCCTTACTGAAATGTTGTTAATAAATAAATAATTTTTCTTAAATAAAATTTGGAAAGTAATGTTATAAAAATGGTTTTGACACTTAGCTTAATTAAGTAGGGTGTTTAAATTGGAAAAGTTATTTTTTCGACAGTGATGTTAAGAATGAACCAACTGTTCATCTTGAATTAATTTAATAAAGGAGTGATCGCACGGTATTTAATTAGGCGGGGTGTCACAAATGATACATATCTATACAAGTCTGATTTTATTTTATTTTTATTTTTTTGGCAATGACATTGTTGTGTGGGTAGGAGAAAATGGCCTACTGTTTGTTTGTCCAAATGCCCCAATGACCTCATTATTGGCATTATAATAAATGGCCTCATTATTATTGTTGTGTATTTACGGACATTATAATAAAATCTTCCACTTTGTGTATTGGTTAAATGTATGTCTTATACAATTTTGATGTAGTTCCACATGGGTTTTCACATATTTTGAGTTTTCACATGTGTCTATTCACTTTATGCTTGAAAAAATGCCTAAAACAGCCTTCTCATTCACTACTTTCTGAAATAGGGATTTGGTATTCCTTTTCTCTTTCTCTCATATTGGCATGCCTAAATCTCTATTTTCTATTTTCTTCCCATTCACTATCTCCCCTCATATTGGCATGCCTAAATCAAAATCTCATAGTGCTATTTTTTGTATTTTTCAGTAGCTCATATTATTTTTTTGCGATCTCTTATCTTCACAGTTCTTCATCTCCTTCTTCTAAGGTGCGGTCTTCTAATCTTTACATGATTTTCTCTCATATTGGTTTTTGGAAACTGTTGGGATCTCTTAAAGGCTTAATATTTTTATTGTCTTTTAGGGCCTACTTTACCTTACCTAATGTTCCGGTATGCTTGTGAAACATCCTATGTGCTTATTTATAAATCATTAATGAAATATTGAAAAATGACCATTTATGGATTGCATTGATCTTCCTCCAAAATGTGCGAAATATGGTAGCTTTTGTTTCCTTTCCTCTTCATGTTATTAACTTTTATAACATTTTAATGTTATAGTTTCTTATAAGATAAATAGTAGTGGAGCTGTAAGGGAACATATTGGAGTTTCAATTTTGCTTTATTAATTGTCTAACATGTTTTCAATTGTAGATTATAAATACTTCACGTTATAGAAACTTCACAACTTTCGGCATCAGATTATAAGCAAAGACACAGTCCTTTCATTCACATAACCACTGGATATTCACAATCTTGTATGGTACTTATCTTTCATATGTACTAACAGGCAATTCAGCACCTAGCGCTAGCAGCAGGGGGAGAACCTCTTCTAAAGAGAAAATTTGCCACCCGTGATCAATGCCAAGTTGACTGGCCACCACCAGCCTGACCATCTTGGGAATGCCCACCATCACTTTTACCCTCATTTATGTGGGCCTTCTTCAGTCTCGCTCCCACATTTTGTCCAATAAAGACCCCGAGCTTCATTATAGTGAATAGGATGAAAGACATCACCAGCGGCCTCACAACCTAGTTAAAATCCTCCACGTGTTGGTACTTATCGATAATCTAGGGACAAGTATAAAAATGAAACACTCTCCACTTTAGTTGAATCCGCAAAGAAGGTATGGTGTTCGTCTTTAAACATGAAGCTTCCTGGGAATATCAAAACAAGTAACCCATTTGGAAAAATTTGTGAAATCTGACCTGTGGCCCACATTCATCCCTTTTTATGATGCCAATCAAAACGGGGAAAATACAATCTTTTTTAACGCCACAAACTATCCCATAAAATATGGCTTCGCAATTTCTAATTAAGAACAATGTCCTCTCCACATGGTCTCCAGCCCCAAGAAACCAACATCGGTTCTTCCGTCACTCTGTAAGGGATGTAAAATACCCACCGACGAATGATTCTTATTCTCCTCTAGTAAGTAAACCCAGTCCCCTGCGGAAAATCCAAATTTGACCCTTTCTAGATTTAACACACTTACCCTTAGAGGGTTGAGAATTCCCAGTTTTCTAACCAAAATATATCCATCTCGATTGGTGTGCTTCTCCAAACTGACTACGGTTCCTTCTGTGATAGTGATGGCTTGAGATTTACAAGAGTTTAGCTCCTTCCTTGAACGAAACTGTATCGCAACCTTGGAGATGGTCCTTTGAGAGTAACCATGTTGAATAACTGCCGCCATTTGATTTGTCCAACATTAGTCTGCTCGCGAGACCAATCAACTCTCCATCATTACAAACAACATTCCGTGATCTTTGAAATGCATCTAAAATATCTGCCAGTAAAGAACAATTCTTGAGATCATGCTAAAGGCAGACATTAAGAACATTATCAACTGTAGGAGGCATGATGCTCTGGATAAAAAATTGCTACATATTATTATTGTCCCGGTTTGGTATATATTATTTCATCTATCATAATTAAAAACCAAAATATGGTACTTTTTGGTACATATTATTGATTTACAATTTTATGTCCAGCTCTCCATTTGATTGTTTTAGTGTCTGCGTTGATGTTATTGCTGTTATTGTAGTTGTTTCAGTCTTCATGTTGATGTTTTTGTAGCCAGGTTCGGGTCGGGGCATGGCTTAATATGTGCCTTTGGAAAAAAGCACAAACATAGTAGTTTTATTATTGTCGTTAATCAAGTATTTTATCGTAATACTATTGCCTGATGCCTAAATACATGCTGAATTATTCTTCACCGATCTCAGGGGTAGACATTTATTCTGGAAACTATTATAAATTTAATGCTTTGATTATTTGATAATTTTGCCTGATGCCTAACATAAATTTGATAATTTAATAGTAATTTGGGAATAAATTAAATCAGATGAATTTAAATTTAAATGGGTAAAATTTAAATTTAAATAAATGATTATTCATTAGATTATATAAAAATAAGACTCAACTCGACATAATGGACTTACTAGTGAAAAATAAATCACATATAAATAAATTTGCGAGCGCGTGTTGTTGGAACATAATAAAAATTTCTAAGTGAAATAAAAATAATTGGGACGCATTTTGGGGAGCGTTGTAAAGTCGGTTTAGTGTTTTAAATATTAAGAATTTGTCCCGAGTCATAGGTATATGAGTTGGGGAGTTTTTAGGCTACTTGAGTTATGGATTCGAGTCCAAAAGTTAGGTTATATGCCTAATTTGGGATTTATATTTTATTAGTGTGTATGTGGGGGACAACCCCCCCCCCCCCCCCCCCCCCCAATATCATTGCAGAAAACCCTATAGCAACACTTACGGGAGAGGAAACGAGATATACCAGAAGAGGAGAAGAGGAGAAATGGGGCAAGAATAAAAAGAAAATCAAGGGGATTTCAGGAGTTTTTTATGCATGAATTTAAGGCAAGAATTCTCTTGCTTAATTTGTGTTTCCATGCATCAAATTTGTTTCTTTTAAATTTCTGGGATTAGGTTGAGTATGTTTAAATTTGATGATGAATAATACATGTAGATGACTGATTTATATGTAGAAATTATCTCAGAAATTAGGTAACGAAGATCTTAAGGTCGAGGTTAGATTTCCTTAAGTTTTGATAGTTAATTGTGGAAAATTGAATGTAACACCCCACTCTTCCACCACTAATATTTTCCCCACTTTAACCACCGCACCCAGTAGTATGGGGTTTGTATTAGATCTATATCCATAAACTGGTGTCAATGGGGTTCGAACCCCTGACCCGTGCATCATCAATCAGATGCCTTACCGATTGAGCCAAAAGGCCTCGGTGTTTGAAAAGTGTGAATCTAGATATATGAACCATACCTCACTGAAATTGTCAAGGGGATCGTCCAGTACGGGAAACCTCCGAAAAAAAGGGAGCGTAGGTTTGTTCACACACATAAGGAAGCACATAATAGGCATACACACAACCTATCCACATATCTCATATAGGCATACACACCACCCATATATATAATTGGTATTGGTATACAGACAACCTATAAATATCATCCATTTAGATATACACTCAATCAATAAATATATCATTCGTAGATATATACACTCAACCTACAAACATAATTTGTATGTAGTATTTATCTCCCGAATGCTCACCGTACTAACAATTTAAGATTATTCTCACTAAAATATATATTCTAGTATAAATCTCTACACTAAGGGTCTAAGTTAGTCCCTTAATTTATTCTAGTTATTAATTCACTCATACACTACTGGTCCAAGTCATAGGTCATGGTTTTCCCTTCCCGTGACCCAAACTCCAAATTCCCTATAATCATCTCAATCTATTCATTATCGTTGGTCCAAATTCCAACATCACTCATATTAAAATTTAGCCAAGCCTTAAGAATAAACTCACTGACCATATTTAATTATTTATTTAATTACAAATTAGCATCCACGTTCTTCATAATTTATATCCCCAAAAAATATAAGAAAACAAGCAAAACGGTGCAAAACTAGGTAACTAAATCGATTCATAACTATTCTAGTAGATTAAACACCCGGTAGTAAAATTGTGATTTCTCCATCTAAAGAACTCCAAATGACCTCATTAAATACTCATTGAAAATCTAAGACATAGATGTTTCTAGACATATAGGGCATGCACTCTAATTCTATGTAGAATTAAAATGGCACATAAATTACTATGTTAACAAATTAAACATTATGATTGCTCCCTCTGCAGAACTCCAAATTACCTCATTCAAATCTCTTTGGAAATGTAGAAATTTCCAAACATATAAGTCTTTCAATCTAATTGTAAGTACAATTTAAATTCCATATGTTTAAACTCACGTAAAAAATGTTGGCTTATTTACACTTAAGTTCATCAATTCAACCCTAAGTCATTCAAGATTCATGTTCTTCAGCCAGGAACCCATAAGGATTCCATCTTAATCATCAAATATATTCTAATTTCATATTATCTTCACATAGTAATTCATTCTACATGCAATACTATACTGAATCATGAGTTCCATTCATTTAAATCCCAAGAACACAATTGAAATCATGAAATTGAAAACCCTACACTAGATGTGTATTATAAATTATTGAAAGAGATGAAAGATAAACACTTTCCTTATGGTTTTAGGTTTGAATCCGTTGATAGACTGATATGATCGATCTCCCCTCTCTCTGATTTCGATTCTGTGATATTTGGGGCAAGAATTTAGGTAGGAAGTCTTGATTTTATTTTCCTCTTCCTCTCCTCTAGCCTCTCTTATATTACGATTGTGTTAACCCTAGCCTCTCACTCAAAGGGGCAGATATATCCCTTAAAATTTTGGTGTTCCATGTACCACAGAGTCCTGAATGATCGAAAGGCCCTTAAATGATGTCGGGTTGGCCTAAAATTTACCTGGGCCCCAAACTATAGACCCGGGTATATGCTTCTGACTATTTCGACCCTTTGGGTATAACTCGTGACCTATAAATTATCATCCTAGTCACTTTACAATAAGTTTCCTATCTCGACTTCATATAGTCTACGTGCGACCCCCCGTTGATATCCCACATATTCCCGTGGATATCACTCACTACAACATATAGTAAATGCCGCATAATTTATTCCATCAACAATAATCATTATTTCATAAAAATATTTAATTCCATCAAATCGTGATACACGTGAAATTTAAAATTCACCAAATTAATTTATTCCTAATTACTTAAAAATACGGGGTGTTACATACTTCTTCCACTTACAAAGTAATTTCATCCTCGAAATTGGATAATTCTATTACTAATTGCTTTGGATATAATCTTGAACAACATCCACCTGATTCCCAAAGTCAAAATCATTATGTGATTCCCGTTATACCTCTACTATCTTTCCGTCCCACGGTCTATACACTACCGTTCAATCTAGTGACAAATTCGCTTTAGTCACTGTTGACGCAAAAATTCATCATCTACGAGGACCAGTCAGAAAAGGACGCCTTCCATCCTATGTGACAATATTTATACTTGCTCATCACCTGAGGAGAGTTGGTCGGCACCCGATGAGAGTTGGTTGTCATACCAACCAATACATGGCATACCAAGCAACTCAAGGAAGATCAACCATCCTATAAGACTAACAGTTAAATGCATTATATATAGATATAAATGTCTGAATGTATAAAGACATTGTATCTCTTTAACTCCTATCACTATAAATACATGTATTCCCTTAGCCAAAGGGAGGGACAACTAAGAGACATGATACACAAAACAAACACATCTCTCTCTCTCTCTACACCATATTGTGCTATTGTAAACCCATGGGAATAAAATAACAGTGGACGTAGGCTTTATTCATAGCTGAACCACTTTAAAAACTTTTGTCTCTTATGTGTTTGTTGTGATAACCATTTCATCTTCAATCATCATCTTCATACATTCATTTTTATTAGTTGTTGATGCCGATAACATATCATGGATACTATTTCTAATCATTAATAGATTGGCGTCGTCTGTGGGAAGAGACACAAAAGTCTTTCCTTATTTATGGATGAAGATCATCATCATAAGCTAAGTTTTTTTTATCTTTTTATATAAACAATTATATACACGTCTTATTTCCTTCAATCACGAATATATATTCAAGAATGACATATTTTGGAATTCATATGATATTGTTATATACAATGATTTATCAGGAAATATAAAAATTAGAGATATCAATCACATCATTTTATTCATGTGAATAAATGACATACTCAATTTTTACTGAGTCCTAAATCTGCACAATTATGTCATTTTTTCATGAATTATAGATCTTTCAATACATTCTAAAATTTTCATTCGCATCATATGTCTCTATCCGGAAGGGGGAAATAAGATGAGATATGGTTAAGAATGATTTTCTCTCACTAAAGAAATAATAATTCTGACCCAGATCTACTTAAAAAGCTCCCATTAATTTGATTTATTTTGTAGGCCATTTCTATCAATATCTGTCTTATTGGTTTGATGCAATTTTTAGACAAACCCATCCATAGTGTTACGTGGGGTAAAGATTAGTTGGATACCCAAATTTCATAACAATTCAAAATGATTGTCTCTCTTTAAAATACTAACAATATCTTTAAATATAGATCTGGTAATTTCGATTTATTAGTTCTCTCTTATATCTGATGATGATGATGATTGATTTAATAGTTTAATAAATTTATTCTTACACTTGATGCTGAATTTATCACTGGCCGTCATAATTAAACCAAATATATATATATATATATATATATATATATATTTGGTGATAAAGCTCTATGGGGAGCTAAATCGACATAAGAGATCTAGAGGGAATTCGAAATGGAGAAATGTTTATGAATGACTTCGAAACCGCAAGTTTGATAGATATATCACTGGCCCAATTTCAACAAGGGCACAGACTAAAGTTGATGAACAGAGCATCAAAAAAGTTCATTGGAATTCTTTTTAATCATCTTCAATAGGCCATTGTATTCATTGAACAGTCACCAAACGCATTTTCAATCAAGTCCTGGTGGTCAACGACCCACTGTGAGAGTACAACGACAAAAAAAATAAAAGATAATTATTCAGTTGTCGCTATTACTAGTTGACGGATGATTAATAGGCGGAGGTATACTTATTAGAGATTCATTGGTCGGTGTCACTTGGTATGATGCCAGTACAAAGATAATGGATCTCAGACTTGTTGATTAGCATCATTGTGATACAACGAAGAGGCAGCATCAGAATCATCAGATCAAGATATCTCCACAATTTATTGTTGGTTGGCCATATAAATTTTGTGTAGTTGGCGAGCATTTACACCAAGGGAGGTCCCATGCGTCCTAATTGTTTGTCGGAGGCTTCATTTTGTTGATCGACATTATAGTCGCATAACAGTTTCTTAGTCGGAGGCTTCAATTTGGTGGTCGGCATCAAGGTCCATCCATGTACTCGGTGACCACTACTACACCATCACTAGATGAACTTTTACTGGTCGGCGTTACATATTTTCTGGTCAGAAGTACCCATTAGCTGGTCGGCGTTACCTATTTTCTGGTCAGAAGTACCCATTACTTGGTTGGCGTTACATATAATTGCTCGGAGACAGGACACTTTCATCGGACATTTTTTGTTGGTCAACACACCCATTATTGGTCAGTGACATATCCAGACCATCTATTATTGGTCGGCATAGGCTCCAGACATTCTTTTGTTGATCGATATAAGTTAAATTGGTTAGTGATCATCTAACACTAATCTATTATTATTGATCGGAGACCCCTACTGTAGATCGGAGGCTTCAATATATTAGTCGGTAGAAATTTGATCAGTGTGTTTTCAAGCAGGTTGGCAGATTGGAAAGAACATTATATGTTGGTTGGAAACTGTCTAACAGTGATTTATTGTTGATCGGGAGTAGGTCAGCAACAACTATTCATGGTCGAAAACCTCTATATATATTGATCGGCTATTACTATAGTATCAGAACATCTTTTGATCGACAACAGTGCAAAAGTTCGATATCTGATCATTTCTTTAAATACAACCCATTTTGGTTTGCAACTCAGAGGACACTTGGGTGACCCAAGTTGGGTCTCACGTGACGCTTGAACTCAAATATATTTAATTTTGTTAAAACCCATACTGGTTGTTTAATGATTTGATTTCTTGCACCACAAACCTTATATTTCACATTTTATAATAATTTCTAAAAACTAAATTATATTTAATACATGCTAGATTTTAAATAAATTTACAAAAACTCCTCATTAAATAAGCAGGCCTTGCATATGGGTATGACACATATTTGATAAAAAATTGCTTAAGCTTCATATATTTGGCACAAAACATACTATTTCATATTTTGAAAATTTTCTTTCCTTATGCTGATACACATCATATATTGTTTGGCTGAATAATTATTCTCATTACAATAAATATTTGATCTAGTCTCAATAGGTGTTCGGGCAGATTATTAAAATCCCATAGGTACAAGATTCAATACCGACGAAATCTCGGCCACAATCTTAAACTTTTGGAAACTGTTATTGCTCGACATCAGACAATTTTGCCTCGACAGATCAGCCAGACATATATTATTTCATAATTTGAAATGTATATTTTTATTGCCCGAGCAAATACATATCATATATTGACTGGATGACTAAATTATTCATATGATTAATTTATTTAGCCTACAAACATGGTAGGGCAAGTTATTAATCTCAGAATGGAGCTTGACGAGATATTTGTCATCATATATTCATCTCTAAATATATCTGCAATAGTTATTATATTTCACCCCAAGGGATAAGTTGGCCGGGGTGATTCTTATTCATATTCAGGCCCGGCAACGTTCTCGGCCATATTCTTATGTACTGGAAAATATTATTCTTATTCGAAATTATGCAATTTTGCCTCGACAGATCAACAAGATAGTTTATTATTATTTTGAATCATTTTTTATATATTCAGATGCATATTATGTATTCATCTTAGCAGGGAGCTCGGCAAAATATTTATAATCATATATTCAGCAGCAAGGAGGGCTCCATCATTTATTATATTTTATCCCCAACGAACTGTTGGTCAGGAAAATTCTTTTCTCTATATATATTCTGGAAACCAACTAAGGTTGGTCGGCATCAACAAACCACAAACATCATTTGGTCGGCAACAACCACCAACTCCGATTGGTCGGTAACAATAAATTTAACCAAGAATATTGGCATCACGGGTGATCTCAAGGGACACCCCAAACTAATCAAGAACATGCGTCACCTCCTGGGGCATCCACTGTCTAGGCAACAAGGCAATCGTGGTAAGATTATTACAACTAAGAAGGAACATTGGATGAAAATCATTCCATTGCTTAGGCCAAAAGATTGACAAGTCACTATAATTAAACAGAAGATGGAGCAAGTTCCATTGTCCATGCAAAATAGGGCAATTTGTCCTTCTACAGATATATACATATATATATTCATCATCAAACAACAAAGGAAGCATTCAAAGTTCATATTCCACACTTGGGGACTTCTATTACAGATATAGTTGTTCATTCGGTGGCACATTCTTATAACATCATGCAGTCGAGCATCATATTCAACTCCACAATCATACATGGTCGGGGCCCTGACCAATCATCATTCAGGAGTTGTTTTCTTGCTCAGGAGTTAGTTTTTGCTATTGAAGCTCATGAGGCGTATTCAGAAGTTCAGGAGGTATATTTAGGAGTTAGTTTTGCTGTTGAAGTTCAGGAGGTATATTCAGGAGTTTGTTTTGCTCTTGAAGTTCAGGAGGCATATTCATGAGTAATTATGCACGTGCTATTGAAGTTCAGAAGTCAGATTTAGCATCTAAAACACTGAGATCTTTACTATTGTTGTTCCGACCTTCACTGAAGGAGAATTTCTACTTATGCACAAAAGGAAGTTGGTCGGCTAGCCAACTAACCAACATATTTGAAGATTATGACAAGCTACAAGCGGCATACTATGGCATGGCTTCATCCAAATTCCTAGGGGTGATACATAGAATACGGAGTTCCTCAAAAGAGAGATTAGCAACCATGGTTCAGCCAGCATCATATGCCATCCAGGAGATAGTGCACTTTATGTTTAACAAATTAAGAAGGAAGATGAAGAATTTCACGAGAACCGAGCAACACTGCAGAATAAATACTCCATCCTTTAAGTGAACCATAAATCATGGAGCATTGGAGGCTTCTATTGACGCAAAAATCTTCCATCTACGAGGACAAGTCCGAAAAGGACCCCTTTCATCCTATGTGGCAATATTTATACTTTCTCGGCACCTGAGGAAAGTTGGTCGGCACCCGAGGATTGTCATTCGACACGCAAGGAGAGTTGGTCGGCATACCAAACAATTCATGGCATACCAAGCAACTGAAGGAAGATCAACCATCATAGAAGACTAAGAGTTAAATGTATTGTATATAGATATAAATGTATGAATGTATAAATAGATTATCTCTCTTTAACTCCTATTACTATAAATACATGTATTCCTTTAGCCGAAAGGAGGGACAACTAAGAGACACGATACACAAAATACACACATTTCTCTCTCTTTACACCATATTGTGTTATTGTAAACCCCTGGGAATAAAATAACAGTGGACATAGGCATTATTCATAATTGAACCACTTTAAAAACTTTTGTTTCTTATGTGTTTGATGTGATCACCATTTCATCTTCAATCATCATCTTCATACCTTCATTTTTATCTGTTGTTGATGCCGATAAGATATCAGGGATACTATTTCTAGTCATCAACAAAATGGCACCGTCTGCGGGAAGAGACACAAAACTCTTTCCTTATTTATGGATGAAGATCATCATCACAAGCTAAGTTTTTTTTTTACCTTTTTATATAAACAATTATATACACGTATAATTTCCTTCAGTCATGAATTTATATTCCCGAATGATATATTTTTCAATTCACATGATATTGCTATATACAATGATTTATCAGGCAATCTAAAAATTAGAGATGTCAATCACATCATTTTATTCATGCGAATAAATTACATACGCAATTTTTACTGAGACCCATATCTGCACAACTATGTTGCTTTTTCATGAATTTTAGATCTTTCAATACCTTATAAAATTTTCATTTGCATCATATCTATCTATCTGGATTGGGGAAATAAGAAAAGAGATGGTTAGGAATGATTTTCTCTCACTAAAGAAATCACAATTCTGACCCAGATCTACCTCCAAAGCTCCCATCAATTTGATTTATTTTTTAGGCCATTTCTATCAATTTCTGTCTTATTGGTTTAATGCAATTTTTACATAAACCCATCCATAGTGTTACGTGGGGTAACGATTTATTGGATACCCAAATTTCACAACAATTCAAAACGATTCTCTCTCTTCAAAATACTATTAATATCTTTACATATAGATCTGGTAATTTTGATTTATTAGTTCTCTCTTATATCTAATGACGATGATTGATTTAATAGTTTTATAAATTTATTCGTACACTTGATGCTGAATTTATCACTGGTCGTCAAAATGAAACAAAATATATATATATATATATATATATATATATATATATATATATATATATATATATATATATATATATGGAGATAAAGCTCTATGTGGAGATAAATCGATGTAAGAGATCTAGAGGGAATACGAAATGGAAAAATGTTTATGAATGACTTCGAAACCGCTAGTTTGATAGATATATCACTGGCCCAATTTCAACAAAGGAACAAACTCAAGATAATGAAGAGAGCATCAAAAAATTTCGTTGGAACTCTTTCTAATCATCTCCAATAGGCCATTTTATTCATTGAATAGTCACCAAACGCATTTTCAATCAAGTCTTGGTGGTTAACGACCCACTGTGAGAGGAAAACGACATCAAAAATAAAAGACAACTGTTCAGATGTCTCTATTACTGGTTGATGGAGGATTAATAGGTCGCGGAATACTTATTAGAGATTCATTCGTCGGTGTCACTTGGTATGATACCAGTACCCAGATAATATATCTCAGACTTGTTGATTAGCATCATTATGATACAACGAACAAGCAGCATCTGGAGAGTATTTACTATTGGTCGGCCATATAAATTTCATGCAGCTAGCGAGTATTTACACCAAGGTATGTCCCCGACCTCCTGATTTTTGGTCGGAGGCTTCATTTAGTTGATCTCCAATATAGTCGCACAACACTTCCTTGGTCGGAGGCTTCAATTTGGTGGTCGGCATCAAGTTCTAGCCATGTAGTTGGTGACCACTACTACAACATCACCAGATGAACTTTTACTAGTCAGCGTTACATATTTTCTGGTCGAAAGTACCCATTAGTTGATCGCCGTTAACTATTTTCTGATCGGAAGTACCCATTACTTGGTCAGCATTACAATTAATTGCTCGAAGACAGGACAATTTCACCGGACCATTTTTATTGGTCGACACACCCATTGTTGGTCAGTGACAGATCCATACCATCTATTGTTGGTCTGCCTAGGCTCCAGACCTTCTTTTATTGATTGGAATTAGTTAAATTGGTCAGTGATCATCTAACACTAATCTATTATTATTGATCGGAGACCACTAATGCAGATTGAAGGCTTCAATATATTGGTCGACGGAAATTTGATCAGTGTGTTTTGAAGCAGGTTGGTAGATTGGAAAGAATATTATATGTTACTCGGCAACCGTCTAACAGTGATTTATTGTGGATCGGGAGTAGATCGACAACAACTATTCATGGTCGAAAACCTCTATATATATTGATCGGCTATTACTATAATATCATTACATCTTTTGATAGACAACAGTGCAAAAGTTCGGTATCTGATCAGTTCTCTAAATACAACCCATTTGGGTTTGCAACTCAGGTATGCCCCGTGCGCGATTCGGACTTAACATGCGGACGAACGATCCGTTTGCGTCCGCACGATTCCCTGTCCAATAGATAGAAAAACACTTCCGAACCTCATTTGACACAAAGTCAACTCCCGAACTCGGGAGTGGTCCAAAGCACTTTCAAAGGTCTCTGAATTACCTTTCCAATGGTATGCCTCGTGCACGATTCTGACCAACGATTTACCCTCGGCGGCTAATTTTCTGAAAAAGCCTGAAACAAACTGCCAAACGGCAGGTCCAATAACCTGCCTATCGGCACCTTCCTGCTGACATGCATGAAGGGATCTAAGATGATTGGTAGTCCCCCGGGCCTGTAAAAGCAGGCCTTGACCTCATTTGCAAAAGGAGCCCAGATCTGATAGAAATCTCTCTGAACGAGTCCGAGAAACCTCTCTCGAAGGAAGCGTGATTTCAACTTCCAAATACCCTTTTTACTTCCACTTTCCATCATCCTCTACATCAAATTTGGGGAATTAACCACTCTCCATCATCATCCAAGTGCAAGGGCTTCTCTCCAACATCCAAGATCAAGCTCAAGATCTTCAAGAAGGTCCAACTTTCTCAACTTTCTCTTGAATTCTCTTAAATTCTCAATAACTTGTTTTTTTATTATTTAGCACTTTTATCATCTCATCTCACACATCCTAATATACTTTTTACCTAGTATTATTGCACATCTCTTATTTTCATATAAATAAAAACCCAAAAAAATAAGAAAAAGAGGGTTTGCTCATAAATTCCAAATAGGGATTCTCACACCTTTTCCACACTTTTCTCACAACTAAAACACCTTTTCTACACACATACACACACACACATGTAATACCCCGTATTTTCTGTGATATTTATTTATGGGATTAATTAATTAAATGCGTATTAATTGGAAATTAATCTGGGTTATAAATACTAATGTGATGCGAATTGGTATTTGATAATGTGCATATATGATTATATATGAACTTGGTATTATAAAAATTTGTCGTGGGATTTATATACGGCATTTTAGAAATTTGTGTTGAGACGCGTGGGACCGCCGCGTCACGGTATAATATTTTGATGATAAAAGTGAATTTAAAATCTATAATCCGTATGGTCGTTTTGAGTGCGCCAACGCGTCCGGAAGGGTCGAGATAGTCAGAAAACACTAGCCGGGGGTATAGTTTGGGTCCCGGGGTATCTTTAGGCCATTCCGGCACCATAAAGGGTATTTTAGTAATTTGGTATTTTTGGGTAATTAAAAGTGACGAAAATTGGAGTTCTTAATCTGATGTGGATATTGATCCACTAAGCCCATAACCAACCCACTTTAACTTATAAGGCTACGTAGGTCACCATTTAGGTTTTCATAATTTCCCAAATCAAAACCCTAGCCACCTTCAAGCCACCATTGGAGATAGAGCTTGGAGAGAGGAAATTCTGCAGAAAAACATCATCAACCTACACCAAAGTCAGAAATCAAACCAAGGCAAGTGTTTTAATCATATTTAAATTCGTAGAATGTTTCCTCCATGTTAGAAATTGATTAATTTCAACTGTTCTTGGAAGATAATGAAAACCCATGTAGTTTGAGGTTTAGAACTTGAAAATTGTGAAGAGAATTGCATGTAGTATGATAGGTAGATGTTTTATTGATGATATACATGATGGAACAGAAACTAAAACGGATTTTGTTGGGTTAAATTCATGATTCAAACTGTTAGGGTTCATGTTCTTGAGAAAAATCTGGAAACTAGGTTTTTTATGAAGATTGATCCATATGTAACCTTTAGATGTTGAATTATTGATTTATGGACGTTAGTAATACTGTAGGATTGTTATATGGCATTACTACGACGTTATATCTAAGAATCATACGTTAGAAATTAGTTTTGGGATGGATTAAAATCTGCAAAACGAAGCAGTCCGTAGCCATACATGTTCGATCGATCGATCGACATTCATCAGTCGATCGATCGACTGAATCGATCGATCGACATTCATAGGTCGATCGATCGACCTTCCCAGAATGAGTAAATTTTCCTTAATTTGATTTTAAATGGTGGAAACCCTCGGAGAATATGTTTGGAGACTTTGTGAATACCCTTAGCTTTAAGGAAGACCAGTAGTCATGATTATGAGATGGGACTCTAATCGGAATGTAATTTGAGGAATTATATTAAATAAATGAAATTTGTTATGTGAGATAATATTTGGGTTAATAGTACAAATTTGAATGAGTTGATGAAATAAGGTTTGGGGCAGAAGTAAAGACCTTAGGTATAAAGATATCATACGTGGGAATTATGGGAACTTAGTAGTCTATTCGAGATAGTTTTAAGTTTAAGGGATTACGACGTGAGACGTGTCGACTATTTGAATTATATATTAACGGGAGACTTGAAATATATAAGTTTGGTATAATGGTATAATAATGTAGAAAATACCTTATTAATATGGTGATATCTAAGATGTGTGAATGCTTAGTATATAGTTTATGTGTATAACATACCTACCATACTTGCTATCACGGGGGAGGTTTACGTTCGCTTAGGGCCTTCTTATCCTTGTGTTGCCCGGATATAGATTGGTTACCTTGATGAACATAGGTCATTGAAAGACTTATTGTGATATTAATAAGTCCGCTGACCATGGGAGCGTAGGTATGTGCGTGACCCATGTGATGGTGACTGTGTTCGCCTCCATTATTTGTGATGTTGTTATCAGTAAACTATTCCTGAGAGATTCGGAATATGTGATCCTTATGTACGTGATGTACCGGGATGGATAGCAGAGTATGTGTGCACTACAGCTTAGATTGCGGGGTGCTTATATTGTATATTTACGATGTGAACAATATACATTTAATTTAATGAGAACTTTCATGTTAATGTAGTGAATATATATATCACGGTATCATTTTGAGAAATAAATGGATTATCTAGTTGTATAATTTATGGCATATTGTACACTTGAGTTTATATTAAACCCCTACTTACTTACGAGCGTTATATGTTATTAGAACCGAGTAGTAATGATAGGTCCTATGACAGTCTAGCTAGATTCGATGTCACTTAGCTAGTGGGTTATGTCGTTTTAGATGGGTACTTGCGTTAGGAGTGCACAGTTAGACGAGAGGTGAGGATTATTATGTGAGTGTTCGTCCTAACATGTACTTTGCATTTAATGTTTTAAATGTTTTTAAAGCACTTGCAGGTTTTTAAAATAACTCCACATTCGGGCTCTGACCCGTTTGCTTTTCAAATCTCTTTTTCTTTGTAAAACCATTTTAGGTGCCCAGCCACAAGGACACCAAGCATAGGATTCTCATTCAAGAAGACGAGCTGTAGCTGTTTGTGGAAGCTACAGAGACTTGCTTTTAAACGCCTCTCTCATTTGGATTCCAGTCTCAGCATCTATCAGTTGTAGGGCATTTTGCCCAATTCTATTAGTCATCTTTTACATTTCAGTCTTCAGACTCTAGCATGTATTGCTCAGTATTCAGTTTTAGTTATTTACTTCAGTTTACTTAGTTATTGTGGGATTTGTATTGAGGAGTTTTTCCTCCAGACTTTATTTACTCTATTGTAATGGTTATTCATTTTATTTCAGTATGGTGAATGGTGTTATTTAGTTATTCATTCTCTTGTTGCATGTTAATCAGATTTAATAAAATTTGGCACTTACTTTTTAAATACTAGGTGGTTAGTAATCTTTAAAATGTTTTCGACAGTGATGCTATTAACTGAACCAACTTGGCATTTTGAATTAATTTAATAAAGGAGTAGCTACCCGGTATTTAATTAGTCGGGGTGTCACAGGTGGTATCAGAGCATCAGGTTCTAGTGTCCTTTAGGATCTGTACGGCTTGTTACGTTTTCCGCTGAGCTTTCTTTGATGTAGAGCCCTATGTTTAGGATTTTCGATATCTTTGGTGAGATTTCATTCTCCTGCTTTAATACAAATAGTAGTGAATCTTATTTGCGATCGGGTGTATTCGTGTGCCCAACAATGCAGTACGTCAGGCGAAGTCAGATGGGTGAATAGTAGGAGGCAAACTTATATTGAGAATAATTGATATATTTAAAGAGGGATGACAGTAGTTGAAGTCACCAATACTATGGCATGAAAGTCTTGAATGATATAAAAGGCTAAGACGCAACCTGAGACTTCAGGGTAGGGCTATAGTAAGAATGGGGTCAATTCGACACATCCAACAAGGTTGGAATGGGAGTAAAAGAATTTATGTAACATTGAAGAGAACCAGCAGTAGAAATACTCTAAAGGAGGAGACGACATGTGTTAGCCAAACGAACACAAAGTATCCAAAGAATTGGACTCGTGTCGGCATATGGCAAATATAGAGTGAAAGATTTGAGGAAAAAAATTTCTTATCACGTGAGAGCGGAGTTTCTATGGGGAGAAACAATAACCACACTTATAGTGGGATGTAACGTCGAGAGAAGGCGTACATGAATGGTTGACCAAAAGTTCCGTGATCAATGTTTAGGGTGAGAAACGAATGTCGTTCTGAACTCACACGAAAGGTCCGGACGGAGGTCACTTTGTGAGGAGAAACAAAATTATTTAGTGAAGTTATAACAAATGGTAAGTCCTTCGGGAAGGATTCTGCTTGGACGGTTAAAACAAATGGTATTGTTGCATAGTGTTAAAAATTGGAGGTAAACATTCCCGAATGGGGAGACACGAGAATCGAGGACCTTACATAAAGTAAGACTGGAAAACTGGTGTTGGAGAAGCACCACAATGGGAAGACCCAATGGAGAAACCATTAATATGATCCGATAGAGGGATTACTAACGAGCGATGATGATTTCAGTAAAAGAGGTGGAAATTAGTAGTGTGATCCTTAGGGCCGTCAACACTAAGGAAACAATAGAGATAGTCATTTGAGTCGAGACTACCAACGTCCAAAAGATGGACCACCTTAACATGATTTGTGAGACAAAAGGTAAGTGGAGTATGTGTAGAGTTATTTCTGTGTGGTATGTACAGGAACCATTTGAGTAGCCGAGACGATTGGTAAAATAGAAGTATGAGTTACATTCTCAGATGTGATGTATGTTAGTCCTAGCGGGAATGAGTTGCTACATTTGTCACTATTGTTATTTTCACTTGAGAGTCGAATTTAGTGAGTATATCCGTAACTTTATTATATTCATGAGAACGTTTTTCCCTGATAGCGTGGGGGATTTACTTTTATTGTCATCCGCGGAGGATGAATGGGTATAATAATAGCGGTGTTGCTTTATTGATATTACTCGTTTTAGTGTTGTATTATACAAGTATGTGATGATATTATTTATGGTTTTATTTATATATATGATTATACCGATAATATGCTCCGTAAATCTCGCGAGTGGTATTCTCTTTAGTTTCGTATTATTTGAACTTATATTTGAATTGTTAAATTCATTGGGATCTGGAAAATCACGGTTGTTACTATTTGATCCTTGTGGTATTTTTATATGGTTGAGGAGCACGTTGTCATGAGATTTTGATATGACACGAATGTTGGGCACCCGCCAAAATTCCTGTTTCCCGGGCTATGGCTTGATAAAGCATACACGGAGGTGGTGAGGCCTGGTGACTCAATCAAAGTGTTGTAATTTCAAAAAGACATTGTGGTCTCAGATATTGAATCCCATTATGCGTAGGGATTTCATTATTATGAGTAGTATGTAATTGATTTGCTATACAACTAAGAGTTAGTTGGTTTTTATAATTAACGATAGAGAAGTTATAACAAAAGTGCATTGTTTTATTCCCCATTAGAGGTTTGGGAGATTATACTCATAGTTGTATGTCTGGGGACGGGATTTTGAGAACCCCGATCTTAATTACGTGGTGTATATGGAATGTGATTACCATCAGTGTCAAGAGAAAGTGACATTCGAAGAGAGATCCTTGTTTAAGTGTCATTGCGGCAAAATGTAACTTTGTTAAGAAACGAGAGTGTAGGGGTACATGCTATGGACAGGGCTTAACTAATTCCGATGACCAACAATGTTAGGTAGTAGTGTATCGGGGGGGTTCCTTGCTTGGATTTCGCTTTGCGAGACACTCCACGCATGAAACTTAGCGTAAGATTGGTAGTAGGGAGAAGTGTGGCCCTTCGTTCATGAATTGGGTACCTCTATAGATACGTGAGTATGTAGTTATAACGGGAAGTTACAAAGAGTAAATTATGTTGTAAGGCCATTAGAGCCAGTTGTTAGTAAATTACGATGTAAGTACTAATAATATTAGGTTTGGCACGGCATGTTGAAGGACGCATTGAGGATAAGGAGAATTTAGGATTTTTAATTCAGTAGTGATTGAGAACGCCCAAGTAGTATAGCGCCGTTGTATTTACAGTGACGATAAAGGGTTTGAGATTTGTATAGAGCATAATGTTAAAGAACCATATAGTTGGGATATAAGGGGCAGAGGCACCTTGAATTGCTAAAGTGTAAATAAAAGGGATAGGGAACATGAACAAGCGAGATTATTACTTATGAGGTTAACATCATAAGAAAAAGTGTAAGTGAATATCATGTGTAGTAAGTGTAGCACGTTCAAAGTTGGAGATTTATTTTATTTTCGAGATAGTTGGGTTGTTGTAATTATTTCGAGAGATCCGTTATATTAAATTGAAGATGAGAATAGTGGTTTCTTATTTTATTGTGGGATTTGGATGTTGTATACCTTATTATTTGTGGATTAGTTTAGTTTATCGATAGTAGCGCATCATTCGCTCTCTCCGAGCGGGCGGGGTGTTTTTCCCATGAATCAAATGTTGAGAATAACTCAAGCGTAAATATAATGAGGATGTCAATCAGGTACGAAGTTTATTTATGTACAAAGTAGTGAAAAGAGGTAAAGATCCAAACTTTTTGTATCCGTCGGGAGAATAAGATCATCAAGAAACTCGAACGGGGGAAAGTATATGTGAATAGCGGCATTGAAAGAGGGATAGTAAATAGTGGACCAATTAGGGTTAGATGAACCACCAAATAGTTTTGTACCAAGTCGACGATTCCAAGTTGGAGGGTCTAGTGGTAAAAGTGAGGAAGGGTTATGTGGTACATGTTGTCCAGAAGAAGAGAACTGGTTGTATACTTGGAGTAATTTACACTATTAGATAGTGAACACGCCGATACGTGGTTTGATGTAGTGCTATTTAGAACTGGGATGAAATCCCCGATATCCACATTCAAGTGGGGTAACTATAAGTAGTGAGATATAACGATTCAAACGGAGGGTTGTAGCACCTAAAACCCGAAGTGCAGGAGCAAGGGGATTAAAGATTGATAGATTGTATGAAAGAAATTTTGGATCCATTGAAAATTTTATTCCATATCGGGTATAACTAGTGAGGTACACTGTAGACATGAGGAACAGATATTACCAAATGGTAACGCTAATGGGGGGGGGGGAGCACCCGTATATATTTATGGTGGACAAAGTACGTTTAAAGGTCCGTGTAACACCAACAGGCTGACGTGGTTTTCACTTGTGTAAAGGTCATAACGTCGGGAGTAGATATTCAAAGAGTGAGCAAGTAGTCAGATTATTATTAATTTCTTCCAGAAGGAGTGTTTCATGTTTTGATAAACGCTGGAGTTAATGCGTAGTGAGGTGCGGACTCATAATGATATTGAGTTAATATAACCAGTGAAGTAAGGTATTTTTCTATGTTGTTTAATAAGAGCACAACGTGAGGTGCATTGATCGAAGATTATTCTGATTAAGTATCGAGTATGTCAAACAAGCTTGTTGTGAAGATTTTACTGGTTTGGGCTTTTCATATTAATTGTTTTGGTATACTAGAGGTTACCTAAATTTTCCTGTCAGCTTTACTTTTTCCGAATTTCGGGACGAAATTCAGTTATTAGGGGGGAAGTATGTAATACCCCGTATTTTCTGTGATATTTATTTATGGGATTAATTAATTAAATGCGTATTAATTGGAAATTAATCCGGGTTATAAATACTAATGTGATGCGAATTGGTATTTGATAATGTGCATATATGATTATATATGAACTTGGTATTATAAAAATTTGTCGTGGGATTTATATACGGCATTTTAGAAATTTGTGTTGAGACGCGTGGGACCGCCGCGTCACGGTATAATATTTTGATGATAAAAGTGAATTTAAAATCTATAATCCGTATGGTCGTTTTGAGTGTGCCAACGCGTCCGGAAGGGTCGAGATAGTCAGAAAACACTAGCCGGGGGTATAGTTTGGGTCCCGGGGTATCTTTAGGCCATTCCGGCACCATAAAGGGTATTTTAGTAATTTGATATTTTTGGGTAATTAAAAGTGACGAAAATTGGAGTTCTTAATCTGATGTGGATATTGATCCACTAAGCCCATAACCAACCCACTTTAACTTATAAGGCTACGTAGGTCACCATTTAGGTTTTCATAATTTCCTAAATCAAAACCCTAGCCACCTTCAAGCCACCATTGGAGATAGAGCTTGGAGAGAGGAAATTCTGCAGAAAAACATCATCAACCTACACCAAAGTCAGAAATCAAACCAAGTCAAGTGTTTTAATCATATTTAAATTCGTAGAATGTTTCCTCCATGTTAGAAATTGATTAATTTCAACTGTTCTTGGAAGATAATGAAAACCCATGTAGTTTGAGGTTTAGAACTTGAAAATTGTGAAGAGAATTGCATGTAGTATGATAGGTAGATGTTTTATTGATGATATACATGATGGAACAGAAACTAAAACGGATTTTGTTGGGTTAAATTCATGATTCAAACTGTTAGGGTTCATGTTCTTGAGAAACATCTGGAAACTAGGTTTTTTATGAAGATTGATCCATATGTAACCTTTAGATGTTGAATTATTGATTTATGGACGTTAGTAATACTGTAGGATTGTTATATGGCATTACTACGACGTTATATCTGAGAATCATACGTTAGAAATTAGTTTTGGGATGGATTAAAATCTGCAAAACGAAGCAGTCCGTAGCCATACCTGTTCGATCGATCGATCGACATTCATCAGTCGATCGATCGACTGAATCGATCGATCGACATTCATAGGTCGATCGATCGACCTTCCCAGAATGAGTAAATTTTCCTTAATTTGATTTTAAATGGTGGAAACCCTCGGAGAATATGTTTGGAGACTTTGTGAATACCCTTAGCTTTAAGGAAGACCAGTAGGCATGATTATGAGATGGGACTTTAATCGGAATGTAATTTGAGGAATTATATTAAATAAATGAAATTCGTTATGTGAGATAATATTTGGGTTAATAGTACAAATTTGAATGAGTTGATGAAATAAGGTTTGGGGCAGAAGTAAAGACCTTAGGTATAAAGATATCATACGTGGGAATTATGGGAACTTAGTAGTCTATTTGAGATAGTTTTAAGTTTAAGGGATTACGACGTGAGACGTGTCGACTATTTGAATTATATATTAACGGGAGACTTGAAATATATAAGTTTGGTATAATGGTATAATAATGTAGAAAATACCTTATTAATATGGTGATATCTAAGATGTGTGAATGCTTAGTATATAGTTTATGTGTATAACATACCTACCATACTTGCTATCACGGGGGAGGTTTACGTTCGCTTAGGGCCTTCTTATCTATGTGTTGCCCAGATATAGATTGGTTACCTTGATGAACATAGGTCATTGAAAGACTTATTGTGATATTAATAAGTCCGCTGACCATGGGAGTGTAGGTATGTGCGTGACCCATGTGATGGTGACTGTGTTCGCCTCCATTATTTGTGATGTTGTTATCAGTAAACTATTCCTGAGAGATTCGGAATATGTGATCCTTATGTACGTGATGTACCGGGATGGATAGCAGAGTATGTGTGCACTACAGCTTAGATTGCGGGGTGCTTATATTGTATATTTACGATGTGAACAATATACATTTAATTTAATGAGAACTTTCATGTTAATGTAGTGAATATATATATCACGGTATCATTTTGAGAAATAAATGGATTAGCTAGTGGTATAATTTATGGCATATTGTACACTTGAGTTTATATTAAACCCCTACTTACTTACGAGCGTTATATGTTATTAGAACCGAGTAGTAATGATAGGTCCTATGACAGTCTAGCTAGATTCGATGTCACTTAGCTAGTGGGTTATGTCGTTTTAGATGGGTACTTACGTTAGGAGTGCACAGTTAGACGAGAGGTGAGGATTATTATGTGAGTGTTCGTCCTAACATGTACTTTGCATTTAATGTTTTAAATGTTTTTAAAGCACTTGCAGGTTTTTAAAATAACTCCACATTCGGGCTTTGACCCGTTTGCTTTTCAAATCTCTTTTTCTTTGTAAAACCATTTTAGGTGGCCAGCCACAAGGACACCAAGCATAGGATTCTCATTCAAGAAGACGAGCTGTAGCTGTTTGTGGAAGCTACAGGGACTTGCTTTTAGACGCCTCTCTCATTTGGATTCCAGTCTCAGCATCTATCAGTTGTAGGGCATGTTGCCCAATTCTATTAGTCATCTTTTACATTTCAGTCTTCAGACTCTAGCATGTATTGCTCAGTATTCAGTTTTAGTTATTTACTTCAGTTTACTTAGTTATTGTGGGATTTGTATTGAGGAGTTTTTCCTCCAGACTTTATTTACTCTATTGTAATGGTTATTCATTTTATTTCAGTATGGTTAATGGTGTTATTTAGTTATTCATTCTCTTGTTGCATGTTAATCAGATTTAATAAAATTTGGCACTTACTTTTTAAATAATAGGTGGTTAGTAATCTTTAAAATGTTTTCGACAGTGATGCTATTAACTGAGCCAACTTGGCATTTTGAATTAATTTAATAAAGGAGTAGCTACCCGGTATTTAATTAGTCGGGGTGTCACAACACACTTACAAAATAAGAGATTTCTCCATTTGGATTTTTGGGTTAAACCCCACCACTCGTTTTACTTGCGAACTACGTGGACTTTGATGCCTTTATAGGCTACGTAGGCGTCTCGGTGTAAAACCCAAGACTCGAGTCCTTTCTCTCACTTTTTCTCTCATTTTCTATCTTCTCTAAATCCATTTTTCTTATATTATATATATATATTTGTTCTTAGTGACGCATTACCTCATATGCATTGTCGTTCCCTTATAACGATCAACGTAGGGGTAATCGCGTAAATCTTATTTTTCTAATATCACTCTTATATCTTCCTACGGATTACTCGCTTTATCTTTTCCATGATACAAGTCGAAGATTCCTACCTCCATTCTATATATATACACATGCACACATCTCACGAGGGGAAACATAAAGGAAAATAGCAAATATTCATGATAGACCGAAAGGGCGAAATGGGTGCCTAACACCTTCCTATTTCGTAACTAAGCATCTGAAAAACGTCGCTATTGCCGTTTAACACAAGGTTAAACTGTATAAGCAACTCCGAATGTTTGTTGAAGAAACCCTTTTCTTTTGAAAAATAAAAATTATAAACAAGATTTGTTTACAAAGAAACTTATGTACGAGATTAATTAAGATTGTGTAATCAGTTTTTAAAACTAAGGTAGTTTCAAAAATAAAGCACACTTAAAGAATGAGGTGAGTAGATGAAGATAATCAACACAATGATTTTTAACGTGGTAAAACCTCTCCCAACAGAGGAAACATCCACGGTGACTTCTAAGTCACAAAAGCAAAAATCCACTAATAACAAAAATCAGTTACAAACAACACAACATGCAAGCACACAAAACAACCTATTCTAAGTTTAGGAATATACCCCACTTGGCTCCTTCTAACTTCTGATAGATCTGATTTGTTGTTGATGTTTCTCCAGTTTGCTAACTTCCTTCGCTTTAGCTTCTTTACGTCGACTCAATGATCTCAGATCTTAAACACAACACTTCCAGTGTAGTAGTGTGTTAAGTGTCTGTGTAGTGATTCCTATTCACATGCATGAACACACACACACTTAGATTTACAAACAGTCCTATACAAATTACATATAAAGTCTATATGCAGTGATATTGTTATTTTTCTTTCTTACAAAACTAAAAACCTTTTTGACCTTTAAGACAATCCCAGATTCCACGGAGATCTTGCTTAAGAAATCGGTCAAGACCTTTCTCAATCTCTTTTGAAAATATTTAGGAGATTGAAAACCCTCCAAGTGCGAATCCAACTAGGTCAGGTTAAGTTTTGTAAAAACAGAAACTGTAAAACATTTTAAAATAAAAACAGAAATGATTTTCTTAAACCAAGTTGAAAATATGCAGATCTAGTGAGAAATGTAACATTCAAAGTATAGATATAACGTTTCTATGGAAAAAGAAACAAGATCTTCACTCTTCAGTTTAAGTTGTGTACAAGATCCAAAATCATGAGGTTACAGCAACGATATGAACAAACCAATCTCTCTCTGTCTTTTTCAAACACTCAGGTTGTGTTTGGGGTAAGGTTTTTATGAAGGTTTGTTTCAGAGACGAAGTGTTTAGGGTTAGGGTTTGGTTTTGGATAACTGTTTCCCTTTCTCTCTCTTCTCTGTATTCTTTTTCTCTCTTCTCTCACTTCTCTCTTCTCTCTCTTATTTTTTTCTCTCACAGAAGACCAATGACCAAAAGTTCTGTAAGGCAGAGAAGGGAAGGGTATATATAGTGCCTGGGGAAGGTTCTGGATGATCGAGGCAAATCAAAGGCTAAGATTAAGTCTACAAGGGTTTTGACTTGATCCAACGATTATAGATAAGCGGTGGTTTAAAAGCATTGTGATTGGTTCATATGTATGCACTGGGATTAACCAAGAACGCATGCAGGCCTTTGATAAGAAATGATCCAACGATCACTAATGAACCTGGTTATTCTCTCACACAACAAACACAAATACATAAGCCCGGAGGATGACAAGTGTAAGCTGGTTATAGGCTCTCACACGCGCATCTAAATAATTACAAAACATCACCCTGAAGTCTCTAGCGCTTTGAGATCGTACCCAACCAAACAATTCAGTGAAAACTGAAGTTCCCAAAATAGCATATTTACCCCAAAAACTATATTATCCCATTTATTAATAAAAACATTTGTTCAAAAAATATTTAAAAAAATGTTTAAATTTATTTAAAATGATTTAAAAATTCCCAAAAAATTATTAAAGCTCCAATTCAAGGGGAATTAAACACACACTCAATTCTAATCAATATGAACACATGTATGCACTTCTAATTGTGTGTGGTGTGATTCATTTTGTATCTTCATAGATCATTGAAGGGGATTGGAGAGACAAGTTCTGAGCCTTTTTGGTTTCTAGGATAGACAACAAATTTTGTCACTATTTCCAAACTAGTTGAGCACTTATACAATGTAGACTTAAGTAAGTCAAAGGTATAAGGTGCTTCAGCATCCAAACCCTTTCCGAATTATTTTGGTTTCGCACGCACCAGTGTGTCTTTGGATGCCATCCTTCGGGGTGGCTTCCCCTTTTTCTTTTGTCTGTTTTGAGTAAAATAGACTGGCGACTCTGAATCTCTCTACATTCTTCACACCTCACAAAATTGACGCCGGCCGAAGGGCTCTCCCGAGAGGGAACGCGCGGGATTCGAAGGATCCTTCCTCCCTCCACGGCGGGGATCGGGGGATGGACACAGTGGCGACTCTGCTGGGGAGTGTATTTTTTTGTGGGCTTGACTCTATATACATAGATGATATTTTTGTTTATGTTTTCCCCCATATCTGCATGTTCCCCTTTTTTTATATGTATCCCATGCTTATGCTTATGTTCACACACTTGTAGAAAATTCTCCATGTACACTTCACACCACGTGCACCTAGGATCACATGTATATCCCCATGTTGCATGCATCACCCATCCATACTTGGTGTACCTTTTGGGGAACTTGTACTTGGGTCCCTGTTTTGGCATAATCAAGAAAGGAATGCTCATCATAAGATACTAATAAGACAATCATGCATGATTCACACGATATCACCAAAGAGCATTGCTATTGACCAAATTTTACCCAGTAATTGGAGGGTCACTTCGTGATGGGCGCTGGTCTGGCAGGTCGCAATTAGCCTGAGCGATATGACTCTCACCTTTCATTGGCCAAGTACCTTCGACGTATATCGAACGATTCCCCCGCATCGTACCACTTGACCGAAGTCATGACAGGAGGTATATCGCAGGGAACTCGTTCACGTACGCCGAGTATATCGAATTCTCTCTCACACGTACCATCCCCACGAGGTATATGGTGAGGCAATTCACGTACACTCAGGTATATGAAATGGCTTGCCCACATGTACCGATTGCCTGCAAGAGCAAGACGTATATCGTGGAAGCCACGCCAAAGGGGGGAACCCATGCCGATTCACCCAACCAACTGTAGACCCGCATATAGGTGTCAAACCTAGGACATGCACTTTAGATTACCGGTTTCGACTCGAAACTCTGCCAAAATTTCGGGTCAATCTTCTGCCCAACTTTCGCGCATTTTTAAAATGGGACTCTATCCGCGAGCCTGGTTACAAGTCCAAATGTAGCTTTGCATATATTAAGACCCCCACTTCTTCAGGCTCGGGTCCCGTCGGGCATTGCATTTAGGAGAATTAAATACAAGTGAGAACATAATAATCATAATAATCATGCCGAGTTTCAAAAATCCAAATACATTTCTCCCTTCTTTATCAAAAATCCAAAAACATTTCTCCCTTCTTTATCAAAAATCCAAAAACATTTCTCCCTTTTTATCAAAAATCCAAAAAAAGTTTCTTCCTTTTTTTTTCAAAAAAAATAAATCACATCCTGCGCCTTCTCGGGTTGATCGCACGCCCTTGGCCTGGCTCCCTATTGGCTTAGGTCTTCAGTCAAATCACCCTGGAATTTTATCTATTCCTCTACTACTTCTTTCGAATCCAAAATCCATCCATCCACCATGGAGAATGCAGATCAAGCACCAGTCATACAACCGAATATGCTGACAGTCCTAGCTCAGCTCGTGCCCAAGATTGACAACCTCCAAGCTGAGGTCCGAGAAATGCAAAGAAGCCAAGGTCCTATTCCTCAAGAGCCCGAGGCCCTGTTCCCTCGTGCCATGGGTCCACTCGAGCCCATCTGGGTCCCGGAAGAATATCAGCACGCTCCGCGTGCCCCTCCTGCTAATGGGCCGCCGCCAGCCCAGCTTCCAATGCCAAACATTGCCCAGCCTATGGATAACTTGCTTGTGGTTGCTGATCCAAAGGAGGAGGAGTTGAACAAAGTCAAAGAATATCTTAAAATGCTCAGTAAGAAGTTTGACCAAGTCAGGATCTCTGGAAATTACATGGACTACACCCATATGTCTCCTTATCCTAAAGCAAGGTTACCCGAGAAGTTCAAGATGCCAAATGTCGAGAAGTCAGGAGGGAGTGGTCCCCCTATTGTCCATCTTCACAGTTATTATCAATCTATGACTCTACTAGGGGCTTCTGAAGAGGTGATGGCCCAACTATTTCAGCAAACTTTGAAAGACAGTGCTCTCCGATGGTTTTTGTCTCTTGAGGAATCCAGAATTCGTAGCTGGGAGGATGTAGCCCGAGAATTGATGTCGCAATACAAATGCAATGAAGATCTCGAGGTCACCCGTCGGGATTTAGAGCTGCTCAAACAAAACTATGGAGAATCAGTCAGTAACTTTATAGCCCGATGGAGGGAAAAATAAGCTACCATGACTAATTGGCCATTGTGACACCCCGACTAATTAAATACCGGGTAGCTACTCCTTTATTAAATTAATTCAAAATGCCAAGTTGGCTCAGTTAATAGCATCACTGTCGAAAACATTTTATTATTACTAACCACCTAATATTTAAAAAGTAAGATGCCAAATTTTAATTTAAAGTCTGATTAACATGCAACAAGTGTAAAGAAGAATAATAACATCATTCACCATAATAAAGTAAATAGGATAAACGTCACATGATATAAATAAAACTGGAGGAAAACTCCTCATAATACAATCCCACAACTGAAGTCAATAATGAAATACTGAATACCGAATGAATACATGCCAAAGTCTGAAAACTGAAATGGAAATGTATCTAATAGAACTTGGGCAACATGCCCTACAACTGAGGAATAATGAATAAGGAATCCAAATGATATAAGCGTCTAAAAGCAAATCCCTGTAGCTTCCACCAGCTACAGCTCGTCATCAGAGTGAGAATCCTATGCATGGTGACCTTGTGGCTGGGCACCTAAAATGGTTTTACAAAAAGATAGATTTGAAAGCAAACGGGTCAGAGCCCGAATGTGTAGATATTTTAAAAACCTGCAAGTGCTTTAAAAACATTTAAAACAGTATATGTAAAGTACATGTTAGGACGTGCTCTCGCATGATATACTCACCTCTCGTCTAACTGTGCACTCCTAACGTTCCTGTCCCCATTCCTGTGTTATCTCATAACTATCTACGAGTTTCTACACAACTACTAGGTTCACGTTTAATTACCAACCTTAACAATTAAGTAGAGGGTTCTACTTTAATTCCCGGATTCCCAATTATTAACAAAACCATTAATTGATAAAATTTCCCTTTTTATCTTTTCATAACATTACCATAATTATACTCACAATTTAACATAGTAAATTCCTTCTCATATAACCGTATATTTTGCACATCATAAATATACTAAACAAGCACCCGGCAAATCCAAGCTGTAGTGCACACATACTCTGCTATCCATCCAGGTACATCACGTACATAAGGATTACATATTCCGAATCTCTCAGGAATAGTTTACCGATAACAACATCACAAATAATGGAGGCGAACATAGTCACCATCACATGGGTCACGCACATACCTACGCTCCCATGGTCAGCGGACTTATTAATATCACAATAAGTCTTTCTATGACCTATGTTCATCAAGGTACCAGTCTATATCCCCCCCGTAGGCACACAAGGATTAGAGGGTCCTAAGCGAACGTAAACCTCCCCCGTGATAGCAAGTATGGTAGGTATGTTATACACATAAACTATATACTAAGCATTCACACATCTTAGATATTTCAATAATAATAAGGGTATACTCTACATCATTATACCATTATTCCCAATTCATATATTTCAAGTATCCCGATAATATATAAATTAAATAGTCGACACGTCTCACGTCGTAATTTCTTAACTTAAGGCCTATCTCGAATAGACTATTAAGTTCCCATAATTCCCACATATAACATCTATATAACTAAGGTCTTTACTTCTTCCCCGAATCTTATTTCATCAATTTATTCAAATTTGTACTATTTGCCCCAAATATAATCTCACATAACGAATTTTATTAAATTTAGAATAATTCCTCAAATTAAATTCAAATTAAAGTCCAATCTCATAATCATGTCTACTGGTCTTCCTTAAAGTTTAAGGGTAATCACAATGTCTCCGATAAAATTATTCAAGAGTTATCATCATCAAAATTCAATTAAGGAAAACTTCATTCATTCTGGGAAAGTCGATCGATCGACCTTGGCTTTCGATCGATCGATGGTGGTCGATCGATCGACTCATGAATGTCGATCGATCGATCGCACCAGGTCTGCTACGGACTGCTTCGTTTTGCAGTTACAGTTTCGACCCAAATCACCATTTTTAAGCATGAAACTTCAAGATAAGGTTACTATAACGTTATACTAACATCCTACATCATTGATAACATTCTAAATCCCATAATTCATTATTTAAAGGCTTACTTTGGATTAAAACTACATCAAAATAATTCCCAGATTTCTTCCATTCAAGAACATTATTAAGTATCTTCCAATTCTATCTTTTAATCATCAAAGTTCTGCTTTCAACATATAAATTCATCCAGAATATATACTACATGAAATTCCTACATAAATCATGTCCTTTAACTTTCAATTCATGGGTCTAATTTATCTCCAAAAGTCAATTTCGAAAATTCCTACACATGGATACATATCTTGAATTAAAAGAGTTTAAAATCACTTGCCTCAATTATCTCAGAATTTGGTGTAGAATCTTTGATAGTCAAGTTGTTCCTTCTCTCACTTTTCTGCAGAATTCTTCCCTCTCTTTCTCTTTCAAGTTCTTCTCAAGGTTTCCTTCTCTCTCTCTCTCTCAAGCTTTTCCCAAGGTTGAAGATAATGGAGAATGGATGTGTGAAATGGTTTGTGGGAGTTGGGAGTATATTTCAACTTCTCCCGTAGCCCATTAAGTCTCTAAATGGTAGTAGTGGGTTAAGTGGGTTAAGGAAATAGTCAGCTTATTAATTCCATTTTCGTCACTTTTTAATTCCCAAAAATGCAATTTACCAAAATACCCTTTTTGATGCCGGTATGGCCCACAAATACCCCGGGACCCAAACTAAACTTCCGGCTAGTGTTTTCTGACTATCTCGACCCTTCCGGACACGTTGGTGCACTCAAAACGACCATACGAATAATGGAACTAAAATTCACTTTTTAATTTAATAACAATATACCATGACGTGGCGGTCACACGCGTCAAGCAAAATTCCCAAATTGCCGTATATAAATCTCACGACAATTTCAGTATTACCAATAATCATATAATGCCAAGTATACACATTATAATAAAATACTAACTCACATCTCGTTAATATTTTTATCCAGATTAATTTCCAATTAATAAACATTTAATTCAATTAATCCCCAAAAATAAATATCGCAGAAAATACGGGGTATTACATACTTCCCCCCTAATAACTGAATTTCGTCCCGAAATTCGGAACTAGTAAGTACCTGGTAAGAATAACTCTGGATATCGATCGCGCATGTCATCCTCGCGCTCCCATGTGGACTCCTCGACATTATGATGTCGCCACTGAATACGCACTAACGGGACTATCTTTGACCGCAACTTCCGCTCACTACGGTCCAGAATAGCAATAGGCCCCTCCTCGTAGGAGCTATCCGGCTGGAGATCAATATCCTCCACAGCAATGAGAGAATGAGCCAAATCATCTCTAAGGTATTTCCTAAGCGAGGAAATATGGAACACATCGTGAATCCGATGTAAATGCTCCGGTAACCCAAGTCTATACGCAACTGGCCCAATCCGCTCAATAATAGGAAATGGTCCCACATATCTCGGTGCCAACTTCCCTTTCTTCCCGAAACGCATTATCCCCTTCATAGGAGATACTCTGAGCAAAACCTGGTCCCCCACTTGGAACTCTCTGAAGAATCTCTTCGCATCAGCATAACTCTTCTGTCTGTCCTGAGCCACCCGAATGCGACTGCGAATCAATTCTATCCTTGCCGAAGTATCCTGAATCACTTCCGGCCCAAGTAGTTTGTTGTCCCCCACCTCCAACCAACATGCTGGGGAACGACAAGGTCTACCGTACAATGCCTCGAATGGAGCCATGCCAATGGTGAACTGATAGGAGTTGTTGTAAGCAAACTCCACCAGTGGAAGGTACTGCTCCCATCCTCCCTCAAAGTCAATGGTGCACATACGTAGCATGTCCTCCAACATTTGATTTGTGCGATCGGTCTGTCCGTCGGTCTGCGGGTGATACGCCGTACTCAACCGCAACTCCATGCCCATGGCCTTCTGAAAACTCTCCCAAAACCGTGAAACAAATATCTTGTCTCGGTCAGACATGATATTTAGGGGCACACCGTGAAGTCTCACTATCTCTGCTATAAAGAGCTGGGCATACTGTCCCGCAGTGTAGTCTGTCCGTACGGGTAGAAAATGAGCGACTTTTGACAACCGGTCTACAATCACCCAAATGGAGTCGTGGCCTCTCTGCGACGTAGGCAACCCCGTGATAAAGTCCATAGAGATGCTCTCCCACATCCACATCGGGATCTCTAATGGCTGTAGCAGTCCTTCCAGTCTCTGATGATCCACTTTTACGAGTTGACAAGTGGCGCATTTTGAGACAAACTCGGCAATGTCCCTCTTCATCCCGCTCCACCAATACTGGCGTCTCATATCTTGGTACATTTTGTCCCCTCCGGGATGTACCGCTAACCGTGAGCGATGCGACTCTGCCATCACCTCATTCCGCAATTCCTCCCCCTCCGGAACTACCAATCTCCCATTGAAGCGTAATCCCCCGTCTGAGCTAACGGTATAGGATTCGGCTCCCTCTGCTAATAATCGGACTATCTGATCCTGACAGAACGAGTCTTTTGCCTGTGCCTTCACAACCTTCGTAACAATCTGCGGTGTAACAGTCATCACCGACATGAATGATCGGGCCACTGCATCCTGGTGTCCGAATTCCTTCCACTTGGCCTTCCACACATCTGCCACCTCATCTACCGGTCTACGGCTCAACGCGTCTGCCACTACGTTAGCCTTTCCCGGGTGGTACTGGATGTCGAACTGGTAGTCTTTCACAAACTCAAGCCACCTACGCTGCCGCATATTCAACTCCTTCTGTGTGAACAAGTACTGTAGGGACTTGTGGTCCGTGAACAGTTGGAACTTCTCCCCCAAAAGATAGTGCCTCCAAATCCGTAGGGCAAATACCACTGCTGCCAACTCCAAATCATGCGTGGGGTAATTCTTCTCGTGAGGCTTAAGCTTACGGGAAGCATAAGCTATGGCCTGTCTCTCCTACTGTAACACACCCCCAAGTCCTTGTAAGGACGCATCGGTGTAAACAAGATACTCAACTCCCGGTCTCGGCAATGCTAACACAGGTGCTGAGGTTAACTTGTCCTTCAACTCATCAAATGCCAACTGACAGGCATCACTCCAAATAAACGGCACACCTTTACGGGTTAGGTGTGTCATGGGACCCGCTATCGTGGAGAAACCCCGAATAAACCTCCTGTAGTATCCTGCTAGGCCCAAGAAACTACGGATCTCTGTCGGTGTCGTGGGCTGTCCCCACTCCCTCACCGCGGATACCTTCCCCGGATCAACCGATATTCCCCGGTTGGAAATAATATGCCCCAAAAACTTTACCTCCCTCAACCAAAATCCGCACTTCTCACATTTCGCATACAACTCATTCTGTCGCAGTGTCTGCAAAACTAGTCTCAAGTGCTCGGCATGCTCCTCCTCTGTCTGGGAATAAACCAAAATATCATCAATGAAGACAATGACAAACTGGTCTAGGTAATCCCTGAACACCCTATTCATCAAGTCCATAAATGCTGCTGGAGCGTTGGTCAAACCAAATGGCATAACCCGAAACTCGTAGGAACCATATCTCGATAAGAACGCAGTCTTGGAGACGTCCTCCTCCCGGATAAGCAACTGATGGTAACCAGATCGCAAATCAATCTTTGAGAAGTAAGAAGCTCCTCTCAACTGGTCAAATAGGTCATCGATTCGAGGCAACGGATACTTGTTCCGTATCGTGACCTTGTTTAACTCCCGGTAGTCCACACACAATCTCAGTGAACCATCTCTCTTCTTTACGAACAACACAGGGGCACCCCAAGGTGAAGTACTCCTCCGAATAAACCCCTGCCCCAATAACTGCTCAATCTGATCCCGCAACTCCCTCATCTCAGCTGGAGCCATACGGTACGGTGCTCGTGCTATAGGTCTCGTATCGGGTAACAAGTCTATGACAAAATCTATCTCTCGACTGGGAGGTAGGCCTGGTATCTCCTGAAACACATCTGAATACTCCCTGACGACTGGGATCGAATCTAAAGGAATCACAACCTCCTTAGAGGTATCCTCCTCAATGTAATATAAATGAGCGGTCGAGCCTCCCTCTGGGCGAGGCATCGCCACTACAAACATCTCTTGCCCCGGAATGGCAAAAACAATGCTCCCACCGAAACAATCTATCATGGCTCTATGATCAGCGAGCCAATCCATACCGATAATCACATCGTGAACATGCATATCTAAAACCAACATATCCGCAGGTAATACCAAACCACATATCTCTACCCCCACTCCCCGACATATAAAGAATATAAGCGACCCATTCCCCAAAGGTGAGTCGACACACGTAACTGTGCCCTCCGCTATGGCTAACAACCCTAAAGCCTTCGCGAAATGTGTAGCTATAAAGCAATGTGTAGCACCCGTATCAAATAATACCCGACCCATAGTGCCATGGATAGGAAACGTACCCTCAATCGCGGGCGGAGCCTGTGGAACTGCTGCCTGGTGGACGTTGTAGACACGTCCATACTGTAGCTGTCCCTGCTGAACTGGGACTGCTGGGATAATCTGAGGCGGTGCGGGAAGAGCGGCGGGAAACATAGGCCTCTGTGGCTCCTGGCGAGCTCCCTGCTGCTGCTGCTGTGGGGCCCTGCCCCTATCCGGACAATCCTGCTTCTTATGGCCAGTCTTGCCACAAACAAAGCACTTCCCCGGAAAGTTCCCTCCTCTCTGCCCTTGCTGACCTCGGCCCTGGTGGCCGTTACCATTCCTCCCTTGGCCCTGCTGGCCCTGCTGAAACTGCTGATGTTGACCATTTTGACCCTGTTGGCCCTGATGGCCGTTATGACCCTGCTGGCCATTCCTGAATCCTCCCTGACCGTTCCTGAAACCTCCTGAACGGAACCTCTTTTGATCCCCCTGCTGAGAACCCTGCTCTATCTGTCTCTGCCCATGAGAATATTGTGCCCCACCGGCACCCTGTCCTCCAGTCCTGCCCTGATGGCTGGACTCTCCCGATCTCTTGCCCTCGGCCATATGAAGACGGTGATCCTGGCAGTGCAATAAAGCTGCGTTAACCACATCAGAATAAGTGGCTAGCGAAAGGTTCCCCAACAGATGCTGACGAATCCTCCAAGTCAACCCGTCCGTGAACTTCTCAATCTTCTTCTTCTTTGTCGGTATCTCATCAAGCACGATATTCAACAGATTAGTAAACTCGGCCTCATACTCGGCCACGGTTTTGCCCTCCTGCCTCAAACTCATCAATCTCCTCCTCATTTCCGTATGAACAGCTGACGGAAAATACTTGCGGTCAAACCGCACCCAGAACTCATGAATAGTGAGGGTATCCCTCTCCTCTACGGTGGTGATAGACTCCCACCACTGTAATGCAGCTCCAACTAGCTTAAAAGTAGCTAGCACCTGCTTCTGAACATCTGTGCACTCATACATCCTTAAGTGCCGCTGTATATCCTTCCTCCATTGGCTCGAGACTATCACGTCTGAGCTACCTGCAAACTCCGGCGGATGCGCTTTCTGAAAAGCGTCGCGTACACGTTCCCAAGCAGACGGGAATGAAGCTCCCTGAACTGGCACGGCAACCGGCGCCTGAGGCAGTGCCTGCTGAACTACTGCAATGGCGGCATTTACCGCTTGGGCTACAATAGCTGCCACCTCAGCGGCGTTCATCATGCCCTGAATCGGTGTGGGCTGTGGTTCTGGTGCCGCATTCCTGGGAACTCGTGGTGCACGTCGTGGAGGCATTCTGAAATAAGAATAAAGTCTATAAGTTCGCAGTTATAAACTTTAAAACAGCTGAAGAACGTAGCATAAACAAAAGAATACAACAGTCCTAAAATATAGGGCTCTATATCAAAGAAACGTAGCGGAAACATAATAGCCGTACAGATCCTAAAGGATACTAGAACCTGATGCTCTGATACCACCTGTGACACCCCGACTAATTAAATACCGGGTAGCTACTCCTTTATTAAATTAATTCAAAACGCCAAGTTGGCTCAGTTAATAGCATCACTGTCGAAAACATTTTATTATTACTAACCACCTAGTATTTAAAAAGTAAGATGCCAAATTTTAATTTAAAGTCTGATTAACATGCAACAAGTGTAAAGAAGAATAATAACATCATTCACCATAATAAAGTAAATAGGATAAATGTCACATGATATAAATAAAACTGGAGGAAAACTCCTCATAATACAATCCCACAACTGAAGTAAATAATGAATTACTGAATACCGAATGAATACATGCCAAAGTCTGAAAACTGAAATGGAAATGTATCTAATAGAACTTGGGCAACATGCCCTACAACTGAGGAATAATGAATAAGGAATCCAAATGATATAAGCGTCTAAAAGCAAATCCCTGTAGCTTCCACCAGCTACAGCTCGTCATCAGAGTGAGAATCCTATGCATGGTGACCTTGTGGCTGGGCACCTAAAATGGTTTTACAAAAAGATAGATTTGAAAGCAAACGGGTCAGAGCCCGAATGTGTAGATATTTTAAAAACCTGCAAGTGCTTTAAAAACATTTAAAACAGTATATGTAAAGTACATGTTAGGACGTGCTCTCGCATGATATACTCACCTCTCGTCTAACTGTGCACTCCTAACGTTCCTGTCCCCATTCCTGTGTTATCTCATAACTATCTACGAGTTTCTACACAACTACTAGGTTCATGTTTAATTACCAACCTTAACAATTAAGTAGAGGGTTCTACTTTAATTCCCAGATTCCCAATTATTAACAAAACCATTAATTGATAAAAGTTCCCTTTTTATCTTTTCATAACATTACCATAATTATACTCACAATTTAACATAGTAAATTCCTTCTCATATAATCGTATATTTTGCACATCATAAATATACTAAACAAGCACCCCGCAAATCCAAGATGTAGTGCACACATACTCTGCTATCCATCCAGGTACATCACGTACATAAGGATTACATATTCCGAATCTCTCAGGAATAGTTTACCGATAACAACATCACAAATAATGGAGGCGAACATAGTCACCATCACATGGGTCACGCACATACCTACGCTCCCATGGTCAGCGGACTTATTAATATCACAATAAGTCTTTCTATGACCTATGTTCATCAAGGTACCAGTCTATATCCCCCCCGTAGGCACACAAGGATTAGAGGGTCCTAAGCGAACGTAAACCTCCCCCGTGATAGCAAGTATGGTAGGTATGTTATACACATAAACTATATACTAAGCATTCACACATCTTAGATAGTTCAATAATAATAAGGGTATACTCTACATCATTATACCATTATTCCCAATTCATATATTTCAAGTATCCCGATAATATATAAATTAAATAGTCGACACGTCTCACGTCGTAATTTCTTAACTTAAGGCCTATCTCGAATAGACTATTAAGTTCCCATAATTCCCACATATAACATCTATATAACTAAGGTCTTTACTTCTGCCCCGAATCTTATTTCATCAATTTATTCAAATTTGTACTATTTGCCCCAAATATAATCTCACATAACGAATTTTATTAAATTTAGAATAATTCCTCAAATTAAATTCCAATTAAAGTCCAATCTCATAATCATGTCTACTGGTCTTCCTTAAAGTTTAAGGGTAATCACAATGTCTCCGATAAAATTATTTAAGAGTTATCATCATCAAAATTCAATTAAGGAAAACTTCATTCATTCTGGGAAAGTCGATCGATCGACCTTGGCTTTCGATCGATCGATGGTGGTCGATCGATCGACTCATGAATGTCGATCGATCGATCGCACCAGGTCTGCTACGGACTGCTTCATTTTGCAGTTACAGTTTCGACCCAAATCACCATTTTTAAGCATGAAACTTCAAGATAAGGTTACTATAACGTTATACTAACATCCTACATCATTGATAACATTCTAAATCCCATAATTCATTATTTAAAGGCTTACTTTGGATTAAAACTACATCAAAATAATTCCCAGATTTCTTCCATTCAAGAACATTATTAAGTATCTTCCAATTCTATCTTTTAATCATCAAAGTTCTGCTTTCAACATATAAATTCGTCCAGAATATATACTACATGAAATTCCTACATAAATCATGTCCTTTAACTTTCAATTCATGGGTCTAATTTATCTCCAAAAGTCAATTTCGAAAATTCCTACACATGGATACATATCTTGAATTAAAAGAGTTTAAAATCACTTGCCTCAATTATCTCAGAATTTGGTGTAGAATCTTTGATAGTCAAGTTGTTCCTTCTCTCACTTTTCTGCAGAATTCTTCCCTCTCTTTCTCTTTCAAGTTCTTCTCAAGGTTTCCTTCTCTCTCTCTCTCTCAAGCTTTTCCCAAGGTTGAAGATAATGGAGAATGGATGTGTGAAATGGTTTGTGGGAGTTGGGAGTATATTTCAACTTCTCCCGTAGCCCATTAAGTCTCTAAATGGTAGTAGTGGGTTAAGTGGGTTAAGGAAATAGTCAGCTTATTAATTCCATTTTCGTCACTTTTTAATTCCCAAAAATGCAATTTACCAAAATACCCTTTTTGATGCCGGTATGGCCCACAAATACCCCGGGACCCAAACTAAACTTCCGGCTAGTGTTTTCTGACTATCTCGACCCTTCCGGACACGTTGGCGCACTCAAAACGACCATACGAATAATGGAACTAAAATTCACTTTTTAATTTAATAACAATATACCATGACGTGGCGGTCACACGCGTCAAGCAAAATTCCCAAATTGCCGTATATAAATCTCACGACAATATCAGTATTACCAATAATCATATAATGCCAAGTATACACATTATAATAAAATACTAACTCACATCTCGTTAATATTTTTATCCGGATTAATTTCCAATTAATAAACATTTAATTCAATTAATCCCCAAAAATAAATATCGCAGAAAATACGGGGTATTACATACTTCCCCCCTAATAACTGAATTTCGTCCCGAAATTCGGAACTAGTAAGTACCTGGTAAGAATAACTCTGGATATCGATCGCGCATGTCATCCTCGCGCTCCCATGTGGACTCCTCGACATTATGATGTCGCCACTGAATACGCACTAACGGGACTATCTTTGACCGCAACTTCCGCTCACTACGGTCCAGAATAGCAATAGGCCCCTCCTCGTAGGAGCTATCCGGCTGGAGATCAATATCCTCCACAGCAATGAGAGAATGAGCCAAATCATCTCTAAGGTATTTCCTAAGCGAGGAAATATGGAACACATCGTGAATCCGATGTAAATGCTCTGGTAACCCAAGTCTATACGCAACTGGCCCAATCCGCTCAATAATAGGAAATGGTCCCACATATCTCGGTGCCAACTTCCCTTTCTTCCCGAAACGCATTATCCCCTTCATAGGAGATACTCTGAGCAAAACCTGGTCCCCCACTTGGAACTCTCTGAAGAATCTCTTCGCATCAGCATAACTCTTCTGTCTGTCCTGAGCCACCCGAATGCGACTGCGAATCAATTCTATCCTTGCCGAAGTATCCTGAATCACTTCCGGCCCAAGTAGTTTGTTGTCCCCCACCTCCAACCAACATGCTGGGGAACGACAAGGTCTACCGTACAATGCCTCGAATGGATCCATGCCAATGGTGAACTGATAGGAGTTGTTGTAAGCAAACTCCACCAGTGGAAGGTACTGCTCCCATCCTCCCTCAAAGTCAATGGTGCACATACGTAGCATGTCCTCCAACATTTGATTTGTGCGATCGGTCTGTCCGTCGGTCTGCGGGTGATACGCCGTACTCAACCGCAACTCCATGCCCATGGCCTGCTGAAAACTCTCCCAAAACCGTGAAACAAATATCTTGTCTCGGTCAGACATGATATTTAGGGGCACACCGTGAAGTCTCACTATCTCTGCTATAAAGAGCTGGGCATACTGTCCTGCAGTGTAGTCTGTCCGTACGGGTAGAAAATGAGCGACTTTTGACAACCGGTCTACAATCACCCAAATGGAGTCGTGGCCTCTCTGCGACGTAGGCAACCCCGTGATAAAGTCCATAGAGATGCTCTCCCACATCCACATCGGGATCTCTAATGGCTGTAGCAGTCCTGCCGGTCTCTGATGATCCACTTTTACGAGTTGACAAGTGGCGCATTTTGAGACAAACTCGGCAATGTCCCTCTTCATCCCGCTCCACCAATACTGGCGTCTCATATCTTGGTACATTTTGTGCCCTCCGGGATGTACCGCTAACCGTGAGCCGTGCGACTCTGCCATCACCTCATTCCGCAATTCCTCCCCCTCCGGAACTACCAATCTCCCATTGAAGCGTAATCCCCCGTCTGAGCTAACGGTATAGGATTCGGCTCCCTCTGCTAATAATCGGACTATCTGATCCTGACAGAACGAGTCTTTTGCCTGTGCCTTCACAACCTTCGTAACAATCTGCGGTGTAATAGTCATCACCGACATGAATGATCGGGCCACTGCATCCTGGTGTCCGAATTCCTTCCACTTGGCCTTCCACACATCTGCCACCTCATCTACCGGTCTACGGCTCAACGCGTCTGCCACTACGTTAGCCTTTCCCGGGTGGTACTGGATGTCGAACTGGTAGTCTTTCACAAACTTAAGCCACCTACGCTGCCGCATATTCAACTCCTTATGTGTGAACAATTACTGTAGGGACTTGTGGTCCGTGAACAGTTGGAACTTCTCCCCCAAAAGATAGTGCCTCCAAATCCGTAGGGCAAATACCACTGCTGCCAACTCCAAATCATGCGTGGGGTAATTCTTCTCGTGAGGCTTAAGCTTACGGGAAGCATAAGCTATGGCCTGTCTCTCCTACTGTAACACACCCCCAAGTCCTTGTAAGGACGCATCGGTGTAAACAAGATACTCAACTCCCGGTCTCGGCAATGCTAACACAGGTGCTGAGGTTAACTTGTCCTTCAACTCATCAAATGCCAACTGACAGGCATCACTCCAAATAAACGGCACACCTTTACGGGTTAGGTGTGTCATGGGACCCGCTATCGTGGAGAAACCCCGAATAAACCTCCTGTAGTATCCTGCTAGGCCCAAGAAACTACGGATCTCTGTCGGTGTCGTGGGCTGTCCCCACTCCCTCACCGTGGATACCTTCCCCGGATCAACCGATATTCCCCGGTCGGAAATAATATGCCCCAAAAACTGTACCTCCCTCAACCAAAATCCGCACTTCTCACATTTCGCATACAACTCATTCTGGCGCAGTGTCTGCAAAACTAGTCTCAAGTGCTCGGCATGCTCCTCCTCTGTCTGGGAATAAACCAAAATATCATCAATGAAGACAATGACAAACTGGTCTAGGTAATCCCTGAACACCCTATTCATCAAGTCCATAAATGCTGCTGGAGCGTTGGTCAAACCAAATGGCATAACCCGAAACTCGTAGGAACCATATCTCGATAAGAACGCAGTCTTGGAGACGTCCTCCTCCCGGATACGCAACTGATGGTAACCAGATCGCAAATCAATCTTTGAGAAGTAAGAAGCTCCTCTCAACTGGTCAAATAGGTCATCGATTCGAGGCAACGGATACTTGTTCCGTATCGTGACCTTGTTTAACTCTCGGTAGTCCACACACAATCTCAGTGAACCATCTCTCTTCTTTACGAACAACACAGGGGCACCCCAAGGTGAAGTACTCCTCCGAATAAACCCCTGCCCCAATAACTGCTCAATCTGATCCCGTAACTCCCTCATCTCAGCTGGAGCCATACGGTACGGTGCTCGTGCTATAGGTCTCGTATCGGGTAACAAGTCTATGACAAAATCTATCTCTAGACTGGGAGGTAGGCCTGGTATCTCCTGAAACACATCTGAATACTCCCTGACGACTGGGATCGAATCTAAAGGAATCACAACCTCCTTAGAGGTATCCTCCTCAATGTAATATAAATGAGCGGTCGAGCCTCCCTCTGGGCGAGGCATCGCCACTACAAACATCTCTTGCCCCGGAATGGCAAAAACAATGCTCCCACCAAAACAATCTATCATGGCTCTATGATCAGCGAGCCAATCCATACCGATAATCACATCGTGAACATGCATATCTAAAACCAACATATCCGCAGGTAATACCAAACCACCAATCTCTACCCCCACTCCCCGACATATAAAGAATATAAGCGACCCATTCCCCAAAGGTGAGTCGACACACGTAACTGTGCTCTCCGATATGGCTAACAACCCTAAAGCCTTCGCGAAATGTGTAGCTATAAAGCAATGTGTAGCACCCGTATCAAATAATACCCGACCCATAGTGCCATGGATAGGAAACGTACCCTCAATCGCGGGCGGAGCCTGTGGAACTGCTGCCTGGTGGACGTTGTAGACACGTCCATACTGTAGCTGTCCCTGCTGAACTGGGACTACTGGGATAATCTGAGGCGGTGCGGGAAGAGCGGTGGGAAACATAGGCCTCTGTGGCTCCTGGCGAGCTCCCTGCTGCTGCTGCTGTGGGGCCCTGCCCCTATCCGGACAATCCTGCTTCTTATGGCCAGTCTTGCCACAAACAAAGCACTTCCCCGGAAAGTTCCCTCCTCTCTGCCCTTGATGACCTCGGCCCTGGTGGCCGTTACCATTCCTCCCTTGGCCCTGCTGGCCCTGCTGAAACTGCTAATGTTGACCATTTTGACCCTGTTGGCCCTGATGGCCGTTATGACCCTGCTGGCCATTCCTGAATCCTCCCTGACCATTCCTGAAACCTCCTGAACGGAACCTCTTTTGATCCCCCTGCTGAGAACCCTGCTCTATCTGTCTCTGCCCATGAGAATATTGTGCCCCACCGGCACCCTGTCCTCCAGTCCTGCCCTGATGGATGGACTCTCCCGATCTCTTGCCCTCGGCCATATGAAGACGGTGATCCTGGCAGTGCAATAAAGCTGCGTTAACCACATCAGAATAAGTGGCTAGCGAAAGGTTCCCCAACAGATGCTGACGAATCCTCCAAGTCAACCCGTCCGTGAACTTCTCAATCTTCTTCTTCTTTGTCGGTATCTCATCAGGCACGATATTCAACAGATTAGTAAACTCGGCCTCATACTCGGCCACAGTTTTGCCCTCCTGCCTCAAACTCATCAATCTCCTCCTCATTTCCGTATGAACAGCTGACGGAAAATACTTGCGGTCAAACCGCACCCAAAACTCATGAATAGTGAGGGTATCCCTCTCCTCTACGGTGGTGATAGACTCCCACCACTGTAATGCAGCTCCAACTAGCTTAAAAGTAGCTAGCACCTGCTTCTGAACATCTGTGCACTCATACATCCTTAAGTGCCGCTGTATATCCTTCCTCCATTGGCTCGAGACTATCACGTCTGAGCTACCTGCAAACTCCGGCGGATGCGCTTTCTGAAAAGCGTCGCGTACACGTTCCCAAGCAGACGGGAATGAAGCTGCCTGAACTGGCACGGCAACCGGCGCCTGAGGCGGTGCCTGCTGAACTACTGCAATGGCGGCATTTACCGCTTGGGCTACAATAGCTGCCACCTCAGCGGCGTTCATCATGCCCTGAATCGGTGTGGGCTGTGGTTCTGGTGCCGCATTCCTGGGAACTCGTGGTGCACGTCGTGGAGGCATTCTGAAATAAGAATAAAGTCTATAAGTTCGCAGTTATAAACTTTAAAACAGCTGAAGAACGTAGCATAAACAAAAGAATACAACAGTCCTAAAATATAGGGCTCTATATCAAAGAAACGTAGCGGAAACATAATAGCCGTACAGATCCTAAAGGATACTAGAACCTGATGCTCTGATACCACCTGTGACACCCCGACTAATTAAATACCGGGTAGCTACTCCTTTATTAAATTAATTCAAAACGCCAAGTTGGCTCAGTTAATAGCATCACTGTCGAAAACATTTTATTATTACTAACCACCTAGTATTTAAAAAGTAAGATGCCAAATTTTAATTTAAAGTCTGATTAACATGCAACAAGTGTAAAGAAGAATAATAACATCATTCACCATAATAAAGTAAATAGGATAAATGTCACATGATATAAATAAAACTGGAGGAAAACTCCTCATAATACAATCCCACAACTGAAGTAAATAATGAAATACTGAATACCGAATGAATACATGCCAAAGTCTGAAAACTGAAATGGAAATGTATCTAATAGAACTTGGGCAACATGCCCTACAACTGAGGAATAATGAATAAGGAATCCAAATGATATAAGCGTCTAAAAGCAAATCCCTGTAGCTTCCACCAGCTACAGCTCGTCATCAGAGTGAGAATCCTATGCATGGTGACCTTGTGGCTGGGCACCTAAAATGGTTTTTCAAAAAGATAGATTTGAAAGCAAACGGGTCAGAGCCCGAATGTGTAGATATTTTAAAAACCTGCAAGTGCTTTAAAAACATTTAAAACAGTATATGTAAAGTACATGTTAGGACGTGCTCTCGCATGATATACTCACCTCTCGTCTAACTGTGCACTCCTAACGTTCCTGTCCCCATTCCTGTGTTATCTCATAACTATCTACGAGTTTCTACACAACTACTAGGTTCACGTTTAATTACCAACCTTAACAATTAAGTAGAGGGTTCTACTTTAATTCCCAGATTCCCAATTATTAACAAAACCATTAATTGATAAAAGTTCCCTTTTTATCTTTTCATAACATTACCATAATTATACTCACAATTTAACATAGTAAATTCCTTCTCATATAACCGTATATTTTGCACATCATAAATATACTAAACAAGCACCCCGCAAATCCAAGATGTAGTGCACACATACTCTGCTATCCATCCAGGTACATCACGTACATAAGGATTACATATTCCGAATCTCTCAGGAATAGTTTACCGATAACAACATCACAAATAATGGAGGCGAACATAGTCACCATCACATGGGTCACGCACATACCTACGCTCCCATGGTCAGCGGACTTATTAATATCACAATAAGTCTTTCTATGACCTATGTTCATCAAGGTACCAGTCTATATCCCCCCCGTAGGCACACAAGGATTAGAGGGTCCTAAGCGAACGTAAACCTCCCCCGTGATAGCAAGTATGGTAGGTATGTTATACACATAAACTATATACTAAGCATTCACACATCTTAGATAGTTCAATAATAATAAGGGTATACTCTACATCATTATACCATTATTCCCAATTCATATATTTCAAGTATCCCGATAATATATAAATTAAATAGTCGACACGTCTCACGTCGTAATTTCTTAACTTAAGGCCTATCTCGAATAGACTATTAAGTTCCCATAATTCCCACATATAACATCTATATAACTAAGGTCTTTACTTCTGCCCCGAATCTTATTTCATCAATTTATTCAAATTTGTACTATTTGCCCCAAATATAATCTCACATAACGAATTTTATTAAATTTAGAATAATTCCTCAAATTAAATTCCAATTAAAGTCCAATCTCATAATCATGTCTACTGGTCTTCCTTAAAGTTTAAGGGTAATCACAATGTCTCCGATAAAATTATTCAAGAGTTATCATCATCAAAATTCAATTAAGGAAAACTTCATTCATTCTGGGAAAGTCGATCGATCGACCTTGGCTTTCGATCGATCGATGGTGGTCGATCGATCGACTCATGAATGTCGATCGATCGATCGCACCAGGTCTGCTACGGACTGCTTCATTTTGCAGTTACAGTTTCGACCCAAATCACCATTTTTAAGCATGAAACTTCAAGATAAGGTTACTATAACGTTATACTAACATCCTACATCATTGATAACATTCTAAATCCCATAATTCATTATTTAAAGGCTTACTTTGGATTAAAACTACATCAAAATAATTCCCAGATTTCTTCCATTCAAGAACATTATTAAGTATCTTCCAATTCTATCTTTTAATCATCAAAGTTCTGCTTTCAACATATAAATTCGTCCAGAATATATACTACATGCAATTCCTACATAAATCATGTCCTTTAACTTTCAATTCATGGGTCTAATTTATCTCCAAAAGTCAATTTCGAAAATTCCTACACATGGATACATATCTTGAATTAAAAGAGTTTAAAATCACTTGCCTCAATTATCTCAGAATTTGGTGTACAATCTTTGATAGTCAAGTTGTTCCTTCTCTCACTTTTCTGCAGAATTCTTCCCTCTCTTTCTCTTTCAAGTTCTTCTCAAGGTTTCCTTCTCTCTCTCTCTCTCAAGCTTTTCCCAAGGTTGAAGATAATGGAGAATGGATGTGTGAAATGGTTTGTGGGAGTTGGGAGTATATTTCAACTTCTCCCGTAGCCCATTAAGTCTCTAAATGGTAGTAGTGGGTTAAGTGGGTTAAGTGGGTTAAGGAAATAGTCAGCTTATTAATTCCATTTTCGTCACTTTTTAATTCCCAAAAATGCAATTTACCAAAATACCCTTTTTGATGCCGGTATGGCCCACAAATACCCCGGGACCCAAACTAAACTTCCGGCTAGTGTTTTCTGACTATCTCGACCCTTCCGGACACGTTGGCGCACTCAAAACGACCATACGAATAATGGAACTAAAATTCACTTTTTAATTTAATAACAATATACAATGACGTGGCGGTCACACGCGTCAAGCAAAATTCCCAAATTGCCGTATATAAATCTCACGACAATTTCAGTATTACCAATAATCATATAATGCCAAGTATACACATTATAATAAAATACTAACTCACATCTCGTTAATATTTTTATCCGGATTAATTTCCAATTAATAAACATTTAATTCCATTAATCCCCAAAAATAAATATCGCAAAAAATACGGGGTATTACAGCCATCTGAAGAAGAACAAGTCAGCATAGTGAAGAAGAATTTCTTGCCCCATGTCTGAACGACCATGGGAGGACAGTACTACCCTCATTTTCGAGCTCTCAGAGAAGCAGGGGTAGAAATCGAGTAAAGTCTTGCCAAAATAGAAGTTGAACCGAAGAAGGTGTCCGGACAGTTTACCCCCAGAAAATATGACAAGCCTATCAGTGCTAGGGTCTCCACCATCAACAACATCTCTCAACCAACCAAGTCATGGGCACCAGAAAGCGGCCCTGCTCCCTTCGAAAGGGAATACACTGAGCTCCATGCTCCCCTCTCCAAAGTTTACCAAGCCTTGTTAAGCCCAAACCTTATAAATTCCCTGGATCCACGTCCATTACCCAATCCACTTCCCAGAAATTTCAAGACCGATGCTCATTGCGCCTTTCACCAAACAGCTGGCCATACTACCGACCAATGCTTCCACCTTCGAAACATAATCCAGGATCTCATTGACCAGGGTGCCATCGCCCCACCAGCCAATCCTAAGCCAGACACTACTCATAACCCCCTCCCAAACCACACCAATGCCATCTTCTTGGAAGAAAACCCAAATTTTGATCCATCAACTCAAATCACACCCCTATACCCTCCTAAACCTCTTCCAATTTACCCATATTTCCTCCTACACCCTACTAACCCCGTTGATCAAGCACTGTCACTACTTACCAGAGCGTGCATCGCTGTCCAGACCTGTTCTGAAAGTGGGAGTATGGAATTATCAGATGTGCTGAATCAACTCCTAGAGTTCGGGCTGAAATTGCCCTCACAGATGATTATCGACTGCCGGAGGTTCAGTACATTATTTTTGGAAGCACGAAAATGGGCCCGAGAATCAGATAGATGGTTGGTACCAATCGACGAAGTCAACTTAGATGATGTTTTCCGGATCATGGCAGAAGCATTCAGGAAAACTAACAACATTTGCAGTATCACCGAGTTACTTGACACATTGAAGCTAGAAGGGCGCCTGGTCCCTTCACCCTTACACATCCCCACAGAATGGGAAAACCTATATGAAGAAGCCGTTGATGTCGTGGAATGCATTGATTTTACAGGGGAAAACAGAATTGTTGCCACCAGATGGGGGAAGAATTCGAGGATTTGAGTGAAAAACCAGTTTCAGAAATAGTTGGGCTGGTAGCTGACTTATGTGGGATGATATCAAGAACTCCTCGGAGAAATAGATAAGGTGGCAGAACAACCTGAGATTGATGAGGAAACTGGATTTAAGTTTTTCCCTTCTTCAGTAAATCACATGACCAGATCCGGGAGACATTACCAAGTTCCCAACTCACTACCAGTAAATGACAAGGGGAATGGCGTTGAAAACCTTCCTATGCCAGAGATGACCATTGAGGAAAGCAAGATCCTCGATCAGCATAAGAAAACTCAAGCTAACATCACCCTATCGGGGCTTTCATGTCTTCCCAGCTGCACAGAAATTATTTAATCAAATTATTCGCTGGACCTATAGTTCCTCCTTCTACCACGCCAGAAGAGGCGGTAAACCTGGTCGGATCCTTGACCTCCACCCGAATGCTATCATTTTCTGAAGAAGAAATGCCCAGAATTGGGCCGAATCACAATCATGAACTCAACATTTCCGTCGAAGTTATGGGAAGGGCCGTGCCACTCTCTCTTGTCGATAATGGATCCGCCTTGAATGTTTGCCCATTGAGAACCTTCAAGTGTTTAGGCCTAAAAGAGAGAGACCTCGCTCCAACCTCCGCCGCTGTGCGTGCCTACGATAATACACGTCGTGAGGTGATGGGATCCATAAAATTTACAATAGGGCTTGGACATATAAACCCTGTCGTTGAATTCCAAGTCATAGACATCCCAGCTTGTTTCAACCTGTTACTCGGCTGCCCATGGCTCCACAGTATAAAGGGTGTGTCTTCCTCACTCCATCATAAATTAAAGTTCTTCACCGGCGGGAGATTCATCACCATATTGGGTGATGACGGCAATGTCGAGGGTGCAAGCACCAGCAGTCCAATTCTCGAGATACAACATGGGTGAAATTATATGCTCCTATAAGGTTTCTGAATCGAGCCATCCTTTCTCCCGGCAGGGGACGGTTTCAAAGAAAGGGTTTTTCCAGAATATGATCCTCATGGCAATGTCAATGTGATTAAGATGTTCAGAAACATGCACTTCATGCTCGGAGTGGGGCTAGGACAAAGGCAGCAAGGGATACTTGAGCCCATCGAACAAAAGAAAGCTTTCCCCCCTTGCGGCTTGGGATATCAACCATCAGAACAAGAGCTCGGAATGATCCGCCAGACTTGATCAAAAAGAGGATTAAACTGTATCCGAACTATCTCAGGTGATTCCTTAAATGGACGATTCATCAAAGAGGGCGAGGATTTCCCTTTTTGCGGTTTTCCAGAACCTTGGTACGACCACACAGACAAGAAAATGAAGCCTGGAATGGAGATCTTTTTCCAAGATAGCTACCCATGGGACGAAAGTTCCCAACACCGCGTACAACCGCTTATCAAAGATACTGAAGAGACTGAAGAAAGTGACCCCAAAGATTCCATCAACCTGCAGACACTAGGGCTGGCACTTTGCATGGTTCATTCAGGCACTACATCAAGGGACCCATCCCGTCTGATCAAAGCTGCGAATACACCTCCCCTCAACTAGCATGCTATGCTAGTTCTACCTCTTGAAATCTCCCCTAACTCCAATGTTTAACCTATTCGTTCTACTGTTGTCCATCCTTGCTCCAATGTAATTGAGAACTCTTTTGATGAGGTTCTCAATGTTGTTTTTCCTATCAATGAAATAAACGAAGATTTTGAGTATCTTGTTGTGCCTTACATTAATTGTGTGAATTCTAATCAAACTTTTTATGATGATGATTTTGCAAATGAACAATTCTTAACTGATCTAAATAAGGTTAGTAATAAATAACATAATTGCGTTCAAGTTAATGAAGAAGAGACGGTTGTTATTAATCTCGGTTCTAGTATCCAACCGCGCGAGATTAGGATAGGGGCCACCCTTGACGAGCATGAGCGTGCACAACTCAAAGAATTGCTAAAGGAGTTCGTGGATGTCTTCGCATGGTCCTACGACCATATGCCTAGTATTGATCCCGAAATAGCTCAGCACGAGATCCCCACTCTCCCAGATGCCAAGCCAGTTAAACAAAAACTGAGGAAACTCCGCACCGAATGGTCGCTCAAGGTCAAAGAAGAGGTGATCAAATAGTTAAACGTGGGTCTCATTCGAGTAATCGAATATCCCACATGGCTAGCCAACATTGTACCTGTACCGAAATCAGGAGGAAAGGTTCGAATGTGTGTGGATTACCGAGATTTAAACAAATCCTCTCCAAAGGATGATTATCCGCTACCCAACATCGACATGATCGTGGACAACACAGCCAGTCATGCTCTCAAGTCATTCGTCGACGGATTTTTCGGATATAACCAAATCAAGATGCATCCCAACCATCAAGAGAAAAACGCATTCATCACCCCATGGTGAACCTTTTGCTACACCGTTATGCCATTCAGTCTCAAGAATGCCGGGGCTACCTACCAAAGGGCCGCAACAACCGTCCTGCACGATTTGATTCACAAAGTGGTCGAGGTTTACGTGGATGATATGATTATCAAGTCCAAAACTAGAGAAGGCCATATTCCCTCTCTTCGGAAGTTCTTCAAACGACTGCGGCGGTATCAGATGCGACTTAATCCACAGAAGTGTGTCTTCTGCGTTACAAAGGGAAAATTCTTAGGATTCATGGTTAGTGAGAAGGGGATAAAAGCATATCCCGCCAAGCTAAAGGCCATACTTGAGATGCCACCTCCCGAAATAGAGAAAGAAGTTCGAGGTTTCCTAGGTAAATTACAATATATCAGCCGGTTCATCAGCCAACTTACCTCCATCTGTGAACCAATCTTCAAGATCCTCCGAAAAAATTTAACCAAGGTTTGGAATGAGGCATGCCAAGAAGCTTTTGATTGAATCAAACAATACTTGACCCAACCTCTAGCTATCATTCCACCTCAGCATGGTCTCCCTTTGCTCCTATACCTAACCATAACTGACACTGCAGCTAGGGCTTTGCTAGCTCAGTACCTTGAGGACTCCCGCAAAGAAAGAGCCATCTATTATGCCAGTCGCAAATTGGTTGGGTACGAGGTCAACTACACTGCTTTAGAAAAAGCATGCGTCGTTCTTGTCTGGGTCACCCAAAAGTTGTGGCACTACATGCTCGCCTTCCACATCAAACTTATATCCCGAATGGATCCCATCAAATACCTGCTCGAAAAACCCGCCTTGTCCAGCCGAATGGCTCAATGGTTGATGCTCCTAACCGAGTTCGATATCGAGTACGTCACACAGAAAGCCATTAAAGGAAGATCCAGCTCTGACTACCCCACGGATTACCCCGTAGAAGAAGCAGATGTATGGATCTCCGAATTCCCAGATGAAAATGTCCTCTGCACCACTCAAGACTACCCCCGATGGAAAATGTTATTTGATGGAGTTGCCAACAAAAAGGGATATGGCATTGGGATACTTCTGGTCCCCCCTGATGACTCTCATACTCCCAGCGCCATAAAATTGGATTTCCTGTGACACCCCGACTAATTAAATACCGGGTAGCTACTCCTTTATTAAATTAATTCAAAATGCCAAGTTGGCTCAGTTAATAGCATCACTGTCGAAAACATTTTAAAGATTACTAACCACCTAGTATTTAAAAAGAAAGTGCCAAATTTTATTAAATCTGATTAACATGCAACAAAAGTAATGAATAACTAAATAACACCATTCACCATACTGAAGTAAAACGAATAACCATCACAAAATGTAAATAAACTCTGGAGGAAAAACTCCTCAATACAAATCCCACAACTGATAAGTAAACTGAAGTAAATAACTAAAAACTGAATACTGAGCAATACATGCTAGAGTCTGAAAACTGAAATGTGAGAATGTCTAATAGAATTGGGCAACATACCCTACAACTGATAGATAGTGACTCTGGAATCCAAAAGATAGAAGCGTCTACATGCAAATCCCTGTAGCTTCCACAAACAGCTACAGCTCGTCACCTGAATGAGAATCCTATGATTGGTGTCCTTGTGGCTGGGCACCTAAAATGGTTTTACAAGAAAATATATTTGAAAGCAAATGGGTCAGAGCCCGAAAGTGGAAATCATTTTAAAAACCTGCAAGTGCTTTAAAAACATTTAAAACATTAAATGCAAAGTACATGTTAGGACGTGCACTCACATTAAATTCTCACCTCTCGACTAACTGTGCACTCCTAGCGTAAGTATCCATCTATAACGACACAAACCACTAGCTAAGTGACATCGAATCTAGCTAGACGTATCATAGGACCTGCCATTATTACATGGTTCTATTATAACGCTCGTAATTAAATAGGGGTTTAACATAAACTCAGATGCTCAACATGCAATATATCACTATAAGTTAACTCGTTATCAGTCTCGGAACATTACCGTAATTATATTCACAACATTAACATGAAGGTTCCCATTAATTAAGTGTATATTATTCACATCATAGATATACAATATAAGCACCCCGCAATTCTAAGCTGTAGTGCACACATACTCTGCTATCCATCCCGGTACATCACGTACATAAGGATCACATATTCCGAATCTCTCAGGAATAGTTCTCAGATAACAACATCACAAATAATGGAGGCGAACATAGTCACCTTCACATGGGTCACGCACATACCTACGCTCCCACGATCCGCGGACTTATTAATATCACAATAAGTCTTTCAATGACCTATGTTCATCAAGGTACCAGTCTATATCCCCCCCGTAGGCACACAAGGATTAGAGGGTCCTAAGCGAACGCAACCTCCCGTGATAGCAAGTATGGTAGGTATGTCATACACATAAGATTATATACTAAGCATTTACACATCTTAGATATCACCATAATAATAAAGGCATACTCTACATCATTATACCGTTATTCTCAATTATATATATTAAAAGTATTCCGATAATATATATTTTAAATAGTCGACACGTCTCACGTCGTAATTTCTTAAACTTAAAACCTATCTTAAATAGACTATTAAGTTCCCATAATTCCCACATATGACATCTTTATACCTAAGGTCTTTACTTCTGCCCTAAACCTTGTTTCCTCAACTTATTCCAATTTGTACTATTAACCCGATTATTATCTCACATAACGAATTTCAATAATCTAGAATAATTCCTCGAATTGCATTCTAATTAAAGTCCACTATAATAATCACACCTACTGGTCTTCCTCAAGGGTGAGGGTATTCATAAGGTCTCCAAACATTTTTCTCCGAGGGTTTCCACCATTAAAATAAAATTAAGGAAAATTTTACTCATTCTGGGAAGGTCGATCGATCGACCTATGAATATCGATCGATCGATTGAGTCGATCGATCGACTGATGAATGTCGATCGATCGATCAAACAGGTATGGCTGCGGACTGCTTCGTTTTGCAGATTTGAAACCATCCCAAAACTAATTTCTAACGTATGATTCTCTAATATAACGTTATAGTAATGTCATATAACAATCCTACTGTATTACTAACGTCCATAAATCAATATTTCAACAACTATAGGCTACATATGGATCAATCTTCATCAAAACCTAGTTTTTTCCAGATTTTCTCAAGAACATGAACCCTAACATAATATCATCATCAAATCCCAGAATTTAATTCGTTTTTCTTTCACCCAATCATGTATTAACATCAGATTAATCGTCTCCAACTATTCTACATGCAATTTATCCTCAATATTCAGACCTAAGTTCAATTACTCATGGGTTTTCATTCATCTTCCAATAACAATTATAAAACTTCAATTTGCTAACATGGAAAGAACATTTGCTAAAGTTAAACATAATTAAACCACTTGCCTTGGTTTGATTTCGGATTTTGGTGTTGATTTGGTGAAGAATCTCTGCAGAATTCCTCTCTCTCTCTCCTTCTCCAAGCTTTCTTCTCCACAAGGCTATGGTGGCTAGGGTTTGCTTTGGGGAAAACTTATGAAAATCTAATTTAATAAACCTCCGTAGCTTGTTGGGTTAATAAGGGTTGGTTGGGTCAATTCCTTATCAGATTACAACACTCCATTTTCGTCACTTTTAATTACCCAAAAATACCAAATTACTAAAATACCCTTTATGGTGCCGGAATGGCCTAAAAATACCCCGGGACCCAAACTATACCCCCGGCTAGTGTTTTCTGACTATCTCGATCCTTCCGGACGCGTTGGCGCACTCAAATCGACCATACGGTTTATAGATTTTTAATTCACTTTTATTAACAAAATATTATACCGTGACGCGGCGGTCCCACGCGTCTCAACAAAAATTTCTAAAATGCCGTATATAAATCCCACGACAAATTTTATAATACCAAGTTCATATATAATCATATATGCACATTATCAAATACCAATTCGCATCACATTAGTATTTATAACCCGGATTAATTTCCAATTAATACGCATTTAATTAATTAATCCCATAAATAAATATAGCCAAAAGTACGGGGTATTACATACTTCCCCCCTAATAACTGAATTTCGTCCCGAAATTCGAAACTAGAGAGTACCTGCTAAAAACAGCTCTGGATAACGTTCGCGCATCTGATCCTCACGCTCCCATGTGGATTCCTCGACATTGTGATGTCACCACTGAACACGCACTAACGGTACTATCTTTGACCGCAGTTTCCTCTCGCATGGGTCTAAAATAGCAATTGGCCCCTCCTCGTAGGAGCTATCCGGCTGGAGATCGATGTCCTCCACAGCAATGTGAGAATGAGCCAAATTATCTCTAAGGTATTTCCTCAGCGAGGAAATATGGAACACATCGTGAGTCCGATGCAGATGCTCCGGTAGTCCAAGTCTATACGCAACGGGTCCGATCCGCTCAATGATAGGAAACGACCCCACATACCTCGGTGCCAACTTCCCCTTCTTCCCGAAACGCATAATCCCCTTCATCGGAGAAACCCTGAGCAAAACCTGGTCCCCCACTTGGAACTCCCTGAAAAACCTCTTCGCATCAGCATAACTCTTCTGCCTGTCTTGGGCTACCCGAATGCGACTCCGAATCAACTCAATTCTTGCCGAAGTATCCTGAACCACTTCCGGCCCAAGCAGTTTGTTGTTCCCCACCTCCAACCAACATGCTGGGGAACGACAAGGCCTACCGTACAGTGCCTCAAACGGAGCCATGCCAATCGTGAACTGATAGGAGTTATTATAAGCAAACTCCACCAGTGGAAGGTACTGCTCCCATCCACCCCCGAAGTCAATAGTGCACATGCGTAGCATGTCCTCCAACATCTGATTGGTGCGCTCTGTTTGCCCATCGGTCTGCGGATGATAGGCCATACTGAACCGCAATTCCGTGCCCATTGCTTCCTGGAAACTTTCCCAAAACCTCGAAACAAATATCTTGTCTCTGTCAGACACGATATTCAGAGGCACACCGTGAAGTCTCACAACCTCTGAAATGAAGAGCTGGGCATACTGTCCCGCAGTGTAGTCTGTTCTCACGGGTAAAAAGTGAGCGACTTTGGACAACTTGTCCACAATTACCCAAACGGAGTCGTGACCCCTCTGCGACGTAGGCAACCCCGTGATTAAGTCCTTGGATATGCTCTCCCACATCCACACCGGGACCTCCAATGGCTGTAGCAATCCTGCCGATTTCTGATGATCCACTTTTACAAGCTGACAAGTGGCGCATTTCGAGACAAACTCAGCGATATCTCTCTTCATTCCGTTCCACCAATACTGGCGTCTCATGTCCTGGTACATTTTATCCCCTCCGGGATGTACCGCGAACCGAGAGCCGTGCGATTCTGCCATCACATCGTGTCGCAATTCTTCCCCTTCCGGAACAACCAATCTCCCATTGAAACGTAATCCTCCGTCTGAGCTAACGGTATAGGACTCGGCTCTTTCTGCTAGTAATCGAACTATCTGCTCCTGACAGAACGAATCATTGGTCTGTGCCCGTACTACTTTCGTAACGATCTGTGGCGTAACGGTCATCACAGACATGAAAGATCGGGCCACTGCATCCTGGTGTCCCAATTCCTTCCACTTAGCTTTCCACACCTCTGCCACCTCATCTACTGGTCTACGGCTCAACGCGTCTGCTACCACGTTAGCCTTACCCGGGTGGTACTGGATGTCGAACTGGTAGTCCTTCACAAATTCAAGCCACCTACGCTGCCGCATATTCAGTTCCTTCTGCGTGAACAGATACTGTAGTGACATGTGATCCGTGAACAGCTGAAACTTCTCCCCCAAAAGATAGTGCCTCCAAATCCGTAAGGCAAATACCACTGCTGCCAACTCCAAATCATGCGTGGGGTAATTCTTCTCATGAGGCTTAAGCTTACGGGAAGCATAAGCTATGGCCTGTCTCTCCTGCTGCAATACACCTCCCAGTCCTTGCAAAGACGCATCGGTGTAAACCAAATACTCAACTCCCGGTCTCGGCAATGCTAACACAGGTGCTGAGGTCAATTTGTCCTTCAACTCATCCAATGCCAACTGACAGGCATCACTCCAGATGTATGGCACACCCTTACGAGTAAGATGTGTCAACGGACCTGCTATTTCCGAGAAACCCCGAATAAACCTCCTGTAGTATCCTGCGAGACCCAAGAAACTACGAATCTCCGTTGGTGTCGTGGGCTGTCCCCACTCCCTCACCGCTGATACCTTTCCCGGATCAACAGATATTCCCTGGTCGGAAATAATGTGACCCAAGAACTGGACTTCCTTCAGCCAAAACCCGCACTTCTCGTATTTTGCATACAACTCGTTATGACGAAGTGTCTGCAAAACCTGCCTCAAATGCTCGGCGTGCTCCTCCTCTGTCTGAGAGTAAACCAGAATGTCATCAATGAAGACAATGACAAACTGATCTAGGAAATCCCTGAATACTCTGTTCATCAAGTCCATAAACACAACTGGAGCGTTGGTTAAACCAAAAGGCATAACCCGGAACTCGTAAGAGCCATATCTCGACAAGAACGCAGTCTTCGAGACATCCTCCTCCCGGATACGCAACTGATGGTAACCCGATCTCAAATCAATCTTCGAGAAGAAAGAAGCTCCTCTCAACTGGTCGAACAAGTCATCGATTCGAGGCAACGGATACTTATTTCGTATCGTGACCTTATTCAACTCTCGGTAGTCCACACACAATCTCAGTGAACCGTCCCTCTTCTTAACAAACAAAACTGGAGCGCCCCAAGGTGAGGTACTCCTACGAATAAAGCCCTGCCCTAACAGCTACTCTATCTGATCCCGTAACTCTCGCATCTCACCTGGAGCCATACGGTACGGTGCGCGTGCTATAGGTCTCGTACCCGGTAGCAAATCTATAACAAAGTCTATCTCACTACTGGGTGGTAAGCCTGGTATCTCCTGAAACACATCCGAATACTCCCTGACAACCGGGATCGAATCTAAAGGAATAACAACCTCCTTAGAGGTATCCTCCTCAATGTAATACAGATGAGCGGTCGATCCTCCCTCTGGGCGAGGCATCGCCACTACAAACATCTCTTGCCCCGGAATGGCAAAAACAATGCTCCCGCTGAAGCAATCAATCATGGCCCTATAAGATACGAGCCAATCCATACCGATAATCACATCGTGAACATGCATTTCTAACACTAACATGTCCGCAGGTAATACCAAACCACCAACCTCTACCCCTACTCCCCGGCATATAAAGAATATAAGTGACCCACTCCCCAATGGTGAGTCGACACACGTCACTGTGTTCTCTGCCGTAGCTAACAATCCTAAAGATTTCGCGAAGTGTGTAGCTATGAAACAATGTGTAGCACCCGTATCAAACAATACCCGACCCATAGTGCCATAGATAGGAAACGTACCCTTGATCGCGGGCGGTGCCTGTGGAACTGCAGCCTGGTGAACGTTGTAGACACGTCCATACTGTAGCTGCCCCTGCTGTACTGGGACTGCTGGAATGGGTGGCAATGCTGCCATCTGTGGCGGTGCGGGAAGAGCGGTGGGAAACATAGGTCTCTGTGGCTCCTGGCGAGCACCCTGCTGCTGCTGCTGCTGCTGTGGGGCCCTGCCCCTATCAGGACAATCCTGCTTCTTATGGCCAGTCTTGCCACAAGTAAAGCACTTCCCTGGGAAGTTCCCTCCCCTCTGCCCCTGCTGTCCCCGGCCCTGGTGGCCGTTACCGTTCCTCCCTTGGCCCTGCTGGCCCTGATGAAACTGCTGCCCATTCTGCCCCTGTTGGCCCTGATGGCCATTTGGACCCTGATGGCCCTGACGGAAACCTCCCTGTCCCTGCCTGTAGTTCCCTGATCGGAACCTCTTATTATCCCCCTGCTGGGAGCCCTGCTCATTCTGTCTCTGCCCCTGACCGGTTTATGCCCCGCTGGCACCATGTCCTCCAGTCCTGCCCTGTTGGCTAGACTCCCCCGACCGCTTGCCCTCGGCCATATGAAAACGGTGGTCCTGGCAGTGCAACAATGCAGCATTAACCACATCAGAATACGTGGCCAACGATAGGTTCCCTAGCAGATGCTGACGGATCCTCCAATTCAACCCGTCGGTAAACTTCTCTATCTTCTTCTTCTCTGTTGGTATCTCGTCTGGAACGATATTCAACAGATTAGTAAACTCGGCCTCATACTCGGCCACTGTCTTGCCCTCCTGCTTCAAACTCATCAGCTTCCTCCTCATCTCTGTATGAACTGCGGATGGAAAGTACTTGCGGTCAAACCGCACCCAGAATTCCTGAATCGTGAGGGTATCCCTCTCCTCCGCGGTGGTAATAGACTCCCACCACTGTAGCGCAGATCCAACTAGCTTGAAAGTAGCTAGTACCTGCTTCTGAACATCAGTGCACTCATGCATCCTCAAGTGCCTCTGCATGTCCTTCCTCCATTGGCTCGAGACAACCACATCTGATCATCCTGCAAACTCTGGCGGATGCGCTTTCTGAAAAGCGTCACGTACACGCTCCCAAGCAGACGGGAATGCATTAGCCTGTACTGGCGCGGCAACTGGCGCCTGAGGCGGTGCCTGCTGAATCACGGCAATCGCGGCATTTACCGCTTGGGCTACTATAGCTGCAACCTCAGCGGCATTCATCAAGCCCTGAACTGGAGCAGGCTGGGGTTCGGGCGTTGCATCCCTGGGAACTCGTCGTGCACGTCGTGGAGGCATCTGAAATACGAATAAAGTTTATAAGTCTACAGTTATAAACTTTAAGATAGCTGAAGAACGAAACGTACACACAAAAAGAGTACAACAGTCCTAAAATATAGGGCTCTATATCAAAGAAACGTAGCGGAAACATAATAGCCGTACAGATCCTAAAGGACACTAGAACCTGATGCTCTGATACCACCTGTGACACCCCGACTAATTAAATACCGGGTAGCTACTCCTTTATTAAATTAATTCAAAATGCCAAGTTGGCTCAGTTAATAGCATCACTGTCGAAAACATTTTAAAGATTACTACCCACCTAGTATTTAAAAAGAAAGTGCCAAATTTTATTAAATCTGATTAACATGCAACAAAAGTAATGAATAACTAAATAACACCATTCACCATACTGAAGTAAAACGAATAACCATCACAAAATGTAAATAAACTCTGGAGGAAAAACTCCTCAATACAAATCCCACAACTGATAAGTAAACTGAAGTAAATAACTAAAAACTGAATACTGAGCAATACATGCTAGAGTCTGAAAACTGAAATGTGAGAATGTCTAATAGAATTGGGCAACATGCCCTACAACTGATAGATAGTGACTCTGGAATCCAAAAGATAGAAGCGTCTACATGCAAATCCCTGTAGCTTCCACAAACAGCTACAGCTCGTCACCTGAATGAGAATCCTATGATTGGTGTCCTTGTGGCTGGGCACCTAAAATGGTTTTACAAGAAAATATATTTGAAAGCAAATGGGTCAGAGCCCGAAAGTGGAAATCATTTTAAAAACCTGCAAGTGCTTTAAAAACATTTAAAACATTAAATGCAAAGTACATGTTAGGACGTGCACTCACATTAAATTCTCACCTCTCGACTAACTGTGCACTCCTAGCGTAAGTACCCATCTATAACGACACAAACCACTAGCTAAGTGACATCGAATCTAGCTAGACGTATCATAGGACCTGCCATTATTACATGGTTCTATTATAACGCTCGTAATTAAATAGGGGTTTAACATAAACTCAGATGCTCAATATGCAATATATCACTATAAGTTAACTCGTTATCAGTCTCGGAACATTACCGTAATTATATTCACAACATTAACATGAAGGTTCCCATTAATTAAGTGTATATTATTCACATCATAGATATACAATATAAGCACCCCGCAATTCTAAGCTGTAGTGCACACATACTCTGCTATCCATCCCGGTACATCACGTACATAAGGATCACATATTCCGAATCTCTCAGGAATAGTTCTCAGATAACAACATCACAAATAATGGAGGCGAACATAGTCACCTTCACATGGATCACGCACATACCTACGCTCCCACGATCCGCGGACTTATTAATATCACAATAAGTCTTTCAATGACCTATGTTCATCAAGGTACCAGTCTATATCCCCCCCGTAGGCACACTAGGATTAGAGGGTCCTAAGCGAACGCAACCTCCCGTGATAGCAAGTATGGTAGGTATGTCATACACATAAGATTATATACTAAGCATTCACACATCTTAGATATCACCATAATAATAAAGGCATACTCTACATCATTATACCGTTATTCCCAATTATATATATTAAAAGTATTCCGATAATATATATTTTAAATAGTCGACACGTCTCACGTCGTAATTTCTTAAACTTAAAACCTATCTTAAATAGACTATTAAGTTCCCATAATTCCCACATATGACATCTTTATACCTAAGGTCTTTACTTCTGCCCTAAACCTTGTTTCATCAACTTATTCCAATTTGTACTATTAACCCGATTATTATCTCACATAACGAATTTCAATAATCTAGAATAATTCCTCGAATTGCATTCTAATTAAAGTCCACTATAATAATCACACCTACTGGTCTTCCTCAAGGGTGAGGGTATTCATGAGGTCTCCAAACATTTTTCTCCGAGGGTTTCCACCATTAAAATAAAATTAAGGAAAATTTTACTCATTCTGGGAAGGTCGATCAATCGACCTATGAATATCGATCGATCGATTGAGTCGATCGATCGACTGATGAATGTCGATCGATCGATCAAACAGGTATGGCTACGCACTGCTTCGTTTTGCAGATTTGAAACCATCCCAAAACTAATTTCTAACGTATGATTCTCTAATATAACGTTATAGTAATGTCATATAACAATCCTACTGTATTACTAACGTCCATAAATCAATATTTCAACAACTATAGGTTACATATGGATCAATCTTCATCAAAACCTAGTTTTTTCCAGATTTTCTCAAGAACATGAACCCTAACATAATATCATCATCAAATCCCAGAATTTAATTCGTTTTTCTTTCACCCAATCATGTATTAACATCAGTTTAATCGTCTCCAACTATTCTACATGCAATTTATCCTCAATATTCAGACCTAAGTTCAATTACTCATGGGTTTTCATTCATCTTCCAATAACAATTATAAAACTTCAATTTGCTAACATGGAAAGAACATTTGCTGAAGTTAAACATAATTAAACCACTTGCCTTGGTTTGATTTAGGATTTTGGTGTTGATTTGGTGAAGAATCTCTGCAGAATTCCTCTCTCTCTCTCCTTCTCCAAGCTTTCTTCTCCACAAGGCTATGGTGGCTAGGGTTTGCTTTGGGGAAAACTTATGAAAATCTAATTTAATAAACCTCCGTAGCTTGTTGGGTTAATAAGGGTTGGTTGGGTCAATTCCTTATCAGATTACAACACTCCATTTTCGTCACTTTTAATTACCCAAAAATACCAAATTACTAAAATACCCTTTATGGTGCCGGAATGGCCTAAAAATACCCCGGGACCCAAACTATACCCCCGACTAGTGTTTTCTGACTATCTCGATCCTTCCGGACGCGTTGGCGCACTCAAATCGACCATACGGTTTATAGATTTTTAATTCACTTTTATTAACAAAATATTATACCGTGACGCGGCGGTCTCACGCGTCTCAACAAAAATTTCTAAAATGCCGTATATAAATCCCACGACAAATTTTATAATACCAAGTTCATATATAATCATATATGCAGATTATCAAATACCAATTCGCATTACATTAGTATTTATAACCCGGATTAATTTCCAATTAATACGCATTTAATTAATTAATCCCATAAATAAATATAGCCAAAAGTACGGGGTATTACATTTCCCTTGAACCAACAACATGACGGAATACGAGGCATGCACAGTGGGCCTCAAAGTTGCTCTCGAAAAGGGTATTAAACACCTTGATGTCTATGGTGATTCTACCCTCATCATCGATCAAGTGCTCAGAATGTGGAAAGTCAAGGACGAAAAGCTTCAACCCTTTCATGCTCAACTAGAAGAGTTGGCCTCCCAATTTCAAGGTATCACCTTCCATTACCTGCCCCGAGCAAAGAATAATATAGCCAATGCTCTCGCCACTTTGGCCTCCATGGTCGACATGCCCGAGGGAATAACAATGACCCCCTTCCTAGTACAAAAGCGAGACAAACCTACTCATTGCTACCATATTGAGCTTTCCACCTTAGAAGATCCTGAACAAGTCAATTACTAGTACTACGATATTTGGTGCCTCCTCTGGTACGGTAGGTATCCCGAGGGTTCCAACAAGAACGATCGAGCTACCCTCCAAAAGCTGGCCGCTCAGTACATCATCTGTCATAAAGCACTACTTAAGAGAAATTTCGATGGAACTCATTTGCACTTTATCGCAGGGGATGACACTGAAAAGATAATGCAAAAAATTCACAGCGGGGAATGCGGGCCCCACATGAATGGTCACATACTTGCCAAGAAGATCCTCCGTCAGGGCAACTACTGGACCACCATGGCCCAGGATTGCACCGCCCATGTTCGAAGATGCCCTAAATGCCAACAGTTCTCCAATCTTCAACACTTTCCTCCGAGGTAATTATACAACATGACTTCTCCCTCGCCGTTCTCCACCTGGGGTATCGACATCATAGTTGTTACGCCAAAAGCGTCAAACGGGCATGAGTTCATCCTGGTTGCCATTGATTACTTCACCAAATGGGTCGAAGCTGAGTCATATGCAGTATTAAATGCCAAGAAGGTGGCCAAATTCAAGAAGAAAAATATCAACTGCCGATATGGGGTCCCACACGAATTAGTGTTAGATAACGGTTTGCACTTCGAGGCAGAAGTCACATAAGTAGTCAACGAGTATGAGATTTAGAGACACTATTTTTCTCCCTATTGAACTCAAACCAATGATGCGGTTGAAGCTGCCAACAAAAACCTCAAAACCATCATTAGCAAGATAATCGAAAGTTGTAGGGATTGGGCCGATCGGATCCCGTACGCCCTCTGGGGCTATCAAACCTCAATCCGAGCCTCTACCGGGGCTACCCCTTACTCCCTGGTCTACGGCATGGAAGCAGTCCTACCTGTGGAGCTGGAAATACCCTCGCTACGCGTCATGTTTGAAAGCAAGGTTAATGAAGAAGACTGGCGCCAAGGACTTCTTGACGAGCTAATCCTCCTAGATGAACGGAGATTAAAAGCTCTTTACCACATACAAGGGTATCATCGCCGAATAGCGCGTTCGTTCGACAAGAAAGTTAAGGACCGCAGTGTCCGGGAGGGACATTTAGCTCTCAAGGAGATAATAGAACCCATTTGGGACCCCAGAGGAAAGTTCAAGCCCAATTGGAGCAGCCCGTACATTGTGAAGAAAAACTTATCCGGTGGTGCCGCCTTGCTCACTGACCTGGATGGTGAAGAGATGGCTCGTCCAGTCAATCTGGACCGTCTCAAGAAATTCTACCCCTAGTCCGAAATCTCGGCACGCTACGGCCCTTCTCACCCCCCTTCTATTCCCCAAAAAAAAATAAAAAAATAAAAAATACAAATAAAAAATAAATAAAAAATAAAAAATAAAAATTTCTCCATTTTCCTCTACCCAAAACTACGTGGACCTCATCCTCTGCAAAAAATATTTTCAAACAGATAATAACTTTTTCAAAAACCCCAGAGGTACGTAGGCAGCTCATACTCCCACATGATCACAGCCCCTTCTTTTTTTTATATTCCTTTCATATCCCCGAGAACGGCAGTTCATTCTAAACATCTACTTGAACAAAAGGATTATGAATCCCTTAGCGATTGGTATAGATAATTCAAAATACAAAATTCATCGAAAGGCACAGCTGGATGATCATAAACTTGTTTATTTAATTAATAAGACACTACAACACAAATTACATAAGAAAAAGGAACGGATAACTCCCTTCCCCCTGATGTGACAACCCGTTCCAAATAATAACGGGTGGCCAGCCCTATACTACATAAATCAGGTATCCCGGATGGCACAGTCTCAACATCAACAACTAAACATAGTAATATAAGGCTAACTAGCCGAGATCATAAAGTGCGAATCGCCAAAAATTTAAAACTTTTATTTGACAACAACAACAAAACCAATAATGCATACAACCAACAATGCACACCTATCTATAATGTGGAAAGTGCATACACCAGTAATGAAAAAGTACAATACATTGTACAACATAAATCCTCACAATGAAATACCCGAATATGCTGTCGGGCAACAGACAATACAATAATTAGATAAATAAAATATGAGAGTGTTAATCTATAACACTTGAATACTAACTCAATACAACCGAATCCTAATCTAGATATACAAAGATAGGAATCGACTCAAATCAAGTGCCGCAACAGTCCGCTACTGCCACAGCCCACGAATCTTGAGTGGAAGAATAATAAAGGCGTCCTTGCGGGGGAACACCTGAAGTAACACAATATATATATATACAAGGGGAAAGGGAGATGGAAACGGGTCAGAACCCGAGTGTGAAAAACATTTATAGCAAGTGTATTAAAGTGCATAATAATTATAAATGCATTATTACTTGATTTAGCTGGAATCGAACACTCCATAAATTTCCACTCACCTCTCATCTAAAGCGCGCACTAAGCGTATGCACGTGTCTCCAAAAGGATGTTCGATTCTAATTAGGTAAGAGGATTCTAACTTAAACCCAATTAAAGTATTTAAGTGAAACCATCTAACCTATTACCCGATTCTACATATAAATCATTTCTAACAGTTGTAATTATTGACTTAATATAAACATTACGCTTATCTTTATAATGTTCTTTTGTTGAACATATAAAGTTACCTCATCCAATCATGCTACATCATCACAATAGATAAACAAAATCATGTACTAGATTTATTCTAGTGATGCCCAAATAAGGCAAGGAACCATATATATAATAATAATAGATGAGTTATTAGCATCAAGAACTAAGGACTAAACTCCTCCCAATTCTCAACACGGTACTGCGTTTCGTGCGTGGGACGTCTCGCCGAAGCGAAATCCAAACAAGGAACCCCCCCGTTACACTACTCCTGGCCGTATCGATCCTCGGGGCTCATTATGCCCTCAATGCAAGATGCATGTAACTCAAATGATTAGTATCCAATTTTAGTTAATTAATATTCCCAATTCTCAACAGTACACGGCGTTTCATGCGTGGGACGTCTCGCCGAAGCGAAATCCAAACAAGGAACTCCCCCGTTACACTACTCCTGGCACTGTCGATCGTCGGGATAGGTGATAGATATATATAACATAATATAATGATGAGCATAAAGGACTAATCTTATCCTCCAGTTCCAACATATGATATAATATAAAGATGAGCATTAAGGACTAAACTTATCCCCAAGTTCCAACATTACACTGTGGTTCATGCGTGGGACGTCTCGCCGAAGCGAAATCCAAACAAGGAACCCCCCCCGTTACACTAATCCTTGCAATGTAGGTCATTAAGGTCTGTTATGCCCTTGACACCCAAAATACAAACACAAGCAATAAATAACCATCCAACCGAGCTATAACTCGAAGGATGCAGGCTCACATGCTATCATCTTCCAGCGGCCCATAATCGTGGCAAACTGGGATCACCTGGTGGGATTCAACGACACCCACCTCGTGATATACTCACGCACACAACGTCCGGGAAGCGGTCATAGTTCCTAACCGGCAAGTGAGAGCGTCACATACCCCGACCTCTCACCCCCAAATAAGTAATATATATATATGTCATTTTCTGACCGCAAAGGACGACTATGACCTGGGGAATATCCACACCCTGCATATTTGTCAGGATGCTCACCCTCAGCGCACGAAACTTCCCAATGATAGCAAGGAGAGGGTATGCTTAACATGTATATACACCATCATATAAGGTATACATACATCCCACATAATAAAGATACACCATTATATAAGGTATACCTGAAACATCATATTCATGTTCATAATACGCACTTAGGCGCAGTGGATTTACATCATAGTTTAGTATACTCTCCCATGATACACTAATCATTAATACTCACACATTTACCCCACTTAGTATATGCTATACTAATTCTCGCTTGAAGCTCTCATATCGCTTCTACTATGAATTGTCTTTCAATTCAATATACGTTAAGAATATTCTATATCCTAATGAACCTCAATTATTATTTCTCATTAGATGAGATATCTCCCAAATCAATCATTACTAAGGATATTTCGACATCCATACGCACATCAAATAGCATTCATGATTCTCCATTCATTATAGGGTTCAATTTATTTTATGAACCATAGAAGTTATCCCATTTGGAATTTGATTCCAAAATCCATTATCTCTAGATTTGTTATCATTCTTATATGCGAATGTAATTATTATCTCCATATAGATTCTCCAAATAAAAGTGGGCTTCCCCACCAAATATATACCCAATTCTCTAATCGGTATTTCTCAATTTAAGTCTAAATGACTCCAATAATTCTTTATAAGGGAAACTCTCTAAATGTCTCCAAAACATACTCCAAATATCTCCTATAGAGATCCCCAATCGACAACCTCGAACAAAACGGGAAGAAATTCTCCCTAGAAAAACTTCCTCTCAAAAGCCCTGTTTCCGAATCGATTCGGGCTTATTCCGAATCGATTCGGCCCAGCGAATCGATTCGGCCAGGAAGGCGAATCGATTCGGGTCATCAGACCTGGGACTCTGCCTCAGGCCGAATCGATTCGGCTAGGGGTACGAATCGATTCGGTCACTCAGACCTGGGCATCTGCATATTTCCGAATCGATTCGGCCCTGCTGAACCTCGAAAATGGCTACTTTTTAAGTAAGCCAAAATACCCAAAAATCATTTTAATGGTTTTCTCTCCATTTCTCTTCAACCCAAACACAAATATAACCTTAATAATCATCCTAGAATACATATAAACTAGTTTCTAACCTTAAATCCATTTATACACTACAAATCTAAGGTTTTTCCCAAAAGTTAGGTTTTAACATTTTAAACCTAAAACCCAAAAATCAATCCACAAATCATGCAATATATGGTACACAACAATTATTTAGCAAGTTTAATCACTTGCCTCGGGTTTGTAGGGTCTGAATCCACCAGAAAATCCGCTTTCTCCCTCTTTCTCCTTCCTTTTTCTTCTTCTTTCTTCTTCTCTCTTCTTTCTTTCCTTTTCTCTTTCTCTCTTTTGGGAGAAATATCTCCCGTAGGCTTTTTAAGCCTAAATCCGAAAATACACATCTTTAAATGATAATACACACTTTAAATGACTCGGTGACTTTAATTCGAGTCAAACGGTCCTATTTTATTTCGGAACCCAAATAGACCCCAAGTACAGTCATTACGACTTTCTCGACCCTTCCGGAAGCAATGGTACCCTCAGAAATTCCATTCGAGACACTTTCTAACAACTCTAAATTCTGACCTCAATTGCCAATTTTATTATTCCTCCAATTAAATATTATTTATCTTCCCTGAAATAAATAAATCATCATCACCAAGACCTCGGGTTGTTACACCTGACTACCCTAAAAACCAGATAAAATTCCCACATACATTCCCTATCACAAAAATACACTCCCCAGGAGTCCTACCCACAGCTACCCGAAGAGCATGCACCCTCATCATCTACATCCTAAGGACCCCAAGTTTCTCCTACCTGAATGGAGTGCCTCAAACACTCCATGGACCGATGAGCCATAACCATCTACGAAAAGACCACAACACCCCCTTCCATAGAGTCAGATAAAAAAAACCACCTCTGACTAGTCTCTACTGCCAACATCTTGCTGACTACTTTCCTCCACAACCACTTCATATAATCTTTGGGGACATGGTAAACCTTCCCAACAGACTGAGAGGGACGGGTCGACGGATGCCGATTTTTCCATAGAGATCCAAGCAGAAGAAGCAGGCGCTCAGTCAAATCTTCTACCAGAAAGAAATTTGAGGTCCGAGGGTGCACGACCTGCGCCCAGCCAAATTGGCTCAAAAGTCGCCAAGGGAAATAAAAAGAGGTCTGCCTGAGACAAACCAGCCACACATATGAATATTCTCCTAGTTCCAGAACAGGCTGCAACTTCCCCCACCAAGGCACTGTCCAATATAGCCCACGAGCCCCATGCTCCACAAACTAATTCTCCCAATTCTCAACATACATGCCAACACGAATGAAGTAGCGTGAAAAGAAGTTGGGTACAACCGACAAAGGATATTCTGGAGGAGTTGACAAGAAGAATCTTTCAGACAACCACATGAACAGCATCATAGGGCTACCCCTTAAAAAGTCAGAACGACCTTCTCTCCAGGCATCCAGGCTATTCAGAGTCTCCGCCAATATTACCGCCGCAGGATTGTGACGATATGACATCCATGAGGTAATGGCTGCAAGTTGTGGGTCCACTTGCACCTCCCCATTCACCAATAATAATTTTGAAACCAGACCCAGAACAACGGCTCCAGCAGAGCCAGCATCACCTACTTCCCGCAAATTCACGGACTACAACACCACCCGGAGGGAGATCATTCCTCCAGAAACCAATGACCTGGCCGCTGAGGGCGAGATATGAAGAACCCCGACCAACAAATCCCTAGGGGAATGGGAAAATTCGGACAAAGCCACGATAACACTGGGATTCACGCCTAATATGGTCGAAAATTCCTCGTAGGTAGGACAAACTTCTTCCAACCCAAAGAGGAATACATGGTCTTCGGGGTACCAAAATTGTACTGCCGCCATCAGCATATTCCACTCAAAAGGTCGATTACGCCACAAGGAGACTCGACGCATGTTGAAAGCATCATAGTCAACATTATAAGAGCACATAGCTTCCAAGGCTTCGAGGTAATTGACAAACTCAATGCTACCATGGAGAGCCACCCCGCAAGACTAAAAGATGATGGGTAGGTATGTAAGGATGCAAAAAGGTGTGAGAAAAACACTCCACCCTTCCCCCTTTTTTATACTTAAAAATCCTCCACAAGGGACATAATCCCAGCAAAATTCGGAGGGTAACCTACCCCAAAAGGTACAAAAGGCTGAAGAGGGTACCAATCAAAGCCTTCAAATTATGGGACTGGACTGAACTGCCAATAGGCAGGCCAGGGTGCTTGCCGATCGGCAACCCCCCATTTTTGGAAATTTCCTCCTTTCCTCTTTTGTCAAATCAGAAAACTCCATTCTCAAAAAAAATTCAAGAATCTTGTTTCCTCCTTATGGGATTCCCCTTTTAAATAAAAAAAAAATTCTTCAAAAAATTCCAAAAATATTCGTTTTTATGTTCTCAGTAGTAAATTAAAAGGCGCATGTGCATGCATTCATTCATCATTAAAATAAAAGATAGAAAAAAAAACTACATTGCATTGCATATATATATATGTTTTCTGTGTTACATCATTTTGTAGGAAATAAAGAAAAAGCCAAAAACAACGGGACTCAGCCCGAACTCACACTCTCTCTCTCTCAAGAGCTTCCACCCCTGCGACGCGCTCTCTTCCCCCTACAGCAAGAAGACGCACCCCCACTACCCGAGCCAGAGTCTCCCGCAGACGAGGCTGATGGCACCAAACAAGACGGAACAGCGACAGCATCCCGAATATGGGCAGTCGCCGATGATGTCCAATCCCTGATGTCTCTCAGCCAAGTGGTCGACACCCGAATTTGCTGCAAGGAAAATGACAAAATCATTATCAGGCAAAGAATCAAAAAGAGGAAAATGACCGAAAGGTTTACCATAGATCGAAGAACCTCCTCTGTCAAACCTAGTTCCTCCGGATCCATCGCAAGAGGACAGTGCATCATCGACACTATGCCTCCATCAGCCCGCCGGATGTTGTACGAAGTAGTGTACAATCGAACAAAAGGGACCTCCACCACTGTGGGAAGACCCCACCGCCCGACTCGAACTAGCAGGAGGGAAAGGCAAGGTATCATGTATACTGGGCTCCATCAACTAGCTCGTCACAAAGTCCATATAATCATACGGCGCGGCCGTATCAGTATACAACGCGTATGACTCTCCGATCATCGTCGCGATCCTCTCTTCCTCTAGCAACTGTCGCTCCCACCTCATAGAAGTAGGAGGTTGCGTGGGATGCACCACCACCTCCTCCTCAACAATCTGACGGATCACTCTCTCCCCAAGGTACCAGGAATGGCCAAACTCATGCGCCAACAAACGCCTCATCTGCGCATTCACCCCAGTCACCCCAGTATCCTGAATGGCGGTCCCCCAAGGATAAAAGGTCACCTGAAAATCCCCAAGAAGGCATAAGTCAATACAAAATTATAAGGTGAAAAAACTAAGACTGAAATGGAAAGACCTTACCCAACCTCTGGTCAGGTCATTCAAGACCTGACGCACCGCCTCGATGGAGAGTGATCCCTTCGACTTCCGATTGGCCTTACGCCATCGATACAAGCGACAGAAGTCCACAACAGTGTCATCCTTCAGAACAATCAGTGGGGTGTTGCACCCAATCACCTCATGAAACCACGTCTGAATCCACAAGAAAAAGAGACGCATAAAGAAAATGTGAATGCATGAAAGGAAAATGGGAATGCATGAAAGGAAAATGCACAAAGTAAAGGATACCTCGAGGAGATACGTGGCTCCAGTAAAAGTTTGCCGGCAGCACCGGATAAATGTATCCAAAGAAGAGTAAAGGGTCGCCAAGGTCAGACTCCCCCAATCATAGAAAGGGATGTTCGAAAACATCCTCAAGTATGGCAGAAACAACAAATGGAAGACGTCGCCGCTCAACGCCACCATGAAACCTCCCAACACAAACACAATGAACAACCGGGCCATCTGCCTCACTTGCAGTCCATCCTCCACATCAACCACCCTACTCAGTAGAACATCCTTTAGCAAGGACAGCCAGATATAATCCCCATAGACTATCCTCCTCCCATCACCAAGTGCCGCATACACCACCTCCGGCCTCACCCGCAAGGAGCGATCCACCTCTATCTGCTCCCCATCATAATCCAACCCCAGCAGTTGCTGCACATCTATGGGAGTCACCGTCATCTCCCCGAAGCTGAAATGAAAAGTGTGGGTAGTGTCCCACCATCTCTCCCCCAAGGCACACAAAACTACTGTCGAGCGAGGTGTCTCATCCAGCGCTGCCGCCAACCTCCCAAAACCCGTTGATGATACCATCCAGCACACCACGGGTAGATAATGCTCCCAAACATCCCTAAGACCCATCGTCCCGCGGGCACGCATGTTCTTCAAAGAAATATCCGACTGGCAAAAGGAAAAATTCAGTCAAAGGTCAAGAAAAGAGAAAAATCACCCGAAAAGGAAAAAATGACAAAGGTCAGGTTACTTACATAACCGTCGGGAATCACTCTCGAAGAGAGATGAAGTGGCGGCTCCCACAGTAAGGTCCGCTCATCCTCAATCGGCTCGAATGCATCAAAGGCATTCTCATTTCCCAAAGCAAGGGGCACCCTGTCCCTCCAATCCACATTCGCCCAGTCATCAACGATCAACCACTCCTGGTGGACAGCGGTGCTCATAAAGGCGGCCATTTCTTGAAGATCAGAACATTAGAACAATTTGTAGAGAGAAATCGCAGAAAGAGAGAAGGCAAGAAGCTGTGAAAAATGAAGGGGATTCACCCCCTTTATATAGGAGGCCAAACTCCATGCCGATCGGTAACTCCCCTCACCATACCGATCGGCACTGTCTCCTTACTTTCCTGAGGTAGCCCAAAAGTTCGTGCCACTGCCAAATGGCAGCTCTCAGTCTATGCCGACCGGCACCCACCTTAAAATTTCGTACAAAAATTCTCAGAAAATACCAGGAAGCCTCGAAAAATCCCCGAAAAATTCCTAAAAATCCCAGGAGGGATTTAGAACATTTCTGCCAAGAAATTTCACACTCCTTTAGGCGACACACCATTTTCCCCTATAAAGCTCTCAAAACCCAAAGGAATGACCTCTCGGCCAAGGCGCTGAGACCACATAATCACCCCCTCATCAGACTTTACAAAAGGCCTCCCCGGCCATTGGGTACCTGGTACGACACATTATCACAGGGTATTTTTTCCCTGTAGAAACCATAACCACTCGCCCCGAGCGATCTCTCCCAAAGAGCAATCCAAATTTTCACCATCTCATTCATCGTTCCCCAGCAGAACCTCAAATCCAATTCTTTCCCTCAAACGGAACCCCTTTTCCCCTAGAGGAATCCCCAAAAGCTAAGTGAAAACTCTTCCCGACAAAGCTACGGAAAATCCCTAAGGATCACCTGATCACTTCCCCAGTAGAATTCTCTCGCAGTACCCAAAATAGGTTGCTCCCCCCTGCGAGGTCTCCTATCAAGCTTCCCCAGCTACCAGCTCCCCATCTCAAATCGGAATCACAAAGCTCTTTCTCCAGTAGAATCAAAATACCATCTTTATCCACTCTTGGGTCAGAATTGGCCCCGGTCTTGGACCGTCACCTTAGTTAGGTCAGAATTGACCTCGGTCCTCGGTCGTCACCACTCTTAGGTTTGAATTGGCCCCGATCTTGGTTCGTCACCTTAGTTAGGTCAGAATTGACCTCGGTCCTCGGTCGTCACCACTTTGCGGTCAGAATTGGCCCCGGTCTTGGATTGTCACCTTAGTTAGGTCAGAATTGACCTCGGTCCTCGGTCGTCACAACTCTTGGGTCATAATTGGCCCCGGTCTTGGATTGTCACCCTAGCTAGGTCATAATTGACCTCGGTCCTCGGTCGTCACCACTCTGGGGTCAGAATTGGCCTCGGTCTTGGATCTTCACCTTAGTTAGGTCATAATTGACCTCGGTCCTCGGTCGTCACCACTCTTGGGTCACAATTGGCCCCGATCTTGGATCGGCACCTTAGTTGGGTCAAAATTGACCTCGCTCCTCGGTCGTCACCACTTTTCGGTCAGAATTGGCCCCGGTCTTGGATCATCACCTTAGTTAGGTTAGAATTGACCTCGGTCCTCGGTCGTCACCACTCTTGGGTCAGAATTGGCTCCGGTGTTGGATCATCACCTTAGTTAGGTCAGAATTGACCTCGGTCCTCGGTCGTCAGCACTCTTGGGTCAGAATTGGCCCCGGTCTTGGATCGTCACCTTAGTTAGGTTAGAATTGACCTCGGTCCTCAGTCCTCACCACTCTTGGGTCAGAATTGGCCCCGGTCTTGGATCATCACCTTAGTTAGGTCAGAATTGGCCCCGATCTTGGATAGTAACCTTAGTTAGGTCAGAATTGACCTCGATCGTCACCACTCTTGGGTCAGAATTGACCTCGGTCTTGGATAGTCACCTTAATTAGGTCAGAATTGTCCTCGGTCCTCGATCGTCACCACTCTTAGGTCAGAACTGACCTCGACCCTCTGAATTGGTCATCCTTATTTCCTTAGGTCCTCGAAACCGACCTTGATCAGCTGAATTGGTCACCCTAACCTCCTTAAGCTCGCAAATTTGGCTTTGATCCACATAATTGATCATCCCCAGCATACTTCTTAGGTCCTCGGAATCGACATCGACCCTCTGAATTAGCCATACTCCCTCAAAAGGCATCATGCGGTGTCTAATCGACGGCTATCATTTGTTCCAAACTCACCCATCGAGGGGCTCTATAGACACCTCATTCCGTTACCCCATAACTCTCCTTAGGTCCCTAGTACCTCCACTCATTAGCGTAAACCCAGGTCACGTCCCGAGTACTGACCTGGAAGCCATCGAGCACCCCCCAGCTCAGTTTGACCCAAACGTCAAACTCGTCATCTCGACCGAGACTTAATGAATCTTTGAAGGTCACTAAATACCCTTTCCAACGGTCCGCCCTGTGTGCGATTCTGACTTACCATGAGGACGAACGCGCCGTTTGCGTCCGAAACCTGACCTAGAGGCCACCGGGCGCTCCCGGGCTCTGTTTGACCTAAGTCAACTCTTCATCTCGACCGAGGCTAAATAAATATTTGAAGGGCACTGAATAACCTTTCAAACGGTCCATCCCGTGCACAATTCTGACTTTCCATGCGGACGAACGATCCGTTTGACTCCGAGAAGCCACCAAGCACTTCCCGGGCCCGGTTGACCAAAGTCAACTCTCCAAACTGGGTCAAACTCTTTGGAATGTCAAATTACATATCCCTACCTTTCCAATGGTATGCCCCGTGTGCGATTCGGACTTACTATGCGGACGAACGATCCGTTTGCGTCCGCACGATTCCGTATCCAATGGACCGACAAACACTTCCGAGCCACATTTGACCCAAAGCCTACTCCCGAACTCGGGAGCGGTCCAAAGGAATTTCAAAGGTATCTAAATTACCTTTCCAACGGTATGCCCCGTGCACAATTGTGACCAACGGTTTGCCCTCAGCGGCTATTTTTCCGAAAAAGCTTGAAACACACTACCAAACGGCAAGTCCCATAACCTGCCTATCGGCACCTTCCTGCCGACAGGCAGGAAGGGCTCTGAGCCTCTCGGAAGTCCCCTGGGGATATAAAATGAGGCCTTGGCCTCATTTGCAAAAGGAGCCCAGATTTGATAGAAATCTCTTTGAACGAGTCCCAGAAACCTCTCTCGAAGGCAGCGTGATTTCAACTTCCAAATCCCCTTTTTACTTCCACTTTCCATCATCCTCTTCATCAAATTTGGGGAATTAACCACTCTCCATCATCATCCAAGTGCAATGGATGCTCTCCAACGTCCAAGATCAAGCTCAAGATCTTCAAGAAGGTCCAACTTTCTCAACTTTCTCTTGAATTCTCTTAAATTCTCAATAACTTATTTTTTTGATTATTTAGCACTCATATCATCTCATATCACACATTCTAATATACTTTTTACCTAGTATTATTGCACATATCTTATTTTTATATAAATAAAAACCCAAAAAAATAAGATAAAGAGGGTTTGCTCATAAATTCCAAATAGGGATTCTCACACTCTTTCCACACTTTTCTCACAACTAAAACACCTTCTCTACACATATACACACACGCACTTACAAAACAAGAGATTTCTCCATTTGGATTTATGGGTTAAACCCCACCCCTCATTTTACTTGCGAACTACATGGACTTTGATGCCTTTATAGGCTACGTAGGCGTCTCGGTGTAAAACCCGAGATTCGAGTCCCTCTCTCACTTTTTCCCTCATTTTCTATCTTCTCCAAATCCATTTTTCTAATATTATATATATATATATTTGTTCTTAGTGACACATTACCTCATATGCGTTATCATTCCCTTATAACGATCAACGTAGGGGTAATCGCGTAAATCTTATTTTTCTAATATCACTCTTATATTTTCCTACGGATGACTCGCTTTATCTTTTCCATGATACAAGTAGAAGATTCCTACCTCCATTCTATATATATAAACATGCACACATCTCACGGGGGGAAACATAAAGGAAAATATCAAATATTCATGACAAATCGAAAGGGCGGAATGGGTGCCTAACACCTTCCCATTTCGTAACTAAGCCTCCGAACCCTTTCCGAATCATTTTAGTTTCGCACGCACCAGTATGTTTTTGGATGCCATCCTTCGAGGTGGATTCCCCTTTTTCTTTTGTCTGTTTTGAGTAAAATAGACTGGCGACTCTGAATCTCTCTACATTCTTCACACCTCACAAAATCGACGCCGGCCAAAGCGCTCTCCCGAGAGGGGATGCGCGGGACCCGAAGGATCCTTCCTCCCTCCGTGGCGGGGATCGAGGGATTGCCACACTCGGCATTATGAAATTTCACCTCAATAAGTCACTATATATTTTATTATTGATCTGATCTATGCTAAAGCACAAATTATTCTATATATCCGTTCGGATTCATATTCTATATTCAATTCAGCATGGAGCTCGACGAGATATTTATTATCATATATTCAGCTCTAAAGAGATTGCAATAGTTATTATATTTCACCCCCAAGGGAAAAGTTGGTCAGGGTTATTCTTATTCATATTCAGGCCCGACAAATTTCTCGACCATATTCTTATGTTTTGGAAAATATTATTCTTATTTGGACTTGTGCAATTTTGGCTCGACAGATCATCAAGACAGTTTATTATTATTCTGTATCATTCCGTATATCTATTAAAATGCATATTTTATATTCATCTCAGCACGGAGCTCGAAAAAATATTTATAATCATATATTCAGCTGCAAGGAGGTCTCCATGATTTATTATATTTTATCCCCAACGAACTGTTGTTCAGGAAAATTCTTTTCTCCGTATATATTCAGGAAACTAACTAAGGCTGGTCGGCATTAACAAACCACCAACTCTGGTTGGTGGGCATATCAGCAACCACCAACTGCGATTGGTCGGTAATAACCACCAACTGCGGTTGGTCAGTAACAATAAATTTAACCAACAATATTAGCATCACGGGTGATCTCAAGGGACACCCCAAACTAGGCAAAAAGATGGGTGGCAACAAGGTAGTCTTGGTAAGATTACTATAACTAAGCAGGAACATGGGATGAAAACCATTCCATTTCTTAGGCCCAAAGAGTGACAAGTCACTGTAATTAAACAGAAGATGGAGCAAGTTCTACTGTCTATGCAAAACATGGCAATTTGTCCTTCTACAGATATATACATATATATATTCATCAGCAAATAACAAAGAAAGCATTCAAAGTTCATATACTCCACACTTGTGGGCTCCTATTATAGATATAGTTGTTCATTCGGTGGCACATTCTTATTACATCATGCAGTCGAGCTTCAAATTCAACTCCACAAACTTTTATGGTTGGGGCCCCAATCAATCATCATTCAAGAATTATTTTCTTACTCAGGAGTTAGTTTTTTCTATTGAAGTTCAGGAGGCATATTCAGCAGTTCAGGAGGCGTATTCAGAAGTTCAGGAGGTATATTCAGGAGTTAGTTTTGTTGTCGAAGTTCAGGAGGTATATTCAGGAGTTAGTTTTGATGTTGATGTTCAGGAGGCATATTCATGAGTTATTATAAACATGCTATTGATGTTCAGAAGTCAGATTTAGCATCTAAAACACTGAGATCTTTACTATTGCTTTCCCGACCTTTATTGAAGGAGAAGTTCTACATATGCACAAAAGGTAGTTGGTCGGCTAGCCAACCAACCAACATATTTGAAGATTATGACAAGATACAAGTGGCATACTATGGCATGGCTTCATCGAAATTCCTAGGGGTGATCGATAGCACACGGAGTTCCTCAAAAGAGAGATTAACAACCATCGATCGACTTGCATCGTATGCCATCTAGGAGATAATGCACTTTATGTTGAACAAATCAAGAAGGAAGATGAAGAATTTCACAAGCACCGAGCAACACTGTACAATAAATACTCCATCCTTTCAGTGAACCATCAATCATGGAGCATTGGGGGCTTTTGTTGATGGAAAAATTCACCATCTATGAGGACCAGTCAGAAAAGGACACATGTCATCCTATGTGGTAATATTTATACTTTCTTAGCACCCGAGGAGAGTTATTCGGCTCCCGAGGAGAGTTGGTCGGCGTATCAACCAATACATGGCATACCAAGCAACTAAAGGAAGATCAACCGGCCTAGAAGACTAACAGCTAAATGTATTGTATATAGATATAAATGTCTGAATGTATAAAGACATTGTATCTTTTTAACTCCTATAATTATAATACATGTATTCCCTTAGCCAAAGGGAGGGACAACTAAGAGACACGATACAAAAAATAAACACATCTCTCTCTTTCTACACCATATTGTGTTATTGTAAACCCCTGGGAATAAAATAACAGTGGACGCAAACTTTATTCATAGCCGAACCACTTTAAATACTTTTATCTCTTGTGTGTTTGATGTGATCACTGTTTCATCTTCAATCATTATCTTCATACCTTCATTTTTATTTGTGCATCAATGATATCTTATCGGCATCAATAGTCACCTTACACCAATATATTTAATCCTTTTTTTACTAACTCACCTTGGCAACTACACAACACCTCACCATCTTGCCCAACACTTCCCACTCTGATGGGTCTATATACTAATGACTATAACATTCTTCCTAATTGGAAAATTTCAAATATCTTTAGGTGCCAACTCCCCTTTTCAATTACTCTAACCCTCTAATTATGGACAATACTAAAATCCAGCGGACTAGGGCGATCATACACCCTATAACCTCACATAACTGCACAAATGCAACCCTACTCCCCTACCAGAAATCATAATATACCAATTAACTCTTAGTTATAATCACATGTATGTACAATAACTAAGATACTAAACCCATGTCCTAGTGACCAAACTTCTCCCAACTTTCAACGTTCGCTAAGTTTCATGCTTGGGATGTGTCTCAAAGACAAATCCAAACAAAGAACCCCCCATAAGTGAAACATCAACTTGAAAATTCTCCTTCCCTTTAACCATGGTCCTGATGGACTATCTCATTGTTCCCTTGGCCTCGATGGACCTAAGGAATGTGCTCCTACTACAGCTGAGGACCCCGCCATCCTTGTCTGAAGCCTTGACAATCAAGTTGGTAACTTCATGGCCTAAACCTCCTGGCATCATCCCTCTGTCAGGAATCTATCCCTCCTGCTCGACCCGCCTGAATAGATTCTCCCACTCTCTTGCTTCTTTCCAGGTAGAAGCATTGATTCTGGAACTAAAGTAGTGCAGTATTTATGACATCAATATAAGTCTCCAATGTTAGGTTGCTAATCAAATGTTGCCTGATCCTTCAGGATAGTCCATCCACAAATCTCATATTTTTCCTCTCTTCGATGTATACCATGTCTGGTATAAAGGTAGCCAAACAGGTGAACTCTTCCTCATATTCTGCCACCGTACGATCTTCCCGCACCACACTAATGAATTTCTTCCTCATCTATGTTTCACCGGCTGGTAAATAATATTTGCAATCAACCCGCACCCAGAACTCTACAATAGGCATCATGTCTCTCTCTTCCATTGTAATAACTACCTCACACCACTATAACGCTGCTCCTACTTGCCTAAAAGTGGACAACATTTACTTCTGCACATCGCTACACTCGTCCATGCAAAGGTGGCATTGAATATCTTTCTTTCATTGGCACACCGCAATCACGTATGAGCTACCCTAAAACTCGAGTGGGTGGCCCTTCTAAAACGTCTACCTAACTCTCTGTTAAATGGATTGCCCCAGGTGGGCCTGAACTACTGGTGCAACTGGCAGCTGTAATTATGCCTATGAAAAGTGAACTGGCCTAGCAGTCATAGCTGATGTGACTGCTTATGCCACTATTTCCTCCACCTGTGAACAAATAAGTGAACAAATAACTGTAGTTGGACATGATGAAGTTCGAGTATTGTATAACCTCGAACAACGGCTCCAACAAAGTACATGACCATGTTGATGTATCTTCATATGGTTTATCACTACACACAATAATAGAAGGACAACCGAAATTCTCTCTTACCCAATTCTTATTACTAAAAACAACTTCATATGCTCACTGGTCCCATTTTAGTTTGTGACCTCTCTACTTTAAACTTTTTGTACGAACTCACGATCTTCTCTCTCTCTCTCTCCCCCTTGTCTATATGTCTCACTTTTCTAATATCTCAATCATTTTTCTTTCTTATGCTTCTTTCCCAAAATCCATCTTTATTTTTATAGGACCAACCAATTATTGACCCAACTTGGACACATGTTTGAAATGGATAATTCAAAATCATATACAAACAAATTACCAAGATTTGAGAGATTCTACTCGTAAAAGTAACTGGGAAATGCATTAATATTATTCAATTCACAAAATAGACAAAACTCACTAACCAATAAAAATGGATAGGAGCTCATCATCTCACGTGTAGCTTTTAGATAATTAAAGCAATATTTCTCTTCTATGTAATGATATGAAAAGTGATGTGAATGTATATGTTATGATTATGTTTTTTACATTATCCATGTATATTTTCATTTTGTATCAATACATATATAATATATTACTATTTGTCTAATAGGATAAAAATTAGTCTACCTATCCAGCAAAACCCACTAAATACCCACAAATTTTTGGGATACTAAATTGTAATTGTAGATTTAGAAAAAGAATTGTGAATGTGCTTAAAGTAAATTTAATTTTTTTGCTTTAATTTATTATTTGTGCTTATATGGATTACTTATTGAGTATTCATGCTCATTTACCTTACTCTATTGCATGAAGTAGCCGGTTGGAGTTTGATTTTGTACTCTACTAGAATTTAAAAAACATCTAAGAAAAATTAATGGCATATATATGAGTTTTTTTTAATTATTGGTTTGATGTGCTGGATTTTGTTTTAGGTGTGAGTTAGTATGTGCTTTCATTTCATGTTGTGTCTTGTGTGAATTTTGGTGAGATATTATTTTAAAATTTTAGGTTCTTTATATCTTTTATGTGATAACCATGTAATAATGTGTGCATCCTTGTACATTTTCCTATGCAATTTAATGCTTGGAATTCGAAGTCACTCTACATAGTCGTTTGAACAACTATAAAATCGTTCAAATGACAGCAGTTGTTTAAACAACTCCCTAAATTGTGATTTCTAAAAAATTTCTTAGGGAACCCCAGTTCAAGCTTTCCCTAGAGGCCAACCAAACGAGTCAGCGCTTGTTCAAATGACTGCACTTCTAGGAACACATTTTAGGTGCGAGGGTTAGGTATTTGTGTCAATTATAGCCGTCATTTACAGTAATACTATTCTTTTATCACCCAAATTTGAAATCGGCCAAATATGTTTTAACCATAGACATGTCAAACCCCTATCTGCCATGTTTTACGAGATCTTTTCACAAGTAGTTCATGAATGCACTAATATTATTCGATTATTTTAATAAAACTACCCAAAAAATGAACCATAATCATGTTTTTCCCTATCAAACTATATGTATGCATGTCTATTCTATATATAAAATCCTCAACAAACAAGTGGTTTATTTAACACTTGAAAAGTGTTATAGTGTAGCGGGAGTTTAAAACGAAGAAAATTATAGATTGGGACTTTTTTCCTTATCATATCGGGTAAATAATTTAATTTCTTCATGATTTCGGATATTAGTTTCTGTCATGTCTTCCACTTGCATTTTGGACTCATCCAGCAGCTTAAGTATAATTTTTGTCTAAGATAAATGAATAGTTAATGTAGGACAATTTTCTTCTAAAAGATGCTATATTTTGATTACAAATTAATACTCGTGATGCAATGCCCTTCTGTAATACCCTGTAATTATTTAATAAAATATTTCGACTAACTTAAATTTGATAATTTAATAGTAATTTGGGAGTAAATTAAATCGGATGAATTTAAATCTAAATGGGTAAAATTTAAATTTAAATAAATGATTATTTATGATTTGATAAAAATAAGACTCAATTGGACATAATGGACTTACTACTGAAAAATAAATCACATATAAATAAATTTGTGGGCGCGTGTCATTAGAACATAATAAAAATATCTAATTGAAATAAAAAAAATTGGATGCATTTTGGGGAGCGTTGTAAAGTCAGTTTAGTGTTTTAAATATTTAGAATTTGTCCGGAGTCATAGGTATATGAGTTGGGGAGTTTTCGGGCTAGTTGAGTTATGGATTCGAGTCCAAAATTTGGGTTATAGGCCTAACTCATGATTTAGATTTAATTATTGTTTAAGTGGGTGAAAAGCAGACCCCCAATATCATTAGAAAAAACCCTATAATAACACTTACGAAAGAGGAAAAGGGATATACCTGAAGAGGAGAAGAGGAGAAAAGGGACAAGAATAAAAGGAAAATCAAGGGGCTTTCAGGAGGGTTTTATCCATGAATTTAAGGCAAGAATTCTCTAGCTTAATTTGTGTTTCCATGCATCATATTTGTTTCCTTTAAATTTTTGGGATTAGGTTGAGTATGTTTAAATTTGATGATGAATAATACATGTACAGGACTGATTTATATATAGAAATTAACTCAAAAATCAGGTATCGAAGATCTTAATGTTGAGGTTAGATTTCCTTAAGTTTTGATAGTTAATTGTGGAAAATTGAATGTAACACCCCACTATTCCACCACTAATATTGTCCCCACTTTAACCACCGCACCAAGCAGTATGGTGTTTTTATTAACTCTATATCCATAAACTAGTGTCAATGGGGTTAGAACCCCTGAGATGTGCGTGATCAATCAGATGCCTTACCGGTGGAGCAAAAAGGCCTCGGTGTTCGAAATGTGTGAATCAATATATATGAACCATTATGTTCCCTCACCTAGGTGATCTGGGATGTGACTTTTTGCTGTCAAATCAACAATGGCCTAGTATGTTACAATCCACCCCCTTGGAAGCCCAATGTCGTCATTAGGATGTATTCAACCATCACCCAACATGTTAGCACATTTTCTTCTGGCTGGGTATTGGCTTTGCTACCATTTAGTAACACCCCACTATTCCACCACGAATATTTTCCCCACATTAACCAACTGGTGTCAGTGGGGTTCGAACCACTAACATGTGCATCATCAATCACATGCCTTACCAGTGGAGATAAAAGGCATCGGTGTTAGAAGAGTGTAAATCTACAAATATGAACCATTACTTTCCCTCACCCCGACGATGTGGTATGTAACTCTCTGCCTGTCAAATCAACCATGGCCCAGTCTGTTACATTGAACGATCAATATATATATTTCTTAATAATAATTAATGGATTGTAATTTTGATGCAGAATCCCAAATAAATGCTCCTTATTGTAAATTGCATTTGATTGGATATTAGAAGTTATGAAATCGTTAAAGCCTAACTAACGAAGGTTGTTGGATTTAAACGTAGAATATTTGGGTTTAATTCTTAGGCCTTTTTATAATTGTTTCTGAGTTATTTAAGTTTTTGGAATTCCAAAATGGAATAGGAAAAAACAAAACTAAGACAGTGGCGTAAGGAAGAAGATGAGGGGTCGTTCGAGCGATGTCGCATGTCGTTCACGAGATAGGCTAAGTCGAGGCCAATGATTCCCCCAATCGTTCAAGTGACGTGGTGGATTTTGGACTCTTTTGTTCCCTTTTTACTTTAGTTTGAGTTTAGTGAATTTTTAACTTCGTTTACTAAATGGAACAATCGTAGTAAAATTGAGGAAAGGAAATACATTGTGGGTTAGTTAACTAATCGAGTAATGTTACACCCACACGTTAAATTAATAATAATTACAATTAACTAGATGGTTAAGTAATTATTTTTTTTTTCAATGAAATTTATAATTGATTAGATGATGAATTATTAATAAATGGAAAAATATGGTGTACTTTGGTGAATTTTTATGGTAATTATAGAGTAATTACCTTTACGTATTATATGGGATTGTGGGTACCTCAATTCATCATCATAGACCCAGGCGAGTAGCCCAATAGAAGCGACCCAAAACCTGGGCCCCTCTCATCTCAACTGAATTCGATTGAGACTTTGTCTGCTCCTAAAATCTCGTAAGGAGACATTTAAGGAGAAAAAGATGGACATGGGGAGTCCAACATCCCCACTCCCCATAATAGATACATATATAATAAACCCTAGGCATGGGGAAAACACACACTTTATTATCTATTAATGCTCTCCAGAGTATATAGAAATAATAGTGACTGCACCACCGTGGACGTAGTCATTTTTTGTTGAACCACGTACATACTGTGTTGTGTAATTGGCATTTTCTGTTCTTTATTTCCTTTGGTGATTGTGCTTTTCTAATTTATTTGTGTTGAATATAATTGTCACCACAATTGGCGCCATCTAAGGGAAACGCTTGTTTTCCTTAAAGATAGGCCTCGCCAACTAATAATCCAGAATGTTTGATCACCGCAGTAACACCCCTCAGGCAGGGGATATTCAGGAGCAGCCTGCTCCTCACAGGATCAGATCCGAATTCATCGTTCTGATCAGAGGACTCACCCAAAATGATAAGACTCGAAAGAAAGTCAGGGACCAGGAAAGTCCACATAAATATCTAGATTGATTGATGCCTATGAGGCAAGGCTCCAAGAGCAAAGAGAGTTTGCTCGCAAGCAAGATGCTGAGAATTCTCGCCTCAAACGAAAGTTGGAAAGGATGGAGATAGAACTCCATCGTAGCACCAGGCGACGTCTGTACCTTACTCCTAGCCCTCAGGCGAGCAAGTCTCACAGCCGAGGAAGGAAACCTAGATGCGAATCCAAGAGAAGTGCTAAACACGAGTCTGATGATGATTTGCAACTGCGATTGTCTCGCCATTATAGGAGCCCAGCTCTAGGGGATGAGGACATACGAGATTTGGTCTGAAGAAAAATGGAACAGCACCCAGCACATCGGGGTGCTAGGTCAATTAGGGAGCTTGCTCGTCGAGCTCTCAAAACCTAGATGAAATCCCCCTTCTCAAGGGAGAGTGAAGAACAAGAAGCCCCCAAAAAGTTTACAATTCTAAGATTTAAAATCTATGATGGAAAGACTGACCCAATTGACCACGTCAGACAGTATCGACAGGCCATGACTCTCTGGAACCATAGAGATGAATTAATGTGCCAAATTTTTCCCTCAAGTCTGCATGATGTGGCCCAGAAATGGTTCGAGAAGCTCCCTGATAGGTCCATCAGAAGCTTTGAATCCCTGGCCGAGCTCTTCACATCTCGCTTCATTACCATTAGCTCCCATCAGTAGAGGATGGATGATTTACTAATAATGAAGAAGACGCCTAAGGAAAGCCCGCGGGATTATGCGAAGAGGTACTGGGAGCTGTTCAATGAGGTCGAGGACTGCTCGGAACAAGTAGCAGTAGCCTTATTCAAGATTAGCTTACCCAACTCTTGCCTCATGCATTAATCCCTTACGAAGAAGGAGTCCACTACCATCGATAACCTGATAGATCGCATCACGAAATACGCCAAAGTAGAGGATGTGACCCACCTCAGTATACGGGAGAACGAACGAACTAAGGTCACTGCCAAGGGCAACGACAAGATTGAAAACCATAAGAAAGGGGGGAAGAATGGTGTCAAGAATAGCTCCAAGAACGGGGGAAAGAATGATGCTTCAAAATCATTTCAGGCAGTAAACACTGTCTTCAAAGAACTAATCTACAAGATCCTGGCGAAGATCAAAAACCAACCGTTTGTTAAATGGCCTAGAGAGATGGGAGGAGATCCCTCGAAGAGAAACAACGCGCAGAGATTCGCTTTTCATAAGGAGGGAGGCCATAAGACTGATCATTGCAAAGCTCTTAAGTCTCACCTCGAAGAGCTGGCCCAGTCTGGGCACCTGAATGAGTTTATGGAGAAAGAGGCAGAGAAGGTTGCTGCCAATAGAGAAACAAGAACTGATAATGTACTCAAAGATGATTCTGGCCATGAATGCGCAGTCATTCATGGGGCATCTGATATGAAGCAGAATTAAGGGAACTCAACCGAATGGAGGTAAAAAATCTTACAATAGTGATGCAATATTTTTAGATTGATCCAGCCAAGACACAATCAAGAAAGCGTCGACGAGCAGATGACGTCGACTACAGCAAGCACATCGTATTTACAGATAAAAACCTGGAGGGGATAAGGACCACACACCATGACACCTTGATCATTACGCTTAGGGTATCCAATTATAACGTCGAAAAGCTACTCGTAGACCAAGGAACTCGTCCGAGCTAATGTATCTCGACCTGTTAAGAAAATTGAAGTCGAGCATTGCCGAACTGAAGGAAGCCACTGTCCCCCTTGTTGGCTTCACTAGAAAAGTGACCATTCCATTGAGGAAGATCGTGCTGCCAGTGAGGGTAGGAAGCATCTTCAAGATGATTGAATTTCTAGTAGTCGACATTGAATCGCCATAACAAGCTATCCTCGGTAGAGGGTGGCTACATGCAATGAAGGCAGTCCCCTTGACCTACCATTAAAAACTCAAGTATGTGACCGAGAGAGGAGTAATGGAGATTCACGATGATCAAGCGATGGCGAAAAGGTGTTTCATAGCGGCCATCCACCCAAAGCCAGAGAGGAAGGTTGAGAAGATCAAAGAGAATGTCAAAGAGCAAGAAGGTATGATACTTTCTAAATAGCAGTTAAACTACGCAAGACTCAAAGTGGAAGATACCAGGCTCCTCCCCTCTGAGTGGGTCATCGAAAACCTGGAATAAGTTACAGCTGGTGGCAGCGAGAAAGCTAGGATATTCCTGATTGGAGCTTCTCTCACAGATTAAAAAAAGAAGGAATTGACGATATTATTGAGAAGAAACATACACATTTTCGCGTGGGAACCTTATGAGCTGACTGGAATTAATCCTAATGTAGTCTGTCATCGATTGCATGTCGATCCCACTTTCAAACCTATCACGCAAAAATCACGACAAACTGCGCCCGAGAAGGCCAAGGCTGTAGAAAAGGAAGTTGGAAAGATGTTGGATGCAAGATCCATACGAGAAGTCCAATTCCCCAAATGGTTATCCAACCCAGTAGTAGTTCCAAAGAGCAATGGAAAATGGAGAGTCTGCATTGACTTCACTGACCTTAACAGAGCATGCCCTAAGGATAGTTTCCCTCTCCCAAAGATTGACCAATTGGTGGACGCCACAGCAGCCCAAGAGAAATGAGTTTCTTGGATGCATATTCGGGGTATCACTAGATTCCTCCGTATGCACCAGAACAAGACAAGACAACATTCATCACCACTATCGGGTTGTACTATTACGAAGTCATGCCCTTTGGGCTCAAAAATGCAAGGGCAGCCTACCAGCGACTGGTCACCAATTTGTTCAAAGAGCAAATGGGAGACACCATGGAAGTCTACATCGATGATATGCTTGTCAAAAGAAAAAAACAAAGAAGACCACCTCTTGGACCTATTAAAAACCTTTAAAATCCTCAAGAAATATCGGATGGAACTCAACATGAGCAAGTGTTCTTTCGGTGTCCAATCAGGAAAGTTTCTTAGGTACTTCGTCAGTAAGAGAGGAATTGAGGCCAATCCGGACCAGATCGATGCAATCAACATGGTACAACCCCCTCGCACAATACGAGACGTAAAAAAGCTCACGGGCATGCTCGCTGCCTTGAACCGTTTCATATCTAAGTCCTCTAAATAGTGCAAACGATTCTTCCAGCATTTAAAAGGCAATAAGACAATAGAATGGAATCATAATTGCTCGCAAGCATTAGGCGGGCTCAAGGCTTATCTTAGCTCACCACTCTTACTCGTCATACCTCAAGAAAGTGATTCCCTATACTTATACCTCGTCGTCTCTATCCACGCCATCAACTCTAAACTGGAGTGCGAAAAAAGGGAATTCAGCAACCACTGGAAAAGCTCGTTTTCGCACTAGTAATAGCCTAGAGGAAGCTGAAAAACTACTTTAAAGCTCACACTATCACCATCCATACATCACACCCCCTTAAAGTAGTCCTGCGGAAAGTAGATTTGTCTGGCAGACTATCCAAGTGGTCAGTCGAGCTTGGACAATTTGATATCCAATTTCATCCCAGGAATACAATCAAAGGGCAGGTCCTCATAGATTTCATCGCAGAATTCACTGGCGAACAACCTTACTACCAACTTTAACCCATGAAGGAAATGGAAGAACACCCATCAAAAGGGGCCTGGTGATTGTTTGTCGATGGAGCCTCCAACTCCAAGGGGTCAAGGGTACGCATTATGCTCATCACTCCATAAGACATAAACCTCGAAAAAGGGATCAGGCTTAGATTTGAAGCCTCTAACAACAAGGCAAAATACGAAGATTTAATATCTGGCCTGCAGAAGGCACAAGTACTGGGGGAAAAGCAACTATAGGTGTTCGATGACTAATAATTGGTCTCCAATCAGATAAGTGGAGACTTCAACGCGATAGATGAAAGAATGGTAGCCTACCTTGCCTTGGAAAAGGAGCTAATGTCCATCATTGAGAAAGTCAATGTCCAATAATTTCCCAGAGGACAGAACATCCATGTCAACGCCTAGTATCCCTAAGTTCAGCGATTGATTCCAATTTGAAGAGGATGATCCCCATCGACTTCCTCTCCCATTCGAGCATCAACCAGAGTGATGAGTTGTCAGTCCCAAAACACATGCTACAGATCGAGTCAGTGCCTAGTTGGATGGAACCTTTGGGGAACTATTTGAAAGAAGGTACACTTACAGATGATAAGAGGACCGATCACTAGATAATAGTCAAATCTGGACACTTTCACTTATCTCCTGAGGGGAAACTGTACAAGAGATCATTCACCGGCCCTTACCTTCAATGCATCAGCCCTAAGGACATCGAGCAACTTCTACGCGAGCTTCATGAAAGAATCTGTGGAAGCCATATCGGAGGAAGGTCACTAGATTTCCAAGCAATGAAGGAAGGCTATTAGTGTCCATACATGTAGAAAGATTTTGCAGTATATGCTCATAAATATGAGAAATGTCAACTACATTATCCTATGATCCACCAACCTGCCAGCGACCTAAGATCACTTACCAGCCCATGGCCTATCTCCCAATGGGGGGTTGACATCTTGGTCCCTCTTCCTACTACTGCTGGCAACCAAAAATATCTATAGGTCGCAACAGACTATTTCACCAAATCGATTGAGGCAGAGCCAGTGGAAAAAATCCAAGATGCTGACATGATGAGATTCATATGGAAAAAAATAATTACCCTCTTTGGGATACCCAGAACCATCATCACCGACAACGAAAAAAATTTGAGAGTGGACCCTTATAAAGTTTCTGCAGTGACCACGGAATTAGGCACCATTTTAGTTATGTGGCCTATCCTTAGAGCAACAGTTAAGCTGAAGCTTCCAACAAAATAGTGATCGATGGGTTGAAAAAATGACTAGAGCGAGCCAAAGGCTCATGGGTGAGCGAACTGCCACATATTTTGTGGGCCTATCGCACTACACCACGACGAGGAACTAGGGAAACCCCATTCTTGCTAACGTATGGAATGGAAGCAGTCATCCCCTTGGAAGCCGGATTACCAACCATGAGGTCCACCCTTATCGATCAGGGCCAGAATGATGCTGCATTGCTCGCTGAACTTGACCTAGCCGATGAACGTAGAGAACTAGCCTTATTAACGCTAGCGAGCCATCAATAACAACTCGCAAAATAATATAACAAAAGGGTCAATCCAAGGGCATTCCAAGTTGGGGACTACGTCCTAAGGAAATTCCTTGGCAACGCGGTGAAACCATTAGATGGAAAGCTAGGACCAAACTTGGAAGGACCATTCAAGATAACAAGAGACGATCTACAAGGACCCTATCACTTAGAAACACTGGAGGACAGAGAAATACCCCGAGCATGGAATGCAACAAACTTAAAGAAATTCTATTTCTAGCTTTTTATTTTGAGGATCTTTTATCAAATTCATTTTTATTTATTCGTGGATTAATAAAAGATGTTCGGTAGTTGCATTCTATTAAGTGTTAATTCTGTAACTTGCACACCCTTTCCAAATAATAGGCACCTTACTCAAAGCATAAGAGAAGGGTGTCACCCTCCTCAGGTATTCGTTACAAAACATGAACAACCTCCTAACATTGCTCGGTAATACACGAAGCCCTATAGGGGATCCTTAGGCAATTAGACCAAAAGATAACTAGTCGCCAAACTATGTTTGGATCAAAAAAGCTGCTCGAATAGAACATCCAGGACTAGGTGTGTCCTCGTTATTGCCACACTTAGGCCTAAGGGAGTGTGACAACATGACCTAAAAGGTAAAGTGAGGCAAAACGGTATCCTATAAACATACTGGAATGGGAGGATACTCACTGGAACATCGCAACCCTACCAATCTAGTCGGCCATCAGCGGCCCAAGATAATTAAGTAAGAGATAAATGATGAACACATGTTTAGTCAGCGAGGTCACCCAAAACATTGATATTATATTACTTCGTCAAATTTACGACAAGAATGTACAACCCGTGTTTAGTCGGAGAGATCGCCCAAATCATCAATATTACATTGCTTCATTACATATGTACATAGAGCCATAGCTGGTAACATCCTAACGAGGCTGAGGACTTTGAACAAGATAATCACCCACTTGTGCTCCTTGACCGTCATCCGGATGAGGGGATAATTCCCCCTCGACCTCATCCGTGTTTGGCTCTAACAGTTGCCTAGGGATAACATCTATAGGTATCCATTGATCGTCCCTACTGAAAGGGTTAGGACTTAAAGTGGATGGGGAGATCTCGTGATGGTACTAGAGTACTGAATTCCTCGAAACCTACAGTTCCCTAAGAGCACTCAACCATCCCCTAATAAAGGTGAGATCTTCAAACTTTGTCAGCCTCGTCGGAGAAACTGCCCAACCTTGGTCGTAACCATTAGCCCACACTCGATGGGGACCTTTTTTGAACAAATGACTCAGCCGTCTAACATCCCTTTGAAGCCCAATAGTAATCACGTATGCTCGACGGACATCTTTTTGAAGCTCATCCATTTCCCTAAATGAACCACCTGCGTTTGGACCAACTCATGGAGCAGCCGATGGGGTAGAGCCTCTCAAGGCTGGAGGCACACCGCTAGGTTCTATGCCAGATCGCGAAACAACCGATGAAAAGGAACCTCATAGTACACAAAGGGCGATGCTCGGTGCTTTCTCCCTGAGTCACGAAACCTCCCTCCTTAGAGACTCATTCTCCTGTTGAAGAATTTCTCCGACCTGGTTGATCTCAGAGGCATCCAGAAGTCTAGCTCTCAAAGTATTCACTTCTTCCTGAACTGAGGCACCAACTTCTTCCATCTCTTAAAGTCTATCCTTCAGTTTGGTGACGAGCTCAGACTGGTCCTTAAAGCTGTTATTTCTCAACCTGAGGGACTTACAAATTCTAACGATGGCCTGAAGAACCTGGGCACTCGCGTTAGGTCCAAGGATTATTCCTAGCTGAGAAGTGGAAGGTATATACTCATCTACATCAATCAACTATAAGCCATACAAGTAGTAAAAAAGTAAGAATTAATGTACAGAGAGGAAATAACTTTCACTTCATTGAAATAAAAGGGTACAATTACATCGATTTGTTCAAAAAAGGTACAAGTATAGTAAAAATATAGAGAAACCCTAAGAGAAGATTAGCTAGCGACCTCATGTTGTTCAGAAGAAGTTGGCTGCTTCCCCTTATCAGCAACAGTAGGAGCATCTCCCTCAGATGGGACTTTTGTCCCCCGAGCCGGAAGGGAATCAACAGGAACTCACTAGGAGGCAGAGTCAATACCTTCGATGGCTGGGGCAGGAGTTTCATCTACGACAGGCTTTGGTCCTGGATCATGTTCATCTAATAAGGTAGAATCAACATCCACCCCGACAGCCAAGAGGGCCTTATTGTAGCCCTTTTTGAAGTTCAGACGGTTGTTGAAGCCTATCTGAACCTCAGCATCCTCATATGAGGCAGCCCACCCGGAATTATATGAACCCTCCTGAATGGTGGCTACCTCAGACTCCTTCTCCTTCAGATTCCTCACCAGCACCTTATTCTCCTCCACCATCGCTAGCTTGCTCGAGCAGACTAAATCATAGGCCTGCTGTAGCTCGTTTAGACCCTTAACTGCTACCTCCCTCGCTCGATTGGCTTCAATAAGGGCAAGATCAGATGACATTCGAGCCGTATCAGTAGTCTTCAAGCTAGCCTCAAGCTCGATACTCTTCCCCTTTAGAGCAGCATTCTGCTTTTCCAACTCAGCATTCTTATTCACCAGCTCATTGCGAGAACGATAGAGCACGGCGAATTCAAGCACGAAATGCAAGTAAAAAGAAAGAACTAGAGGAAAGAAGCAAACAGAATTTTATAAGTGTTAAAGAAAAGAAATAGACTTACAAAGGATAGCCTTTAACTCGTTTATAAGGCTAACTGGTCGGTCCCCATTGGCCTTTGGCGATCAGCAGGAGGGACTGCTCTCTTGAGCAACGCAAGAGCCAGTTGGGGAGAGATGGCAACTAAGGCCCCCTCTAGCAATGCTGATGTGGGCACTAAAGTCTTCCCAGACTTAGTCCTCGCTTCCCCTCTCCTCCTCTATATCCTTCTCCTTCTCTGCCCTCTTCCTCTCTTCCACCTTCTTTTTCTCTTCAGTCTTCTCCCTCTCCTCTTCTCTCTTTCTCTCTCTCTCTCTCTCTCTCTCTCTCTCTCAACTGCTCTTCTTCTTTCCTCTTCTTCCCCTGCTCATGAGTAGCAGACTGAGAGCCAACAACAATAGCCCCACTGCTAGATTTTTGCTTCTTCGATTACTGAGCGAGAAGCACATCATCCTCATCATTATCATCACATATCAGGTTCCTCCTAGGGGAGCCATTTCCTCGCTAGAACTGCTAGATGTACTTGATGTCTCTTGAGCCTTAAAAACCTCTTATGAGCTAGAAGAACTTTCACTACTGGAGCTTTCCCTGCTAGTATCACCTTCAGCAGCACCCCTTTGTCAACCTCGCTACCCTCACCAAAACTGCTCTCCTCCTCGTCCAGATAAATCGGATCCGCAATAGCCTCCTCAGTATTATCAAGCTCATGGAAACTATCTACAGGTAATGTGATGAAACTAGAACCTGTATTCTTATACTCTAGAAGAAAAGAAGCTTACTGAGGATGTTCACCATGAGCTAAACGTTCTCTGATGTTCCAAGCCTTAATCAGTTCAGCTCCACGAACTTAACTAGGAGCATGTTCCAAACTCTTTGTCTTCACTAAAAATAAGAGAGAAGAATATCAAAAAAATCATATATTAACAAGAAGATCAGAGGATCAGAACATAAATTGATTCTACCTATAAACTCCTCCCCAAAAAAGGGGACTACGAACCTATCAGACCTCGACCCCTCGGTATGGGGAGGGAATTGCAAATTTCTAGCAAGAAAACCCTCTTGCCAATAGTCCTTGTGAGAATCAGGTAGATTTACTACCAATGCCCTATCGAGACTCCTGGACTTGATGTAAAGAAGACCTGAGCTCATTTGGGAGAAAGAATAGCAGAAGCATATTTTCGCAAGCCATAGATTGGTGCCATAAAGTTGGTTTATCCCATGGACACCATTAACTATCTTCCAAACGTTTGGCGAGATTTGCGCAGGGAAGATATTGAAATAGCGAAAGAAACGTAAGAACAAATTGCTCGGAGGGAAAGTGAGGCCTCCTTGGGACAGCAAAAGAACATGAATCCAATGGGCGCCCTCTACCACTCTTACATTTTTAGGGAGAGGTCCGCACTCAATATCTACCCACTTTTGGATATTATAAACTCAGACCTAGTCCTATTGCCTATCTTTGACATTTGTAAGCCCTAATTACAAATTCGAAGAAATCTTAACAGAAGAGAAAATAAAAAAAGAGAATAAAGGGAACTTACGAGATGAAAGTTTGGCTAGAATAATGCAAAATCACAGGCTCGGATGATGAAGAAGGTTAAAAGCAAGGTAAATAAGGGCCTGAGGAGGAGTGTGCAACAACAGAAGCTTGAGAGAGATGATAAAATTTGAAGAAGTTTGAAACGACAACTACGAACTGCTTCTCCAAATGACTTTTAAATTCTCTCAATCTTTGTGCATAGGACACGAAGCAAGCTGCCGCCTAAATAAGTTCTCAACTCTGGGAAGAGTTACACAATTTATAAGAAAACCATTATTACAAATCATTTAAATTTATTGAGCCCAAATTATGGCCCAACAACTTTAAGGGCAAATGTAGGTACATCAATTCATCATCATAGACCCAGGCGAGTAGCCTAGCAAAACTGGCCCAAAACTTGGGCCCCTCTCATCTCAACTGAATTCGATTGAGACTTAGTCCGCCCCTAAAATCTCACAAGGAGATATTTAAGGAGAAAAAGATTTGACGTGGGGATTCCAACGTCCCCACTCCCCAACACGGATACATATATAATAGACCCTAGGCATGGGGAAAACACACATTGTATTCTCTGTAAATGCTCCCTGAAGTATATAGAAATAATAGTGACTGCACCACCGTGGACGTAGGCATTTTTTGCTGAACCACGTATATACTGTATTGTGTGATTGGCATTATCTTTTCTTTATTTCCTTTGGTGATTGTGTTTTTCTTATTTATTTGTGTTGAATATAATTGTCACCACAGGGATAATAATGTATACTATTATGTATTTGTTTGGACATACCAGTGGACCGTCCAATCGACTTGGAGTTTCGCACATTCGGACCGTGTACCACTTGTTGGATTCACGATCTGTAGATCATATATGTACTACGTGCACGTGTAACCTACGAGAGGTAGATATTGACGCTGATTGTTCCTATATCATCGCTAGGTATGGGCCGTGTACAGGTGTCCTGTGTAGGGACCAGCCGTAATTTATGTGTGCTTGTGTTATCCACTTAGGATAAGAGATTCCTCTGGACTTGCCGATAGAGCACGAATCAAACAACAACGGTAGATGTACTTATGTGTCAAATATATGGAAGGACATATATTTATAATTAACTGGACTTTAACGCGATAAATTAGTTGTCTAAGAATGTGGACAATGATTATTATATCGTGACCTTATAATGCATAATATAAGTTTCTGCCTTATATGCGGTGCTTATGAGATTGGAATAAATGGGAGTTGATTACTAAATGTAAGGATTACATTTAAATAACTAAATAACGATATATCCATTATATAAATTCAAGATGATGTCACAATCCATTATTTGGGGACGTATTGGGATGCGAAACATATCACACTTAGATGAGAGGTGAGGTTTTAAATGAACGTGAGTGATGAAGGGGGAATAGTTATTGTGAATTGATTATATTATTGTATCATAAATTAATTAAGTTAATTCTTGCACACCTCGGGCACTGACCCAAATTATAAATGTCCCCCCAAGTTATTTCTAGACAGGGAGAGCATGACTGTTGTTGTATTAGCCTTGTGATCTCTCGGTGCTTAGCAGGTTTCCATATTATTGACTCTAGCCTAGGTGCTTTTTTGCCAGAGTTTACTTATTTTATTTGGGAAACTTTATGAGGGCATAAGAGCAAGATTTATTTAACTATTTACATTATGTTGGAGTTGTGCTTTTTACTTGCTGTTGGATTTATTATTTAGTGGTGTTGATTCGAGTTTAATTATTTCCACTGAGATATCAATAAAGTTTAAAGTATCAGCCTTTTTAAAATAACAATATTTTGTTACGTTGTAGTGAGAATGGTGTTAATTGATCGAGAAGCCCCATCTTCAGCGTATCGTGTGTGGCCAGTCTTTACATGAGAAAATGGGGGTTGTTATAGTTGGTATCAGAGCATGGTTTTATTGTCCTTAGTATTTGTGTTTGAGATCGTTACGTTCTGCATTACGTCCTTTGATCTACAGCCCTATGATTATGAATCTTTGTATTCTTTGTTCGTTATTATTCCTATTTCAAGAAAGGGATCAGTTTTGGAGAGAGAGTCATAGAGACCTTAGTGCGGGTCACGTACTAGAATTTCGAGGAGCTCAGGAAATTTAGTGTCTTGTAATTTTATGAAAGACATTTAGAGAATTTGAGGAAGTGGTAACGTAAAATAATGCACGAAAACAGGTTAGTTCGTGTAAACTAGGACCCACGACGAGATGGGCACCATATTGTGGATAAACTTATTTGGGAAAAAGAGACTAGTGATAGTATCGATGGTAAAGGATGTGTTTTTCCCCATATTTTGGAGTATGTAGGATGTGTTTTGTTTGATATTGTAACTTAGTGTTCACTTGGGTTTTGTTAATACATTGGAGAAGTTGGACTTCGTACTTGGGATTGTGTTTTTACATTGGTTCACCGTGGGTGAGAAGGGGCAATCTTAGGTTGGTTACTCGATGTATAGAAATGCCTACGGGGAGGCTTATGCTTATTTTAGGAAAATTGTTAAGCTATGTCATAGTAAGATAATTATCCAATAATGAAACCTTCCTATTTGTGTTAAGAGTACGCAAAGTGAAATGAATTCGTATTTTTTAAGTATTTGATTCGTTTGGGAGTATTAGGACTAGTGTTAGTGTCGATTACACGATGAGGTGTACAGTTATAAATAATGTTATTATAATGATGATGTCATTAGAAATGGATAATGATATCCCTTATGGAGGAATGAGTAGGTTTGTGAATCCATGTATATTGATTTAAAAATATTAATAGACATAGGTCCTAGACCAACAAATCTCAATGACCGATAAAGCTGCGTAGTAGTGTATTGGGAGGGTTTCTTGTATGGATTTTGTTCACGAGACGTTCCACGTACGAAAGTAGCAAATGTCGGGAGTTGAGAGATGTTGGATTCTAGGATATTTTTAGTTATTGTTCTAGGTACTATCAGATTGATAAATTATCTGGCATTAATGTTTATTTACACGACATAAAATACTAAAGGAATTGGAATGCCTTGAGTTTAAATATGGCTATATGGGCGACTATAGGACCTGGAGAGACTTGTGAATTAATTGAGAACATTATAGACATGGGTCCTAGACTGACGGATCTCAGCGACCGACAATGCTATATAGTAGTTTATCGGGACGTTTCCTTGTTAGGATTTCACTTGCGAGACATCCCACGCATGAAAGTAGCAATGGTTGGGAGCTGAAAGATGTTAGACCCTTGAACATTTTCGATTATTGATGTCAATATAATTAATGGGTAAATTTAATGGGATTTAGTATTCCTTTTGCAATATGGGACTTTAGTTTGCAATGGGCAAAAGTTGAAATGTACATTATTACTGCACAGATTTATTTTATTTCCTATTTCTTTTAATCTTTTGTCGATGGATCTCAATAACTGACTAAGCTGTACAGTAGTGTATCGAGAGGTTTCCTTGTTTGGATTTCAGTTTTGAGACGTCCTACGCACAAAATTGGTAAAAGTCGAGAGTCGAGGGAAGTCGGATACTAAGATCATTATTTTCTTTCTCACGTACATATATGGTAGCATACTTGGTGTATGGTTATGTTTGATATGAATGGTACAGATTAGATGTATATGTTCCATCCATGTTTGTTAATAGTATGTGTGCATACATATAATGTGGAATATGTATGAACACCCTAGTGATGATATGATAGGAATGGGTGAGCCTTTTCATTTACCTCATAGAATATGGGTATGGACTAATTGAGTGTAAAACTTGGGTTAATAATGCGGACTAAAATGTAAGGTTGAGCTTTAGCAAATTCTGAGGACATAATTTTGTTATAGAAGAGGAGAATGTAATACCCCGTAATTTTTGAATAAAATATTTCGACTAACTTAAAATTGATAATTTAATAGTAATTTGGGAATAAATTAAATTGGATGAATTTAAATCTAGATGGGTAAAATTTAAATTTAAAATAAATGATGATTCGTGATTATATAAATATAAGACTCAACTGGACATAATGGGCTTACTAGTTAAAAATAAATCATAGATAATGAAATTTGTGAGCGCGTGTCGTAGGAACATAATATAAACGTCTAAGTGAAATAAAAATAATTGTGAAGCTTTTTGGTGAGCATTGTAAACTCGGTTTAGTGTTTTAAATATTTAGAATTGGGATGATAGGTATATGAGTTGGGGAGCTTTTGGGCTAATTGGATTATGGATTCGGGACCATTTGAGGGTCCAAAAGTTAGGTTATAGGCCCAAGTCGGGATTTAGATTTAATTAGTGTTTAAGTGGGGGTAAACCACTCACCCACAATCATTCGAGAAAACCCTATAATAATGCTTATGGGTGAGGAAATGAGAAATAACAGAAGAGGATAAAAGGGGAAAAAACAAAAGTAAAATCAAGGAGCTTTCAGGAGTTTTTTATCAACGAATTTTAAGTCAAGAATTCTCTTGGTTAATTTTTTTTTCCAATTTATTTCTCAATGCTTCATATTTATTTTCTTTAAATTTTCGGGATTAGGTTGAGTATGTTTAAATTTGATGATAAATAATACATGTAGAGGACTGATTTATATGTAGAAATTATCCCAAAAATTAGGTATCAAAGATCTGAATATTGAGGTTAAATTTGTTTATGTTTTGATTGTTAATTTTGGAAAATGGAATGATCAATATATAGATTTCTTATTAATAATTAATGGATTGAAATTGTGATGTAGAATCCCAAATAGATGCTCCTTACTATAAATTACATCTGATTGGATATTGAATGTTTTAAAATCGTGAAAGCCTAACTGACAAAGGTTGTTAGATTCGAACGTATAAGATTTGGGCTTAAATCTTAGACTTTGTTATAATAGTTGTTCGGTTATTTAAGTTTCTGGGATTCAAAGATCAAATTGGGAATGGAACTGGGAAAAATGAAATAGAAAAAGCGACGTAAGGAGGAAGACGAGGGGTCATTCGAACGACGTCGCATGTTGTTCGAGCGACATGTTAAGTCGCACGAATGAATCCCCCAATCGTTCGAGCGATGTGGTGGATTTTGGACTCTTTCGTTCTCTTTTTGATTTAGTCTTAAATTTCTAATTTCATTTGACATATGGAACAACATTAGTAAAATTGAGGAAAAGGAAATTATACCTTGTAGTTTAATTAATTAAAGGAGTCATGTGACACCCACACTTTAAATTACTAATAATTACAATTAACTATATGGTTAAGTAATTATTTTTTTTTGGAATGAAATTTATAATTTATTAGATGATGATTTATTAATAAATTGAAAAATGTTGTGGACTTTGGCTGAATTTTTATGCTAATTATAGAGTAATTAACGTTACCTATTATATGGGATAATAATATGTACACTTATGTATTTGAGTGGACATATCAATGGACCATCCTATCGGCTCGGGGGTTCGCGCGTTCGGACTGTGTACTACACGTCGGCACATGTGGGCTTGACGATTTGTAGTTCTTATGCGTAGTACGTGGAGGCGTCACCTTCATCAGGTAGATGTTAATGCTGGTTGTTCCTATGTCACCGCTAGGTATGGCTGTGTAGAGATGTCTTGCATAAGGACCACCCCCAATTTATGTGTATTTGTGTTGTCCACTAAGGATAAGGGATTCCTCCGGACTTGCCGATAGAGAACAAATTAGGCACCAACGGTAGATGCCCTTGCATGTCAAATATATGGAAGCACATATATTAATAATTAGCTAGACTTTAATGTAATAAATTTAATTGTCTAATAATGTGGACAATAATATTTATTTCGAGACCCTATAATGCATAATAGATGTTTATGCCTTATATGTGATGCTTATGAGATTGGAATAAACAGGAGTTGATAATTAAATGTAAGGATTGCTTTTAAATAATTAAAGAACGATATATCCATTATATAAATTCGAGTATCACATTTAGATGAGGGGTGAGGTTATATGCATGTGAGTGACGAAGAGGGAATAATTATTGTGCATTGGATATATTATTGCATCATAAATTAATTAGCTTAATTTTTTGCATACCTCGGGCTCTAACCCAAATTATAAATGTATCCTCCCCCAGGTTATTTCTGGACATGGATAGCAGGACTATTGTTGAACTAGCCTTGCGATCTCTTGGTGCTTAATAGCTTTTAAGATTATTGGCTCTACCCCAGGTTCTTTTCTACCAAAGTTTATTTATTTTATTTGGGAAATATTGTAAGGGCATAAGCCCGAGATTTATTTAATTATTTACATTATCCTGGAGTTCTAATTTTTGCTCGCTATTGAATTTATTATTTAGCTGGTGTTGATTTGAGTTTACTTATAGTCAGTGAGATATCCATAAAGTTTAATGTATCGAACTTTTTAGATTAACAATATTTTATTACGTTGCGTTGAGAATGGTATTAATTGATCGACAAGTCCCATCTTCGGTATATCATACCTAACCAACCTTTATGTGAGAAAATTAGGACTATTACATCATCCTATATATATATACTCTGAAGCTCCACACAAAAGAGTTCTTTGAACTCCCCTATGTGAGCTAAATATGGGGGACGATGTTTCAGAGCCACCATAATACACGTCCCACTTAAAATCTCACTGGTCTCTGCGGGGGGTTCGAACTCGTGGCCTATGACCATTCGAGTCGCCCCTTACCCCTTGACCAAACCATGGTGGATTCCTATACGGTATATTGAGATCATTTGTTGATGGAAAAGAAACTATTATGGTAAGAATCAATTCTCATTGATAAATCAATGCCATTTAATGACTTAAGAATATCTGAATTTTGTTATTAGTATTTCGGCTCTATTTGTTCATATATTTTATCCCATATTTTCCTTTATATTTTGGTATTGTTAACACAATAGGGCAAATCATGAATTTCATAACTGTAAACAAGTTTATGATTATGACCTAAATTTTTTTAATTGTTCATATGAAAAATTGGTAAATGGATATGTCATCAGTGATGTTCATTTACAATTAAAGTTTGTCATATTCTCATTTTTTTTTCTTACATCACAAATTTTCTTCTAAAAACATTACTAATCAAATAATTTTATTCTCTCATTTGACATATTTAATTTTATTGAATAAATCATTTTAATATCATGGGCTACATGATTATGAGTACAACCGCCATTAACTATTTATATTTATGCTATGTGCTTTGATTTTGATTTCCTATTTATGCACGTTTTTTAGCCAACTCAACTCAAAGGATGTTATGTGAAAATTGTTATTTATCTAAAGGAATGATATCATAATATTTCTCCCTCCAACTTTTATTTTTTTAGATATTTGCTCTCCATATCTAATAATATATGTAAATCAAATGCTTGTCCCTATTAACTGAATTTGCTAAGAAATATAATGTGTGATTTTGTAATCTTTTGACTACTAAATAAGACTAACGAGTTCTCCAGTTCGCGATAAGTAGATATTTGTGATGTTTTATAATAATATTTTAAAACTAAATTTTTTAATAGAAAATATAGAATACAAAATGTTTGAAGAATAAAAAACGTATTTGACAGTTTATTTATTTAGAGAGCAATAGTGGAACATTTATGTACCACTCTTTATTTTGGTCATTATGTATAACTCTCTATGTTTGATTATTTCTTTACGATTGTTTTGTTAGTGACTTCTTGAATTAATCACGAAACTAGTAATCCCACCCGGAAGTTTAAAAATTAGACTTACCCCTAAAATACAATTGAAATTCACTTCAAACAATCATAAAGTAAAAAATAATAACTCATATTTGTATTTGTAGCGGTGCAAGTCTAATATTTGAACTTTTAACGGGGCATTACTAGTTTCATTATTAACTCAGGGTGGAATTACAAAAAAAAATACCAATTGGCAGGTCTATTTCCCCGCCTATCGATAATGAGTCTAGGGTCACCGGCCAATTAGTAAGGCTAGACCATACCGATCGGCACCATCCATGAACCTATAAATAGAGGTAATGACCTCACTTCCAAAGTGCACCTCAGATCCTCAGCAACATTTTCTCGAAATCAGCGAAGTTCCTCCATGTGAATTTCCATTCAAACTTACATTCTCATCATTTTCATACCCAATTTGGCAAAATCATATTCTCTATCCTCCAATATGCATCTCACATTCAAAGGAGTTCAACCAAGATCAAAGATCAAGCTGCAAAGAAGGTCCAAATCCTTCCCTATCTCTTTAAATTTCTTGGTCTTGCATTAAATACATTAGATTCATAATCTAGTTCTTACTTTAGTTCATACACATTAATATCTACATTTTTATTTGTGTATTTCACATAATTTATTTCCTATAAAAATTCAAAACAAAAAAAAAGATGGTTACACCCAGAAATTCCGAATGGGATTATCCATCACACTTTTTCAAAACTAAAACACCTTTTTCTACACACACATCTATAATAAATATCCATTCGAATCTATGAGATAAACCCCATCCTTATGCCGCACGCAAACTAGGTGAACTTTGATGCCTTTATAGGCTACGTAGGCGTCTCCGATTAAAGCCCGAGACTCGAGTCCAATTTTCTAGTTTTCCTATTTTTAAATTTCCCAATATTTCCAAATTCCCCATTTTCATATTTAACATATTCTTGCAATATTATACATATTATGTTTGCGATTATTATTATCAGTTCATCCAACACATATTATCGTTTCATCATAACAATCAATATCTTCTATATATTATTTTGTGAATATTTCTATGGATAACCTCAGTCTACCTTTTCTATGGTATGAGTTGAACGATTTTGATCTCCATTATATATACACGCACACACATTTTAGGGAGAAATAAAGAAAAATAATAACACAAGCCCATGAGAGACCGAAAGGGCAGGATGCATGCTTAACACCTTCCCATTCCGTAACTTAGCCCCTGAACCTTCGAACTATTAGTTTCGTATGCATTACTTTTTCTTCGATGCCACTCTCTCGAGGCGGCAACATGTTCTTTTGCTTATTTGGTGCAAAATAGGCTGGAAACTCCATCTCTTTTGAAATACTCCACACCGACGACGACCGAAGCATTCCTATGTAGGGCGTGAGACCTTTCAATCCCCTTTCCTTCACCAATCCCCCTTCCAGAGGTAGAAGAGAGTAAGGGCGCGCATCTTGATCGAGATGGCCAAAGTGGCGACTCGGCTGGGGACATTTACTTTTCTTAAGAGGGCTAGACTCTATTTACGTGGGTGTTTTGTTTTCTCGTGTTCGTATGAACTTACATGTACGTTCTCATTTTCTCCTCTACTATTTCTTGTACATATATATACCTCACAAACTTGTAGATATTCTCTATGTGCACTTCAGACTATTGGTACATAGGATAACTTATATCCACATGTTGCACACACCACTTAGAATATTCATGCTTAGATGTCACTAACACACACCTCCACTTATCACACTTGTATATATCGATTCTCAGTCTCACTTGTCATGCACCACTTGTAGTTGAAACTTGCTTAGGTTCACTACCAAACACTCACTTGTAGATATTCACACATCACTCACTCTCACATATCCATGTGTAACAACCCTCACTTTTGAGAACCTATTTTATATTTATTTAAGGTTGGTCCTACAAAGATTGAGGGATCACCAATTGTATGTTAAGTTCGAGAAGTGTGGATTTTGGTTGCCGGAGGTGCAGTTTCTGGGTCATGTTGTGACGTCCCAGGGTATATCGATGGGTCCGAGTAAAGTAGTTGTGGTGAGGGAGTGGGGTCAGCCCACAACACCTACCGAGGTTCGTAGTTTTCTGAGTTTGGCAGGTTATTACCGTCGGTTTATCAAGGGTTTCTCTAAAATCGCTAGCCCTTTGACAAATTTGACAAGGAAGGGGGTGAGATTCGAGTGGGATAATTCTTATCAAGTTTCCTTTGATGAGATCAAAGATAGATTGACTTCGGCTCCAGTCCTTGCATTGCCAAAATCGAAATTGGAATATCTAGTCTTCACCGATGCATCTCTTCAAGGATTAGGAGGTGTACTTCAGCAAGAGAGACGGGCTATTGTTTATGCTTCTCGCAAGTTAAATCCCCATGAAAGAAACTATCCGGTGCATTACTTAGAACTTTCTGCGGTTGTCTTTGCCTTGAATATATGGAGGCATTATCTCTTAGGGGAGAAATTCAGTCTTTTCACGGACGATAAATCACTGCAATATTTATTTTCACAGAAAGATTAGAATATGCGACAACGTAGATGGTTGGAGTTCGTGAAAGATTACCAATTTGATAACCATTATCATTCGGGCAAGGCGAACGTTGTGGCGTATGCCTTGAGTAGGAAACCCGATGGAGAGTTAGCTGATGTTTGGAAAGCGCAGTGGAAAGAGCTCAACTAGGAGGATGCGGTGGTGAGAGAGTTCATGTCAGTGATGACCATTACCCCTACTATTGTAGCAAGGGTTGTAGAAGCCCAACGAAGGGATAAGGTTTGTCAAGACCATATACGTCGGTTACTGTCCGAGGGAGAAGTGTCCTACTCAATTAGTCCTGAGCGTAGATTACGCTTCCATGGAAGACTCATTCTTCCGGAGGAAGGGGACTTGAGACGGGCGGTGATGGCTGAATCTCACGGGTCTAAATTTACGGTACATCCTGGTGGGGATAAGATGTATCAAGACATGCACCGTCAGTATTGGTGGCGAGGAATGAAACGGGATATTTTTGAGTTTGTGTCACAATGAACTACTTGTCAATTGGTCAAGATCGATCATCAACGACCGAAAGGCTTGTTGCAAACGTTAGAGATTCTCGTATGGAAATGGGAAAGCATATCGATGGACTTTATTACAGGCTTGCCGAGGTCATAGAGTGGGTGTGATTCTATTTGGGTGATTGTCGATCGCTTGACTAAGTTGGCACACTTTTTACCCGTGCGGACTGACTATGACACTGCTCAATATGCCCGATTGTTCATTGAGGAGGTTGTTAGACTCCATGGGGTGCCTTTAAATATAGTTTCTGAGCAGGACAAAATTTTCGTTTCCCACTTTTGGCGAAGTTTCCAAGAGGCTATGGGGACCGAATTGAAGTTGGGCACTTCTTATCATCCTCAAATAGATGGCCAAACAGAAAGGGTAAACCAAATGTTGGAGGATATGCTTCGTACGTGTATGCTTGACTTCAAAGGTGGTTGGGAACAATATCTCCCATTGGTCGAGTTCGCTTATAACAAATCGTACCAATTTACTATTGGAATGGCACCTTATGAAGCCTTATATGGAAGGCCTTGTAGATCACCTGCTTGTTGGTTGGAAGTTCGCGATAATAAATTCCTTGGACCTGAAATGATCCAAGATACTTCATCTAAAATTAAACTCATTCGAAATCGCATCCGGATAGCCCAAGACTGCCAAAAGAGCTATGCCGATGCGGGTAGAAGGCCCATGGAATTGGAGATTGGGGACCAAGTCTTAGTACGAGTGTCACAAATGAAAGGCATTAAGCGTGTCAGGAAGAAGGGGAAGCTTCCGCCACATTTTGTTGGACCTTTTCCAATTATTACAAAGGTAGCCCCAGTGGCGTATCAACTTGCCTTTCCATAACCTTTGCCAAAAATTCACGATGTATTCCATATTTCCTCTCTGAATAAGTATAAGAGGTGCAAAGGTGCACTTTGGCATATCCCTTTCGAGGATATTGACTTGCAACCCGACGTTTCATATGAAGAATAACCGGTTGCTATTTTGGAGCATGGGGAGCGTAGGTTGAGGTCCCGTGTGTTGCCCTTGGTGCGAGTCCAATGGTGTCACCATAACGCCAAGGAATCAGCATGGGAACACGAGGATGATATGCGATAAAAGTATCCGCATCTCTTTATATGACGTACGCTTCAATTTTTGGGACAAAATTCTCTCATAAGGGGCGTGGGGGGGGGGGGGGGGGAGGGGGTATGTAACAACCCTCACTTTTGAGAACCTATTTTATATTTATTTACTATGTGTAGTAATTATATATAAAATGTTGGAATGTGGAGTAAGTATTAATTTTGTAAAGAAAAGTTAATATTTACTGTGATGTTGCATATTTACCTTAATTGTAAGTAAATATCGCCATGTTGTGTTTTATTATGTCATAGATTTCAAATGACATTTTGACTTAAAATGAAATCGGAACTTAAAATGAATTATAAAATTTCCAAAAGATAATTTGGAGGGCGTAGTTAGTTCCGGAAGGTGCGAAACAGTCAAATTGTGTGCCATATTGTATTTTTATGTTTTGGGCACTTCTGACTGGTTTTGGAATAATTGTGTAGTTGCGTGTTATTTTATCGTGGTATTGAGAACTTAAGTTGTTAATTATAGAAAAAAGCCATGATTTATGTCTTGATTAAGTCACTATTCCCTTAATTGCATTCCTAAACCTAGACAGAAATAGAGAAGAAGAAATTGTGGAGAAAGAGAGAGATTGAAGCTTTGGAGATTGATCTTGCCTACAACTTCATCAAATCTGAATTTTCAAGATAGAGGCAAGTTTTCTACTTGCTATTATATGATTTAAGTTGAATGATTAGTGTTGATAGTTGTGGATTAATTATGGTTTAAGAAAGTTAGGATTTTTATTTGGGTTTATTGGTTTTAAATCCTTGGAGATGAATTTGGATGATCATAATTTGTTATGGTAGTACTTAGGTGTATTTATGATGTTTTGGTGACAATTGATGACCTTGGTTTAGAGGGTTTTTGGTTTGGAAGAGATTTGGGGTCTAAGACTCCTAAGCCAAACTTGGCACATCTGCAGAACCGAATCGATTCGGCCTGGCCGAATTGATTCTCCTTGAGACAGTTTCCAGGTCTGAGTGGCCCGAATCGATTCGACTCGTCCGAATCAATTTGGCATTTATGCAGAAAGTCATTCCCCATGACCGAATCGATTCGTCTAGTCCGAATTGATTCCCTTTTCTGAACCCAAATCGATTCGGCTAGTTCGAATCGATTCGGAAATCCTACATTTTTCCTTTTGTTTTCTTTTCAACTTTTAACCTTTTTCTTTAGGATTAGGACCTAGGAACCTTCTTGAATGAAGTAAACTTAGAGTCCTAGAGTTTTAGTTGAGTTTGGTCATCACCCTAGAGTTGAATTGGTTCACTTGGGGTTCATGTCATGGGTATAAAAAGTGATGTTTAAGCATTACATTCATTTTACAAATTCTTAGGAATTAACAGTTATAAGCCCATATTTGGAGATGTTAGGGGACCTATTGAGGTATATATAACACCTTGGGACTCGTAAGATGTTTGGTGATTATTTGGAAAAATTCGGTACTTAAATATGATGAATATTAATGAGAAACTTTCATGGATTATGGTTTCAAATAAAATGAAACACATGTGATTAATGGTAATGATAATGAGATTTAATTGGTAAATGTTAATTTACTTAAACACACCTCTCTAAATGCTATAATAAGGGAATCTTGCGCATGAGGTTATGTCCCCTTACTAGTGAATGCAGGGAGACTATAGTCCTCGGCCATAGGCGGGATTTTTATATGTTTTTCTGCACTAGTGAGGTAATTCTGGGTGTGTTTATGACTCACTCGCAGGCTTATGGACATTTCCCGATGTCCGTTAGGTTCTCAGGTTGTCTTGTATAGATAGGCCCTGGAAGATGATAGTCATTTAGCGGCGCGCCCAGTGTGGAGACTTGGAGGGGCGGTCTTAGAATCGTCATATGTATAAGAATATAACCTCTCTAAATCAAGTGGGACTTGATATATGTGAATTACCATATAGAAAATATGATGGTAATTATATTCCTGTTAAGGAATGGAAAATGAAAAGATATGAGGAACAATGATGTTAAATTGTTTTCTCTTGCATAAGTTAATAATTGTTAGAATTATTTAAATTGTCTTATTATACTTGGTGATTAGGTTGCTAGATTCTCACTCACTTCATTCACGATTGACTGTCTATATCTATCATACTTTTCATTTAGCTGGTGATCATATATAAACCGGTCCCTGACCTGTTCATTTTCCATGTTGTGCATGTTATTGTATCCGCTCAGGTGCTCCTCCGCAAGGGCTCCCAATGTGATAATCCTATTCCATTACTTTCGAGGAGCTGTATGATTTTGCGGATTATTACATGATGTTTTGTTAGACGCTTTCATTTTTGAATTCTAGATATGATCGGGTCTTTCCCTCTGACGTGTAGCCCAACTTTTGTACTTGTTAATGGATGTATTATATAAATTATTGAACCGTTGTAATACGTTGAATGTAACTGTGGACCGACAGCTTATTCGGTCTTTGATTGTATGGTTGTTTTAGTAGTAATATAAATTTCCTTGGAATTCCACTTTCTTATCGGATTGGGTTGTTAAAATTATTTTCTTAACTTTTAATCAACTAAAAAAAAATTGGCAACATGTTCTCTGATTTATTGGGTCGTTTTCCCGTATACTTATTTTATTTGTCATGATGCTGAGCATGATTTCCATACATGATTCCATTTTGTTGAGGTATCGGGCCGGCCACCCCTTATTTCGGATCACGGGTTGGCGCACCATGCTTAGTATATATTTAGTTTTTATACTTGTAAATTATCCCCTTCTTGGCATGATGCTGATCAAAGATATTATCTCCATAATATACTAATCAATAATCATGCCATTTACACACAACATCACCAAAGAGCATTGATATTGACCAAATTTTGTCCTATAACTGGGGGTCACTTCGTGTTGGGTGCTGGTCCGATAGGTCAAAGTTAGCCTAAGTGATATGAGTCTCGCATTCCATTGGCCAAGTAGCTGCGACGTATATCGTACAGTTCCCCCCACATTGTAAGGCTTGACCGAAGTTATAACGGGAGGTATATCGTAGGGAACTCGTTCACGTATGTCTAGGATATCGAATTCTCTCTCACACGTATAGTCCCCACGAGGTATATATTGAGGCAATTTATGTACACTCAGGCATATCAAATGGCTTGTCCACAAGAATCGATTGCCCTTAAAAGCAAGACTATATCTTAGAAGTCATGCTAAGGAGTAACCCTTCAAATTAACCCAACAACTGTATACTCTCGTATAGGTGTCAAACCTAGGGAACTCATAATTCGTTATCCGATTTCCACCGAAATCTCTGCCAAAATGACGTGTCAGCATGTCGCCAAAATGTTTCGCGCAATTTTTGAAATGGGAACTTGTCCATGATCCTGGTAACAAGTCCAACCATAATTTTTACATAGTTTTTCAAACCCAATTTTCCCACGCTCGGGGTCTGTCTGACATTTATTTTTTCTTTTAGGTGAACCTAATACAAGTGAGAACGTAATAAAAATAGTCATAATCATGTTGAGACCGTCTCTCATTTTCCTCTTTCTTCACCCAAAAGCATCAAAGATAATATTTTCCTCTTCCATTAAAAATACCAAAACATTTTTCATTTTACCCACATTTCGATTAAGATGCGTGCCCTTCCTCTCTTCTACCTCCCGAAGGGGAATTTGGGAAGGAAGGGGGATTTAATGGTCTCACGCCCTACTTAGGAAAGCTTCACCTATCATCGACGTGGGGAAAATGTAAAGAGATGGAGTCACTAACCTATCTTGCACAAAACAGGAAAAAAACATGTTTTCACCTCGGGAGAGAGGCATCGAAGACAAACTGATCCATACGAAACCAATAGTTCGAAGGTTCGGGGGCTAAGTTACGGAATGGACTTGTGTTAGGCACCCATCCTGCCCTTTCGGTCTATCATGGGCTTGTGTTATTGTTTTCTTTTATTTCTTTGTGAAATGTGTGTTCGTGCATATATAATGCAGATTAAAATCGTTCAACTCATACCATGGAAAAACTAGAGTGAGGTTATCTATAGAAATGTTCCTAAAATAATAAACAAAAGATATGATTTATGCATTTATCGCGATATCGATTGATATGATGGAACCATAATATGTGTTGGATGAAATTCTAATAATAATCACGAACATAATATGTATAATAATGCAAGAATATGATAAATAAAAAAAATGGGAATTAGGCAAAATTGGGAAAATGAAAAATGGGAAAATTGGAAAATTGGACTCGAGTCTCGAGTTTTAATTCGAGATGCCCACGTAGCCTATAAAGGAATCAAAGTCCACATAGTTTGCATGCGGAAAAGGGATGGGTTTCATCCCATATATTCGAAAGGGATTTTATAGGTGCGGGCGTCGAAAAATGTGTTTCAGTTTTGAAAAAGTGTGATGGATAATCTCGTTCGAAATTTATGGGTGTAACCCTCATTTTACTTTTTATTTTTGACTTTTATAGAAAATAAAGTATGTGCAATATACTAATAAAAGTGTAGATATTAATGTGTACGAACTAAATTAAGAACTAGACAATGAATCTAATGTATTTAATGCAAAAATAAGATATTTAAAGAGAGAGGGAATGATTTAGACCTTCTTTGAAGCTTGATCTTTGATCTTGGATGAACTTCCTTGTATGTCAGATGTATATTGGATGAGAGAGAATGCAATTTTTCTAAATTGAGTAAGAAAATAATGGGAATGTAAGCTTGAATTAAAATTCACAAGAGGAACTTCGCTGATTTTGAGAGAATCTTGCTGAGATCAGTGATGGATCTGAGGTGTGATTTCGAAATGAGGTCATTCCCTCTATTTATAGGGTCAGGGGTGGTAACGATCAACATGGCCTTAGCCCTACCAATCAGTAGTTGACCTTAGACACACTCCCGATAGGCTGGAACAGGTGGAGATTTTCTTGGAAAAATGACCGTAGAACGTAATCCATTGATTAGAAACATGCACGGGTAATATCCTTAGAAAGGTAATTTAGATACCTTCAAGACTCCTTGGGACCACTCCTGGGTTTGGGAGTTAAGTCGAGGTCAAATATAGCTCGGAAGCTCACGTCGATCCTTCAGATGGGAGATCGTTGGATGGAAATAGATCGTTCATCCGTATGATAAGTCAGAATCGTACACGAGGTGGACCATTGGAATTGTTAAGAAATTTAATTCAACATTCCAAATAGCTTCGCTTGGTTTGAAAAGTTGACTTTGGTCAATCGGGGTCCAGAAGCGTCCGGTGACCTCTCGGAGTAAAATGTACGGGGTGGACCATTAGCAAGGGTATTCAGTGCCCTTTGAAGATTCATTTAATGTCGATCAAGCTGAAGTGTTGACCTTGGTTAAAAGGAGCCCGGGAGCACCCGATGGCCTGTAGATGCATTTTTGGGGGAAAACATATCATTCGTCCGAACAGTTATGACGTTTAACGCATGAGGCAGACCGTTATAAAGGGGTTTCAGTTCCTTTTGAAGATTAAAAGGGCTTTTTCTCTGATAATAAAGTTGATTGGGGTCAAATCGGGGCCTAGGATCCCCTATTGGCCTCTAGATTGGTACTCATAGTATGATTGTAGCGAAATGGGGGAGTGATAGGGACATGAGGAAAGACTTAGGGGGTCTTAGAATGTGGTGTCTACAAATCCCATCGACGGGTGAGCTTGGAATGAAGTGAAAGTCGTCGAATAGGCACCACATGATGTTTTGAGAAGAGGTCAATTCTACGGACCTTAGGGATAAGGATGACCGATTCAAAGGGTCAAGGATAATTTTGAGGACCTAAAGGAAATGCTGGGGATGGAAAATTTTGTAGGCCGAGGTCAATTCTGACCGAAAAGAGGTGACGACTAGGTCCGAGGTCAATCTAACCTAAAAGAGGTGACGATTGAGGGTTGAGGTCAATTCTAACTTAAAAGAGGTGACGATTGAGGGTAGCGGTTAATTCAGTCCTTAAAGACGTGACGATCGAGGGACATCCTAAATTCTGACCAAAAAGAGATGACGACTGAGGGCCAAGGTCAATTTTGATCTAAAAGAGGTGACGACCGAAGGCCAAGGTCAATAAGTACCTAAAAGAGGTGATGACCCATGTCCGAGGTCATTTCTGACCTGAAAGAGGCGACAATCAAGGAATGAGGTCAATTTTGACTCGAAAGAGGTGAAGACCGAGCATCGAGCTCAATTCTGACCTAGAAGAGGCGACGATCGAGGATTGAGATCAATTCTGACCTAAAGGAGGTGATGTCCGAGGGTCGAGGTCAATTTTGACCTAAAATGACCTAGGTTGAGGTCAATTCTGACCTGAAAGAGGTGACGACCTAGGGAGGAGGTTAATTATGACCTGAAAGGGGTGATGATTGGGGGCCGAGGTCAATTTTGACCTAGAAGAGGTGACGACCAGGGGACTTGGTCAATTCTTACTTAAAAAAGGTGATGATCGAGGGCCGAGATCAATTTTGACCGGAAAGAGTTGACGACCGGGGGTCGAGGTCAATTCGGACCTTAAAGAGAATGACCAATAATGTGGGCCGAAGCCAATTTTGATGGATTAAGTAGATACTCAACTGGAGATATTTATCTTCTGGTTTAGCATTTGATTTTGAGTTTTAGGTTCCGCTGGGGAATAGGAAATAATTTGAGGATTAGATGTTTCTTAGATGGGGAAATTTCAATTTTTACGGTGTCCTTTAGAGATGTTGCTGCGGAGATGTGCAATTTATTTCGGGAATTCCAGTGGGGAGGTAACAGTTCCGCTGGGGGAATGAAAAAGGTTTTAAATTCATTTGGTAATTTTAGGAATTTTTGACATTTTTTTAATTTTAGGGAATTTTTTTATGAAATTTTTGGAAGGGTGGCGACCTAAATGGGTTGAGGGGTGCCAAATGGTAGTGGTATGTTTTTTTGGGGTACCTTCAGTAGGTGGAAGGACAAAGTGGATCGGGTAAATTTTTCTTTCCTCTTGAGAATACATTTCTGCGATGTCCTTTTTCAGATATTTATTTTTTGTTGGGGATCTTCAAGGTGACCTTCTATCCCTGGGGGATGGCCATCCAGCACACGGGGGTGACCGGGGGGAATGTGTGGAAGATGAAGTTGATGAGTATGTTTGATACATAGGAGAGAGGGTTGCAGGGAAGATGAGGTGACATCCAATTTTGGTTCTTTCCTTTTGGAGATTTTCTTCGAGGTTCTTCACTGATTGTGGGAGCTTGTTATTGGCCATATTGCATACTTGATGTAGCTGCATTGCACCTTAAAAGAGACTCAAAAATGCAAAAAGATATGCATATTTTATTTTATTATCTTCATTTGCTGTCGAGTTTTTATTTTGATAAAGAGTAGGAAAAGTGTGTTTTTCGGAATTTTTTTGAATAGGTTTGAGTGTAGTACCCCTTACTTTTGTGTGTTTGTTTTTATATTAAATTATCGGGTGGTGGTGAATTAATATAATTAACAATTAGAATAAATGTTTAAAATAAATATTGATTAGGCTGGAATTGTTAACATTTATGGGAATTACTCATTTACTAGAGAGATATGGTAAATATAATCTTCTTTTATGCAATCTCATTGTATAGATGTGTATGGGAGGTGGGAGTTATTTATTTCTCAATCGTGGTATGTTTTAATGAATTAGATGAGGTTTGGAGATGGTTTTTACATTCTGAGTTTTGAGTCTAAATTTGGAGGGCATGGTTGATTCCGGAAGGGTCGAGAAAGTCCAAATGACTACCCTGGGAGTTTTATTAAAGTTATGGAATCTTCTTGACTAGTTTGACTCGATTTGGGGTATATTAGTTATTTTTACGTGTGTATTGTCATTTAAAACTAGGAACTATTGATAAAACGTTCTTAGGCTTAAGTTTGTAATACTCAATTAAGAGAAAAGCCATTTGAGAGAGAAGACGTAAGAAGAAGAGCAAGAAAAGGAAGCTAGATAATCTTCAAAATCTTGTAGAACCTTTGACTTTGAGGAAGAATTAGACCTTACAATCTTTGAGGCAAGTGGATTAACTTGCCAAATGCTTTATTGTGTGACCTATTTCATAATTTTTGGTAAGAATTTGGCAATATTAGAGTTATATGTTAGCCCCTAAGCCTTTATAAAGATGTTTAGTTGTTGTTAGGTGTATATGGGTTTGAAGGCATAGGCATGGTGAAACTCATAGTTTGGGTGGGTTTTGAAGTGAATCATTGTAGAAGAAGGGTTTGTTGGAGAATTAGTAAAAAATTCATTGGATGCAGAACTGTGCAGTCTAGACTGCTTCGTTTTATAAGGATACCAAATAGGTTCCAAAGTTATGGGATTACTGGAAAATTTATGGGAACGGAGGGACATCAGATCGTTCCGGATGTTGAAAGTTTTTGTAACTGTGAATTTTGATCCTATACCTCTTTTGATGATTTAAATACACAGGAAATCCCATTTATGTTATTTTGTAAACAGGTTTATGGGAAATAATGTGGATGTGTTATGACTCGATGGAGGGGTTACATTGGGGCCATTATAGAGGCATATTTAAGATTGTATTATCTTGCTTCCTTTTTCATGTCCTCCATGGAATGGGAATTCTTTCGAGGAGAGTTTTGGGCTAATGAGTGAGAGTCTGTAGGTCCTTACAAGGGTAAAACTGAGGTATAATAATAGGTGTGATTGGTAATCATTAATAAAGAAAAAGAGTAAATTACGTTATGAACTTGAGATGATTGTTTGGATCACTAGCTAGCGTATGGTGTCGTATTTACCTTTAGCTAGGATTATTAATATATGTATACACATTCTAAAGTGTGATAGTTTGTATATATTATGTGAATGTATATTGGATGAGTCATATATACTATGTGGTGCATACCCCTCTAGTGCTATCATGGGATGTTTCACGATGTGGGCACTACTCTAGATCGAGGAGCAAGGAGAGTACGGTCCCCAGGTCATAGCGTCCAGTACTTTACCATGTGTGAGGCAGGGGTAAGACATCTTAGGTATGATTCTTCTTATCTTTAAGTGAGGAACTATGGCCACATTCCATATGCTTGGGAATAGGTTTTACACTAAGTCGGTGTGATAGTCCGATCGCTGGTAACTGAGCATGATGAGTGAGTAATTCCCTAGAACATGATAGGATTGTAGAGATTGCTAGTATACATGTACGATGTGTGTTGTGCATTTCCTTATTTTCATGACATGTGAGATATGTATTACCTTTTTTTTAGTACGAGATTGAATTATGTATGCTTTGTTGTTTATAGACTGTAATTTAGGAGTATGTACTATGGACTGAGGGCTGAACGAATTCCCACGACTAACCATGATAGGTAGTAGTGTATCGGGGGGTTTCCTTGTTCGAATTTTTCTTGCGAGACGTGCATCGGACGAAACTTAGTACTATGTTGTAAGTGGGGAAATTTTTGGTCATCAATACACAGGATATTTGATTTTTCTTAATAGGGGTATGTCATGTACCCGTTAATATTTTAGACTTACGCGCATGGGAGTTAGGTATAGGTTTAAGGGTATGGTTCGTACATTTAGTGAGGTAGCTTAACGATATACTCATGAGTACGATGAGGTGCGCGCTGTAGCTGAGAGGTGAGGTTGAGTATCAAGGGAGTGCGACCCCACTTAAGTTATGAAATCTTTCATATTTAATTATTATTCATTTAATTCACTTGCTACAATTTTTTCAAACCCAGGGCTCTGATTCGTTTATATTTTCCCCAGCTATATGTATATTGTGCCTATTATAGGTGCTCCTCCGTAAGTGCGCCCATGATGGTTATCTGCTCCAGAGTTTTTTGGAGATGTTGCATGTGCGGGATGTTACATGATTTTTGTTTTAAGAGCAATTATTTTTATAATCTAGTGAAGATCTCTCAGTAAATGGGGGTATGTAAGTAAAGGTCTTATACGTTGATCTTTTTTGTAGTTACCTTTTGATTGTTGTATGGTTTATTTCTCTACAGTATATTCGAAAATACTATTTTGTGTGTATGATATTATCATGTTACTGATCTCGTCCGTTAATTGTCTTTTATTGTTCATGCTCCGTTGTATGTGATTGATCTACTCTATGTATGCCTTCAAAGAAAAAAAAATTGGCATGTGTTTATTTATATATATAGGGTAGTTACGGGTTATATTTGTATTCGATAGTTGGTGCTGGGAATGATACGCTTGGGATTCCTGTTGTATTTTAGTATAGGGTTAGCCAACCATATGTTTGCACAGGCGCGGTGTCACAGGTGGTATCAGAGCATGAGGTTCTACAGTCTTAGGATCTTTGCGGACTCCTATATTCTATCATAGAATTTTTGTTATGGAGCCTTATCATTAGGATTGTTGTGTTCATATTGCGTCCTCAATCTTCTTCTTTGATTAATTATTTGAACTGTGTGTTGATAAATTTTGTTCTTTCTACAGATGTCGTCGAAGCGAGGTCGCCATGCTAGGGCAAATAGAGGTGCCGAGAATATGGAACCCCAAGTGACTCAGGGACCATTACTACCGCAAAAGTTTAAAATATTGTGTCACAATACATTAATGCGGCGATGATCGAAATGGCACAACATTATCCTCAGGCTCCGCAACAGCCTATAGCCCCAGCAGTTCAAACCCACCCGTGGCCATCTACATGGGAAAGGGTGCGTGAAGCTTTTTGGTAGGGTCACCCTCCAGAATTTCAAGGAGGAGGTGATGTTATCCTTATCAGTCAGTGGAAAAAGGATATCCAAAGACATTTAAGTATGGTTGAATGTAGTTATGTTCTGAAATAGATACTCACCACTTTTAAATTTTTTGGTGCAACTCTACAGCGGTGGGAGTCGGTTACTACTCATGTGTAAAGGGATACAATGGCCATAGCTGATTTTGGGTACTTTTTGATCGTAAGTATTTTCCTTCAACAATTCAGATAGAGATGATAAGGAAGTTGTTGGACGTGATCCAAGGGGATCAAACTATGCATGATTATGAAGAGGAATTTACCCGTTTAGCAAACTTTGTGTCGAATGAAGTTAATACCGAGGATAAGAGAATTTTAAAGCTTATGGGAGGTCTAAATTGAAGGATTAAATAACACTTATTGGGGAATCGGGTTGTGTTAACCTTTTCATATATGATGAATGTTGCACTATTAGATTGCTATGATTATCGATTGCGTCTGAAGGGGAGTAGGAAATTGGTAGACATGGGTTCATTGAGTAAGACGGGAAAAGACAGTTCGAACGTGGCACAATAGGCGCATTAACAAGTGAATAAGTAGAAGGAGAGGGATCTCCCTTCAGGAGATTCGGCAAAAGGCAACATTGTGGAGGCTCATGATTTAATGGTGGTGGTTTTATGAATAATCTTCAAGGGAACTAGTAACAGCAATAAAACGTTCCTCAGGGCCAAACGGGCGACCAACGAAGGAGGTCAACAAGGTCCAGGTCTTTCGGGCCAGTGACAAGGACAACCCAAATATGGGCAATAGGGCCAAAGGCTAGGGAACTTTATAGGCCGTTGTTTTTAGTGTGGTGAGGTGGGTCGCAGGAAAGTAGATTTTCCTCTAAAGAATAGGGTGCAGGTACAAGGAGCTCGACAGGGTCAGCAAGAACTTTTACCACCTCAAGCGCTCGTTCAAATTGGCCCACCTCCACAGGGTCAGTTGCAATATGGGCAAGTGTACAATGTTCAGAATGCAGTGCTACTGCAGGTGCAGTAGACTCCACAAGCTATTGAGAGTAAGTTCCATATCCATGGGCATATGGGTCGGGTATTATTTAATATTGGAGCATCCCATTCTTTTATAGCTGTTCATTTTACGCGTGCGACAAGAGTGTTAGAGTTAGGCTAAACTGTTCAAATGTGTGTAGAATCTCCCTTGGGAGATGGGTCGCTTATGCATTTTATTTGTAAAGGGGCTGAGATAGACTTCAGGAGATTATTCTTAGTTGTCGACTTATTGGTATTAGATATGCATGGTTATGATGTTATATTAGGTATGAAATGGCTAGTCAGATATCGAGCTATGGTAGATTGCTTTGGGAGGTCAATCGTATTTTCTATTCCGGGCCAGGAAATTTTTCTTGTTGCTATGCCTCTTTCGGAGGGTGGTTCAAGCACCCATGTGTATTATATCGAGGAGGAGACTTCGCAGGAAGTGGTTGTTTCCTTAGACTCAATTCCTGTTGTTCGTGAATTCGCAGATGTTTATCAAAAAATTCGAGGCTTACCTCCAAGTCATGAAATCGAATTTGTTATAGATTTAGGTCCGGGGACTAGGCCGATTGCGTGAGCTCCATACCATATGCCTCCTGTGGAATTGAGAGAGTTACGGTACACAAAACCAGTAACTTTTGGGATAAACTTTCATTCGTCGGAGTACGTCACCTTGGGGAGCCCCTGTGTTATTTGTAAAGAAGAGGATTTGTTCTTGGTGCTTATGTGTATATTATTGAGAATTGAATAAGGTGATAATTAGAAATAAGTACCCGTTGCATCGTATTGATGTCCATTTTGATCAGTTGAGGGAAGCCTCTTACTTCTCAAAAATAGATTTGCGCACGGGATATCATCAACTTCGTATTAGGGAGCCAGATGTCTCTAAAACTACATTTTTTACCCGATACAGATCCTATGCGTTTTTGGTTATGTCTTTTTGGCTAACCAATGCCCCTGCAATGTTTATGGATATGATTAATATGGTCTTTCAGGATTTCTTAAACTAATTTGTAATTGTGTTTATTGATGATATTTTTGTTTATTCTCGGTTGGAGGTGACCATGCCAAACATTTAAGGATGGTTATACAGACATTAGTTAACCATCAATTATACGACAGCTTCAAGAAATGTGATTTTCGTTGCGAGAAATGCAGTTGTTGGGTGATGTAGTGTCGGAGAAGGGTATTTTCTTGGATCCAAGTAAAGTTGCAGTAGTGAAGGAGTGGGGTCATCCCATAACGCCAACGGAGATTAAAATTTTCTTGGGTTTGGAGGGTTATTATCGTCGTTTCATAAAGGGCTTTTCCAAAATTCCCAGCCCTTTGACGAATTTAACTGAAAAGGGAGTCCAATTTGGGTGGGATGATTCATGTCAATTAGCCTTTTATGAATTAAAGGACAGGTTGATGTCGGCACCTGTCCTTGCCTTGCCCAAAAAAGGAGTGGAGTATTTAGTCTTTACTGATGCGTCTCTTCAGGGTTTAGGAGGTATTCTCAAATAAGAGGACATGGCAATTTCATATGCGTCTCGTAAACTCAAAACCCACGAGCATAATTATCCTACTCATGACTTGGAATTAGTTGTAGTAATCTTTGCATTGAGAACTTAGAGGCATTACCTTATGGGTGAGAATTTTAGGCTTTTCACGGACCATAAGTCATTGGAATATTTGATTACCCAAAAGGACTTAAACAAGAGGCAGCGTAGGTGGTTAGAGTTTATAATGGATTATTAGTTCAATATCCAGTATCATCCAGGAAAAGATAACATTGTAGGTGACGCACTGAGTCGTGGTCCAGGTGGGAAGTTAGCAGAAATATGGAAAGCCAAGTGGACGGAGCTTCGTCAGGATCATACGGTAGCTAAGGCTTGTATGTCCATTTTGTCAATCACACCTGAGATGGTGATAAGGTTTGTGAAAACTCAATCTAAAGATACGAATTGTAAGGTCATAGTCCAGAAATTACTAACCGAAGGAGAGGAATCCTACTCCATCAGCTCTGAAGGTGGTTACGATTCAATGGTAGGTTTTTAGTCCAGAACGCTTTTGATTTATGGTAAGCAGTCATGTCAGAATCTCATAGGTCAAAATTCGATGTTCACCCAGGTGGAGATAACATGTACCAAGATATGAGACGAAAATACTGTTGGGCAGCTATGAAGAGGGACATGTTTGAATTTGTCTGAAAATGCACCACTTGTCAGTTAGGAAAGGTGGACCGCCACCGACCCTCGTGAACGTTACATCCATTGGAAATTCTTGTATGGAAATAGGAAAGCATGACCATGGATTTTATCGCATGATTACCCTTGACACAACGTATCCATGATTACATTTGGGTTATTGTGGATCGCTTGACGAAGTCGACACAGTTTTATCCGATGAGGATGGATTTTATGACAGTACAATATGCTCATCTCTTTATTGCCAAAATTTCTACATTACATGGAGTGCCAATTTATATTGTGTCTAATCGAGATAAGATCATTGTCTCCCATTTTTGGAAGATCTTTCAGAAAGCCATGGGGACCGAATTGATGTTGAGTATGGCATACCATCCCTAGACTGATGGAAAAATGGAACGAGTAAATCAGATGTTGGAAGACATGCTCCGGATGTGTATGCTATATTTTGGAGGGAGTTAGGAGAAATGCCTACCATTTTGTCGGTTTGAAGGTATAGACATGGTGGAACTCATAGTTTGGGTGGATTATGAAGTGAATCATTGTAAAAGAAGGGTTTGTTTGAGAATTAGTAAAAAATTTGTAGGATGTAGAACTATGCAATCTGTACTGATTCGTTTTCTAGGGATACCGAATCGATCTAGAAGTATTAGACCACACCGGTTCATTTTTAAGGGATACCAGATCAGTCCAGAATTTGAAAGTTTTTAGGAACTTGACCGATTCATTTTTGGGGACCTTCATTCGAGTCTGGTTATGGTTAGTGTGGATTTTGATCCTATTCCTCTTTTGATGATTGAAATACGTAGGAAACCGCTTTTATGTTATTGTTAAATCATGTTTATGGGACATAATGTGGATATTTTATTACTCGATGAAGGGGATACCTTGTGGCCATTATAGAGGCATATTTGAGAAGGTATTATCTTGCTTCCGTTTTTAAATCTTCCATGGAATTGGAATTAATTTGAGGAGAGTTTTGGGCTAATGAGTGAGAGTCTATAGGTCCTTACAAGGGTAAAACTGAGGTACAATCATAGGTGCGATTGGTTATCATTAATCAAGAAAAACAGTAAATTACATTCTGAACTTGAGATGATTGTGTGGATCATTAGCTAGTGTACGGAGTGATATTTACATATAGCTAGGATTAGTAATATATGTATACACATTCTAAAGTGTGATAGTTTGTATTTATGATATGAATGTATATTGGATGTGTAATATATATTGTGTAGTGCATACCCCTCTAGTGCTATCATGGGAAGTTGCATGATGTGGGAAACTCCTCTGGCTCGAGGAGCAGGGAGAGAACGGTACCCAGGTCATAGCATCAAGTACTTTACCACGTGTGAGGCAGGGGTAAGATGTCTTGGGTATGATTCTTCTTACCATCAGGTGAGGAACTATGGTCGCTTGCCATACGCTTGTGAATAGGTTTTACACTAAGTTAGTGTAAGTGTCCGATCGCTGCTAACCTAGGATGATAAGTGAGTAATTCCCTAGAAGATGATAGCATTGTAGAGACTGCTAGTATACATGTACGATGTGTGTTATGTATTGCCGTATTTATATGATTTGTGACATATGTTTTACATTTTTTTAGTACGAGATGGAATTATGCATGCTTTGTTCTTTATAGACTGCCCTGTTGAAGTATGTACTATGGAATGACGGCCGAGAGAATTTCCATGACTAACCATGTCAGGTAGTAGTGTATGAGGGGGGTTCCTTATTCGAATTTCGCTTGGCAGACGTCCCACGCACGAAACTTAGCACTTTGTTGGAAGTGGGGAAATGTTTGGTCATCAGTACACGGGATATTTGATTTTGATTAATTGAGGGATGCCATCTAACTGTTAATAGGTTAGAGTTACGTGCATAGGAGTTAGGTATAGGCTTAAGGGTATGGTTCGTATATTTAGTGAGGGATCTTAAGTATATACTCATGAGTACGATTAGGTTCACCCTGTAACTGAGAGGTGAGGTTGAGTCTCAAGGGAGTGCGACTCCATTTAAGTTATGAAATACTGCATATTTTAATTATTATGCATTTAATTCACATGGTACAATTATTTCCAAACCCAGGGCTCTGACCCGTTTATATTTTCTCTTGTTGTACGTATATTGTGCCTATTATAGGTGTTCCTTCGCAAGGGAGCCCACGATGGTTATCTGTTCCAGAGTTTTTGGGTGCTATAGCATGTGCGGGATGTTACAGTATTTTTGTTTCAGATGCATTTCTTTTTGTAATCTAGCTAAGATCTCATAGTAAATTGGTTGTGTGGACCTAAAGGTCTTGTTGATCTATTTAGTAGTTATCTTTTGATTGTTCTATGGTCTATTTCCCGACAGCATGTTCAGGAATATTATTTTGTATGTATGCTCTTAGCATGTTAATGATGTAGTCTGTTAATGGTCTTTTACTGTTCATGCCCCGTTATATATGATTGATCTACTATATGTATGCCTGTAAAGAAAAAACATTGTCACCTGCTTATTTATATATATAGGGTAGTTACGGGTTATATTTGTATTAGACAATTGGTGCTGACAAAGATACACGTGGGATTCCTATTTTAGTTTACTATAGGGCTATCCACCCGTATATTTGAATAGGTGGGGTGTCACAGGTGGTATCAGATCATCCAACTCTAGAGTCATAGGATCTGTACGGACTCCTACGTTCTACAATATCGTTTTTGTTATAGAGCCTTATCAGTAGGATTGTTGTGTTCATACTGCATCCTCGATCTTCTGCTTTGATAAATTGTTTGAACTATTTGTTGATACAATTTTTTCTTTCTATAGATGTTGCTCGCCCTGCTAGGGAAAATAGAGGTGCCAAGACGGAACCATGACTACCGCAGAAGTTGAAAATATCATGGCGTAAGCCATTAATGAGGCAATGACCATAATGGCACAATAGTATCCTCAGGATCCGCAACAACTTGTAGGCCCAGCAGTTCAAACCCACCCACGACCATCTATATGGGAAAGGGTGCGTGAAGCTTTTTGAAAGGCTCACCTTCCATAATTTCAAAGAAGAGCTGATGTTATCCTTGCCAGTCAGTAGAAAAAGGATATCCAAATACATTTACGTCTGGTTGAATGTAGTGATGTTCAAAAATAGATATCAACTACTTTTAAATTGGTTAGTGTGGCTCTCCAGTGGTGGGAGTTAGTTTATACTCATGTGTAAAGGGATACAATGCCCATAACTGAGTTTTGGGTACTTTTTGATTATAAGTATTTTCCTCCAGCAGTTCAGATAGAGATGACGAGAAGGTTGTTGGATGTTACCGAAGGGGATCGCACTGTGGCTGAGTATGAAGAGGAATTTTCCCACTTAGCAAACTTTTTGTCGGATGAAGTTAATATCGAGTAAAAGAGAATTTTAAAGATTACGAGAGGTGTAAATTGGAGGATTTGACAACACTTATTAGGCAATTTAGATCTGTTAATGTTTGCAGACGTGATGAATGATGCGCTGTTACATCGTCAGGATTATTAATTGCATCTGAAGGGGAGTAGGAAATTAGTAGACACGGGTTCGTTAATTAAGACGGGAACAGATAGTGCTAGTGCGTCACAACAGGCGCATTAGCAAGCGAATAAGAAGAAGGAAAGGGATCTCCCTTAAGAAGATTCGATAAATAGGCAACATTTTGGAGGCTTTCAATTTAATAGTGGTGGTTTTAGGAAGAATATTTAAGGGAACTAGTAGCATCGCCTCTATCCCAAAAGCAAGCATATAGGGAGTTTCTCCAATTCTTGTTCTCGGCATTGTTCTATAAGCATAGAGAACATTGTGCAACCCATTGATCAAATTGCCTTTTGCATCGTCAAGTCGTTTCTTTAATCCATTAAGCAAAGTTTTTAAAGTTACCTCTGTTTAGCAATTTTATTATAGATGGCCAAGCATAGAATGGAGTTTCTTAATCTTGGATTGGATGAATTATGTCTCAAAATTATCATGATCAAATTGAGTACCATGATCTGTGATAAAATCATGGGCATTCCGTACCTGCAGATGAAGTGTTTCCATATGAACTGGAACACCCTTTCTTAAGGCATATCGATCAATGGTTCTGCCTCCATACACTTTGATAAGTAGTCAACTGCTACTACCAAGTACATAAACCTGGCTTTGGTCGTCGACCGTGGTTCGACCAAGTCAATTACCCAAATAGAAAAAGTCCAAGGAGAAGTAATTGGAGTTAAAACAACCCCAATATTTTTTGTTGAAAATTTGTGGCACTCGTCGCATTTCCTTACAAAAGAAATAAAATCTGCTTTCATTGTTGGGCAGTAAAACCCCTTCATAGCAATTCTCCATACCAAGGATCGACTAGCCGAATGAGCTCTACAGGAACCTTTGTGCACCTTTTTTTATCAACTCTAGTACCTCAAAATGATGCACACACCAAGGTAGTGATATTATATATTCACTTTTATATAAGACCCCTCGTTCAAGTTCATAACGTGTTGCCTTGTATCTCATTTTTTTGCATTTTTTGGATCGTTATATAGGGTACCTTTTTCAATGTACTTTTTAATTGGTCCTATCTATGATGTTCCCAAATCCACCTTAATGAAACTGACCATAACCTTCTTGTCTATACTTCTACTTTTACAAACATCCATTACTATAATTCTTCTATGTTTTGTCCCGATCGTTGAAGCCAGCCGAGCAAGTGCATCTACTCAGGCATTCTCTACCCTTAGTATTTAACCATTTGGATTGATGAAAACTTATAGATGAAATCCATAGTTTTTTATAAATACCTGATCATGAGGTTTTCCATGACTTCATATATATCGAGGACCTAGTTAACAATCACTATGTTCCATAACCTTCTTGGTCCCAAGTGATAAGGCTAATCCCAGGCCTGTGATTAGTGCTTCATACTCACCCTCGTTGTTGGACACCTAAAATTTAAATTTAAGGGCATATTCCACATTAATATCATTTGAAGTATTGAAGATGAGGCCAACTCTACTTTCAGTATCACATGAGGAGCCATCCATGTATAATTTCCATACTAGAATGTCCTTGTTAAAGTTATCTTTAGATAGAGTTCTCTGCTGGAATATCTTTTTGCTCTCTTCAGAATATTATTGAGCCATTTCTTAAACAACGGATGACTCAGGTTAATAGGCAATAATTTTACTTTTCTTTTGAACTGAGATCCTTTCCAAAGAAGTATGCTCGATAGGCAAACTTCGATTATGGATTACCTATGGATATGTGAATTCAGTAATAATGTCTGTTACTAGTTGCCCCTTCAACACAGTTATGATCTTATAAATAATATCATAGTTTCCTAGCTCCACTGCCCAACACATTAATTTCTCGAATGTTTCTGATTTGTGGAGTCCTTAGCGAAAAGGTAAATCTAAATAGACTAGAATGGTGTGTGCCTAGAAATATGGTTTCATTCTCCAAGATGAATGAATTAGAGCAAGAGAAAGATTTTCCAAGTGTGGATACCAAATTTTTTACTCCTCTAAATGCCTTGTTGGTGTAATACACAAGTTTTTGCACTCCATTCTCCAATATGGTCAATGCCGAAATAATAGAAAATTATGAAATAGCTAAATACAAGTACGATTCCTCATCAATAGCGGGTCGAGAAAGTAGTGTGGAAGTACCCATATACTTTTTCAACTCCTCAAAGTCATTTTCACACTCCTCATTCCACTTAAAGGTTTTTTTGAGTACTTTGAATAATGGTAGGCGTTTTTCAGTTGCTAGGGAGAAAAATAGTTGAGGAAACCCACTCTCCTAATAAGTTTATGAATGTCTTTCTTGTAGGTAGGGGATTGCATTTCAATAACCGCTTTGATTTTTATCGAATTATCTTTGATACCTCTCTGATTTATGATGTATCCTAGGAACATTCCTTCCTGCATACCAAACACACACTTGGTCGGGTTAAGCTTCATCTGGTGTTTTCCTAGCCAGACAAATGCCTTACTAGGGTCTTTGATACGATCGGTTGTCTTATTTATCTTAATGATAATTTCATCGATATATATCTCCATGTTTTTCCCAATGTTTTCTTTAAACACCTTGTTTATGAGGCTTTGGAATGTTGCTCCAGCATTTTTCAGCCCAAAAGGCATAACGTTGTAGCAGTAAGTATCTCAACTGGTGATGAAAGATGTGCTTTCTCTGTCATCTGGATTTATTTTGATCTGGTTATTACTAGAGTATGCATCCACAAAACATAGTAACTCATGGCCAACAGTTCCATCTACCAATTGATCAATCCTTGATTGGTAAAGAAAATTTATCTTTTGGGCATGCTTTGTTGAGGTCGGTGAAGTCTACACACACACGCCATTTATTCTTCTTCTTCTTGACCTTCACCATGTTGGATAGACATCCAGGATACTTGACATCTTTAATGAAGTGGGCTTTCTATAACTTTTCTACCTCTTCTTAAATGACCATATTCATCTCGGGCATATCTTCATGGACTCCATGAAAATACACTTTTTCTCTCTCTAAGGAATGTGATTAATTCTGTTTGAGGGATGGTGTTAATGTGGAACCTATTTGAGTAGTCCTTTATATCTTTTCATCATCAAGGATTATGCTTTATATGATTTCTACTACCTGCCCTTTGACCATCTCCCGAGGATCCAAGGTATCGATCTAGTAGGTGGTGGTCTTTTTTTCAGCACTTTCAACTCTTCCTCCTCGGCTGAGGTATAGTAGCATTCTATGGCCTCTAGTTGGTTACCTTTTACTATGTTGATTCGATAATGGGTATGGAACTTTAGGCACTGTGAAGAGTGGATGGTACAACTTCAAAAAATTTCAACCCCACTCTGTCGAGGATCATGTTATAAGCTGAATTAACATTCATATGTAAACTAAAAAAATGAATTTTTTCTCTCCTGCTTATTGGCCAAGTGACGATCAAGACTTTCAACTTAAAAGTTTATAGGGGATATACTTTTTCCCCTGAGAAACGCATTAAGGGTCTATGATATGGTTCCAATTGGCTTGCTCGTAATCCTAGAATTTAGAAATAGTTATGGAACATGACGTCTACAGAACTACCATTATCCACTAGAATTCTTGCAATCCTAGCTTTATGTACCCAAAATGTGACAACCAACGAGTCCTCATTGGGGTAAAGCACTATAGATAAGTCATTTTTGGAAAATCTTATGATCAGCTTATCTTTATTCACCTTTATTGGTTGACCCTGTTCTTCATTATTTAGGTCGATGAGTCGTGTATAAGAGCAAGCTTTGGCCTCATTTGGATAATCTTTTCTTTCGGAAACTTCATCTCGTTCTCTAATGTCTCCTCCTGTAATGAAATGAAAACCAAGGGATATCGTACCTATTTCAATCTCTGGATCTTTAGACTTTTTTGCCTAGGTTTGGATCATCTTCATAATCATCTTCTCAATTCCTCTTCTTATCGTCTATGTCATTACAGGGAGATTCTAAATGTCTTCTGGACTCCTGACCATTTATCCGATTTACAAACTTGGTCAGTTTTTCTGGGTGGATGAGATATTCAATTTCATTTTTGAGGGCCATACATCTATCCGTATTGTGCCCATGATCTTTGTGGAAATCGCGATAGAGAGACTTGTTCCTCTTTTTGGGTCATGACTTCAGTTTTTCCCGACCATTTTACGTCTTTATTACCTCTAATCATTTTGAAGTTGTGGTGCATGTCAATTATCAGAGGGGTATAGTCATCATATTTTTTGGGTTTTTCCACTTTTTTGTCTTTTTTCTCCTTCTTTTCTGTGCTCTTATGGCCATCAGGTTTTGTCATCGAGTTTGCTTAGTGCCCATAGCCTACTTGGCATTCATGAATGTTTTGGATTTAGCCACGAGCTCTGTCACTATTTTGGGGGGATCTATGCCAAGTTTCTAATACAGCTTCTCTGGAAGAATGCAACTTATCGGAGAAGTGGTGGTTGTTTTCTCCTCATAGTATAATTTTATGTTGTTAAAGTGAGTGACACATTCCCGAGTAGTTTCTCCTTCTTTTTGGGGAACACTTAGTAGATGGGTTACACTTTTGACTTTCTTGGGTCCAAATCATAAATTTCTAATAAAAAACTCGATGAGGTGTTGAAAGGTAGTAATTTGTCCTCGTGGAAAAGCGTTATACCAGATTTGGGCTGAGCTAGTGATAGTACAGTGAATTTTGTAAAGAATATAATAAATATCAGTTGCAACATGATATTGTTTAATATGTAAATATCAATTGCATTTTGTCAAGATGAAAGGAGATCCTTTTAAAAAACTGTGTTGCAAAGGATTCTTGGTTTTATCCATCGCTCCTAGATGATCTTCCACCCTTCAAATTTATCATTTCCACGAATGATTTCCTGCATCAGAACTATTTGAAGTATCTCAACCAACCCCACCATGAATTTGTACTGAGCTCTCTTTCCAAGAAGTCTGCTCGGTAGACACAGATCCTGAAAATGCTTGTTCTAGACCTGAATGTTCCCTTACGATGCTCGACATGATGTTCACATGATCGGTATGGCTCCATGTGATGACTTTTATTTTCTTGGGGCCCCAGCGTATCAAAAGTTGATGACCTACTCAACCTTTCTAAAGCATTGGGCTGTTCCGAAGATAGAGAATGGCGATCATAAAAATCCGTGGATCTGACTGAGGAGGTTTCTCCAGGACGGTATGATCTACCACGTGTAGACCTAGAAGAACTGTGTATAGCTTGTCTAGGATGAGGTGGCGGCATCTCTCTCCCGATAGATGGAGCCCTAGACTTGGATTTCAACGATTGGGATAATTACCTCATTATTTCTTGCATTTGTTCTTGCTCTTTGGCAAGACTAATCATAGTTCTATTTAATTCTTCATCGTTCAGAGGAGCAAATGTATTGCCTCCAGCTGCATGACTGCTTTTTAGAGTTTCATTCAACTTTTGATAAACTTTAGTAGAGAACAATGACAAACAAGCATTCCCACAAACGACACCAATCTTTTGATGTCTAAATTGATAACAATATGTTCTCAGCCACGTAATAGAAATTCTATAATTACAAATAATAATATGAATAAAATAAATAAGACACAAGAATGACCTCATGTTCCTTGAGCTAAGGGAGGAATTACCTCATTTAAACTATTTTGAATATATCATAAAAAAAATTTGCCTAACAAACTTGTTTTACCTCATTTAATTGTTTTATGACCTAGTGTGAGAAAATCAACATTTATCTTGCCAAATTTTACCATGAAAACGTTTTCCATAGTAATATTTGCTGTGGCATGTACGAAGCGGACCCAAACAGATTTGGAATTCGGTGAGGGGGAAAACTAAAAAATTCAGAAGTAGGGGGTGTACACTAATTTCTTATAAATTATGTAATCTCTTAAATTTAATTCAAGTGTAAATGGAATTATCGGATGAATTTTCAATCTAAAGTGTGATGGTATATATAATTTGTAATTGAAGCGAATGATTAAATTGAAAGACATTTTGTGGGAGAGATAAAATTGTAAATAATTGAGTTATTATCATAAAAAATCAATTAATTTTATTTTTAATATGTAGAAAATATTTTTGGAATTATTTTCTTTCACATCCATGTTTTTTTATTTTCATATTCTTTATTAAATAAAACACATTTTTTTTGTTCCCCCTACGTTAATCATGAAACTAGTAATGCCCCGCTAAAAGTTCAAAAATTAAACTTACCCCACTACAAACACAAATATGAGTTATTTTTATTTTATTTTATGATTGTTTGAAGTGAAATTCAATTGTATCGGAGGGGGTAAGTCTAATTTTTAAGCTTCTGGGTGGGATTACTAGTTTCGTGATTAATTCAGCAAGTCACTTCAAAAAATTTAACAGAGAAATAATCAAACATAATGACCAAAAAAAGAGTGACACATAAATATTCCACTATCACTCTCTAAATAAGCAAACTTTCAAATACTTTTTTATTCTTCCAACATTATGTATTCTATATTGTTTATTAAAAAATTTAGTTTTCAAATATTATGATAAGACATCTGAAAAATCTATTTATCACGACCTGGAGAACTCGTTAGTCCTCTCTAGTAGTCAAACATTATAAAATTAAACATTAAATTTCTTAACAAACGCAGAACATGGTGATAAACATTTTGTTTACACATATAATTAGATATGGAGATAAAGTATCTAAAAAACAAAAAATATATATAGAGAAATGATATGATATAATTCATTTAGATAAATAACAATTTTTAGTTAACATCCTTTGAGTTGAGTTGCCCAAAAAGAGGTGCATAAATAGGAAATCAATAGTTAGCGGTGGTTGTACTCATAATCATGTAGAACTTGATATTAAAATGATTTGTTAAATAAAGTAAATATGTCAAAGGAGAGAATGAAAATTATTTGATAAGTAAAGTTTTAGAAGAAAATTAGAGATGAAATAGGAAAGAACAAAATCAGTATATGATGAACTTTAATTGCGTATGAACATCAATGATGACATGTCCATTTAATAAGTATTCATATATCAAGTATCAAAATTTAGCTCATAATCATGAACATGTTTAGAATTATAAAATTAGTGATTTGCAACTATATTGTTAAGAATACCTAAACATAAAGGGAAGTTAAGTGGTAAAATATTTGAACAAATGACTGTGATTTATCTATGAGAATTGATTCTCACCTTAATAGTTTGTTTCCATCCATAAATGATATAAATATGCAGTATAGGAAAAGCATTGCATCGCGAGAAAAATTAATTTGTATACGGAAATATAACACCTTTAAGATGAAAATGGTGGAACATGGACTATACATTATCTTAGCCAAAAATTATACTTGAGCTGGTGGAAGAATCCAAAATGTGAATTGAATAATTGATGGCAACAAATATCCCAAATCGTGAAGAATTTAAATTCCTTAGCTGGTGTGGTAAGGAAAAAAGCCTCAATCTATGTTTCACTTCGTTTTAAACTCCCACTCTGATATTAAACTTTTTAAGTGTAAAATAAACCATTTTTTTTAAGAGTTTTATATATAGTATAGACATGCAAATAGATATTTTGATAGGGAAAAAATCATTATGGTCTAGTTTTTGTACTAGCGGTATTAAATTTATAGATTTATATTAGTGCATTAATCAACTACTTGGGAAACGATCATGCAAAACTTGGTAACTAGAGGTTTGACATGTCTACCGAAAGACACATTTGTTCAAGTTCCAAGTTAGGTCCTGAAAGACGAGTATTAGTCCAAATGATGAGTATAATTGACCCAAATACCTAACCCTTGCACCTAAAATGTGTTAATAAAAGTGCACTCATTCGAACAAGATCTAAGACATTTAGATGGATTTGGGGCATAGACATTTAGATGGACTCGGGGAAACACTTCAAATGGGCTTCTCTAAGACGATTTTTAGAAACCATAATTTGGTTGGTTGTTTGAACAACCTCAATGTCGTTTAAACAATTTTATAGTTGTTCAAACGACTGTGTTGGGTGACTTCAAATTCCAAGTATTAAAATGCATAGGAAAGTGTAAAAGGATGCACACATTATTGCATGGTAATCATATCTAATATATAAAGTACCTAAAATGTTAAAATAATATCTCACCAAAATTCAAACGAGACACAACATGAATTGGAACCATTTACTAACTCACAGCTAAAACAAAATCCATCATGTCAAATCAATAATTAAAAAAAAAACTCATATATATACCATCAGTCTTGCTTAGATGTTTGTTACATTCTAGTAATGTGCAAAACCAAATTACCACTAACTACTTCACGCAATAGAGTAAGGCAAATGAGCATGAACACTCAATAAGTAAGCCATATAAGCATAAACAACAAATTAAAGAAAAATAATTTAAAATTACTTTAAGCAGGTTCACAATTCTTTTCTAAATCTATAAATATAATTTAGTATCCCAAAATTTTTAGGGTATTCAATGTGATTTGCTATATAAGTACACTAATATTTGCTCTATTGAATAGTTAGTAATATATTTTATATGTAAGAATATAAAATAAAAATATACCTGAATGATGTAAAAAAACATAAACATAACATATACATATACATCACTTTACGTGTCATTACAGAGAAGACACACTTTGCTTTGATAAACTAAAAACTCCATATGAAATGAGATAATGAGCTCCTATAAGGTTTTTATTTATTAGTGCATTTTGCCCGTTTTGCGAATTCAGTAATACTAGTGCATTTCCTAGCTACTTTTACCAGTAAAATCTCTCAAATTTTAGTAATTTATTTGTATATGGGTTTGAATTATCCCATTGAAGCATGTGTCAAAGTTGGGTCAATGATTGGTTGGTCTTACAAAAATCAGGAGGGAGTTAGAGGAATGAAGAAGAAAAAATAAAGATGATTGAGATATCATAAAAGTGAGACATATAAACGTTAGAGAGTGAGAGAGTGAGAGAGAGGGAAAGAGAGAGAGAAATGGAGAGAGAGAGGGAGAGAGAGAGAGAGAGAGAGTGTCATTGCCAAGATTTGTGGTACTGAGAGCAAGTAATAACAACAACAATAGATACTTGCATTGTAAACATGAAGAGGGGCAGGGGTATGGGTTTCTAAAATTCTCGGGAGAGGAAGTTTTGAGTCTGTATGCAAAGTTTGAAGTGGAGAGGTCATAGACTCATATGGGACTAGTGACCATACGAAGTTATTTTAACAATAGGTATTGGGTAATGGAGCATTCAGGTAGTCCTTATATTATTTCGGGTAATGACAAACTAGGAGAAGATACATCAATATGGTCATGTACACTGTTTAAGCCATTGTTTCGGGGTTCTACAATAGTCAGACTTCGTCATGTATAATTACAATGATTTGTTCACTTATGGATGATAAAAGATGTGGTGGATGATAGATTATACATCACACCACATGGCATACTAGGAGCATCAATGGAATTCGTGATTGTTATCGATAGGGAAATGTTGTGTGTATTTCCCAAATATATTGCGTTTAAGGGTAATAACGATCAATACCTCTCCTTATTATGTTATAGAGGAATCCATTTACATCACTCATCAGATGACGTTGGAGAATAAAGTGTGCATTATGAGGTGTTCAATACAAGGGAGGGGCACGTGTGCATATAGTTCCAAGGAAACGAATTATTTTGGAGGCTCAACCATTTTTCCAATATCTGGTTTGACTCAAATGATAGCACCAATAATAATCATGATACGTTTTTTACTCCATTCAAAGTTGAAAACAATATTGTTTCTCTCCACAACCTGTCTAACAACTATATATGTAGGAGATTTACTGTTAACTAGATGATTGATCTTCTCAATGCCAACAGCAACACCTTGACCAGCACAACATGCCTGGTGGTTGAAAAGGTTTTTATATCAAGAACCATCTATAATGTCCATTTATATCTTAATCATGCTAGTATCTACAATGAGATGCCACAAACCGTGGTTAGACGATGAGCAAACCTCAGTCCCATTGTCTTTGAGGTGGAACTGAAGCTTGACTATGAAAACAATATCAGCAAGACATGGAATGAGGACATCTCATTGACGTTAGGCTTCACATGGACCATGACAACTGGCATTCCATTAATTACATGGACAACTATCTCGATTGGAGTTGAGATTAACACCTCATAGAAATGGGGAGAAACTCGGGATCATTTAGAGGTTGTGGGAACTAAGTACATGGTTACTATACCTCCAATGTCTTGGCTAATTATGAGAAGGATAGCGATAGATGGTACATGTAATGTTATTTTTACCTACAATCAGTGCGATACCTTTTCAATTTGGAAATGGTTACTGAATCTAAGGACGATGGGATTTACAATGGCATTAATAGCTATAACTTCCAGTTTGAGAATGAAATAGTAAATATGACCGATGATGAATTTAGCGAGGATCTCAAAAGGAACAGTTGTTGCTAATAGCCACCATTGGAGGAACTGATGATGATGTGACAATCGAAGAACAATAACTGACCCATGCTAAATGAACAACCTTTGAATTGATCGAGTAACTTCTACAATCAATCCTATGATTATTACAAATATTATTTGTGTGTCTGTCTGCATCAAAACAAATTTGAAGGTCATTGTACTTGACTGCATGTTAGTTACAATTTTTATTTTGATGTGGTGATCACATAAAAAATTTGTGTTTTTTTTCATTTTCAAGTGTTGATGAAATAAATAATAGTTTCTCATAATTGATAGCATCGTATACTTGTTTTTGAATGTAAAACATTTACAAACAAAAGGCATATGTATCTACATAAGTGATTTAAACCTACTTAATAATAAATTCATACCAACATAAAAATCTTTGAACCTCCTTGTGCTAAACTTTCCCCAATTCTATTAATCATAATGTCCTTGTCTTCTTTAGCAAAAAGGGTTAAAATGTCTGGTTGTCCTACACCCACAAGGTAATTGATAAAATAGGAAAAACAATTCTTTATACAATAAGGTGTCCATTTTCTATAGATGTAAAATGTGGAGACATGAATGCAGATTTATCAATATATCAATTTTTATGCTACGAATAAAAAGTCTATCTCTTTTGATTTTCTTTCCATTTACTTTCTCACCCCTTCCAAAATACAAGCCATAAGTTAGATATAATTTTGGCATGAAGAGACAATAGATTCGACTTACGGAATTTTTATCCGATTTCTTGAAATGTAAATCATTTATAAATCCTGCAAAGATACCTTATGCTCCCAAATCAAACAAACACATCACATTCATTCCTATCAACTCCAGGAATAGGATTATAGTTCATCGTCCCAAGTCATCTATCTTTTTATACATTAAAAACATAAACAATAAAAATATTATACTTGGGTTATTACTTGGTTAGTCCTACTTTCCAAAATGATACAAACTGATTTGTTTACCCGAATATTTAAGCTAGAGAATACTATTCTAGCAGCACTAGTTCTCTAAAGTGTCGAATGTTTTCAGCTGCATGAAAGAGGTATCCCATGTATACTCATCATCCATAAAATGAAGAATTATTGCAACTATAAGTAATAAAAGTCCCTTTGAGATCCATTGTTTGACTCTCTCAACATTCCCCTGCTAACCAAGTAAAATAAATGAATAACAAAATATGAATCATTCGTCATGAGTAAAATACACTATTTTCTTATGTAAACCTTGGGAATTCAGATACTATTGTTTTTGTATCTAGTAAATGAGTGATTTGATCTTTTTCTCTTGTACCAAACAATTTGTTTGCTCCTGAATGGATTGGATTACAACACATATTTTACAATAGTAGACCTTGTGTTACTTTAGGCCCTTTTTTCTAGATTTAGAAAATTAAATTTTCATTTGATCTAACACTCTCTAAATTTTAATTTCTATGAAATTGTCATTTTCTCTTATTTTTTTAATCTTGGAAGTGGAATAATATAATAAAAATTCTTGAATATTTGTAAAGATATCAAGATTATAATTCTACTTTTTACCATGTATGGATGTTGCTATTAAATAATCTATAACATGTTGATTCAAATTTTTTATTGTTTCCCTTTTGTTGCTCGATGGTATTTAGCCATCCTCTAAATATACCATAACCTTTAGTGGATGGGGAAAACGGTTGGATGTGTGATGTTAGAATTGTCATGCGTTGTTATTTATATTCGAGAATAAAAAAGGTCATACCCAGCGCACAAGGCTCCCGCTTAACTACATGGTTTGGGAGAGGCTGATGTCAGGTGACCTTCACCAAAATATGAATAATACATATATTTTCATACATGTGCCAAAAACAAAAACACACACACAACTTTTATTCATGCACTTATTCCAATTTCACTTCAAGTACAATAATAAAGTATCGATAACAAAGTGTTCAGACATTACAATATGACCATTACTATGACACTTATTAGGGCTCTGTAAGAACATTATTTTCAAAAATTTATAATGACACTTATTCACTACACTTTTTAAGATCATCTTCAACAGGTTCAAACTCAGCCTGGAAAATAATTATACATACTCTCTTACCTTGCTCATGAAGCCTGTGGGTACCCAGAATTTAGAACCACGGGCCTGGACAAGTAGACCAGCCCTGGCGGCCCAAAGTCCAGGACCTTTATCTTTTATATTGATCCAGTCTCCTCCCACGATCCCATAAAGGGAAGTTATAGGATAGATGGGAAACGTGGAGGAACCCATCACCTCCACTCATCTACATGTAAATGTATATATTGAACCCTAGGTCCGGGGCAAAAGGACAAGTTGTATTCTCTGTACTCATTCTCCTGAATATAAACAAATAATACTTACTGCACCATCGTGAACGTAGGCACATCTTTGCTGAACCACGTATATCTCTTGTTGTGTGATTGGCATTTAGTTTTCCTTGTTCTTTCTCGATAATTTCTTCTCTCATATTTATTTGTGTTGCATAATAATTGTCACCACAATTGGCGCCGTCTGTGGGAAACGTTTATCTTTCCCTGAGAAGAGCCCACACCAAGAAAGGAGTCTAAGATGTCTGGTCACAATAGCAATGCCCCTCCAGCAGGGGATATTCAAGAACCACCTGCTCCTCGCAGGATTAGGTCTGAAGTCCGGTGATCAGATCAGAGAGCTCACCCGGAAAGGCCAGCCTCAGAAGAAAGTCAGGGACCAGCAAGGTCCACACAGATATCCAGATTAATTGATGCATACGAGGTAAGGCTCCACGAGCAGAGGGAGTCTTCTCGCCGGTACGAGGCTGAGAATGCTTACTTAAAAAGAAGACTGGAAAGACTAGAGAAGGAACTACGTCCCGACACCAGGAGACGCCCATATCGTACTCCTAGCCCTCAGGCGAGCAAATCTCACAGCCGAGGAAGGAGTCCTAGGCGAGAATTCGAAAAAGTCAAAGGTGATGAGTCAGACGACGACCTCCGTGAACAGCTGCGAAGAGCTCACCGCTACCAGAGCCCTGCTCGCAGCGACGAGAACATACGAAACCTAGTCCGCAGAGAAATGGACCAACATCCTGCCCGCCACGGAGCAAGATCAACTAGAGAACTCGCGAGGAGAGCTCCCAAAACCCAGATGAAGTCACCCTTCACAAGGGAAATTGAAGAGGAAGAGGCTCCCAAGAAGTTTTCCATTCCATGGTTCAAGATTTACGACAGGAAAACTGATCCCATCGATCACATCCGGCAATATCGACAAACCATGACCCTCTGGAATCATCGAGATGCCCTGATGTGATGCATCTTTCCCTCGAGCTTGCATGATTTAGCACAGAAGTGGTTCGAAAGGCTTCCCCACCGTTCAATCAAGAATTTCAAATCTCTGGCCGAACTCTTTACGGCCCGATTCATTACCAGTAGTTCCCACCCCCAAAGGATGGATGCTCTGCTGATGATGAAGAAAGCGCCTCAGGAGACCCTGCGAGACTATGCGAAAAGGTACTGGGAGTTATTCAATGAGATCGAGGACTGCGCAGAAGAGGTGGTAGTGAGTTCCTTCAAAATTGGGCTACCTAGATCTTCCCTCCTTTACCAGTCCCTGACAAAGAAGGAAGCTATGACCGTTGACGACTTGATGGCCCGGATCGAGAAATACGCAAAGGTGGAAGATGTCACCCTCCTTAACGCAGGAGAAAACGGTCGAGCTAAGCTCACCACCAAGGGAAGTGAGAAAGTTGAGAACCAGAAGAAAGGAGGAAAGAGTGGGGGCAAGAATGGATCCAAGAACGGAGGCAACCCTGATGTGACAAAATCATTCCAGGCGGTCAACACCGTCTTCAAAGAGCCAATTTACAAAATTCTCGCGAAGATCAAGGATGAGTCGTTCATCAAATGGCCACGGGAGACCCTTGGAAGAGGAACAATGCATTAAGATGGGCTTTCCACTAAAAGGGAGGACATAAGACCGAACACTGCAAGGATCTTAAGTCTCACCTCGAGGAGTTGGCCCAGTCTGGACACTTGACTGACTACATGGAGAAAAGGGTAGAGAAAGTGGCTGCCAATAGGGAAGCGAGACCTGACAACGTGTTGGAGGAAGATGTCGGACATGATTTCGCAGTAATCCATGGAGCATCTGACATCAAGCAGATACAAGGGAACTCAGCTCGGATGGAAGTAAAAAAACTTAAGGCGGTAATGCAGGCCTTTCAAATCGATCCAGCAAAGTCCCAGTTAGGAAAGCGTAGACGAGCAGAGGACGTCAACTATAACAAGCATATCATTTTCACAGATGAAGATCTGGTGGGAGTAAGAACCCCACATCACGATGCTCTGGTCATTACACTCAGGATAGCCAACTTTGACGTCGACAAGTTGCTCGTCGATCAAGGAAGCTCATCCGAAGTAATGTACCTCGACTTATTCAGAAAATTGAAGCTGAGTGTCGCCGACCTAAAGGAAGCTACTGTTCCTCTGGTCGGCTTCGCTAGAAAAATGACCATGCCCCTGGGCAAGATAGTACTGCCAGTACGAGCTGGAAACATCTCAAAGATGATTGAGTTTTTGCTGGTCGACCTCGACTCATCATACGAGGCTATCCTCGGTAGGGGATGGCTCCATGCGATGAAGGCAGTCCCCTCAACCTACCATCAGAAGCTCAAATATGTAACCGAGCAAGGAGTAATGGAAATCCACGGTGACCAAGCAATGGAAAGAAGGTGCTTCATAGCATCCATCCGACCGAAGCCAGAGAAGAAGGCCAGTCAACCCAGCGAGAAAGTTGAAGAAGGTGTGTTACCTTCCAAATAACAATTAAAGTACGGCTGACCTGGAGTAGAGGAGACCAGGCTCCTCCCCGCCGAGCGTGTTGCCGAGGACTTAATAGGAATTATGGGCGAAGATGGTGATAGTAGCAGAGTTTTCTTGATAGGATCATCTCTCACCAACGAAGAGCAGAAGGAGTTGACGGCCTTGCTAAGATACAACATAGATGTTTTCGCATGGGAATCGTACGAGCTGTTCGGAATTAATCCTGGTGTAGTCTGTCATCAGTTGCACGTCGACCCCACATTCAAGACAATCACGCAGAAAGCACGACAAACTGCACCTAAGAAGGCTAAAGCGATAGAAAAGGAAGTCGAGAAACTATTGGATGCAGGATCCATACGGGAAGTACAATTCCCCAAGTGGTTATCCAACCCAGTGGTAGTCCCGAAGAGTAAAGGGAAGTGGAGAGTTTGCATCGACTTCACCGACCTCAACAAAGCATGCCCCAAGGATAGCTTACCAGTCCCAAAGATTGACCAGCTAGTGGATGCCACCGCAGCCCACGATCGAATGAGTTTCCTGGATGCATATTCGGGATATCATCAGATCCCCTTGTATGCACCAGACCAGGACAAGACGACGTTCATCACAACAGTTGGTCTATATTGTTACAAGGTCATGCCTTTTGTGCTCAAAAATGCCGGGGCAACCTATCAGTGGCTGGTTACTAAAATGTTCAAAATCCAAATGGGAAACACGATGGAGGTATATATCGATGACATGCTCGTTAAGAGCAAGAAGAAAGAAGATCACCTCTCAGATCTGTCATGTACCTTCGAAACCCTCAAGAAGTAACGGATGAAGCTTAATGCGAGCAAGTGCTCCTTCGGTGTCCAGTCAGGAAAATTTCTTGGGTACTTGGTCAGTAAGCGAGGCATAGAAGCTAATCCAGACCAGATCGAAGCAACTCAAAGAGTTCAGCCTCCTCGCACAATCCGGGACGTGCAGAAGCTCACTGGGATGCTCGCTGCATTGAATCGCTTCATTTCCAGATCCTCCGAAAAGTGCATGCTTTTTTTCCATCTCCTGAAGGGAAGTAAATCGATAAAATGGAACCCAGATTGCTCGCGAGCACTGGACGAGCTCCAATCCTACCTGAGCACTCCACCACTGCTTGTCATACCACGGCAAAAGGATTTTTTCTACCTATACCTATCTGTATCCCAACATGCCGTCAGCTCTGTGCTAATATGCGAGATGGCAGGGATCCAACACCCAGTGTATTGCGCGAGCAAAACATTATTAGACGGTGAGCAGAGATATCTCCCATTAGAGAAGCTCGCCTTCGCCCTAGTAGTAGCCTCGAGGAAGCTAAAGCATTATTTTGAAGCTCACACTATCATCGTGCTTACATCACACCCCCTCAAGGTTGTCCTAAAGAAGGAGGATTTGTCGGGCAGATTGTCTAAATGGTCAGTCGAGCTCGGCCGGTTTGACATTCAATTTCAACCAAGGACACCTACCAAGGGACAAATCCTCGCTGATTTCATAGCCTAATTCACAAGCGATGAACCCTCCGACTAGCCTCAGCCAACAGAGCAGAACAACCAAGCGGCAGCAGAGAGCTGGAAACTATTCGTTGATGGAGCCTCCAACTCCAAGGGGGCAGGGGTAGGCATTGTACTCATCACTCCGCAAAACACAATCCTTGAACAAGGAATCAGGCTAGGATTCGCAGCCTCCAACAACGAAGCAGAGTATGAAGCCTTAATAGCAGGTCTCTTGAAAGCACAAACTCTGGGACCGAAACGTTTGCAAGTGTTCGGCAATTCGCAACTAGTCTCCAACCAGATAAGTGGAGATTATAATGGGAAGGATGAAAGAATGGCAGCCTACCTCGCCTTAGTAAAAAAACTCATAGAGAGCTTCGAGGATATTAACATCCAGCAGTTCCCTAGGGGGAAAAATAGTCATGATGATGCCTTAGCAGCCCTGAGTTCAGCAGTTGACTCCAGCCTTAAAAGGATCATCCCCATCGATTTCTTCATTTGTTCGAGCATTAACCACAGTAGCAAGCTGTCAAACGTGGAGCAAATACTCCAAGTGGGAGCAACCCCTAGCTAGATGGACCCCTTAAAAAACTATTTAAACGAGGGCATGCTCCTAGAGGACAAGAAACTTCCCACCAGATAAGAGTCAAGGCTGCTCGCTTTCACTTATCTACAGGGGTGACTTGTATAAGAAATCCTTTTCCGATCCCTATCTCAGATGCGTCCATCCAAGCGATGTCGAGCAAGTATTTCGCGAGCTTCATGAAGGAATCTATGGAAGTCACGTCGGAGGAAGGTCTCTAGCCTTTCGACCAATGAAGGAAGGTTATTGGTGGCCATATATGCAAAAGGATTCCGCGGTATACGTCCGAAACTGTCTGAAATGCCAACTCCACGCTCCTATGGTCCACCAACCCGCCAGCGACCTGAAATCCCTGACCATCCCATCGCCATTCGCCCAATGGGGAATAGACATAGTGGGACCACTGCCCACCGCTCCTGGCAATCGCAAGTACCTGTTGGTCGCAACTGACTACTTCACCAAATGGATTGAGGCATAACCATTGGCGAACATCCGAGATGCTAATATGATAAAATTCATATGGAGGAATATAATCACTCGATTCGGAATCCCCAGAACCATCATCACTGATAATGGGACACAGTTTGAGAGTTGTCCCTTGCAGGGCTTCTGCAATGAACACGGGATCAGACACAACTTCAGTTCGGTGGCTTACCCTCAAAGCAATTGACAAGCATAGGCTTCCAACAACACCGTGATCGATAGGTTAAAGAAACGATTAGAGCGAGCCAAAGGCGCATGGGCAACCGAACTACCCCACATCCTATGGACATACCGAACTACCCCCTGGTGAGTAATAGGAGAAACGCCATTCTCACTAACATATGGAATGGAGGCGATCACCCCACTAGAAGAGGGATTTCCAACAATGAGATTTGACCTTGTCGAGCAAGGACAGAATGATGAGACATTGCTCGCCGAACTCCACCTGGCAGACGAGAGTAGAGAATTTGCACTGATAAAACTCGCGAGCTACCAACAACAGCTCGCGAAGCAGTACCAAAAAGGGTAAACCCAAGAAGGTTCCAAGTTGGGGACTATGTTCTAAGAAAAGTCCTGGGCAACGCGGTAAAGTCATCAGATGGAAAGCTAGGCCCAAACTGGGAAGGACCCTTTAAAATAACCAGAGACGACCTTTAAGGTGCCTATCATTTGGAAACGATGGAGGGCAGGGAGATACCACGAGCATGGAACGCAAATAATCTCAAGAAATTCTATTTTTACGAATTTTGTTATTAAGTCTTTTCATTGTATTCGTTATGAGAAAGGACAGTTCATTTCTCCTATAACTAATGAAAACCTCTTAGTTGCTTACTCTCTAATTAGTAACAGTTAGATTTTATTACACATCCCTTCCAAATCACAGGCACAATGGTCGACATAGCAGGGGAACACCCCTCCTCAGGTCATCATCATGAAGCACGAAAGACCTCTTAGCATTTCCGTTGGCAGTATATGAAGCCCTACAGAGTATTCTTAGGCATCAAACCTACTTTGGTTAAAAAAAATCCTGATCGGATTAAGACATCCAATACCAGGTGTGTCCTCGCCAATTGCCCCACTTAGGCCTAAGGGAGTGTGATGACACAACCTAAAAGGTAAAGTGAAGGCACAATGGTATTTTTGTATTATACTAGACTGGGGGGACACTCACATTACAAAATAGGAAGGATTATGAAGCCGCAAAAATATAAAAGATTGGATGAACACGTTTAGTCGGCAAAATTTGCCAAAACACGAACTTTTCATTAATCTCTTGTATTTACAAACAATGATAATACATGTTTAGTCGGCGAAGCTCGCCCAAAGCATTTACATTATCAAAAAAGAAAAAGAGTAATAAAATCTCAAGGAGTTGGAAGCCTCCGAGCAAGATAATCAGCAACATCAGCTCTCCTTCCATCATCAGGAGCGGGGGATAGCTCTTCCATGACCTCATTTGCATCCAATTCCAACAGTTGCCGGGGAATAGCATCAATGGGGATCCATCGATCATCCCTCCTGAATGGATTGGGCATCAGAGTGGAGGAGGACATCTCGTGTCGATACCATAACACCGAGTTCCTCGGGACCTGCAGCTCTTTTAGGGCACTCAACCACCCTCTGATGAAGGAAAGTTCCTCGAACTCTAATAGTCTCGTTGGAGCATCCAGCCAGCCTTGATCGTATCCATCAGACCACACTTGTCGAGGACCCTTCTTGAACAGATGCCGCAGTCGGGTGACGTCTCTCTGGAGCCCAGCAGCAATTACATAAGCTCGCCGAACATCGTCGTGCATCTCCTCCATCTCCCTATCATGCTATTCCTCGGCTTCCCTGTTCCTTCCCCTAGCACCCCTACCAGCACGCGGAAGGGGAGGACGAGATCCAGCTAATGATGACGAGGAGCCTTGCAGGATTGCCGAAACGGTGCTCGACGAATGCCACTTAAGATTTAAGACCTCCCTCCTCAAGTCTTTATTCTCCTGCTGGAGGAACTCCCCAACCTGGTTAATCTCGGTGGCCTCTAGTAACCTTGCTCTCAGTGCACTGACTTTTTCTTGTACTGAGGCACCGATTTCTTCCATTTCTTGGAGCCTGTCCTTTAGTTTAGCCACTAGCTCGGACTGCTCCTTATATTTCTAATTCCTAGACCTTAGTGACTTGCAAAGTCTAACAAAGGCTTGGCGAACTTCAGGGCTTGCATTAGGACCAAGGGTCCTATCCAGTTGGGAAGTGGCAGGAATATAGTCATCAACATCAACGAACTACAAGTAAAATAAAGATAGAGGAAAGGAAGAGATCTGCACAAACAAAAGAGGAATCTTCTCATTTCATTAATCAAAGTCAAGTACATTGAGCAGAAACTTGAAAAATTACAAGCAAAAAGTACAGAATTAAATCCTAAGAGCAGATTAACTGGCATCCTCAGGCGGCCCAGTAGTGTCTGGCTGCTTCCCCTTGTCAGTCGCAGCAGCAGAGGCATCCCCCTCTGCAGGAACACCCTCAGTCACCTGAGCAGGGCAAACACCGGCAAGAACTGTATCAGAGGGAAGATAAGAACCCTCGATGGCTGGGGTAGGAGCTTCCGTGTCCACAGCCGGCTTGGGACCCGGGTCATGCTCTTCGAATAGAGGAGACTCAACATCAACCCCAGCAGCTAGAAGAGGTTTGTTTCAACCCTTCTTGAAGTTCAGACGGATGATATAGCCTATTTGAACCTCGACGTTGTCATAAGCAGCAGCCCACCCAGAGTTGTACGTGTCCTCCTTAATGGTGGATGCCTGGGCCATTTCTGCCTCCAGCTGCTCGGTCAGAACCCTGTTCTTCTCCACGAGGTCCAGCTTGCTCGAGCATACGAGCTCATAAGCCTTCCTCACCTCGCCCAGCTACCTAACCGCATCATCCCTCTCGCGAGTAGAGTTGACGAGTGCTAGATCAGACGAAACTTGAGCTACATCAGCAACCTTTAGGTCAGCCTCCAGCTGAGAGCCCCTGGCTTCCAGAGCAGACTTCTGCTGCTCTAACTCACCGTTCCTTCTCACCATCTCGTCACGAGAGCGGTAGAGCACAGCAAAGTCAGTCACAAACTGCAAGAAATAGAGAAGAAATCAAGAAGAGGAAAAAATCTATAACTTGTCAAAAAATTGAAAGTTGAAAGAGTATCTTACCAGGGCTAGCCTTTGACTAGCTTGCAGGGCCAATTGATCAGACCCCAGTGCCCTCTGGAGATCTGCAGGGAGAACTTCCCTCTCAAGAAGCGCAGGAGCTAGCTGAGGAGAGATAGCAACCGAAGCCCCCTCGGGCAAAGCAGATACCAGGACTAAGGCTTGCCCTGCCTTTGTCCTGGACTCCATCTTTCTTCTCTCCTCCTCCTTCTCTTTCTCCATCCTCCTCCTCTCATCCAGTTTCTTCTTCTCCTCCACCCTCTTCTTCTCCTCCTCCTTTTTTCTCTCCCTCTCTTTCACCTGCTCTTCTTCTCTCCTCTTCCTCTCTTTCTCCTGAGAGGAAGGCCGAGAACCTGTAGCCATGACCCCAGATGCAGACTTCTATTTCTTTGACCTTTATGCAATGAGCACATAGTCATCATCATCATAATCTTTGATCAGGTTCTTCCTTGGAGGCATATCTTCACCAGAACTGCTGGAAGTGCTCGACGATCCTCGAGCCTCAGAATTCTCCTTAGAATTAGAAGAGCTGCTACTGTCAGAGCTCCCTTCACCTAGATTACCTGCAGGCTCACTTTCAGAGTTGTTCTCTTCTTCATCCAACTGGATCGGCTCAGCAGTAGTCTCTCCTAAAGAATCAAACTCTGGTACACTGTCCACAGGCCGTGCTATGAAGCTGGAGCCTACGTTCTTGTACTCTAACAAGAAGGCAGCAGATCTTGGATTCTCGCCGTCACCCAAAGGCTCTCTGATGTTCCAAGATTTCACCAACTCCGAGATTCGGACCTCGCTGAGGGCAGGTTCCAAGTTCTTCGACCTCGCTGTAGAAGAAAAAGCAAAGAGGAGTTAGAAAAGTCATAAATTAGCAGAGATTGAGACAACAGTACAAATGTCTACCTATATATTCTTCCCCATAAAAGGGAACAGTAAACCTCTCAAACCTCGACCCTTCGAACAGGGGAGAAAATTGCCAATTTCTAACAAGAAAGCCCTCTTGCCAATAGTCCTTGTGGGAATCAGGTAGATTAACTACCAATACCCTATCAGAACTCCTGGATTTGAGGTAGAGGACACCTGAGCTAGTTCGAGAAAAGGAATAACAGAAACAGACCTCGGTAAGTCCTAACCTTCTACCATACAACATTTGGCGAGCATTATTCTATGTACACCGTTTACTATTTTCCACACATTTGGCGAGCATTATGTGGGGACAATATTGAAATAGGCAAAGAAATGCAAAAATAGATCATTACGGGGAAAAGTAAGTCCCCCCTGAGAAAGCAGCAAAACATGGATCCAGTGGGCATCCTCTATATCTCTAACATTCTTAGGAGGCGAGGCACAACACTCAATCTCTACCCACTAAGGGATATTGTAGAACTTTCTAAACTCAGAGATCGATCTATTTCCAATCTTCGCCATTCGAAATCACAAAGAAAAGCTACAAACCAAAATGCAAAGAAAGGGCACAAAAAACTTACAAAACAGAAGATCGATTCAAGTACTGAAGAAGCACGAGCTCCAGATAACTAAAAAGCAATGAGAATGGGGACTAAGAGCAAAGGGAATGATGCGCTAGAATTCTCAGAAGACGGAAGAGTGCTGGAAAGTCTGAAACGACGAAAAAGATGTGGTTATCCCAACGAGCCTTCAAATTCTAATCATAGTGCACAGTAAGCGAAGCGGCTGTCGCCAAAATCAACTCCACAGCTCCCGACAAATTGCAACACGGCTATTATGGCTAATCATTTAAATCTATTGGGCCCATATACATGGCACAACAAATTTAGGGGCAATTGTGGGTACCCAGAATTTAGAACCATGGGCCTGCACGAGTAGCCCAGTCCTGACGGCCCAATGTCTAGGCCCTTTATCTTTTATATTGATCCGGGCTCCTCCCACGATCCCATAAAGGGAAGTTATAGGAGAGATGGGAAACGTGGAGGAACCCATCACCTCCACTCACCTATATGTAAATGTATATATTGAATCCTAGGTCCGGGGCAAAATGACAAGTTGTATTCTCTGTACTCATTCTCCAGAATATAGAGAAATAATACTGACTGCACCATCGTGGACGTAGGCACATCTTTGCTGAAACACGTATATCTCTTGTTGTGTGATTGGCATTTAGTTTTCCTTGTTCTTTCTCGGTAATTGCTTCTCTCATATTTATTTGTGTTGCATAATAATTGTCACCACAAAGCCCATAATTATTTTAAACATGAATTATTGGAACTTTGTTAATAGACAAAAATGAACAATTTAAAAGGGGAGGTTCTTGAAACTATTCAATCATGCCTAATATCCACATCGTTGTTAGAGGACCTTCTGAGAAGACTGTATTGTGATTGATTGCCAATTGGGTCAAGAAAATTCTCCATCCTCTCCTAATGGAAATCATGGATTAGAGACTAGTCTTTGCGGAAAGAGATGATCGTAGTTTTTGAAATGGACATTGATAAACTATAAGACCATGTGAATTATAATTACCACAATACTGTTTGAGTGATTGGGGTTTGGTGGTAATAGGTGTGACACCCCGCCTATTTCAATAACGAGTGATCAGTCTTTTACTAAAATAAAATATACATCACATCTGGTCCATTCTTAGCATCATTATCGAAAACATTTTAATTATTTACCACCTATTATTAAAACAAGTTGGTGCCAAATTTTATCTTTCATTGATGATTGAAAAGTAAACAATTCACCACAAACCATTCAAACTAACCAAATTAAAATCAAACCATTGCTGTAAAAACTCTAAGGACTGAATAAATTTAAAATCCAAATAATGAATACACCATCGGTCACAGAACAATCCACTGCAATCCCCACTAGGTTAATTAAATAAAAAATGAATGTAAATTTTCTAATAAAAGTGGATACATGCCCAACTAACAAATTAAATGGAACCTAACTAGACTACCAAAGATAGAATCTCATATGGTTCATTCTTAGCTTCATTTTCGGGTGCGAAGTTTGCTAAGCATGTATATTTTTCCACGTACTCGACCACTATCCGAACCTTTTGTGATAATTCTAGAAATCTCCTTCACATATCTTGTTTAAACATCAGATGAAAGGACTAAAGAATAAATCTTAACTAAAATCACCTATAGTCATAGTGTCTCTCTCCTCAGACGTGGTGACTAACTCCCACCACTGCAATGCCGCTCTTATGAGCTTAAAATTTTGCCAAAATTTGTTCTTTAATGTTACTAAAATCCACCATGAACAAATTCCTTTGGATGTCCTCTTTCCACTGGGTAACTAATACAACGTCTGCATTTCCATGAGACTCTGGCGGATGGCCCTTCTGAAAGTTCCGTCTGACTCCGTCTCATACTGACTACACTTACTGAGTTTGAATTGGTGCCACCATCTACTCTGGTGGTTCTTGGGAAAGTGTTGGGACCTAAAATCATCTCAGCATTAACTACCTCAGAAATACTAGTGGTGGACTATGTTACAGTCATCCTACCTTGGGAAAGAGTATATTTTCATATTCTTTAATAAATAAAACAAATTTTTGTAGTTTCTCCTAATTAAATCATGAAACTAGTAATGCCCCACTAAAAGTTCAAGAATTAAACTTACCACACTTCAAACATAAATATGAGTTATTAATTTTTATTTTATGATTGTTCGAAGTGAAATTTAATTGTATTGGAGGGCGTAAGTCTAATTTTTAAACTTCTGGGTGGGATTACTAGTTTCGTGATTGATTCAGCAAGTCACATAAAAAAATATCATAGAGAAATAATCAAACATAATGACCAAAAAAAGAGTGACATATAAATATTCCACTATCATTCCCTAAATAAATAAACTGCAAATAATTTTTTATTCTTCAAACATTATGTATTCTATATTGTTTATTGAAAAATTTAGTTTTCAAATATTATTATAAGACATCTGACAAATCTATTTACCACGACCTCGAGAACTCGCTAGTCCTCTCTAGTAGTCAAACATTACAAAATTAAACATTAAATTTCTTAACAAATGCAAAACATGGTGATAAACATTTTGTTTACACATATTATTAGATATGGAGAGAAAGTATCTGAAAAACAAAAGATATATATTGAGAAATGATATGATATAATTCATTTAGATAAATAACAATTTTTAGTTAACATCCCTTGAGTTGAGTTGCCCAAAAAGATGTGCATAAATAGGAAATCAATCGTTAGCGATGGTTGTACTCAAAATCATGTAGAACCTGATATTAAAATGATTTGTTAAATAAACTAAATATGTCAAATGAGAGAATGAAAATTATTTGATTAGTAAAGTTTTAGAAGAAAATTAGAGATGTAATAAGAAAGAAAAAAAATCAGTATATGACGAACTTTAATTGGATATGAACATCAATGATGACATGTCCATTTAATAAGTATTCATATAACAACTATCAAAATCTATCTCGTAATCGTGAACATGTTTAGAATTATGAAATTCGTGATTTGCAACTATATTGTTAAGAATACCTAAACATAAAGGGAAGATAAGGGGTAAAATATTCGAACAAGTGACATTGATTTATCTATGAGAATTGATTCTCACCTTAATAGTTTGTTTTCCATCCGTAAATGATGTAAATATGCAGTATAGGAAATGCATTGCATCGTGAGAAAATTAATTTGTATACGAAAATATAACACCTTTAATATACACATGGTGCGACATGAATTATACATTTATCTAAGCAAAAAATTATACTTAAGTTGCTGGAAGAATCCAAAATGTGAATTGAAGAATTGACGGCAACAAATATCCCAAATCGTGAAGAATTTAAATTCCTTACCAGATGTGGTAAGGAAAAAAGCCTCAATCAATATTTCACTTCGTTTTAAACTACCACTCTGATATAACACTTTTTAAGTGTAATATAAACTATTTGTTTTTTAAGAATTTTATATATAGTATATACATGCATATAGATAATTTGATAGGGAAAAAATCACTATGGTCTAGTTTTTGTAGTAGTTGTATTAAATTTATAGATTTATATTAGTGTATTAATCAACTACTTGTGAAATGATCTTGCAAAACTTGGTAACTAGATGTTTGACATGTCTATGGTTAGACACATTTGCTCGAGTTCCATGTTGGGTGATGAAAGACGAGTATTAGTGCAAATGATGAGTATAATTGGCCCAAATACCTAACCCTCGCACCTAAACTGTGTTCCTAAAAGTGCACTCATTCGAACAAGTGCTAAGACATTTAGATGGACTATGGGCTAAGACATTTAGATGGAGTCTATGCAACAATTCAAATGGGCTTCTCTAAGAAGATTTTTAGAAACCAAAATTTAGTGGGTTGTTTGAAGTACCGCAATGTCATTTAAACAATTTTATAGTTGTTCAAACGAATGTGTAGGGTGACTTCAAATTCCAGGTATTAAAATGCGTAGGAAAATGTAAAAGCATGCACACATTATTACATGGTACTCATATATAAGATTTAAAGTACCTAAAATATTAAAATAATATGTCACCAAAATTCCAACGAGACACAACATGAATTGTAACCATTTACTAACTCACACCTAAAACAAAATCCATCATGTGAAACCAATAATTAAAAAAACTCATACATACATATATATATATATATATATATATATATATATATACCATCAGTATTTCTTAGATGTTTGTTACATTCTAGGAAAGTGCAAAACCAAACTACCACTAACTACTTCACGCAATAGAGTAAGGCAAATGAGCATGAACACTCAATAAGTAATCCATATAAACACAAACAACAAATTAAAGAAAAATAATTTAAAATTACTTTAAGGAGGTTCATAATTCTTTTCTAAATCTATAAATATAATTTAGTATCCCAAAATATTTTGGGTGTTCAGTGTGTTTTGCTATATAAGTAGACTAATATTTGCCCTCTTAAATAGTTAGTAATATATTATATATGTAAGAATATAAAATAAAAATATATGTGAATAATGTTAAAAGCATAAGAATGACATATACATATACATCACTTTACGTGTCATTACAGAGAAGACACATTTTTCTTTAATAATCTAAAAACTCCGAATGAAATGAGATAATGAGCTCCTATATGTTTTTTTATTTCTTAGTGCATTTTGCCTGTTTTACGAATTCAGTAATACTGGTGCATTTCCCAGTTTCTTTTACTAGTAAAATCTATCAAATCTTAGTAATTTATTTGTATATGGGTTTGAATTATCCCCTTAAAGCATGTGTCAAACTCGGGTCAATGATTGGTTGGTATTATAAAAATTAGGATGGAGTTAGAGGAAAGAAGAATAAAAAATAAATATGATTGAGATATCATAAAAGTGAGACATATAAATGGTTGAGAGAGAGAGAGAGAGAGAGAGAGAGAGAGAGAGAGAGAGTCATTGCCAAGATTTTTGGTAATAAGAGCAAGTAATAACAACAATAGATACTTGCATTGTAAACATGAAGAGGGGAGGAGGCATTGGTTTCTCAAATTCTCGGGAGAGGAAGTTGTGAGTCCGTATGCAAAGTTTGAAGTGGAGAGGTCATAGACTCAGATGGTACTGGTGACCATACGAAGTTATTATAACGATAGGTACTGGGTAATGGAGCATTCGGGTAGTCCTTCAATTATTGTGGGTAATGACAAACTAGGAGAAGATACATCAATATGTTCATGTACGATGTTTGAGACATTGTTTCGAGGTTCTACAATAGTCAGACATTGTCATGTATAATTACAATTATTTGTTCACTTGTGGATGATAAAAGGCATGGTGGATGATACATTATACGTTGCACCAAGAGGCATACCAGGAGCGTCGATGGAATTCATGATTGTTATCGATTGGGAAATGTTGTGTATATTGCCTAAATACATTGCGTTTAAAGTAGATAACGATCAATACCTCGGCCTTGTTATGTTATAGAGGAATCCATCTACATCTCTCATCGTATGACGTTGGATAATAAGGTGTGCACTCTAAGGTGTTCTATAGTAGGGAGGGGCACGTGTGCATATAGTTCTCAGGAAACCCCTTATTTTAGAGGCTCAACCTTTTTTACAATATCAGGGTTGACTCAAATGATAGCACCAATAATAATCATGATATGTTGTTTACGCCATTCAAAGTCAAAAACAATATTGTCGCTCTCCACAACCTGTCTAACAATCAGATATGTAGGAGATTTACTTTTAACAAGATGATTGATCATCTCAATGCCAATAGCAACACCTTGACCAGTACAACATGCCTAGTGGTTGAAAAGGTTGTTATATCAAGAACCATCTATAATATCTATTTCTAGATTAATCATGCCAGTTTCTACAATGAGATACCACATACTAGGGTTAGAGGATGAACTAACCTCAGTCCCACTGTCGTTGAGGTTGAACTGAGGCTTGACTATGAAAACAATATCATCAAGACATGGAATGATGACATCTCATTGACATTAGGCTTCACATGGACCATGAAAACTGACATTCCATTAGTTAAGTAGACAAATATTTTGGTTGGAGTTGAGATTAGCAACTCATAGAAATGGGGAGAAACTCGAGACCATTTAGAGGTTGTGGGGACTAAGTACATGGTTACTATACCTACAATGTCTTGGTTGATTATGAGTATGCTAGCGATAGAGGGTACATGCAATGTTATTTTTCCCTACAATCAGTGCGATAGTTTTTCAATTTGGAAATGGTTACTGAATGTAAGGATGATGGGGTTTACAATGGCATTAATAGCCACAACTTCCAGTTTGAACATGAAATAGTACATATGAATTTAGTGAGGATCTCAAAAGCAACAGCTATTGCTAACAACCACCATTGGAGGAACTGATGATGATGTGACTACCGAAGAACAATAGTTGACCCATGCTAAATGAACGACCTTTTAATTGATCGAGTAACTTCTACAATCAATCCTATGATTATTACAAGTATTATTTGTGTGTCTGTCCGCATCAAAACAAATTTGAGGGTCTTTATACTTCACTACATGTTAGTTACAATTTTTATTTTCATGTGATGATCACATAAAAATTGAGTTTTTTTTCATTTTCAAGTGTTGATGAAATAAATAATAGTTTCTCATAATTGATAGCATCATATACTTATTTTTTAATGTAAAACATTTACAAACAAAAGGAATCTGTATCCACATAAGTGATTTAAACCTACTTACTAATAAAATCATAGCAACATAAAAATCTTCGAACCTCCTTGTGCTAAACGCTCCCTAATTCTATTAATCCTAATGTACTTGTCTTCTTTAGCAAAAAGGGTTAAAATGTACTGTTGTGCTACACCCATTAGGAAATTGATAAAATAGGAATAACAATTCATTATAAAATAAGGAGTCCATTTTCTATTGATGTAAAATGTGGAGAGATTAATGCACATTTATCAATATATCAATTTTTGTGTTACGAATAAAAAGTCTATCTCTTTTGATTTTCTTTCCTTTACTTTCTCATCCCTTCTTCAAAATAAGCCATAAGTTAAATATAATTTTGGCGTGAAGAGATAATACATTCTACTTACTAATTTTTTATTCAGTGTCTTGAATTCTAAATCATTTATAAATCCTGCAAGGATACCTTATGCTCCTAAATCAGACAAAAGCATCACATTCATTCATATCATCTCGACGAATAGGATTAGTGTTCATCGTCCCAAGTCATCTATATTTTTATAGATTAAAAACATAGACAACAAATACATTATCCTTGGATTACTACTTAGTTACTCCTACTTGTCAAAACTATAGAAACTGATTTGTTTACCAGAATATTAATGATAGAGAGTACTATTCAAGCGACACTAGTTCTGAAACAAACACATCTTATTCTCTAAAGTGTCGAATGTTTTTAGATGCATGAAAGAGGTATCCCATGTATACTCACCATCCATAAAATGAATAATTATTGCAACTATAAGTAATTAAAGTCCCTTTGGGACCCATTGTTTGACTCTCTCAACATGCCCCTGCTAACAAAGTAAAATAAATGAATAAAAAAATATGACTCATTCGTCATGAGTAAAATACACTATTTTCATAAATAAACCTTGGGAATTAACATACTATTATTTTTGTATCCAGTAAATGAGTGATTTGACCTTTTTATCTTGTACCAAACAAATTGTTTGCTCCTGAATGGATTGGATTACAACACATATTTTACAACAGTAGAGCTTGTGTTACTGTAGGCCTTTTTTCTAGATTTAAAAAAAAAAATCATTTGATCCAATGCATTCTAAAATTTAATTTTCTATGAAATTGTCATTTTCTCTGATTTTTTTAAGCTTGGAAGTGGAATAATAGAAAAAACATTCTTGAATATTTGTAAAGATATCAAGATTGTAGTTCTAATTTTTACCATGTATGGATGTTGCTATTAAATAATCTATAACATGTTGATTCAAATTTTTTATTGTTTCCCTTTTGTTGCTCGATGGTATTTAGCCATCCTCTAAATATACCATAACCTTTAGTGGATGGGGAAAATGGTTGGATGTGTGATGTTAGAATTGTCATGCGTTGTTATTTATATTCAAGAATAAAAAGGTCATACCCAGTGCACAAGGCTCCCGCTTAACTACAGGGTTTGGGAGAGGCTGACATCAACTGACCTTAACCAAAATATGAATAGTACATATATTTTCATACATGTGCCAAAAACATAAACACACACAACTTTTATTCTTACACTTATTCAAGTTTCACTTCAAGTACAATAATAAAGTATCGATCACAAAGGGTTGAGCCATTACAAGATGACCATCACTATGACACTTATGAGGGCTCTGTAAGAACATTATTTTCAATAAATTATAATGACACTTATTCACTACACTTTTTAAGATCATCTTCAACAGGTTCAGACTGATCCGTGAAAATAATTATACATACACATTCCCTTGCTCATGAAGCCCGTCTTTATTTTAAACATGAATTTTTGGAAAAACAAACAATTTAAAAGGGGAGGTTCTTGAAAATATTCAATCATGCCTAATATCCACATCGTTGTTAGAGGACCTTATGAGAAGACTGCATTGGGATTGATTTCCAATTTGATCAAAAAAATTCTCCATCATTTCCTCATTGATAATCATGGACTAGAGACTAGTCTTTCCGGAAAGAGATGCTCGTAATTTCTGAACTAGACATTGATAATCTATAAGACCATGTGAATTAGAATTTCCACAATACTCTTTGAGTTATTGGGGTTTGGTGGTAATAGGTGTGACACCCCACCTATTTCAATAACTACTGATCATTCTTTTACTAAAATAAAACATGAATCTCATCTGGTTCATTCTTAGCATCATTATCGAAAACATTTTAATTATTTACCACCCATTATTAAAACAAGTTGGTGCCAAATTTTATTTTTCATTGAAAAGTAAACCATTCACCACAAACCATTCAAACTAACTAAATTAAAATTAAACCATTGCTGTAAAAACTCTCAAGACTGAATAAATTTAAAATCCAAATACTGAATAGACCATCGATCACAGAACAATCAAGTGCAATCAACACTAGCTTAATAAAATAAAAAATGAATGTAAATATTCTGATAAAAGTGGAGACATGCCCAACTAACAAAATAAATGGAACCTAACTAGAATACCAAAGATTAAATCTCATATGGTTCATTCTTAGCATCATTGTCGGGCGCAAAATTTGCTAAACAAGTATATTTTTCCACGTACTTGGCCACTATCCGAACCTCCTATCATAAGTCTAGAAATTTCCTTCATATATCTTGTTTAAACATCAGATGAAAGGACGTACGATTAAATCTTACCCAAAATCACCGATAGTCATAATGTCTCTCTCCTTTAACATGGTGACTAACTACCACCACTACAATGCCGCTCCTATGAGTTTAAAAGTTACCAAAATTTGTTCTTCGCTGTTACTAAACTCAACCATATGCAATTGCCTTTGGATGTCCTCCTTCCATTGGATAACTAATACACTGTCTTCATTTCCATGAAACTCTGGCAAATGGCCCTTCTTAAAGTTCCCTTTGACTCCCTCTCATACTGACTACAATTGCTGAGTTTGAATTGGCGCCACCATCTACTGTGGCGGTTGTTGGGAAAGTGTTGTGGCCTAAAATAATCGCATCATTAATTGCCTGAGAAATAATAGTGGTGGACTGTGTTACAGTCATCGTACCTTGAATACTCTGTGGCTTCAGCTGAGCCACACCTCCCGTGGCCTTCTAAAGGGCCTTCGCTGGTCCTCCTCCTCCAACTCGTCTTCTGAAACCCACCAGGAGATAGAATCGACCACTTCAAAACCTACAAGCCTCCACATCTGCTGCAGCTTCGTAAATCCTGAAAAGAGTGATCATGCTTGGCATCCCTATAGCTGGACACCTAAAAGTTTTGATAATATTTTATACAAGTTAGGGCCCAATACCTTTTAAAAACATTTAAAAAGTGATTAAAATACATTAATAAATATACATAGTAATATTTCATATTTAAATTGGTGTCGAACTCCCGTGGAATACCCCTCACCCATCATCTAAGTGTGTAGCTAATGCAGTATTTTAAACACCCTAGTTATACTACCCAGCCTAACCAATACCTCAACACTAATCTTAGTCCCATACTCTACTCGGTATCACCCCTAACTTTATTCGTTTTAAATTCTTAGTCAGCCTTCACATCCGATTTACAATTATAATTCTCTATTATAATTAAATTAATTAATTTAAAATAACTTTCACAAGTTATTAATTCAATGTTTACACTCTAGTGTCTTATGCCCATATATAATTTTCTTCACTTTTATATGTAGTTACACACAGCATCCCCGAGTTGTCCTTCGAGATACCCATAATTTTACTGTTAATATTATCATTTAATTTGCTCGTATATATTTCTACACACACATATATACATGAATACATAGATCAAAACAAGTATACTTACATATGTATTACTCACTATAAATGTATAAAGGTAATCCCTCAGAGTTATAACTCACTTGATGCAAAATCACTTGTATGCTATCAATCTCCAATGATGTCCACCACAACATGAGAAACTGGGTTGGACTCTTACAACTCAACCCATAATGAAAATGAAAATCGGAGGCAGTCATGGCCTTACATCCATGATCATAACCATACCACATTACTCCACGAGACTACAACCATACATAGTTTGGGCATGCACAGACCTATGACCCTAGTAAACGGCACTACTTCCGCCGAGATTCTCCAGAGTGACCTACCACGACGCGCAACCTCCATTGATAGTATATCCACTGGGATGGGTATGTTTCACATTAATATCATATACACCGATATTTTCACACACACACAAACACACACACACACACACACTATATATATATATATATATATATATATATATATATATATATATATATATAATGTCTCCATACCTGCATATATATAAAATAAAATCGACTAACCTTGGATGTCACTCGTCGCACTAGCCCATAATCTCCGAGTTTAAATATGACTCACAAATTCATAAGTAATGATTTACTTATTTATATATATCATGTTTATATTTTATTATGGATGCTGAGCATATCTCAAACAGGCCCATAACCTAACTCTATCTGAAATCCCAACTCGATTTCAATAATCATAACCTGGGTGTTTTTCACCCTAAAACACCCTTGCATCCATAGCCGAATTTTATTTCTAAATAAATATTTTGATCTCGAACATGCATTTGTTATGTTGGAAAAAAACAAGAAACTGGCGGCCACGCATTTGTATGTTGATTGAAGCCTAGCAATTTCCTTTAAAACTTCTTCTCTAATTGGCCTCCATTTATTTTCTTTGTGCTTCTGCTTCTTATTTCCCTAACACCTCTATTGAATGTTTGATTATGTAAAGTGTCCCCAAAATCCTCTATTATCTTATTTAAATACCCAAATATCAAAATTAGGTTAACTGGTGTCATTAAAATGACCCGGAAACCCCGTGTGGGTCCTAACTAGTCTAAAAAGCTCGTGACACCCTATCACTACCCCCATATACATAATTTTGACTATTTCGACCTATTTCGGATCAACCATGCGCTCAAAATTATCATATAAGTCACCTATCATCGATTTACCATCTTATTTATAACACGACCCTGCACGTGCAACCTGAATAATATCATGTCGACTCGTCGCTTTTACCCACTTACAACGCACTATGTAATAATACATTTACTTATCACATAGTAAATATAATAATACATAAATATTACTTCACTTTTTTTCTAATTAATAAATATTCAATTCACTTTATTATTTAAATTTAATTAAATTATTGGGAAACACATAATTTAAATATTCCCCTAAACACGAGGTGTTACAAGAGGAAAGAGTGATTTGGACATAAAATTCTGCATTGAGGTTTTATATTCTTATCAATGTTCCTAATATCATTTTTGCATGTTCGAGAGCCTTGGGTTCCCTTCCTCTCATTACAAGTATCGTATCATTGAGTATGATGATTGAGAGATTTGTGGGTGGTGGTGTGTAAGAGATTTTTTTACGACGAGGGTGAGGGAATGGAGAAGCTATCACATCTGTACCTCGCTCCTGTTATTTGCTGATAACACGGTTCACTTTTCTTGTGTAGAGGTGGAACACTTGTGATTGGGGAGTCATTATGTACCTCCAAGCCTTTTGTGGATCTAGTTGTTAAGAGGTTTGATAAATGAATAGTTGGGTGAAAGTGGATGTACTCATTTACTGGTGGGAGTTTGACTCCCATTATGGTTAGGTCACCCTTTGAAATGTTCTAGTTTATTATTCGTATGTCTTTCCTTTTATGTTACTTTGGCATGATTGGAATGTTTAGAACGCTAAATTATAACAACGGTTACATGTCTGGGAGTATAATGGAGTTGATGTTCTTTTAGGTACCTTGGAGGAGGTTAGATTCATAATGAGGTTATAAAATCCATAGAATCCTTTAATTATCTCCACCTAATAACTTTCACACATTATTTAATCTTGAATGGTATTGGCAGGGTGATCACTCCTATGAAAGTGTTTTTCGTTTCTATGGATGAAGGCTAGGGAGGGAGAGAGGGAAGACCAAATTGGTTTATTTCCCCTAATTGTCATGTTATGTGCTAAAAACACAATGGTGATTTGAATCAATTATTTTCTTATTGAAAAGTTGCTTCCTACATTTGGAGGAAATAGAAAGATTTTTTCATGGTGGTGTTTTTGGATGATGGGGGAATAAGCATCCAAAAGATCTTTGGAGATGTATGTGATAGCTTTATTTTGGCGTATATGGAATTATTGAATCTTTGAAGACAGGAAGATAGAAAAGGAAAACATATGGGGGAAGATCAATTTTCGATGACTCCTCGAGTGTCGATTTTCACAAGTTTGGAAGAGATTCCATTCTCTTTTTTGGCACTATCTTGAACGGTTGAATTTTATTGTTTTATATTTATCACATTGTCAAAGTGTAGGGAATGTATTTGTTTTATTTCTAGTTTCTTATGTTATGTATTCTTGTCCAGTCTTGTTCCTTCTTTCTATTTTAATGATATTATTGTTTGGGGGGGGGGGGGGGGGGTTAACGTCCTTGTCAGATTGATTTTTCTTTGTAATATGGATGACAAGTGTAATAACCTGTGTTTTTGGAATAAAGTATTATGACGGAAATTAATTCAATAAGTTCAGATTAAAGTTAGGAATAAATTAAATAGAAGGGATATAAATTTAAATGTGTAAGATTTAAATTGAGAGAAAATGTTTATTAATGATTACATAATTACATAACGCAATTGGTCATGATGAGTTCACACATGGAAATAAACTTATGGTTACGTGTCTTTTAAAGAAAATAAAAATGTCTATGTTGAATGAAAATAATTGGGATGCATTTTGGTAAGTTTTATGAGTTCATTTAGGTGTTCTAGATCTTTAGAAATAGTCTTGGGATATATGTATATTAGTTGCGAGACTATGAGACTATTTAGATTTTGAGTTTGGACCCATTTAAGGGTCCAAATATGGGGTTTTAGGTTCAACTAGAGAATTAAGTTAATATAAGTTGATTAAGGGTGTTAAGAATGCCCCCCCCCCCCCCCCCCCCCAATTAACCAAGAACCTAGCATACACCTTGCAAAGAGAGAGTAGTCATAGGGCTAAGAAGAGGAGGAATTCAAGGTAGAATGTTAAAATAGACACCAAGAAATCGGTAAGAAATTTAGGCAAGAATTCTCTTGCTCAATTAAATGTTCAAATTACTTCTTAACTCATTGATGTTTTTTCCCTTGTACATTATTGATTTCATAAGTAATTGAGGATAGACATATATGATTAAATCACGTGATTGTAGATGATACAAATCTAAAATAGGATAGTAAAATCCAGATTTTAGGATGAGGGTAATATTGATTAGCATGATGAAATTACTTCCTTAGAACATTTGATGAAATTTGAAAGATTGATTCACATGTCGAGGTTTGTATTTATGTGTAGAAGTATGGAAATTTTGATAAATGAGACCCTTGTATAATGATAGGACATTATGGGATTAAGTGAGAAGAAAAATTTGATATATGTAGACATGCTAATGGCTTTAAATTTTGGGATTTTGGTGATTGAAATCGATGCTAATTTATGTAAATAATTATCCTAAGGTGATGATCTAAGTCATAGAGACCCGTTTTGATGTTTATACAAGTGTATAAACGATTGGAATCAAGTTTAGGATTAAGATTGTAATTCTCATATTAAGAAAACCTAACAAATCTAGGCTGTGGCCCAGATCCGAACGAGTTCAGCTATAGGAAGCGAACCAATTTGGCTAGGAGAATGGGTTTGGTTCTAGCAGCAAACCGGTTCAACCTCTGGGCGAGGTTGAGTTAGGACCAGGATTTTTTTAGGGGTAATTTTAAGAACCCATACGAGTTGATGGGATGGCCCTTGGGTGATCGAGGGATTTATTAAAAATGGTTTGGTGACATTAATAATAAATGTGGAAATAAATTAACTATATGGTTAAAAGTATTATTCAAATAAAGATAATATAACGGGATTGTCATTTCTTAACGTTGGATGTTGTGGATAATCCTTATATGGCAACAAGGGGATAACTTTAAAGTAATTACCTTTACAAATTTAAAGGAGTAATATGTATTTACATATCGGTTGGGATTACGTGTGTTTAGGACGGTAGCACATGTCGACACAGGTGGGCTAGGCATTGTTTAGGTTATACTTTTAGGTACTACGTAGCGGTGCCACTTATAAGAGATAAGTGTTAATGCTAGGATCCATATGTCACTTCAATGTATCGACCATGCAATGGTGTTCCGCATAGGTACCACCCCACTTGTATGTGTATTGTGATGTCGAAGTTGGATAGGAGACTCCTCTGGGCTTATGTGACACCCCGACTAATTAAATACCGGGTAGCTACTCCTTTATTAAATTAATTCAAAATGCCAAGTAGGCTCAGTTAATAGCATCACTGTCGAAAACATTTTAATGATTACTAACCACCTAGTATTTAAAAAGTAAGTGCCAATTTTAATTAAAGTCTGATTAACATGAAACAAGTGAAATGAAGAAATAAATAACACCATTCACCATAATGAAGTAAAATGAATAACCATCACAATAGAGTAGATAAAGTCTGGAGGAAAACTCCTCACTACAATCCCATAACTGAAATAAGTAAACCGAATACTAAAACAATACATGTTAAAGTCTGAAAAACTGAAATGTAAAAGATGTCTCTAATAGAAATGGGCAACATGCCCTACAACTGATAGATAGTGACTCTGGAATCCAAAAGATAGAAGCGTCTACAAGCAAATCCCTGTAGCTTCCACAACCAGCTACAGCTCGTCACCTGAATGAGTATCCTACGCTTGGTGTCCTTGTGGCTGGGCACCTAAAATAGTTTTACAAGAAAAGCAGATTTGAAAAGCAAGCGGGTCAGAGCCCGAATGTGGAGTTATTTTAAAAACCTGCAAGTGCTTTAAAAACATTTAAAACATTAAATGCAAAGTACATGTTAGGACGTACACTCACATAATAGTCTCACCTCTCGTCTAACTGTGCACTCCTAACGCAAGTACCGATCTATAACGACATGACCCACTAGCTAAGTGACATAATAACTAGCTAGACTATCATAGGTCCTACCCTTACTGCTTGGTTCTAACATAGTAACGATCTCAATTAGATAGAGGTTTAATGTAAACTCAAGTGTACAATATGCAATATATTTTTCTACTAGCTAACCCGTTATACTTCTCGAAATAATACCGTAATATGTTCACAACATTAACATGAAAGTTCCCTTTACATTAAGTGTATATTATTCACATCATAAATATACAATATATAAGCACCCCGATAACTAAGCTGCGGTGCACACATACTCTGCTATCCATCCCGGTACATCACGTACATAAGGATTACATATTCCGAATCTCTTAGGAATAGTTCAGATAACACAAATCACAAATAGTGGAGGCGAACACAGTCACATCACATGGGTCACGTACATACCTACGCTCCCACGATCAGTGGACTTATTAACATCCCAATAAGTCTTTCTCTGACCTATGTTCATCGAGGTAACCAGTCTAAATCCGGGCAACACAAGGATTAGAGGGCCCTAAGCGAACGCAAACCTCCCGTGATAGCAAGTATGGTAGGTATGTCATACACACAAATCATACATCAATACTAAGTAAACACGCATCTTAGTACTACCATAGTTTAATCATAGTACATATTGCACTCTCGTACTAACTATAAATATTACAATTTGTACTATTCCGGTTTGTAATCATACGCGCCAAAATTTCTCACGTCGTAGTAGACACTCACGTCTCAACCCAAACCGTCCATGTAATACAACTCTCGTATGTAAATTCCTTCCCATAAATACCCAAATGTCCCAATTCTATCATTACTACATCTACGGAATGATATCTATATCCTCGAATAAGTTTACGGAACTTCAAAAATCAAAAGAGTCCAAAATGGCCCAAACTGCCAGCTCGTTAGAAGTCTCATTCGAACGAGACTGTTCGAACGAGTTTGGACTGTCAGCTCCTTAGAAGTCTCGTTCGAACGAGGCTGTTCGAACGAGATCCAGTTCGTTCGAACGAACTGTCCCTTCTAACGATATCTCGTTCGAACGAGATATCGAACGAAATCCCTACTCGTTAGCAACGACTGGTCAACTCGTTAGAAGCTCGTTCGAACGAGTTCGTTCGAACGACCTGGGGACTGCTTCTAACGACTGACCAGTTTCAGCCCAGATTTTTCCCCAATTCGTTTTTCATCCAATTTAACATCTCAAATCTTCTAAACTAAGTCCCAACAATCGTTTAAAGGTCTATAATCAATACTAAACATATATAGTCACATCCTAACATGTTTTTAAGGGATCAATCCATCCTAACATCAATTAAATTTACAAATTTCTACACTTTTTCCCAATATCTCAAGAACATGAACCCTAACTTTATATCATCATCAAATCCCAGAATTTAATTCGTTTTAATTTCTCCTAATCACCGTTATTATGAGGGAAATCATCTACCTATCATACTACATGCAATTCTCTTCAAAATTTTCAAGTTCTAAACTCCAACTACATGGGTTTTCATTTAATCTTTCAAAAACAATCAAAATTCTTCAATTTCTAACATGGAAAAGACATTCTCTGAATTTAAATGGAATAAAGTCACTTGACTTGGTTTGATTTCCGATTTTGGTGTAGGTTTGATGAAGTTTTCTGCAGAAATTCCTCTCTCCAAGCTCCTTCTCCAATGGTGGCTTAAGGTGGCTAGGGTTTTGATTTTGGGAACTTAGAAAACCTAAATGATAACCTACGTAGCCTTCTAGGTTAATATGGGTTGGTTATGGGCTTAGTGGGTCAAATCCACATCAGATTTAATTAACCAATTTTTCGTCACTTTTAATTCCTCAAAATGTAAAATTACCAAAATACCCTTTAAGTTGCCGGTATGGCCTAAAAATATCCCGGGACCCAAACTATACCCTCGGCTAGTGTTTTCTGACTATTTAGACCCTTCCGGATGCGTTGGCGCACTCAAAACGACCATACGGATTATAGATTTTAAATTCACTTTTATAATAAAAATATTTCACCGTGACGCGGCGGTCCCACGCGTCTCAACAAACTTTCTAAAAATGTCGTATATAAATCTCACGACAATTTCCAAATTCCAAATTCATATAAAATCATATATGCATATTATCAAATACCAACTCGCATCTCGTTAGTATTTTTAACCCGGATTAATTTCCAATTAATTCACATTTAATTAATTAATCCCAAAAATAAATATAGCCAAAAGTACGGGGTATTACATACTTCCCCCCTAATAACTGAATTTCGTCCCGAAATTCGAAGCTAGAAAGTACCTGCTAAAAATAACTCTGGATAACGTTCGCGCATCTCATCCTCGCGCTCCCATGTGGACTCCTCGACATTTTGATGTCGCCACTGAACACGCACTAACGGGACTATCTTTGACCGCAGTTTCCTCTCACTTCGGTCCAAAATAGCAATTGGCCCCTCCTCGTAGGAGCTATCCGGCTGGAGATCGATGTCCTCCACAGCAATGTGAGAATGAGCCAAATTATCTCTAAGATATTTCCTTAGCGAGGAAATATGGAACACATCGTGAATCCGATGCAAATGCTCCGGTAACCCAAGTCTGTACGCAACCGGTCCGATCCGCTCAATAATAGGAAACGGCCCCACATATCTCGGTGCCAACTTCCCCTTCTTCCCAAAACGCATAATCCCCTTCATAGGAGATACTCTGAGCAGAACCTGGTCCCCCACTTGGAACTCTCTGAAAAACCTCTTCGCGTCAGCATAACTCTTCTGCCTGTCTTGAGCTACCCGAATGCGACTCCGAATTAGCTCAATCCTTGCCAAAGTATCCTGAATCACTTCCGGCCCAAGTAGTTTGTTGTCCCCCACCTCCAACCAACATGCTGGGGAACGACAAGGCCTGCCGTACAATGCCTCAAACGGAGCCATGCCAATAGTGAACTGATAGGAGTTGTTGTAAGCAAACTCCACCAGTGGAAGTTACTGCTCCCATCCACCCCCAAAGTCAATGATGCACATGCGTAGCATGTCCTCTAGCATCTGATTGGTGCGCTCGGTCTGCCCATCGGTCTGCGGATGATAAGCCGTACTTAACCGCAATTCCGTACCCATGGCCTCCTGGAAACTCTCCCAAAACCGCGAAACAAATATCTTGTCTCTGTCAGACACGATATTTAGTGGTACACCGTGAAGTCTCACAACCTCTGAAATGAAGAGCTGGGCATACTGTCCCGTAGTGTAGTCAGTCCTTACGAGTAAAAAGTGAGCGACCTTGGACAACCTGTCCACAATTACCCAAACGGAGTCGTGACCCCTCTGCGACGTAGGCAACCTCGTGATAAAGTCCATGGATATGCTCTCCCACATCCACACCGGGACCTCCAATGGCTGTAGCAATCCTGCCGGTTTCTGATGATCCACTTTTACAAGCTGACAAGTGGCGCATTTTGAAACAAACTCAGCGATATCTCTCTTCATACCGCTCCACCAATACTGGCGTCTCATGTCTTGGTACATTTTGTCCCCTCCGGGATGTACCGCGAACCGTGAGCCGTGCGACTCTGCCATCACATCGTGTCACAATTCCTCTCCTTCCGGAACTATCAACCTCCCATTGAAGCATAATTCCCCGTCTGAGCTGACGGTATAGGACTCGGCTCCCTCTGCAAGTAATCGAACTATCTGTTCCTGACAGAATGAGTCATTAGCCTGTGCCCGTACTACCTTCGTGACAATCTGCGGTGTAACGGTCATCACCGACATGAAAGATCGGGCCACTGCATCCTGGTGTCCCAATTCCTTCCACTTTGACTTCCACACCTCTGCCACCTCATCTGCTGGCCTACGGCTCAACGCGTCTGCTACCACGTTAGCCTTACCCGGGTGGTACTGGATGTTGAACTGGTAGTCTTTCACAAACTCAAGCCACCTACGCTGCCGCATATTCAACTCCTTCTGTGTGAACAGGTACTGTAGGGACTTGTGGTCCGTGAACAGTTGGAATTTCTCCCCCAACAGATAGTGCCTCCAAATCCGTAGGGCAAATACTACTGCTGCCAACTCCAAATCATGCGTGGGGTAATTATTCTCGTGAGTCTTAAGTTTACGGGAAGCATAAGCTATGGCCTGTCTCTCCTGCTGCAATACACCTCCAAGTCCTTGCAAAGACGCGTCGGTGTAAACCAAATACTCAACTCCCGGTCTCGGTAATGCTAACACAGGTGCTGAGGTCAATTTGTCCTTCAATTCATCGAATGCCAACTGACAGGCATCACTCCAGATGTAGGGCACACCTTTACGAGTCAGATGTGTCAAAGGACCTGCTATCTCCGAGAAACCCCGAATAAACCTCCTGTAGTATCCTGATAGACCCAAGAAACTACGAATCTCCGTTGGTGTCGTGGGCTATCCCCACTCTCTTACCGCGGACACTTTCCCCGGATCCACAGATATTCCCCGGTCGGAAATAATGTGTCCCAAAAACTGGACTTCCTTCAACCAAAACCCGCACTTCTCGTATTTTGCATACAACTCGTTCTGACGAAGTGTCTGCAAAACCTGCCTCAAATGCTCGGCGTGCTCCTCCTCTGTCTGAGAGTAAACCAGAATGTCATCAATGAAGACAATGACAAAATGATCTAGGAAATCCCTGAACACTCTGTTCATCAAGTCCATAAACACAGCTGGAGCGTTGGTCAAGCCGAAAGGCATAACCCGAAACTCGTAGGAACCATATATCGATAAGAACGCAGTCTTCGAGACATCCTCCTCTCGGATACGCAACTGATGGTAACCCGATCTCAAATCAATCTTCGAGAAGAAAGAAGCTCCTCTCAGCTGGTCGAATAAGTCATCGATTCGAGGCAACGGATATTTATTCCATATCGTGACCTTATTCAACTCTCGGTAGTCCACACACAATCTCAGTGAACCATCCCTCTTCTTCACAAACAACACAGGGGCACCCCACGGTGAAGTACTCCTCCGTATAAACCCCTGACCCAACAATTGTTCAATCTGATCCCGTAACTCCCTCATCTCTGCCGGAGCCATACGGTACGGTGCGCGTGCTATAGGTCTCGTGCTCGGTAGCAAATCTATAACAAAGTCTATCTCTCGACTGGGGGTAAGCCTGGTATCTCCTGAAATACATCTGAATACTCCCTGACAACCGGGATCGGATCTAAAGGAATCACTACCTCCTTAGAGGTATACTCCTCAATGTAATACAGATGAGCGGTCGATCCTCCCTCCAGGCGAGGCATCGCCACTACGAACATCTCTTGCCCCGGAATGGCAAAAATAATGCTTCCGCTGAAGCAATCAATACTGATGATCACATCGTGAACATGCATATCTAATACCAACATATCTGCAGGTAATACCAGACTACCAATCCCTACTCCCACTCCCCGGCATATAAAGAATATGAGTGACCCACTCCCCAATGGTGAGTTGACACACGTCATTGTGCTCTCTGCCGTAGCTAAAAATCCTAAAGCTTTCGCAAAGTGTGTAGCTATAAAACAATGTGTAGCACCCGTATCAAACAATACCCGACCCATAGTGCCATGGATAGGAAACGTACCCTCAATCGCGGGTGGTGCCTGTGGAACTGTAGCCTGGTGGACGTTGTAGACACGTCCATACTGTAGCTGCCCCTGCTGAGCTGGGACTGCTGGAATGGGTGGCAATGCTGCCATCTGTGGAGGAGCGGGGAGAGCGGCGAGAAACATAGGCCTCTGTGGCTCCTGGCGAGCACCCTGCTGCTGCTAATGTGGGGCCCTGCCCCTATCAGGACAATCCTGTCGCTTATGGCCAATTTTGCCACACACAAAGCATTTCCCTGGGAAGTTCCCTCCCCTCTGCCCCTGCTGTCCCCGGCCCTGGTGGCCGTTACCATTCCTCCCTTGGCCCTGCTGGCCCTGATGAAACTGCTGCCCATTCTGCCCCTGTTGGCCCTGATGGACGTTTGGACCCTGATGGCCCTGACGGAAACCTCCATGTCCCTGCCTGTAGTTCCCTGACCGGAACCTCTTATTATCCACCTGCTGGGAGCCCTGCTCATTCTGCCTCTGCCCCTGACCCGATTGTGCCCCGCTGGCAGCATGTCCTCCGGTCCTGCCCTGATGGCTAGACTCTCCCGACCTCTTGCTCTCAGTCATATGAAAGCGGTGATCCTGGAAGTGTAATAAAGCATCGTTAACCACATCAGAATACGTGGCCAACGAAAGGTTCCCTAGCAGATGCTGACGGATCCTCCAAGTCAACCCGTCCGTGAACTTCTCAATCTTCTTCTTCTCTGTTTGTATCTCATCTGGAACGATATTCAACAGATCAGTGAACTCAGCCTCATACTCGGCCACTGTTTTACCTTCTTGCCTCAGATTCATCAATCTCCTCCTCATTTCCGTATGAACAGCCGACGGAAAGTACTTGCGGTCAAACCGCACCCAGAAGTCCTGAATAGTGAGAGTGTCCCTCTCCTCTACCGTGGTAATAGACTCCCACCACTGCAGTGCAGATCCAACTAGCTTGAAAGTAGCTACCACCTGCTTCTGGACGTCTGTGCACTCATGCATTCTCAAGTGCCTCTGCATATCCTTCCTCCACTGGCTCGAGACTACCACATCTGAGCTTCCTGCAAACACTGGCGGATGCGCTTTCTGAAAAGCGTCACGTACACGCTCCCAAGCAGACGGGAATGCATTAGCCTGTACTGGCGCGGCAACTGGCGCCTGCGGTGGTGCCTGCTGAACAACGGCAATTGCGGCGTTTACCGCTTGGGCTACTATAGCTGCAACCTCAGTGGCGTTCAACATGCCCTGAACTGGAGCGGGCTCGGGTTCGGGCGTTGCATCCCTGGGAACTCGTCGTCCACGTCGTGGAGGCATTCTGAAATAAGAATAAAGTCTATAAGTTCGCAGTTATAAACTTAAAATAGCTGAAGAACGAAGCATACACAAAAAGAATACAACAGTCCTAAAATATAGGGCTCTATATCAAAGAAACGTAGCGGAAACATAATAGCCGTACAGATCCTAAAGGACACTAGAACCTGATGATCTGATACCACCTGTGACACCCCGACTAATTAAATACCGGGTAGCTACTCCTTTATTAAATTAATTCAAAATGCCAAGTTGGGTCAGTTAATAGCATCACTGTCGAAAACATTTTAATGATTACTAACCACCTAGTATTTAAAAAGTAAGTGCCAATTTTAATTAAAGTCTGATTAACATGCAACAAGTGAAATGAAGAAATAAATAACACCATTCACCATAATGAAGTAAAACGAATAACCATCACAATAGAGTAGATAAAGTCTGGAGGAAAACTCCTCACTACAATCCCATAACTGAAATAAGTAAACCGAATACTAAAACAATACATGTTAAAGTCTGAAAAACTGAAATGTTAAAGATGTCTCTAATAGAAATGGGCAACATGCCCTACAACTGATAGATAGTGACTCTGGAATCCAAAAGATAGAAGCGTCTACAAGCAAATCCCTGTAGCTTCCACAACCAGCTACAACTCATCACCTGAATGAGTATCCTACGCTTGGTGTCCTTGTGGCTGGGCACCTAAAATAGTTTTACAAGAAAAGCAGATTTGAAAAGCAAACGGGTCAGAGCCCGAATGTGGAGTTATTTTAAAAACCTGCAAGTGCTTTAAAAACATTTAAAACATTAAATGCAAAGTACATGTTAGGACGTACACTCACATAATAGTCTCACCTCTCGTCTAACTGTGCACTCCTAACGCAAGTACCCATCTATAACGACATGACCCACTAGCTAAGTGACATAATAACTAGCTAGACTATCATAGGTCCTACCCGTATTGCTTGGTTCTATTAACATAGTAACGATCTCAATTAGATAGAGGTTTAATGTAAACTCAAGTGTACAATATGCAATATATTTTTCTACTAGCTAACCCGTTATAGTTCTCGAAATAATACCGTAATATGTTCACAACATTAACATGAAAGTTCCCTTTACATTAAGTGTATATTATTCACATCATAAATATACAATATATAAGCACCCCGAGAACTAAGCTGCGGTGCACACATACTCTGCTATCCATCCCGGTACATCACGTACATAAGGATTACATATTCCGAATCTCTCAGGAATAGTTCAGATAACACAAATCACAAATAGTGGAGGCGAACACAGTCACATCACATGGGTCACGTACATACCTACGCTCCCACGATCAGCGGACTTATTAACATCCCAATAAGTCTTTCTCTGACCTATGTTCATCGAGGTAACCAGTCTAAATCCGGGCAACACAAGGATTAGAGGGCCCTAAGCGAACGCAAACCTCCCATGATAGCAAGTATGGTAGGTATGTCATACACACAAATCATACATCAATACTAAGTAAACACGCATCTTAGTAATACCATAGTTTAATCGTAGTACATATTGCACTCTCGTACTAACTATAAATATTACAATTTATACTATTCCGGTTTGTAATCATACGCACCAAAATTTCTCACGTCGTAGTAGACACTCACGTCTCAACCCAAACCGTCCATGTAATACAACTCTCGTATGTAAATTCCTTCTCATAAATACCCAAATGTCCCAATTCTATCATTACTACATCTACGGAATGATATCTATATCCTCGAATAAGTTAATGGAACTCCAAAAATCAAAATAGTCCAAAATGGCCCAAACTGCCAGCTCGTTAGAAGTCTCGTTCGAACGAAACTGTTCGAACGAGTTTGGACTGTCAGCTCGTTAGAAGTCTCGTTCGAACGAGGCTGTTCGAACGAGATCCAGTTCGTTCGAACGAACTGTCCCTTCTAACGATATCTCGTTCGAACGAGATATCGAATGAAATCCCTACTCGTTAGCAACGACTGGTCAACTCGTTAGAAGCTCGTTCGAACGAGTTCGTTCGAACGACCTGGGGACTGCTTCTAACGACTGACCAGTTTCGGCCCAGATTTTTCCCCAATTCGTTTTTCATCCAATTTAACATCTCAAATCTTCTAAACTAAGTCCCAACAATCGTTTAAAGGTCTATAATCAATACTAAACATATATAGTCACATCCTAACATGTTTTTAAGCGATCAATCCATCCTAACATCAATTAAATTTACAAATTTCTACACTTTTTCCCAATATCTCAAGAACATGAACCCTAACTTTATATCATCATCAAATCCCAGAATTTAATTCGTTTTAATTTCTCCTAATCACCGTTATTATGAGGGAAATCATCTACCTATCATACTACATGCAATTCTCTTCAAAATTTTCAAGTTCTAAACTCCAACTACATGGGTTTTCATTTAATCTTTCAAGAACAATCAAAATTCTTCAATTTCTAACATGAAAAAGACATTCTCTGAATTTAAATGGAATAAAGTCACTTGCCTTGGTTTGATTTCTGATTTTGGTGTAGGTTTGATGAAGTTTTCTGCAGAAATTCCTCTCTCCAAGCTCCTTCTCCAATGGTGGCTTAAGGTGGCTAGGGTTTTGATTTGGGGAACTTAGAAAACCTAAATGATAACCTACGTAGCCTTCTAGGTTAATATGGGTTGGTTATGGGCTTAGTGGGTCAAATCCACATCAGATTTAATTAACCAATTTTTCGTCACTTTTAATTCCTCAAAATGTAAAATTACCAAAATACCCTTTAAGTTGCCGGTATGGCCTAAAAATATCCCGGGACCCAAACTATACCCCCGGCTAGTGTTTTCTGACTATCTCGACCCTTCCGAACGCGTTGGCGTACTCAAAATGACCATACGGATTATAGATTTTAAATTCACTTTTATAATCAAAATATTTCACCGTGACGCGGCGGTCCCACGCGTCTCAACAAAATTTCTAAAAATGCCGTATATAAATCTCACGACAATTTCCAAATTCCAAATTCATATAAAATCATATATGCATATTATCAAATACCAACTCGCATCTCGTTAGTATTTTTAACCCGGATTAATTTCCAATTAATTCACATTTAATTAATTAATCCCAAAAATAAATATAGCCAAAAGTACGGGGTATTACAGCTTATCAATAGAGCATGCACGAAATTGTATTGGTAGATGCCTTAGTGTTGCGTATATATAAACAAATAAAAATAAATCAGATAAGTTCTTAGTCTAATGATGTAGACGATGAATCACAGATCCAATACTATGTAGTATAGATGATATTTTGTTATGTCACTCTATGGGTAATGACGGGGGTAACTTAGGTAGTAGTAACTGGAATGTAAATGATTTCATTGCAGTGCATTAATTATGACAAATGCATCCTTATATTTATGTTAGCCCATTTCCCCGTTATCTACTTTCGTACATAGATAGTTGTACATCTAGCATTGCTCTTAGGTAAGGGGTGAGATATTTAATGTATGCAAGTGATGATTAGAGATGTTAACTTTGAATTAAGTGTACTTTTGCACTCTAAATTTAGTAATTTAATCCTTTCAACTCTAGGGAACTGACCCAAATTATAAATATTTTCTCTCCCTATGTGCTCCTAGATAGGGATAGGAAGACAATCAAGATATCAACCTTGTAGTCTCACCTTGTGCATCAGATTTCATATCATTGATTCTAGACAATATTGTTTCTCTATTTCAGTTTTATTATTGTATGGGCATAAGCCCAAAGTTTATTTGATTTCAGTTGGTTTGAGACACTTATGCTTATGTTTTTTTTCATATTATGTGGTTGTTGGATTTCATTTTTCTCACTGATGTTAATTAAATATCAGTTTTAATTAAAATATGGTTGTAAATAAATATTTTTATATGATTTGATGTTGAGAATCACATAGGTTGTATAACAGGCCCCATCTTTGTCGAACTGTCTGGATAACCGTTATGTGAGAAAATGGGGGTTATTACAGTTAGTATCATAGCATTTAGGTTATAGTGTCATTAGGATTTGTGTTGCATTCATTTCGTTATGAGTTGTGTTATTTTATGTGTAGATCCCTATGTTTCGGAGTCATTGTATTCTTTGTGATGAGTACTAATATGAACCCGATTTTCTTTTAGAAATAAATCAGTAGTAGATGTAGACCGCTTAAATATAGCATGAAGTACAAAGAATACAATGACTCCTACACTAACTACAGACGAGGGGGCAAACTAGGATCTGCAGCAGCACCGACATCCACCACCTGCTTCACCCATGGTTGGACCGATAGAGATTGATACTATCGTAGCTCGGGCTGTGTCCGCAATGATGATCGATATGTTACAACATTTTTAGCCAGTGTACTCATAACAACCACCATTGCCACCCCAATAGTAAGTGGAAGTATCAGCTCAGGCGCCCGAGTTAGTATGGGACTGAGCCAGGGAGGCATTCACCAAGGGCCACCCACCAAAGTTTTCAAGATGTTCTGATATTTTAAAGCCTAACAAGTCGTAGAAGAACATTTAATATCACCTCAGGATAGTCTATTCTAGTTTAGAGTCAGACGTTGGCCTCATTTTGACCCATAGGGGCAGGACTTGATTGGTGGGAGTTCATTACTTCAGTGGCAGAGCGAGATAGTCTGACTATTGATGAGTGCTAGGTGATATTTTAGGGGAAGTATTTTTTACATGAAAACCAATCGGAGATGTGAAGGAAATTCATGGATCTCATGACAAAAGGTCTCACTCTGGCATAATACAGGGAAAAGTTTACCGCCCTTTCCTATTTTTCTAAGGAGGAGGTAAATATAGAGAAGCGAACGATGGAGAAGTTTGTGCCGGGGACATCCCGACACATCAAACAATCAATATTGGGGAATTTATCTTTCCCTACCTATAGCCAGATGGTGAATGTCACCTTACTGCATTGCCAAGACCACTGGTCATTCTAGAAAAATTAAAGGTAAAAGAGACACCACTCCGAGATGTCAAACCAGTAGGGTAAAGCGAACGGGAATAACAACTAGGGGACCTAGAAATTTATGGGTCCACAGTTCTATTCATAAGAATAAGAGGTTTAGAGGTTTCGATGATCAGAATAAACAATGCGATAGGGCTAGGGCTAATAGAAGAGAGGTCAACGGGGCCCATGGTAGTAAGGGAAAGATCAACGGGAGAAACAACCAAATAAGCATCAGTTCCAGGGAAATTATTATATTTGTGGTGAGAAGGGACATATTTCTAGGAAGTACCCTCAAGGAAATTGAACAACACGGGAGTTACGAGAAACGTCAACCATTGTCAGCTTAGCATTACCAGCTCGACCTCAGGGACAACAGTCACAACTGTAGGACAACCGTGTGTATCACGTCATACTGAAAAAGTGACTGGAGCCAATATAGATAGTTGCTGGTATAATCCCTGAATTTTGATCTTTTACGATATGCTTAGTTTAGTACTAGTGCATAGTACTCCATTGTTAATACTACCTTGCTAGTGCATCGAAAATGGTATACTTAAGCTTTTTGAAATTGAGCATTACATTTTTTCATCCACGAGTTGAAGGAAAGACATCTATATTACTTAGTGTGTAGCAGTATATAGATAGACCTTAGGAAGACTTAAATTCATTGCAAACCTATTTGCATAAGTAAGGCCAGAGAAAGATAGTATCCAAGAGATTGATTTACAAGAAAATTGAATGAGGAGGTTACAAAATTTAGTACAACTAGTTGAACGATGGTGTTCACCAGATCTGTGAGAATTAATTACGATAATTTTAATACATTGGGTCAAAATATGGAAAAATAAATGGCAATAAAATTTGGGGATTTATATGAGGATGTTATAAAATTTATCATTCTTAAAAGAGAGATGCATTGATTCGATTGTGAGGATTTTGAGGAGAGATTTTGGGCATGGACAAATTCCTATTTAATAATGTCAGATTACTACTAGGCTCAGATTGGTCAAGAAATATTGTGTTAAATAAACTCGTTCATGATTTTGGTGTGAATAAAGTGCCAGAGGTTGGACCTAGGAGTAGGATCAGCACGTGATTTTGAAACAAGATGAATGGAGACTCAATTAGAAAATTAGTAGGGGGATGTTGTGAGTGTTGCATCATAGTTCTGTTCTCTTCAATGCACCAATGATGGGTGAAGTTTATGGATCAGCAGGTGTCCAATAGTGGAATCTTGAAGATAGTATCTTAGGACCAATGATGGTTTGAAAGAGTTATAAACCTTATATAATGAGAGTTTATCCATCCACTGCGACTTTAGTTATGAGATCTGCATGAATCGAGAAGTGTTGGCTTATCGAGAGTAGGCACAACAATGTGAAAAAATTAGTATTTTTTACTGATGTATTTCTTAAAATTTGAGACACAGTGAATTTTTTACTCGGGGTACGAACATAGACTAGATTATAATGATGCTATACTTGCAGGGATAAATAAATGCAATAATTTTCCAACAACAAATTTATATTTGCTGTTAAAGATATGAAAAATGAAATGCATTCATATTGTAGAAGTATTTAGTTACTTCGGTATCTTTGGGACTAGTGATATTCTCGATTATATGAAGATGTGTATGGTCACAAATAGTGTTATAATAATAACGATGTCATTGATAATAGTCAGTAATAGCCTTTATTGGAATGAGTAGGCCTATGGATCCTTAGAAATGATTAAGAACCCTACTAAACTTTAGCCCTGGACCGACATATCTCAATGATTGATGAAGCCATGTAATAGAGTATTGAGAGGGTTTATTATTTAGATTTTTCTTGCAAAACATCCCACACATGAAATTGGGAATTGTCGAGAGTTGAGAGATGTTGGATCCTAGGACATCTTATTATTAACAAACTATAATTTATATGATTAGAGTAAACTTTTATTTTTATATTTTTCCTCTAAATATTGTACTGACATATTTCAATAACTAATAAAGTTATGTAGTAGTGTATCGAGTGGGTTTCTTATTTGGATTTCTCTTACGAGATATCCCTCGTATGAAATTATCAAAAGTCGAGAGTGGAGGGAAGTTGGATACTAAGATGTTTACTTTTTATCTTTTAGTTATGTGGAGGTATACCTTTCTTTATAAATATACTTGGTAGGTGTGGTTCAAATTTGTAAAGACATATTTCCATAGTCCACAATTTACATTGTGTATGTTGTATACTTCTTCAATCATAAAAGAAGTTCACGTTCATTGTTCAAGATGAGGGATCCAAATTTCAGGCATCTTCAACATATATGCGACATGAGGTATAATTTCATATAGAATGTGTTTATGTTTTGAAACTGCTTTACTTTAATATTGGGACACTTTTGGATTTTTTTTATCAAACTGAGGCATTTTTTCTAAATCAAAATTATCTTTGAAAGACTTGTAGGCGATATTTTTAAGTTAAAAAAAAATCATTTATGTCCTTCGAATGACATAGCAATGTCATTCCAACGACATTGATATGTCGTTCAAAAGACTACTTCTAATGACATCGAATGTCTGTTCATAGGTCGCTCGAAGGTCATTTCTTATTTGCATCTAAGGACCCTATGCTTTTTTGCAATTTTAAAGGTCATTTTTCGATCGTTTCAACGACATCCAATGTCGTTCAAATCACATGCAGAAGTTGTTCAAATGACATGTGTCACTTCAAGTTTTTTGTTAAGCTATAAATACATGTTTTGTAGACATTTTGTAATACCCCGTACTTTTATTGATATTTATTTGTGGGATTAATTAAATTAAATGGGTATTAATTGAGAATTAGTCCGGATAAAATACTAACGAGATGTGAGTTGGTATTTGATTATAATGTGTATACATATGATGTTATATGAATATTGAAAATTTTGAAATTTGTCATGAGATAGAAATACAACAATTTGGGAAATATTGTTGGGACGCGGGTGACAGTCGTGTCAGGAATATAATTATTTTAATTAAAAAGTGAATTTTATTTTTATCAACCGTATGGTCATTTTGAGTGCGCCAACGTGTCCGGAAGGGTCGAAATAGTCCGAAAACACTAGCCGGGGGTTTAGTTTGTGTCCCGGGGCATTTTTAGGCCATACCGGCAACTTAAAAGGATATTTTGGTAATTTTGGAATTTAGGGATTTATGACCAACGAATTTTGGGAGTTTAAAATAGGGAATTTTATAACCCACTAACCCATTACCAGCAATTAACTGACTAGAGGGCAACATGAGTTTTAGGAGAGGTTAGGAGAAGTTCCCAAAAGAGAAACACAACCTCCAACTTCAACCTTCAACCTTGGGAGAAAAAGGAGAGAGCAACCTTCATCAATTCAACACCAAATTTAGAGAAAAATCCAAGGCAAGTGGTTTAATTACGTTATTTACAACGAATACTTCTTCCATGCGTAGAAATTTAAATAATTGCATTGTTTTGGGAGAATAACAAAAACCCATGAAATTGGAATTAGAAACTCATGTTTTGATAAAGAGATTGTATGTAGAAATGTGTTTGGATGATTATACTGTTGGAAATGCATCTTTCATGTTGCAAAAATGGATTTAATTAGGGATATTGATGACTTTAATTTTCTAGGTTTCATACTTATAAGGTTTGGGGGAAAATTGGGAGATTTGATAATTGGGTGTTGTTTAGGATGAATTGACCCCATAAAGATGTTAAAATACGACCTAAGTATGTTTAGGAATGATTAGAAACCTTAAACTACTGTTGGAATGATGTTTAGATGAGATTAGAGGTGAAGAAAATTGGGGAAAACATAATAGGAGAATTTTGGGCTCGAAACTGTCACCTCGTTAGAAGGCATGCCCCGGTCGTTCGAACGAGCTTCTAACGAGTTGACAGTTTGCCTTCTAATGAGTGGGATGTTCATTCGACGCCTTTCGTTCGAACAAGATCTCGTGAGATGCCCACTTTGTTCGAACGAACTCTCGTTCGAATGAGACTGCTAACGAGTTGACAGATTGGCCTTTTTGGCCTGATTCGAGTTTTAATGTCCCGTAACCTGGTTTAATTGTAGAGATAACATTCCTTTGATGACTAATTGATATAGTTGGGATATATTGAGGAGTGAAACATAGAAGTGTGATTTGAACCAAATGATAGTTGTGGATTAGGGCGCGAGTGACTAATCATGATGCGAGGAGAATTAATGATTTAAATACAGGTAAACCGGACATACGAATTGTGTGACATTATAAGTTGGTATGAGAATGAGAAGTGTTCCTCTAATAAATTATGGTAATTACTAAGAAGTGTGCATGCTTAGTATATATGATTTTATGTGTATGACATACCTACCATACTTTGTATCACGGAAGGTTTGCGTTCGCTTAGGGCCATCTAATCTTTGTGTGCCTACGGGGGGGATTTAGATTGGTACCTCGAGGACATAGGTCAGAGAAGGAATTATTGGGAAGTTAATAAGTCTGCTGATCATGGGAGCGTAGGTATGTGTGTGAACCATGTGATGTGACTGTGTTCGCCTCCATTGTTTGTGATTTGTTGTTATCTGAGAACAATTCCTCAGAGATTCGAAATGCGTGATCCTTATGTATGTGATGTACCGGGATGGGATAGCAGAGTATGTGTGCACCGCAGCTTAGCCTCGGGGTGCTTATATTGTATATTTATGATGTGAATATATACGGTTAAATGAAAAGGAATTGTTATGTTTAATTGCGAGAATAATTGTAGTAACGCCTTGATAAAGATAAAAAGGGATAACTTGCTGTGAATTGTATTGCTAATAATTGAGAATCCGAGTTTAAGTAATGCCTTCTATTTAATTGTTAACGTTGGGAAATTATATCGTGAATCGAGTATAAAGGTTAGAACTTATGACGGTTTAGTTAGATACGAATATCACCTAGATGGGTACGGTACACTAGGAGTGCACAATTAGTCGAGAGGTGAGAATTCCATGTGAGTGTACGTCCTAACATGTATTTTGAATTCATTGTTTTAATGTTATTAAAGCACTTGCTGTTTTAAAATACTCTCCACTTTCGGGCTCTGACCCGTTTGCTTTCAAATCTAATTTTGTAAAAAACCGTTTAAGTGCCCAGCCACAAGGACACCATGCATAGGATTTCCATTCAGGTGACGAGCTGTAGCTATTGTGGAAGTTACAGGGCCTTGATAGTAGACGCCTCCTTTCATAGTTTTGACTCCATATTCAGTTTCATCATTCTAGGGCATGTCGCCCATTCCTATTAGAGACTTTTCATATTTCAGTTATTCAGATTTTTGGCATGTAATTAATTCAGGATATACTGCTTTATTTATTTCAGTTGTGGGATTCTTGTGAGGAGTTTTTCCTCCGGACTTATTATTAATTGTTGGTTACTTTATTGAGACTTTATGGTGCATGGTTATGTTATTCTTTCGTAAATTCTTTTATTGCATGTTAATCAGACTTAATTTAAATTTTGACTCTTACTTTCTTAATACTAGGTGGTTAGTAATCATAAAAATGTTTTCGACAATGATGCTATTAACTAAACCAACTTGGCATTTTGTATTAATTTAATAAAGGAGTAGCTACCCGGTATTTAATTAGTCGGGGTGTCACAGGTGGTATCAGAGCACCAGGTTCTATTGTCCTTTAGGATATGTACGGCTTATTATGTTTTCGCTGAGCTTTCTTTGATGTAGAGGGCTATATTTTAGGACTGTTGTATTCTTTTGTATATGCTACGTTCTTCAGCTATTTTAAGTTTATAACTGCGAACTTATAAAATTTACTCTTATTTCAGATGCCTCCACGACGTGCACCACGGGTTCCTAGGAATGCACAGCCAGAGCCACAACTAGCTCCAGTACAGGGCACCATGAATGCCGCTGAGGTTGCAGCCATTGCAGCCCAAGCGATAAATGCCGCTCTCGCCGTTGTGCAGTAGGCACCACCTCAGGCGCCGGTAGCCGCGCCAGTTTAGGCACATGCATTCCCGTCTACTTGGGAATGTGTTCGAGATGCTTTTCAGAAAGCACACCCACCGGAGTTCGCAGGTAGCTCCGATGTTGTGGTTTCAAGTAAGTGGAGGAAAGACATTCAGAGGCACTTGAGGATGTATGAGTGCACCGATGTTCAGAAGTAGGTACTAGCTACTTTCAAGCTAGTGGGATCTTCACTGCAGTGGTGGGAGTCTATTACCACCGTGGAGGAGAGAGATACTCTCACGATACAGGAGTTTTGGGTGCGGCTCGACCGCAAGTATTTTCCGTCAGCTGGTCACACGGAAATGAGGAGGAAGTTAATGAATCTCAGGCAAGAGGGTAAGACTGTGGCCGAGTATGAGGCCGAATTCACAAATCTACTGAATATTGCCCCGGATGAGATACCGACAGAAGAGAAAAAGATCCAGAAGTTCACCGATGGATTGACATGGAGGATCCGTCAGCATTTGTTAGGGAACCTCTCGTTGGACACCTACTATGATGTGGTTAACGCTACACTGCTACACTGCTAGGATCACCGATTTCACATGGCTGAGAGCAAGAGGTGAGGAGAGTCCAGCCATCAGGGCAGGACTGGGGGAAATGGTGCCAGTGGGGCACAATCTACTCAGGGGCAGAGGCAGGGTGACCAGGGTTCCCAGCAGGGGGATCATAAGAGGTTCAGATCAGGGAATTTCAGGCACGGACAAGGAGGTTTTAGGTAGGGCCATCAGGGTCTGAACGGCCATCAGGGCCAGCAGGGTCAGAATGGTCAACAGCAGATTCAGCAGGGCCAGCAGGGCTAGGGGAGGAATGGTAACGGCCACCAGGGCGGAGGACAGCAGGGACAGAGAGGGGGAAATTTCCCGGGGAGGTGTTATGTTTGTGGCAAGACCGGTCATAAATGCCAGGATTGTCCTGATAAGGGCAGGGCCCCACAGCAGCAGCAGCAGGGTGCCCGACAGGAGCCGCAGAGGCCTATGTTTCTCGCCGCACTCCCAGTACCACCACAGATGGCAGCATTACCACCCATTCCAGCGGTCCCAATTTAGTAGGGACAGCTTCAGTATGGGCGAGTGTATCAGCTTCAGCAGGCCGCAGCCCCGCAGGATCCACCAACCATTGAGGGTATGTTCTCTATTCAGGGGACTATGGGGCGTATTTTATTTGACACGGGGGCTACACATTGTTTTATTGCTATGAGATTTCCACGCACCATTGGGTTGTTAGACATTGCCGAGAGTACGATTACTTGTGTAGATTCGTCGTTGAGTAGGGGTTCCGTGATTTCCCTTGTATGTAGAGGCGTGGGTATAGAGATCGGGAGGTTTACTTTACCCGTGGATATGTTAGTGTTAGAGATGACCGAGTATGATGCCATTATTGGCATGGATTGGCTAGTTGCGTACCGAGCCATGATTGACTATTTTAGTAGGAGTATTATCTTTGCCATTCTCGGGCATGAGATGTTTTTAGTGGCGATGCCTTGCCCTGAGGGAGGATCGTCCACTCACTTGTACTATATAGAGGAGGAGACCTCTAAGGAAGTGGTGATACCACTTGATTCGATTCCGGTTGTTTGAGAGTTTGCCTATGTATTTCAGGATATACCTGGATTACCTCCGAGTAGAGAGATAGATTTTGTGATCGACTTGACGCCGGGCACTCGGCCTATTACCCGCGCACCTTATCGTATGGCTCCAACTAAGATGAGAGAGTTACGGGATCAGATTGAGCAGTTGTTGGGTCTGGGGTTTATCCGAAGAAGCACTTCGCCGTGGGGTGCCCCTGTGTTATTCCTTAAGAAGAGGGATGGATCATTGAGATTGTGTGTGGATTACCGGGAGTTGAATAAGGTCACGATATGGAATAAGTATCCGTTGCCCCGAATTGATGATTATTCGACCAGTTGAGAGGAGCTTCTTTCTTCTCGAAGATTTATTTGCGATTTGGTTATCATCAGTTGCGTATCAGGGAAGAGGACGTCTCGAAGACGGCTTTCTTAATGAGATATGGTTCCTACGAGTTTCGGGTTATGCCTTTTGGTTTGACCAATGCTCCAGCCGTGTTTATGGACTTGATGAATAGGGTGTTCAGAGAGTTCCTAGATCACTTCTTCATTGTCTTCATTGATGACATGCTGGTTTACTCCCAGACAGAGGAGGATCACGTCGAGCATTTGAGGCAGGTTTTACAGACGCTACACCAGAATGAGCTGTATGCAAAGTATGAAAAGTGCGGATTTTGGCTGAAGGAGGTTCAGTTTTTGGGGCATATTATTTTCGACCGGGGGATATCTGTTGATCCGGGGAAGGTATCCGCGGTGAGGGAGTGGGGACAACCCACGGCACCGATTGAGATCCGTAGTTTCTTGGGCCTAGCAGGATACTACAGGAGGTTTATTCAGGGTTTCTCAAAGATAGAGGGTCCTTTGACACATCTGACTCGTAAGGGTGTGCCGTTCATTTGGAGTGATGTTTGTCAGTTGGCATTAAATGAGTTGAAGGACAAGTTGACCTCAGCACCTGTGTTAGCATTGCCGAGACCGGGAGTTGAGTATCTAGTTTACACCGATGCGTCTTTACAAGGACTTGGAGGTGTATTGCAGCAGGAGAGTCGGGCCATAACTTATGCTTCCCGTAAGCTTAAGCCTCACGAGAAGAATTACCCCACGCATGACTTGGAGTTAGCGGCAGTGGTATTTGCCCTTCAGATTTGGAGACATTATCTTTTGGGGGAGAAGTTCCGATTGTTCATGGACCACAAGTCCCTACAGTACCTATTCACGAAGAAGGAGTTGAATATGCAGCAACGGAGGTGGCTTGAGTTTGTGAAGGATTATCAGTTTGATATTTAATATCACCCGGGGAAGGCTAACGTGGTAGCAGACGCGTTGAGCCGTAGGCCAGTAGATAAGGTGGCCGAGGTGTGGAAGGCAAAGTGGAAGGAGTTGGGACACCAGGATGCAGTGGCCCGATCGTTCATGTCTGTGATGACTGTAACAACGAAGATTGTCACGAAGGTGGTAAAGGCACAGGCAAATGACTCGTTCTGTCAGGAGTAGATAGTTTTATTACTAGCAGAGGGAGCCGAGTCCTATACCATTAGCTCAGACGGGGGATTATGCTTCAATGGGAGGTTGGTAGTTTCGGAAGGGGAGGAATTACGACACGAGGTAATGGTAGAGTCGCACGGCTCACGGTTCGCGGTACATCTCGGTGGGGATAAAATGTAACAAGACATGATACGTCAGTATTGGTGGAGTGGGATGAAGAGAGATATTGCCGTGTTTTTTTCTAAATGTGCCACTTGTCAGCTGGTAAAAGTGGATCATCAGAGACCGGCAGGACTTCTACATCCATTAGAGGTCCCTATGTGGATGTGGGAGAGCATCTCCATGGACTTTATCACGGGGTTACCTACGTCACAGAGGGGTCACGACTCCATTTGGGTAATTGTGGATAGGTTGACAAAAGTTGCTCATTTTCTACCCGTAAGGACAGACTACACTACGGGACAGTATGCCCATCTTTTTATTGCAAAAATAGTGAGACTTTATGGTGTGCCCCTAAATATCGTGTCTGACCGAGACAAGATATTTATTTCACGGTTTTGGGAGAGTTTTCAGGAGGCCATGGGCACGGAATTGCGGTTAAGTACGACATATCACCCACAGACCGATGGGCAAACCGAGCGTACAAACCAGATGTTGGAGGTCATGTTGCGTATGTTCATCATTGACTTTGGGGGTGGATGGGAGCAGTATCTTCCACTTATGGAGTTTGCTTACAACAACTCCTACCATTTCACCATTGGCATGGCTCCATTTAAGGCATTGTACGGTATACCTTGTCGTTCCCCAGCATGTTGGTTGGAGGTGGGGGACAACAAACCACTTGGGCCGGAAGTGATTCATGATACTTCGGCAAGGATATAATTGATACGGAGTCGCATTCGGGTAGCTCAGGATCTGCAGAAGAGCTATGCTGATGCAAAGAGGTTCTTTAGGGAGTTCCAAGTGGGGGACCAAGTTTTACTCAGAGTATCTCGTATGAGGGGGATTATGCGATTTGGGAAGAAGGGGAAGTTGGCACTGAGATATGTGGGGCCATTTCCTATTATCGAGCGGATTGGGTCTGTTGCATATAGACTTGGTTTACCGGAGTGTTTGAACATAATTCATGATGTGTTTCATATTTCCTCGCTAAGGAAATATCTTAGAGACGATTTGGCTCATTCTCACATTGCTTTAGAGGACACCGATCTCCAGCCTGATAGCTCCTACGAGGAGGGGTCGATTGCTATTTTGGACCAAAGTGAGCGAAAACTGCGATAAAAGATAGTTCCGTTAGTACGAGTTCAGTGGAGGCATCATAATGCCGAGGAGTCCACATGGGAGCGTGATGATGAGATACGTGAACATTATCCAGAGTTATTCTTACCAGGTACTTTCTAGTTCTGAATTTCGGGACGAAATTCTGTTATTAGGGGGGGAAGTATGTAATACCCCGTACTTTTATTGATATTTATTTGTGGGATTAATTAAATTAAATGGGTATTAATTGAGAATTAATCCGGATAAAATACTAACGAGATGTGAGTTGGTATTTGATAATGTGTATACATATGATGTTATATGAATATTGAAAATATTGAAATTTGTCGTGAGATAGAAATACGGCAAGTTGGGAAATTTTGTTGGGACGCGGGTGACAGTCGCGTCAGGAATATAATTATTTTAATTAAAAAGTGAATTTTATTTTTATCAATCGTATGGTCATTTTGAGTGCGCCAACGTGTCCGTAAGGGTTGAAATAGTCAGAAAACACTAGCCTGGGGTTTAGTTTGGGTCCTGGGGCATTTTTAGGCCATACCGGCAACTTAAAAGGGTATTTTGGTAATTTTGGAATTTAGGGATTTATGACCAACGAATTTTGGGAGTTTAAAATAGGGAATTTTATAACCCACTACCCCATTACCAGAAATTAACTGACTAGAGGGCAACGGGAGTTTTAGGAGAGGTTAGGAGAAGTTCCCAAAAGAGAAACACAACCTCCATCTTCAACCTTCAACCTTGGGAGAAAAAGGAGAGAGCAACCTTCATCAATTCAACACCAAATTTAGAGAAAAATCCAAGGCAAGTGGTTTAATTACGTTATTTACAACGAATGTTTCTTCCATGCGTAGAAATTTAAATAATTGCATTATTTTGGGAGAATAACAAAAACCCATGAAATTGGAATTAGAAACTCTTGTTTTCATACAGAGATTGTATGTAGAATTGTGTTTGGATGATTATACTGTTGGAAATACATCTTTCATGTTGCAAAAATGGATTTAATTAGGGATATTGATGACTTTAATTTTCTAGGGTTCATACTTATAAGGTTTGGGGGAAAATTGGGAGATTTGATAATTGGGTGTTGTTTAGGATGAATTGACCCCATAAAGATGTTAAAATACGACCTAAGTATGTTTAGGAATGATTAGAAACCTTGAACTACTATTGGAATGATGTTTAGATGAGATTAGAGGTGAAGAAAATTGGGAAAAACGTAATAGGAGAATTCTGGGCTCGAAACTGTCACCTCGTTAGAAGGCCTGCCCAGGTCGTTCGAACGAGCTTCTAAAGAGTTGACAGTTTAACTTCTAACGAGTGGGATGTTCATTCGATGACTTTCGTTCAAACGAGATCTCGTTAGATGCCCACTTCATTCGAACGAACTCTCGTTCGAACGACCTCATTCGAACGAGACTTCTAACGAGTTGACAGATTGGCCTTTTTGGCCTGATTCGATTTTTAATGTCCCGTAACCTGGTTTAATTGTAGAGATAACATTCCTTTGATAACTAATTGATATAGTTGGGATATTTTGGATATATTGAGTAGTGAAACATAGAAGTGTGAATTGAACCAAATGATAGTTGTGGATTTGGGCGCGACTGACTAATCACGATGCGAGGAGAATTAATGATTTAAATACAGGTAAACCGGACATACGAATTGTGTGACATTATAAGTTGGTATGAGAATGAGAAGTGCACCTCTAATAAATTATTGTAATTACTAAGAAGTGTGCATGCTTAGTATATATGATTTTATGTGTATGACATACCTACCATACTTGCTATCACGGGAGGTTTGCGTTCGCTTAGGGACATCTAATCTTTGTGTGCCTACGGGGGGGATTTAGATTGGTACCTCGAGGACATAGGTCAGAGAAGGAATTATTGGGAAGTTAATAAGTTTGCTGATCATGGGAGCGTAGGTATGTGCGTGACCCATGTGATGTGACTGTGTTCGCCTCCATTGTTTGTGATTTGTTGTTATCTGAGAACAATTCCTGAGAGATTCGAAATGCATGATCCTTATGTACGTGATGTACCGGGATGGGATAGCAGAGTATGTGTGCACCGCAGCTTAGCCTCGAGGTGCTTATATTGTATATTTATGATGTGAATATATACGGTTAAATGAAAAGGAATTGTTTTGTTTAATTGCGAGAATAATTGTAGTAACGCCTTGATAAAGATAAAAAGGGATAACTTGCTGTGAATTGTATTGCTAATAATTGAGAATCCGAGTTCAAGTAAAGCCTTATATTTAATTGTTAACGTTGGGAATTTATATTGTGAATCGAGTAGAAAGGTTAGAACTTATGATGGTTTAGTTAGATACGAATATCACCTAGATGGGCACGGTACGTTAGGAGTGCACAATTAGTCGAGAGGTGAGAATTCCATGTGAGTGTACGTCCTAACATGTATTTTGCATTCGTTGTTTTAATGTTATTAAAGTACTTGCTGTGTTAAAATACTCTCCACTTTCGGGCTCTGACCCGTTTGCTTTCAAATCTATTTTTGTAAAAAACCTTTTAAGGTGCCCAGCCACAAGGACACCATGCATAGGATTTCCATTCAGGTGACAAGTTGTAGCTGTTGTGGAAGTTACAGGGCCTTGATAGTAGACGCCTCCTTTCATAGTTTTGACTCCATATTCAGTTTCATCATTGTAGGGCATGTCGCCCATTCCTATTAGAGACTTTTCATATTTTAGTTATTCAGATTTTTGTCATGTAGTTAATTCAGGATATACTGCTTTATTTATTTCAGTTGTGGGATTGTTGTGAGGAATTTTTCCTCCGGGCTTATTATTAATTGTTGGTTACTTTATTGAGACTTTATGGTGTATGGTTATGTTATTCTTTCGTAAATTCTTTTATTTCATGTTAATCAGACTTAATTTAAATTTTGACATCTTACTTTTTTAATAATAGGTGGTTAGAAATCATAAAAATGTTTTCGACAGTGATGCTATTAACTGAACCAACACGGCATTTTGTATTAATTTAATAAAGGAGTAGCTACCCGGTATTTAATTAGTCGGGGTGTCACACATTTTTCTTTAATACTTTTGACACGCAAAAACTACTTCTTGGCAGACTTTTAGTCTTCAACTTTTAGGGTTAAAACCCTAGTTTTTGATTCCCTAAAACATCCTAATTTTTTTGTGAATCGTTTATGGAACCTAAATCAGTTTTATTGAAGTTTATCTTGTGGAGTGGAATCTCTACTGCTAGATTGGTAGTTCTTGTGGGAGCTACTTGAAGACATATATGGTCACTGGGGATACTCGAGGTTGTTCCTTACTGGAGATAGAGCTGCGGACCTGGTGGTTTCTCAAGGGAGTCTATTGTTGATTTCAAGGATGTGGTCTTAATGGATTTTTTGCTGGAAATTCATTATTGTATTTCACGTATATATTTCTAAATTGCGAGTTACATTATATACTGAAATACTGGTTTTAACCAAAAGGATTTTTTGCCCTTAAATTTATTTGTCTAGCTATTTGTGATAGTTTGTGATTGCATGATTTGAGTTTAATTAATTTGGATCGAAGATTTACTGTCATTTAATAAGTTTTATTATTGGAAATTTATGAATCCTATAAGTAATCGATATCAAGCATTCTCAAATTGGTATCAGAGCTTTAGCTCGAAATTTTTTACCTCTTCAAATTAGTATCAGAGTAGGTTTCTGCAATTTATGAAGTGATCATTTTTTTGCAAATCTTTTTGTGATAACGCGCTTTTTAAAAAAATGATTTTTGAAAAATCAAAGTTTTTTTTATAGAGAACTTATATAATCGGATGCCCGTATGTGATGGAACAAATTGTGACTGTTGGAAATTCGACATGAGATCGTGTTTAAAGGCTATTTGTAAAAACATATCATTAATATGTCAAAGACGGTGGACTCCTCCCGCTCTCATCTCAAATAATGTCACCAATATCAAACTTGTGTCGGACTGGACTGAGGATGAATTTAAGTGCAGTACATTTAACTCCCATGGACTTAGAGCTATTTTTGAATTCATCACCCCTAACGAGTTTCACCATATTATGATGTGCACCAAGTCTAAATAGGCTAGTGATATTATGAAATTTGACCGCCCAGTTTGAGACTATCACTATGTCAGAGTTCGAGTGTTTTGACGAGTTTTACGCTAGGTTATGGGACATAGTTAACACACAATTTTTAATTTGAGTGAGAAAATTAACGAGACGAGAGTTGTTTAGAACATTTTGAGGTCGCTCCCGAAATGTTTCATTTTTAAGGTCACTGTTTTGAACTCTTTAGGGATATTAGATACACTTAGGTTAGAAAAACTCGTAGGAGATCTTCAGACTTACGAGATAGACATGTTCTTTAACATTATTAATCCTAAGGATATAGGGATTGCACTTAGGGCCCAATCTAAGAAGAGTGAGGATGTTTCTGGGAAGAGAGAAAATAATAAGAAAGAGAGATTTTGTGAGTCTAAGTCTAAGGTGAAGTTTGATTTAGATGATGTGGCGTTGTTTTCTATGAATTTCAAAAAGTTTCTCAAATTTTCAAAAGAAAATTCATCCAATAAAATGTTTTTTGAGAAAAATAAAAAAAAGGGGAGACCAATTATAGCGATGAGAAAGAGCAAGAAATAATTTTTTTAGTGCGAGGGAAAATGGCACATGGCATTTGAGTATCCCACTATGCTAATGATAAAGGGCAAGAAGATTGCTAATATCGCCACTATTAGCGATAGTGACAACGAGGTGAATGATTCTGGGGATGAATCTTCACATGGTATGTGTTTTGCCCTTATGGCTAGTCGAGTGAGACCATCTAGTCTGGGCCATGATGATGAGGACACTTGTGTACGTGAGATTCCCGATGATGATTTGAGTGTTTTAAGTGAGTTTGGAAGTAAGGATGAAAGTGGAGTCCAAAAATCATTTTGATATTTTTATGCCAGGACCTTAAAGATGAAATCGTTGGATAAGGGTATAGGTCTTACGGTGTTAGATTTGGATAAATAAATAAGAGTTTTTTGGGAGTTTGAGGCGTTGGTGAGTCAACTCGAGAGGGTGAAAGTTTCTTTAAGTGAGTAGCTGATCGTCGTAGGTCGGGAAAAGAGTGAACTTGAAGCCCATGTGTCCCAACTGGAGAGAGATGTCGAAGATGCTCGGGAAGTCAAGGTCACTTTAGAGGATACATCTAAGAAGGTTGGAAATATGCCTATCGGTCCCTCTTTCAGTAATGTTGAGAGATTCGGAATAGGTTACGATGGTGCGTCTACTTCCCACGTTACACCTAAGCCGCTTTTCTAATTTGTGATAGATCCATATGGCTCTTAACCTAACGCACCTAGGCATCCAGCTCTCGATAGAATAGTGCATCATAGATGATTTGAGAGAGGTGTTTCTTAGCCCATGTATGTTTGCACCCATTGTAAGAAGAGAGGACTCCTTAAGTAATTTTTTTCTTGAAGTTATGTGTGTATATCAGAAATGTTTGCCACATTTTGCTATGACATGTGCTTCCACACATGATACTTTACACGATCGTTCACATCACATGAGAGAGTTTGCACACATTCAAGAGCAGGTTAAGTTTTTAGTCAAAACATCACATGATGGATTTTTTTCAAAGGATGTCACGACCTTTGGAAAACACCTCCGGACCTAATGATTGAGGCTTAAACTTGTTTGCTAGCATAGGATGATTTTCATGATGATATGTTATGCCTATTGCTACTGTGTACCACTTTTGTATTTATTTTTCCATTTTTGATATTTTTTTCGAAAAACTAAATAGATTTTTGTTTTTGAAATTTTTTGGAAAAATACCAAATAATTTTATATATATTTTTTTTAAATTGTAAAGCCAAAATGATTTTATTTTCATATTTTAAAAAATAAAAATATTTTTGTATTTTGTTTTATACCATTTATGAATGAACACTTAAGATGACAAAGTCGCGACATCATTTTATATCCATGTGACTGTTTGATAGTGATTTGAGACGCATCATCATTTCATTATGTTCAATGTTTCCATTCATTGAGATGTGATTAGTTATTACTTCCTATATGTTTGACTCATGTTTTCCTTCAATGCACACGTTCATGGATTTGTTTGATTAATGTACTTGTCTATCGCATGTTGCTCGAAGTGTTTTCATCTCAATCATGTCTTTAAAATGAACCAAATGCCATAAAACTTAACAATGAAATTAGTGCATGTAAGAACCGTTGCCCGAGATGATTAGTTTAAAACTGAAAAAAATGATGACTGAACACTGGAAAGGGCTGCGAGTGAATAATAATCACGTAATGAAACCACCTTCTGAAAAGAGCTAAAAACAATTAAGGCAATAAAAAGATAATATGACAAAAAGGGGCCATTTAGTTTAATTTTATCACCTCAATAGAAAAATAAAAAGATTATTATTTATGAGGATGCTTTGATAGAAATATAACAATGTGTTTGCACGTCCTAACAATGTCTTGAAAAAACTTTCATAGTTTTAGACTTAATTGGTTTGGAAATCATTTTAGACGTTGATGTGTCGATTATATTGAGTTAATGTCGTTTAAATTCACATTTTGACACCTAAGGACGATTTTGAGTTCATTCGTTAGGTGTATCGATATTCATCATGCATATATGTTATGTTTGGTCAAGTTGATCATCCTATCGAATTCCTTCACACCCATTCATTCCATTTCCACGTATTGGTTATCTTAGTTTAAATTCATGGTGTGTGTTATTTTCTAAATTATTTTTTCTTGAAAATATTTGAAAAATAAAAAATAGTTAGTGGTTCCTTTTGAGTATATCCTTGCATGAACGTATTTGATATATTTTCTCTGCTTATCGTGACACTCCATATTTATTTGGTTTATTTTGTTCCTTATCTATTTCAGACAAATAAAAAATGGGAGAACAAATTATGAATTATGGCGGAGAATTATTTGATTTGATATGTCATTTCAAACACGATACGTCACAAAGGTATTTTTTTGTTTATTATGTATAGGACTTTGATGATCATTTGGAAAGCACACAAAAAGAAGAGCAATGAAAGCAAAGAGATTTGAAGATTTCAATGTTGAAGATTTTTGAAGAATTTGAAGACTTGCATTTTTAGTATCTTTCTGGCTTTGGGGATGTATGGAGGGTATTAGATTTATATAGGATTTTTTTGATTTGATAATTCAGATTGTTTTTATTTTGTAACGGCATAGACATAGGGTAATATTTGTAAGGACATATTTTCATAGTCCTTAGTTTACATTGTGTATGTCGTATATCGCTACAACCATCAAAAAAGTTCATGTTCATTACTCAAGACGACAGATCCGAATTTTGAGCATCTTAAATATATGTACGACATTAGTTACAATTTCATATAGACTGTGTTTAAATGCTTTACTTTAGTATTAGGATACTTTTCCAAAGTGTTTTTTTATCACACCGAGGCATTTTTTTGTATCTCAAAATTATTTGAAAGACATGTAGGCGAGCTTTTTAAATGAAAATTTTTCCGTTTTTGTTGTTAAAATGACATAGCTATGCCATTCAAACGTTATTGATAAGTCGTTCAAACAACTACTTGTAATGACATGCGATGTCATTTGATAGGTCGCTCGAAGGTCGTTTCTTATTTGCATCTAACGCCCCCATACTGTTTTGTAATTTTAAAGGTCATTTCTTTGATCATTATAACAACATCCAATGTCGTGCAAACGACATGCATAAGTCGTTCGAATGACATGCGTCTCTTTAAGTTTTTTATTGAGCTATAAATACTTCTTTTTGAGACCTTTTTATTTAAGACTTTTGATACACGAAGATTACTTCTTGGCAGAATTTTAGTCTTCATCTTTTAGGGTTAAAAACCTAGTTTTAGTTCACCAAAACATCCCAATCTTTTTTGTAAATTGTTTGTGGAACCCAAATCACTTTTGTTGCAGTTTTTCTTATCAAGTGCCATGTCTATGGCTATATTGGTAGTTCATGAGGGACCTGCTTGCTGATGACTGCGACCATTGGGGATACTCGAGGGTGAACCTTGCTGGAGATAGAGTCATCGTTCTGGTGGGTTCTCGAGGGAGTCCATCGCCGATTTCAAGGCTGCGATATTTGCGGATTTTCTGCGGGAAATTCATTGTTGTATATCACGAATGTATTTATAAGTTGCACGTTACATTATATAGTGAAATAAAGGTTTTATCCGAAAGGATTTTTTTCCTAAAATTTGTTTGTCCTGCTATTTATGATTGTTTGTGGTGGCCTCATTGTTTTATTCACATTGATGCGTGATTAGGGCTTAATTAATTTTGATCGAAGATAGACTCTAATTGAATGAGTTTTAATATTAGAAATTTGCTAAGCCCATAAGTAATCGATATCATGCATCCTTAAATTGGCATCGGAGCTTGAGCTCGAGATTTTTTACATCTTCAAAATTGGATGTAAACCTTTTAACCATATTTGATGTTGGCACATGTGTGCGCATGTATTATGAAAGCTACGGGTGCCCGAGTTATACTATAATAGGCATAAATTGGCCTTTTTCTTTATCTCACAGGATATGAGTAAGGATTAATTGGGTATAAACTTAAGATAATGGTATGAATTAAAATGTGACTTCTTGTTGAAGTGAATTCCATTAGGTGAGGAGAATGTAATACCCCATGTTATTTAAATAAATTATTATGACATAAATTAATTTACTAAGTTCACATTAAAGTTGGGAATAAATTAAATCTAATGGATTTAAATTTAAAGGCATAAAATTTAAATTGATTAAAATTCTTATTATTGATTATATAATTACGTGACTCAATGGGCATGATTAGTTCACTCGTGGAAATAAATCATATGGTAATAAACTTATGGTTGTGTGTTGCTTAAACATAATAAAAATATCTATGCTGAATAACAATAATTGGGATGCATTTTGGGAAGTTTTATCTGCTCGTTAAGGTGTTTTAGACCTTCAGAAATTCTTCGGGGATATATGTATATAAGTTGGGAGGTTATCGAATTATTTGGTTTTTGGGTATGGTCCTATTTTGGGGTCCAAATATGGGGCTATAGGTCTAACTCGGGAATTAGTTTAATATAAGTTCATTAACAAGGTTAAGAAATCACCCACTATTAACCAATAACCCTAGAAAACACCTTTGGAATAGAGGGGAGGCAAAGGGCTAAGGAGAAGGATAATTCAAGAAAGAAGGCAAAAGAACTCACCAAGCATTCCTCAAGAAAATCAGGAAAGAATTATCTTGCTCAATTTAAGTGTTGAAATTACTTCTTAACTCATTGAAATTTTCTACCACGTAGATTCTGGATTTTATAGGAAATTAAAGATAGAAAGATATGATTAAATCACATGATTGTAGATGATACAAATCTTAAATAGGATAGTAAAATCCTGACATTAGGATGAGGGTAATATTGATTTGAATGATGAAATTAATGCCTTAGAACCTTTGATTAAATTGGAAAGATTGATTCATATGTAGAGGTTCGTATTAAAGTTTAGAAATATGGAAATTTTGATAATTGATACCCTTGTATAGTTATAGAACATTGCGGGATTGAGTGAAAAAAATTGTAATTTTTGTAGACATGTTAAGGGGTTTAAATTCTCGGATTTGGGGGATTGAAATTGATGCCAATTTATGTAAATAATTATCCTTAGGTGATGAAATAAGTCATAGAGAACTATTTTAATGTTTATACAAAGGTATAAACCATTGGAATGATGTTTATGATTGAGATTGCAATTCCTGTATTGAAAAACCATAACGGATCTAGGGTGCTTCCCTGATCAAAACTGGCTCGGCTAGAGAAGTGAACCGATTAGGCCAGGCAAACTGGTTCAACCCTAGCCACGACCCGGTTTGGCTTATGGGGTAGGTTGAGGTGGGACCAGGATTCGATCCGGGGTATTTTTAGGAACCCGTACGAGTTATTGGGATGGTGTTTGGGTGATCGAGGAATTTATTAAAAATGGTTTGCTGATGTTAATAATAATTGTGGGAATAAAATAACTAGATGGTTAAACGTATTATTCAAAGGAAGAAAATTTAATAATTAGTGCGATGGTCATTTATTAACGTAGGATGTTATGGATAATACTTATGAGGCAACTAAGGGATAATTATATAGTAATTACCTTTACATATTGTAAGAGAATAATGTGTATTTTTATTTCTTTATGGACGTACCTATGATCATGGACGGTACTATCCTTTGGGGTTACGTGAGTACGGGACTGCAGTACACTTCGACACCATTGGGCTAGGTGTAGTGTAGGCCATACTTTTAAATACTACGTTTTAACGCCACTTGTAAGAGATAGGTGTTGATCTCAGGATCCATATGTCACCGCTAGGTATGGGTAGTGCAATGGTGTAATCCGTAGGGACCTTCCCATGTGTATGTGTATTTAAATGTCTGAGTTGTATAGGAGACCCCTCCAGACTTATCAATAGAGCACGAACAAGAAGCTATTGGTACATGCCTTAGTGTCTCATGTATATATAAGGACATATATACAAATAAATAGAAGTTAATCAAATAAGTTCTTAGTTTAATGACGTAGACCATAAATTATAGAGCCAATACCATGTAATATATAAGATATTTTGTTATGTCACTCTATGGTTAGTGATAAGGGTACCTTAGGTAATGGTAACTGGAATAAATGATTATATTTAAGTACACTAATTACCAAAGATGCATCCTTATATTTGCATTGGCAAATTTACCCATTATATAATTTTGAACAAGGGTGGTTGTATGTTTAGTATTGCTCTTAGATGAGGGGTGAGATGTTTAATGTATGTGAGTGATGATGGTAGATGTTGAATTTGAATTAATTGTACTTTTTCACTCTCAATTCAGTAAGTTAATTCTTGCCCAAATTATCAATGTTTTCTCCCCTGGGTGCTCCTAGACTCGGATAGCAGCACTATTGAGATATTAGCGTTACAGTCTTACCTTGCGCATCGAACTTCATATCATTTATTCTATACAAGGTTGCTTCTCCATTTAAATTTTACTATTTTTTTATTATTGTATGGGCATAATCCCGAAGTCCATTTTATTTCAGTTGGTTTGAGACACTTATTATTATGTTGGGTTTTATTCATATTATATGGATGTCGAATTTCATTTTTGTCTGGGATAGTAATAAATTTATTTTTTAATTCAAATATGGTTGCAAATAAATATTTATATATAGTTTGATGTTAATAATCATATATATTGTATAACAATCCCCATCGTTCAGTGTACTATGTCTGTCTAACCTTTAGGTGAGAAAATGAGGGTTGTTACAACGAGTCGGTTGACTAGTGTTGTTCCATCATGGATTGGGATATTGTAGGAATTTTTACTTTGCCCTTTTTTGGTTATTTATCTGCTATGAACAAAATAAATATTGGCATTTTTTTTCTTATTGGAAAGGTTGTTCTATTGATATAAATCCATGTAAGTATTCTTGTTATGCACTACATTCCTCCACCCTACCAACCGAGCTAGAATATGATCGTTGGAAATGTTGTGTTATTAGGATAGGTTATTGGAAATAATAGGATGTAGTCTCTTTGTGCCTTATGTTATGTGCATTATGGACTGTTGGGAGAGAAAATAGTAGTTTTCCTTCTTGAATGGAGAGGATCTTCCTATCAAGTGAGGATTTCCATGGGTTTGTAATTATTTTGTTGATTTTTTAGGGGATCAGTATGGAAGCACTTGTAGATTTCTATGGCCCATGTTGTGGTTCCTATGATAATTTTTTTTACTTGCCTTCTTCTGGTTCATGGGTGTCTTCCCATCCATTTACTATACATTTTGTGTTCATAGGCTTGCTCATTTCGGTGCCTTATTGTTAATTTTAACTTATAAACAATATTTGTAATTTTTTGATATAAATAAATTATTATGTTCTAAGAATCTGGTAATGTTGTAGGTTCGTATTATTATGTGTAGTTATAAATCTCAAAACAAATGTGCCTTGACTTTTTGAGTTGGCACACTGTTTACTATGCCCTACTTATTCTTGTTGATCTTATGTGGGCGGGTACGATATTGGTACTTTTATCTTTTTGGAAAGTCTATCATATTAATATAGGTGTCCATGACGGATCATATTTGTGCCTTATGTCAGGTGGACTATTTGGAGATAATTGAATAGGAGATTATTTGACGGAGAGGAGTTTACTACAATCAAACTCTGACCCACCATCTTCCTTCCCCTTTTTTGGAGACTTTTTTTTTCGTTTAGTGAGGACTATCTCCAAGTTTTAATTATTTTGTTGTTTATCTTATGAGGCCTTGCAATGTCAGAGTAGTTATATTTTTTTGTCCCCTTCCTTGGTTCCGATGAAGATTACTTTACCTGGCTATTTCTGGTATTTAGATTTTTGGTGGAAGGAAGCTTATCTTCCCCTCCCCTTCAATGTACATTTTGTGTTCTAAAAGTCTCCGCCTAGCTCCTGCTAATGGAAGTAAAGGCGGGGCTAGATTGTCCCTAATTAGTGTCTAGGATTAGTACCTAGTCCTTCTCTCTCTCTCTCTCTCTCTCTCTCTCTATCTATCTATCTATCTATCTATCTATATATATATATATATATATATATATATATATATATATATATATATATATATATATATTAATGTACAACAATACATGTGCATATATCATTATGTTGCATATGTATATGTAAATTAGTACAAGAACAAAATATCAATTTATCATTGGGTTTATTTTCTACTAAACATATATGTGTAACAACCCTTGCTTTTGAGGTCCTATTTTATATTTAATTTGCTAATTATGGTGATTAGATAAAGGTGTTGATTTGTGGAGTCGGTATTAATTTAAGAAAGAAAAGTTAATATCTACTATGATGTTGCATATTTACCGTATGTAGAGGTGAATTTTGATATGTTATGTTTTATTAAGTCATAAGAATTTAAAATGACAATTGGTTTAAAATGAAACCGGAACCTAAATTGAAGTATAAAATCTCCAAATGATAATTTGGAGGGTGCCGTTGGTTCCGGGAGGCTCGAGATAGTCAAATTGTGTACCCTATTGTATTTTTACTTTCCGGGCACTTTTGAATGGTAGTAACTTAAATGAGTAGTTGCGTATTATTTTACCGCATGTAAATCACTTAAGCTGGAATTTTAAGCCTAATCCACGATTTATGTTTTGAGTTAAGACACTATTCCTCTAATCACATTGTTAAACCTAGAGAAAAAAAAAGGAAGAAGAAACCTTGGGAGAAAAGGGAGAGATTGAAGCTTGGGTGATTTTCTTGCATATAACCTCATCAAAATCTGAAGTTACAACCTTGAGGCAAGTTTTCTACTTGCTATTTTATGATTTAGGTAGAGTAATTTATATTGATTGTTGTGGTTATGAATGGTTTAAGAAATCTAGGGTTTTAATTGATTTATGGGCTTTGAATGTTGGAGATTGATTTAAAGGGTTATTGATGGTGAAATTATGGTTGTTGGATGTATGTAGGCTCAATTAGTAGCAATAAATGATAAGGGTTTGGGTTGGTTGAGTTTGGAGGAGATTAGGAGTCCAAGACTCCATAGCCAAATTGGCAAAATTTGCAGGGCCGAATCGATTCGGCCCCCAGCCGAATCGATTCGGATAGAGGCAGTGTCCAGGTCTAGCGAACCGAATCGATTCGGTCACTACCCAAATCGATTCGGCTGTTATGCAGAATGTTGGTTTTCCAGGCCGAGTCGATTCGCCCTAGTCCTAATCGATTCGCTGGTCTGGCCGAATCGATTTGCCCTAATTCGAATCGATTCGGAAATCCTACATTTTCTTTTTATTTTTCTTTTCAAATTATGACCCTTTCCCTTAGGATTAGAACCTAGGACCCTTCTTGTAAGAAGTAAACATAGGATCCTAGAGTTTTAGTCGAGTTTGGTCTTTACCCTATAGTTGAATGGGATCACTCGGGGTTAATTTTAGGGGTACTTACAGTGATGCTTAGGTATCACTTATTTCTTGGTATATTAGAAGTCAGTGTTCTAAGCCCATATGTGGAGATGCTAGAAGCCCTTTGGTGATATATAAAAAAAACCTTGGGAGTTATGAGATTTCTGGAATTTGTTTAGAAAATACTTCGGGGTATATATATCTATGTTAAAAAGGAATAAGAAGTATTCAAAGATAAATGTTTTAAATAAAATGAAACCCAAGAGATTTATGATAATGAAAATGAGATTTATTGGTGATTGTTAAATTACTTAAACACACCTCTCTAAATGCTATCATAAGGGAAGCTCGCGCATGAGGTGATGTCCCCTGACTATTGAATGCAGGCTGACTATAGTCCTCGGCCATATGCGGGTTTGTATATGATTTTCTGCGCTAGTGAGGTAATTTCGGGTGTGGTTATGACTCACTCGTAGGCATATGGCCACTTCCCAATGTTGCGTTAGGTGCCCAGGTTGCCTTGTATAGATAGGCCCAGGAAGATGATAGTCATTTAGGGGTGCGCCCATTGGGAAAACTCGGAGGGGCGGTCTTAGAAACGTTATATGTATAAGAATATAACCTTTCTAACTCAAGTGGGACTTGAGGTATGTACATTGCCATTAAGTATGTGATGGTACTTATATTCCTTCTAAGGAATAGGAAAATGGAAAGATATGATAGAAACTATATTCCTATTAAGGAATGGAAAATGATAAAATTTGAGAAGAAATGAGATTTAATTCAATTTAATTTCTCCTGCCTAATTTCATAACTGTTAGAAACTTATAAAATTAAAATCATCACATGTTATGATTAGGTTTCTAGATTCTCATTCACATTAACTGTGGACCGACAGATTATTTGGTTCTTTTATTGTATTTTGATTTGGTATCTATCTATATGTTCCTTTGAAATTCCACTTGCATAAGATTTGGGTTGTTTAAATTACTCCTTAAATCTTTATTAAATCAAAAGTTTTGACAACCTGCTTTCTGATTTATGGAGTGGTTATCCCATATGCCTATTTTATTGTTATGATGCTGAGGATGATATCCATCCATGATTCCGTTATGTCGAGGTATCGGGCTGGCCACCCCTTATTTCGGAGAGAGCGTTGTCACAATATGTATATGAGACTTTGTTAAGTTTTAACTTCAATTTAGCCATATAGATTTAGCATATTTATATTTCATTTGATTTCTAGTAAGAGTTGTTATATCTGGTGGAACAAATTAAACTTTTCGCCTAGGCCCCTTTCAGCCACCCACTAGATTAGCCACTTTAAAAGTTTCTAATTAATTTCCACTTATACACAATATTTGAATAATTAACATAGGGATTTGTTTTTGTTGTAATAATCTTGTTAAATTTTAGCTTCATATTAAATGGCTAGATAAAAATTTAAACTTTATTGTGTCCAATATATAAATGCTTTGTATCCTAGTTATTTATTTATTAAATATTTTCATAACTTATAGGCTTGTTATATTAAACTTTGATCATCAACAAATTTAGGCTCAAATTAACTTTATTTCCTCATTAAATTGATTTAAAACACCTTAATATAGTTCTAGATCGATCCATTTATAGGTTTATCAAGGTGCTAAAAAGAATTGTTGATCGACATCTTCCGAACATGAACTCCAACTCCTTTTCGTTAGTGTTCATGCTACTTTGCTCGTGGCATCTATGTTGGAGTTGATTTTAGTTCTTCAAATATTTAAATAAGTATAGATCAAAGAGTTATAGACAATAATTGACATAAAAATCATATTAAGACCTTGACCTTTGTTTCCTGTGTTAACTGTGGAAGCCTAACGTTAAGATCTCCACCTTGCGTTTGTTAAGAAGACTTTTCTAGTCCTAGAGAAAGGGTTTTTCGTAGTTTATATGTTGTACTTATATTTATTTCAGGATTACTAATTTGGTCTTTGTTCTTTATATTTATTAATTATTTGGTGTCAGATTTTGTATCAAACAGTCCTTGCCCAATAATGTAATGATTGATAGTTTTAAGGTTAGGATTGAATATCTTTGATGATCGAGAGTTTTAAGGTTAATATTTTATGTTATTATAATGGGCTTCTTATTGATCCATTATGAATATTGGCCTTGACTCGGTTCTACAACCCAGTAATTTAATGATTGATACATTACGCTACTAATCCTTTAAGAATACTCGGGAGAACAAGAAGTGGAATTGGTATGTATCCTCTATAATATATTAGAAACACTAAATTTTTCTTTATGCCCTGAAACATAGAAAAACAAAATTTTACATAATTATTTTATGAACATTAAATTTAGGTTCTTTTTCATCTTGGCCCCTAACTGTATAAGCTTTTTTACTTCTATTTCCCACTACTTTAACATGTAATTCCACTAAACTTCTACATAACCCCCAATTTGTACGGTTTCATTCACTTGACATGATAATATTTTTTTGTATTCAAATAGTTTTTAAAGGCAGTACAACCAATCCACAAAGGAATCTGTATCTGTATTGCCATTAAAGGTCAAAACATTTACCCGAGAACACCTACAATCGTAAAATAGGCACCAAATTTTCGTCCTCACATCCCCCCAGTAACGTCGAATGGGTTTCTATCTTCTTTGTTCGAGACACGTTAGCTAGGCCCAATACACATGGTTTTTGGGGTTTGGGGACACATCAGTTTGTGATAATCCGCGTGGTATATGTGGTCACTCTGGTTTCTTTTTCTCAATAAGTTTGTATAGAAGATAAACAACAATCATGTGAATGTGACTATTATGGAATAAACATACTTGATACTTAAATAAACCTAAAGAAAATTTGAATTTATAACTTTTGTCATGGGGAATCAGGTCATGTCTCCATTTCTCAAGAATGGGCTTTGCAAGACCATCATGAACCGATTGTCACATAATCAGATATTTGTGTTAACATTATTGTGAAAGGGTTTAGATTCTTCATTAATTCGGTATCGAAAAAATCACCAGAAATGAAGGGTTGAGGAATAGCATGTGGTACCTAACTTCTTACACAAGTCTCGATCACAGTTCTAATTTAAAAAAATTGACTGTGCTGTGACGAGGTGACATATAGAACATTTAATGGTGTTTGTTTGTTATATTATGTTGAGGTTGCGGGCAAGCCCTCAATAGCATAAATTACAATGGGACGTGGAATAAGCCCTTGTCCGATATGATTCATTATGGCAACCTCCCCCAGAGGTGCCAAGTTATTTTTCTTCCCAGCAGCTATGTTAGCATTAGTATGGAGAGGACCTCGAAATTAATAGAAGATGGTGCGAGACATGTAACATTGACATGCTTGGTACCGCCTGTTGGGCTAGTTACTTTTATGGTGCTTCTCACTTGGGGAATTTTGGGAGTGACACAAGCCATCACAGACTTCGCTAGGGTAGCTAATGGGGCTATCGGGGAGGTTCCTTCCTTGGGTTGGTTTCCGTCTCTCCATAATGGTGTCAAGAACTTATCACAAGTTAATTTCATATTCCTTAGTTGCAATACATATGTAAACTTATCAGAAAATTTATGAAAAGCGTACATTTCCTAGATACAGGTTTGATGTATAACAAGGACAACAAAAGATTCTAATTAATTGAAAAGAACATTTTATTCATAATTATGGAATGCTTTGAAGATAGAACTTAAGATTTTATATAAGTAAGGCATTAAGGAAAGTGATAAATCCATGTCCAAAATGATTACTACCTAAAAAAATGAAAGATATATTACAAAGATCAGTTATTTGAAAAATAAATAAATAAGACACACTACAAGATTCTCGCTCCCTCTCTCTCATTGGAGTTACGTTCAATAGGGTGCCAACCACATGTTCCTACATTCCCTAATAGTAGACTTTAATTTGAAGTTGTATGAATTGTTAGTACTTATATTGGCCAATCATTGTGTGTATATTGATGGAGGTGAATGAATATAGTACAAAGGCTTAAATGATATCGGCAAAGGAGTCAGGTTAGTAATGATTTTTTTATAGGGGAATGGTGTGGGTAGTTAATGATGTAAGGACTTGTGATCATTTAGAATTATTATAGGTCAAATTGCTACATATTATTTGTTATCACCTAATTGGAAGTGTGTAAGATCTTGTTTTAACAAATGTATACATATTTTGTATTTTCTTTTCTCAAAATAGCATGCAACTAAAATTTTATGTATTTAATTATTTTTTCATGTTATATACTGAGTTGACTCTAATTATTACCCCCTCTCTCTCTCTCTCTCTCTCTCTCTCTATATATATATATATATATATATATATATATATATATATATATATGTATATATATATATATATATATATATATGGAAATTTAATAGGTTTGACCATAAATGGCAAAGTCTAATAAGGTACTGTAAACCTCTAAGTCCCAGCGTCTTAAAGTAATTCCATATCCACTAGAAACTATTCATTCAAAGGTTTTGGAAGTTGTCCATAAGAAGAAGAAATTATCTAAAACATCAGACAGGAAAGCATGGGAACATGAAACTTGCTCAATTTGTACGGAATACCCTCACAATGTTGTACCTCTACTTTGTGTCTCTTAAAACAAAGGTTTTTCACTTATATGTGTGCCACCGTCTATCGTTATTCCAATTGTATCTAGCAATACAAGAAGTCCTAAACTAAATCTAGTTCAACACAGAGCACACCAATGTGAGATGTGTCAATGAAAGATCTAAATTTTGGGTCTCAAATAGATTGGCCTAATGAAAAGACAAAATTATCAGAGCTTTTGTGTCCCATCGGTAGGGGAAGGTTAAAAGTTGTATAATAACTAAAAAGTTGTACATGTATGTTAATACCAAGAAAAGAACTTGCATTTAAGATGATTGTTGGTTTGTTGCAACTTATAAATAGCTCGGGAATCTCGCGAGGGCAGAGCACTCGTTGGCTCGCTAGAAATGGAAGAAACTTGACAATGAGAGAGAAAAAAGTGATGTGATGAGAATGATTAAGACATCCATTCGTGGGGCAATTGTGATAGGGTATTATGTGGTATAGGGGAAGTACTGTGGAATTTTTAGGGACTTTAATGTGGGTGACAATTTGAAAATTTTGCTATTTAGGTTGAAATCAATTGGTGGGGCCCAGAATGATCAAGACTACTCAGTTGCAGTCCTCTAGATGGACTATTAATATTGGGATGATGAAGATGTTAGGATTCACCATGATGCAGCCGTGTGGCCTGCACTAATCACCCATGACCGCAACAAATTCTTGTAAGGTATGAGGCAATGATAGAGACACAAGAGACACATAACAACTAAGTGAGGTCACTAATAACTAAAATTAGATACTTCCTTCATCTCAAGTTAAGAATCCCTATAAAAATCGTAAACATTTTAAGAAATGTTGACATTTATGTGACGATGGTTGTGTTTGAGATTTGGCACATTGATTTGCAAAATGTGACTCTTAATTTGAGACGTTTCGTAAAAGGGAGGAAGTTTATAAGAACTCGAGAAGATAATCTTCTAAAGCTTGGCAACCAATTATCAATAAAAATAGATTATGGAAAAAATAAAAAAAGCGAAGTCCTCCTTTCTCCCTTATTTGAAGCTCAGGTGTTTGAGTTTTCAATGGTAGATATAGAGATAATTCATTAATTTAATTGATGGGAACTCATTTAATTATTTGAGTTGTTCATTTGAACAACAACATAAAATGATTGACCTCCCTTTATATGTCATCTTTATACTTTTGATTGCAACAAAAAGTTTAGTTGTATTATTAACTATATCCCATTTGTACTATGTAAGTGTTGAATAAGTTCTTGGGAATACATTTACGTGTAAATATTAATACCTTGGTACTTGATACATATCTTAGTGAGTACCTCTTATGTGTATCCATTGAAAGTCAATTATACTCTCGATAAATGCACATTTTTACTTAAGTATGTTGTTTGTTCGTTGGCTGATGTAAAATCCACGAAGTACACCAACTAATGTTCGACACAATCATCATGGATTAGTTATTTTTTCAAATGATTGGTATGTTTTCATTTCCAAGATAACAAAGACTCTTCTATTTTTTGGTAGTTATAATTAATTTTTGTAAAATTCTATCCTCGGGGGGGGGGGGGGATTTATGAGGTAATGAGTGATTCCCTCAAAGAACTGTAAACGTATAGGAGTAAGGATAGTATAAATGAATTTGTTTAGAAAATTGTAGGACTAGATTGGATTCAGATCATATGATGGATAATCCATTGTTAAATCATATACACGATGGGATGGTTTTGATCGATCCTAATCGCATGAAATACAAAAAAATTTCATTCAATGGCTACATGATCAACAATTCAATAATCTTAGGTTGTTGTTGCCGACACAAAAGTATCCCTTTCCATGTCTTCCATTACATCCCATAAGGTCTTGACCCTTATTTATAAATAAACTTGTAATATCCCGTAAATTCAAAGACCTTTAATTTAATTATTTTTGGGAGAAAAAAATTATTTTATTGGGAGAAATTAAATTCATGATTTGGAAATTTTTTAAATTAGAGGATCTATTTAATTTTGCCGAATTGATTTTTAATTATTCGGAGTATTTTTTTGCTGCATTTGTGAGGTCAAAAATTGGAGAGGGTTATAAATTAATTCGGATGGCAATTATGAGTGCACGGTTGGGTCAAAATAGTTGGAAAAGAGTACACTGGGGTAGTAAGTGGGTCTCGGGGTATTTTTACGCAAATTTAAGCACATATAAGAGTCTTTGGGCCTTTTTTTATAAAGCCCAAAAGCCTAAGAACAGGATTGAGTGATTAAACCCTAAAAGTGAGAGGGTGTGGCAGCCATAACACATTTTAGAAAAACCCGAATAAGAAGGAGAGAAGTGGGTAGAATTGGAGAAATCATGGGAGCCAAAATTAAGAAAAAAGGGGTGTGTTCTTCATCAAATTATCATCAGCTTCACCAACAGATTCAGACCCTACGATGCCTAAGGCAAGTGGTTAAACTTGCTTTCAAAATAATGGCAGATTTCTATTCATATCATGGTGGGTGTGATAAGAACATTGTTGTTTTTTATTTGATTGACATCTAATGTGTGTTTCAATAAATATAGAATCATAAATTAAAGAGGATTTCAGAATTCGATTATTTAACTATTAACATGTTTGGATTACGTTAATCAAGAGTTGGGAAATCTGGAAATTATAGGTTTGATTTAAGGTTGTATGGATTACGGTATAAAATCTAGGCAGAAGGTTTTGTAAATCTTGTTAATGGCGGATTAAATATGTTCGGAGAACGGAGAAATACACCCTAGGGCTGCTCAAATGAGCTTAGTTCTGGTTCGAGCGACAACGATGTCGTTCAAACGACACGGCTGCTCCTTTGAACAAGGTTCTTAATTCCAACTTTCCATCTTAATTATACGGTTTAGCTTGGCTGAGGTGGGGTATGCCTTTAATTGAAGTTTAAGTCTCCTGCTTAGCAGATGTGCAAAAAATCCTACAGGGACAACACAGTGATAAGGGTAACTTGGAGTAATTAAGTTTAGAAGATGAAAAGTGAGATCATTATATTAAAAATTGTGTAAAAATTTTTAAGGGGGAATATTGGATGAGAAATTCAGAATATTAAATTTTCGGGCCATGTGAGCTAGTCCGGGTTTATTGGTGGCGCGATACCAAGATAATAGAATTTATTAAAGAATAGTTAATTAAAGTTTAGAGTCGGGAAAATTGACTCGGATATTTTGGGGCTAGCGCTGCGAGTGCTTAGGAACAGATTTGGTCAAGTTAATTCATTACAGGGTTATATAATAAATTATGGAATGTTCAAAATACAAAGGGTTCTAACCATAATAAGTGGGATTTGAAGAATAAGTTCTACATGTTGAGATTTCAGACTGATGGTGCAAGTCCGGGTGATTTGAAGAATAAGTTCTACACGTTGTCTTTTTTAGCATAAGAGTAGGTATGTATACTTTTATGCAGAGAGAAGGGTATTTGAGGAGTTACATTGGTGGGATAGAAGATATATTATGAGTAAAGGCTGGTAAAAGTCGGGTGTTATTTTGTGCAGTTAAGCATTTGTACGGGGTTGTATGGGCGCTCTACTTAACTACGTTCGCTTATGAAATATGTGTAGAAGTCCTAAAGGTAATTGATAAGGGAGATAGTCGAGGCTTGGGAGTGATAGGTTTATCTGAATTTTGGGGATGAAATTCCATTGTAAGGGGGAAGTATGTCACATCCCGTAAATTCAAGGACCTTTAATTTACTTATTTTTGGGAGAAAAAGGAATTTATTTTATTGGGAGAAATTAATTTCATGATTTGGAAATTTTTTAAATTAGAGGATCTCCTTAATTTGTTGAATTGAGATTTATTTACTCGGAGTTTTTTTGTGTTGAATTTGTGAGTTGAAAAATTAGAGAGTGTTATAAATTAATTCGGATGGCAATTGTGAGTGCACGGTTGAGTCTGGATGGGTCGAAATAGTTGGGAAAGAGTAACCAAGGATAGTAAATGGGTCTCGAGATATTTTTAGGCATATTTAAGAACATATAAGAGTGTTTGGGCCATTTTTATAATGCCCATGAGCCTAAAAACGGGATTCAGTCATTAAACCCTAAAAGTGAGAGGGTGTGAAGCCATAAAACATTATAGAAAAACCCAAATGAGAAAGAGAGAAGTGCGTACAATTGGAGAAATCATGGGAGCCAAAATCAAGAAAAAAGGGATGTGTTCTTAATCCAATAATCATCATCTTCATTAATGGATTCAGACCTTACGAACCCTATGGCAAGTGGTTAAACTTGCTTTCAAATTAATGGCAAATTTCTATTAATATCATGGTGGGTGTGATAAGAACATAGTTTTTTTTTATTTGGATGACATCTAATGTTGGTTTCAGTAAATTTAGATTCATAAATTGCAGAGGATTTGAGAATTTGATTATCTAACTACAAACATGTGTGGATTATGTTAATTAAGAGTTGGGAAATCTTGAAATTCTAGGTTTGATGTATGGTTGTATGGATTACGGTATAAAATCTGGGCCGAAGATTTTGTAAATCATATTAATGGTACATTAGATATGTTTAGACAAGGGAGAGAATCACACTAGGGTCGCTCTAACGAGCTCGGTTCTGACTTTAATTGATGTTTAAGTCTCTTGCTTAACAGATGTACGAAATTACTATGGGGACGACACAGTGATAAGGGTAACTCGAAGTAATTATCTTTAGAAGATGAAAAGTGAGATCATTATATTAAAATTGTGTAAAATTTATTAAGGGTAATATTGGATGTTAAATTTAGTATATTAAATTTTCGGCCCAACTGAGCGTGTACGGGTTTATTGGTTGAGAGATACCAAGATAATAGAATATATTAAAGAATAGATAATGAAAGTTTAGAGTTGGGGAAATTGACTCGGATATTTTGGGGCTAGTGCTGCGAGTGCTTTGGCATGGATTTGCTGAAGTTAATTTATCATAGGGTTATATAATAAATTATGGAATGTTCAAAATACAAAGGGTTCTAACCTTAATAGGTGGGATTTGAGGACTTAGTTTTACAGGTTGAAATTTCGGACTAATGGTGCAATTCCGGGTGATTTAGTTGGGTGACACTAGTTAAGTTCTAAATAAATAAATGTGGGAATTATTTATATATCAATTCGGTATATAGACTTGGGAATGTTAGGCTAATTTTATGGTCATTGGGCATGGGAAGCCTTGATTTAATTAAATATATATATATATATATATATATATGTGTGTGTGTGTGTGTGTGTGTGTGTGTGTGTGTGTGTGTGTGTGTGTGAGATATAAATACTTGTGTGAATAATATCCCCCCTCTAGTTCTATCATAGGAGGTTGCACGATGTGGGTGAATCCATGGCTTGAGGAGCAGGGTGAGTATAGTTCCCAGGTTATAGCGTCTGGAGGAGGAGTGAGACATCTAGGGTATGATTATGTTTCATTTTCGGTTGGAACTATGGCCCCCTCCGCTGCGTTTATTTTATTTTATGATCCGGGAATCTAACTGTGTCAAGGTTCTAGGTGGATGAGTATACCTTGAAATGATAGCATTTTAGAGAACATCCGGCGAGTGCCTACTCGGAAGGATGGATAATATATTTTTGACATGTGTTTGAGTGTTGTAATATGCCGATACGTATATATGGTGTAGATATTTATATACGGGTAAAATACTTGATGTGAATTGTATTGATATTTAATATAACTTGTGAAAATGTTGTATGGTCTCAAATGAGAAATGATTAATTAAGTTAATGTGTTAAATAACTTATAAATCGTATATTAAACGTACTCGGTCTAGAGTAGTGTGACTGGAAGGATATCAGGGAGAACTAGTGTAACAACCCGAGATCTTGGAGACAGTAATTTATTTATTTTGGGAGAAAAAAATATTATTTTAATTGGAGATTAATTAAATTGGCAATTGAGGTCAAAATTTGGAGTCGTTAGAAAGTGTGTCAAATGACAATTCTGAGGGTACCATTGTTTCCGGAAGGGTCGAGAAAGTCGAATGACTGTACTTGGGGTCTATATAGGTTCCGGAATAAATTAGGACCGTTTGACTCGAATTAATGTTACCAGGTCATTTAAAGTGTGTATTATCATTTAAAGATGTGTACATTGGGAGACAAGGCTTAAAAAGCCTACGGGAGATATTTCTCCAAAAGAGAGGAAGAGAAATAGAAAGAACGAAAGAGAGAAGAAGAAGAAAGAAGAAGAGAAAGAAGGAGAAAAGAGAGAGAGTGTGGAGATTTCCGGCCAATACACGATCTCAAGGCGGATTCAGACCCTATGAACCCGAGGCAAGTGATTAAACTTGCTAAATAATTGTTGTGTACCATTTATTGCATGATTTGTGGATTGATATTTTGGCATTTAGGTTTAGTTTTACAAAACCTAACTTTTGGGTATAATCTTAGATTTGATATGTAGATCTTTGATTTGAGGATATAAATTAGTTTATACGTATTATAGGATGAATATTATTGATATATTGGTGATTGGGTTGAAAAGAAATGGAGAGAAAACCATTGAAATGAATTTTGGGTATTTTGGCTTACTTAAAAAGTAGCCATTTTCGAGGTTCTGAAGGGCCGAATCGATTCGGTCCCCTAGCCCAATCGATTCGGAATTATGCACGTGACCAGGTCTGAGTGACTGAATCGATTCAGACTCTAGCCGAATCGATTCAGACTGAGATAGAATCCCAGGTCTAATGACCCGAATCGATTCGCCTTCCTGGCCGAATCGATTCGCTGGGCCGAATCGATTCGGAATTGGCTCGAATCGATTCAGAAACAGGGCTTTTGAGGGATTGTTTTTCTAAAAAAAAATAATTTCATCCCGTTTTGTTCGAGGTTATCAATCGGGGATCTCTATAGGATATATTTGGAGTATGTTTTGGAGACTTTTAGCGAGTTTCTCTTATAAGAAGTTCTGGAGTCATATTGACTAAATTTGAGGAATAGCGGTTAGAGATTTTTGTATTTTTCTAAGTGGGGAAGCCCACTTTTATTTGGGGTTTTATTTGGTGATAATAACAATTTCACGATTTGAAAATGAGAATAACTTGGAGGGACCGGATCTTAGGATCCAATCCCCAAATGGGATAACTTTAAGGGTTCATAAAATAAATTGAACCATATTATGGATGGAGACAATTCATTTTTAGAAGCGACATGTGAGCTTCAAGTGAGAAATAGTATCAAGTATACTAAGTGGGAAAATGTGTGAGATTTGACGATTAGTATATCTTGAGAGAAATATACTAAACAATGATGTTAATCAAATTGCGCCAATGGGCGTATAATGAAAATGAATATGATGTGCAGGTATACCTTATTTAATGGTATATCTTTATTATGTGGGATGTATGTATACCTTATATGATGGTGTATATACATGTTAAGCATACCCCCTCCTTGCTATCATTGGGAAGTTTCATGCATAGAGCGTGAGCATCCTAACAAATAAAGCAGGGTGTGGATATTCCCCAGGTCATAGTCGTCCTTTGTGGTCAACAAATGACATATGTGATATACACTTATTTATTTTGGGGGTGAGAGGTCGTGGGTATGTGTCGCTCTCACTTGCCGGTTAGGAGCTATGACCGCTTCCCGGACGTTGTGTGCGTGAGTAGATCACGAGGTGCCCCAGTTTTGCTACGTGTATGGGCAACTGGAAGATGATAGCATGTGAGCCTGCGTCCTTCAAGTTATAGCTCGATTGGATGGTTATTATTGCTTGTGCTTGTACTTAGGAATCGAGGGCATAATGGTCCTCAAGGACTAACATTTCCAGGATCAGTGTATCGGGGGGGTTCCTTGTTTGGATTTCGCCTCGACGAGACGTCCCACGCACGAACCACAGTGTAATGTTGGAAATTGGGGATAAGTTAGGCCTTAATGCTCATACTTATATATATATATATATATATATATATCACCTATGCCGACAATCGACAGTGCCAGGAGTAGTGTAACGGGGGGTCCTTATTTGGATTTCGCTTCGGCGAGACGTCCCACGGATGAAATGCCGTGTACTGTTGAGAATTTGGGAATATTAATTAATTAATTAAAATTGGAAAGTAATAAATTGGGTTACATTCATCATGCATCGAGGGCATAATGACCCTCGAGGATCAACACGGTCAGGAGTAGTGTAACGGGGGGTTCCTTGTTCGGATTTCGCCTCGGCGAGACGTCCCACGCACGAAACGCAGTTCCGTGTTGAGAATCGAGAGGAGTTTAGTCCTTAACTCTTGATGCAAATAACTCATTTATAACAATTACTTATATATATTGTTTACATGCCAAATAAGGGCGTAACTAGAATATAAATATTCTAGTAAATGAGAATGTTGATGTATTATGTTGATGTGGTCATGATTGGATCCTGTAACTTTTTATGTTCAACAAATGAACTTTATAAAGATAACTATAACTATTACATTAAAGTTAATGTATATAACTTATAGATTATTGAAATAAGTGTAAATTGGGATATAGGTTAGATGGTTTCACTTAAATACTTCATTTGGGTTTAAGTTAGAATCCTCTTACCTAAATTAGAATCGGGCATCCATTTAGAGATCACGAGCATACATTTAGTGCGCACTTTAGAGGAGAGGTGAGTTGAATTATTATGGAGAGTTCGATTCCACCTTAATCATGTAATAATGCATTTATAATTATTATGCATTTTAATACACTTGCTATAAAATGTTTTTCAAACTCGGGCTCTGACCCGTTTATATTTTCTCCTCCATGTATATATTGTACTGCTTCAGGTGTTACTCCGCAGGGACGCCTTTGATGTTCCTCCATTCAGGATTTGTGGAGCTATGGCCGTAGCGGACTGTTGCGGCACTTTGTTTTAGTCGATTCCTATCTTTGTATATCTAGATTAGGATTCAGTTGTATATTGAGTTAGTATTCAAGTGTTGTAGATTAACACTTTCATATTTCATTTCTCAAATTATTGTATTATATGTTACCCGACAGCATATTCGGGTATTTCATTGTTGAGATTTTGTTGTTCAATGTATTGTACTCTTTCATATTATTGGAGCATGCACATTTCTCTCATCATATATAGATGTATATTGTTGGTTATGTGCATTGTTGGTTTTTTTTTTTTAAATATAAAAGTTTTAATATTTTGACAATTCGCACTTAATGATTTCGGGTAGTTAGCCTTATATTATATAGTATTGTCAGTTGATGTTGAGACTGTGCCATTTGAGATACCTGATTTAATGCAGTATAGGGCTGGCAACCCGTTATTATTTTGAGCGGGTTGTCACAACTAGTTACAGGGTAGGTGACTAAGTGGGTTGTATAGAGAACCATTATGTGTGCACAATAGTTGAGGGTTGAGTCGGTCCTCAAGAGAGTGCGACACTACTTTAATATGAAGAGCATTCATGCATTTTAATTTACTGCAATTTAATTCGCTTCCTAAATATTTTAAAAGTGTTTTAGTTTCTAACCCTTGCTATAAAATATTTTCAAAACCTTTTAGTTGTCTAGCCACAGGGATGCCGTAATTGTTCAATTCCAGGGTTACGCGGCTTTGACATATGTGGAAGTTGCAGATTTTGAATTATTCGCTTCAGTCATTTCATTTCCATTGTACGATGCAGTCAGTATTCTATTTGTTCATGGCGCACTAGTAAATTATTTTGTTCCAGTTAGATGATGTACTCATTTTATTATTCTTGTGGTGTATATTTTTGGATTTGGGCTTTGTAGCAGTGGTTTTCTCGAGAGGGATTGTAATTCTTCATTTTTAGTATTGTTTGATTCAGGGATTGTGTGAATGGTTTATTATATATTTTTTTTGCATGTTGTTTGTGATGTTTAATTAAGAAGATAAAATTTGACACCGTTTCTTTTGAATACTAGGTGGTTAGTATGTTTTAAAAAAAATTCATTAGTGATACGAAGAATGAACCATATGAGATTCCTGTTAAATTTGATATAGGACTAATCACCCGGTACTTTATTGGGCGGGGTGTCATAAAACCCCGTTGGATTCGGATCATATGATGGATCATCATAACTTTAATTTATAATTAAACACATTAGGGTTCAGATCGGATTGTACATTATCCAACCCTGGTTGTAGTGAAGTATAAAATAATAATAATACATAGATTTATTTATAAGTGTTATAATAATTGTGCAATATGTAATTAAAAAAGGTTAAGAATATAATCACTAGATATACAACATTAAAAATTGTAATTATCTTCTATAAAAAAATAAATCGAATTACACTAATCCATATCTGACTTATTTACTACTTGGATAATCGGCTTATGCAAATTCATATTCGAATTAATAACTCACGTTGCAACTAAATTCCAATCCATTTAGAGTCATAACCATTAAGATAAAATACGTATAATTATTTACTAGGTCAGGTGCTGACAAATTCACGATTTACTACTGCACATGTGTCATATTGATCGTTGAAAATGATTGTACCCATTTCGACGAAATGATGTACTATTAAGGTTTCCAAGCAAAAAAAAAAACCCAATAAATGTAGCCAACAAAAAAACTTAGACAAGTCTTCAAGTAATACTATACTATATTCCTGGAAAATCAAAACAAATCATCATTATCCTTTCTTGCAGTTCCAAGCGCGTGATAACTCTTTTAACATTTTTCGTAATCTCCTTTACAATACATGCAATAGATATGCTTACCATCAAAGAAATAAAAATGCATCATACTCAAAACAAGATGCATATAAATCAACGATTAAAGGGAATATGGTTGTACACAAAAGTGAGACTTGCATCTCCCATAAAATTTTATATTCGTCCTCTTGATCATGTGGTGGAGACATGATCCTTCTTCCTCTTCATCATTTTATTTGACACAACTCGATCATACCTCCATTACCAATTCCTAGGATGGAATAACTGTTCGAGAAATATCTAAAGTCTCATATGATAAGGTGACCATCTCCATGTATGTGTAATAAGACATTAAAATTCAGGCATCTAAAAGTGTTTGTTTGGTTTCAAGTTTGTAATTTTTCAACATCTTGCATTCAGGCATGAATAAAATGGATGGATAGCGAGGAGAGTATCTTATGCTTGGTCTTGGAATACCCAATTGGTTATTGTACTATGTGTTCGGAATTTTCAAGCCTCACCTCTTTAGCATAGGCTAAGATCTACCTGATCTTGAACTTTTGGCATTTAAGGTGGAAAATGGGTTAAGTTTTTTTTAAATCTCCTAATGAGATGTTTTTTTTTACATGAAACAATTGTTTGGGATTTAGAAAAACTTAGGGAGACTCGAGAAAATATATTTTTTCATAGAATTAGGACAACACAGGTCAAGATTGCTCTAAAAAAGATGAAAACATGGAAGGCTTTAGTACCAGATGGTATCCCTATTGAGGTTTAGAAGTGCTTAGGGGAGGATGGAGTATCAAGGCTTACCCAATTATTTAATAGAATTTTAATGACTAATAGGATGCCTGATGAGTGGCGAAAAAGTGTTTTAATACCTATTTATAAAAATAAAGGGGACATACAAAGTTGTTCAAATTATCGTGGTATTAAGTTAATGAGACATACGATGAAACTTTGGGACATAATGATTGAATATAGATTGAGATGGAAGACAACTGTATTTGAAAATCAATTTGGGTTTATGCCTGGGAGGTCAACAATAGAAGATATTTAGTTTTTTAGGAGATTAATGGAGAGGTATAAGGAGAAAAAGAAGGATGTTCCTATGATTTTTATATATTTGGAGAAGGCGTATGAAAGGATACCCATAGATATAATATAGTGGGTTCTAAATAAAAGTGAAGTGACTCGTATATATTTTAATATGGTCAAGGATATGTATGATGTTGTGATGACTACAGTAAGAACATCAGTCGGAGAAAGTAGTGAATTTTCAATTACGGTAGGTGTAAATCAGGGTTCAACATTATGTCCTTATCTCTTTGCTCTTGTTAGGGATGAATTGACTGGACAAATACAAGATGAGGTGCCATGGTGTATGCTATTTGCAGATGATATTCGTTTAGTAGATGAGACTAACACGGGGATTAATGCTATGTTGAATTGTAGATAGAAAATTTGCAAATAAGAGTTTTTAAAATAAGCAGAACTAAACCAAAATATGTGGAGTGCAATTTTAATAGTAATATGAGGACAAATGGAGATGTGGTGAAATTGGAGGGTCAAGAGACACCTATAAATGATCATTTTTCTTATTTGGATCGATTATCCAAAAAGATGGAGATATTAGTGATGATGTTACTCATAGGATTAGACCACGATGGGTTAAGAGGAGAAATGATATCGGCGTTTTGTGTCATAGGCGTATACCTTTGAAGTTAAAAGAAATTTTTTATAGGACGGCCATTAGACTCACCATATTATATTGGACAGAGTGTTGGGAAACCAAGAAAAAAAATGAGCAAAAAATGAGTGTGACGGAGATGTGAATGCTAAGATGGATTTGTTGTAAAACTCGAAAGGATAAAATTAAAAATGAATAAATTCGTGAAACGATAAAAGTAGCTCATATGGATGATAAATTAAGGGAAAATCGACTTAGATGGTTTGCACACGTTAAGCGTAGACCAATGGATGCTCCTATAAGGAAGAGTGATTTAGTTAGTATTGATGGTAACACAAGGAGTAGAGGTAGGCCTAAATTGACTTGATGGGATATTATAAAAAATGACATGACGTAATGTGGTTTAACCGAAGATAGTGCACTGGACATAATGGACTAAAAAAATAGGATTCATGTAGCCCACCCCAAATAATTGGGAAAAGGCTTTGCTGAGTTGAGTGATGATCACCTTACCCATGATGAGACTTTGTTCTCTCACATTATTGTTTCCATCTTAAACATCTCTCTCTCAGCTAGCCCAATCGGAGGTCCAAAAATGTAAAGTTGGGTGATATATGCCATTTGTCATCACTATAAACTAAATAAGTTTGATTTCACTAAAATTTTAGTTAATTAATTAATGCATGATACTATAAAGTAGTAATTTAGATATCGCGCCTTAGTGTGATGACAAATGCCATTTGTTGTGACCCCCCGCTCAATATAATAATGGGTGGTCAGCCCTATACTACATTAAATCAGGAACCTCATATGGATCATTCTCAGCATCTACTGATGAAACTAAAATAAATAAGGCTAACTACCCAAAACTATAAAAGCGGATTACAAAATTAAATAAAATATACAATGAATAACAAACCAACAATATAAAACTACAAGAAGAGGTAGAATACACACAAGTACCATGATAAAAGAAAGTGCTAAAATTAAAATGAAATGAGTACACAAAAGGAATTATACTCGAATAAGCTGTCAGGTCACAGACAATACAACAACCATAAGGAAGAAATATAAATAGTTACATATAACTCTTGCGTATAAACCCGATATACAACATGAATCTTGTCTTGATTTTCAAGGAATAAAAAGCAACTAAAATCTAAATTCCTACAATAGTCCGCAACTGGCACGGCTCCCAAGACTCTGGATAGAATAGCATCCGATATCCATGCGGTGGGACACCTGTAGTAAACAATATATATATATACGTATAACAAGAGAGAAATATAAACGGGTCAGAGCCCGAGGTGCAAAAATATTTACAGCAAGTGTATTAACCGTGCATAATAAATATAAATGTAATATTTCATAATTAAAGTGGAGTCTCACTCTCGTGAAACCCAAAACTCACCTCTCATCTATAGCGCGCACCTATTCATGTTCTGGAACCTTAATTAAGCTACCCGATACAATTCAAGGGTAAACTACCTAATAATACGCATGGCCTAGCCCCGCTTGACTTGCCATCCTAACATAACCCAAAAATCCTTTCCATTCTAATCCCACATAAATATATATACACACATATAGGCCTTAGTAGGCTTAGGTTCCCATTATTAGCTTAAACCATTTATAAGTCTTAGTACGTCACACATTAACATTAGGTTTCAATATAAAAGTTTATTATTCAAACAACATACATTCAATTTATAAGGACAAAACTTCTCTACACTCTCAAAAGTGCACTATGTTTCGTGCGTGGGGCATCTCTCAATGCAAAATCCAAACAAGGAACCCCCCCCCCCCGATACATTACTCCTTGACAATGTTGATCGTAGGAATCCATTATGTCATCTACACAAATCCTACTATAACCTACTTAATTTGATTACTATAACTAAGATCATAAATAGAATCTCTATCTAACTCTTTGGGGTCGACGTAACAGCAATTGTCTCTAAGTACGATCTTTCGACCCTGATAAACTAGTACACCAAAATCACCCAAGATGTTCATAATAGAAACTTCATAACACCTTCACCTATAGGATATATCTATATAATAAGGAGTATACTTTTGAAACTATTCCTTAAGTTGATAGTCTAATCAGAGGTGCGGATTTGGCCACATCACTCTCAAATGAAGGGTTGAGATCATTTCCCCCCATTACACTCATTTGCCAAACCCTAGCTGTCATATCTCTCTCTCTCTCTCTCTCTCTCTCTCTCTATCTATCTATCTATCTATCTATCTCTCTCACATTTCGTCTTTCCCCCTTTTAGCAAAAACCCTCCGTTATTCGCTACCTCTCAAGAATCAGCTTCTTCTCCGCCTCCCTGCACCTCCACATACGCCTCTTTTTCTCCATCTCTTACCCATGCGCATGCACACACTTACACACACTGATGCGCAGACACACACACAGCCATCCACATACACACACAAAGACGCACACACGCACACACAATAACAGATTTGAACACTTTTAGGTTTTTTTATTTTTATTTTCACACACAGCAAGATTACGGATTTAAATGCTTTTGTGTTTGGATTTTTTTATTTCGATTTGGGCTTTATTTTTTTATTACGATTTGGGGTTTATACCTTACTAATGCTGATATTTTTTGCTCTCAGGTACCATTGCAGAAGTATTGGGTATTTTTTTTTGTATCTCAGGTACCATTTCACTCTAATTCTCTAACTCTAACTCCATTTTTTTTATTTTTTTATTTTTGTGTTTGGGTATCTCAGATTTTGGGAATATAGTATCTTAGATTTCATGAATGTGTATCTCAGATTTCTCATAAACAAATTTCGTGTATATGTATCTCAAATTTCTCATAAATAGATTTCCTTTTTATTCATTATGAACACAAACATATTAAAGATGCATTGTTCATTAACATGCTATTATATTTGGATGAAATGCAGGATGCTTGATTTGAGGGGTGATGTGAATGTCATGGACCCGAGTTCACATTTGAGGTAAATATCCCATAATCATGTCTTTTATTAGTTGACATTGACAGTTTTTTTAGTTTTTGGTATGAGATTACAAATGAATGTGTTAACATTTGGTCGTAGAAATGTTGAAATGGAAATGTTATCAAATTTTACATTTGAAAGCATTGTTTAATGTAAGTCTGTTAATGTGTAGAACTATTGACAAAATTCATATATGAATGAATGAGGTGCGATACATTATGTCATCATGTCCGAATTGGAAGGCTATAATTTTCTTTTCAATGGTTGTTTAGTTGTCTTATTGTTTTTTTTGTCCCGTCTAAGATTTTTACCAATTATACATCATTTATACTCTATGATATTAGTGCTTTATCATTTGTTATAATCATATTCCTTCCTTTGGGATCATTATTGAAACAAAACTATTCATTTAAAGGTATATGGTTTAGGTTTCTGTATATGTTGGTTTGTTGCTAAATGCTTCTGTTTATTAGTGTATCATTCTTCTCTTAATTGTATCATTCTTCTCTTGATTATTTTGTTGTTATGGATATTTGTATAATTATTTTATTATTTAACCCTCTTTTTTTTGTTAACAAGTTTTGTATCCCATTAACTTCAAATTTTAACCCACCGGCATCCTTTTCCTTTTAAAGTTCACTGAACTCCTTGAAGGTATACAATTTTTAAGTTTTAATGTTTGCAAATTATGTTTTGTGATGTGTGGTTAAGAGTTTTAAGGTTTATACTTTTTAGGTTTTATACCAGCTTTAAGTTTGATACCATTTGAATTGTGAAATCATTTCACAATAATCATTGTTGTGGAATGATTGTGAAGTTAGTCATTTTTTACAATACTCATTGTTGTCTTACTGGACTCAATCGTGGGTAATGATTTTTTAAAATGATTTTTGGTATAGTTTGACAGACCACGCCATGTGTGCTTGCCGACTTTGCACTAGACATCTTATCCCAAACTTATTAATAGAACTATTCTTCCCATTTGTATTCTCATCTCACAACTCATGCACTTTTTCCACATCCCCTAACTATTCTTCCTGTTTGTATCCCCCTCTGCTACATCCCATGTACATCCTTTGCCATACTAACGATCCCATACATTTGGTGTTTAATTCTGTTACTATTGTTTATTAACTTTTAGTATTTTAGACATCCACATCTTCCTAATTAACTGTTAATATTTTATATTACTCCAACGGTGTTTAGTAACTAACTGTTAGTATTCCTAAATAACTTCATTATCTAGCATAGCCACATCTGCATTAGATTGAAGATGGATTGATTAAGTGTTTAGGAACTTCAACGGTGTTTACGGACTGATTTTATAGATTGATATAGATTGAATATAGATTGATTGAGTATAGGAACTGATTTTAATCAGTATCTATACTCAATCAATATATATTCAATTTATATCAATCTATAAAATCAATCCCAAAACACTGTTGGAAGTTCCTAAACACACTCAATTTACTCCAACAGTATGCATATAGATTCATTTGATAGGAATTGCATTATATAGATTGAGTGAATATAGATTGATTGGAACTAATTTTATAGTTTGAATATATGACCTGATTATCTATTAGTATTGTTTATATTACCTAGCATAGCCACATTTGCATTAGATCGAATTTAGATTGATTGAGTGTTTAGGAACTTCAACGTTGTTTACGGAATGATTTTATAAATTGATTGAGTATAGGAACTGATTTTATAGATTGAAAATGTCCACTTTTAGAAAATTATTTCCTATACTCGATCAATCTATATTCCATTTATATTCAATCTATATCAATCTATAAAATCAGTCCCTAAACACCGTTGAAGTTCGTAAACACTCAATTCACTCCAACGGTATGAATGTAGATTGCTTTTATAGGAACTGCATTATATAAATTGATTGGAACTGATTTTTTAGATTGAATATATGAACTGATTATATGCTAGTATTGTTTATATTACCTAGCATAGCCACATCTGCATTAGATTGAATGTAGATTGATCGAGGGTTTTGGAACTTCAACGGTCTTTACGGACTGATTTTATAGATTGATATAGATTGAATAAGATTTATTGAGTTTTGTAAGCGATGTGAATCCCCTGATTTTAAAATCTTTTAAAATGTAATATTTTTTCTTTTTATGAAACAGATGGGAAGCGTAAAAGGTGATGGTTCAGTTAAATACTAAATTTTAATTTCTTCTTTTTCAAATTCAAATTAAAATTAAACCCAAGTGAAAATTAAATAAACACACGCAAATATTAATTTGCACTTAAGCCAATTAATTCAAATCCTAGAGTTTGCCTAAGTCATACTTATCAATAATCCAAAGTTAGGCCAAACCAATTTAATTAATGACTCGAATTAAAGAAACAATTATCCAAATTTAATTAGCACCCAATTAAATTAAGTGTGACACTTAAAACCATTTTTATCTTGAATTACCCTAAGTATGAGTTCTAATTCATTATGCAGGATAAAAATAAATCAATCACACTACGCCGAGATGTACGAGGAAAAACCCACAACGGGAAACAACCTCGGACGGCCCTAGCCACAAATCCACTAAGTACGGAGGTTACAATACAAGATAGAAAGGCTTACAACACACGACTCGATCCCTCTCAAGCCCCGACACTTCTTCATGTAGATACCTCTTCCTAGCGGATAACCTTGGAGCTCCACCGCGATCTCGGAGTCCACCGATCGGACTTTGTATGGTCACCGTCACCCGAACAAGGAGCCTTTCTCCAAGTACAGTAGGTACATGATTTGGGATCTATACAGGTACAGTGCATGAGTTGGACTTGAGAAGGAAGGTTAAGAATGTACCATGACATCCCTTTGTATACTTGATCTACTACAACTGAATTTATTGTTCATTAATAGTGGATATATCCAAGTAACTTAATCGTAAAGCTACAATTGGTTTGGTACAAATTCCTCTTTATTTTTTATTTTAACGGTGTGCATTACAATTCATAATTGAGTCTCTAAATTTGAACTCTTAGAACTTCTCCAAATTGGCTAATTATTTGATTGAGTTCAAATTTTGAGTAGCTTCTTTGATTGTTTATAGCCTGCTGTATGACGTAGAATTTTATCTTCTTTGTTTACAATGATCTTTTTTGTGTCAGACTATCTCGAACATTACTCATGTTTACTTATTCCTTAAAAGTTATACAAGCTTTTTGAACTAATTATGCAGCTTACTCAAAATGTATGTTGGGTTTGTCATTAATTAATTTATTTTTACCTTTTGTTTCGTGAGTGATTAAGGGGCACGCTAAATGAAGAACGCATTTCAGTAACAGGACTTCCCATTTCCCGTGGATAAATTATGGTGTGCAGGTTCATGTGTATCTTGAAGAATACATATATCGGAGTCTTCGTCAATTTGGGTTGGGATTCGTTAACCTAAGAATTAATCTTAATTGCTTGCTAACGGAATTTGGAAAGAGGTGAATTCATCAATTTGACATTGTCTAGGTGTAGCTAAAATGAATCGACACAATATGTTGACCCTGATTTTTGAAATTGAGGGAGAACGTTCAGTCAATAGAGGCTTATTACAATATAAACTCCTAGATGTACGATTTTTTTCTATAAGCCAACCATACCGATTTAACTAAATTACGCTCCTTTATCAGCTTCATGAAATCATGGACATCTCTTAGTTTACTTATTTGATTAGTTTTTATATTGTGAACAATGAAAACTTGCTTGACCATGTAATGGAGTATATAGGTTTTAGATGTTGCTAGAATTATTCAGCTGGGAATAATCAAAATTTTATAGCTTTGTATTATTATTTTAATGATATTTATATAGTCCCGGTTGCATATAATTTGTTACTCTTTCCCTAACTCCAGTTGTTACCTGTTGTCTTTTTTTACTGAGTTTGCTTTCTCGGTATTTCATTCTAAGGGATCGGACTCATATGATGTTATTTATATTTTGGGGTTGGCATTTTAAGTGATAAGAAATTTGGACCTTTGTGAAGTTTCATTGCTTCCTTTGTAGGCATTTTTGTCATCCACATAATTTTAATGGTACTAAGAAAGTGTGGTAATAGCCTTAAAAGTTCACCATTAAGAAGTGTGACTTTTATTTTCTATGCTTCTGTTGAAATTGGATTTATTTAAATTGGTTTGATATGTAGAAAAGTAACATCTTATTCATAATTTCTTATATGTTGATTGGTTATAACTGTGTATATATTCAATTGAGTTGTCACACTGATAATCAAAATCGTTCTCATGTAGTCTTGGAAGTGTTTATATTCAATACCTTGGTTCAATTTTATGTTTAGGTGAAGGTTTGTTGGCGTGTTTGTGGGGGCGTTGTGTTTCAAGTACAAGTACAAATATTGGGCTAAATTTATCATCGTGCCTTCAGGCACGGGCATACCGTAGTATATATATATATATACTCTAATTGTATATACCGAAACAATCATTCATTCCTATAACCACATATATATAACACACATAATGTATACTATGCCAGACACATAACATAACTGTTATAGGATACAAAATAATGCGCCATGCTATCATCTTCCAGGAATGACTCACTTTCTCCCGGGTTACCATCCATCGGACTATTATCACACCGCCATGGTAACAAAATCAATCATAATGAATGGGAAGCGGTCATAGCTCCAAATCGAAAAGTGAGAATGACTCATACCCAAGACTTCTCACCCCCAAAAATTTAAATCACACAAATAATAATAAGGGACAACTATGACCTCGGGATTATACGCACCCTGCTCCTTAAGCCAGGGGCCTCACCCGCAAAGCGCAACCCCCCATGATAGCATGTGCCGGGTATGCTCATAGAATAAGTATATATACCATTCATATAGTATATATATGCAAGCAATCACATCATATGTATAAATCATCACACAAGAAATATACATTCATGACATAATTATAGAATTATTTGAATATATATAAATCTCCATATATATATATATGCATACCCTATCTCCAATCCTTATTCCTCCATCAAGTAAAATAAGGTGGCGAAATGTATACAACTCTCTTAATACTCACTCTTATTACGAAGCATACTTACTCAAAATTGAAGGTATGTAACAATCACTATACATCCCATCTATATCCGAATGCACTTTGATATATCTAATAGTAATCCCGACTATAGGTATTCACATCACTAATAGTCTGCAAACTTCAAGCTTAATCCAAAATTCATTTCCTTACAATCCTTCGCTTGCAACTCACACATCCATCGTACTTATTTTGTGAGTAATCTCACAATATATCCAGCATTATACAAATACTATTTTCATTCTGGATATAAGTATAAACATAGCATAACAGTTGGTAACCTATGAGCTCCATCCTAATTCAATTAGGACCCAAAAATGCCTCGGAACATTTGTCATTACTTGCACTTATATGTATAATAACTATCTCGGCTATAAGAACATACGCCCAACTATTCTAATCGGTAATGTACTAGAACATATACCTTGATGCCATTTGACTTTAAAAGAACATTTGTGAAAAAGGGATTATTTCTACGACTTAAAACTAACTCATGATAGTCCACCACAATTATATTAAGATAATTCGCCTATCTTTCAGTTCCACAATCGTTTCCATACTAAGAGAGGTATAATACTCTCATAATCCATTTCTAACATATGTTTGAATGTCCCTAATCATACTAAGTCTGAAATCCCTTACAATTATAACATAACCCTCCGCTCCAAGTCCATTAAAAAGTCCCCTAAGAATAACACCCAAAAGACAAGGGTTAAGAGAAAATCCCATTCTTGGGCAAAAAATAGAGGACCGATCGACCGGCCTCAGACCCCCGGTCGACTGCAGTTCTAAATTTTGCTTTACAAAGAAAGCAGTAGGATTTTCCTTTAGAGCGCGGTCGACGGGTCCCCTGGGCGCGGTCAACCGGCCATACTAGATGCCTTGGACAATTTCCATTTTTAAACGAAACAAAACTTTTCAAAAACCAATAATTTCATTTTCAAACCACAAATTTTCAAACCAAACATGTTCCTAACATCAATACGCATCCTACATCTCATCCCATCAATTTATATATCATCAATCCCATGTATAAACATCCAATTCAGTTTTAGTCCCAAAAATCTAGGTCTCGACATATAAGCCCAAAATCCATTTCCTTTATCCACAAATTTTGAAATTAAATACAAAAATGAATTATTTAGCAAGATTAAGCACTTGCCTCGAAGTTGTAGAGGTTGAATCATCCTCGTGATCGCGTTATGGCCGAAAATCTCCAAGCTTCTCCTCTATCTTCTTCCTTTCTTTTTCTTTTTCTTTTTCTATTTCTTTCTCTTACTCTCTTTCTCTCAAATGAGGTTGACTGAATTCGTAAGCCTCTCAAACCTTTAAAACATAAGTCCCAGTTTTAAATGATAAAACACACTTTAAATGACTTGTTTACACCAATTCGAGTCAAACTTGCTTAAAAATATTCCAAAACCGAAATAAAACCCAAGGACAGTCATTTTGACTATCTCGGTCAATCCGGAATCTACCGCACACTCAGAATCGTCATCCGAACTACTTTATAATGTCCTCAATTTTTAACCTCAATTTCCAAATTTTAAAAATTCTCCAATTAAATAAATTTCATTTATCCCAAAATTTTTAATTTCTCAGTCCAAAATCATGGGGTGCTACATTTGCCCAACCTCTTTATATATGGGGGTAAGTCAACCGACATATACAGTTAAGAGAGAGACTTGTGCACTGGGTTGAACCTTTTTACTATAGAATGTTAATCTATGTTTAGGTCATATATATGTAACACGTCTTTAAATTTTAAAAAGAGGTTAGACAAACAATTAACGAAAATAATATTATTTAATAAAATGCGTAATAAATTGCGATTGATCAAGAACATTTTTGTGACACCCCGCCTGATTAATTATCGGGTGATAAGAACTTTATTAAATTATAATACGATTTACAAAATAGTCCATTCTTAGCATCACTGTCGAAAACCAAATTAATTACTTATCACCTATTAGTTAATTAAACTGAAACCAAATTTTATCTTGCATTAAACATAAAATTAATAACATGTGGAAATACTGAATCACAACATTAAAAGAAAACTAGAGTCTAAAACATCTCAAACAAATAAATAAAGTCTTGTCGAAAAACCATCGGCTAAAAATACTAAACCAGAATAATAAATCTAACAGATAAGAAAATCTGGGTACAAGTCTAACACTGAAATATTAAATGAATAAAGTCTCAAATGGGGCCAAGATGCCCAAACTGAAATACCGAAAGAAACCCCTATGTTAAGAATGAAATGATAGATTCACATAGTCAAAACTCTATAAGCCTCCACAGCGTTGTAGCTATATGTTCCTCGAAATAATTGTTAGGTCTGGCATCCTTGTGGTTGGACACCTAAAAGGTATTGAAAATATTTTATAGCAAGGCTTCGCACCGAAAACATTTTGAAAATATTTTGCAAAGAATTTATCACTATTTAAAATCAGCTATTGATTACACATGTTATGTTCAGGTACACTGACTTGAGTTTCCTCACCTCTCAACTATTCTTCACACCTAACGTCTCTACTTAACCCACCTAGCTATTCTACCCAATCTAACTAGACTTAAGTATTTCTCATTGTGAACACGTCTCTGATCCTGTACCGCCCATATAGTACTTTACCTGACAGTTATTGTTTCTTATACGTTATAAGAGTTGAAATTAGCATTTCACTTATATTCTCATCTAGTCAATTAATTAAGTTTCACTAATTAATTAATTCTTTAGATACACACTACCTATCAGTCTACTGTCACACATAAGTAGAATATATATATATATATATATATATATATATACTAGCGTATGCCCGTGCCTGAAGCCACGATGAAATTTTCCAAAGTTCATAATCGCGAAACGGCAACATTTTTTCAAAGTATGTAATAGCGAAACGCAAAAATTTTGAAGTGTAATTTTAAACAATGTCAAATAGTCCAATAACATTCAAATAGTCTAGATTCATCAAATAAATTCACATATAATACGAAATATACAACAATCATCCATCGAATTCACATTGTCTAAAAAAAAGTGTCAAATTTTTTAAAAAATGGGTTATAATCTCCTTTGTTTATTGGACTATCCACCCTACTTAAGGGGTAACAACAAATCCAACAAAAAAAATCCCAAATTCGGAGATGGGAGCTAGAATGCAGGGAAAGGAGTATGTGGGACTTCCTCAAAATGTTTGTGCCATGGTGCTTCTGGGTTAGGTGCTACTACTGCTGTCTTCCCATCCTTCTTCCCACCTCTGGCCATTATCACTCTCCCTCTTGGTTTTTTCTGTACGATTTGACAAACAGTAAACATATTTAATCAGTTTCTCGAACAAAGATACAGTCACATAAGTAAATATACAATCACATCCAAATTGTCTAAATTCGAGATTAATTCAGCTGGATCCAATTGGATTACCTCTTTTATACAAAAATGCAGTTTCGAGTTTGATCCCATCATATTTGGTCTAAAAATAAAACAAACAACAATATTAGGAAAAAGGAACTATTTGAACCAATGTATTACACCCAAGAAGTGTTATTGCGTCTACTATAAACCACAAATCTCTATAAAATAGAACTCAAAATAAAGATATACATAAACGAAAATCTAAAACACTAAATAAGAGCTGTGAAAATAATGTGCACGTGTGTGCGCGTGTGTGCATGTGAGTGGGGAAGGGGGGAGGGTACGGGGCAGGGTGCGGGTGTGTGCATGTTCACGTGTTTGCGTGTATGCATATATGGATATGTATATATGCCAGTGCATATATGTAGTGCGCATTTGTACGTGTTTGTGTGTGTTTGTGTGCGCGTGTGTTTGTGTGTGAGTGGGGAAGGGGGAGGGGACGGGAAGGGGGCACGTGTGTGCGTGGGGAAGGAGGAGGGGACGGGGCAGGGGGCGCGTGTATGCATATATGCTAGTGCATATATGAAATGCGAGTGTGTTTGTGTGTGCGTGTATGTTTGTGTGTGTGTTTGTGTGCGCGTGTGTGAGTGGGAAAGGGGGAGGGGATGGGAAGGGGGTGCGTGTCTGCATGTTTGTGTGTGTTTGTGTGCGCATGTGAGTGGGGAAGGGGGAGGGGACGGGGGAGGGGGCGTGTGTGTGCGTGTGCGTGTGCGTGTGTGAGTGGGGAAGGGTGGAGGGGACAGGGAAAGGGGCGCGTGTGTGCGTGTATGCATATATGTAGTGCATATACACGTATGCATATATGTCAGTGCATATATGTAGTGCAAGTGTGCGTGTGTTTATGTGTGTGTTCATGTGCGCATGTGTGAGTGGGAAAGGGTGGAGGGGATGGGCAGGGGGTATGTGTGTCCGTGTGTACATTTTTGTGTGTGTTTATGTGCGCGTGTGAGTGGGGAAGGGAGGAGGGGATGGGGCAGGGGGCGCGTGTGTGCGTGTCTGCGTGTACGCGTGTGTGCATGTGTGAGTTGGGAAGGGGGAGGGGATGGGGCATGGGGCTCATGTGTACGTGTGTGTGGGGCATGAAAGCCGCCAGTGCTAAAAATGGTAGCAATAAGAGAGGAATGCATCCGCATTTGCCCTCGAAAAGCCCATGTTGATAAAATCCACAAAAGCCCATGTTGCCAACTGAAACACACACACACAAAGTAGAAGCAAGTAGATTGCTCTAGACTTAATGTGTAGCAGCAGGTAGATTGCTCTGACCTCCATCCTTGACCCACAACATTGTGTTTGTTCGCCCCGCCTCAGTGACTATTAGATTGTGTTGTATCCCGTTTATTGGGCTTTTTACGGGGCTTTCATGCCCTATAATTTTTCTTTTTGTTTCTTTAAGATAACGCTTAGTTTGAAGTCTGGAGGCACCTAAAACGTGGAACTAATTAGACACACAACTAACAACTTAAAATGACAATTGAAGATCATAATACAATGGTGTCCATTCTATAAAGAAGTAATCAAACAGACACAAATGCTTATATATATCAGGATTATCAGAAAAATGAACTAAACTCAGCTTGACTTGAGACACGAATGCTTTTCTAATTAATTGATAAATCTCTTATGAACTAATAACACAAAAATTAAAAGACGATGGTCCATCTAAAGGAGATGAAACAATGATGAATGCTAGTAAAAAATCAATACATAGCATATATGTTAAGATAATAAACACATGATAAAGTGTAAGAATAACATCAATTACAACAAATATGAGAATATACCATCATTTGTTGCCATATCGAAAGAAGTTGAAGGAGATTTCTCACTCATGCTCCCATCAACATTTGAGACTGCTTCAATTGAGCCACTGTTGTCTGCATTATACTTGGGAAGATGCTTCTTCCTGATCTGCCACTGCATATAAAATGGCGATAATGCATGGCAGACAACATCAAATATCAAAACCACTGACATATGTAAATTCACATCACGATAAAGATACATCGAATGTCAAGAATGTAGTACAAAGCATGTAAATCAAGAATGTAATGCAGTTGCTTCTTCTCTTTTTCTAATAAAATAGTATATGTAATTTCCTAACAAATTGCAATATTGAAGTCCAAAATCTCAATGCTACATAAGAATTTGAAACTACCTGTTTGAACTACCTGCTTATTAATATTAATAATGGGTACAAAAATATGCAATATAAAATTAAGTACAATAAAAACATGATTATGCATAAACCAACTAAAAATAAGAGCACTCCCTGTGCTCCTTAAGTTATAAAGCATAACTTTAGCACATCCAAATTCAGGTACCTCTTTCACTATGGCATTCCCTACATAAACAAACTGAAAATATTAACACATAACTTTAATGCAACCTACACATAAGGTGTCACCCCAACATCCATGAAACTGATAGTAGACATGGGAAGAATGGGCATTTTTTTCAAAATAAACACGGGATTTCGAACACCCAAAGATATTTGAACACCCAAAAAATTGATTTATCAGTGTGGAGAGTTGAACACCCAAATGAAATTATGTCCATTTCCCTAAGAGTTATTGATATCCCTCCTTATGATCAGAACCATAATGTCGATCATTTGTATGCTCCTGATCGGTATGTGCTCCCTACAATATAGGTCATGTCACGTTCTTTTTTTATGAGCATTTCGTGATTTGACTCCGGTGCATCCCAACACAACCGCACGAACCATATGAGATATTTCCAAAATTTCGAAACAATGAAACATAATATTAAATTGAATATATTCAAATAAAAGATATAAAGCTCATTTTATATCGAAGTCCTTAAAAAGTGTCTTTGAATACGTAATTTAGCTTCTATTTGCCTTGATCGATCACGGGTGGGAGAACCGGTCGATCGCGTCTGGACGGCCGATCAACCGCGAGATGCGAAATTACCTTGGAGCTGGGGCAGAGCTCTATGTATTAACAAACTTGTCGACCGTGGCTTGGGTTCGGTCGACCGCGACCACAAAAAAAAATTAGACCTGCTTATTTTTGTAAGCCAAAACCTGTTCATCCACTCTTTTGTATAGCCAATACCTTCTTAGAATTAAATGACACAGAATATAAAAGTTGAAACGCTTATAGAATTATAACATTCAGCCTCAGAATGTAATCTCACATGATATTATAATGAGTATGTTTAATATCCTTAATCGCAATGCCTTGTCATGGAAACTGCCAAACCTAGACAAAGAATAAAAATAAATCAGAACACAAATAGGGAAATGAACGTTTTTAGAGGTAGAAATTGTAAAGGTCATTATAAATTCAAATCAAAATGTATCATGAGGCAAATGCTCCAACCAAGTGTTGATTAGTTAATTATTCCGCTCAGCTAGGACTCGAAGTTACACAACTCTGCGGGTGGATGTCTAGCATAGCCTCAAGCACTGCCACCGCCCTGATTTCCGTACCCTGCATTATTCATGGAAGGTTGCATCCACTGACATGCTCCAAGAAGATTAGAGTAGTCAGCGCATGCCCAAGCAGATTCGAGCAATCAGTGCATGCCCACAGTCAGCAGACAACGCACGCCTCATGACTCTTCAGTCTAATAATAACAAATGAGTGGAGGACCGACGAATCCGAACCTTCCTAAAATAAGTATCATCAAATATTTGAATAAATGGAAGAATAATTCACAAAACCATCAATTAATAAAAAGTTATCAAAAACTCCATGTTCGTTAGTGAAATTGTCGTGTTTAGATCTTTAACAACCATTCCAAAAGTAGACTCGCATTGATGAAGATGGATGACTTAAAGACACACATAAGTGAGGGAAGGAAAATGTGATCGTAAACAAAAGACAAATAAGAAACAGTATCGATTCCCTATTTTCCCCATGTATAAATAAAACAACTTATAAATTAGAAAACGGTATAAATCATCACATGGAGTTTTCGTATGTAAACAAAAGAAAACGATTCACTTACGTAATCGAAAAATAAGGTCGAACTTTGAATTCGAAAGATGAAACATGATCTCTAACCACAAATCGCCCATCCTCAACTCGAAGAACAAAAAGAAAACCCTCTCAACTCTGAAAGAAACAAAGAGTGTATGCATACCTTAAATGGCATACATGCTGCTGTTGTAAATGCACACAACTAAAAAGATTTGATTGCCCATACATGCTGCTATAAATGCATATTACATATGCATAATGTATGCTGCATACCTTAAATGGTATACCATAAGTTCGCTGCAGTATATATGTATGTATGTAAGTTCACTGCAGTATATAAGTTCGCTGCAGTATATATGTATATATAAAAGAGAAAAACGGTGCGGTTAAAGTATATATATAACAAATATTACTACAACAATTCAAAAAATATGAAACAGATGAATATAAGCATTGCAACATCTATTTGTGCATACTCTAATAGTGCGCAATGCAATACACATACTATTTGTTACGTACTATATATAGATATTGATATAGGTACGTCATACAGGAAATCTAAAACATTTTGTATAGTTCAGGGGAAGCTAGAATGAAAAAATTTAGTACTTACGGATCCAAATAACATTGGGAACAACTGATGCAGCAAGAAATACGCAGCCAAAGAATTTGGTAAGGCCTAATGTCGAATTCCAGTGCGACTCAAGTTGGGGACGCCCGATGCATCTGATCCAGCACTCATCAAAATGTATGCACACCCATGATCAGCTGGAAAGATAAGACATGTCTTCATGACCAAAGAATACCACAACTTAAAACTAACTTGCATTTATTATATTTGGAAAGAAAACCTATCTTGCATTTTTTAGATTTGAAAGGAATTGGGATGCAGCTATCAAAATGTCTATTCTAACAACAAATTGAAAAAGGAAAAAATAAATCCTATTCTATTAACAAATTGAATGTGTAGAACAAAATTGAATATGGAATATAATTGAATATAAGAATATAAAAACTTTAGTATTACTTCTTGTTGAAGACGCAACGTATGCGTATTTTTTATACATGATGATGAATACGCATACGTTGTTGAATACACAAATTTGTTTATTCAATGTATGTGTATTATATATCAATAACTAATATATATAAAGCATCCTATGCCTTGTCATTTTTTTCGCGTAACCTGCAACCAAGTTAATTGCACCTTAGAATGGCCCGAGGATGAAATTTACATAAATTAGTCATAGACAAATTGAAAACATATCTTTAATAGGAGTGTAAATATTATTGATAGGGATATGAATATAGAAGGAAGTAAAAATCATCGGAGCATTTACATTAGGCCAGTGACCCTAAAACATAAGGCCAACATGTTTTCAAAAGAAAAATCAATGTAAAAATGATTTTTCATATAAATATGATTATATGATTTTTTATTAATATAATTAATAACCAAAAAAATGAATGGGAATGTTTGGATTCGAAGACTGATTAAGAAGTAAGAAATTCTTTCATGTGCGAACTATTAAGTTCAAAAGACAAACCCTCATTTCAATCATCATCCGAAATCATACCTAACATGAATAATAGAATAATTTGAGGCCAGATATATACAAATCGTGTAACTTAAGAGATTGAGAACCCAACATCAAACCATCTTTAAACCTTTGAGTCCTTTACACACACGTATGTAGTTTACTACAACACCGTTAGCGAGTGGATGACTCGAGAACAGTGCAAATGTTGATGTATGTAGATTTGGATTCCTAACAAATATAACCAAATTTGGATTCCCAACAAATATAACCCAACCTTTAGGTCGGCTTTGGATTCCCAACAAATATAAAAAAAAAAATTATACATGAGTACCCAAAAATTAGGAACACAAACACATGTATCCTACTGGAAGATTCATAGAGAAACATACATAAAATCTTTGAACCCAGAAACATAAACTATAACAGTTCCAAAAACCTACAAATTTTAATAAAAATCAACGCAACTTAAAACACCATACCTTTCGTGTAACAACTCTAAATAGAAAATCAGCCCTTAAGCATTAATAAATCGCTGCTGATGCAAAATTGAAAACACCATACCTTCCGTGTAACAACTCTAAACAGCAAATCAACCCTGAAAGCATTAATAAATCGCTGTAGATGCAAAATCAAGGTTGAAAGATAAATATTATACCAAAAATCCATGTGAAAAGAGAGTACCTTCTTTGATGATACAAAGATGAAAGAGATGGCGAGCTGTAGTGGACGACGGGCGAGTGAGGGAAAGAATGAAGGCAACGGGGGTGAGCGAGGGAGATATCGAGAATGAGAGAGAGGGTTGTTTGGGTAAAGTGAGAGTGTGTTACCAAAATGCCCAATTTTTGAATTAAGGTGTAAGTTTGAGAGGTAGAAAAAGGGGGGGAAGCCAAATATTTGAGGGGTAGAGTTGTAAAAAGAAATGGAATGTGATCTAAAACATTAAAATGTGTAAAAATATGTGAGTAGGTAGCATACCGTTAAAAATGTGTACATTTTCAAAAACCAAGGTAACTTATTATATATATATATATATATATATATCACTAATATATATCATTATAGTGTCTCTTAAAAGGATCACCGCGAAATATGGGCATACTCTGCAATCAGTCCGAGTACCTCTTGTACTAAATAGTGACTATTGGTTTAGTATGTCTCCTCGGACCAAAAAATCAAATAACAAGCAATGCAGGCGAACATAAATCAAATAACAAGCAATGGAGGCGAACATAGTTCTAAACCTTTAGGCTATGCACATAGCTAACGTACCAAAATGACATGTCATACATACTAATACATGACACATAGTGATCCGCTCTAGGTCCTATGTTTTGGGACACAAATCCAGACCTCCCTTGAATCGGTAAGGTGGGATGGCCCACTGCACGAGAACCACCATGAGAACAACCAGCGTAGGTATGTTAACATAAGTCATCAATCATGTAATAGACACACACACACAGCCTATATATATTCAGTAGGTATTCACACCACGTAATTATCATCATTTCTACGTAGAATATATCACTGCAATACTCAATGTTCATTCAATTTACGATTATTCTCACTATCGCGTCTTATGCATTATTATTCTCTACTCTAAGGTTCCTAGTTACCCCTTGTTTTATTTAAGTATCTTAGTATTTCTTACCCTATCGGTTCATGCCAGAATCTCACTCACGCTTTCCCATAATTACATTCTCATTCTCACGAACAAATTACATTATCGTTAACCCCCTTGAATCATCGTCTTAATTCTATAGATAAGACTTAATCCCTTATCCCTATCAAGGCCTACTGCAATATAATGAATCCCTTATTATATTCTACCAATATCCCAAAAATTTTCCCAATGGAAATTTAGGAGTTCTAGGGTTAAAAAGGTAATTTTTATATTTTTCTCGAAATCGAACCGGTTCGCCCGTCTTCAGACCGTCTTCTCCATTGCGCAAATGCGTTTTTCACCATTAACACTCATATAACTTACATATTTCTTCACCAAATTTGAAACTAATTGTCCCTACTCAAAATATTACAATTTTCATGCAAGAAGGGACTGAAACATCTAACCATCAAAACCCTATGTTTTATTTTCTTCCACCATTATACATCAAAAAAACTGATTTAATTCATGGATAATAACACAAAAATCTCTAACTTATCATCCTCTTCTGATATCAAATCATTGCACATGCAATTCTTACCCAAACATTTGTTTAAATCATTCTTTTCTTCTAAGAATTATTACTTTAATCAAATTATGAGGAAACCCTAGTCACATGTGTACTATAACTACAAATAACTTGTATATAAACACTTGCCTTTGATCATTAGGGTCTGATTTCATGGCTTGGTGATGGATTTAATTGTCTTATCTATCAATCCTCACTCCAAGATTGTTTGGGGTGCAAGATTTGGATGAAAACCTCCAAGGACTCTCTCATTTTGTTCTCAAATGGACTCTCATTGTATTTAGAATTTCTAACCCTAGACCCTCTTATCTAACATCTGATAAAGGACTTAGAAATTCTTAGTTCTCCTTACACTTATTTTTCAAATGACTAAAATGCCCATATAAGGTGACGGTTTAGCCTAAAAATGCCAGAGGACCCAATCGATACCCCTGGGTATATTATTTTGACTTTTTCGACCCTTTCAGAGTCATTCGTGACCTCAAAATCATCACCTGGACCATTCTATACAGTTTTATTATCTCAACCTCAATTAGTCTATACGTGACTATCAGTTGAGATAAAATTTAATTATGCCAATATCACTCACTATTATGCGTAATAATGTCCATACGTTATTTACTATTCTCTTAGTAAATTAAATTCATAATATTAATTATTATCTCACTCCTCATTAATATGTAATAAGCACATTTTTACTCAATTCAATTAAATAACTTCTCTCACGTAATTTAAAATAACACTAATTAATTTTGGAAGTAATTAAATTCAAATATGTAGAAACATGGGTATTACATACTTCGCCCCTTAAAGGGAATTTCGTCCTCGAAATTAGGTCATTCATGTGGTGAATAAATCTTGATATTGCTCTTACATGTCATCCTCATGCTCCCAAGGAGACTCATCAACAATGTGGTGTCCCCAATGAACTCTGACGAGTGGAACAACCTTGGACCACAACATACACTCACTACAATCCAGAATAGTCACGGGCCTCTTCTCGTATGAGACGTTTGGCTGCAAGTCAATCTCCTCGAGCAGAACGTGCCAGAAAGATATCTCGGTCCTCCTATACTTCTTCAATGATGCTATATGGAACACATCGTGTATCCGCTGAAGGTTCTCAAGTAAACCTAATCTACAAGCTACTGATCCCACTCTTTTAATAATCGAGAAAGACCCATATATCTAAGCCTTAGCTTCCCTTTCTTGTGAAATCTCATGACCCCTTCATGGGAAAAATGCAAACCAACACCTGGCCCCTAACATCTAACATCATGTTCCTACGGTTAGCATCAGCATAATTTTTCTTCCTATCATGATCAATTCGAATATGTCCCCAAATTAGCTCAATCTTGGCAATAATCTCCTATATAATCTCTGGCCCTAAAAAATTATGATCCCCCACCTCTAACTAGTAAGCGGGCGAACGACATGGTCCCCCATACAATGCCTCAAACGGTGCTATGGCGATAGTGAATTGGTAAGAGTTACTATACACAAACATTACTAAGGGAAGGTATTGCTCCCTTCCTCCCCTGAAGTCCAGAATGCACATCCTCAACAATTCCCCCAGCATCTGATTAACCCTCTCAGTCTTCCCGTCTGTCTGTGGATGACAAGCCGTACTCAACCGCAAGTTTGTACCCATGGCCTCCTAAAATCACTGCCAGAAGTGAGACACAAAAATCTTATCTCTATTAGACATAATGTTAATTGGCAACCCATGCATCTTAACTATCTCCACAATGAAAAATTGCACGTACTGATTCATCTCATAGTGTGTGTGGACCGGTAAGAAGTGGGCTACTTGGTTAACCAATCCACTATTACCCAAATGGAATCATGACCCCTTTGCGATGTCAAGAGCTCTATGATTAAATCCATCAAAATTATCTCCCACTTCAACACTGGAATCTCTAAAGCCTGGTGATTCCCTGAAGGTCTCTGATGGTCAACCTTCATAAGATAACAAGTAACACACTTCGAGAGAAACTCTGCTATGTTACTATTCATTCCTATCCACCATTCCTATCTCCTCATATCCCGGTGCATCTTATCGCCACTAAAATGTACCACAAACCTTGAACTATGGGACTCAGTCATCATAACATGCCTCAAACCCTCATCCTCGGGCACAATAAGTCTCCCATTAAAACATAAACCTCCCTCAGAGTTGATTGAGTAAGACTCTGCACCCTCAGCTAATAACTGCCACACCCTATCTTGACAGAAATGATCCTCTAGCCACAATTTCACTACTCGCATCACAATCTCAGGAGTGAGAGATAACACTGCCATAAACGCTCTGGCGACCTCTTCATTATGTCGAAGCTCACACCACTTCTATTTCTATACCTCCACTAAATATCCAGTAGGTCTTCGTCTCAACGTTTATGCTACCACATTAACCTTACTAGGATGATACTATATATCAAACTGGAAATCCTTCATGAATTCTAGCCACCGCCTCTGCCTTATGTTCAGATCCTTCTATGTGAAGAGATACTGAAGTGACTTATGGTCCGTGAAAAATGTAAACTGCTCCCCCAACAGATAGTACCTCCATATCCTCAGGGCAAATACCACCACTACTAACTTAAAGTTATGGGTGGGGTAATTCTTCTCATGGTGCTTAAGGTTTCGAGATGAATAAGTTATAGCCCTCTCCTCATGATGAAATACACCCCAAAGTCCCTACAATGATGCATTAGTGTAAATCCGATACTCCACCCCACTTTTAGGCAATGAAAGCACTGGTACTGACGTCAACTTGTCCTTCACCTCATCGAAGGCTAGCTAACATTTGTCACTCCACACAAACGTTACCCCTTATGAGTCAGGTTCATCAATGGACCTGTAATATTCAAAAATCAATTAATGATGCGATGATAATACCCGACCAGACATAATAATGTACGAATCTCCATCGGTTTCATGGGCTATCCCCACTCCCTCACCATAGATACCTTACTTGGATCCACTACAATACCCCTTTCCGATATGATGTATCCGAGAAACTAAACCTCCCATAGAAAAAATCCACACTTCCTAAATTTTCCATATAATTAACGATCACGACGTGTCTGCAAGACCCTACGCAGGTGTTCTGCGTGCTTTTCTTTGATATGAGACTAAACCAGAATGTCATCTATAAACACGATCATGAACTGGTCTAGTAACTCCTTGACTACTCTATTCATGAGATCTATAAACACTGTTGGTGCATTGGTGAGCCCAAACGGCATGACCAAAACTCGTATGACCAGTACCATGATGGGAAAGCGGTATTGGGAACATCCTCCTCCCTAATACATAGCAGGTGATAACCCAATCTCAAATCAATTTTGAGAAGTACGCAACCCCTCTCAACTGAATAATAGGTCATATATCATCATCAACGGATATTTATTCCATATCATGACCTTGTTTAGCTCGATGTAATCCACACACAAACGGAGTGAACCGTCCCTTTCTTTCACAAATAACACCGGTGCACCCCAAGGAGATGTGCCCCACCGAATGAAACATTGACCTAAGAGATACTGAATATGCTATCTTCACTTAAGCATATTTGAAAGGTCCATGCGATAGGGTGATCAGGAAATTGGTCTAATACTCGATTTTAAGTCGATTACAAACTTGGTTTCCCGAATGGATGGTAACCCGAGTATCTCCTAGAATACATCCTCAAAATATCTCACAACTGGGATTGAGTCTAATGGAATCACTACATCCTGTGAGGTCTCTTCATCAATGTAGTATAAGTGTGTGCGCAACCCTCCTTCAGGAAGAGGCATCGCCACAAGGAACATCTATTATCCGGAAATGGAAAACACAAGGGTCCTCTTATAGCAATCTACCATCACCCTATATACTTCCAACCATTCCATACACAGAATCACATCGTACCATTCCATGTGTAATAGTAGAAGGTTTGTCACTAAGCTCAGTCTCCCTACAAGGATATTGACTCCTCTACAAATCGAATGTATTAGTGAACCACTACCCATCGATGACTCTACACACATAAGGAGGCTACCGACACTCTCTAATAAATCGACAACTCTTGAAAATCTGGTCTTAATAAACAATTATGGAGTTAAGGAAACTACTACTTATTTAGGCCCTACTTATTTAGCCCCTAAAGTCGGTACTCTCTTTGCCTGCATCTATTGGCATTATTCACTTATCGATAATGCTGCCGCTGATGACTGACTGTCTGCTATTGGGGTGTCATGCTGGAACCACTCCCATTGTCATTTCCCTACTGGATAGGCTCTCCACCTCTCTTGCTCCCCTTCACATGGAAGCAATGATCCTTACAGTGTACAAGAGCGGCATTGACGACATCTGTATGTGTCACTAATTCTGGGTTATCGATCAAATGTTACTTGATCTTCCACGCCAACCCATACATAAACTTTGCCTTCTCTCTCTCATCATTGATCACCTCATCTGGGATATAATTAGCTAGACGGGTGAACTCCTCCTCGGAATCAACTACCGATCGGTCACCCTGTGCTATTTCCCCAAACTTCTTTCGCATCTCTGACTCGACTACATGCAGAAAGTATTTGTTGTCAAACTGTGCCCAAAACTCGGTAATGGTCATCATATCTCTCGCCTCAATGGTGGTTACCGATTCCCATAAATGTAAGGCTACTCTAGCCAGCCTAAAAGTAGATAACATCGGTTTTTATGTCTCATTACACTCCACCATGCGCATATGGCTCTTAATATTCTTCTTCCACCACATCAGAACTACAGTGAAATTAGGGTGGGTGGCCTTCTGGAAGGTCTCAGTGACTCTCTGCCATGTAGATGGTACTGACTGGGCCTAGATTATGGGTGCCACTGGCGATGGTGTCTGGAGCTGAGGGAAATGAGCTGCCATAGCTCTCATAGCTGTGTCGATCACCAGGGCCACTATCACTGCAACATGTGCTGTCTAAATGATCGATGGTGGTGGCCATGGTGGAGGTACATGTGGATCCTGATGATCCTGCCTCGTCTCATCCCTGACCCCTAGCTTCTTCACTCACTGTCTACTCGAAAGCATCTGAAAACAGATTGAATTATTTGTGTACACAGTTCATACAAAATTTAATTACAGAAGCACTATATCTCAAACACATGAAGATAAAGGCAACAATCCTAATAATTGGTCTCTATAGAAAAAAAAAGATACACTGAAAATGTAATAAGCCATACAGATCCTATGGACACTAGAACTTGATGCTCTGATACTATCTGTGACACCCCGCCAAATTAAATACCGGGTGATCAGACCTTTATTAAAGTAAAACATGATTTACTAAATGGTCCATTATTAGCATCACCGTCGAAAACCAATTGATTACTAATCACGTATTAGTTAATTACTTCAGTGCCAAATTTTATTTAACATTAAACATACAATTTATAATATGCGAAAAAATTGAATCACAACATTCACATAAAACTAGAGTCCAAACCATTTCAAATAAATAAAGCCTCGCCGGATAACCATCGGCTAAAAATCCCAAACCAGAATAATAAATGTAACAGATAAGAAAATTTGGATACAAGTTTGAAACTGAAATATTAAATGAACAAAGTTTCAAATGGGGCTAACATGCCCAAACTGAAATACTTCAACAAGCCCATATGCTAGGAATAAAATGATAGATGCGCCTAGTCAAACCTCCTAAGTGCTACAACTATACGTCCTTAGAAAGAATCGTGAGGTCTGGCATCCTTGTGGCTGGACACCTAAAAGGTTTTGAAAAGATTTTATAACCAGGGTTAGTATCTAAAACATTTTGAAAATATTTTGCAAGTATTTATCAAACTTTAAAATCAGTTATTGATTACACATGTACACTCACTTGAATTTTCTCACCTCTCAACTATTGTGCATGCCTAACGTCTCTACTTATCCCACCTAGCTATTTTACCCAAGATAACTAGACTTAAGTATTTCTCATTGTGAACATGTCTCTGATCTCGTACTTCCCATACATTACTTTACTTGATTGTTAACATTTCTCATGCGTTATAAGATTTAAAATTACCATTTCACTTATATTATCATCTAATTAATTAATTAAGTTTGACTACTTAATTCATTCTTTAGATACACACTATCTAACATTCTCATATCACATGTATGTAAAATATTCACATTTATATATATATATATATATATATATATTTTTTTTTTTCTCACTAATATATATCATTACAGTGTCTCTCATGAGTACCAGCGTGAAATATGGGCATACTCTACTATCAGTCAAAGTACCTCTCGTACTAAATGGGGACTATTGGTTTGGTATGTCTCCTAGAACACAAAAATCATATAACAAGAAATGGAGGCAAACATAGTTCTAAGCCTTTGGGCTATGCACATACCTAACATACCCAAATGACATGTCGGACACACTAATACCCGACACATAGTGAGCCTCTATAAGTATTATGTTTTGGGTCACAAATAGAAACCTCCCAGGAATAGGCAAGGAGGGATCGTCAATTACACGGGAACCTATGTGTTATCATGAAGCGTAGATATGCTAACATAAGTCATCAATCCTATAATAGGTACACACACAACCTATATATATTCAGTAGGTATTCACACCACCTACTTATCATCATTTGTTCGTAGCGTATATCACTCCAATGCTCACCGTACATTCAATTTATGATTATTCTCACTATTGCATCTTATGGAGTATTATTCTTTACTCTAGGAGACCCCTTCTTTTATTTTAGTAACTAAGTCTTACTTACCCTACTATCTCATGCCACAAGCTCACTCACTCTTTCTCCTAATTACATTCTCATTATCGCTAATAAATTAAATTATCATTAACCCCGTTTAATCAGCCTCTTAATTCTCTCTATAAGACTTAATCCCTTAACCCTATCAATGCCTAATACAATATAATAAATCACTTATTGTATTCTAGGGAATGAGTATTATTTCATAGAATTTTCTCTTAATACGATAAACCCATTTGATTCCAATGATATTCGAGGAGGGTGAGGGTGTAACTAGGGAAAGAGTATTATTTTAGAGAATGGCATGAAATTCAATGGTCATGGAAATATTAAGGTAAAACACATAGTCTCGAATATTTTTTATCACTGCTAAAACATGTTGGCTTGGGAAAATCAACAATGGTGAAGTGAGAGGTTGATTTATAATTGAGTTTATGTATGGATGGGAGCAAAGGTGAACATGCTGAGTTCTAGGTACAGTGGATCTAGGGATCGGTTCGAGAATAATGACAATATTAAGGCCATCTGTATAGGAGTGGGTGGTGGAGGAAAGCATGGAGAGAATTGGTGTCTAGAAGGCAGTGACACCGTAAAGGGGGTGGGTGGAAAGATTCAGAAGAAGGGTCTGGGTAAGGGATAACGACATGTCTACAAGAGTCTGGGTAGTATGAAAATGGTCGATTGTGACAGTAATATATAGAGGTGTTGAAGTGTTAGTATAAGGGATACCAACATGTTTACAAAAGTCTGGGTAGGAGTTAAAGTGTTTGTATAGAATATGGTGGTGGTGTAGTTTGTAAAGCATTGCGTACACTACCCGAAGGTGAGGGCATGGGGTGGGTGACGGTGACAGTAGATGTGACAACCCCACCTTTTAAATCAAATTCGGTTATCTATGCCCAATTAAAATTTAGGCCAAGTTGTCGACATGTTGATACTAGAAACATAAACAAAATAGATGAAATAAATTAAACATGTACACTCCCATACGTGTAACCAAAACATACCATATTAAATATATGATCCATAAGTAATATCAATATTGAATATAAAATGCCCAAACAAAATGGTCCAAAAATAAATTGTGTAAAGTGTATAATGTAAACCTCTCAACACTCTCAAATCCCTAACAATGGGAAATGTTTGATATCACACTCTAAGAAAGAATGACAAAAACAAAATAAGGACCAACGTCCACCACTAAAAGATCCTAAAAATAGATGCGAGGTCATCCAGCTTCACAGTCTACTATCCAGCGGGGTGATGACCTAAATATTACATACATATAGGATAGGGGAGAGGAGACATAGAAACGAATGTCAACAACAAGAAAATATATTCAACTATAAGATGTATGTATGATGTACACATACTCAAAAAAATTTGTCTCAAGTAATTAAGTCATTGAATTACCCTACCAATGCTCATATATCGTGACTACCCAACCCGAACCTGAGTAATGTGTAGTATCATATCCTATCATGATTAATTATTATTAATTACATTTCAGTATTTAACATGTCAGAATAATTCCTTCAAGTATAATATCAAGTGTATCGATTGGGGATATTAACTTTAAAACACAAGCATAATATCTCACACAACAAATCATATAGGGTCAATATCATTACCCACGGAAAAAAGTTGTAACGCTTGGTATACACTCGAATATTTCCTAATATTACGTGGCAAGTTCAATCATACTAAGTCCTAAATCACATGGCATTGCAAGGCCTTCCGAACCGACCCGCATTACAACCGCGTGTCCGGTTCCTGTGATTTATCTCCAACACGTCAATGGAGCGAAACCTAATCGGATTAATCACAACAAATCGCATTCAATATGTTCCTATGTGGATTGGAGGACTAGTCTAGTGCATACTTGACAATATACAATATAAATAGTATCAAGTCACTTACTCGAGTTATATAATAGTCATTATTTAAGACATAACATAATTTACATTATTAATTTACTAATTAAATATCAAAATCATTTCAAGGTTATATATCCCTAATAATCATAGGCATATGACCAATTTAGAAGATTAAGCCCAACACCATAATTATGTTACTAAAAACATGAAAAACCCTGGCACACTTATTTGAACAACATTCTGTCCAAAAATATAAAACACAGATTTGAGGCTTTTTTAATCCATTTTTGAAGAAACTTTAAACTACAAAGTTATTCAGAAAATGATTTTATACAAGAATTTTTCTTCACGCTACCATTTCCAACTTAAAATAGATGCAAAACCAACAAACAATGTTTGCCCCCTTTTTTTCAAATTTGTATGAGTTCAATTCGTTTATAATTGGATGCATCCTAAGTCATTTACATATTAGTTCCATATTAATAATTTCAAGATTTAGGTATTCAACTCATGTTCATACACTTTTTCATCAAACATTAAAGATTTAACTATTTAGATTAACTATCCTTTGTTTTGTGTAGTGAGGTGTTGGTGAAGAAGATAACCCAGTTCGAAGAGTTCCAAGATGCAACCTTCTTCTTATCATTATTGTCTTTGAGAGCAATCTATTGTCTTTATCTCTCTCCCAAAACCCTATCCTCTTTTTTGTGTAATGAGAAATGAAGAGTTCTTGTCTAACTTTTCTTTTTATATCTACGGTTAGTTTAATTGTAATAATGCCATTAACCCAATTTAAACCTCTCGATCCTTTTATGCGTTAATTCACTTCTAATATTTAAGTCGCGTATTCGTATCACAATGTATTCATTTAAACTTTTCATTTAGAAGCATTTTGAATAAATACACAGATATTATTTTTGCGTTCATTAATTATCCACTTATTAATATTTTATCGCAATGTATTATTTTTAAGTCGGGATTTCATTAAATTAGTTCAATTACAATTCAGTAAAAAATGTTGGGTATTACATTCTCCCCCTCTACGAATGGAATTTCATCCTTGAAAGCCAAAATAATAAAAACATCAATTCAATTCAAGTCAACTAAGGTAGTTCTGCACATAACTTCTGTGAAGAGATATGGGTGACTAATTCACAAGTCGTCCTCTCTGTCCCAAGTGGCCTCAGACTCATCATGATGACTCCACAGAACACAAACCAGAGGAATAAATTTTGACCTCAATTGCTTCTCATGATTATCTGGGATCCTAATAGGCCTCTCCTCATAGCTCCCACCGGGCTGCAGCTCAACCCCATCTAAATATATATCTGTAGGTGTGAGTCCTTGGGACATAATAACTTCCTTAACCTAGATACATTAAAAACATCGTGTACTAACAAGAGATGGTTAGTTAGGGATAAACGGTAGGCAACCGGAACCACCCTATCCAAATCTATAAACGGACCCACATATCGCGACGAAAGCTTTCCTTTGGCACAAAAGGGAATAATGGCTCTCATGGGTGATACCCTCAACAACACAAGGTCCCCAACGGCAAAATCTAACTTATTTTGCCATGTGTTAGTATAAGTATTGTGACGATCATGTGTGGTATTCATCCATGCATGAATAAAGTCAACCACCTTCAAGGTCTCCCTAACATTATCCAAACCCAGAATCTAGAGCTTTTCAAACTCTAACTAACACGTAGGCGATCCGTAAGGCCTACCATATAAAGCCTCATATGGTGCCATGCGAATAGTCTGTTGATAACTATTATTGTATTCGAACTCCACTAGTGGAAAATTTATATCCCAACCACCTTTGAAGTCTAGCACATAAACTCACGACATGTCCCCCAAAATTAGGTTTTCCCACTCCATGTGACGATCAAACCGAGGGTCGAATGCGAAACTCGAACTAAACTGAACTCCCATCACCTCTTCATGACCACCACAAAAGTGTGAGATAAAGACACCGCCACAGTCGGACATGATGTCATGAGGTACCCCATGCAACTTCACAACATCAGTAATAAATATCACGGCATACTATTGTGCCACATAATATGTCCTCACTAGAAGGAAATGAGTCACATTAGTTAGTCTATCGACGATGACCCAAATCGAATCATGACGGCATTGTGACCTAAATAGTCCAATAATTAATTCCATGGAGATGTTTTCCCATTTCCACTCGAGAATGGACAACGACTATAACTCCCTTCCAGGTATTTGATGCTCCACCTTTAAAAGTTGGCAAGTGGCTCACTTTGAGACGAAATCGTCTATATTATGCTTCAACCCATGCCACTAATACATATAGTGCATGTCCTGGTACATCTCATCACCTCTAGGGTAAATAGTGAATCTTGATCCATGTGCCTCAGATAATAAGTCCTTATGAAAATCGGTATCCCTCGACATAACAATTTGTCCCTGATAACAAAGTCCCCCATCAGAACCAATCAAGAAACCCCGAATGCCCAAGAAATCAATGCCTTCACCTTCTTCTGAAAAAAGTCATCAATAGATTGGGCCTTAACAACCCGCTCAACCATAGAAACTGATATAGACACAGTCCCCATAAAATCTTTAGCAATATTAAGGATACCCATCTCCTTCCAATAAGCTTTCCAAATGTCTAACAATTCAACACTATCTCCCACATCCAAGGCACACAACGATGCTGCGGGTCTCCGTCTCAATGCATTGGAAACCATGTTTGCCTTACCCGGGTGGTAATGTATGGCAAACTAGTAGTCCTTAACATATTTCACCCATCTACTCTGCCTCATGTTCAAATTCTTCTATAAGAGCAATTACTGAAGACTCTTATCATTGGTGAATGACGTAAATTGATCCCCTAGTAAGTAGTATCTCCACAAATACAGCGTGAAAACAACTGTTGTAAACTCTAAGTCATGAGTTGGATAAAGGTCCGTATGAGGCCTAAATTTCCTTAAAAATAATAAACCGGTCTCTTCTCCTGCATTAGAATAACTCCTAACCCCTGTAATGATGCATTAATTTACATGTTGTACTCAACCCTATATTTTGACAACACAAGGACTAGAGCTGATGTAAGCTCCTCCTTCAAAGTGTTGAAAGCCTTTTGACACTATGAACTCCAAGTGAAAGCAAACCCTTCTTTGTAAAATCGGTAAGTGGACTTGCAATATTCGAGACGCCCTCGATAAACCTTTGATAGTAACTCGCTAGATCCAAAAAACACTGAATCTCTAACGATGTAGTGGGTTTGCCCCACACTTAGGATTAAAAATTGGGGCATGGATGAGATACTAGTGTATCAAAGTAACTCTTATGAATTAATGTACCTAGAGATCTTTCACAACCATAAATTAAAATTGACAGACCCGAAGGAAGTGACCGCCCCCTAGTCGGATTTGCTGGAAAGATGATAATGCCATTGGGGAACTTAGTGCTACTAATAAGGGAACGAAACATCTCCAAACTCATTGAGGTTTTAATGGTAGACATTGACTCACCCTACCAATACATCCTTAGAAGAGGGTGGTTGTACACCATGAGGTAAGTTCCCTCAACCTATCATAAAAAATGCAAGTGTATTACATAGCATGGAATAATGGAGATCAAGGGCAATCAATACATTCCTCCAAAGTGTTTTATTGTTGTCATCAAGCCTAATTAAGAAAAGAAGAAAGGGAATGAAGTTATCTTGAAAACATATCAGGATGGAGCCACTCCATCCAAATAGCAATAAAAGTATGGCAGGACAAAGGTAGAAGAGACATGAGTTAACCCTGCAGATAGAGTTATAAAAAGGCTGGAGGAAGTGGCTTTTGACGAGAGTCGACCAGAAAGGAAATTTCTAATTAGCACCACATTGTTCAACTAACAAAGGAAGGAATTAACTACCTTTCTAAAGAAAACCCAAGACGTGTTCATGTGGGAACCGTATGACATGCTTGGGATCGATCCCAAAGTCACCTGTCATCAACTTCACGTTGACCCAAATTTTTTGTCGATCACATACAAGTCTTTTAGCATTGCCCCGAAAAAGGATAAGGCGATTTAAAAGGAGCTAGGGAAAATTATGGAGGCAAGGTCCATTATACATGTTCTATTACCAAAATGGATCTCAAACTCGATGGTGGGACAAAAGAGCAATGCTAGCTGGAGAGTATGCTTGGATTTCACCAACCTCAATAAGGCTTGCCCCATATACCTTTTCCCTCTACCAAAGATAGATCAGTTTGTCAATACCATAATAGCCCATGAGAAAATGAGCTTTCTAGATGCCTACTTAGGCTACCACCAGATTCCATTGTTTGGCCCTAACTAAGATAAAACTTCATTTATCAATCCCTTGGGGTTGTACTCTTTTTTAGCCTAAAAAATGCTCGAGCCACGTACTAGATATTGGTCACCAAAATGTTCAAAAAATAATTTTGACAAATAATAGTGATGTACATTGATGATATGCTCGTCAAAATCAAGCGCAAAATTCGATCATCTAAATAACATAGTGAAGACTTTTGGAATCCTCAAGCACTAGTATATTAAGCTCAACATGAGAAAATTCTCCTTTGGGGTCTAATACAGAAAATTCCTAGGATAAATGGCAAGCAAAAGAAGTATTGAGGCAAACCCTGACTAAACAATCGCAATCAACAATGTTTAGCCTCCAAAGGCTCAACATAAAATTTAAATGCTAATTGCGGTGTTATTATCTTTGAATAGTTTCATCTCCAAGTCATCTAAGTAGTTCCGATCATTCTTTGAACTATTAAAAAGGTAAAAAGGCCTCCCCTTAAATAACGAATGCACAAAGGACCTTAAAGAAATGAAATCATATCTGAACAAACCTCCTCTGTTAGCCATCCCATACTTGAGAGATCCTCTGTACCTAGTAGTTTTAATGCATGTGGTCAGTTCAACCTTCGTTTACAACATTAATAGATCACAATCCCCCATTGACAACATCCGCAAGACGCCCATGGATGTCGAGCTGTACTACCTCCCATTAGATAAGATATCCTATTATTTATTTATTGCGTCTCAAAAGATAAAACAATAATTTGAGGCTAATTCAATTGCAGTCATCATATCCATTCCCCTCAAATTTGTTTATTATAAGGCCGACCTATTTGGACGTATGTCAAAATGGTCAATCGAACTTAGGAGGTTCTATGTACAAGTGTTGGATGATTTTTACAAGCTTTACATGTATTGTACAACATAACAGAGGTTTTTGTACTAGGGTCTATGTAGTAAGGTTTCTCTAAAATTCTTTGTATAGCCAAGGACATAAAGGAATAAAAATCAGTGTTTATAAGAAGCTTGATATGGTCTGGTTGACTGAAGTTCGTTTCACGTATCAATACTTCATGGTAAAAAGGGGGATATTGGTAAGAGGATACCATAGGTTGAACATAGGTTTTGTAATAACAGTATTTTACATTTATTTGCATAATATGTATTTGGAGGTATAGGTTGGGGTTCGATATTTTGTACTCGAATCGTTAAAGGTTGGCTTCTTAAATATGACCAGCACGAAGTTAATTATAACCGAAGTGTAAATCATGTGTTTCGAAAGGACTAAGGATTCTCATAATTGATCAAAAGATATCTTTTATTATGTGCTAAGGATATATACTCTTAACAGTCACTTGAACTAGTTTCTGATAGTATATATATAAATAAAATATTCCATCCTTCATTTTCACAATCACAACTAGTAATACCTAAGGTCAAATAAAGGTTTTCTTAAATAGTTCGTCAAGTTTGGTTCGATTTTTTTTAAAATCTAGGTGTACTATGCAGCAAAAGTAATAAATGATAAGGTCATTTTCCTTATTGTGGGGAAATGTCAATTTGGAACTATTTTAAAATTGGCCAAAATTTCTAAGGACTTTCAGACCTTACTAATGAGTAAATGTGAGCATAATTGGATGATAAATTTTTTATTTCAATGATTAAATCGAATTCTTTTTCTATTTAAAACTACCAGGTTTATGATAAGAATTTTAATCTCTATCAGGCGTGTTGTGAAGATACTAGTAGAGTTTTTTCACTTAATAATAAAGGAGGCAGAAGGGGGGGTGGGGGTGATCACCACCTTAGACAAAGGGCTGCCTAAATTTCTAGATCTTGAGCAGTTCTTCCCTCTTGATGTGGGAAAGAGAATGTTATTTCTTCTTCAATCGAGCTCGTAAAAAAAAGGAAGAAATTATGTAAGTAAACATAAAATCAAGTAAAAATTCAAGATAAATAAAAAATACAGTGTTAACCTATATTGCTCCCCCACTCTGGGCACAAAACCCCCGGTATTACTTCCTATCTGGGAGATGTGGATTTTCCTAATTCCAGACAATAAAATCCTAAACCTAATACCCTTTGTTGCAACCAGCGAGACTATCTACTAAGATCCTATCAGTTTTCCTCCCCTTCAGTTACAATATACCATATATTTTGTGGCACCAGGAATAACAATACTTAATTTCTAGAACCCCCAGGTTGGTCACACATAGTTCGTTTATTCTATGGACTCTATTTATAACCAGCCATATGTTTTGGGCACATTGGGCAAGAACAATACAAAGAAAATCACAAAATTCCCAAAAATGTTGGTTTATAGAAAATGTTATTCCCCCCAAGCACTAAGAGGGTATGGATCTAATGGCCACCCTCAACACCGATGCAGTTTTTGGGTACTGGGGCACATTCAATCGTAATCCATGAAAGAATTCATTACGTTTTTCTAAAATCCCCCATGGTCCTCTCATTAGAAATATAAACCACTTTCAAAGAAGAAAATAACGGGATGAGACTATGTAATGAGAATAAATAGAGGGAACTATGAAGATAGAAGAATCAAGCTTGAACGAATAAAACTTACAAAGTGGATTGAGAAAATAGGAGCTCCAAAAAGTCTTTTTGACGAAGAGAAAAAGGAAGTAAAGTAACGGTACAGAGTTTGAAACAAGTTAAGGTCGAATTATAAGAGTTTAATCACATAGATCAAGACTCGATATTGAAATTGGAGATTCATTTCTTGCACAGGATTAACGTACCGTTACTATTCTCAAATAATTACGGACATTCCCATGCACAAAACTTGCACTTTGAATTCATAATTTGGGCTAACAAAAGATGTCAAATTCTTCGTCCTATCTTTGATAGATATATTTAGGGGCAATTATGGTTGAAAACCATAACGGACAAATACAATGTAGCCCAAATGTACTCGACATGATGCCAAAGTCAGATTTAGCATCATGTCGGTAATTATGAAGATGCATCACGTGGATAATTATAAAAGACTCATCCTGGTTACGTATATTCTCAGGGGAGATGAACAGAGATTAGTCAATTATCCAATAGGGAGATGGGAGAGTGTACATAGATCAACCACTCTTATCACTACAAATAAAACCCCAACTCGAGGAAATTGTGCATGTAATTCTGAACCTCTAAAAGAATTAATAAAAATCGAGAAACCCTCAGTGGATGTATGCAGTTGCTGAACCACATAAATTCTATGTGTTATGATCTTTACTTGCTCTTTAAATTGATTTTCTTTTATAAATATTAATATTGATTTCTTGCACTCATAAAAGGGAGTCGACTTGCATATATTGTGTGGAGTCGATTATTACTCATTCTGTGCAAAAGTTGGTGCTACGATCCAACGCATGAAAAGAATTATGAAATACACAATAAACATCATTATTATGAGTAAATTGACGAACGTTGAGAAGATATTTATAGATAGTGGGAAGATGCACGAGATTATTTAGAATTATTGTAGATGACGGAGTTGGAATAAAAGAATTTCCAATATTTGAGGTGCAAAGAACCTTACCATTGTCGATGTGGAGAGTGTCAGGGCCATGATATTCATAAGGATGATGGATATTAGTGCAATCTGGGGTCACATGATGAGATGCAGCGGTATTAAGAAGACATGTCATTATTGGTAAGGGCTGGTAGGGACTAAACCAGGTTGAGATGAATGGGTGTCGGTGAAATGGGTAGGTAGGGGAAGTTGGATTAGATACGGTGAAGCTATGGGGACATGATGTGGTCGTGTGTGATAGACAAAAAATTATTTCCTTGGTCATTATAGATGAAATATTTATTTGTCATTGGTTACTTAAAATACTAGACAATGTGCACGAAAAACAAGTGTAATGGCAAGTAAGTATGTCAATCCATTCTTTTAAAGGTTTTTTTTATTTCTAAAATATAGTGAACTAATGTTATGTAATAAATGTGAAAGATGGGGTAAAATATGAAGTGTGAAAATTTATGTGAGAGAAGTCAAAGGGTGGAATTCGGTATTTAATTCTTTTGCCTTAATTTCCTAATTTTTTATTTAAAATGATCAAATATAATTATTCAAATAACTACATAACTCTCATTACTTTTTGTGATTTTAATAATTGTAGTTTTGAAATAATATTAGTTTACTTTAATAAACTCTTTTGAAAGATGATTTCGAAATGACTGTAATAATTACTTAGGTAAGAAAAAAATATTTTATGTTTTTTTTCATCATGAAAAAAAATTATTTAGAGTTTTATATTAGCAAAATATGAAATATAATTTGAGAAAAGTCTATCTCTATTTTAATTTGAAACACATATTATATTCTAAAATTATTATTCCTCTAGAAAAATAAATGCATAATTTCAGAAGTCATGAACTAAAAGGATTAAAGTAATAATAATGGTATTTAAGGCAATAATAAATAAATAATTATTTAACTAAGACCTAGAAATTAAATTCATTATTTTAACCTTTGAGTGTGGATTTTAGCTCGTCATTTGGAAATTAGGCAAAACAAATAATCTTATTAACTCCATTATGGCTAATACATAAGAATAAGAGAGAAATAACATTTTTTATAAAGTCTGTTCAACACTAAAAATATCTATCCGAATAAAAAAATGGGAAGAGGAGTATTTTTTCATTATCCAAATGTTTCACAAAATATTGTATTCAACAATTTAAAAATACATATTCAATAATGTAAAACACTCCCTCTCCTTCAATATTTTTATCCCACAAAATGTCTATGCCTCACACTCAACCCACTAAAAACTAGAACAATTTAACATTACACTACTCCTAAAATCACACTATTAAACTACTCCAAAAATCACACATACACATACACGCCCCCTCGTATACTCTTCCAGACCACCACTCTGTTTCAATTTGTGCAAACCAATTGGGTTTGATATGGGTTTCTAAACGGTTGCGATTTATGGTTCAATTCGGGGTAAGTGTTTTAATTGATTTGCAAATTGATGATGTTATTGTTGGGTTTCTCATTTGTTAGTTTGATATGGATTTGATCGGTGTACATTGGAAGAAACTTGTGATGTTAAAGTATTTAGTTCACGTGTTATATAAATCTATGAAAATCAGTGTACTTTAGAAGAAACATGTGATGTTAAGGTATGATTCCTAGGGATTTTAAATATTTTTGATGAATTTTTTGTTCATGTATTTTTCTGTATCTAATTAGTTATTTTGAAGATCTAAATAGGTATTTTATGAGATTTTTTTTACAGGTTGAATCAGGTATACATTCTCTCTCTCTCTTTGACTTGAACTTTGTGGTTTTTTTTGGTTCAAACAATTTTTTACAAATCTAAATTTTTGTTTGTTCTTTGGTGTTTATGTTTTTTTCTCCAACCTCTTCACTTCTTCCACATCCAGTGTTTGATAATAAAAATCTCTAAAAAAATCCACAACTCAACTATTGCACTGTATTCTACCTTGCGCAAATATCCATGGGTCCCAATGAGCAATAATCATTATAATAGAACACGACAAGCATGGATTTTCAACCTCGATACCTTACCATCACCAACGTTCACACACCATGAGATATTCGAAGCATATTCATCTAGAAACTCCACAGATTTCAAGAACTCACAATAACATTATTTCTCTAACTTATTAATTGTATAACATCCAGTCGGCATTATATAAGTATACCAATTATGCTGCAAATGTAATTCCTTCCTTATCTTCATATCCTCCAAATCATGACTCGCATTATACGTGCCTTTTATTTTCCCCGCAACATTTAATAAAGTTCCCAACACACTCTTACAAATATCTTTTTCAATATGTATGACATCAATGTTATGTCAATGTTTTACTGTTTTCCAATATTGTTATTAAAAAAAATGTTTTTTCTTGTCCAGTTTTGCTCTTTAGGTGTACGTTTCCTCTTTTTACTACCCCAAATGTTTCCTCGGTATATAATCATTGGCATGATTAATTTGTCTAAGAAAATCATCCCCATTTAAGTCCATGGTCTGTAACCGAAGCTCTTGCTTAACATCAAATTTTCTACTCTTCCTCCACATGTGGTTGGGATCTAGATATCGACGATGGTCCATATAACACATCATACTTCTTATTATTTTCGAAGAAGTATCTTTATTACACGTAGGACAATCCATATAACCCTTAGTGCTCTAACCAAACAAATTACCATATGGCAAAAAGTCATTTATAGTCCATAAAACCGTCATACTCATTTTGGTAGTTGCATCATATGTTTCTATACCAAGTTCCCATAACTCTTTCAATTAATTAATTAATGGTCGTAAATACACATCGATATCCTTACTTGGTGCCAGAGGTCCTGGAATAAGTAACAACATCATAAAAAAATGACTATTTCATACATAACTAAGGCGACAAGTTATATGGCATAAGTATTACTTGCCACATGCTATATGAGTTTTGCATGTTACCAAAGGGGATAAAAGCATCACTTTCTAGGCTAAGCCTTACATTATGAGGGTCTTGATAAAACCTCTTGTGCTCCAGATCAAATTTTTTCCATGCACTAGAATCTAATGGATGTCTCAATACATTATCTTTGATACATTTTTCTTTATGCCACTACATATCATCAGCCCATTAGCTCAACATAAATAGTCTTTTTAATCTTGGATTTATGGAAAGTAACAAAGTAATTTTTTAGGAATACGTTTACCCCTATCATTATTAACTTCCAATTTAGAATTTCCACATATTGGACACTCATGTTTATTTTCAAACTCCTTCTTAAATAAACAACGATCATTTTTTCCATGAATGAATCGATATGTATCCTAATCCCAAGCCACACAACATTCTTCTTGCCTCATAATCTCACCACCGAGGAAAACATCCATCAATAGTTTAAGAAATATCTTGAGTGATTTGTTACTCCAATGACTGATCACTTTCTAGTGGAACAACTTAATGGGAGAAGACATTGCAGAGAATTTCATGCAACTAGGATATAATTCATGCTTTGTATCTTTAAATAATTTGTTTAAATTTATCTCATCTCCGACACCAACTTGTCTTGGAGTATTACCATTTTCAAACTCTTCAGCTTGACCAGCATCAAAGAAAAACCCTTCCTGCATGTCTTCCAACACTTCTCGCATCTCGTTCCCTTTTCCATTTTCATTATCCATCCAACCATCGGAGTCCTCATTATCATCATGGACATAATCATGAACTATATCATTAGAACATTCCATGTGATATGTCCAATGCGGGTAGGTGGTACAAATTCCTTTTAACAAAATATGTTATTTTACTTCACTAATATTTCTCAGATTAATGTGAAGACAATTGCAACATGGGAACTTAATGTAACTATAGGGTCCCATATGATCCTTCACAAATCGAATGAATGATCTAACACCCAAGACATACTTTTCCAAAAATCTATTTTTTTCTTCCATCCACCTCTTATCCATCTCGTTCACTTGAAGAATGAAACACATTAAAATGTTAGTTTATTGTTTCATATAATATTTTTGTTGTCTATGATTCCAAAGCATACGATTTAATATGTTTATTCATAACCACTAATCAATATCGATAAAACTAGAGGATATAGGGCAACCCTCAAGTTAAAACTCGACATATTGAATTATCAGTTTTGTATCTATAATCTTTTTTCTATTACGGTAGTTTTAAAATTAATGATTCGATTATGATGAGTTTTAACCAAACACCCAATTTTCACTAGTTAGAACTTTGAAAAATTAAGAATCGTATTCAATATTTATATTTTATTAAGGGTTTAACAAATAACTCTTCAGTAATTAATATACTGGAGATACAAATTATGTTTTCTTAGTTATATGATATGAAACATATTAACTATCACCCTAAATAGGACCATAACCAGGGTTTCTTTTAAACCTATTTACCCATTCAATTAAAACTTTATTGATGTAAAATGTAAGACATAATTGTGACAACCCGCTCCAAATAATAACGGGTGGCCAGCCCTATACTACATAAATCAGGTATCTCAGATGGTACAGTCTCAACATCAACAACTAAACACTATAATATAAGGCTAACTACCCGAAATCAGAAAGTGCGAATTGCCAAAAATTTAAAACTTTTATTTTTAACAACAACCACAAAACCCATAATGCACACAACCAACAACATACATCTAACTATGATGTGAAATGTGCATGCTCCAATAATAAAAGAGTACAATACATTGTACAACAAAAATCTCAACAATGAAATACCCGAATATGCTGTCGGGCAACAGACAATACAATAATCGGATAAATAAAATATGAAAGTGTTAATCTACAACACTTGAATACTAACTCAATACAACTGAATCCTAATCTAGATGTACAATAGATAGGAATCGACTAAAGCAAAGTGCCGCAACAGTACGCTACTGCCACAGCTCCACGAATCCTGAATGGAGGAATATCAAAGGCGTCCTAGCGGAGGAACACCTGAAGTAATACAATATATACATGGAGGAGGAAAATATAAACGGGTCAGAACCCGAGTTTGAAAAACAGTTTATAGCAAGTGTATTAAAATGCATAATAATTATAAATGCATTATTACATGATTTAGTTGGAATCGAACACTCCAACAAAAATCCAACTCACCTCTCATCTAAAGCGCGCACTAACCGTATGCACGTGTCTCCAAAAGGATGTCCGATTCTAATTAGGTAAGAGGATTCTAACTTAAACCCAAATAAAGTATTTAAGTGAAACCATCTAACCTATCTCCAAATTCTACATTTCTTTCTATACTTTAAGTTATATACATTATCTTTAATGCAATTGTTATAGTTATCTTTATAACGTTCATTTGTTGAACATATAAAGTTACATGATCCAATCATGTCCACATCATCGCAATACACCATAAATCTCAATTACTAGAATTTATATTCTAGTGATACCCATATAGGGCATGAAACCATATATATAATTATAATAGATGAGTTATTAGCATCAAGAGTTAAGGACTAAACTCCTCCCAATTCTCAACACGGTACTGCGTTTCGTGCATGGGACGTCTCGCCGAAGCGAAATCCAAACAAGGAACCCCCCCGTTACACTACTCCTGACCGTATCGATCCTCGAGGCTCATTATGCCCTCAATGCAAGATGCATGTAACCCAAATGATTATTATCCAATTTTAATTAATTAATATTCCCAATTCTCAACATTACACGGCGTTTCATGCGTGGAACGTCTCGCCGAAGCGAAATCCAAACAAGGAACCCCCCCGTTACACTACTCCTGGCACTGTCGATTGTCGGGATAGGTGATATATGTATATAATATAATTATGAGCATTAAGGACTAAACTTATCCCCAAGTTCCAACATTACACTGCGGTTCGTTCGTGGGACGTCTCGCCGAAGCGAAATCCAAACAAGGAACCCCCCCGATACACTAATCCTGGCAATGTGGGTCATTGAGGTCCATTATGCCCTTGACACTCAAAGTACAGGCACAAGTAATAATAACCATCCAACAGAGCTATAACTCGAAGGACGCAGGCTCACATGCTATCATCTTCCAGCAGCCCATATACGTAGCAAACTGGGGCCACCTGGTGGGGTTCAACGACACCCACCTCGTGATCTACTCACGCACACGACGTCCGGGAAGCGGTCATAGCTCCTAACCGGCAGGTGAGAGCGACACATACCCACGACCTCTCACCCCCAAAATAATAAATATATATATATGTCATATGATGACCACAATGGACGACTATGACCTGGGGAATATCCACATCCTGCTTTTCGAGTCAGGATGCTCACCCACTACGCACGAAACTTCCCAATGATAGCAAGGAGAGGGTATGCCTAACATGTATATACGCCATCATATAAGGTATACATACATCCCACATAATAAAGATATACCATTTATATAAGGTATACCTGCAACAATATATTCATTTTCATTATACGCTCTTTGGCGCAATTGAATTTGTGTCATTGTTTAGTTTTAGTATATCTCTCTCTTGATACACTAATCGGTAAAACTCACACATCTTCCCCACTTAGTATACACCATAATTTCTAATCGATATTCCTCAAATTTAGTCTATATGACTCCAATAATTTCTTATGAGGGAAACTCCCTAAAAGTCTCCAAAACATACTCCAAATATCTCCTATAGAGATCCCCAATCGATAACCTCAAACAAAATGGGATAAATTTCTCTTTAGAAAATAGTCCCTCCAAAAGCCCTGTTTCCGAATCGATTCGGGCCTATTTTGAATCGGTTCGGCCCAGCGAATCGATTCGGCCAGGAAGGCGAATCGATTCGGGTCATCAGACCTGGGACTCTGTCTCAGGACGAATCGATTCGGCTGGGGTATAATCGATTCGGTCACTCAGACCTGGGCACCTGCATATTTCCGAATCGATTCGGCTAGGGGGCCGAATCGATTCGGCCCTGCTGAACCTCGAAAATGGCTACTTTTTAAGTAAGCCAAAAATCCCAAAATTCATTTAAATTATAACTCGGATTTTATTTCTACAAACCCAAAGTTTTCCCATCTCCTCGAGTTCTTTAGATGTGCTAACACCCTATTTGGGAATCCACTAATATTTATCTCCAAATAATTTTAATCATAATTTCTGACTAACAATTTTGATCTTGGACATCTTTTCGTAGAAAAATCATTAAAAATCCAAAAAAAATCAGAAAAATACCCAGTTGGTGCTCACGCGACCGTATCGAAAAGATCGACAATTTTTATTTTTTGACCAAAAGCCGAATCGATACGCATCATGGCCGAATCGATTCGGAAGTGACACTAAATCACTATTCATCATCTTCTCCAAAATTCCAAAATTCATTTTAATCATTTTCTCTTCATTTCTCTTCAACCCAATCACATATATATCATCAATATTCATTCTAGCCATATAAACTAATTTCTAACCTAGAAATCATATATACACCACAAATCTAAAGTTTTCCCAAAAAGTTAGGTTTTATCAAACTAAACCTAAAACCCATAAATTTCATCCACAAATCATGCAATAAATGGTACACAACAATTATTTAGCAAGTTTAATCACTTACCTCGGGTTCGTAGGGTCTGAATCCGCCTCTAGATCGCGAAATGGCCGGAAATCCTCCACTTTCTCTCTCCTTTTTCTCATTCCTTTCATCTTCTTTCTTCTTCTCTCTTTCTTTCTTTCTTTTTCTCTTTCTCTCTTAAGTGAGAATGATTCTCACGTGGCTTTTAAGCCTAATTTCCCAAGGTACACATCTTTAAATGATAATACACACTTTAAATGACTCGGTAACTTTAATTCGAGTCAAACGGTCTTAAATTATTTCGGAACCTAAATAAACCTCAAGTACAGTCATTTCGACTTTCTCCACCCTTCGGGAAACGATGGTACCCTCAGAATTTCCATTCGACACACTTTCTAACAACTCTAAATTTTGACCTCAATTGCCAATTTTAATTATTCTCCAATAAAATATTATTTATTTCTCCCAAAATAAAATAATCACTGTTCCGAAAGTCTTGGGTTGTTACAAACTTCCCCACTTACAAGAATTTCGTCCTCGAAATTCAGCTAAGCCTAATTCTCCCAAAGCTCAACTTTTTTCTAATCTACCCATCAACTAATCTTATCTCCAAACTTCTGACCTCCCACGGCGAATTTATTTAATTTAATTTATTTTTAAGTAGATTATGAATTAAACAAAACCAATTTCCACAACAAGGGCGCCCATACACCCTTTAAATTTGAGCTTTGTGCTCACAACAATCATAACGAAGCTTTATTTGCCTCGAAAGTTCCACAATTCCATCAATATAGAATAATACTAAAATTTTAATATAACAAAAATTTGAATGGTCCAAAGAAATAACTCCTCTCAATTCCTGACAATCGCCACTTTCGTGCGGGGGACGTCTCGCAAAAGCGAAATCCAAACAAGGAACCCTCCCAATACACTACTGTGCGGCGACGTCGGGGATTGAGAGTTTGTTAAATCCGGATTAGAGTTTGAAAAAAAAAATTATTTTATGAAATCATTTTGAAAGGGCTCGAAGGCCGATAAAAAGTTTTATTTCGTAAACAGTTTATTTTGAAAACGGTTTATATATTATGATATAATATAAAATGCCTTATGTCCAACACAAGGTCTTTATAGATCATCATCTACATAACATGTAGCTCACAAATATTATCATACTCATGAGCTAAAATTTTACCTGCGTCCCATCAAACCACAATCTCAATTTTTCAAACATAAACAACATCTTACATTATTTCAATATATATAGCCTTTTTATAAGGCACGTCCATAACTGGAATACAACATTCATAATAGTCTATCATGACTATATAAAAAAAAGTAGCTTTTATCAAAACTACTTATCACCATAACCATTCTTACATTAACTACAAGGCTTAAATCTCTTTATGAGCACCTTGCAAAATCACCAATCCTTTTACAAAATCATAGAATAAGAGCTTATCTTGCTCAAATTCCCCTTTAGGGTCATTACGTACCATACATAAACAAAAAAGGGCTAAAGCACTACCCAATTCATATATATCTCGCATACGATATACCCAAAACTTCACATAGTAATAATCCTATTAATAAAGGAAAATTAACTTACAACATCCATCTCTAGTCCGATTGCCCATCCTCATCAATGGGCTTCCAAACATAGTCCCCCAGTCTAAAGCGACCTCGAATCTTTTGTAGGGGATTCACTTCCAAAATTTCATCAAATTGCGGTCCTTTACCTCTTTTAGGACAATCTCTCTTTTTATGACCTATTTCTTTACAAAAGAAACACTTACCCACAAACCCTTTCTGCCCACTCGCATTACTGGCACTCTCTTTGCCAAACTTACCTGATGAACTCGAATCTCCAAAGTTCTTACTCTTTTGAGAACGAAAACGATATTCATGACACTTTAATAGTGCCGCATTCACAACCTCGACGAAAGTCATTAACTTAGGACTTTCTAACAAATGTAGTTGGATTTTCCAATCTAAACCTCGAACAAACTTCGATATACGTTTCTCTTCCGTATTTACCTCATTAGGTACTAATCTCGCCCATAGAGAAAAATCTTCTTCATATTCCTCCACAGTTCTATTTCCTTGAAAAATAATCCCCATATCCTGAGTAGGGGAAAGAAAATACCTTCGATCAAAAAGTTCCCAAAATTCTTTTATAGGTAAAGTATCCCTCTGTTCAGATGTGGTGACAGACTCCCACTATTGAAGAGCTGCACCCGATAACCTAAAGGTGACTAAAAATTGTTTCTGCACCTCACTACACTCAACCATACGAAGATGCCTCTGTATAATATTTTTCCATTGACTTGCAACCATTGCATCAACTCCCCCTGCAAACTCGGGAGGATACCCTTTACTAAAATATTCTTTCACTCTCTCCCATAAAGATAATCCTAAATGGGGTGGGGCTGCTCGAGCGGCAGATTGCTGAGCCATCGTAGAAACGGCAGCAGTGACCGCTTGTGCCACAATATTGGCAACATCATCCGTAGTCATGTTCCTTTGAGGCATTTGGGGTTGCCCTCTGTTTCCCCTGACTGAACGACCTCCCTTCGGTGGCATCTGAAACAAGAACAATTGTATCAGAACGCCTTTCAAATATTTTCGATTCACAGAAAGATATGGACGTATGAATGTAACCGTCCTAGCAATAAGGCTCTATATCAAGAACGCTTACGGAAGATCGTAGTAACGCACACAGATCCTAAAGACACTAGAACCTGATGCTCTGATACCACCTGTGACAACCCGCTCCAAATAATAACGGGTGGCCAACCCTATACTACATAAATCAGGTATCTCAGATGGTACAGTCTCAACATCAACAACTAAACACTATAATATAAGGCTAACTACCCGAAATCATAAAGTGCGAATTGCCAAAAATTTAAAACTTTTATTTTTAACAACAACCACAAAACCCATAATGCACACAACCAACAACATACATCTAACTATGATGTGAAATGTGCATGCTCCAATAATAAAAGAGTACAATACATTGTACAACAAATATCTCAACAATGAAATACCCGAATATGCTGTCGGGCAACAGACAATACAATAATCTGATAAATAAAATATGAAAGTGTTAATCTACAACACTTGAATACTAACTCAATACAACTGAATCCTAATCTAGATGTACAATAGATAGGAATCGACTAAAGCAAAGTGCCGCAATAGTACGCTACAGCCACAGCTCCACGAATCCTGAATGGAGGAATATCATAGGCGTCCTAGCGGAGGAACACCTGAAGTAATACAATATATACATGGAGGAGGAAAATATAAACGGGTCAGAACCCGAGTTTGAAAAACAGTTTATAGCAAGTGTATTAAAATGCATAATAATTATAAATGCATTATTACATGATTTAGTTGGAATCGAACACTCCAACAAAAATCCAACTCACCTCTCATCTAAAGCGCGCACTAACCGTATGCACGTGTCTCCAAAAGGATGTCCGATTCTAATTAGGTAAGAGGATTCTAACTTAAACCCAAATAAAGTATTTAAGTGAAACCATCTAACCTATCTCCAAATTCTACATTTCTTTCTATACTTTAAGTTATATACATTATCTTTAATGCAATTGTTATAGTTATCTTTATAACGTTCATTTGTTGAACATATAAAGTTACATGATCCAATCATGTCCACATCATCGCAATACACCATAAATCTCAATTACTAGAATTTATATTCTAGTGATACCCATATAGGGCATGAAACCATATATATAATTATAATAGATGAGTTATTAGCATCAAGAGTTAAGGACTAAACTCCTCCCAATTCTCAACACGGTACTGCGTTTCGTGCGTGGGACGTCTCGCCGAAGCGAAATCCAAACAAGGAACCCCCCCGTTACACTACTCCTGACCGTATCGATCCTCGAGGCTCATTATGCCCTCAATGCAAGATGCATGTAACCCAAATGATTATTATCCAATTTTAATTAATTAATATTCCCAATTCTCAACATTACACGGCGTTTCATGCGTGGGACGTCTCGCCGAAGAGAAATCCAAACAAGGAACCCCCCCGTTACACTACTCCTGGCACTGTCGATTGTCGGGATAGGTGATATATGTATATAATATAATTATGAGCATTAAGGACTAAACTTATCCCCAAGTTCCAACATTACACTGCGGTTCGTTCGTGGGACGTCTCGCCGAAGCGAAATCCAAACAAGGAACCCCCCCGATACACTAATCCTGGCAATGTGGGTCATTGAGGTCCATTATGCCCTTGACACTCAAAGTACAGGCACAAGTAATAATAACCATCCAACAGAGCTATAACTCGAAGGACGCAGGCTCACATGCTATCATCTTCCAGCAGCCCATATACGTAGCAAACTGGGGCCACCTGGTGGGGTTCAACGACACCCACCTCGTGATCTACTCACGCACACGACGTCCGAGAAGCGGTCATAGCTCCTAACCGGCAGGTGAGAGCGACACATACCCACGACCTCTCACCCCCAAAATAATAAATATATATATATGTCATATGATGACCACCATGGACGACTATGACCTGGGGAATATCCACATCCTGCTTTTCGAGTCAGGATGCTCACCCACTACGCACGAAACTTCCCAATGATAGCAAGGAGAGGGTATGCCTAACATGTATATACGCCATCATATAAGGTATACATACATCCCACATAATAAAGATATACCATTTATATAAGGTATACCTGCAACAATATATTCATTTTCATTATACGCTCTTAGGCGCAATTGAATTTGTGTCATTGTTTAGTTTTAGTATATCTCTCTCCTGATACACTAATCGGTAAAACTCACACATCTTCCCCACTTAGTATACACCATAATTTCTAATCAATATTCCTCAAATTTAGTCTATATGACTCCAATAATTTCTTATAAGGGAAACTCCCTAAAAGTCTCCAAAACATACTCCAAATATCTCCTATAGAGATCCCCAATCGATAACCTCAAAAAAAATGGGATAAATTTCTCTTTAGAAAATAGTCCCTCCAAAAGCCCTGTTTCCGAATCGATTCGGGCCTATTTTGAATCGATTCGGCCCAGCGAATCGATTCGGCCAGGAAGGCGAATCGATTCGGGTCATCAGACCTGGGACTCTGTCTCAGGACGAATCGATATAGCTGGGGTCCGAATCGATTCGGTCACTCAGACCTGGGCACCTGCATATTTCCGAATCGATTCGGCTAGGGGGCCGAATCGATTCGGCCCTGCTGAACCTCGAAAATGGCTACTTTTTAAGTAAGCCAAAAATCCCAAAATTCATTTAAATTATAACTCGGATTTTATTTCTACAAACCCAAAGTTTTCCCATCTCCTCGAGTTCTTTAGATGTGCTAACACCCTATTTGGGAATCCACTAATATTTATCTCCAAATAATTTTAATCATAATTTCTGACTAACAATTTTGATCTTGGACAGCTTTTCGTAGAAAAATCATTAAAAATCCAAAAAAAATCAGAAAAATACCCAGTTGGTGCTCACGCGACCGTATCGAAAAGATCGACAATTTTTTTTTTTGACCAAAAGCCGAATCGATACGCATCATGGCCGAATCGATTCGGAAGTGACACTAAATCACTATTCATCATCTTCTCCAAAATTCCAAAATTCATTTTAATCATTTTCTCTTCATTTCTCTTCAACCCAATCACATATATATCATCAATATTCATCCTAGCCATATAAACTAATTTCTAACCTAGAAATCATATATACACCACAAATCTAAAGTTTTCCCAAAAAGTTAGGTTTTATCAAACTAAACCTAAAACCCATAAATTTCATCCACAAATCATGCAATAAATGGTACACAACAATTATTTAGCAAGTTTAATCACTTACCTCGGGTTCGTAGGGTCTGAATCCGCCTCTAGATCGCGAAATGGCCGGAAATCCTCCACTTTCTCTCTCCTTTTTCTCATTCCTTTCATCTTCTTTCTTATTCTCTCTTTCTTTCTTTCTTTTTCTATTTCTCTCTTAAGTGAGAATGATTCTCACGTGGCTTTTAAGCCTAATTTCCCAAGGTACACATCTTTAAATGATAATACACACTTTAAATGACTCGGTAACTTTAATTCGAGTCAAACGGTCTTAAATTATTTCGGAACCTAAATAAACCTCAAGTACAGTCATTTTGACTTTCTCGACCCTTCCGGAAACGATGGTACCCTCAGAATTTCCATTCGACACACTTTCTAACAACTCTAAATTTTGACCTCAATTGCCAATTTTAATTATTCTCCAATAAAATATTATTTATTTCTCCCAAAATAAAATAATCACTGTTCCGAAAGTCTTGGGATGTTACAATAATAATATGGCAGAGCGCCCCTATTGGTGAATAAATATTCCAAGACTAAAATATGATAAGTTATTCGAGGGTACTCTCAAACTCAATACTAAAAAATTTATTTTAACATCTACTACTCAAGACGTGGGAGAAACAGAAGATTGCATTAAAAGGTTCTCATGCATATATATATATATATATATATATATATATATATATATATATATATATATATATATATATATATATATAAATAGAGAGAGAGAGAGGCGATAACTAATTTCTAATAGAGATCGTTTTTGTGGGGTTATAGGTCTCTCAAACGTTGTTGTTCCAATTTTGGAGGGGGTTGTGTAAGATGACATTGATTGTGTGGGAGTCTTGACACTAAAAAAATTACCCTTGACCCCAAAGGAAAATGTTGCCAAATAACTTATACATTAGGCCAGAAAACATTTTTTGCTGCAAAAGCATGGTTTCATTGGCGCCTGTCTTTTGGGGATTCTTTCTCAATGAAATTTCTTTTTTGATTGGTAGAGATAATGGTTTTGGCCACAAAATTAATTTCATAGTAGATCTTGATATTTTCCACAATTTTGTTTCTAAGTAAGAAAATCGCAGCTAAATGTAGTGACATATTTACCCGTGACTATAAATTTGGTCAACATGAGCTAAGATCATTCCCAAAATATAAAAAACAAATGTAGACGTCAATAGATTGGCATCGTATGTGGGAAACGACAAGTTATTTTTGCTTCCTACTAATTACTTTCAAGTTGTACTTTTCAATGATACTATTGAAGTATGACAAACATTCAAGAGGGGAGTCAGGCTGGAGGAAACACCTTCAACCCTTCTACCCCTCTTGGAATAGGAAATCTTAAAGGAATCCTACTGAATTTTTTAAAGGGATAAGAATCAATGCAAGAAATAGTATGATAACATACTCAAATGCTCAAAGCTAGGCCGACTTTCGCCTCATCTTCCAAAAAGGAAATCCCACATCGAACTCCCAGGAATTAAAGAACCACATCTAGATGATCCAGATCCTTAAATAACATGTCCTACTGCCCTGGTGAGACCTCCACCATCAGATCCACTAATTACAATGATGGTATCTTTATATATAAAGAACGGTCGAGTTCCCTAGATAGACTAGGAATGGGATCTACCATCGATCGATGAGGTCCCCAAGAAAATAATGGCCCGTATCATAGGGAGCCCTCCGGATCTTGAGATTACCGAGAAGATTCTATCAAGTCAAGAACCCGCATGCGAGGAGCCATTCGTGCAGAGTAGACTTCTCAGGAAGAGAGCTTAGAAGAAACTCACGGCCAAGCCGCTAAAATGGCTTCACATAAAACTAATCCAGACGATCGTCCATCGAAGGGTTCAATCCAATAATTGGAAGAACGCTTGGGTGAAATGGCTAAATCAAAGAATCTCTTGTAGAGGAATTTTGTAAACGGATCACCCTTTGTTCCAACTATTGTTGACTTCCCCACTCTTGCTAAATTCAAACCACCTGTGGTTACTCCAAGGTATGATGGAAAAACTAATCATATCTTACAGGTAGAGAAATACCATGTCGTAGCTGACATCTACCTAGTCCTAGATGAAATGCGTTACTAATCATTTTCAAGCTCTATTATCGGGTCAGCACCTATTTAGTATAACAAAATTCCTCGTCGGAAAATGTCTCTCTTCCAGCAACTCGCCGAGCTATTCATAAAAAAATTTGTTTTGCAGCCAAACCCTTCAGAAGGGTAACTCATTTACAAAGTTTCTATCAGGAACTATGGGAAACCACATGTGAGTATATCACTAATTTTAAATATGAAAAGTGGGAAGTTGTACATTATGAAGAAAAGACAACTATCATTTCCTTGATGAGAGATTCTCTCCCTGAGAAATTATATTACGCCCTGGCCTTAAACCACCTTTAAGACCATGACTGAATTAATGTCTAAAGATGGAAAAATCATGAACACCAACGAGCCTATGGCCTCAAAATAGGTGCCTGGTTTCAAGGCCTATTGATAATAGAACTCCGAGAAGAAGGACCAAAAGGATCAGAAGGCTAAAAATCCCAAAAAGTATGAAAAATATACCCCCTCACTAATAGCATACATCATATCCTGGAGGAGATCAAAGGAATTATGGATGTTAAATGTCCTGGAAAGTGGAAATATTCTCCTAATAGGTGAGATAAGTACAAGTATTGCAAGTTTCAAAAAGTCGTGGGAACACTAAGAACAACTGTATTGGTTGACAAAATGAAATATAAAGTTTGATCTGGTGCGATAAACTATCTTAGTTTTTCGATAGGTGAAAGGAATGAGACTCTAGAAGACGATCATAATATCCTTTCCAAGTAAGAGATGATAAAAAAATATGTACGAATAATGACTCAGAAGATGACCCATACTTTCCAAAGAAAACCCGAAAGCCTGAACTCAAGGTAAAGATGATATCTTTGGGTTGTCATTTTATTATAAAAGGAGACGCTTAAGGAGGCAACAAAATAGTTAAAATAAAATTCTACTTAAATTAATCCAAATCCGGTTAATATATTCAGAAAATCAACCTATATGATGATGTCAATGGTCGTCTAAAGATATTGGACCAAGACAAGATGGTGATAGGTTTCTCTATGAATGATCTATCTAGAGTGCTCTATTCCTATGATGATTCTATGGTTGTCATCGTGAGAGTACATTAATCAAGGGTGACTAGAATCCTAGTAAGTAATGGTAGCTCGACCGATGTCATGTTTTTTAATTCCTTCTAATGTTGAGGACTATGCGATAACAAATTGGAGCCATATCACATGCCCCAAATAAGATTCTCGGAAGAAAAGGTATATCCTTTGTGGACTGTCAAACTAGATGCTCTTATTGGCACCTGGCCTCCAATATGAACAAAAAGGATTACTTTCTTCATCTTGGATAAGAGCGTATAATCAAACTACAATACAATCCTCGGAAGGGTCAGTTTGAAGATGTTTGAAGCAGTTCCATCTACTGTCTATCGGTGTTTAATGTTATCAACTCATTATGGAGTCAGCATTGTCATAAAAAATCATATTAATACTAGAGAATGATACTAAACATTAGTTGACCAGAATGAAGTAAACAAACTCACCACCACCTATAAGATTATGGCCCTGGATCCCCGCGAGGAGGCTGATAACTAAAGGATAGGTGCCGGAGGCAACATAAGTGCCATGCATTTATTCCCGAGAAGAAAATGGCCTTTTACGAAGAGGTTAACGAAATGCATAAGGTAAAATTCAATGTAGATGTCAAATACCATGATTCATTGTCTAATGTGGTGATGGTAAAAAATAAGAATAATAACTGGTACATATGCGTTGATTTTATGAATCTAAACGAGGCTTGCCGAAAGGATCATTTCCCTTCGCCCAAAATAATGCAATTGGTTAACGTTAAATCTCGGCTTGAGTTTCTTAATTTCATGGATGCATATTCAGGGTATAACCAAACTAATATGAATACATAATATAGGTAGAAAACTTTATTCATCACCAGGCGAGGTACTTACTGTTACAATGTTATGGCCATCGTGCTAAAAAAATGTTGGACCAATATACAAAAGATTGGTAAATAAGGTTTTTGTATAACAAATGGGTAAAAATACGGAGGTGTGTGTTGATGACATGCTCTACAAAAGAAAGAAAGTGCTGACCATATTATCGACCTGGGACACACATTTGATCAACTGGAAAAGCACCACATAAAGCTCAACCCTACCAAATGCATGTGCGGTGTATAATAAGGAATGTTGCTTGGGTTCAAAGTGAATTAAAAAGGACTTAAATCCAATCCAAATAAGATTAAAATGTTGATGTAAATTCAGTCTCCCTCATACAAGAAGGATGTACAAAAGGTAAGTTGAAGAGCAGATGCCCTTACTAGGTTCATTTCTCGGGCTACTGACAAATGCTTAAGAATGAGAATGTACCCTTCTTCAAGGTAATATTACCATTATTCAAGGTCATAAAATGACTTTTTAGTGGAATGAATAATATGAGAATGCCTTCCTCGAGTGGAAGAAATATTTGGGATTTCTATTGTTGATCTCCCGACCACTCATGAGGGAGAAATTATGCTTATACTTTGTAGTATCTGAGTCGATGCTTATCTAAACACTCATCCGATAGAAAATTGGGTAAAAAATTAGTCTATTATACTATTAAGGCCTTTTGAGGAGCTGGAATTCGGTACCCATGACTGGAGAATCTTTCCTTGGACTTTATCAAAGCTTCGCGAAGGATGAAACCATATTTCCTGGTCTAGCTATACAGTCTACACATAATTACTTCTATGCTAAGGCATTCATAAATTAGATAAGTCAGGGAGGTTAATGGCATGTGTAGTGGTACTCAGAGAATATTATATACATTATAAACCCGTGAAAGAAGCAAAGGGCTAAGTGATAAAAGACATTATAGCCGAATTCACTTATTATGAAGATCCTTCTAATAAATTATGGTAAAAGAAACATTAGAAGTGTAGACTTTTTTTTAAAAGAAAGCTCAAAGGCTAACCATGCCAAGTAGACTTCTCCGAAATATAGTTACAAAATAGACAAACCAAAAATATCCACTTCATGAGAAGTAACCAAACGGTACGTAGAACAAAGCCAAAAGGTGTTTAAGTATGGATCCCTGAGTGAACGGAACTTTAATGGATAATGTCATGTATATAAGATATACATTGATGGATATTCACATGCTACTGGTAGCGGTGCTGGTTTAATCATGAATAATCCTAATGATATAGATGTGGAATGTGTCTTACGTTTTCAATTCCATGTTTCTAACAATGAGTCAGAGTATAAAACATTGATCGTCGCCTTTGAATTATCTCTTTCATTAGGATCCGAACAAGTTATAGCCCACAAAGATTGTCAATTGATCGTCAATTAGGTGATGGGGATATACGGCGTTAAAGGAGAATTGATGATAAGATCATGGCAAATGCACAAGATAGATTATTGTTGACACAAAAATTAGTCAGCTGACGTGGACCAATCACATGAAGACACGCATAACTCTAGATGGAAAAATAGTACATTCACCCCGAGCAACATAGCAGTTCAAGAAACATAGCAGTGCAAGGAACTAAAAGGTTACGAGCTACTTAGCGTGCAGAGCAACCAACCAGGAAGATCAAAAGGATAATTTCGCATTCAATTAGCATCAAATTTAACATGCATTCTTATTGTACAGATGTATATGTCTACTAGATGACAACACATCGCCTTTTTATATGTAGAACCTCAAGGCTATAAATACATTGTAACCCTATCATATAAAGGGATTCGAAGACAACTAAGAGACACGACATACAAGATACCCGCCCTATTCCTCTTTCTACACCATATTGTGTTATTGTAAACCCCTAGGAATAAAATAACAATGGACGTAGGCTTTATTCATAACCGAACCTCTTTAAAAATCGTTGTCTCTCATGTGCATGATTGGATTGCTTTTATCTATTTATCTGTGATCATAAAAATGGGTTTCCATCTACTTTTTTGCATCAACAGATTGGAGTCGTCTGTGGGAACGTGTTACAAGCATTGTTCTCCATCAAAAGCTAAGTTTTTATTTTCTCTATGTATAATCAATTGTATATTGTGCATACATCTTTTGATTCAATCATGATTTTTATGTTTATATACATAAATTATTTGTCCAATTTTTATCTACAAAATATTGCACATCATGATTTTTAAATCATAACTGTTAGATTAATGCTTATTGAGACATCTGTAAAATAGTGGATTTCATAAATCACAACTTTTTGCTTGATTCTCAAGTTTAAATTTTATATGATGGAATAAACATTTTAAATGATTACATCTACCAATATATACGATGGTGATAAGATTTGATAATTTTCATTATTGATTTTGAAATAAATTTGGAAAGATCTTTGATGACTATTCAAATTCCCATCATATTTTTAATCAAAGAATGGGAAAAGGCTAAAGCCAAGAACAAGTTTTCTCATAGAAATCATGACCCATATCTACTTTCTCTCTCTCTTCAATTTTGAGTCGCTTTTCATTCATTTTAATGAACTATATACTTAATTTGGTTCATCTTCCATCTATGTCAATAAAGTATCGTTCATTGATTTTGATATAATTTTGGTAATAATTTTAATCATTCACCATATTTTTATCTCTGCAAATGAGGAATAGGAAGGGTTCAACGTCAAATATAATTTTCTCTCACCTGAAAAACCATTACCCACCTCTTGTAAAAGAGGATAAATTAAATAATCATGATCATATCAAGACTCTGGGCACAAATTTGAGATGTTGGCTCCTCGTTCATCACATCATTGAGTTTTGTTGTCGGAATCATATGATCTAGTGGATTAGAGAATAGATCATTTAATTAGCGATCTCAATGCTTGGATTTTATAACGAATTTTATTTTTCTGATCAAAAGGTTCGAGATATTCTGGTCTGCCATCCATATTGTTGGTCAGCATCATCTTGGACCACCTTTTATTAAAGGGAAGCTTCACCAGACCATTTTTGTTAGTCGGAGATAAGATGAGAAGATCCATCAGCAAGGTTGAAACAATTTTATCCAACTACGAGGCCCTCATGGTTGGTCGGCAGTACCCGTTCTTTGATCGACAATTCTATTATTCACATCTTTCATGGATTTTCATAGATTGGGATTAGGCCCGAACATCTAATAACTGGTCGGCAGTAACAAACGAAGCCTGACAAGTATCTTATTATTGTTCGGAGATTCATATTATAGCTCGGTGGAACCAATTGTAGGTCGATGATCATCTACTTCTTGATCGGCGACATCTCAGTCTTGATCGGAGGGTTCAATTTACTGGTTGGTAACTATTCAACCATCCACTTCTTGGTCGGCGACATTTAATGTTGGTCGGTGACCATCCAACAGCTGGTCGGCAATATCAATGCACCACTTTTTGTTGATCGGAGCAATCGCTCTGCTGGTCGGGGACCATTTGTTTCTTGTTCGGCACCATATATTCTATAACTTGAGACATCTCCAAATGTTGGTCGGCCACACCTAGGACATTGGCCGGCATCACTAGAATCTTGGGGGATTAAAAACGTGGAGCAACCCATATATTCCTTTAAACACGAGTTCAACTTGGGGACAAACAGGGGGCTTAAATCTTTTTAAACTTGTGATCACCCCAAAAATATTTTTAAAACCATGTGATAAATAATTTTCAAACATCAACTTATACCTGATTAGTTGTTAGAGATTAACTAACCTTACAAAAAACTCTACGTCTTATTTATGGCACATATCTGATAAAAATTTATCCATCTCACACACATTTGGCACAAAACATATTATTTTTGATATTGTGAAAATTTTATTACCTTGTGCCGATACACATCATATATTGTTTGGCTGAATAATTATTCTCATGACAATAACTATTTGATCTAGTCTCCACAGGTGCTCGGGAAGCTTATTCAAATTCCATAGGGACAAGATTCAATCCCGACGAAAGCTCGGCCACAATCTTAAACTTCTGGAAGATATTATTGCTCGACATCAGGCAATTTTGCATCGACATATTAGCCAACATATATTATTTCATTTTTTGAAATTAATATTTTTATTTCTTAAGCATATACATATCATATATTGATTGGATGAGTAAATAATTCTCATGACTAATCAATTCAGCCTACACATATGGTAGAGCAAGTTCATAATTTTTACAGGTATAAGATTCGAAGAATCCTCCAAAACAATCTTAAACTTCTGGAAACTATTATCATTGCTCAGCATTATGAAATTTTACCTCAGCAAGGCACTATATATTTTATTATTTCTCTGATCTATGCTCAGGCACGAATTACTCTATATCTGTTCAGATTCATATTCTACATTCATCTCATCATGGAGCTCGACGAGATACTTATTATCATATTCAGCTTTCAGGAATACTATAAGATTTAATATATTTCATCCCCAACGGATAGTTGGTCGGGGTAATTCTCATTTATATTCAGGCCCAACAAAGTTCTCGACCATATTCTATTGTTTTGGAAAATATTATTCTTGTTCGGCCTTATGCAATATTGCCTCGACAAATCAACGGGACACTTTATTATTGTTCTGAATCTTTCTTTATATCTATTCAGACGCGTATTAAATATTTATCTCGCCATGGAGCTCGAATTTTTTTTTTATCATATATTCAACTCCAAAGAGATCTGCAACAGTTTTTATATTTCACCCCCAACGGATAGTTGGTTGGGGTAATTCTTATTTATATTCAGGACCAGCAAAGTTCTCGACCATATTCTTGTGATTCTAGAAAATATTATTCTTATTCGGTGTTATGCAATTTTGCCTCGACAGATCAACAAGACAGTTTATTATTATTCTGAGTCATTCTTCATATCTATGCATATTTTTTATTTATCTCAGCAAGGAGCTCGGAAAATTTCTTCTCGCTATATATATTCAGCTTCAAGGAAGTCTCCAGCATTTATTAGATCTTATTCCCAATGATCTGTTGGTTAGCTTCAAGGAGGTCTTCAACATTTATTATATCTTATTCCCAACGATCTGTTGGTCAGCTCCGAGGAAGTCTTCAACTTTTAGTATATCTTATTCCCAACGATCTGTTGGTCAGCTCCGAGGAAGTCTCTAGAATTTATTATCAATTACTGTCGACTCCGGTTGGACGGTCAAACAATTACCACTGACTCCGATTGGACGGTCAAATAATTACTGCTGACTCCGGTTGGACGGTCAAATAATTACTACTGACTCCGGTTAGATGGTCAAACAATTACCATTGACTCCGGTTGGATGGTCATATAATTACCGCTGACTCCGATTGGACGGTCAAATAATTACTACCAACTCCGGTCAGACGGTCAAACTATTACCACCAACTCCGGTTGGCCGATCAATCAAATACCATCAACTTCGATTGGTCGGTCAATCAATTACCACCAATTTTGATTGGTCGGTCAAATCAGTTATTCATTTAGTGGCACATTCTCATAACATCATGCAGTCGAGCATCAGATTCAACTCCACAAATTTACATAGTCGGGGCCCCGACCAATCATCATTCAGAAGTTGTTTTACTTGCTCAGGCGTTTTACTATTGAAGTTCATGGGCGTATATTGAAGTTTAAGATGCGTATATTAAAGTTCATTAGGCTATATTGAAGTTCAGTAGGCATATTCAGGAGTTCAGGAAGAGTCAGATTAAGCATCTCCAACACTGAGATCTTTACTACTACTGTCCCGACCTACACTGAAGGAGAAGTTTATGACAAGCTTCATACCATGGCATAGCTACATCCAAATTCCCACGGGTGATACATAGCACACGGAGTTCCTCAAAATAAAGATCAGTAACCATCGATCAGCCTGCATCATATGCCATCCAGGAGATAGTGCACTTTATGTTGAATAAATCATGAAGGAAGACATGATTTTTGCAAGCACCGAGCAACACTGTAGAGTAAATGATCCATCCCTTCAGTGAACCATCAAGCATAGAGCATTGGGGGCTTCTATTGACACAAAAAATTAATCAGCTGACGTGGACCAATCACATGAAGACACGCATCACTCTACATGGCAAAATAGTACATTCACCCCGAGCAACTCAAACACCACGAGCAACATAGCAGTCCGAGCAACTCAAAGGTTCCGAGCTACTTAGCGTGCAGAGCAACCAATCAGGAACATCAAAAGGATAATTATGCATTCAATGGGATCATATTTAATACGCATTCTTATTGTATAGATGTATATGTCGACTAGATGACAACACATCGCCTTTTCATATGTATAACCTCAAGGCTATAAATACATTGTAACCCTATCATATAACGGTATCCGAAAACAACTAAGAGACACGACATACAAGATACCCTCCCTCTTTCTCTCTCTACACCATATTGTGTTATTGTAAACCCCTAAGAATAAAATAATAGTGGACGTTGGATTTATTCATAGTCGAACCAGTTTAAAAATCGTTGTCTCTCATGTGCATGATTGGATTGCTTTTATCTATTTATCTGTGATCATGAAAATGGGTTTTCGTCCAGTTTTTTGCATCCACAATTATTAAAGATTCTAGCGGTTAAAATAATTAGAGTATCTTGAACTGAAAATTGCACGAGAAGATTCACTTGCTTGGCTAGCCTCAATTGCCATAACATAATCAAGAAGGACCATTTATGTGAAGATTTTAAGAAGCAGGAGTATCGATATAAAACTATTATTCTGATTGCATTAGGCTTAATTCCCTTGTGGATAGATCCCATCAAGGGGTATATTAAAAGACGAGCCCTTCTTAATGGCCCAAAGGAAACTAGGAAATTAAGATGTGAAGTAGCTAGCAACATGTTAGAAGAATGGGTTTTGAATAAAATTGGATGTATTATGTCTTTACTCTTATTTGTTATTCTTTTTAAAGTGTAAGACCAGATTGAGGAGTTATATAAAGGACCATGTGGAGCTCATTCAGTAGGACCATGTAGGTATATTATTGGCCAGCCATGAGGGTAGACTACGGTTCATATGCTATATGATGCGACAAGTGCCAAAAGTTTAGCACCATATATAGTAGGCCGAGGGATTCTCTAAAATAAATAACGTCTCTATCGACTTTTACCATATGGGGTATTGAGTTGGTTGACCCGTTTGATGAAGACAAGAGGATGGTTTTAGTATTTGGTCATAGCCATAGACCACTTCACCAAATGGGTGGAAGTTGAACCACGGGTTGAAATGTCCTATGAGCGAGTCTTCCATCTAATATGGAAGAAAATCAAATTTCGCTATTGTATGCAATATTCCTTAATCAGATCCCATGGGACTCAATTTGATAACCAATAATTTGAGGACTACTGCATCCAGTCCAAAAGACCAAAAATTGCATTCACCACCTGGGCACCCTCAATTCAATGGCCAAACGAAAATAACGAATAAAACACTTCTTGATGTCTTGATCAAGATGCAAGATGATGCCAAAGGAAACTGGAACAATGAATTACACAACATGCTTTGGGACTATAGAACCACACCGCAGACAACTACCGATTAGACTCCTTACATATAGACATTTGGAAAATAAGTTGGGGTCCCTATGGAGATAGGCTGCCAAGTCACAGAGTTCCCAACTATTAACTCCCCTAAAATTCATCTTATGAGAAGACTAGAATATGACTTTGTAGAAGATGTTAGAGAAAATACAACAGTTTGTGTGGATGCCTACTAGCAATGCACTGTTAGGTCATACAATAGAAGCGTGAAGCTGAGAAACCTTAAAAAGGGAGATTATGTTTTGAACAAAGTGATCCAGAAATGAAAGAAGTTGGAAGCTAACTCGCATGGTCATCATATAATTTTTGCATCCATACGACCAGATACTTTTCACCTAGAAATATTTGAAGCAAAATAATTCAAAAACCCTTAGAATGATGACGACTTCAGAAAGTATTCCAGTAATTATGAGTTAAAGATTTTGTTAAATGTGTAGAAGCTCTCCTCAGTATTAATGAGAAATTATATGTTTAACATCAGTTGATTTCCTTTTTTATATTTTTTAGGGGCATGGGAGATATAACAAATCTCAACTGAATAATTCAAACTTCATATATGATTTCGTCTTTAACAAGCCACAAATAAGAATTTTCTAGTCCTAAAACTTCTTGTATCACCTCTTAAGGTGAAGAAAAAAAAAATTTAGCAGACCAACTTAAAGAAAAATCCCGTAACATATTGTCGCTAACTACAATTGTGTTACCAGAGCCTAAGGATGGAAAACTAAGGTGCATTAAAATTGGTAATTAATCATGAAGATTATTCGGCTAAAAGCTTACAATAATCATAATGATAAGTTATTGGTAGGCCATAACGATACATAGAAACATTAACAACAACTCATATTTAATTGGAGAAAAGAAAAATATGACATTACTATAAGTTCTTGTTTATCAACATAAAACAAACATAAAATTTTTGCATTTGGATGGACGTCTTCCAAGGGATTTCTCCATCCCTTTAGGAGGAACATCTAGAGCTGAAGGAAAAATAGTAAAACCAAATTTTCTAAGCCTACTTTGTCTCTAGATCTGATACTATCCACCAAGTGTAGAGGTTTGACTAAAGTATATTCTCCATGAAATCCATAATCCTCAAGGTATTTAACCATGCTTGTGGATATGGCATCGGTGGTAAACCAATTAATGTCCAACTGGAATGAATAAGTATGGTGATCTAGAGAACATGCGTCATGCTAATACCATCTATTATCCTCTTTTGGTACTTTAAGAACTGTCAAAGCATTGACCCAACCCCATTTATAGCCTTCTTCCATATCTTGTTTCAGCACCTCGCTCATGTGTGTCAAGGCCTCATCATAACCGTTCATAAAAATGTGACGTGGATTCTTATGGAAATGAAAGGTAGGACAATCAACCCTTTCATGTAGTTTTTTTATATTAGCCGATTGGGTATTTATGAAATTGTCCTGATCGACCAAAGTTTTCTTGTTCCTTTCCTCCTCAACTATGGGCTAAGAAACCATAACCTATTTGGATGATTGGACACCACTGGATTTCTTTAGTTCCTTAATCTCCTCCATTAACCTAGCATTCTCTTGCTCAAGAAAAGAAAATCCCTTTGTTTGATCAAAATTTTTAGATTTGTTTAATCCCTCATACTCATTCATCAACGTGTTATTTTCTTACTCCAACATGTTGGCAACCTCCCAAGTACTATTCGGCTCACATTTCATCATAAACTCCTTTTTATTATAAGATAAAGAGATGCCCTGCAACGTATTATCAAAACCACTTTTACTACTCAACCGAGCAGACTTCCCCTCATAGTCATCCTTAAAGCTTGTGAGATACTCTTTATTATATGTTTTCATTTGGAGTATCATTTCATAATATGAAGCCTTAGTCGCCATGGATTGTTTGCACAACCTATGTAGGTGAAGGTTAGTTTCTTTAACTTGATTGGAGGAATTTAAGATGAGTAGATGTTACAGTTCTTTCTCTTCCAGATCATCATCACATGCCCTAAATATTTGAACACTCCATTTATACAAGTCACTCTCGACAACTGCCATAATGTCCCTCCTGGAGTTAAACTAAAAAACAGGGCTTCAGTATAAAAATTAAAGAAAGGGAAAAAAAGCATTAACATCATTTGTAGAAACCAAAGGGAAGTTTCATTATAATTTGTTGAAAGGCGTACATAAAAGGGTGACCAATCCCAATGCGAAGGATTAGTATTACAAGACAAAAAATAGGAAAACAATGATAAGATGGCTACACTTTCTTCTTATCCTGATAAACCTCCTCCTCAGGATGAACTAGTACCATTACTGTATCAGAATCCATGAAAGACTCATCCACTCTGTCCTCATCATCCATTTCTTCATCAATTATGGGAGCAGTACTAGGGTTGTACTATTGAACTAACTTGTAGTTTATAGTTGTGCTGACTTTGTTGAGAAATTTAACATGAACGACTACAGTAGAAAAGTCCTTGTTCCAACCCCTGGTATAAGAGTCCTCCTTTTCCTTCTTGAATTTGACCTTCAGACCCTAAAATTCTCCATAGACATTAGCAACACTTTTCTAAGACTAGTCATCTTTCTTAGTAGCCTCCTCGGCAGTCTTCATAGCACCATTTTTATCTTGTCCGGTCTTCTCCAATATGCCCTTCCATTTCTCCTATTATTTTATCTTGACCTTCTTTGTGGCATCCAAAAAATCCTTCAAATCTTTGAAAGTGGGTTCCACGTCAGATGAAGACTCCCTTAGCTAGCCACATGTCCTTATTATCTCATCATAATCAACAAAAAATGGCACAACCCTAAGGGAAGAAAGTCTATAATCCATAGTATTCAAAAGTAGACGGCTAAAATAAGATCAAGAGATGAGATATTTATCCGGTCGAGGTTGTGGTTGGACCACTCCAAAAGTCTCTCCCTTGGAAGGCTAGTAGGAGCAGACTCGTGGAACGAAAGGAATCCTAATCCAATTAAACCCCTAGCCAAACTGTAATACCCCGTATTTTTATGGCTTTTAAATTTGGGGATTTATTGAATTTAAATTGAGATATTAATTTAATATTAATCTGAAAATTATGTTAAATATTTACTAGCGTGGTGAGAGTTTGTAATTATTGAGAATTTGTTGGATATTACTTAATGGACAAAGTAATACGTGTAATCGAATTTATTAAAATTGTCATGAGTGTATAATTTGATAATTGTGGAAAATAAATTGGGACTTGCATGCGTCGTGTCGGGATTAAATTATTATTATTAAAAGTGCATAAATCATAAGTCGCCCGTATGGTCATTTCGAGTGCGTCAATGTGTCTGGAAGGGTCGAGATAGTCAAAATAATACACCCCGGGGGTTTAGTTTGGGTCTCGGAGCATTTTTAAGCCTAATTGGCATCCCGGGAGGGCATTATGGCCATTTTGTATTTTGGGGCAGTAAAATCCACGAATTTCCTAAGGATATATCACCCTTTAGGTGTTGTCTTCTAGGGTTAACAAATACAAAATCAAGGAACGGCCATTAGAGAGGAAGTTGGAGAGCTTGCTAAGTAATTCAAGGCCAAAGACTCAACTGTTTGCACTGCCACCACCACCAAATCGTGGATCGCGCGACGGGGAACGTATCCATACCTTTTCCAGCCACAAATCAGAAAACTTGAATCCCAGGCAAGTATCTATCTTGCTTATCTTGTAGTTAAATGTCTCATCATGTTAGATTAGGATGATTGAATCAATATTTCATGAAAATATTTAAGGATTTAGAGAACCCAATCACTTGTTGTAGACAAACTCAATAAACTCCGGACATACCAATCATATGTAGAAGTTTACCCACGAAATTTGATTAATTTATAAGTGAGAAATCTCAAAAAAGAAGTTGAATAATGGAAGTTTAATGGAAAGTTAGGGTTTTTGGTAATTAAAAGAAATTAGCTCTCTAATTCAATTCCGTTGTTGAATTTGTACATGTGTTCACGTAAGGAATCATGCATATATGTATATAGAACTAGTAGTAATGTTATTTGCGAGTTTGGAGTCGTTAATGACGTTTTCGAGCAATTTGGAAGATGAAACCCATAGGTATTAATGGCAGTTTCTGGTGAAGAACTGCTTAATCGATTGATCGACTCAAGAACATTGATGGATCGATGATCGATTGATCGACCTCCTTTCCTCAATTGATCGATCCCTCCTGGAAAAATGCATATTTCTCTTATGTTGGTTTAAACCGATTAAAATGCTTAGGAACCCTTGATTACTATTGTTAGAGGATATTGGGATATAAATAGGACCAGTAGGGTCTAGGTAAACCCCGTCAAGTGAGAATTTAATGCAAGATGAAATTAAGGGTTAGCGTGGAGTTATTCACACATAGGAAATCACGCGTACGTTTAATAAAAGATCGAGACTCGTAATGGAGTTAGACCAGAAGGTAAGTGAGAGTATGCCTACTGAAATTATTCTTAGGGAGATAGAATACTTTTATACATGAGAAGTAAGTATGAGGTAAATTACAAATGAGAATAAAAGTGACAAATCTGTTATGAGAGATAATCGAGTAAAAGGTGCTCAGAACGGATAGTTATAATTATGGGTCATGGGCGCACCTAATTTAGAAATATGAATATTTGTATATATATGACTATATGATTGTGCTGATATTATATAGCTGTGTAAAAATCCTACTTGAGCTACTTGCTATCATGGGGATTTCCGCGCCGGGACAGTCTTATCTCGATTGGGCCGTTATGGGGGATAACAACTTGTACCCTAGAAGATAGTATCCTTAATAGACGCTTATATGGGACGTGAGGGTATGTGCTGAGCTCTTAGTGACCTGGAGCTATGCTTTGCCTCCATTTGTATGTGTTTTGTGTTCATACAGTTCGAGAGGGATTCCGAACTAGTATTTCCCTTAGTACGAGTGATACGAGGACTTGATTGCAGAGTATGCCAGCACCATAGATTTTATTTGGGGTTCCAATAGTATATATATTATACGAGTTATTAATATATATACTTAAATATGGGAACTCTCTACTGTGCATAAAAGTAGTTAAGTAATGAATAAATACTCCAACTTTATTTTAAGTGTTTGGAAATTTTGTGTAATACTGTATTATTTCAAGTAACGTAAGATACGTGAGAGAGTTTAATTTTCAGAAATTTATTTGTCTTAGGCTTAGTGTTATCTCTGGATGGAACCTTATGGAAGAGTTAAGTTAAAACAAACTTTCAAGAGTAATAGTGCGGTAAGCGTGCACACTAGATGAGAGGTGAAAATTCAAAAGGGAGTGTCGCATACAAACATGGTTCTTACATTAACCAGTAAGCATTTTAAATACTTGCTAAACTATTTTTAAACTATTTTACACTCCGACTCTGACCCGTTTCCTGTTATTTATTTTCTCTTATATGTATATATATATGTATATATTACAGGTGCCCAGCCATAGGGGCATCATGCTTAGGTTCTTTGGATCGGACGCGCTGCAGCTTATGTGGGAGTTACATGCCATTGCTTAGATGACCTCGTTGTTGATTCTACTTCTATCTTAGTTCTGATTAGTTAGGGCATGTGTCGCTTGTTTCCCTATTCAGTCAAATTTGTCAGAGAGTTATGTTCATTTATTTTCAGTATTTTGTAGTCTTTGGGGATTTGATTATTGTCAGGATGATTTCATTTGTAGTTTTTAAACTTGGTATTTGTTTATCTGAATTGTTAAATGCTTCGGTGTGTATTACCATCCTTAATATTTATGTGATTCTTAAATTGTTGAATATTAAAAAGGTTTTCATATCTGGATCTAATAAAATGCAAATAACGTTTTAAATGGTTTTGGCACGTACCTTAATTAATTAGGGTGTTTGAATTGCAATTTTATTTTTTGACAGTGATGCTAAAAATGAATCAATCGTTCACCTCAATTTTTCATTCAATAAAGGATTGATCACTCGGCATTTAATTAGGCGGGAGTCATAGGTTGTATCAGAGCATCAGGTTGTAGTGTCCTTAGGATCTGTGCGGCTTATTATCCATCCAGCGTTACTTTGTTTGATATATAGCCCTATGTTTAGTTTTGTTGTTTTCTATAGTGAGATTCCGTTCTCCTGCTATAATGTATGTACATTAGTGAATCTTAATTGCATTCAGGCATGTTCGGACAATGAAATATTGCAAGCAAGGGTTGTTGGATGGACATCATGAGGCAAGGGTTAGTAGAGGTTGTAGAGCGTATTCAAGGATGATGACCGTAGTTAAGTCCACACCTATTATGGCGTCATAAGACAGGACTGTAAAGACGGACAGTGGGCAACCTATGATTTCCAAGTGTTGCTAGAGTCAAAAGAGGTGCAGGAGTAGACTCACCCAACATGGTACGATGGGGAAAAAGTTAGACAAAATATTGAAGAAAACTGTTAGTGGAAATTTTAGAAATGCAGAATTTGTGTGTGTTAGCCAAAGGAGGTAAAATATTGAAGGTTTGGTGATAGGACAGAATGTGGCTAACTGAAAGTTAAAATTTGGAGTAAACTTTTTCTTGGCTTATCGGAACAAAGTTATCATGGTGGGAGTCAGCCTCCATTTTTAGATGTGAAATGCTATGCCTATAGAAGAATCTTAGGTACAGTTTGACTGTAGGTTCCTTTATTAGATGTTCAGGATAAGAAGTGAATGTTGTTCTAAACTCATCATAGGAGGACCTAACAGAGGTCCATCTGTGAATATGAATCTAAACCGTTAGCGAATCCTGTAGCGGAGGACGTAGATACAAATGGAGGAGAGGACTCCAAGTGGGAGATCGACTCGTAAAAATAGTTAATAACACTTAAAAGGAAATTCTGCTAGACGGTCGATTTAGAGGTTGAAAATGTCATGCTTTGACAATGGAGATGATAATGCTTCTTTGTGTGGGTAGCTAAAAGAATCAAACAATTTAGTCAAGAATAAGACTGGATCCAACGGTGGGAGTGTAGCACCACAAGGGGGTGGGGATACACGTAAGGGGATCGATTTAAATGATTCAGATAGCAGAATTCTTACCAAGTGATGGTGAATTTAGTAAGGACTATTGTACCCAGTAGCATGTTCTTTAGGGCCAACAAGGCTAAGGGAACAACGGGGGTAGCCATTAGGAATCGAGCCTTCCAAAGTCCGAGAGAAGGACAGTCCTAATATGGTTAGGGGTATTTTTTGTCGGGGTATTTTGTGGAGAGTTAAATCACATGGGTTAATGTTTTTCCGAAGTGAGTAAAGGGAAAAGATTAGGATGCCTAGTAAAAGACAACGATTAAAGTAGTTTTTGTTTTGGCATGGACATGCGTGTTACGTCCGGGGACAATTTGTGAAGTCAAGATGATTGGCAAGGTAGAAGTAAGAGTTTTATCCTCGGAGGATGATGCGTGTTTTATTTTACACGAGCGAGTCACTATATTATGTTCATTACTAGATTATCATATGAGATGAGTTTAAGGCGTCTAACTATAAACGTTATTTTTATGTTAATATTTTTCCCTAGTGTAGAGGGATTATCCTTAGTGCTATCTGCGGGGGATGAATGTGTGTGTTAATATTGTTGAATACTTTATTGAGATTACTGGTTTTAGTAATGTGATATATGAGTAAGATATTGTATTGATTCCCACTTTATTGTAATGGTTAGTACGATAGTAGGCAATTATTGCAAGGCTATGGGAGTGGTTGCATTACTTCAACATATTTTGTTTTGGCGAGGCCTCACCTGCAAGAGGGTTGGACTCGTACCTGTATTATCTATTCTAGAGAATTCGGAGGGGATAGTGGGATCAAGATATTCGATCACGGTGTGTGTAGGGACTTTGCTGCTATGATTCAGTATGTATTGGGTTTACTCTTAAGAGAAAATATTTAACTCATTATTATGTTTTGCACTCAGGACTTGGTGATAGGAAGAGCGCATTGATATATCTATCCTTTAGAGATGTGGGAGTTAAGAGTTGTACCTATATGTTTTTGGGACAGGATTTCGAGAACCCCGATTGTATGTATTAAAGGTTTATGGAATGTGATTACCACCAATACTAAATGATTGTACAATTGGAAAAATGTTCTTTGTGAAGTGTAATTACGGGAGGAGATGTACTTTTCTATCAAGAGATGGAATAAAGGGGTACATGCTATGGACATAGGGCCTAACGGATTTCGATAATCGATAATGCTAGGTAGTAGTCTTTCAAGGGGTCCTTGTTTGGATTTCACTTTGCGAGACATCCCACGCATGAATCTTAGCGTAAGGTTGGAAATACAGAGATGTTTGGTCATTAGTCCCTGAGTGCGATACCTCGGTCATAATAAGAGGTGATAATTGTATCTGTAAGTTGGAAGTTGAATAATGATTTAAGGACAGTGGAGTCGGTTGTGTGGTAAGATAGCATTGAAAGTTTTGTTTTATCACCACGAGTTGAGGGGTGGAACGATGATAAAGAGGGTTCAAAATCTTGATTTCTAGGGTGATTGAGAGTACCTAAGTGTTGTAACCACGTTGTGAGCAGAAGGAAAATAAAGAATTGGGTGTTATGTGTGTAGCGTACGTGATGCTTACACTAGTATGGACGGTTCATAGGGTGTGTGGGCATCCTGGTTAGCTGATGTTAAAATCGTCTGAGTTGATGGGACGTGGGAATAGAAGTGTGGAATAAATGCTTGTGGGACTAACATAATAAAGTGGAAGTGGTAGAGTGGATTAAGCACCGTGTGAAAGACGATAAATCCATATATATGTGTGTGATCAAAGTAGCACACCGAATCTGGTTGGAAGGCTGTGGGAAGCCCTTTACAAAGGGTTATTCCTTGACAAGGGTAGAATTTAACTATATGGAAAACACTCACAGTGGAGTTGTAATTAGTCAAATTTTGAGAGCGAGTTACGCGTACAAAGAACGATGATGCCAGTAAGGTATAAAAGGCCGAGAAGTGCACATTGGGGAGAAAAGTGCACGAGTCAAAACTTTTAGAATACACAAAGGAAATAAGGGGAGTATTAAGTGTCATTTATGTGAGACATTTGAAGTAGATGTCGACGCTGAGTGGGACATAGTGAGTAGTCCCCGCGTGCACCTCTCATAGATATAATTCGGTTGGAGCAAGAGGTTCATCGAGAAAACTTTGTATCAAACCTACGATTCCAATAATGGACGAGGGAAATCAAGTCGATAAAAATTTCTTTGATGGGATAATAACCTCAAGGTAAGATCCAGGGTTCCTTCAAACGTGTGGAACATGTTTCCCAAGAAGGAAATAATTGATTTTCATTTGGGGTAATTAACAATATTAGCTAGTGTGCCGCAGCCTTCATTTGAAATGAAGAATCGCATCAGTACGTGATCGTTCTCCTTGGGATGAGACCTTTGAATCCCACCTTCAATGTGGAATTTCAGGAAGTAGCGGGGATAAAACTTCTAGTTGAATAGGTTGTATCACCCATAATTCGGGGAGTAGGCGAGCGGTGATTAACCAGTAGTGGAGCAGTCTGAAAGTAATTTTGGATTCATTGTGATCGTGTCATTTCAATAATGGTTATAGCTAGAAAGTGGAGTATAGTATGTTAATTTAGGGAGGATATTACCTAATGGTAGGGTTCTGTGGGAGAACTCGTACCTATTTACTGTGAACAAGATGCTTATTGAGGTTTTGGAGTTGAAAATTCTTACCCTTTCTCACTCTAATTGTTAAGAGATGGGCGGATAATCAAAATTTTGGATTAGTTGAGTTAGATTCTGATGGCTATGGTGGTATTCAATGACTGTTTTAGGCAAACAGGAGTGGTCAAATTTTCGTATGGTTTCTCTCATAATGGTAGTTTTGTGCTTAGATAAATCCGAGTAGTTGTCAGGTAGTGAGGTGCAGCCTCCCAATTATATTGAAATAATGGAAATTAATAATGTATATGTGTCTCTTATTAGAATGTTGTCAGATAGGAGCACAATGTGAAGTGTCCTTAGTGAGAGTGTTAAACAAGCATGGTGTGAGGCGGGGGCTATATTGATTGAGCGCCTTACTATGTAGATAGTTTGTGTACAGATAAGTTATCTAGAATTATTTTACCAGGTAGGCCTTATTTTCCGAATTTCTGGACGAAATTCCGTTATTAGGGGGAAATATGTAATACCCCGTATTTTTATGACTTTAAATTTGGGGATTTATTAAATTTAAATTGAGATATTAATTTAATATTAATCCAAAAATTATTTTACATATTTACTAGCGTGATAAGAGTTGGTAATTATTGAGAATTTTTTCGATATTACTTAATGGACAAAGTAATATGTATAATTGAATTTATTAAAATTTTCACGAGTGTATAATTTAATAACTGTGGAAATTAAATCGGGACATGCCTGCGTCATGTCCGGATTAAATTATTATTATTAAAAGTGAATAAATTATAAGATGCCCGTATGGTCATTTCAAGTGGGCCAATGTGTTCGGAAGGTTCGAGATAGTCAAAATAATATACCTAGTGATTTATCTTGGGTCTCGTGGCATTTTTAAGCCTAATTGGTATCCCAGGAGGGCATTATGTATATTTTGTATTTTTGGGCAATTAAACCCACGAATTTCATAAGGATATATCAGCCTTTAGGAGTTGTCCTATAGGGTTAACAATCACAAAATCAAGGAAAAACCATTAGAGTGGAAGTTGGAGAGATTCCCAAGCAATTCAAGACCAAAGACTTACCCGTTTACACCGCCACCACCACCAAATCGTAGATCGCGCGATGGGGAACGTAACCATACCTTTTCTAGCCACAAATCAGAAAATTTGAATCCCAGGCAAGTATCTATCTTGCTTATCTTGTAGCTAAATGTATCACCATGTTAGATTAGTATGATTGAATCCATGATTCATGGAAGAATTTAAGGATTTAGAGAACCCAATCACTTGCTGTAGAGAAACTCAATAAACTATGGACATACCAATCATATATAGAAGTTTACCTATGAAATTTGATTAATTTAGAAGTGAGAAATCTAGAAAAAGAAGTTCAATAATGGAAGTTTAGTGGAAAGTTAGGGTTCTTGGTAATTAAAAGAAATTAGCCCTCTAATTCAATTCCGTTGTTGAATTTGTACATGTTTCACGTAAGGAATCATGCATATATGTATATAGAACTAGTAGTAATGTTATTTGAGAGTTTGGAGTCGCTAATGACATTTTGGAGAAATTTGGAAGATGAAACCCGTAGGTTTTAAAGGCATTTTCTTGGCAAGAACGGGTTGATCGATCGATCGACTGAAGAACATCGATCGATCGATGATCGATGATTGACCCCCTTTCCTCGATTGATCGAGCCCTCCTCGAAAAATGCATATTTCTCTTATGTTGGTTTAAACCGATTAAAATGTGTAGGAACCCTTGATTGTTATTGTTAGAGCATATTAGGATATAAATAGGACCAGTAGGGTCTAGGTAAACCCCATCGAGTGACAATTTAATGTAAGATGAAATTAAGGGTTAATGGGGAGTTATTCACACATAAGAAATCATACGTATGTTTAATGAAAGATCGAGACTCGTAATGGAGTTAGACCAGAAGGTAAGTGAGAGTATGCCTACTGAAAATATGCTCAGGGAGATAAAATACTTTGAGAGATGAGAAGTAAGTATGAGGTAAATTACAAATGAGAATAAAAGTGACAAATTCGTTATGCGAGATAATCGAGTAAAAGGGGCTAAGAACGGATAATTATAATTATGGGTCATGGGCGCACCTAATTTAGAAATATGAATATTTGTATATGACTATATGATTCTGCTTATATTATATATATGTGTAAAAATCATACCCGAGCTACTTGCTATCACGGGGGTTTCAGCGCAAGGATAGTCTTATCTCGATTGGGCCTTTATGGTGGATAACGACTTGTAACCTAGAAGTTAGTATTCTTGATACAGAGTATTTGAGTGATAGTCAGATGGTCCTAAGAGACGTGAGGGTATGTGCTGACCTCTTATTGACTTGGAGGTATACTTCACCTCCATTTGCATGTGTTTTGTGTTAATACAGTTCAAGAGTGATTCTGAACTTGTATTTCCCTTAGTATGAGTGATACAGGGACTTGATAGCAGAGTACGCCAACACCATAGATTTTATATGGGGTGCCGATAGTATATATATTATACGAGTGATTAGTATATATATACTTAAATATGGGAACTTTCTTCTATGCATAAAAGTAGTTAAGTAATGAATAAATACTCCAACTTTATTTTAATTGTTTGGGAATTTTGTATAATACTGTATTATTTCAAGTAACGTAAGATACATGAGAGAGTTTAATTTTCAGAAATTTATTTATCTTAGCCTTAGTGTTATCTCTAGATGGAACCTTATGGAAGAGTTAAGTTAAAAAAACATTAAGATTACTAGTACGGTAGGCGTGCACACTAAATGATAGGTGAGAAATCTCAAGGGAGTGTCGCATACTAACATGGTTTTTACATTAATTGGTAAGCATTTTAAATACCTGCTAAAATCTTTTAAAACTATTTTACACTCGGGCTCTGAGCCGTTTCCTGTTATTTCTTTTCTCTTGTATATACATGTATATATTAGAGGTGGCTAGCCAGAGGGGCGTCATGCTTAGGTTCTTTGGATCGGACGCGCTGCAGCTTATGTGGGAGTTACATGCCATTTCTTATATGACCTCGTTGTTGATTCTACTCTTATCTTAGTTCTGATTAGTTAGGGCATGTGTCGCCCGTTTCCCTATTCAGTCGAATTTGTCAATGATTTATGTTCATTTATTTTCAGTATTTTGTACTCTTTGGGGATTTGATTATTGTCAGGATGATTTCATTTGTAGTCTTTAAAATTGGTATTGGTTTATATGAATGGTTAATTTTTGGGTATTTATTTCCATCCTTAATATTTATGTGATTCCTAAACTGTTGAATATTAAAACGGTTTTCATATCTGGATTTAATAAAATGGAAATAAGGTTTTAAATGTTTTTGGCACGTAGCTTAATTAATTAAGGTGTTTAAATTGCAATTTTATTTTGCGACAGTGATGCTAAGAATGAACCAACCATTCACCTTGAGTTTTAATTTAATAAAGGACTGATCACCTGATATTTAATTAGGCCGGGTGTCACACAAACCAGGGTTCATTGCCACATAAGTAGAACCAATACAATCCTGATCATATTTGATCATTCCTTCCAATACATGGTGGTTGGAAGGTCCTTTATTTAATCTTTCAAATTGATGTTCTTAGGTCTTGACCTACTTAGGTACCACTACCACAGGGCGCTTATAACTACCCTCATCAACATCCTTCTTCTCAAATAGGCTAGGAGACATAACTCCAGCAAGGAGGTAGGGGATCTTTCTCTTCACCATCTTCCGGACGAATGAATTAATGCTCTGTACATAATTAATATCCAATGACACAAAGGAGGACGAGGTTCCTCTAATAAAAATATTCCCTTCTTCTTAGGAAGGAGATTCTTATTCAGCGAGCAATGAAAATGAGAATGCATAAAGATGGTTGCACAAACAAAAATACTATTTTTTGTATTTATATCAATTTAATTCCTAATCATACAAAACCAATTTTAAACATATTTTATCTTTTTATCCTAAACATACGTCTATGTTATTCATTATATGAAATCAACCAAAGCCTTCAACGATGGAAACGTTTTAGGAAAAATCCATTTCGGGTAAAACCTTTTCAATACTTTAGAAATATGACAAGATAATCGACATACAATCTACTTGAGAACCTCCATAATTATAATGAACTAATGTTCATAAATCTCTAAAGAAAACCACTCAGTCCAGATAAGTCCACATGCACCCTTCAACTTTTGGTATCCATCGATCCGCAAGAATCACAAGAACCGCAGTTCTCCTTTAGCCTCAGTCTTTGTCTTCAACAATGATCCCTAAGGGTTTCACAAGTTAGCCATGGAGATTCCCTCTCGACAAAGCTATATGCAAGATACTAAATTATTTAGGGTTTAAACCGATTCACAAATATATTTTTAGGATGTATATTGTCAATCAAAAGTGTTTTAGAACACTGAACAAAAAAAAAAGTTTTGTAATAGATGTTCATAAAAATTTCTATCAAAATTCTTAAAACATCTTAACAAGGAACATGCATTTATAGGGCGTTTCACAATTTTTGAGGCAGTCTCGTTCGAACGATAATCTCATGTCGTTAGAATGATAATCCAATCTTGTTAGAACGAGATATCAATCTCTTTAGAGCGATGTTTAAACATAATTTTGACGAGCTAAAGTAGTACGCCCTCGAGCGATGCTCGTTCGATAAAACTTCGAACAAAACCCCATTCTCATTTGAAGGAGTTTAGAAATAAATAATTATTTTTCCTTTTAAAAATTTAAAAACCCCTATTTATTTTTTCTAAAAATAAACATCCCAAAAATTATTATTTTAAACTCTAAATTGTTTTCTACCATTATGGGATGTCGAGAAGTCTCTAACGTTGATGTCGGTTTGCAATGATGATACAAGATGATTTGTAACAGGATAAGTCAAATTAGCCAAAACAATATAAGGCCTATGCTAATATCATAATATTTTCTAATATAAATATCCCCCTTTGGCTATTCCGGTACAAAAATGAAGAAACATGTCCAAAAATCCAATTAAATCAACAAAACTCTATAAATGACAAAACAAAGGTAACACCCTTCCTAAACCTGGAACAAAATGGAATTAGTCTCTTTATCTACAAACTTCTTCTCCATCCTTTTTGCACAATTTATCTTCATTCGGTGTGTCTGGAATTTCGTTTCAAGTACCTAAACAAATGAGACAAAAACATATACCCCATAACGCATCGAGTTTTAAACAAACATAAACACTCCCCCATAATTTGTTATCCCCCTTTCTATGTGTAATATACAAAGCATTATAAATATAGTCACGAAATAAGAAGCATCACGTAAAAGAAAGTATATCATCAGAAATAGATATAAATCAAGCATGTATAATGATACTCTCAAAGGCCATCAAAACCAACTATTTTTGTTCTTCTGCATTTTTTTCAAAATAAATAAAAAATGTATAAATTATATAGTACAACTCATAATATAGCCATTCAATACCAAATAATCCAATATATTCAAAGATTTTTCAAACATGGACTTAATGTAAAAAAAAATCAAAACACCATATATAATATATATAGAAAATTTACCAAAGAAAATATGGAAGACATATTGGTATAAACGACCACAATGACACAAAGCACGTAAGCTTTACACACTAGTAGAGTATCGATGTGTCTAAGCATGTGGGATGGAATGGATGGGCATGGACTAGATATAAACGAATTATAACCCAGACACTCAAATATGTTCAAAAAGTTCTAATTGACCGCAAAACTTTATCAGACTAATATTTAGCCTCAATTGTCAAGAAAAAAGTGAATTTTGTGAACAAAATAATCACAATGCACACAAGCCTAGTATATTAATGATTCTACAAATCAATAGCATCCTGACAAAATAAGTATAACTAGGATTTATCATGAAAACCCATTGATCTTGAACTAAACCCCCTCAAAAGATAAACATAAAGCATATTTTTCTATTTTCAATACTTTTGAAGCTATTCAAATTGAATAATAAACTAAACTAAATTCGCCCCATTTTGGCAATTTTTCTATTATTGTTTCCTTTAATATTTTATTGGTGTCTTGCCAACGGTGGCTTTCCTGCAAAGGATATTTTCTCCTTTCGTATCCCTTTTCCCGCGCACTCTCATATTTTTCAAAAACTGACCAAATAAATGTTCACGGGCAATAGTTCTTACATGCAAAAATACCCCATAGTCACAGAACATGTAGATACAAGAGTGATGGGAGAACATCTCATAAAGCTCAAATATACATGTGAAGTTAAAGTCCAAAAAGCTCGTGCATGTGCGTGCGGAGGCATATACAAAGTCGAATCCGTAAAGCAAATCAAGTTCAAAACAACTCAATGAAAACAAGACTAGGAACAAGATAAGTATCTACAATGATAACCAAAGGTCATAATCACATGGAGAGTATGTAATGAATTCGATTCAAACACACCAATATGCCACACCAAATGTGTAAAACTAAAATACACAAAAAGAAAAAATCTTTTTGAGTTTTTTTTTCAAAATGTTTATCAAAATAAGTTCTCTTTGTAATTTTCAATAGGACTCAATAAAATGAAACTATAATACAAAAGGTACAAATGTTCTAACACTAGAAAACATATATGATGAAGCAGAACTAGAGTATGACAAATAAAATTATTCAAGTAATCATTCGTAAGATATAGCCTGTGAGGAATCATGTGCAAGCATACGAGAATCAATAAGTCTAACATCTAGGGCCTCCAAGTGATTTCCTAACCAAAATAGATGAATACCTAACACATTGGGTTTCGGGAACCAATGGGACACTAGACTTCAACTTCCTAGGACCTCTTCCAAAACCATAACAAAATCACCTAAGGTGACATTTCCTACCACAGCGCGAACATGTGTAAACACGAGGAATCTTACGTAAAGTTTGACCTTAAAACATCCTTGGAATTGGTTGAACCTCTAAAACAAATAATGTTCTTGGATTTTGCAACGAAATCATTAGAACAAGATGATTTAGTGCCATCATTACCAGCACTATTCGAGTCTTAAAAATCATCTTTTAACTTCAAAATTTTATACTCAAGAAAATAATTGGACTCTTACAATTTTAGGGACTCTTCTTCATATCATCAATCATTCCTAGAAGATTACCTTTCCCCCCAATATAAGCACGCATATCCCTTAGATTCTTCTCTTATACCTCAAAATCATGAATTAAAACATTATATCATTGGGAGGTACACAAACCCAAGAATTCTTTAAATCCACTAATTCTTTTTCTAAAAATAAGACTCTATTCTCATTATCTTTCTTGGAGAATTCTAAATTTTGAAAACCACGGTCCATGTCCACAAGCTTCTCATGAATGAAATCTCATTCATCTTGAACTGTTTACAAAAGTTCCATAGCGAATTTAAAATGAGGATTTTCTTTTTCCAAAAATTTAATTATCTTGGCAAACTTCAAATTAGAAATATTTAATTTTTCTATACGGTCACGTGGCTTATGAAACTCATCTCACTTAACAATGTAATTGTAATAATGGAAATTAATCGAGACAAATGGCAAGAGAGAGAAAACAATACAACCACCAAAAATAACCTTTTTAAAAAATGAAGATCACACAATAATTTGGTGTAACAGGCTCTGATACAAATTTGAGAACGCACAAGGATGGTTGGCCAAAAAAAATATTATTTTTGTATTTTTATCAATTTAATTCCAACGCATTAAAAAACAATTTTAAACATATTTTATCTTTTTATCCTAAACGTACATCTATATGATTCATCATATAAAATCAAACAAAGCATTCAATAAAGGCAACGCTTAAGGAAAAATCCCTTTTAGGAAAAATAGCTTCAACACTTTAGAAATATTTCAAGATAGTCAACTTATAGACTACTTGATAACCGCCACAAGCATAGCGCACTACTCTTCGAAAACCTCTAAAGAAAATCGCTAAGTTCAGAGAAGTATAGATACAGCCTTCCATGCTCGGTATCCATCGATCAGTAGTGATCCTCGCAAGAATAATAAGAACCGTAGTTCTCAATAAAAGAAAAAACACATTTTGCGACATATTTGGGACGTCAAATTATTTTTGTTACTGAAAGTGTACTTTCCATGACATAAATTTAATTTTCCCACTTTTCCACCTTTCATTTAATGACATGGGTTTTCACGACCCCCACAATATGCCGTAAAAGATAGATAGTTTTTTGCCAACATAGGAACATGTCGCGAAAGAATAGATGTATATTTGGTAGCATCTGCTATGTCGTGGTAAACATTTTTATAAAATGAGGAGCCATAAATATTGGGAGAAAAAATTAGAGGTACCACTTCCAGCTTATTCCCTTCTAATCATTCCCATGTTTTTTCATTTTCTCAAAAACCCTCTATGTCAAATGAACCTTCAAAAACGTCAACCCTATTTTCCTATCTAGATCTCCAAAACATAAACCCTAGAAAATCTAGGAATCCTCTACACGCTTCGTACATTTTCAATTTCTAATCCGTCCTTTTCATTGCCAGCCCTAATACCTTTGGCTGTAAGAATGGTGTGTGAGAATAAATTTTAACTTCAATGTTTACTCTCTTAAATCTATTAGTTGTAAGAGTTTTTAGCTGTTACATTGCAAAGACCTAATCCTTTTGCTGTAAGAGTTTTTAGTTGTTACAAACATGTAAATTAGTATTTTAATGTATATCTTGCATTTTATTCGATTGTAAGTTTGTTTTAAGTTTGATTTTGAGGTTGATTAGTTACTGTAGGAATTTTGTATTGTAATGTATTGAAATTTTTATTTATTATACTAATATTGTTATGGTTGGATTTCTATTATTATGATAATAGGCACTAGTATTTCAGTGTTTATATTTATTTTTTAGGCTGATTAGTTAATAGTTACAGTTTTTATTATAATGAAATGAAATTTGTTTCGATTGTACTCATTTTCTCAAATTTGAGTTAAATTTTTTGGATTATGAGATTGATTTGTCACTATTTAAATTTTTGTGTCAAAATGATGTATAAAGTCATGATGGTTTGAAATTTCTGTTTATTACGCTGAATGAGACAATATTGTATTTGAGCTAATCTTTGAACTTCAAATTTACTGTCCAGAACATCCTAGGATATATTTTAACTATTACAAACATATGAAATAAATGTTTTTATGTGCATGCTATATTTTAATTGATTGGAAGCATGTTTTAGTTTGATTTTGAGACTGATTAGTTGTTATTTATAAATTTATTGTATAATAGTTAGTGATTTGGAATTTCTGTATATTATACTAAATTCTATTAAATTTGAGTTAATCAGCTAGCAAAGCAAAATCCAAGTTGAATTTTATTTGATATTGGCATATTAACACATATTTCTATTTATGTATTGTGATTGATTTAATTGGAAGCATGTATTAAGTTTTATTTTGTGGATGATTAGTTATGAGTGAAATTTTGTGTTGGATTGAAATTTCTTTTTATTAAACTTAAGCCCTCAATTTTCTATATATATCCCTCAAATTTTTGCTTATGTTGGAATAAGTGCAGTACGCTTCTTCTAAATTCTTTCTTGCTTTAGAGATGGCGAGATGCCTTTTGATTTCGGAATCAAAGCTCATTATTTTTTTAGCAGATTTATTTGATTTTTGTATATATACTGATCTCGACAAATATACTTATCTTGATTTGTTATGTGATGCCTTGATTCTCGTGGTTTGAACAATCTATCATCTTTCAGATTGTAGTTTTATTATGATTTGAATCATTTTCATCCTTCGAATCGACTCTTGATAGTAATTATATTTTTTTGGTTGAATAAATTGACTCTTGATGTGTCATAGGTGAAGAAAATGGCCCCAGTGAAAAAATGTTGGTTAAAACCCGGGTATACGATGAAAATGTTATCGTATGAGAAGAAAATAATGGAAACTTTTTCCAATAACCAACTAAGAATGAATGCTTTAGGATTGCATCAAGCTTACAAATCTTTATTGTCTTCATTTGAGAATGTCACCTCAAAAACACCGAGTAATAAGAAAAAAAACTATACGAGGTGGAGATGATGAGGAATATACACTATCGGAGGGTAAGGAATGTCTCAATTCGGTCAGTGATCATGATGATAATGATGGTTATGAGTCTTCTGGTCCTCCAATGGAAAACTTAACATATAAAATGCCTTTTTATTATTTAATTTATCATTTTATCTTTTTTATCAATTTTTTACCATTTTACTTAAGGTGATCTCATTTCACGTATGTCTTAATATCATGTTATATTCCCAATCTTGTATTTTATATTTTCATGTCACACACATGAAGCACACTCATAAATCAACTTGTATTGTGGTGACACCTGTAGAGGAGGCAATCATAGATGAGGATTATAACTAAGCGGGGGAAGGGGGACATTTGCCCTCCGTAGATAAGTGAGGACGAAGGGAGGGAAAGTTCTGGTGCCCATGTCTGCTTTGCCTCAGGGGGCATCTATTTCCCTCTCTCCTTAGCTGGCTCTTGCATTGCTCGATAGAGCAATATTTCCTACTGGTCGTCAAAAGGCAAGAAGGTCCGACCAGTTAGCCCTACGAGCTAGTCAGAGGCTAGCCTTGGTAAGTCTGCTTTTATCTCTCCATACTTGTAATATTTTGTTTCGTGCTTCCTTATAATGCACTATCTCTTTCTTGCAGTTCATGATAGACTTTGACGTGCCCTATCGTGCTCGCGATGAGCTAGTGAGTAAGAATGCTGACTTGGTGAAGCATAATACTCCTCTGAAAGGGAAGAGTACCAAGTTGGAGGCAAGTTTGAGGGCTACCAGTAATGCTCAGAAGTCTTCTGATCTTTCCCTCACTGAAGTCAATCGGGGGAGGGAATCAATGGTTTAAGAGATGAACGAGCTGCGACAGTCCTAAGACTTAGTCTGCAGGAGCAAGCTAGCTATGGTGGAGGAGAACAGAGTGCTAGTAGAGAAGGTGAAGACGTTGGAGGAGAGCTCAAACAATGCCGGAGGGTTATTACGTATGAAGACGCTGTGGTTCAGATAGGTTACATCATCCACGTGAACTTCAAGAAAGGCTTAAACAAAGATCTTCTGGATTGTAGAGTGGACCTAAAATCTCCCTTATTTGATGACCATGATCTAACTCTGAAGCCTATTTTAGATGATACGCCTGCCCCCGCCGTTGAGGGTACGGTCTCTGCCTCCCACGTTGTTCCTGTTAATCCTCCTCCTGCACAGGGAACATTAGTTACTCCTTCTAAGGGAGATGCTACCAGTGCCATTGATAAGGGAAAGCGTACGAATTCCTCTGACTAGATCGAGGTTACTCACTAGCCCGCTCTTAGGACTTCTCTTATATTTATACTTTGTTTGTACTATTTTGTTTAAATACCGATGTACTTGGACCTCTTTACATGAATGAAGTGAAAAGACTTTCACTTCACCATACTGATTCTTTTGCTTTTTAATGCTCTTTTTATGCCTTGTAGTTGATTGAGGTAGATGAATATATACCTCCCACCTCACAACTGGGAAGGATCATGGGTCCTAATGCGAGCAACCAAGTTCTCCAAGCCTTTTTGAGAATTTGCAAGTCTCTGAGATCGAGAAATAAAGGCTACAAAGGTCAGTCTGAGCTCATCGACAAACTGAAAGACAGACTTCAGGAGATGGAAGAGGTTGGTTCCTCTGTTAAAGAGCAGGTGAACACTCTGAGATCTAGACTTCTTGATTCTTATGAGATTAACCTGGTCGAAGAAATTCTTCAATAACAAAATGAGACTCTGAGAAGGGACGTATTGCAACTTAGGGCTCATGCACCAAGTGTCGTTCCCCAAGTTTTAAGGGGCTCCTCTTCTTCGGCTGGTCCGCGAGCTGGCGTAGGTGATGGAGGTGCAATTAGTGAGGCTGACGAGCTCCGAGCATATTTTTTTCGAGCTTATGTGATAGCTGTTGGAATCCAAAGTGATGTCACACTGTTAAGGCATTTTTTCAAAAAAGGACCTCGATGAGTGTGGGCTGATGGTTATGACCAAGGTTGGGTAGATGCTCTGATAAGGTTGGCAGAGGTCGAGGAGTTATCCTTCATCCGAGGGTGGTTTAATGCCCTCAGGGAGCTGAAAGTCCTTAGGAACTCCATGCTTTGGTATCGCAATGAGATATCCCCATCGAACCTGATGCCTAACCCATTTAGGAGGGACGACCAGTGGGTCCCAATAGATGTCATTCATAGGCCATTATTAGAGCCAGATGTGAGTGAGGTCGAGGAAGAATTCGTTCCTCATCCGAATGATGGCTGAAGAGCGCAAGTAGATCATTATCTTGCTCAGAGGCCTCTTCCTCATTAGGATTTCAATGTAATTATTTTTTAAATATAATGAAGCATTGTAATATTTATGTCTAGGGCCATTTTACCGACTAAACATGCGTTATATATTTCTACTTCATTTATTTCTCACTTGATTATCTTGGGCCCTTCGTAGCTGACTAGATATGTGGGGTTATTTCCTTACGTGAGTATCCTCCCAGTCTAGTGTGCTTGTGGGATACCATTCGGCCTCACTTTACCTTTTAGGTCGTGTCGTCACACTCCCTTAGGTATAAGTGTGGCATGGAGAGGACACACCTGGTGTTGGATGTTCTATCCGATCACGTTTTGTGACCCAAACATTGTTTAGCGACTAATTTGACTTGGCGAGACTGCATAAGGATCTCATGTAGGGCTTCATATATTGTCAGGGGCAATGCTAAGAGGTTGTCTGTGTTTCATAACAAAAAGCTGAGGAGGCTAATTTCCCTGTTGTTGTGTACTGAGTAGTGTGCATGTCGCTTGGAAAGGGTGTGCAAGTTATAAAGTTCATATAATATATAATTGACACTTCATAGAATGCAAGTGGCAAATAACTTTTATTAATAACAAGTAAAATAAAAAATGAGCTGCCAATTTCATAAATCTGATAAAAGATGAAAGAAAAAACTAGAAATAGAATTTCTTAAAGTTGGCTGCATTCCAAGCTCGGATATATCTCTGCCCTCCAGCGTTTCTAAGTGGTAGGCTCCGTGTAGACCATCTCTTGTTATCTTGAATGGTCCTTCCCAGTTCGGTCCTAGCTTTCCGTCTGATGGTTTCACTGTGATGCCAAGGACTTTCCTTAGGATGTAGTCCCCAACTTGTAATGCCCTTGGAGTGACCTTTTTGTTATAGTGTGTTGCGAGTTGTTGCTGATAGCTCTATAGTCTCACTAAAGCTAGTTCTCTATGTTTGTCAGCTAGGTCAAGTTTAGCGAGTAATGCTGCATCATTCTGGCTCTGGTCGACAAGGGTTGACCTCATGGTTGGTAGGCCTACTTCCAATGGGATGACTGCTTCCATTACATTCGTTAGTGAGAATGGGGTTTCCCCCGTTGCTCTCCGTGGGGTAGTGCGATAGGCCCACAGAATATGCGGCAATTGACTCACCCATGCACCTTTGGCTCACTCTAGTCTTTTCTTTAACCCATCGATCACTATTTTGTTAAAAGCTTTAGCTTGACCATTGCTCTTAGGATAGGCCACCGAGCTGAAATGGTGCCTGATTCTGTGGTTATTACAGTAACTCTGGAAGGGGTCGCTCTGGAACTGCGTTCCATTATTAGTGATGATGGTTTTGGGAATCTCTAAGTAGGTAATTTTGTTTTTCCATATGAATCTCATCATATCTACATTCGAGATGTTCGCCAGTGGCTCTGCCTCAATTCATTTGGTGAAGTTGTCTATTGTGACCAACAGATATTTACGGTTGCCAGGAGCAGTAGGAAGAGTGCCTATGATATCCATCCCCATTGGACAAAAGGCCATGGGCTGTTAAGTGATCTTAGGTCGTTGGCAGGTTGGTGGACCATAGGAGCATGTAGTTGACATTTCTTGAACTTGCGAGCGTATACTGCAGAATCTCTCTGCATGTATGGCCACCAGTAGCCTTCCTTTATTGCTCGAAAAGCTAGTGACCTTCCTCCGATATGGATTCCACAGATTCCTTCGTGAAGCTCGTGAAGAACTTGCTCGACGTCTTTAGGGTGGATGCATTGAAGGTGAGGGCCGTTGAATGATATCTTGTACAATTTGCCCTCAGGAGATAAGTGAAAGCAAGCACCTTTGACTCGTATCCGATGAGCGGTCTTCTCATCATTTCGAAGTGCACCATATTTCAAATAGTCCCTTAAAGGGTCCATACAAGTGGGTGCTGACTCAATCTAAAGATTATGTTCCATGCTTGGAAGCTCATCGCTCTAGTTGATGCTCGGATGAGCGAGGAAGTCGATGGGATCATTCTTTTTAAGTCAGAATCGATTTTCGAACTTAGGCCTGCCAGGGCATCGGCATGGTTGCTCTATCCTCTTAGAAACTATTGGACACTGACTTCCTCAAATCTGGATATTAGCCTCTTTGCCAAGGCGAGGTAGGTGTAGACGCTCGAGGGGCCCCCGATTTTAAATTTCTCTTCAAATTATATTTCCTTTTTATAAAAAAGATGCGGAAGCGATGTGATGGTTCAACTAAAGACAAATTTTAATTTCCTATAAATTAAAATAAAACCAAGTGAAATAGGATATACACACACACAACTTCAATTTCACTTAAACAAAATTAATTAATCCAAGTCCTAGAAATTTGCCTAAGTCATATTTGCCAATTTTACGAAGTTAGGCTAAACCACATTTGATCAGTTTAAATTAAATGACTTGAATTAATTTAATGAAACATTACCCACTATTTAATATGCACCAAATTAAACATGTAGAGATTAAATTAAACCAATTTTATCTTTTTACCTAAGCATGCGTTCTAGGTGATTTTTCAAAAGATAAAATTAACAATTAATCCACTACGCCGCGATGTACGAGAAAAAACCCACAACGGGAAAAAAACCTCGGACGGCCCTAGCCTCAAATCCACTAATTACGGAATTTACATTTACAAGACAGATGACTTACCTCCTCAACTCGAACCCTCTCAAGCCTTGACGCGTATTCTTGTAACCAACTCTTCCTAGTGGATAACCACGGAGCTCCACCGCGATCTCGAACTCACCGATCGAACAATAGGTACACCATCAACCACACGTGGTGTCTTTTACCACATGAGAATGCCGTAGAAAAATGAACACTTCTTATTTGAGGGATTTAGAAGAAAACCCAAACTTCTCTTCAAAAGGTAGAGATAAACCGGTGCCCAAAATGCTCCAAGAAAAATATATGTATATATGAACTTGGAAGAAACCAATATTGGTGTAAACAAAAGCGTATAATGATTTTTCTTTGGACAATTAACACTTTAAAACAATGAATTTTTCCTTAAACTATTTTGCTCTCAAACTCACTTTTGGAGATAGATGTGCATGGAAAAGTTAATTTGGAAAACGTTGTTCCCGCACATTATAGGTTCTGCAAAAGGATAGTGGATAAACAAGTGGCAAACATGGGTAAAAACTGCCAAAAAAATTTCCTGCCTGACATCTCGTTCGAACGAGTCTTCTAACGAAGTTCCAGTGTGAAATTGTTAGAAGCTCACTGGAAATCTCGTTCGAACAGCCATCTCGTTAGAAGGAGATTTCGAACAAAGTTCCAGTGTCCAACATGGGAAGTCGTTGGCAATGTCGTTCGAACGACATGTGGTTCGAATGACAATCTCGTTCGAACAACACTTCGAACGAACTCACATAATGTTTAAAAATTTCTTTTTAGGCCCAAAAACTTGATATATAAGATTTAATACAAAACCATCTGAAAACTAAAACACAGTTTTAAAACATAACACCCAAATATGAACCATTCCAAGGTCCTATATATATATATATGTAATGCATACCTTGCGATCATGGAACTACCATTGATGACGTAGAAACGAGGCACTTAATCTCGACATTTTGATGAAGCTTTATACATTTGTCCTCTACGTCTTTAACAAACACGTCATAGGCTTGGAGGATGATCAATATACTCTATCCTATAACTCAAATGTTTTTGTCCAGAATTGAGCCAAAACTACAAAGGACTCAATTGGAAATTTGTGTCCTTACAAATCTCCCCCTTTGGCTATTCCGGGACAAAAACCAACAAAAATCCTAAAGGTCCGCCAAGCTCTACTAGACTAATAAAAAAGTCCCACCAAAAATTGAAATACAATTCTTGACTCGAATAACCCAAGGATTACAAGCTTTGCTAGTGACAGTTTTCGGTGACAGTTGCCGCTTAGAATATAATTCTTGCACACTTAAGCAAACGCATTACACGCATGGGGAATATCAAAATATTAAAGACAATTAACAAATTACTCCCCCTAAATTAATTCTCTCCCATTATCAACTATGATCAACATAGAAATACGTCTCCCCCTAAGATTAATCTCCCCAAAACTAAGCTACAATTATAATAGAAATAGATACCATTTCTCCGCCTGTCATTCTCCCCCTTTTTGTTTAGGAATAGACAAAGGCTAAAGAATCAAAAATTAACTTATCCCCCCCAATTCAAGCATATTTCCCTTAAATTAAACAAGGTATACATAAATTGGGATAACAAGCTAAAACATATTTGCAACAGTGATGAGGACGTGGAAACACATGGGCAACAAGATCATAACTAATCCAACAAATAATAATGGATACCAAATAAGATGCAAGAAATAGATACCAATATGATACCTAAGTATTAAGCATGTGATACCAATAAAGAATGCAATAAGATGGATACCAATTATGAATTAAAGCATATATGGACTAGAAAGCAAGGTAAAGACTAAACAAAAATATCAAATATATGTATACATAATGTATACCAAAGAGACTCAAGTACACATATATAGATATAAACATACAAATGAAACACAAAAAATATAATAGGAGTCTTTCACACTCGTATGGAAAAAATGTGTCAGATGGAAATGGAAGTGTTGGGGTGCGAACTAGTAATGATTAAATTTAGACCCAATCACTTAAAAACATGTTCACGGAGTTCTCATTTGATTGCAAACATTATCATATTTGAATATAACCTCATGTGACAATATAGATTGAACTCAATGAACAAACATACACAATGCGTACAAGCCTTGCATGTCGATGATTCTAAAAACCAATAGAGTCATGACATTGAAAATGCAACCAGGATAAACGGACATTGTGCAAAACGTTGTTATACCATCCAATCTCCCTAAATAAGCATATATATTATAAATTTTGAATGAATATATCAATTAAACATAGGCCTTGTTAATTATGTTTCTTTTTAATGCCATATTTTCTGTTTGTAGGCCTTTGGACCATGTATTTCTTTTAGGTCCATTCCAAACGGTGGCTTATAATCGCAAAGGATTATTATTCCTTTAGGAGCCCTTCCCCGTGCACATTTATATTTATCATGTTTTCATTTTTCAAAAAAATTTCCGGTGCAACGGATTTTGACATGCAGTAGTCCTCCTAAGTCACTAATATGTAGATGACAAGATTGGAAGGAGAACACCTCACATTTCAAAAGAGCGTGTGCATGTGTGAATAGAGACATTTAAAAATAGAATCCACTTCTCCCCCTATAAGTAGGCTGCCATTATTTCATCTTTTGCATTGATGTCCCCACTTATCTGATTGGAGACCAATTGCGAGTCATCAAACACCTGTAACTTCCTTGGCCCCAATGTTTGTGCCTTTTGGAGGCCGGATATCAAAGCTAATACTCTACCTCATTGTTGGAGGCTTTAAATCCAAACCTGATTCCATGCTAGAGGATTGTATCTTCTCGAGTTACAAGCACAATTCCTACTCTTGCCCCCTTTGAGTTGGAGGCTCCATTAACGAATAGTCGCCAAACTACCTCTGTTGGGAAATTCTCTCTTTGCTTCATGGGTTGAAGTTAGTGAGGTTGCTCGCATGTGAACTCGACTATGAAATCAGCAAGGACATACACTTTGATTGCATTCCTTGGTTGAAATTGGATGTTAAATCGTCTGAGCTCGACTGACCATTTAGACAGTCTGCCTGATAAATCCTCTTTTCGTAGGACTACTTTAAGGGGGTGTAATGTAAGGACGACGATAGTGTGAGCTTCAAAGTAGTGCTTCAACTTCCTAGAAGCTACTACAAGTGCAAAGGAGAGCTTCCTTAGTGTTAGGTACCACCGCTCGGTGACTAATAAGGCCTTGCTCATAAAATAAATTGGGTGCTGGATTCCTACTTTCTCGCACACTAGTGCAGAACTGATGATGTGGCTGGAAACGGCGAGGTATAATCTGATGGTGGTGATGAATTCTATTTTGTCTTGGTCTAGTGCATACAGAGGGATATGATGATACCCCAAATATGAATCCATAAAACTCATTCTTTCATGAGCTGCTGTGGCGTCCACCAATTGGTCGATCTTTGGGAGAGGAAAATTATCCTTAGGGCACACCTGAGATGGGTGTCGTTGAGCCCCACCATGGTGGTCCCAAGTCGCTACGTGAGTCGGGCACTGGGACGATGATAACATGATGCACTTTTATTCGCGATATATATATAGTCGGGTGGATTATGTGCATGCCCATTATACATCACATATGATATGTACACTTGGTCATGGGTATGGATGATGGTATATATATATATATATATATATATATGGTTAGAATAAAATGCTTATATATATATTTATATATCCTATAGATGAAAGGATATAGAATCTTTGTGTAGTACATCTTGAATGATTATGATGTACTAGATTGTTGGGGGTGGATGTATCGCATTTAAGGAATATTTCGGTTACATCATCCCAAGGATATTATTGTAGATTTTAGTTGTTTTCATAATTGTAGTCTAAAATTTAGTTGTAGTAGTAGTATAATATGGTATGTATGGCATTATAGTTGTCTAGGATCGACATTGTCGAGGAGTAGTGTAACGGGGTGGTTCCTTTTTTTGATTTCTCTTTGAGAGACACCCCACGCACGAAACGTAGTGCAGTGTTGAGATTGGAGAAAAGTTTTGTCAAATAATTATGTGTGGCTTGACAGATCTCTAGGATCGACTTTGTCAAGGAGTAATGTAACGGGGTGGTTCCTTGTTTGGATTTCACTTTGCAAGACACCCCACGCACAAAACGTAACGCAACGTTGAAACTGGAGAGAAGTTTTGTCAATAATAACTTTGTATGCCTATTATTTAGAATTTTAATCATATGTTTCAACCCAAATGCATATGGGTAACTTATTAAGATTTATAATTGGTTAAATTATAAACTGGAATCCATTAAACCTAATATGGCGTATATGTTTGTAAAAGTACTTAAGTGTGCTTAGAAAGAGTGGATTCTTGGGTTATGATAGGAAGGTCGATCTCGTGGGTATAGGCTAGGCCTATGATAAGTTAGGTTGTCCTTATAAATGGGGGTAATTTAACTAAAATTTTAAGACACGAATAGGTGCGCGCCGTTAGATGATAGGTGAGTTGAGGTTCCACGAGAGTGTCATTCCAGTTTAATTATGAAATAAGTGCACCGATATTTATTATGCACGGTTAACACATTTGCTAAAAAAAATTCACACTCAGGCTCTGACCCATTTACTTTTCTCTCCTATTTGTGTGTATATATATATATATATATATGTATTACTATAGGTGTCCTACCGCATGGATGACGGATGACCTTCCATCCAGAGTTTTGGGAGCCGTGACATGTGCGGATTGTTGCGGGATGTATCTTATAGTCGCTTCCTACTTCTTTAAAAATATAGGTAGGATTCATGTTGTATATCGGGTTTATACCCAAGGGATATTTATAGATTTGTATATTTATTCCATTTCAGTCATTGTATTTGCTGTGACCCGACAGCTTATTCGGGTTTATCTCTTTATGGCATATTCATTTGTAGTTATTCATTTCATTTATCACAAATCTAGTACGAATCTTTCTTTTCTTTCCTAGTAGTTTAGTGTTGGTTTGTTGTCTGTTCCATATTTTATTAAATTTAACATCACGCTTTTATGATATCGGGTAGTTAGTCGTATATTATATTGTAGTGACTGTTGATGTTGAGACTGAGCCATCTGAGACTCCTGATTTAATGTAGTATAGGGTTGGCCACCCGTTATTATCATAAGCGGAGTGTTACAGGCCAATGTTGTTATAGATGCTCTAAGTCGGAAGTCATTGGGGAGGTTATCTTGTATTCAATGTGCACGGGTTGTCAATATTATGGAATTAAGACTGATGGGAGTACAGTTGAACTTAACTGAAATGGGGGCATTAATTGCACACGTTACATTGAGGCCTTTACTAGTAGAACGCATACAAAATTTTCAAGTCAATGATCCATTCCTTGAGAAGAAGAAATGGGAAATACTGCATGGTAAAGAGAGTGACTTTGAAATTAAAAATGATGAATCGTTGTTTATAAAAATAGAATTTGTGTACCGAATGATCTATCCTTAAAGAGGGATATAATAGAAGAGTCACATAGTTCTATTTACGCTATGCATCCTGGAGGTACCAAAATGTATAGAGATTTGAAAGAGTATTACTGGTGAAATAATATGAAACGTGAGATTATCGAGTTTGTAGACAAATGTTTAGTAGGCCAACAAGTGAATGTGGAGCATCAGAAGCCGGCATGATTATTGTAATCATTGCCTATTCCGGAATGGAAATGGGAGCATATAACGATGGACTTTATTACAGGATTACCTCGGTCACCAAAGGGGCATGATTCTATTTGGGTCATTGTAGACCGATTGATGAAGTTAGCTCATTTTCTTCCACTTAATACCACCTACACTGTTGACTAGTATGCACGTTGAGGAGATTATCCATTTGCATGGGGCACTAGTGTCAATAGTATCAGATAGAGATCCAACGTTCACTTCTAATTTTTGTCTTCGATTACATAATGCCATGGGCACAAGTTTGAAGTTTAGTACCGCATTTAATCCACAAACCGATGGGCAATCAGAAAGAGCGATTCAAATATTAGAAGACATGTTGCGAGCCTGTGTATTTGACTTCAAAGGTAGTTGGGATGATCATTTTACATTGATGGAATTCGCGTATAATAATAGTTATCAGTCCACCATTGGAATGGAATCTTATGAAGCTTTATATGGGCGGAGATGTAGAATGCCATTATGTTGGGATGAAGTAGGTGAAAGGAAAATCATGGGTACTGAATTAATAGATATGATGACTGAAAAGATCAAAATGATTCGGGAACAGATAAAGATAGCTCAAAGTAGACATAAATTGTATGCAGATAAAAGGAAGTACCCTTTAGAATTTGAAAAGGGAGATTTTGTATTCCTATGTATTTCAACGTGGAAGGGCGTTATGAGATTTCGAAAAAAAAAGGGAAACGAAGTCCAAGATACATTGGACCATATGAGGGGTTGGAAAGAATTTGGAACCTGGCATACAGATTAGCATTTCCTTCAGATTTGTCTTGTTTACATGATGTGTTTCAAGTATCGATGCTTCGTAGGTATTTGGCGGATCCATAACATCAGTTGAAAACTCAAGCAATTGAACTGAAGGAAAACTTGTCGTACATCGAGGAACCAATGGAAATTATTGATCGTAAGGAGCAAGTATTGAGAAATAAAGTTATTACCTTAGTTAAAGTTATGTGGATGAGCCATGGAGTTAAAGAAGAAACTTGGGAAATGGAGGATAGCATAAAGAAACAGTATCCCCATTTGTTTAGTAAGTGACCTTTATATTAAATTTCGGGGATCAAATTTTCTAAGGGGGAGAAGTTGTGACAACCTGAATATAATTTTGATAAATTATATTTAAATCATTCTTATATTATGTGATATGAATAATGTGCTATTAGTATATATAATGTTAAGTGATTATGTTTATTATAATCCTACTTTCATAAATCATCAAAGGTCAAATTATTTACAAACATAAAATTTTGTTGTTTTCTGTAGAAATGTTCTTGTTAGAGACTAGTTTTGACCCTTATAACATTACAATTGACTTGAGGTAAAAACTAGATAGTTGTATAAAGGTGAGTTGGGGTTGTATCACAACAAATGGTGCATCAAACAGATCCCCGAGTAAAGAGTTATACAAAATTTACGAATAAGGGGCAAATCTGTCCATTCCCTTTAAGTGGTAAATTGTATTTTAGTAAACCAATTGGCTTAGTTTGATTGGATGGAAAAGAGGCATTACTTTGCCGACTTAAACTTCTCCCTTTAACTTATTTATTCAGCAAATATAACCCTAGGTTCAGTTTTGAGAGATTTAAGCTTAAGGAAAGAGAAGTAGAAGTTAAGGAAGAAAGATTACAAGGTAAACCTAGGAAAAGAATTCCAAGAAAATTCTTAAGGTGTATCCAAGGTAAAATTATGTGTTAATATTGTTTCAATATTGTATTATACTTATTTTAAAGTATATTAATCGTGAATTATTGACTGCAATTCCATCATCCTTTGTGATAATATGTATTGGTTCATATGTGAGATAAGTGGTATTTATAGGTCAAATTCCTTTGTATTGAAACCTCTTGTATTCAAACTTTCATATCTCTTTCCGTGCTTATTGGAATTGAGAAATTCCAATTGGATATGAAATTATACTCATATATTCATATTATATCTGAAAATTAGAATTTATCTCCTTGTGGTTAGGCCGTAATGATGATTTCAAGTTGGTACATAGTTTCTGATTGTATACTTCATTTCGGTATGCCCTGAGTTTATTCAAGCTTTTGAGATAGCAAATGAAGTCAAAAAATTATGAAAATTTAATTATATACTATTCAGTATGTTTACTGAAAAATGTTTGAAAATCATGGAATGTTATTTTGGCAAAAAATTATGAAAATTCTTGGAAGTTGAAGGAACAATAGAGGAGTTTGTAGGGCAGATTTCTTGTGTTGTAAAGAAATGGCCATAACTTGCTATAGGAAGCTTGAAAAATTACACCGCCACTTGTAACGGAAAGTATATTCAGATATGTTTTCATATTCATAAGATTGGACACCTGTATATGTACTATTTATGAATATGGGATGGTTAAGTATAGATGATAATAATTTGAGACCATACTGGATACCACATGAAAGAATGTTTTTAGCTTCTCTTTCCCAAGGGAATTTTGAGTACATGTTTCATGTCTATATAAATTGAGAAGTATACTTTTATGTTTACTTAATTATAGTTATAAATTCCTTAAAAGGTATTTTCTAGGGTTGAATGTTCATGACCTTATCATCTTATAGACCATTGTTTCGTCTCTACACATGTTTCATGGAATACGACTTGAGTATAATTATATTGTTGTTGTCTAGTTGTTGAAAGTTACATAGATATGTTAACATAATAGTTATGATTGAGATTCAGTACTGATTTAGTTGGATTAATAGGTGTAAGGTCAAATCAACCAAATTCAGCTCCACCTGAGGGAAACGCGAATACATAATTGACAACCCAATGTGAGTGTACTTAATCAGTTTATTATGGATATGATGTGTATGTATTATATGTTGAGATGATATGGCTTATTAAAAGTCATGAGATGTTAAGATGTTATGACTTATTAAAATTCAAGAGACGTTGAGATGTTATGACTTTATAAAACTCAAGATATGTTGAATTGCTATGCAATTCAGGAGATGACAGGTTATTAAAACCTATGGAGATGATTATTGCCTACGGGCAGGAGATGTGGGGTTTTTTAACTCCGGATATGTATATGGCCTAATTTGGAACAGAGATTGATATATTTATATGTTGAGATGTTAATATAGTATTCTTATTATATAGAGATGTAGTACATTCACTGAGTTTTTAAACTCATGGTTTTATATGTTTACATTTTCAGGTTTTGAAGCTGCCATAGCCAGGTATAGGAGATTGGGTAAATAATAGTAGGGACTCGTCAGTTCGATTTTATACCTTGTACTAGTTGTAATTAAGTTAAATGGTATGGGAGTTTTGTTTAAATTATGTCTCCTTAAAACGATTGGATTGTTAGTATTCCGAATTTTAACCTTGAAGTTGTTTTAATGTGTATTACTAAATAAATAAATAAATAGTGTGGTTTGTGAACTCTTTAGTTAGTTATATCCTAAGGGGGTTAGGGTGTGACAAATTGAATTGGCAGTTAGGGGGAAAAAGGGTCTCCTCGATGGGAGGGTTCTATTCCATCATTAAAGGAAAAGACAATCCTAGAACCTATTTCAACTATAAATAAATTTGGAAGGTTAAGGCCCCTCCTAAGGTGATGTTTTTAGTCTGAACCACAGCGAAATAGACCATTTTGATAGTTCAGTGCTTGCTGAAGTGAAGGTGAGTGATGGCCATTCGGTGGTGGTTATGTTAGGAGGGCGAGGAGAAGACGAATCATTTCCTTCACCATTGTAGGTTGACGAGAGCCCTGCGAGAGTTTTTTTATCTATTTGTCAGATTTCATGGTTAATGACTTAAATAGTGATGGTGTTACTAGAGATGTGGCGTCCTCCTAAGGGGTGGGAGGGAGATTGAAATGTTTGGCCCTTGGTTCCGTATTGTATTTTTTGGACTATTTAGCATGAGAGAAACTCGAGATTCTTTGAAGGGTAGGAAACATAATCGACTTGAATATGATACACTTTTTAAGAACTTTACTTGTTTGGTATAAGGAGAGTTATTTTGCTGGTATGCCTAATTTTTTAGGGTTCGTGGAGGAGTTACATGGTGGCATGTAATCCCGGTCAATTTTTTATTTGGCCAGGTTTTTATAGGATGTTATTTTTTCTAAGTTGAAGTGTGTACTCCATGTATACGGGTTCCATCTCTAGAGGATGGTTTTAATGGATTAATTGTTTACCATTTTTTTTACATATTCATGCATACATACCCCCACAACTAATTTCGTTAGTTTCTTGTTTAGTTATACATGTGTGACTCCCCATAAAATCCACAAATTGATTGATCATGTCTAATAAAGTGTTCACGGGAATAAAAAACATTTTGTAACATCCTCATCATTATGATATAACTAAAACCGAACAAGTAACTAAAATATAATGAAATATGGAATAACAAAAATTCAGCTCTAACACCAATCACTACCAATATACGTAATCCCAAACTGGAATATAAATAAATGTATCACATAAAATTTTTTAATAGAAGAACTTTATATTCAAGATCCCATGAACTAAATATACAAGGAAAGGATGATCTAGACTTTCCTAACTACTAAACCCAATAGCATGAATGGAATGTAACTAGGCATGCTCCTCCAATGATCAACTCCGATAATGAAACGAACAATAACCAAAGACACATGAACACAAATATAAGAAAAACGTAAGAAAAAAGACTAAATAGTATAATAGTATAATTAAAATTGGAATAAATCATAAGTATGTATCGGGTTTTGGCATTTTAATATTTTTTTATTTTTACCCCAACTTAACAACCTAAAATAACAGGCGGTTCCAAATCACGAACCCATATGCAACCCATTTGATTAAAGCATTACATCATCACTATTTAATATTTAGTTTCTCGTCATTAAGTTAATCTCTTTAATTATAATACATATGGTATACGGTAGTCTGGAACCCACGTTACATCTCACCAAATAACTAATGTACCAATTGCAGCATTATATCTCAAGTCTATACACACTTGACTATCGAATGTAAATAATTAAAAATACATGTCTCTAGTATATGTAATGCACAAATCCGAGTCATAAGTTTGTAGGTAATTATCCCTACTATAAGTTGTATACACCTCTAGTATAAAAAATTAATCGATACAACTATTTCTACTACCGCTACCAAATAACCATGTATGGTTGGAGAAATACTCTCTCACGTCTAATATCCTCACCTAAGCATAACCCCAGGCATTAAAACATAAATGGGAATTTCTCATACCATACATACTGAATGCTAGCTCTTATAGCCTTCATAGATCACTCACGTGTACTAAGGATATTATTAAGTTGTCCCAAACCTAAAACCCCATCACGACAAGGGATAAATAACTACGCATACGCAACATTCATATAATCAACTATTCCCAAGACTACACTAATGAATTATCCCTGAAACTATCGCGCGACACAAATACCTAGACGTAGGACCCTAGGGTAAACTAATATGACCAAGGGAAACTCATCTCTAGAATCGAACACCGAGGGACCATCATTGTTCATGTTGTACGTTCCACATAATGGAATCCCTCTTAGTGCAATATCCACGAGAGTTCACATATGGTATGCATTGAACATAAATCACTCAAAAAATTACAACCCTCACTAACGGGTCATAGTAATTATATACACAATCCTAACTAATGGGTTAACACAAATCTCATACTCCTTGTAACCCAATATTACGTTCACACTTACCATTATTATCTTAATTATCCTGAGTTCATCTCCTAAGGCATTGGGTATAAGTATCAATCCACTATTAATTTATATAAAACCATTTAACATAATTACTAACGCACTTTAGGGTTTCTTCTCTCAATCATAATATAGCTTAAATGATAAATTCCCCAGTAGTCTATCATAATGACTAAAGTTATTATGATTAATAAATCCAATCCACTAACCTTCGGAAATACCAATCAACAACCTATCATACTCTCGCATTTGAAATCTAATGCCCTCTACCCAATTAACTCCTTCAAGCATACCAATTTGACAAATAACTGAATAGCTACTAATCATAATCTTTTTTTTGTAAGTTAGGTATCTAGTTGTTTGTCCTAATTTATAATCCTAACTATCAAGCCATTAACAAGATTACAAGAGTCAATCTATTATAAAGAAAAACCTAAATTAATCCCAATGAAAAAAATCCAATATCATAAACTATCAAGCAAATTTCGAAATTCTAGGAGCATCGATCGATCAATCGATCGATACCGATATGCCCAACATTTTCCACTTCATGATTCATCATCTTTAAATAACAAATTCAAATCCAAAACATGTATACATGATTCAAAAACATTCATCACATCTAAACATCAAGTACATATATAATACATCAATGAAACATTATCATAACATCAAGTACATATATAATATAAAAAACCACTTGCGCACTAAAGAACTCTAAATTTTCAATGTATATAAATTAGATTCAATCCACTACTAATTTTGGCTTTTAAAAACATCAGGTTTTTGAATGATTCATACTAATAAATAATTCTCAATCACAATCTATCAATATCTAATAATATTTTGGGATAATTCAATTAAAATCGAGAGAATTCCAACCTAACTACTACCTAAGTTAGGTTAATTATGAATTTTGTAAATTAAATCATACAATTCAAATTCAAAACCTAAGTAGGTTTACATTCATAAGAATAGGTATAATCTAAATCAAAAGCAATCATACAACCCTTTTAAATATTTTTTCTCCCTTGAGCTTCATTCCCACACAAAGATTGTAGGCTTCCCCAAGTTGTATTTTTTGAATAATGAGATCCTAATGGTTCATTAAGTCTTTTAATTTCTGAAATTGGGCTTGAACCCAAATCGGGCCCTAGCTAAAATGTCCAAAATAGTCTCTAAATGGTCTAAACATCCACCAAGGTTTTATACTAGCCCGATAGACCTAAATTACACCATTTTTAATTTTAAATTGACATTACATCATTTCCTCATATTTTTCTAATTAAAGAATTTGCATAAAAATATGGGGTATTACAACCTGGCTCCGGTCTTGCATATGTCCTAAGATATTCGACGAATGAAGGATTTACGGGCGAACCCATTCAGCCTCCTTATCAATCAATTGACCCAATTGTTTTGGACACTCCCATCGCTATTACATATAGTGTTAACAGTAATGAGGGTTTGATCTATATATTCGGAAACATGTTACTTGATAACACACAAATATTTAATTAAGTAGGAAATATATAATTTTTTATTTTGTACAACTATAATAGTATTGTGTTAATCAATTCATGCCTATCATAGGTCATAAAGAAACTCTTGCCCAATTATTTATGGTTGAATCGAATCCACCTATTTCACAACCTAGTAATGAAAATGTTGCACACTTTATAGACATTATTTTCATGAAAGGACATGATTTTATAAATGTCCGGGTTAGAATCTAGGAATTTTCTGAGTGTCCTAGATCACAGTGAATATGTCTAATACTGCTACATTCGGCAGAACAACACAATCATCCTCAATGGTCTTGATTCGAATCCACACATCTATCATCTAAGTGTGTGCATAACGCTATATGCAATGTGTTATTCAACCGGTCCCACAACTCCACTCGCGTTAATGGTAAAATGATTTATTTATAGTGTTTATTATTTACATATATATTTGGGAACTTGTAGAAAATAATTTTTGAGGTCTAAGTTGTTTTTAACTCGAAATCATAATTTTATCTAAACAAGGAGGCGAGGATTTTTTGAATGTCGCATGAAGTCGCTCAAGTGACACGTCAGCTCGTTCGAGCGACATGCCTCCGTTGTTCAAGAGACGCGTAGCCTTGATTTTCTATAAATACCAGTGCTGTTCTAAATGTTTTCTAAGTCTTTTTGTACTGACGCTTCTGTGATTATTTTACCCACAAACAGACTTCATTTTTTAAGGATTTAATGCATTTTTGATTCACATATCATTCCCAAACATTCATGTGAATCCTTTAAACCTTAAATGGATTGTTCTACTCATCGGGAGTAACTTTTTGGAGAAGATGATGCTTTTTCGTTACCAACCCATTGGATCTCTTGTGGGAACTCTTGATGACATCGAACTGATGCCTGGGGGTATTTCGTATGTCACTAATTGTATTTTCATTGTAATCCGTGTAAATCGATATTTACAAATTATAGTGAAAATAAAATGTTTTGCCCCTTTGGGTGAGTTTTCCTCATATTGTGATTCTCTTGCATGCTTGATTTATTCTATTCTCCAATCAAAATTAATTGCAAGAGTTAGGTTTTATTGTATAATAACTGGAATTTAATTAAACAAGTTAATCATTGATTGCTAGTGCACTCTCATTTCAGCGTGTGTTAATACCGGTGAGGGTATGATTTTGATCTTGGTAGTTTTAAACTTCTATATATTAAATTATTAAGAACAATATTTTTGATGAATTTACACAATACATTAGTTAAATATATGTATACAATTTAGGAAACTTGATTAATAGCATCATTATCATACTAAACAATACAACTCAAAAGATGTTTTATTCTTATTTGCCTCAAATGTTTCTTACTTTTGTTATTTTCATTGTTATATGTTCTTCTTCCAAGAAATGAGTTCGGGGACCGACCCAAGGGATTAGCCTCTAAGATGAAGCTATAAAGGGGGAAGAATATTCAAATCACTATATCAGACGGTCGTATAGTATGGCATTTTTCATCGAATTTTAAATATGATGAAGAAACTATTAGATCATGCCCTACTAAAGTTCATATATTAGATGTAAGGCCCCGAACCGAATTTAAGGATCAGTCCCCATTCAAGATCAAATATTGGACTTAACACCCTAACAAGGATTTATGGGTCACCCGCGGGTCAACCTAAACAGATCCGACATCATTATGTGTGAGGGATGGGAAATAATATAGCTATTTTTTAGTCCATTTTATTACATAATTTTATCGAATAAGAATGGGATTTTGTTTTCCAGGCATGAAAATAATTAATAATAAGTATCTAAACCACTAGGGAATGACCTACGATTTGTTTAATTAGAGCAGAGAACATAAATAATAAGAATAACTTACTTACAAAATTCTCTCAAAGGACGGAATATTGATTAAACAGACATAACTAATTAAACATGGTGAGCCAATGCCTTGTCGGGTTTCCAGCAACAATGTAGTATAGAAATGGATGAAAAATAAAAAACATGCAATAACGAAAATACAATAACTAAAGAGTGTATGCATCCACTATTTTTTACTCAAAAACATTTTCTTTAACATTGGTTCAAAACCATGAAAATTTATGTAACTTTACCGTTTTATTATGAAATTTGTTCCGTTAATCCCTCCCCAACACATTACCATGTTAATTTAACTTACACTTTAATCTGTTATTCCATGGATTTATCTATTATATCAGTCTCACAATTACACATAATTCGATTATGCAGCCTTTAAAACTATATTATCGTATCCACATATCGTTATTTACATTCATTCTTCCTTGATTTTTTACCAAATCCATGTCAAAAATATTCTTTTACCCATTTTAGGCTTTAAAGAGAGGTATGCTGTAAAACTATCTTTTCACTTTCTCAATCGGTGTTCACTAAATTCCATTGGTGTTTACCAACATTCACCCCCTTACACACATGTTTCATCATGCTTACTTGGCTAATAGTTTTGAGTCTAAGTCGAAGTCTCACCCCAGGGCTCTCAGCCATGCTTCAAATTTCTTAGTTCCTTCGAGTGTAGTTTTACTTGTTACATCATTGTAACCAATTTCGTCAAGTTTACCTTTTCTCCCTTATATTACCTTAATAGTTTTACCTATCTTAAAGGCGAAACACATGGTCAATACCACAATACCATGCTTGATATACAAATCAACACATTTTATTTTATTCTAGATTTTTTAAGTTCTAGCAATATCTTAACATTTACAAATTCTTATTCCATTCCCATGTTTCAAGATTATTCACATCATTTAGTGTTCATCTAAACTCTTGTATAACACAGTTGTAATACCCCGTGTTTTTTTATTAGTAAAATTAAAAAAAAAATTAAATAAATAAATTGCTTGAATAAGCTACTTGAATATGATATGCATGATTATGTGATTTATTTATACCAAATGTGTATATTAGTAGATAATTAAATTGCATGTTACTTGAAATAATATTATGCCATTATTAAACATAATAAAATGTGTGAATGGTGGTAGACATTGTTTGGGTGCATTACAGAGTTATTTGGGTACTTGTTTAGGCATTTTGAACATCCTAAGTTGGACCTGGGTGATAGGTATACCATGAGGGGGTATTTTGAACCAAATATGATATTCTTTTGTACTTTTTTAGGGGGGCCAAAATTCAGTGTTAAAGGGAGATATGTGATTAAGGTTTAAATTAGGTTAATAAGCCAACTAAACACTTATCCAATCCAGATTGGAGTTAGACTCGTTGCCCCATACCCTCTTGAGGAAGTTGCCATGGTTGGCGAAGAGAGGCGGAATAAGTCTTAATAGAGGAGGATCACATCATCTCTATAAGGAAAGATTTTTTTTTGAAAAGCTAATTATATGTTCTTTCTTGCTTCATACGAATTTTCTCTCATACTAAATTCTGGGTTAAAAATTGATTTGGAGATTGAAAACAATTTGATATTAATATAGGATTATTTAGGATTAATCAAAGAACAGTTGTGTTTTAATAATTAAACACTTTCACGACAAACCAGAAATTGATATCGTTTTATTGAGAAATCTACTACTAGAATCCATGTGATATGATTTAAGTTTATAGATGATGTCAAAACATGTTTTGATCTTATTAATCCGGAAAATCTTAGAAAAAAATTATGATTTTGATATTTTTATACAACCCCTAATTTGTTTTATCCAATTATTTGAATTTACGGGGTTTACAATTTGCATATTGGGTAAACAATGATATGATCATGTTTTATTGATCATAATAAAGTTATAATTCTTTAAATTAAAGTGGGTAGAACCTTAGAATCGAATTTTGTTTTTTCGGAATGAAACTTGTATAGGAAAAACATTGTAGATCAAGGATACTGCAAAAAATCGAATCGATTCAACCTGGAGTGAGAATAAATTTGGCTCTAGGAGGCGAATCGATTAAGCTCTTGGGCTTACTTCAAGGTTGCACCATGGAGACGTTTATGGTATTTTTACAAGTTCAAGCAAGTATGTGGGAGGTTATACAAGAGGGTGGATATTTGGGTAATTTAGTAATTAACTAAGGTGTTAATAATTAGGACAAATGTGTTATCTACAGATTGATGAAATCTACTTACGGTAGTTATGGGGATAATTACATATACATATTGTGTATTTCATATATGTAATTATTAATTTTGTGAACATAGCCGTGTTTATAGACGACCTTTCGGTTGGGGTTGCGTACATATTTGGATGGAAGCATGTTTCAATACAGGTAGGCTAGGTGTAGTGTAGGTTACTATGCTAGGTCCTATGTTTAGCGACAATGCTTGCAATGAGTCAATTGGGATAGCCACATCAATTTTCATTAATGGGGGTATATGCACTTTTAGATAGTATACTTCATAGCGATCGCCCCGCTTATGTGTGTTCTATTTTCGTCCATATGGTGAAGGACTCCTCCTGACTTACCAATAGAGAATGAACTCGACACTGAAGGTAGATGCCTTCGTGTGTCATATATATATACAAGTAAAATGCCCGTGCCTGAAGGCACGTAGAAGATTTTCCATATTGTTGAATGTGTAAACAATTAAGTTATAAAGTTTTTTTACAACACAAATGTCTAAACAATTTAGAGAATATCTTTTGTTTATATGACTATCCACACTATTTAAAAAATTTAAAAACTAGTCAACAACAACAATATTAATAGTCCCTCTTGGACCTCGCATAAACATCATCATAGATATCTAATACTTTATACCCACTTTGAGTAAACTCAAATTAATTTATCAACACTAATAAATTGGATCATTGCTTTATACCCATTTTTAGTTTTTATGGACTTGTTTCAACCTAAAATAGACAAACCAAGATGTCACACAACAGTACATAAATTTTTTCATTATAAAGTCTTCCAACAAAATTCAATACAAAAAGTGCAATCACAGAGCTATGGTTGTGATGAGAATAGCCATTAGAGCTTTGATTTCAAATTCATTTTATGGTTGTGATGAGAATAGACATTGGAGCTTTGATTTGAAATTCATTAGCCTAAAAAAACACTTCCATGTAAAAAATTTAAAAACAAAATTTAAATCCGAACAATGTGGTGCTCCAATAACTTCTTTAGTATATCAAATCAACAGAAAATGATGAAATTCATTTTTTATAAAAACATCATTCCCCAATAGTAAAATCAGTTGTCAATTTACATGGGCAACCCAATATGTATCCTGTAACATGAGCATGGCATGAATGCATAATAAAATCTTCCAAGTTAGGTTGATTCAGTATAAGCAACATCGTAATAATACTTATTTTAAATTGGATGAGAAATCATAATGGCCTATCATCTGGGAAGTTCACTTGGGTATTGTTACGCTTTCATCATCTTGAGCTTTGGTTGAATGACAACCTAGCAAAAAATACAAAAATAAAAAATAAACAATTAGCTCAATCTTTAAAAAATAGTAAAATGATGCAATGCAAAACTTTTAGACCCCTGTAATGAGATGTAAAAATAGTTAAATGATGCAACGCAATGATGCAATGCACCATCGAAGTTCATCACGTGATATGTGTAATCAAAATTAATACGAAGATACTATAACTTACGTCCAAAAGCGGTGTCCGAATGTTCAACAGATTGCCCACCACGCACTTTTCCTGCATCAGTCCTGTGATAATACATATTGACATACATATTAAAATAAACAAAACACAATCGATATACCATATAATTCGATTTAATTTAAACATTGGACCAAAGAAAATAAAAAAAGATTCCTACAACGTTCTAAGTCAACTTGGTTGGTACACTAGTTACACGGGAAGTATCACACCTGATGGTGAGAACACAACCGGTCAATAACACCAGTTACAATGGCCACGACAACTGCACAACTCACCCTTGGGTGCACATATCTATACGCGCACCCGCACTGGCACCATCACATGTGCAACAAAAGTTTCAAAACAAAAGGGTAGTCGATCAGCAATCCAACAATGTGAGACCACTGCAGACATAAGATAATCAAGGGAAACAAACTTAGAAGCCAAGTTCTGACAGATTAAACGGTGTGTCGGATCTTAAGACGAATTGTTTTAAAATGTATATATCATGAGACACACCAACCATGTAAAATATTTCAAGGTATAAAAAGGAAAGTAGATACTTGAGATTTCTTATAGATAAAACAAATGAAAGTGTAATTAACCCATGATTCACTGTACCCTTTTCTAAGTGCACATGAGTCTTCTAGTCGCTGAAAAGAAAAAACATTCATAATTTTATAATTTAAAATATACAAACATAAACTATCACATGTAAGGCAAGAACAACTTTCTAAAACGTACTGAAATTGAAACCAAGCCCACCTCCTCCTTAATGGCTTAGCTACTCTGTTCAAACGACTAATGGGATTTAGATCTGCAAATAAAGTTTAAAAAACATTAGTCTTTAAAATAAAAAAATTAAACAAAGTGTTACACAGTAACAACCTTTATTTATGGCTTTATTTAACTGGAGTGTCATGCGGGGGTGTTATATACCTGTTTCTTGATTTATTTTAGGCAGAACAGAAGAAAGTTTTTCCTCTGCAAACGTGTAGTGGGGGAACAATTCCATTGAAATGGAGAACTTTCTATATTTATACCGAAAGACCATTAATTTTCCACGGGCATCCTGTGATGAGATTTGCACCGCCCAGAACATTAGGATAAAAAAAAATCTACTCTGTAATGAAAAAAAAATCCTATGATGAGATCTGCACATAATGCATATGATGAGGTTATTGATACTCATACAGTTGACATATAAAAAAGTAATCAACGCATTTTCGCACCATAGATCTGAAAAAAAAAACGCATCTCATATCTGAAACCCAAATTAAACTCCCCATAGATCTGAAAAAACTCACCACAGATCTGGAAAAAAACGCACCATAAATTTGAAACTCAAATTATACGTACCATAGATCTCACCGTAGATCTAGAAAAATGCACCAGAGATCTTACCATAGATCTTAAAAAAATGAAACATAGATCTCACCATAGATCTGGAAAAAAGGGCATAAAATTATGGGTGTAAACCGGGGAAAAAAGCAATCGGAGCGAGTCTCAATGTGTTTTCAACAAAGAAAGAGGATGAATCTTACCTGAGGGTGACAGACAGAAGTGTGGGTGGGTGAGGAAGGGAGGTGGATGAGTGAATGACAGAAGTTTTTGGTGGTTCAAGCAGGGGAGAAGGAGATAAAGTCCAGCTCAAGCACCACCCAAATAGGATTAGGAGGGCAAAACCATTCATCCGCAGGATAGGGGAGCGTGAGAGAGAAATGAGAGAACGGAGAGGAAAGAGAGAGATATACTCTTAAGGTGGGTGAGAAAATGACAGAGAGAGAAAGAGAGTACAAATATAAAAGCGGTTCTTTCAGAATAGCCAGTGTAACCAAAATGCCCAATTATTTGAATTAAAGTCAAAGTTTGATAATGAAAAAAAGGGGGGAAAGTCGAAAAGTAAAGGGGTAGATTTGTCAAAGTTAAAAAGGTAATAATATTCAACTTTCTAATTCTGACATGTCACAATGGTATAATCCTACGTGGCACAATCCCACACCATTAGATCGCCCAAAAAAATTTGTTCTCAACCGTTGATTTTTTGGAACAGTAAAACACCCCCCTCTCATAATATATATATATATATATATATATATATAAACAGATTATGTATACAACTGTTAATGAACATAACTCTACACAAAATAGATAATGGGATGGAATGATATTTCTTGTGGGTAGTGTTGTGAGGGTTATTCTTGGGACTGAAATCATACGTGTAGATATTTAGCTCCGGTTTAATATATGTTCTAGATGGATATCTTATTGTAAAGTTATCATATAACCTAATTTCATATTTGGTCTTTGGATGAAAATGCGTATTGTATTACACTTAGTTGAGGGGTGAGATACATAGCACATGCGAGTATCGATGGTGGTATGTAATGCGAATTGACTGCATAATTATATTTTTGTTTTGTAAGTTAATTATTGCAACTTTAGGGCGGTGGCCCAAGTTATAAAAATGTTTTCCTCCATGGTTTCTTAGAAAGTGATAGGGTCTGATACATGACCAGACTTGTTATTGCTTATTCATGGTTATTTCTGGTTTATAATTCATAACTTCTTCACTACATGTTATCCTCTGAAGAGGGCTTCGCTTCTTTTACTGAATGATCCTTCAATGGTTTCATGTGTCATATAATGGTGTTTGTACTAAGGTCTGAAGCCTCAATATAGTAGTGTCTTCATTATTACACTATGATGTTAATCTTGTAACATATCACCAACTTAAGTATTTTTAAGGTCTGATGTCATGAAACTAAGATGTTATCCCCATAATTTTCACCAAATTAATGATGTTTAAGGTCTGAGGTCATCCAACTAAGATGTTTCACCTCAGAATTTTCACCAAATGAATGATGTTTATGGTCTGAGGTCATCCAACTAAGATGTTACCCCCATAATTTTCACCAAATTAATGATGTTTAAGGTCTGAGGTCGTCCAACTAAGATGTTACACCCATAATTTTCACCAAACTAATGATGTTTAAGGTCTGAGGTCATCTAACTAAGATGTTTCACCTCAGACATTGTCACCAAATTATGGTGTTTAAGGTCTCAGATCATCTAACTAAGATGTTACCCTCATAATTTTCACCAAATTAATGATGTTTAAGGTCTGAGGTCACCCAACTAAGATGTTTCAGCTCAGAAATTTTGCTAAATTGATGATGTTTAAGGTCTGAGCTCATCCAACTAAGATGTTACCCCCATAAATTTGACCAAATTAATGATATTAAAGGTCTGAGGTCATCCAACTAAGATGCTATCCCCATAATTTTCACCAAATTAATGATGTTCAAGGCCTGAGTTCAGCTACCTAAGATGTTTCACCTCAGACCTTATCACCAAATTATGATGTTTAATGTCTGAGGTCATCCAACTAATATGTTACCCTCATAATTTTAACCAAATTAATGATGTTTATGTTCTGAGGTCATCCAACTAAGATGTTTCACCTCAAAATTTTCACCAAATTAGTGTTGTTTAAGGTCTGAGGTCATCCAACTAAGATGTTACTCTCATAATTTTCACCAAATTAATGATGTTTAAGGTCTGAGGTCATCCAACTAAGATGTTACCCACATAATTTTCACCAAATTAATGATGCTTAAGGTTTGAGGTCATCCAACTAAAATGTTTCACCTTGGAATTTTCACCAAATTAATGATGTTTAAGGTCTGAGGTCATCCAACTAAGATGTTATCCCCATAATTTTCACTAAATTAATGATGTTTAAGGTCTGATGTATTCCAACTAAGATGTTACCCTATAATTTTCACCAACTTAATGATGTTTAAGGTCTGAGGTCATCTAATAAAGATGTTTCACCTTAGACCTTGTCACCAAACTATGATGTTTAAGGTCAGGGGTCATCCAACTAAGATGTTACCCTCATAATTTTCACCAATTTAATGATATTTAAGGTCTAAGGTCATCCACCTAAGATGCTTCATCTCATAATTTTTACCAAATCAACGATGTTTAAGGTCTGAGGTCGTCCAACTAAGATGTCACCACCATAATTTTCACCAAATTAATGATGTTTAAGGTCTGAGGTCATCCAACGAAGATGTTTCCCCCATAATTTTCACCAAATCAATGATATTTAAGGTCTGAGGTCATCCAACTAAGATTTTACCCACATAATTTTCACCAAATTAATGATGTTTAAGGTATGAGATCTTCAAACTAAGATGTTTCACCTCAGACCTTGTCACCCAAGTATGATGTTTAAGGTCTGAGGTCATCCAACTAAGATGTTACCCTCAAAACTTTTACCAAATTAATGATGTTTAAGGTCTGAGGTCATCCAACAAAGATGTTTCACCTCAGAATTTTAACAAATTAGTGATGTTTAAGGTCTGAGGTCATCCAACTAAGATGTTACCCCCATGATTTGCACCAAATTAATGATATTTAAGGTCTGAGGTTATCCAACTAAGATGTCACCCTCATAATTTTCACCTTAAACCTTGTCACCAAATTATGATGTTTAAGGTTTGAGGTCATCTAACTAAGATGTTTCACCTCAGACCTTGTCCCCAAATTATGATGTTTAGGTCTGAGGTCATCAAACTAAGATGTTACGCTCATAATTTTCACCAAATTTCCACTCGAATCATAAATAAGGTATTGACAAAGGAATTGATCTTCTCATTAATATTCTCTTCGTAAGATGGTACATGTGTCATAAAGAAGACTACAACATTATATATAATATCACTTCAAGTGGTTCGCATTCCAAAGGTTTAAAAAGGGTTCCCCTTCGAGATTCTCCTTTCGATAAGTACAGGGAACAACTTCATCGACAACATTATAGGGACCATGCCAGTTCAGGTGGAGCTTATTTGTTTTTTGCAACGTCTTCTTCAGCACTAGATCTCCTACAGCTATAGGCCTAGACCCTACCCTCTGATTATAGAACTTTGTTGTTCTCTGTTGATACGCTGCCTGTTTGACTTTAGCATGTTCTCTTCTTTCTTCGATCAGATCTAGATCAAGTCTTCTCTCTTTGACATTTTTCTCATGGGCATACGTTTGAACTCTCTAAGTTAGGAGTCCTACTTATGTTGGGATGACGTCTTCTGAGCCATGGGCTAACATGAATGGGGTTTCCCCTGTAGGTGTTATGGCCGTTTTTGTATATGCCCATTGTAATGCATAAACCTTTTCAATCCATTTTCCCTTAGCTTCTTCTAACCTCTTATTGATCCCGTCGAGGATTATTCTATTCGTAACTTCAATCTGATCGTTTGCCTGAGGTCGGCCAGGAGAAGAGAAGAATTCGTTGATCCCAACTTTTTTACAATACTTCTCTAAGAATGAATTATGGAACTGCGTTCCGTTATCCGAGATGAGGGTGTTTGGGAGGCCATGTTTGCATAAGAAGTTCTTCCAGATGAACTGGGACGTCTTCTGCTTCGTAATCGTGATCATTGGCTCAGCCTCCACCCACTTAGAGAAGTAGTCAATCGCTACTATTAGAAATCGATAATTATATGCGGCCCTTGGCAAGGGACCCACCTGGTTAATCCCCTATACTGAGAATGGCTAAGGGGAAATGATTGACGTCATAGGCTGATGAGGTTGATGGGGGATATCAGAGAATCTTTGTCATTTGTCGCACCTCTTCACATAGGCTGCATCATCCTTGGCCAGGGTCAGCCACTAGTATCCTTGCATGATGATCCTCTCGGCCAAAGGTCTTCCTCCTATGTGACTAGAGTAAGAGCCTTCATGTACCTCCTGTAGGACGCGGGGAGCCTCTGTGGGATGAACACATATGAGGATAGGTAGCAGAAATCATTTCCTAAATAGGACGTCTCCTATTATAGAGAGCTTTGCACCTCTATACCTTAGTTTCATCCTCTCTATATTTAATTCCGCTAGCTCCCCCTTTCTGATATATCTGATGAGGGGGTCCATCCATGAGTCCCCTAAGTTCAAGTTGAGGTAAGGGATTGCAACCTCTTCCTCCTCGTTGGTTGGTTTGAGTAGTATCTTAAATAGTACTATCCTTCTGATGTTTGTCCTTATTGCTGAAGCCAACCTTGCTGGTGCACCTTGATGGCTGTTGTTTTTTCGAGGTACCCTCTTCTTCTTCACTTCTTCAAAACCTTCTAGTATCCTTCTTACTCTCTTCAGGTATCTGTCCATCCTTTCATCCTTGGCCTCATATACTCCAAACACTTGGCTGACAACTAATCTTGAGTCATTATGAAGTATGAGGTCTTACCACAAAACAAAAATTGTGAATGAAACGTTCAGCCAAGCCTTTGAAGTTTTCTACAGAGTTCTTTAGAAGAGAGGTAAACTAGCTATGTGTAGCTCCCGTTAAAGTCCCTAAGAACACCCAACACCTTATCTCATCTGGGATTGAGTAAATATCTACTGCAGACTGGTACATCTCAATGTGATATACAGGGTTGGTACTAACATCATACTTTGGAGACACCGTGGGTGGTTTGAACTTTGCAGGGGTCAGAAAGTTCACTATTCACACCACAAGTGGGGAGCCCTCTGAGAACCCTCTCTGTAGTGGGTCTTGGCTTTTAATGAGGTTCCATATCTTCTCTTTAAGACATTGGATTGAGTCATTCCATGGCCTTACAACATCGGCCTGGCCGAGGTTGTCCCCAACCGCTTCCAAGGGGTGGACCGAGAGTTCCCCAGCCGCAGCACAACGTCGGTTGTTGAACTCTTCTTGGTCCCTGCCTCATCCTAGTTGGGGTATGCCCTGGTGAGGCCGACGTTCCCCATCCTCCCTTTGTGAGCCAGATGCACTTCTCGACTTGGACAACCTCTGTCTTAGGTCATTAACTGGGCTGAATCTTTTAAAGGCCGACCCTCTGCTCAAGTGACCAAGCGTAAATTCTTATGAATTTAGCCCCTTAAGTTAGTGATTTTAATATCTCGAACAAGGTAATTGAACCAATTTTATGCCATATCACTCCATTGTCTGTTTCTAACAATTTGCCCTAGTTTTCGTGTAATTTTGATGAAGTTTTCAGGAATGGAATGCAAGAAAGGAAAAGAAAGAAATCAGAAGAAAGCAGAAGATGAAAGGAAGAAAAGTAAAAGGGCAAAAGCGTAAAGTTCTACTTTGAATTCGAAATCGACACCAAAAGGGAACTTGAAGATCATGAGTTCAGAAGAACATAGGAAGAAACGACACCCAAATCGGAGTTCTAGATCAAAAGTTATGGCCAGTCAAAGATGAAAGCAAAAAGTCAAAGTAAAGATAATCTAATACCCCGTATTTTTATGCTATATTTAATTTGGGGATTTATTTAATAAAAATCCGGAAATTAATTGTGTTATAATTATTAACGTGACTAGAGTTAGTAATTATGGGAAACTTGTTGAATATTACTAATGAGCATAGTAATATATTATATTGGTTATATTTAATGTCATAAGTGAATTAAATGACTATTTCGGAAATTTAAGTCGGGACGTGCCTATGTCAAGTCGGGACTAATTTTGTTTAATAAAAAGTGAATATTTTATTAGTTGTCCGTATGGTCGTTTTGAGTGCTCCAACGCGTCCGGAAGGGTCGAGATAGTCAGAAAAGTGTACCCGGGGGTTTAGTTTGGGTCTCGGGATGTTTTTAGGCTTAATTAGTGACCCGGGAGGGCATTTTGGTCATTTTACAAAATAGGGTAATTAATCCCACGAATTTCAGCCATCCTTAGCAGCCATTTAAGTCAGCCTTTTAGGGTTAGAACATTCAGAACCCTAAGACGGCTATTGGAGAAGAGAGGAGAGACCTTGCAAGGTGATTCAAGGCCAAAAACACCACCATTTGCACCACCGTCACCACCAACGCGTAGATCGCGAGGAGGAGAACGCAACCACACCAATATCAGCAGGAAACCAGACCTCTGAAATCCCAGGCAAGTGTTTAACTTGCGTATTTTCGTTGGTGCAATAATCATATTAGTGTAGGAATGATGAGGAGTATAATCAATGGAAGAAAACCCCAATTTTGATAGGGATTTGCATGTAGAAATCGTTATAACTATATTCTGGAATTTATATGTGAAGTAGATGATTAACCCACGAATTTGTAATGACTTGTTAGAAGGAAATTCTGGAGAAAACTGATTAGAACAAAGGTTAAGAAAACTTTAGTGTTCTTGATAATTAGATGAAATTTTAGGTTGTTTAACCATGTTTAATGATGTATATATGCATGCTGATCGTTAAAGATATCTGGAATTATGTTAGGATGTTAGTAGTAGACATTTTGGCTCGATTAGAGTTGGAAAATAGGAGTTTTGATGAAGAAACTTAAGCAATCCCGTCACTGCAATTTCTGCAGAATTTTTGCCCAGACCTGCTTGATCGATCTATCGAGCCTAGAGCTTCGATCGATCGAAGGATTCGATCGATTGACCCCAAACTTCGATCGATCGACCTCTCCTGGCAGACTCCTATTTCCCTTGTGTATTTAGTTAAATTAATTTATCGTGGAATAAACCTTTGTGCATTCTAAATAAATGATTTGGGAGATATTGAGGACCAGTACGGTATATGGATAAATGTTAGAACCTTTAATCTTCAATGAGAAGGGTAATTATGGTATATTTTACTTTAGGTTGGTAGATTTATGAAACTTAAGGGTGAGGTGCGTAAGACAGTTACGTTGGAATCAAATAAAGTCACTTACTGAATTTCAGATTTGTGAGGATATAACCCATGAGTATTAGGTAATAAGTGAGAAAACCCTTCGAGTTAAGGTTAGGAATAAAACCTTATACGTAATTCTATAATTGTGAAATTTAGGATAAAACGGTATAATTACGGGTGAAGGGAAGAACCTATATTATTATGAAATTGGTATATTTATATGATTGTGTGTACATATACTATATGCATGTGAAAATCATACCCACGCTACTTGCTATCCCTGAGGTTTCCGCTCTGGGACAAGTCTTATCTCGATGGGACCTTTATGGGGGATATTGACTTGTACCCTAGAAGATAGATGTCCTTGGTACAGGCTATCGATGTGATAGTTCAGACGGTCCTAAGAGACGCCGGTATGTGCTACCCTCTTAGAGACTTGGAATCTATGCTTCGCCTCAATATTGTTTGTGTATTCATGTTAATACAATTCGAGAGTGATTCCGAATGTATTCCCCTTTATGTGAGTGATATGGGGCTTTGGATAGTGGAAGTATGCATGCACCATAGTTTATTTTGGGGTGCTATTATATATATATTATTCGAGTAGTTAATATATATATATATGAGATTATGTCATTTGAAACTGTCTACTGGAATTTGATAAGTAGAACATAGAGGTGGACTCTTATTATTAAATACTTGTTTTGAAAGTATAATAGGTCACGCTAAAACTTTAGAGTTTTTATAAGTTAAAATGGAGGACCTTGGTTACTTTTGGAACATTCTTTTTAAAATAAAGTCGTAAATTGTAAATTTTGCGGGTAATCTAAGTTAAGTTAAAGCCTTTGGAAAAGACGAGTAAGTTAGATGTTAAAACAAACCGTTGGAAAGATTAGTGCGATAGGTGTGCACTTTAGAAGAGAGGTGAGTATTTCTCAAGAGAGAGACGAACTAATATGTTGTTGCATTGGCCTGTATCAATTTAAATACTTGCTTAACGTATTTTAAAATCAAACACACTTTCGGGCCCTGACCCGTTTCTTTCTCTCTCTTTCTCTTGTGTATATATATGTATATTTTCAGGTGCCCAGCCACAGGGGCGTCTTTCTTAGGATCCTTTGAGAAGAACGAGCTGCAGCTTAGGTGGGAGTTGCAGGTCACTTGAGTAGACGGCTTCTGTTATTGATTCCACTCCTATTACTCTCATTTATTGGGCATGTGTCGCCCCTTTTCATCATTACATTTATTGTTGGGATTTTTATAATTCAGTTATTCCAGTATTGTTTATGGGATTTATTCAGGATGGTTTATGATTTTTAGTTTTATTATGTTGACATTCAATTGGCGAATGTATGGTTTTATTTTAGTTCATCGTGGTGTGATTCTATATTGTAGAATGTTGTTTTGAATAAATAAATCTTTTCTTTAATTAAAATTTGGAAGTTTGTATGAAAAATGTTTTTGACACTTAGCTTAATTATTTAGGGTGTTAAATTGGAAAATTATTTTTATCGACAGTGATGCTGAGAATGAACCAACGGTTTACCTTGATTTAATTTAATAAAGGAGTGATCGCCCGGTATTTAATTAGGCGGGGTGTCACAGGTGGTATCAGAGCATCAGGTTCTAGTGTCCATTGGATCTGTACGGCTTATTTCGCTTTCAGCTTAATGTTATTGCTATAGAGCCCTATTGTTAGGACTGTTGTATTCTTGCTTTCAACGTTTAAGTCTTCAGCTATTCAAGATTTGTTGATAACTGTAGACTAATAAACTTGTTCACGTTTCAGATGCCTCCGAGACGTGCTCCAAAAGATAGGCGTGCCCAAGCCGAGCAGCCAGCAGCTCCGGCACCAGGCACAATGAATGCGAACGAAGTAGCCGCCATCGTTGCTCAGGCGGTGAATGCCGCGATAGCGGTGATTCAGCAGCCTCCACCTCAGGTCCAGGCAGTAGCGCCAGTACCAGCACAGCTTCCATCTACATGGGAGAGGGTTCGGGATGCTTTTCAGAAAGCACATCCCCCTGAGTTCTCTGGTAGCTCCGACATTGTCACGGTTAGCCAATGGAAGAAAGACATCCAGCGGCATCTTCGCATGTATGAGTGCACCGAGGTACAAAAGCAGTTATTGGCTTCTTTTAAGCCGGTGGGAGCCGCATTACAGTGGTGGGAGTCCACTACTACTTTGGAGGAGAGGGACATGATCCCTATTCAGTTGTTCTGGGAGCGGTTTGACCGCAAGTATTTTCCACCCGCAGTACAGACTGAGATGAGGCGGAGATTACTAAATCTGAAGCAGGAGAACCTGACTGTAGCCGAGTATGAGGAGGAGTTCATGAGACTTCTCACTATTGTGCCAGATGAGGCACCCACTGAGGGCAAGAAAATTTTGCTGTTCGTCGACGGGTTAGCTTGGAGGATCCGTCAGCACCTTATTGGGAATCTATCCCTGAGTACTTTCACTGACGTACTCAATGCAGCGTTACTACATTGCCAGGATCACCGCTTCCATCTTCAGGGAAGCAAGAGAGCAGGAGAGTCCAACCAGCAGGGCAGGACCGGGGGTAATAGTGCCGGTGGGGCACCAACTCATGGACAGACTCGTCAGCACGAGCAGAGTTCCCATCAGGGGGACCCTACTAAGCGATTCCGTTCAGGTGATTCTAGGCAGGGGTTTGGAGGATTCAGGCAGGGCCATCAGGGTCAGCCTAATCAGCAGGGCCAGCAGGGCCAACACCGACGTAGGGACAGCAGCAGGGCCAGCAAGGCCAACAGCGTGCACATCAGGGCCAACAGGGCCAGTGGCGTAGAGGTAACGGCCAACAGGGCCGTGGTCAGCAGGGACAGAGGGGCGGTAATTTCAAAGGCAGAGGCTTTGGGTGCGGCAAACATGGCCATAGGCGCTAGGATTGCCCAGAGGGTGATAGGGCCCCACAACAGCAGGGAGCCCGTAATGAGCCGCAGAGACCACTCTTCCCACCTGCCCTTCCAGCTCCAGCCCAGGTACCAGCCCTACCAGCCATTCCAGCAGCTCCAGTGCAGCAGGGGCAATTGCAGTATGGACGTGTCTATAACGTCCACCAGGCAGCAGCTCCACAGGCACCACCCGCGATTGAGGGTATGTTTCCTATCCATGGTACTATGGGTAAAGTTTTGTTTTATACGGGGGCAATGCATTGTTTTATAGCTACGCATTTTGCGAAGTCCTTAGGGTTGTTAGCCACAGCAGAGAGCACCGTGACGTGTGTCGACTCACCACTGGGGAGTGGGTCACTTATATTCTTTATATGCTGGGGTATAGGGGTAGAGATTGGTGGCTTGGTATTGCCTGAAGACATGCTAGTCTTAGACATGCACGAGCATGACGTGATTATTGGTATGGATTGGCTCGCATTTTATAGAGCCATGATTGATTGCTTCGGTGGGAGCATTGTTTTTGCCATTCCGGGGCAAGAGATGTTTGTAGTGGCGATTCCTCGCCCAGAGGGAGGTTCGACCGCTCATTTATATTACATTGAGGAGGATACCTCTAAGGAGGTTGTGATTCCTTTGGATTCGATCCCAGTTGTTAGGGAGTATTCCGATGTGTTTCAGGAGATACCAGGCCTACCGCCCAGTCGCGAGATAGACTTCGTTATAGACTTATTGCCGGATACGAGACCTATAGCACGCGCATCGTACCGTATGGCTCCGGCAGAGATGCGAGAGCTACGAGATCAGATTGAGCAGCTATTAGGTCAGGGCTTCATTCGTAGGAGTACTTCACCGTGGGGCGCTCCAGTCTTATTTGTAAAGAAGATAGATGGTTCTCTGAGATTGTGCGTGGACTACCGGGAGTTGAATAAGGTCACGATACGGAATAAATATCCGTTGCTTCGAATCGATGATCTATTCGACCAGTTGAGGGGAGCAACTTTCTTTTCGAAGATAGATCTGAGGTCGGGGTACCATCAGTTAAGGATTAGAGAGCAGGATGTTTCAAAGACTGCCTTCTTATCGAGATATGGGTCCTATGAGTTCAGGGTGATGCCATTTGGACATACAAATGCCCCAACCATTTTCATGGACTTGATGAACCGAGTGTTCAGAGAGTTCTTGGATCAGTTCATCATCGTCTTCATAGTTGATATCTTGATATATTCACACTCCGAGGAGGAGCATGCCGAACACAAAGGCAAGTTCTTCAGACTCTACGAGAGCATCAGTTGTATGCTAAGTACGAGAAGTGTGGGTTCTGGTTGCGAGAGGTACAATTCTTGGGCCATGTTGTTTCTGAGCAGGGGATAGCAGTTGACCCGAGCAAAGTGTCAGCGGTGAGGGAGTGGGGGCAACCCACGACACCGACGGAAGTGCGTAGTTTCTTGGGGTTAGCCGGATACTACAGGAGGTTCATTCGGGGATTCTCCAAAATAGCGGGTCCATTGACGAATCTGACTCGCAAGGGGGTACCATATGTTTGGGATGACGCTTGTCAGTTAGCTTTCGATGAGCTGAAGGACAAGCTTACTTCAGCACCAGTCCTTGCTTTACCGAAGCCGGGTGTAGAGTACCTGGTTTACACCGATGCGTCCTTACGAGGACTTGGGAGAGTACTTCAGCAGGAAGAGAAGGCTATAGCTTTTGCTTCCCGCAAGCTTAAGTCGCATGAGAAGAATTACCCCACCCACGACCTGGAGTTAGCTGCGGTCGTCTTTGCATTGAGAATTTGGAGGCACTACTTATTGGGCGAGAAATTATGTTTGTTCACAGACCATAAGTCACTGCAGTACCTGTTCACTCAGCGAGAGCTGAATATGCGTCAGCGTAGATGGTTAGAGTTTGTGAAAGATTACCAGTTCGATATACAGTATCATCCGGGGAAAGCCAACGTAGTTGCTGATGCGTTGAGCCGTAGACCGGTTGACGATGTAGCGGACATCTGGAAAGCAAAGTGGAAGGAGTTGGGTCACCAGGACGCAGTAGCACGTTCTTTCATATCCGTGATGACAGTCACACCCGAGATTATTATGAGGGTGATACAGGCACAGACCACAGACCCGTTTTGTCAGGAGCAGATCGTATGACTTCTAGCCGAGGGTGCTGAGTCCTATTCTGTTAGTTCAGATGGAGGGTTGCGGTTTAATGGGAGATTAGTGGTTCCAGAAGGAGCGGAGCTACGTCATGAGGTGATGACTCATTCTCATGGGTCCCGATTTGCAGTACATCCGGGAGGCGATAAGATGTACCAGGACATGAGACGTCAGTACTGGTGGAGTGGGATGAAGAAGGATATCGCTGAATTTGTGTCCAAATGTTCTACTTGCCAGCTGGTGAAGGTGGACCACCAGAAACCGTCGGGATTACTTCAGCCATTGGAAGTACCTGCGTGGAAGTGGGAAAGTATTTCCATGGATTTCATTACAGGGTTGCCTACATCACAGCGAGGCCACGATTCTATCTGGGTGATTGTAGACCGTCTGACCAAGGTGGCTCATTTTCTGCCAGTAAGGATAGATTATACCACAGGTCAGTATGCCCAGTTGTTCATCGTTGAGATTGTCAGATTACATGGGGTGCCCCTGAATATTGTGTCAGATAGAGACAAGATTTTTGTGTCACGTTTCTGGGAAAGCTTTCAGGAGGCTATGGGTACAGAGTTGAGACTGAGTTCAGCTTACCATCCACAGACAGATGGACAGACAGAGCGTACTAATCAGATGTTGGAAGATATGCTACGCATGTGTATCCTCGATTTCGGAGGAGGTTGGGAGCCACATCTTCCACTGGTAGAGTTTTCTTATAATAACTCCTATCAGTTTATGATTGGCATGGCTCCATTTGAGGCTTTGTACGACAGGCCTTATCGTTCTCCAACCTGTTGGCTCGAGGTGGGGGACAACAAATTATTAGGACCAGAAGTGATCCAGGAGACCTCCGCGAGGATTGAGATAATCAGGCGTCGTATTCGGGTAGCCCAAGACAGGCAGAAGAGCTACGCCGATGCGAAACGGTTCTTCCGGGAGTTTAATGTGGGAGATCAAGTGTTGTTGCGTGTATCTCCTATGAAAGGAGTGATGAGGTTCGGGAAGAAGGGGAAGTTAGCTCCGAGGTACGTAGGACCATTTCCCATCATCGAGAGAATTGGGCCAGTAGCATACAGGTTAGGATTGCCAGAACATTTACATCGCATCCACGATGTATTCCACATCTCGTCGTTGAGACGATATCTTCGGGATGATATGGCCCATACTCACATTGCGATAGATGAGATCGACTTGCAGTCGGATAGCTCTTACGAGGAGAGACTGGTGGCTATTCTAGACTACAGTGAGAGGAGATTGAGGTCGAAGATAGTTCCACTTGTGCGGGTCCAGTGGGAACATCATAATGTGGAGGAATCCACTTGGGAGCGTGAGGCATATATGCGCGAGAGATATCCAAAGTTGTTTTTACCAGGTATGCCTTATTTTTTCGAATTTCGGGACGAAATTCCGTTATTATGGGGGAAGTATGTAATACCCCGTATTTTTATGCTATATTTAATTTGGGGATTTATTTAATAAAAATCCAGAAATTAATTGTGTTATAATTATTAACGTGACTAGAGTTAGTAATTATGGGAAACTTGTTGAATATTACTAATGAGCATAGTAATATATTATATTGGTTATATTTAATGTCATAAGTGAATTAAATGACTATTTCGGAAATTTAAGTCGGGACGTGCCTGTGTCAAGTCGGGACTAATTTTGTTTAATAAAAAGTGAATATTTTATAAGTTGCCCGTATGGTCGTTTTGAGTGCGCCAACGCGTCCGGAAGGGTCGAGATAGTCAGAAAAGTGTACCCGGGGGTTTAGTTTGGGTCTCGGGATGTTTTTAGGCTTAATTAGTGACCCGGGAGGGCATTTTGGTCATTTTACAAAATAGGGTAATTAAACCCACGAATTTCAGCCATCCTTAGCAGCCATTTAAGTCAGCCTTTTAGGGTTAGAACATTCAGAACCCTAAGACGGCTATTGGAGAAGAGAGGAGAGACCTTGCAAGGTGATTGAAGGCAAAAAACACCACCATTTGCACCACCGTCACCACCAACGCGTAGATCGCGAGGAGGAGAACGCAACCTCACCAATATCAGCAGGAAACCAGACCTCTGAAATCCCAGGCAAGTGTTTAACTTGCGTATTTTCGTTGGTGCAATAATCATATTAGTGTAGGAATGATTAGGAGTATAATCAATGGAAGAAAACCCCAATTTTGATAGGGATTTGCATGTAGAAATCGTTATAACAATATTCTGGAATTTATATGTGAAGTAGATGATTAACCCACGAATTTGTAATGACTTGTTAGAAGGAAATTCTGGAGAAAACTGATTAGAACAAAGGTTAAGAAAACTTTAGGGTTCTTGATAATTAGATGAAATTTTAGGTTGTTTAACCATGTTTAATGATGTATATACGCATGCTGATCGTTAAAGATATCTGGAATTATGTTAGGATGTTAGCAGTAGACATTTTGGGTCGATTAGAGTCGGAAAATATGAGTTTTGATGAAGAAACTTAAGCAATCCCGTCACTGCAATTTCTGCAGAATTTTTGCCCAGACCTGCTTGATCGATCGATCGAGCCTAGAGCTTCGATCGATCGAAGGATTCGATCGATCGACCCCAAACTTCGATCGATCGACCTCTCCTGGCAGACTCATATTTCCCTTGTGTATTTAGTTAAATTAATTTATCATGGAATAAACCTTTGGGCATTCTAAATAAATTATTTGGGAGATATTGAGGACCAGTAGGGTATATGGATAAATGTTAGAACCTTTAATCTTCAACGAGAAGGGTAATTATGGGATATTTTACTTTAGGTTGGTAGATTTATGAAACTTAAGGGTGAGGTGCGTAAGAGAGTTACGTTGGAATCAAATAAAGTCACTTACTGAATTTCAGATTTGTGAGGATATAACCCATGAGTATTAGGTAATAAGTGAGAAAACCCTTCGAGTTAAGGTTAGGAATAAAACCTTATACCTAATTCTATAATTGTGAAATTTAGGATAAAACGGTATAATTACGGGTGAAGGGAAGAACCTATATTATTATGAAATTGGTATATTTATATGATTGTGTGTACATATACTATATGAATGTGAAAATCATACCCACGCTACTTGTTATCCCTGAGGTTTCCGCGCTGGGACAAGTCTTATCTCGATGGGACCTTTATGGGGGATATTGACTTGTACCCTAGAAGATAGATGTCCTTGGTACAGGCAATCGATGTGATAGTTCAGACGGTCCTAAGAGACGCCGGTATGTGCTACCTTCTTAGAGACTTGGAATCTATGCTTCGCCTCAATATTGTTTGTGTATTCATGTTAATACAATTCGAGAGTGATTCCGAATGTATTCCCCTTTATGTGAGTGATATGGGTCTTTGGATAGTGGAAGTATGCACGCACCATAGTTTATTTCGGGGTGCTGTTATATATATATTATTCGAGTAGTTAATATATATATATATGAGATTATGTCATTTTAAACTGTCTACTGGAATTTGATAAGTTGAACATAGAGGTGGACTCTTATTATTAAATACTTGTTTTGAAAGTATAATAGGTCACGCTAAAACTTTAGAGTTTTTATAAGTTAAAATGGAGGACCTTGGTTACTGTTGGAACATTCTTTTTAAAATAAAGTCGTAAATTGTAAATTTTGCGGGTAATCTAAGTTAAGTTAAAGCCTTTGGAAAAGACGAGTAAGTTAGATGTTAAAACGAACCGTTGGAAAGATTAGTGCGATAGGTGTGCACTTTAGAAGAGAGGTGAGTATTTCTCAAGAGAGAGACGAACTAATATGTTGTTGCATTGGCCTGTATCAATTTAAATACTTGCTTAACGTATTTTAAAATCAAACACACTTTCGGGCCCTGACCCGTTTCTTTCTCTCTCTCTCTCTTGTGTATATATATGTATATTTTCAGGTGCCCAGCCACAGGGGCGTCTTGCTTAGGATCCTTTGAGAAGAACGAGCTGCAGCTTAGGTGGGAGTTGCAGGTCACTTGAGTAGACGGCTTCTGTTATTGACTCCACTCCTACTACTCTCATTTATTGGGCATGTGTCGCCCCTTTTCATCATTTCATTTATTGTTGGGATTTTTATAATTCAGTTATTCCAGTATTGTTTATGGGATTTATTCAGGATGGTTTATGATTTTTAGTTTTATTATGTTGACATTCAATTGGCGAATGTATGGTTTTATTTTAGTTCATCGTGGTGTGATTCTATATTGTAGAATGTTGTTTTGAATAAATAAATCTTTTCTTTAATTAAAATTTGGAAGTTTGTATGAAAAATGTTTTTGACACTTAGCTTAATTATTTAGGGTGTTAAATTGGAAAATTATTTTTATCGACAGTGATGCTGAGAATGAACCAACTGTTTACCTTGATTTAATTTAATAAAGGAGTGATCGCCCGGTATTTAATTAGGCGGGGTGTCACAGATAATCGGACCGATCCGGGTGGAAACCGGACCGGACCGATCCGAAATGACTAACTCCAGTACACCCCCGATGGATGGCAAACCGATAGCAACAGAACCGATCCGATAAGGACCGGACCGATCCGGTAGAATAAAAAAAGAACCGATCCGGTGGGAATCGGACCGATCCGAGGGTAATTCGGACCGGTCCGGTCATGTGAAATCCTGGTATTTATTGTGAAGATTTTTGGCGTGCATAGCTGGTGAAACTTGTGCCACAAGCAATATGGGCTGTCAATTTCGTGTTAAATTCGTGCTATAAAAGCCCATGCCCTACATCATTTGAGAAGGCTAGGTTGAGAGTTCTAGGTTTAGAGGTTGAATTCTAGGTCAATTTCTAGAGTTAGTTTTTGGGAGAGAAAAGTTCAAGAGTTTTCATGAACCCTAGTTTGGAATAATTTCTGAATTCCAATTCCGTTTTTGTTGCTGAATTCAAGTAAAATCTTTCCATTCTCTTGTTTTATTATTTGCAAATGATTTACAAATGTCTTGTAGATCCATAACTTCGTGCATGAATTTATTCTTTACCCAAATCATGTGTAGCTAAATTCCCAAGGGTTGGGGTACATGAACTCAATCCAAGGCAAATTATTTATGTAGAAAATAGAGGATAAATTAAAATATTGATTGAATCGTGAATGAAAATCATACAAACATTGTCAATCTTTTAATCTCTCTTGCCCTAGGTACTCGAGATGTTTAAGAACGCTTTGCGAGTATAATTTATCATTCACCGCTTTATATTTATCTTTGACTTCATATGATGCGAGCTAGATCCTTCATATATGTAATGCTTAGAATTTATAAAGATTGGATTTAGTCAAGAATTTTAATTTAGAATTCTAGTATTCTATACGGTAATTTGCTAAGGATTGAGGGATTGTACCCTGCCCTATTTTCTCTTATTTGTAAAGTCCAAAGTCTTTGCAATTTTCAATTTTATTTTCTTAAGTAAAATTTTTATTTCACTAGAAATTTTCCCAATCATTAATCATCTTTTTATATTTATTTTGAGAAATCATTTCAAGATTTAATAACTTTTCCTATTACTATTTAGAAATTTTGATCCCTGTGGATACGATCCCGACTTACCGGGTTTATACTTGAGCGACAGGCTTGCACTTGAGCCTAGAGAAAAATGCACTTTTGAGACAAATTCTTAGTCGCGTCAAGTTTTTGGCGCAGTTGCCGGGGATCATTATTTGTTAAAGTTTTAGGAAAGTAATTTTAATCTACAAGTGATTTCAAAAAAAAAAAAATAATTTTCATCTCATCTCTTATGTGCTTATATGCAGAATTCATCTCCCACCCAAGTTCACGAAAATCCTATTGCCGAAGCAAGTTCTGAAAAATCTGAGTCTCCTCATTTTTGGGTTCCACCTCCTTCGCCTAATAATTCCATCAAAAGCAGTTCATTGAGTCAAACCCTGAGTGAGAATTCTGAACCTTTCGGTAGCAATATGTCGGAGCATGGTAGTGTCGGTGTTGGTGATGGAGAGGATGAGATACCGTACCTTCCCATGAAAGATCTTTTATTTCCGGAGCGAACTGTTACCCCTGGTTGCATTTTACTCCCGTATAATGCCGGTCAGTTCCACTGTCGAAATGGTATGATCCAAATTCTTCCTACATTTCATGGGATGGATTCTGAAAAACCATATCTCCATCTTAGAGAGTTTGAGGAAGCATGTGAGACGTTTGGTGACCAAGCTTGTCCACAAGATGTAATCCGGATGAAGCTCTTCACTTTTTCCTTAAAGGATAAAGCTAAAACTTGGTTATGGTCCCTACCCCCAAATTCTGTGTTATCTTCGAGAGATATGAAAACCAAGTTTTTATCAAAAAAATTTCCACAACACAAAACCAATTCTGTTAAAGCCCAAATTCAATCTTTTCGTCAAAATGAGAATGAGGCTTTTGATAAGTGTTGGGAGAGATTTCAGGAGTTAGTTAGTGCGCGCCCACATCATGGTTTTGAAAAGGATCATTTGATTTCATTTTTCCATCAAGGCCTTACCTTAGCATCCAAACAACTTGTTCAAACCATGTGTGAATGACCTTTTTGGGAGTTAGATTCGAGCGATGCTGAGGCTCATCTGAAATATGTAGCAGAGACTACCCAAGCATGGGATATTTCTGCTCCCAATAGTCAAAATCAAAATCAACAAGTGTCTAACTTGCCTGTTGCATCCAGTATTTATCACTTGGAAAAGGGCACTTTGTTGGATCGAAAATTTGACCAATTGGAGAAGAATTTCAGAGATATGCTTGAAGTGCATTTGAGAGATGTGGCTGGACCCGTACAAGCCGAGAAAGAGAAAGTATGTTCCATTTATAATGCGGGTCATTCTACCAAAGGATGTCCTACCATTCCTGCATACAAGGCCATGTACACTGAACAGGTTGAGGCAATAGGAGGGTTTCAAGGAAATTATAATGCACAGCAAGGGAATGCATATAATCAATCATGGAGGAATAATTCTGGGTTCAATTATGGACGACCCCAAGGTGGGATGGTTCCTAACCCACATATGAATCTACCACCACCTCCTCAATTTCAGCAAGTGGCTCCTCCAATGCCAAATCCTACGCAAGTACCACCTCCTGGTCCTTATGTAGATCCACTAAGGAGATCTCTTGAAGATAATCTCAATCAATTCATCCAATCTCAAAAAGAGAGCAATGTTAAATATGATCGAATGTTCACTGAAATTCATACTAGCATCTCTAGGTTGCAGTCTGCAGTGAATACTCAAGAGAAGGGTAAACTTCCAGCCCAAGGTTAAAGACCTCCTCTTCAAGGTCAACCCACGGTTGGCTCCACATCATCGGATTTTCAAGAAAAATGTCAAGTTGTTACTACTCTTCGTAGTGGCCACGTAATTGATCTAGCACCAAAACTTCCAAAGGAGAAAGATGATGGAGTTGAACCCGACATTTCCGAGTAATCTGAAACTTCCGAGTCTGAAGAACCTACCTTAGAAAAGGAATTGAAAGACGAGGAAGGTGAACCTCAAATTGAAGTTAAGTTGCCCACTGCTGCTCCATTTCCTCAAGGCTTAGAGCCACCCAAAAAAGGGGCTTCACGTACAGAGGTGTTGGATGTGTTGAAGCAAGTAAAATTGAACTTGCCATTTCTTGATGCTATTCAACAAATTCCAGCATATGCTAAGGTTATCAAAGATCTTTTGACTGTCAAACGACGGCTTAAGGTGAAGAAGAATGTTTTCTTGGCACAAAATGTGAGCTCCGTCCTTCTCAATGATCTTCCACGAAAATTCAAAGATCCAGGTGCACCTACCATTTCTTGCGTCATAGGAGAAAAAAGAGTGGAAAAAGCATTGCTTGACTTAGGTGCGAGTGTAAATATCCTTCCATACTCCATCTATAAGCAGCTTGATTTAGGTGATTTAAAACCTACACGAATCACTCTACAGTTAGCGGATCGAACAGTGAAAGTGCCTCGTGGGATTGTAGAAGACGTGATAGTACAAGTGGACACATTCTACTTTCCTGTTGATTTTGTAATTTGGGACACTGAGCCTGTTCCCCATACGAGAAATCATGTTCCAATAATATTGGGCCGTCCATTCTTAGCTACTGCTAATGCTTTGATCAATACACAGAATGGCCAAATGCAACTTACTTTTGGAAACATGACTCTCGACACCAATATTGTCAATGTCGCTAACCAAATGGGTGATGAGGATGAAATTCTTGAGGTTGATCTTATTGAAGAAGTGGTGGATGATAACATTGAGAAAATTATAGGAGGAGATGCATTGGAAGTGTGTTTAGTGCAAAGTGGGGAGAAAAAGAGTTCTTATACTGAGTTTGAGCGTGAGGTGGAAGAGTTGAAAATTTGGTTACAAGAGGAAGCGAGTTTTGATAGTTTGAGAGTTGTTGACTAGATTTCTAGGTATGAAGAATTGATCTGAAAATATATTTCCTAGTCTTGAGTTGAAGAAACTACCCTCACATGTCAAATATGCCTTTCTAGGAGAGGATGATACATTTCCTATTGTTGTTTCTTCCCGTCTAGAAAAAGGGCAAGAGGGTATGTTGTTAGATGTCTTACGGAAGCATAGAAATGCTTTTGGTTGGACTATAGAAGATTTGAAAGGTATAAGTCCATTGATTTGTACCGATAAAATCCATCTTGAGGAAGAGGTGAAGCCCTCGCGTGAGATGCAAAGGCGATTAAACCCAACCATGAAAGATGTAGTAAGAGAGGAAATTATCAAATTGCTAGATGCTGGGATTATCTATCCCATTTCTGATAGTAAATGGGTGAACCCAATTCAAGTCGTTCCAAAAAAATCTGGAATGACTCTGGTTGAAAATGCTAAGGGAGAATTAATACCTCAACGCACCACCACCGGGTGGCGTGTTTGCATTGACTACTGAAAGCTCAATGTCGGAACTCGAAAGATCATTTTCCCTTACCGTTTATCGATCAAGTGATTGAACGAGTGGCGGGCCATCCTTACTATTGTTTCCTAGATGGGTATTCTGGTTATAATCAAATTGAAGTGGATTTACTTGATCAAGAAAAGATGACTTTTACATGTCCGTTTGGTACGTTTTCCTATAAACGTATGCCATTTGGGTTATGTAATGCGCCAACAACTTTTCAAAGGTGCATGTTAAGTCTCTTTAGCGACATGATTAAAAAAGGTCTTGAGGTTTTCATGGACGATTTCAGCGTTTTCGGTTCATCTTTTGACCAATGTTTAGCTAATCTTGAAAGAGTTCTATTCCGGTGTGTGGAAAAAGACTTAGACCTCAATTGGGAAAAATGCCATTTTATGGTTACCGAGGGCGTAGTTTTAGGCCACATAGTCTCATCTAGGGGGATTGAAGTTGATCCAGCAAAAATTGAAGTAATAGCTGAGTTACCCCCGCCAAAATCACTTAAAGATATGAGGTCCTTTCTAGGCCATGCTGGATTTTATAGGAGATTTATCAAAGACTTTAGCACCATTGCTAGACCTTTGAGTAATCTTCTCATGAAGGACACTCCATTTGAGTGGAATAAAGCGTGTCAAGAAGCTTTTGATAAACTTAAAAGCATGCTTATTTCCACTCCAATCATGCAAGCTCCAGATTGGTCACTCCCATTTGAGCTTATGTGTGATGCAAGTGATTACGCAATTGGGGTTGTTCTTGGATAGAGAAAAGACAAGAAAGATCATGTTATTTACTATGCTAGCAGAACATTATCTGGCCCTCAGCTTAACTACTCTACTACAGAGAAAGAGTTACTAGCAGTCATTTTTGCTCTCGATAAATTTCGCTCTTACATTGTTGGGTCGCCTATCATTTGCTTCACTGATCATTCGGCACTTAAATATCTCTTGAGAAAGAAAGATGCCAAACCCCGTCTAATCAGGTGGATCCTACTCCTACATGAGTTTAATCTCTCAATTCAAGATAAGAAAGGAGTGGAAAACGTCGTTGCTGACCATTTGTCACGACTCTCGTCCGATGTACCTATTGATCCCATTCCCATAGACGAGTATTTTCCAGATGAAAATCTATTTGCTACTTCTTCTCTCCCCTGCTTTGCGGATATTGTCAATTACCTTGTCACTGGAGTCGTTCCATCTAGTTGGAATCCGCAAGAGAGAAGGAAGTTCATTATATGGTCACACATGTTCTTTTATGATGATCCATATTTGCTTAAGTATTGTGCTGATCAAATCATCCGGAGATGTGTACCCGATGAAGAAATCCAAGGGGTAATTCGATTCTGTCATTCGTAAGCATGTGGAGGTGATTTTTCCAAAAATAAAACTGCTGCGAAAATCCTTCAAAGTGGTCTATATTGGCCCACAATCTTCCGGGATGTGAATACTTTTTGTAAATCATGCGATAGATGCCAAAGAATGGGAGCTATTACTCACTGTGACATGATGCCATTAACCCCAATTCTAGTCTTGGAGTTGTTTGATTGTTGGGGTATTGATTTCATGGGCCCCTTTCCACCTTGTTTTGGTTTTCTATACATCCTCGTTGCTGTAGATTATGTCTCAAAATGGGTGGAAGCGATAACTACAAGGACGAATGACAGCAAGGTGGTGATAAAATTCATTCAAGACAACATACTTTCTCGTTTTGGTATGCCTAAGGCCATAATCAGTGATAATGGGACTCATTTTTGCAATAGTCCTATGGATAAACTAATGCGGAAGTATGGAATTGTTCATAAAGTTGGAACAACATACCACCCTCAATCGAATGGACAAGCCGAGCTTGCTAATCGGGAAATAAAAAATATCTTCGAAAAGACAGTCGATCCTAATAGGAAAGACTGGTCTCTCAGATTGAATGATGCACTCTGGGCTTATAGAACCGCATACAAGAATCCCCTTGGGATGTCCCCATTTCGATTTGTGTATGGGAAACCTTGTCATCTTCCGGTTGAAATCGAACACAAAGCATATTGGGCAATCAAAAGGGTGAACTTCAATATGGATAAATCCGGTGAAACACGTAAACTTCAGTTGAATGAGTTGGAAGAAATACGTAATGATGCGTACGAAAGTGCTAAAATATCCAAGGACCGAATGAAACGAGCTCATGACGGAATCATTCGTAAGAAATAGTTTCATTCGGGACAAAAAGTACTTCTCTACAACTCGAGGTTGCACTTGTTTCTCAAAAAATTGCGGTCAAGATGGTTAGGTCCATTAATTGTGAAAGAGGTATTTCCCCATGGAGTTGTTGAACTCATAGATGAGAAAGGGGGAAACACATTTAAAGTTAATGGGCATCGTCTCAAGCCCTATTTGGAAGCGATTGTCAAAGAAGCCGACACAATCTGGCTGTCGGACCCCATTTATGGGGATTGACTAAAATAAGTGAGGTGAGGTCGTCGCACCCCCGACATGTATGGGGTGATTGTTGTACATATGCGTCGTAGGAGTTAGAAGTCGTAGGTTTGAGTCAGTCCCGGGGTTGAGAATCCGTCGAGTGAGGGGTGTTTAAGTTTTGATGAGCATTGAGGGTATTTTGAAGTGTGCGAGGTTAGAAAATCATCATTGGAGTGGAGAATAGAAGTATAATTGGTGAAAAGAGGAGAAAGAAGAAAATTCAGAAAATTCAGCAGACCAGATCGGTCCGGTCCTGAATTAAAAGAACCGATCCGGTCAGGCGGATCGGTCCGGCTGAAAAATTTAAGAATCGATCCGATTAAGGCGGATCGGTCCGGTCCCAAAACCAGATTGGTCCGGTTGTCTGGAGAAGTTCATTTCCCAAGGGTCACACCTCTTCAATCCACCTCTTCAATCCACACCTTTTCACTTACCCCAATCCATTCATTTCCTTCAAAAATCCGTCCCCCATTTCCCACCCTTTCATTCCCTCTAATTTCCCACTCCCCTACTATGAATACACCCCTCCCCTACCCATTTTCTTCACACCTACACCTATCTTCTCTCTTCTATCTCCATTGCTGTCTCTTTCCTCCATATCCATGGCTGCTCCCCAGAAATATACCTCCATTGACGTCCTTCCCGACGGAAATTGAGAGTATCATTCTCGCCGCGAAGCAAATTGGTGTCGTAGGTTTTTCAGTCCTACCCAAAAAATTCATATCGAACGTCAAGTGTTGTGGGACCAACTGCCCAATTATGTCACAGCCCTGTTCATGTCAAGGGGCTGCTGCCGCTTCTTCAACGAACCTTATGAGGAAATTTGGGAGAATGAGGTCCGTCAATTCCACGGTTCGCTTGTCCGTACCGCTGAATTTGAATCCCAAGCCTTTGTGGATTCCATCCCTATTCCGTTCTCACTTGACCTTTTGGCACGAAAACTCGAGTCATACGGTGTGACCACTCCGGCCCAGTTTAATTTTCTGGGTCCCGATCCCGTTCTCACCAAAGAAGTTTGCATCTCGAGGATCCAACCCGGTGCGGTTTGGAATACCGAGACATTTCCCGTCGGTCGCTTGTCGGATAAGGCACGGTTCACTTTTCACATCGTTTGTGCCAACATTCTACAAACATTCAATGATCCAGCAATGAGGCCGCGCCAAGCTACGATGATGTATCACTTGTTCGACCCTGCGACTGTTATCAATTTGGCCCTCACATTTTACACCGATATCCTCCTTATTGCCTATGATAAAAAGGGTCGCGCACCTTTTCCTTATGGTCGCCTCATAACATCATTGCTTAGGGATGCCGGGATAGCACCACCACAAGATCTTGTCAACTTGCCTAAACCTTTAGGACAATAATCCCGCCCTCGCAGTGAGAGGCAAATTCAGGTCATCCGTGCAAGGCGTGATGATGATTAGAGTGACGATTCGAGTGACGAGGAAGAGGACGTTGCTGATGAGGACATTAAGATGGAGGAAGGTGAGGATAAAGAATATGATGAGACTGTTGATCCGGATTATGTTCCGGTTGGTACGGGCTAGACTGAGCGCGTTCTCTCTCTTCAAACACGTTTTGACGAGTACGTGTCGTCCTAGGAGAGGGACATGAGTTTGGTCCTGCGTATGCAGGCAGACTTATACCGTCTTCAGTTGGGACCCAAGGCCCCTCTTCCTCCTTAATACTACAACTCGTATGATCCTAATGCTACAGGCCCTTCCCATCGCACACCCGCCCCGTAGGATGCCCCTTTACCCCCTTTGGTTTTTATAACTTTTTGCTTCCACAGTTGTTTCCACAGTTGGTTTGTAATATCCAGTTTTAGTATGATATTTGCTTGTTTTATTTATCGCACTCTTTATGTTGTCTTCTTTATTTCTCTCGTCTATTTTATTGAGGACAATGCAAATCACTGAGTTAGGGGGGATGACAGGTGCGTATTCATAAAACTTCGCATATATGTGTATCTAAAAAAAAAAAATTGAAAAAGCCAAAAATATTTTTTTGCGAAATAAATAAAAATTGGATTTTAAATTTTTCAAAACTATCACCTTTATTCTATTTGAAGTCTCAAATTGTACAATTCATAATGCACTAAGACAAAATTGACCAAAGATGGAAATTGAAAGAAAATTGACGACTTTACGAATAAGTGTGGAGATTAGTCCAACCCGGTGAGATTTCGAGCCTTTCCATTTTTGTGAGTTTTTAAATCAATCTGAGTTTATGATTAACTCAAAGTTCTTTTCAGAGTTTTAATAAGTCGTTGATGATCTCAATCCTTTGTTTTGATCGGTTATGGGAAACGTCTGAAATGTTGTCTCGAAATTCGTGCTAAATATATCTCTAAATTTAATTAATCTCGAGATGCATATGGTAATGTGATTAGCAATTTGAACAATGAAGTAGGCCCTCCTTTGTTACCCGAAAATATTAGCCATAAAAAGATGTGAAAAATTATCCCTTTGATAACCCAAGTTGAGCCAAATAAAATTTATCTTTTCGTTTGATAACCCGAAAAACCCAAATAACCCGGAATTGTGAAAATTGAGAAAATTCATCAAGTAAGTCCAAATTGTGCAATAAAAAGGGGCAAGAAAAAAAAGGAAAAAAAAAAAAGAAGAAAAAAAATGAAAAGAGAAAAAGAAAGAGAAAAATGAGCAAATGCCTGGAAAAAGCACTAATGGATGTCATAAGGACATTTTCCAATTCCGAACAATCCGTCCATTCCCAATTTTACCCTTTACACTTTTTAACCCGAAAAGTCCTAACCGAGTCCGAATGGCGAAATTAATTACTGCATGGAGAGCTAAGACATGAAAGGATAATATGAGAGATTAAAATGGTGTGAAATAGAGATGATGTTTCCCATTTCCAAATAACTGTATCCCGATGATGAGATATTTTCACCATATATTTCCTTCTTTTCAATTTTGTATGCATGAATTTGTGTCCATTATATTTACTCTTTATATCATGCATACCGAGAGAAAATATCCACATTCCGAGTGATTCGTTTATGAGTGCATCCGTAAGAATTTGAATCAAAATGATTTTTTGAAAAGTAACGTAATGCTCAATCGGTGGAAATTTGAGGTTTACTTTATGGCTTTGCACACACACACTATGGTTTGAAACATTTGAATATGAATTTATGATGATTATTTTTTCGAAAAGTTTAAATTGTACAATTTTTAAGTATTTTGATTTTTATTTGAGTCAATAAAGAATTTTGTGGGTAAATTCACTGCAAAACCTCACGAGACAAAACTCGTCCTACTAGGGTAACCTAGAGGTTTAAAGGCTTGTTGCATACACTAAATGCAATCGCATGCCTGCGAAAGTGGAATTATATTTCAATAAAGAAATTTTCAAAGAGTAGAATTTAGGTTATATTCAGTTGCATTACCCGGGACGTGCAAAGTCCTAAGTTAAGGGGAATTGACCAAGCGTAAATTATTCTGAATTTAGCACCTTAAGTTAGTGATTTTAATATCTCAAACAAGGTAATTGAACCAATTTTATTCCATATCACTCCATTGTCTGTTTCTAACAATTTGCCCTAGTTTTCGTGTAATTTTGATGAAGTTTTCAGGAATGGAATGCAAGAAAGGAAAAGAAAGAAATCAGAAGAAAGCAGAAGATGAAAGGAAGAAAAGTAAAAGGGCAAAAGCGTAAAGTTCTACTCAGAATTCGAAATCGACACCAAAATGGAAGTTGAAGAGAATGAGTTCACAAGAGCATAGGAAGAAACGGCACCCAAATCGGAGTTCTATATCAAAAGTTATGGCCAGTCAAAGATGAACGCAAAAAGTCAAAGTAAAGAAAATTGGACCGATCTGGGTGGAAACCGGACCGATCCGAAATGACTAAGTCCAGTACACCTCGGATGGATGTCAAACCGATAGCAACAGAACCGATCCGATAAGGTGTGACACCCCGACTAATAAAATACCGGGTAGCTACTCCTTCATTAAATTAATTCAAAATGCCATGTTGGTTCAGTTAACAGCATCACTGTCGAAAACATTTTAATAATTACTAACCACCTAGTATTTAAAAAGTAAGTGTCAAATTTTTAAGTTAAGTCTGCTTAACATGCAATAAGGAATAATGAACACATCAACATAATCCATTCATCATAACTAAGAAATGAGATAACCAACAATAAATAAAAGTTCAGAGGAAAACTCCTCACAACAATCCCACAAATGGAAAAATAATACGACAAGTCTGAATCCTGAATAATTACATGCCAAAAGTCTGAATAACTGAAATAAATGAAAAGTCTCTAAAAGGAATGGGCGACATGCCCTACAACTGATAACTGATAAATATGGAGTCAAAGTAGATGAAGCGTCTACTAGCAAAGTCCTGTAGCTTCCACAAACAACTACAGCTCGTCACCTGTATGAGAATCCTAAGCATGGTGTCCTTGTGGCTGGGCACCTAAATTGGTTTTTACAAAAATAGATTTGAAAGCAAATGGGTCAGAGCCCGAAAGTGGAAATCATTTTAAAAACTGCAAGTGTTTTAACAACATTAAAACATTAAATGCAAAATACATGTTAGGACGTGAACTCACATGAAATTCTCACCTCTCGACTACATGTGCACTCCTAACGTACCATACCCATCTACATGACATACACATCTAACCAAACCGTAATCAGTTCTACCCCTTACTACTCGATTCCCATTTTATCTTCTAGCGTAAACAATCTAAAAATGGAGGCTTTACTTAAACTCAGATTCGCAATGTAATACAATTCACTATCGGTTAATCCGTTATGTTCTCACTACATTACCATAATTATGTTCACAATAACCACATTAATATTCCCATTAATTAAGTGTATATTATTATTCACGTCATAAATATACAATATAAGCACCCCGAGAACTAGTTGCGGTGCACACATACTCTGCTATCCATCCCGGTACATCACGTACATAAGGATCACATATTCCGAATCTCTCAGGAATTGTTCTCAGATAACAACATCACAAATAATGGAGGCGAACACAGTCACATCACATGGGTCACGCACATACATGCGCTCCCACGATCAGCAGACTTATTAACATCCCAATAAGTCCTTCTTTGACCTATGTTCATCGAGGTAACCAGTGTAAATCCGGGTAACACAAGGATTAGAGGGCCCTAAGCGAACGCGAACCTCCCGTGATAGCAAGTATGGTAGGTATGTCATACACATAATATCAATACATATATACTAAGTATGCACACGTCTTAGTAATCACCATAATATATTGGTACATATCTCTTCTCGTACTGACATATAATACTACACCATTTATATGTTCCCGGTTAATAATAATGAGCTAGGCCGTCAATAGTTCTCGCATCGTAATAGACACTCACGTCCTACTCATATTTTCCTTTAGGTTCAAACTACACATCTAGGTTTGACTCCTCATTATATCCCAAACATCCCAAATATATCAATTACTCATCAAGGAAAGGCTATCTCTACCTATACACGAGGTTACGGGGCACTCGGGATTAAAACAGGCTAAAAAGCCTAAACTGTCAACTCGTTCGAAGTCTCGTTCGAACGAGGCTGTTCGAACGAGACTTCATTCGAACAAACTGAGTCTTCTAATGAGATCTCGTTCGAACGAATTGGGCTTTCTAACGAGATCTCGTTCGAACGAACTTCACCCTCGTTAGAAGTCAATGGTCAACTCGTTAGAAGCTCGTTCGAACGAGCTCGTTCGAACGACCTGGGCAGGCCTTCTAACGAGTGGCCAGTTTCGAGCCCAGAAGTTCTACTTTCGTTTTTCACCAATTTCTACTCCTCAATTCTCCTCTAAAATTCGTCCCAACAATGTTTTAAGGTCTCTAATCAGTCCTCAATATACTAAGGTCACATACTAACGTGTTTTAAGGAATCAATTCATCCTAAACATCATTAAATGATCAAGTCTCTTCACTTTTCCCCAAATTTTCAAGAACATAAACCCTAGAATTTATAATCATCAATATACTCAAATTAGATCCTTTTTGTTACATCCAACATATATTAACATCATGGTAATCATCTCTATACGATTCTACATGCAATATCTTCTCAAAATTTAAGTTCTAACTCCAATTAAAATGGGTTTTTATTAAACTTCCAAGAACAATTTGATTTATGTAAGTTCCTACACATGGAAGAAGCATTCTCTATAATAATTGAAATTAAACCACTTGCCTTGATTCAATCTCAGATTTTGATGATGATTTGATGAAGTTCTCTCTCTCTCTCCAAGCTTTTCTCCTCTATCTCTCTCTTTCCAAGCTTTCTTCTCCAATAGCTATGGTGGCTAGGGTTTGTTTTGGGAACTTAGAAAACCTAATTCTAAAACTCCCCGTAGTCTTATGGGTCAATATGGTTGGTAGTGGGTTTAGTGGTTTGTTTCCTGAATCAGATATAATTTACTAATTTTCGTCACTTTTAATTCCCAAAAATACAAAATTACCAAAATACCCTTTATGATGCCGGTATGGCCTAAAAATACCCCGGGATCCAAACTAAACCCCCGGCTAGTGTTTTCTGACTATCTCGACCCTACCGGACGCGTTGGCGCACTCAAAACGACCATACGGATAATAGAAATAAAATTCACTTTTTAATTATCATAATTATAATCCATGACGCGGCGGTCACACGCGTCCCAACAAAATTTCCAAATTGCCGTATTTCAATCTCATGACAAATTTCATAATTCAATATTCATATAACATCATATATACTCAATATAGTCAAATACCAACTCACATATCGCTAGTATTTTATCCGGATTAATTCCCAATTAATTCTCATTTAATTCAATTAATCCAAAAATAAATATGACAGAAAATACGGGGTATTACATAAGGACCGGACCGATCCGGTAGAATAAAAAAAGAACCAATCCGGTGGGAATCGGACCGAACCCTGGGTAATCCGTACCGGTTCGGTCATGTGAAATCCTGGCATTTATTGTGAAGATTTTTGGCGCGCATAGCTGGTGAAACTTGTGCCCCAAGCAATATGGGCTGTCAATTTCGTGTTAAATTCGTGCTATAAAAGCCCATGCCCTACATCATTTGAGAAGGCTAGGTTGAGAGTTCTAGGTTTAGAGTTTGAATTCTCGGTCAATTTCTAGAGTTAGTTTTTGAGAGAGAAAAGTTCAAGAGTTTTCATGAACCCTAGTTTGTAAGAATTTCTGAATTCCAATTCCGTTTTTGTTGCTGAATTCAAGTAAAATCTTTCCATTCTCTTGTTTTATTATTTGCAAATCATTTACAAATGTCTTGTAGATCCTTAACTTTGTGCATGAATTTATTCTTTAACCAAATCTTGTGTAGCTAAATTCCCAAGGGTTGGAGTACATGAACTCAATCCAAGGAAAATTATTTATTTAGAAAATAGAGGATAAATTAAAATATTGATTGAATCGTGAATGAAAATCATACAAACATTGTCAATCTTTTAATATCTCTTGCCCTAGGTACTTGAGATGTTTAAGAACGCTTTGCGAGTATATTTTATCATTCACCGCTTTATATCTGTAACATCCCTCACGTTTGATGGCGTATTTTATATTATTTACTATGTGTAGTAATTAATTATAAAATGATGGATGTTGAGTAAATATTAATTTAATATGAAAAAGGTTAATATTTACTAAATTGCTGTTTAGTTACCTTGTAAGTAGGTAATAATATCCATGTGGTAATTTATAGTGTCATAAGATATAAAATGACATTTTAGTTTAAAATAAAACCAGAACTTAAAATGAGTTTTAAAATTTCCAAATGATAATTTGGATAGTGCAGTTAGTCCCGGTAGGTACGAGACAGTCAAAATAAGTGCCATATTATATTTTGGCATTTTGGACAGTTTTGACTGGTTATAGCTTAAATGTGTAGTTGCGATTTATTATATCGCGTATTGGTCATTTAAGTGGACAATTCTAGACTTAAGGCCCGATTAAGTCTTGCTAACCTTATTATTTTTCCCTCATTTCTCTTAAAACCCAATTGAGCCCTAGAGAGAGTAGAGAGAGAGGAAGAGAACTTTGGAGAAAAGAGAGATTGGATCTTGGATCTTGCTTGTATCTTCCTCAAATCTGATTTTTCCTACTTCAAGGCAAGTTATCTACTTGCTATTATCTGATTTAAGTAGAATAATTAGTGTTGATAGTTGTGAAATTGTTGTGTTTAACCATTTTAGGGTTTTGTTGGATTCATGGGTATTTAACCCTTGGAAATGGATTTGGGTGTTTAATAATGATAAATGTTGGAAGTTAGAGGCATTTAGGGTGTAGTAATTGCAGCAAATGATTTCGGTTGGGGTTGGTTTTGGAGTTGGGTAGAAATTGGAGTTCAAGACTCCATAGCCTTTCTTGGCATTTTCGCAGGGGCGAATCGATTCGGCCCCTAGGGCGAATCGATTCGCATAGAAGCAGCTTCCCAGGTCTGTGTTTCCGAATCGATTCGAGTTAAGGACGAATCGATTCGGCAAATGCAGAAACTTGAAATTTTCTACCGAACCGATTCACTTTCAGAGAGAATCGATTCGCTGGGGCGAATCGATTCGGTTCCAGCAGTTTTGCGTCTTTTTCCTTTTAATTTTCATCCTTATTCTTTAGGATTAGGACCTAGGAACCTTCTTGAATGAAGTAAACTAGAGTCCTAGAGTATTAGTTGAGTTTGGATGTTACCCTAGACTAGAAATGGGTTCATCTGGGGTTTATTCTGGGGAGATTTAAAGTAATGTTAAGGCATTACTTCTTATATTCGAACTTTTAGAAGTTAGGAAGTTAAATGCCCTAACTTGGAGACTAAAGGTCTTATCAAAGTTATATGAACTTTGGGGATTTGTAGGATCATATTGATCATTTGGAGACTTAGTCGGAATTTGTAATTTGAGGAATATTAATGACAGTATTCGATGGGAATTAGGTTCGCATAAAATGAACCCAAATGGTTTAATGATGATTGGTTCAAATAAATGAACCTGGTTGTTTAATAATGACAGGTTCAAATAAAAAGAACTAATCACTTGGGTAATGGAAATGGAAATTGGTAATGAAAATGATAATAAAATGTAAAAATGTAAATGTTAATTTACTGTTACACACCTCTCTAAATGACATCATAGGGGAAGTTCGCTCGTGAGGTGATGCCCCCGGCTAATGAATGCAGGGTGGATATAGTCCTAGGCCATGTGAGCGCTGTTATGTATATATATTTTTCTGCGATGGGTAGGCGATTCCGGGTGTGGTCTTGACTACCCCGCAGGCACATGGCCGCTTCCCGACGTTTTGCGATAGGTGCCCAGGTTGTCCTATGTTAGGCCCTGGAAGATGATGGTCATTTAGGGGCGCGCACAGTGGGGAAACCCGGACGGGCAGTCTTAGAATCGTTATATATATATATATATATATATATATATATATATATATATATATATATGAATATAACTATTTTTCATCAAGTGGGACTTGATGGTTGATAAACGCCACAAAGAGCGTATGATAAATGCCATAAAGAGCATAGATATGTGCCATAAAGAGCACGGGAATAATATATGTGCCATAAAGAGAACTTGTCGTAAATGATAATCCTATTAAGGAAATGAAAGATAAAATGAGAAGTTTTAATTAATGAAAGGAAATTATAACTTCTTGATTAAACCGAATAAATGGTTTTATTCCTAATAAGGAATGTAAGAAGGAAATGAGAATTTTATAAATGAGTCGAGGTTTTAAATTAAAGTGCCTCACTTTTAATTCTTGTTTGTAATTGTAGATAGCATGCCATATTATCATTCATGCATAACTGTTCATACCTATCATGCTTTTTATTCTTCTGGTGATCATATAGAACCCGACCCTGACCAGTTTACTTTCCTTGTTGCATATATGATTGTGTCCGCTCAGGTGCTCCCCCGCAAGGACGCCCGTTTTGATGTTCCCATTCCTTTGCTTTCGACGAGCTATAAGATTTTGCGGGTTATTACAGGACATCGTATTAGACGTTTTCTTCTTGTTATTCTAGATATGATCGGGTCTTTTCCCTCGGGCGTGTGGCCCAAACATTTTTATTTGATTAATGAATGTATTACATAAGATATTAAATTGTTGTACGGTGTTCTATGTAGCTGTGGACCGACAGCTTATTCGGTCCATCTATATACATTCATTTTAGTTGTATTATATATATATATATTTGTGTGTAATTCCACTTGCTTATCAGATTGGGTTGTTTAAATTTAATTTTCATAAGTGCATTTTTAAAAATCTTACACTTTTTGGCAACCCGTTTTCTGATTTATTGGGTGGTTCTTCCCGTAAACTCTGTTTATATTGTTGATGCTGAGGATGATATCCATCCATGATTCCTGTTATGTTTGAGTATCGGGCTGGCCACCCCTTATCTCGGATCGCGGGTTGTCATAATATCTATCTTTTATTTCATATGATGCGAGCTAGATCCTTCATATATGTAATGCTTAGAATTTATAAAGCCTGGATTTAGTCAAGAATTTTAATTTACAATTCTAGTATTCTATACGGTAATTTGTAAGGATTTAGTGATTGTACCCTACCCTATTTTCTCTTATTTGTCAAATCCAAACTCTTTGGAATTTTCAGTTTATTTTTCTTAAGTAAAATTTTTATTTCACTAGAAATTTTCCCAATCATTAATCATCTTTTTATATTTATTTTGAGAAATCATTTCAAGATTTAATAACTTTCCCTATTACTATTTGGCAATTTTTATTCCTGTGGATACGATCCCGACTTACCGGGTTTATACTTGAGCGACAGGCTTGCACTTGAGCCTAGTGAAAAATGCACTTTTGAGACAAATTCTTAGTCGCGTCATCAAGCGATCAAAAGTTGATCCTCTTTGCTGGGCACCACTATCTCTTCTGCCCTTATAACCTCAGCTCTTCTGCATAGGACATATAGTGTTGTTCAAAACCTCATATGTCTCCCAGCAGTCTTCTGGAGCACCTTCTGCCTCCAAATCATCATACCTATCCTCAGGGCAAGGGTGTCCTTGCATCCCCAGATGCAAACGCCTAGGATCAGCAACGTCCCTCCTACGCTGAGGTGTAGGTTGGTCTTTTCGTGGTGCCTAAGGTGGTCCCCCAGATTTAGGATGGGGATGAGCATCCATCGGAGTAATCATCTTCGGTGAGACCCTAGGTGGTCTCATCATGTTTTGACAGAGTTGTGCAAACTACTCCTTTATTGTTTGTTGCGTTGTAGCCAAGGACCTCAAGGCTGCTGCCACCTCAACTATTTCAGATCGGGGTGGTGCCTGGCTGGAACTAGGCCCTCCAGTACCAGATGGTGGAGGAGGTGGTGGTAACTCTAGTACCATATGTTAAAACTAAAGGGCTTGCGAAGAAGATGAGCTTAACACCCTAAAGGACCTCTTTCAATGGTGAAATAGCTCCACGCAAGGGGTGATGCATGGTTCACCACTAGAGTCTCCTGTGAGGTTAAGAAGAAAAAGAGGAAGAGGTAGCTGCTCATTCTCATAGACGGTGCCAAAATGATGGTGCTGGAAATAGCACCACCAGGTAATGTGTTGACAAGATCAAGCAAGTGATAACAATGGAAGCACAAGAGTATTTGTATACATATATGTATAGTATAAGGAGATTAGGGGAAGAGGATAAACACTGATATGTAAGTGGTTCAACTAATCTGGCCTACGTCCACTGTGTGTGTGAGAGTTATATCATTAGATGAAGGCACTAATAGCCATGGATACAATATCTCAAGCTTTATCCCTCTACTATGTAAACCAATAGAGTTTTATCTAGGGTTGCCATTATGGATCCCTTTTACAATGTTGAGGATGTCCTCTATATATAGTGCCTAGGTGGTGTAATGTACCCCCTAGCCACGTAATGAGCATGTGCATGAAGATATAGTCAGTAAAAGGATGACACCTGGCTGATCTCATCTAAGTAATGATGTCCTCAATATTCCCTCACGTGGAGGGAATAATTCAGTTATAACAGATTTATCCATGTGTTCCAAGCCATTAATATGTGTTTAAATGCTCGGCTGTGTTCGATTGGTACCAACCTCGGCCTGAATGAGTACGAGTTTGGAGAAGTCTAGCTGCTGCTATATTCGAGGTTATTCATGATGATCTCGACTTAGTAGGAAAGCCGAGGTAAGGCAGGTGGAGTTATAACGTCGGCCTAGGCTGAGGTTATGTGGGTTCAGTTTCGAAAGTCGACTGATTCCCAGCCGAGGATGGTTACGATGACGGTGGTAGTCCTTGTTGCCTCGGCCTATACCCGACCGAGGCTCGTGTATTAGGTAGACGTGATCTCAGGTGTTGTCCGTCAATGATGTGACTAGTAACGTCGTCCATGGCCGACCTTATGTAGGACGAGAGTTCTGGTTTCAAATCAGGAGCCTTTATTACCTCGGCCATCTCACAGGCCGAGGTTGGTGTCTCTGAATTATCAGGTACATTTAGGGCATATCAGTACTTATTGATTTCAATATAGATTTGGGATTACTAAAGTTTATACTCATATTCTTAAAAATACCCAACTGATACTACCATAAGTGTACATCAAATACATCGCAACATAAGACACTAAACTTGATTCTGGTACATACACATTATTCGCTTTTTGTATACATAACAATATATAAATATAGAAATATTGCATCTTTGGTTGAGAAACCCTTAATGCTATGCATATTCAGCTATCTAGTACATTTTCAAAGCTCACACATAGAGTACAATAGGTTCAATCTCTGAAGAACCAATAAAAACATAAACACATATTAGAGGCGAACATAGTCCCAAGCCGATGGGCTAGGCACATACCTACACACCCATACGACCATCGTCACTATCAATCTCACGGATAGCCCGTACCTAGTTCCATGATCTAGTGGCGCGATTCAAAATCCTTTGAAGGCACACAATATCCGTTTGTCGAGAACGCGTTAACCTCCGTTCGATAGCCAGTAGCTAGGTATGTTATACACATAATATTTGAATAATAAGTATACACACCACTTATATAAATTCATTAGCTTTCACACAGTCTAGTAAGTTACAGCACATATACTACGTCTCTTATTATTACCCGTACCTTATTCGTATATATCCCCCCTTGTATTTTAGCAACTCTTTAATCCTATGGATTTTTATACTTCCCGAGGATCGACATATTATCCGTTCACTAATAATTATTTATTTAAGTCGCTTGACAATCATACCGATTTAATACTCGTTTAAATAAGAATACGGGAAGTTCAGAACAAAAATAGGACCTAAAAAGGCCATTATAGAATTTCATTAGAAGACCCAGAAATCTTGTTCGAACGAGGTCGTTCGAATGAGGCCCGTTCAAACAAAGGGCTTCGAACGAACCACCATACTCGTTAGAAGGGCTACTGGAATCTCATTAAGAGTCTTGTTCAAACGAGGCCGTTCGAACGACCTGGGCTAGACTTCTAACGAAATTCCAGAAGTCGCCCAGTTCGTCTCCCAGATTCATTTATTCTAATTTCCACCACTCAAAACTCATCCTAAATTCATTCCAACACTAATACAAGGTTTCCTACTATCCTAAGTCACCTTGGATCACATAATAACATAATTTTTGGGGTCAAATCCTTATAATCATCAAGTAATTTCAATAAATCCCCACATTTTTTCACAAACCCTATTAACATGAACCCAGAATTTATTTATCCATAAAAACTCAATTTTAATTCGTGATTTAAATCTAGTTCACCAACTTTCATATTTCTATTAAGGGGAAAATCCTCTACATGAAAACCCCCATCATATTTTCTAAATTTTCTACACAATTTCATCATAAGAAAACCCAATTTTTTATTTGTTGTTCTAAAATCCCAATACATGTTAACAAGAGTAATAATTGCTAAGAGAAGAGCAAGATAATCACTTACCTTAAAATGGACTTCTGATTTGCGGGTTGAAACTGGTATAGGGATGATCCTCTTGACATGATCTACGCGTTGGTGTACTTTTTGTTGTGAAAGGTTGAGTTCTTGGCTTAGGTCTCTAACGGAGTCTTCTTCTCCTTCCTTGGTTCTCTCTCTCTTTTCCTCTCTTCTCACGTATGTTGCAAGTAACAGACCAAAAACTTTAAAATGCTATTAATTAACCTAAATTTCGTCCATTTAATTATCCAAAAATCCCTAAAGATCAAAATACCCCTTCGGGGTGCTGTTTTGGGTTAAAATGCCCGAGATTCGAAATAAAATACCTGAATAGTGTTTTCTGACTATTTCGACCCTTTCGGACAGTCTGGTCCACTCAAAATAGTCGTCCGAGATATAAAAAAACAATTTATCTTTTAACCCTCCAAATATATACAAATGACGTGACTCATGCGCATCTAAAATATTTATAACATAATTGTCGTGTATCTCGTCCCCGGCCATACTATTATTTCAATAATTACTAACTCTTATCACGCTAGTTATTATTATCATAGAATGAGACTAATTACAATTTTAAGTTTTCTCCCTTTAATCTAATTAATCCCCATTTTCCATAAAAATAAATATGAGCAAAAATACGGGGTATTACAACACTCACTAAAATAATGGTCTGATTTTATGAGTGAAAATGGTGTAACACACACCCAATATAGTGTTAAAATTGTGGTTTTAGGGCTTGGTTTGAATGGTTTTGGGGTACTTTTTTTCGAAGAAATGAAGAAGATTCAATGTATTTTCATGTTTGAAATATGGTTGATATCTTAGTTCTATAACTAGGATTTTTTTATAAGTTGGATTGTTTGGATGTCGACAATACAACATGAGAAAGTAGAACAAACCGTCAAAATAATGACACGCATATACGTACTCAACTAACCCACAGTCGGTATAGTTTATCTCCTATGATCTTAAAAACTTGTATATATATGTGTTTACATATATATAATATATTGGGACAAAGATAATCAAGGTTCCCCCTCCCCCCTACACACACACCACACAAATTACCAACCAACATCTCTTGTTAACCAATATATATATATATATAGGGATGGAGCTACACTTTGGCTAGGGAAGGGGCAAGTACTGAAAAAATAATTTTGAAAAAAAAAATTATATTGGATAACTTTTGTAATATTCCAACTTACAACATTAAGAACACCCACTTAAACCCCCTCATTCTCTTCAAACACTCTGCACCTTTTTCATTCTATTTCCAACCTCCAAAGCCAAAACCCCATTTGCAAACTAAAGCTCTAACTCTCTCTCTCTCTCTCTCTCTCTCTCTCTCTCTATATATATATATATATATATATATATATATATATATATATATATATATATATATATATATATATATATATATATAGGGATGGAGCTACACTTTGGCCGGGGAAGGGGCAAGTGCGAAAAAAATAATTTTGAGAAAACAAATTATATTAGAAAACTTTTTGTAATATCCTAACTTACAACATTAAGAACAACCACTTAAACCCCCTCATTCTATTCAAACACTATGCACCTTTTTCTTTCTATTTCCAACCTCCAAAGCCAAACCCCCATTTGCAAACTAAATCTCTAACTCTCTCTCTCTCTCTCTATATATATATATATATGCGTATTGATATCTATCTCTCTATCTATGTATTTATAATCCATCCATCCATTTATCTATTGTGACAATCAGCTTAATCTAGTACCTGGTGGTCAATCCTCTTCTAAAATAAAACCAGAAATCGCAGTATGGTTCATTCTGAGCATCACTGTTTGCAAGCACAATATAATAGAAAAAATAAGAATAAACCATACACTGAAAATGAATATAAATAACCCTCATTCATGGATAAATAATAATGGTGAACCAAATAAAGCATCAGTCACAAAGTAATTAAACCCATGGTGTAAGCCAATGATCATTATTTTACCCGAAAAGAATATCTGGTAATGAAATAAAACATATACCTCTCTGTGTAACCCATGCCCCAGTCACCAACTCCACTCCAAACTCACCCCCACCCTGCTACGTACCCTCTCTAAATGCTTGCACCCCCCCCCCCCCCCCCAACACTATAACCCACTTACACGCTACCTACCCAAAACCCATACCCGCTACCTTACCCAACTAGAACCTTTGATCATTATACAAATCGAGACAACCTACCCACATTCTTATAACTACTGATTTTTTTACTATTCAATTGCAATTGAAATTTTCTTTTACTATTTGGACGGGTTTCAGGAGCGATGACCCAGACGGAGACTTCTGTTTTTTAGTCAGATAGTAATGGGAACGTAGAGAGAAGAGATCTCTTACAGTTGAGGTGTAACAACCCGCGTAATTTTCGGGATATTTTCGAAATAAAGAGGAAAAATAAAGTTTTTCATAAAATTATTTTAATTGGCAAAATATGTTGGTTATGATTTTAGAAGAATAAAACTTCAAGCGGAATTAAAATCGGAGTTAAAACGGATTTTATATTGATTTTACAATATTTTGCCTTATGGCATTTTTTGGGCAAACTGTCAGTTTTTCGGGGTGATCGATCAATCGACGGGGGGGTAGATCGATCGACCCTCCCAGAAAACGTGCGCTGCAAGCAGTTTTCAGTTTTTGTTTTGGTTACAACTCTATTATTTTTGCCTTATTTAAAGGGGTCGTGGGTGACTATTATTGAAGCATCTTTTGGCACAAAAATATGCAGCAAACATATTTTCTTTTTCTCTCTTTTATACACAAACAGGCCCTTTGATTCTTGCATTCAACCTTAGGTTTTTAGAGGTGTTCGTGGGGCTGTTTTGAGGTTGTTCTTGGAAGAACTTTTGGTGATCTTTGGAGCAGATTTTTGATGGTGTTATCTGCTATTTCTGGGCAGAATTACTGTTGGTCCTTTTGGTGGTTTAAGGTATGGGGTTTTACACAATATGCTCCTGAAATCTCGCGAGTGTTTATTCCGTTGAATTCTTGTTAATTGAACTCATATTTTGAATTGTTAAATTCTTGGAAATGTAGAAAAATAATTGTTGGAATTATTTTCATTCATGAGGTATTATTCATGTTGTTTTGAGCACGTTGTCATGAGATTTTAATATGGCACTGATGTTGGGCACCCGCCAAGACTCCTTTTTCGGCTACTTGATAAAGTATGGCGCGGTATGGTGAGGCCTGGTGACTCCGGTTAATGTGTTGTTGAGAAATTTATTGATAAAATGCTATTGAGATTTTCATTATTTGATTTGAGTATTCGTAGTCGTATTGTTGCGCTTTGTTCTTCGCTAACATTTTTGTTGAGCATATTCCTGTCGTATTTTGTACTTCCCCATATTTTTCTTAGTTGGCAGGTGAGCACGGATTTGAGTGCTATGGACCAATTGGGATGATTTTAGCGAGGATTATTTGGGAAGAATTTTTAATGCAAGAGATGAGAAGATTGAATTTATTTTGATGTATAGAGGATTTGGAGATTTATATTTTTTCGAGATAGTTAGATTGTTGTAATTATTTCGAGAGAATTGTTGTATTTAATTTGAAGATGAGATTAGTAGTTTTTATTTTTATTGTGGCTTTTAGATGCTCTATACATTGTGAATTGTGAATTAGTTTAGTTTTATCGATAGTAGCGCTCCGTTCGTTCACCCCGGGCGGGCGGGGTTTTACATGAGGCCCATTCCAATTGAACCCGTATCAATGTCTATGTGTTTTAAAGATTTGCCATTGATAGCTTCATCTACCCACTCCCCTCCTCCTCCTCCTCCCGTGGTGATGGCACCGTTGCCTTTTGGGTTATGTGCTCAGCGACGGTGTAACGGTGCTTTTGTTTCTGCTTATGCTTGATTGGGCACTATGAAAATTGCGTGACAATATACACACAAAGAAAGATATCTTGTGGTGAAGGGGTGAGAATGACATACTTATACATAGAAAGAAAGAAAAAGACATAGAGACATAAAGGGGTTTATAGAGATAGAAAGGACTGAGCGGGAAATATGGGAAGATAAGTAGTTTTGGATCGTGGGGAGTTAATTTCTACTGTTATGGAGAGACGTGTGTGGGGTGGTTTCACTATAGTTCAGATGAAATTACACGTGTATTTATTGGGTTTAAAAAAAATCTGAGAAATTTTACTTTGAGAATTGGAGGGTTGTGAATTAAAGAACTACATACGTATATATAATAAGATAAGTATTCCTCAATAAATGTATGTCTATATATATATATATATATATATATATACAGGGAGAGGTTCACAAGTGGACCAAAAGAATGGACTTTTTAATGGACCTTAACAAAAAACACATATTAACACATTAATTTAAATGTCTATAGTGTAAATGGTCCGCGCCAGCGGCACCCGAGACCACACCTTCACTCCACTACCCCTCCACCCCACCCCACCCCCAACCACCCCCACCCCCACCGCCCCCACCCCCCAACCACCACCATCACCAAAGCAGCCCTTGTGGCAGCCCTTATGACAGCCGGGCTGCCATGGGGGTGGGGGTGGGAGGGTGGGGAGTGGGGTGGGTGGGTGGGGGGCGTGTGGGGGGGTGGGGGATCGATCGACAAGCGTATTTGGTGCCGCTTGCGCGGACCAATTACACTATAGGAATTAAAATTAATGTGTTATTATGTGTTTTTTGTTAAAGTCCATTAAAAAGTCCATTCTTTTGGTCCACTTGTGAACCTCTCCCTATATATATATATATATATATATATATAAGTACCGAATATGTATGGAATACAACCTTGTACTAGTCCACCCAACACGAACTCCGAACCGACGTCTAGATTGTAGAAAACCAACTTCCCTATTGTACTGAGCTCGTACACATAACCCACAGCGCACTAGTATCCCAATCCCGATGTTCAAACAAACTTCCCTATTAACTATCTAATGTCACTCACTTGAGTCCATGATTATTCCCACTCGAACCCATCTAATGTTGGCCTATCACACATACTTACCCTATAAAGTCTTCTCCAATAATTCCATAGTGCCCTAGAAGCCCCTATCGTAAACCCTCGAGTCCAAACGGGTCAAAACCACATAAGAATACAAACTGGGCAGCCAACAGATCAAACCATTTCTCTTGGTAGACAGAACTGGTTTAGTTGAGAAAACCATTTTGCTTCCCCGACGAATCGGTTCAATTTACTAGGTTCCCAGTCATATTCTTCCCTAGGTTTTCTTTTCTAAACCCTCCGATGTTGGTTCGTAACCATCCTAAACAAAAAATAAATATCTTACAACATTACCCAAAAATTATAGAAGTATTACCATGCGTAATTAACCCATAACACCGAATCAATACTTAGGATTTTTAAATCAAACCTCAATTTAATCTAACCCAGAATTTTCCCAAAATTCATTTATAAAGATTTAGCTTTTCTATTCATGCTCTACATTTTCATGAATTTAATCCTATAATTTTTATTTATTCATTTCAAGTGTTATTAATATCAATAACTAATTCATTTATAATTCCTAATCCATTGACATTTAGATCTCTGCCTTAATAACTTATCTATTTAAAATTCCTAACATCCTAAATCTCAGATTTCTACCTCTAATCATGAAAAGAATTAATGTCTCTAAATTTGAGACATAAAGAAAGTAACTACTTTCCTTGGTGGATTAAAGCTGACGTTCTCTAAGTGTTTGATGATGGGTTGAATCGAAAAATCTTCTTTACTTAATATTTTTCTCCCTCTTCTCACAGCCTTCTTTTCTTTACTTAATATTTTTCTCTTCTCTAGGACTCTCTGTCAATCTCTCGTGTTGAAAATATGAAATATGGATGTTATCCACCTTTCCAACCTCTTAAATAACCTCTTAGTTGTCCTAATTCAATTTCCGAATTAATCCTAAGTGTAAATTCACCCTCCTACCCCTATACATGACATGTTACGCCTAAAACTCCTAGTAACCCAATCAAAATACTGGGGTACCTATTATGGACTATTACGACCCTTCCCGAATCACCAGTTCACTCGAAAAGGTCATTTGAGTCACCTAACTATATTGTTCTAACATCTCATTAATCGGGATATACACGTTCGTACCTTACGTATCGATCATAAATTATATGCATTCGTCGACGTAACAATCTATCCACATATAAGAATAAATCGTCGATTTCACTCATACGCGACCTATAATAAATCACAAAACTATTTACTTATCACAGACAAGTATGTAATAAAAATACTAAATATTAATCCTTTATCTCGCTAATTAGTATTTACCAAACTCCAATTTAATTTCCCACAATTAAATTAATAAATGCATTCACACGTTGAAATTATGATTCTCATAAAATTAATCGGTATTCAATTCTTCCCCCTAAAAATGCCATGTTGTCCTTAAATTTCGAAAGTAACTTCCCCAAAGAACTCTGAGTAGTTTTCTCGCATGGCATCCTCACATTCCCGCGTCGACTCAATGATATTATGGTGACCCCACTATACATACACTAATGGTACCACCTTTGACCGAATCTTTCGCTCTCTACGGACCAAAATATCAACAGGTATCTCATCGTGGGAGTATCTTGATATAAGTACATCTCCTCCAATGTTATATGATGACTAACCACATCATCCCTGTGATACCTCCTCGGTGAAAATACATTAAACACATCATGAATATTCTACAAGACCTCCACGAAGGCACGCCTATACGCCACCAACCCTACCCTCTCATTGATGGGAAAAAGGCCCTACATACCTAGGCACCAACTTCAATTTTTTCCCAAACTATATTACTCCTTTAATAGGAGATACCCGAATCAACACAAAATAATGCACATAAATCTCCAAAAAAATTTAGTCAGCATCGACGTATTCCTCTGCCATCATGAGCTATTCAGATACAACCCTTATTCAACAAAATCTTCGCTGAAATATCTTGAATCATGTCTAGCCCAAGAATCTTGTTGTCATGATGTGTTTAACAAATAAGAGGGTGAATCACAAGGTATCCCTTTCAAGGCCCCAAAAGGTCCCATGCCAATGGCAAATTGGCACTAGTAAATACACATAAACTCTACCATCGGTAAATACTACTCCTATATACCCTTTTAAGTCTCGGAGGCATATCCATAGCAGATCCTATAACATATGATTCTCCATCTCCCTCTGACCATCGATCTATGGGTGATATGTCATGATCAAACGCAACTCCATCCCCATAGCCTCGTGGAAGCTCTAGTAGAAGTGGGACACAAAGATCATGTCCCGACTTGAAACAATATTGAGAATCACCCTATGTAATTTTACTATACCTACAATGAAAAGTGGGGTATACTACCCTATTCTGTAATTCACCCAAAACTGGTAAGAACGGCTCCACCTTGGTCAAACGATCCCAATAACCCTGTAGGAATCGTGACCCCTCCGCCATGTCGGTAACTTTGAAATTGAATACATAGATATTTATCTCCCATTTCCAAACTACAAGCTCTAATGGATTATATGATCAACCTTCACCATCTAACAAGTGGTGCATCTAGAGAAAACTCTTCTATGTCTCACTTCACACTAACCCACTAATACTTATTCATCAACACCTAGTACATCATATCCCCTCCAGATTGAACCAAAAATATGACCCGTGCGCCTCTTCCATAACTGCGCACTATAGGTCCTTTTGATATGTGTTAATCAACCTCCCATTTAAACATAAGCCACCTTAGCACAGACTGAGAGAGATTACGATCCATTGAAAATAACTACTAAATCCTCTCTTAATAAGACGGATCCCCTACTCGTTCCCTCATAACCTTTATAATGACCTCAGGTATGATGGTCATCATTGCTATATACGCCCGAACTACCTCCTTCTCCTGACAAAGCTCAACCCACTTTTTATTTCACAGTGATGCCAACTATTTGACATGTACACGTCTCAATGCATCTACCACCACGTTGGCCTTTCTTGGATGGTAGTGAATATCGAACTGACCAGGGCGCCCATACACTTTATACAGTGTGCATACATGAGCACCTACCACAGATGCAACCCATATACATAAAAATTAACTACAAAGGGCCTACATGATTATACAATAAATGTACACTCAATCCCCCCACTAATCGCGAGTTAAATCTTCTTGGATTTTCACCAGTTATTAATTAATGGTGCAAACACCCCCAATGCTCTCTATATAGAAACACTTGACTCCGATGGCCTTAATTCTTATACTAGATATCTGTTGAAATTTTTATATCTTCATACATGCAATGACTTACATATTAGACAATTGTCATAGATTTTAAACATCTCCCAAGTCCTGACACATAATAAGATCCATGCGTGGGATGTCTCTCAAGAGAAATCTAAACAACAAACCCTCCCGATACACTATTGCCTTGCTTTATTAGTTCTCGAGATCCGTAGGCCCAATTCACAGTATCGAGGCACTCAAAACCCTGCACCAAAAGCTACTAAATCTAATCTCTCAACACCCACATATCTAAAGCAGTCACTTAGTACGGAGTTTGTACTATCGTCATTTCCCCGGTGCTAAGTTGATCACAAATGGATCTCTCAACTTGGATGTAACGTCGGTATCCTATAAATCATATCAATAAAGTCCCTACACACAAGGACTGAATCTATCGAGACAACTACAATCTTTGAAGTCTCCTCCCCAATATAATATAAATGCATGCTTAAACCTCACTCGGGGAAAGACATTGTCACAAGAAACATATTATGTTGTGTAATAGCGAATATGATAGACCTATTATAATAGTCCACTATCGCTCTACATGGCACTAACCAGTTCATACTCAAGATAACTTTAAACTCATACATCACTATAACGAATATAATCGTTACTAAGCATGATCTCCTAATGTCCACACCCACTCCCTAGCAGATGGAATGAATGAAAACCCTGCTACCCATAATAACAATACGAATAAAATAAAATTAATGCCAGATCCACTAAATCGGTCTCACACGCAAATCTATTGCTAAAAAATTATTATGACACACTTGTGTCAAACAATACTAGCCCCATCATCTAATAGAAAGAAAATATATTCTCAATCACTAACATTGTTGGAGATATAACTAGTCCACGGATGTTATTCACATGCCTACCTACCACTGCCCCTACGAAGGTAGTAATGTCAAAACTTTTTGTTGTGGTATAAGTTGTTGTGAATGCTACCCCATTTGGGCATCCTACTAATGACCCGTAGTTTTATTTGGGTATGAACTATACATGTGGCCTTGCTCCGTAAATATGAAGCATTTCCTTGTGAAACCTATCAGCCTCGTGCCCTATTGACCCTGGCGAGTCCACCCCTATCTGTAGCCCTGACATCTATGGCTCTTCTGGCATTAATCTTGGTTCCCCTATACCTTAGGAGAATGCTTCTAGCCATGATGGTCCTGCCTGAAATTACCATTACATGACCTAAATATCTTAGACGAGTCCTCATTTTAAGAACTATGCACATGATGCTTGTTTTGCTGATATGAAGCCTCCCAAGAACGGTTGCCCCTAGCCTTGCCCTCCTGGCTCAACTTTCATGTCCTCATCTCTCCAGTCTGATGGAATTGATGATCTTCTAAGTGAAGTAATGCGACAATCCTAGCAACAATACCCACTCGTGAATCTTTTCATGTGAACTCTGCAACGATTATAGTCACCTGAGTAGCCTGTGACTCCGGTTGAGCCTCCCCTTTTATAGCGCTCCTCGCTGCATGAGCTGATCCCCCTATCCTGATATTTGGCATCTGAAACCAAACTGAAACTTCATGATATTCACTTCAATTTATACAATAGTTAAAGAGCATCAAAGTGCAATATGAATCAACGGTCCTATGCATATGGCTCAATATCAAAGAAATGCAACGCTTACAACGTATGAATTCCGCAAAAATCGTAAAGGACACTTGAACCTAATGCTTTGATATTAAATGCAACAAGCTTCATATTCTAAATCTAGGTGTACAATCATGTACTAAAACAATATGAAATCTTAGTATGCTTCATTTTTAGCATCATTGTAGCAACCACAATATAATATAAATAATACGAATAAACCATACTATAAAAATTCAAAGAAACAATCCCCATGCATAGATAAATAATAAAAGGAAACCGAATAAACCACCAGCCACCAAATAATAACATCCATTGTGTAAAACTAAATAATAATAAGTGCTCGAATAGAATAGCACACAATAATATAAAACCTATCCATCTCCGAGAAGCACACCCTAAAACTAAGCTGAAAATAAATGATCTTATCTAGATAGAATAAGAATAGGTGTTTAAATAATGATGTAGCATCTCCATTTACTAAAAGGGCAAGATTTTATATATCCCCGCAAGCCTAGTTGCTATTATTGTACACATGGAGTTTAAAAAGGGACAAAGGGAAACACAAAATCTTGTGGGTTAAATCCCGAAAGGTAAAAATATTTTGCAAGTAGATAATTGTTTTGAATCACTTAAAATAATAGTGTATTAGTTTCATAATTAATCGCCAACACTCACATGTGATAAACCTCATATCTTAAATAAAGTTTGACCCTAACCTATTCAGTTTATTATCCTAAATAAACTACCTGATCTAACTAGGACATGTGACTGTTAAGCATGACTACAACCCATTAACACTCTCTATTATCCAAGTATAACTACTTCCACTATTAAATGCCCGTAACAACATCGTAGAGACACACTGGCTATATAAGTATTTAACACAATTATAATGACGTATCTAACCTTGCTAAAATGAATATCCATATAATATAAATCACAGGGACACTCATGTTATAAATAAATATTCACATAGTATGATAACATAGATACACCCGTGCTATAAATAGATGCTCACACAAAATCACATATAAACATACAAATATATCACTCGCTATATGTGCATATCCATATCCCCTAGTGTGACCTCATGGATGCATCCCTCATGTAATATTAGGCTCATGGAATCACGCATCACACTGAGCTACTGGGTCAGAATCTCACCACCGATCCCAAATGAAAACACATATAATAAAGGTGGTGATTGAAAAAGGTTAGGGGATCGTATCCATACCACATCGCGCCCAAATGGTTATGACTCAACACCTATCTTCACACATGAATAGTGGCAATGAAATAGTACTATGACTTGGGGAATCAATCCAACACCTTCTGGACTACACCAGAGAGGACAGCCCACCATGAGCAACCTCATAATGATAACACTACCGAGTAGGTCTGTTTAAACAAATACATTAGTCTCATATATGTGCATGTGAATATAGATATATATAGGTGACCCTATATACGTATATATAAAAGTACCAACTGTGTGTGGAATCCCACCACGTATAAGTCCACCCAATCCCGATGTTTGAACCGACATTTTAATTATATAAAATAAGTATACCACGCTCGTACACATAACCCATAGTGCACTAGTCTCCCAATCCCAAAAGATCAAACCAACTTCCCGATTGAATATCAAAATTCAATCATTTGATTCCTCGATTCTCGTCACTAGAACCCATTTAATATTGGCCTATCTCACGTACTGAACACCTTTAACTTCCCCAGTTTTCTAATAGTAGCCCAAAAGTCCCTATGGTAAATCCAGAAGCCCTAATAGTTCAATACAACATAAGAATACAGAATAGGAAGGTTAATAAACTGAACGGGTTCTCTAGACATACCGAATTTGATTGATTGGGCGAATCGATTCGCACCTTTAATGAACATGGTCCGTTTGTTGGGTTGCCTGTCATCTTCTTCATTAGGGTTTTCTCCCCCAGACTCTCAAATGTAGGTTCCTAACCATCCCAAACACAAAATAAATCTCTTGCAAAATTACCCCAACATTCTTGAAGTATTCCATCACGTAATTAATGCAGAATCCCAAATCAAACCCTAGTATTTTTAAATAAAACTTCAATTTAATCAAACCAAAATTAGTCTCAGTTACTAACGCATTTACAATTCCTAATACCTTATCATTTACATCTCTACATTAATTAAGCAAATTTCACAATTTAACATCTTAAATCTCAGAGTTTTACCTCTAATCATTTAGTAATTAACTGCTCTTAATTTACATTATAAAGCAAGTAACTACTCGCCTTTGTGGATTATATCTAACGTTCTCAGTGTGTTTCATGACAGGTTGGATCCAGAGATAGCTTTCTCCCTCTTCTCCAAGCCTTCTCTTATTTCCTTATTCCTTTTCTCTTCTCTAAGACTCTATAAAGATCTCTTATGTAAAATATCAAAGGTGGTTTCCATACACTTTCCTAAACTCTTAAATACCCTCTTAATTATCCTAATCCCATTTGTCCACTTAACCCTGTGTAAAATTTCCCTCCTACCCCTATACGGGTCCTGTTACGCCTAAATCATAACACCTTGGTATGTATTCAAGACTATTTTTACCCTTACCGGATCATCGGTGCACTCAAAAAGTTCATCCAACATGTGCATACCCTATGCGTTGACCATAAATTATATTGAATCGCCTATGTAACACTCTACTGAAATATAATAATAATAATAAACCATCACTATCACTCATACATGACCTATAATAAATCACTTAACTATTTATTTATCGCACACAAGAAAATAATATCAATAATAATAATAATAAATATTAACCGTTTATCTCGCTAATTAGTATTTACCAAAATCCAATTAAATTAATAAATCCATGCACACGTGGAAATTTTGATTCTCATAAAATTATGGGGTATTAAATCTATTTACCTATCTATGTATTTTCCTATCTATCTTTTTGTCTCTTAAATTGATCTAATATACGCTGGTTACCGGTGTTGGCATGGCGCTCCTATGAACTTTTGAGTATGAATGTGTCATATTTTCTTTAGTTAGAACATATTTTTTATGCTTTTGGATTGTTACATTTTTTATCTTATTTGAATTACAAGGATTACTTGGATTAATATTCTTATTGTTTAGGTTAGGGGTTGAAATTAAATCATTTTTGTTATTGTTCAATTTACAACTTCGATTTATTTGACAATTTGATTATGTTTTATTTGGTTAGTATCATGGAACTTATGGTATTAAAATTCATATTTATAATAATTCCTTGATTTGGAATGCTATTATGGACCTTGTTGTTGTCTCCATTGATGTAATTATTCGAAATTTTAGTATAATAATTTACTAACTTGGACAACATGACAATTGTTTGTTTAGTAACAATAGGTGAGAAATAATTGATATTACGATATTATCTTCTGTTTAATTTGAATTATAATCTAAAAATGCATATTCTCAATTAAATTTTTTAAAAAAAATATAAAATAACCTAAAGAAACAAGTCGTTAGAGGAAAACACGCAAGAGGTAGACATACCTAACATAAAAAAGAACCATTAAATGGCGTCGTAAGAGGCATAAACACCTCAAACTAAGGAAATTTAAAAATATGTTTTTATTGGGAGAAAACAGAAAATGGCCACAAAGTGGCCTCGTAAGAGATACAAACACCTCACACGAGACCAATGTAACTCGTAGGAATAGACCGTAGAGTCTTGGGACTCTTGGTTTGAGAATATGATTGTGGGAACTCCGTTAGAAAAAGGTCATCCAAGCGCAAATAGATTAAAGGGTTGCCCGGCCTCAAAGAAGCTTCGAAGTGTATCTAAACCAAGGCATAGGGCATGTAGAAAAACCTTCTTTAGACTTACTTATTAAAAGATAGTAGACCTCTCTATGGACATAGGCTATTTATCGAACCACGTACATTCTTCTGTTGTGATTGAGATTATTAGTGATCTTATTATTATGGTGATTGTTTTCATTTATTACTATTTTGTGTTGATATTTTTGTCACCACAATTGGTGTCGTCTCTGGGAATGATTGTTTATCCTGCGAAAACCTTCATCAGCAAGAACCAGCAATGCCCACCACAGTAGTAATGATCCTCAAGCAGGAGACCTTCAACAGTAACCTAACCCTCCAAGGATAAGGTATGAGATTCGTCATTCAAGCATGAGGCTCCGCCAAGAAAGGCATGTCTCAGATGAAATCCAAGGGCCACCTATGTCCACACAAGTCTCTAAGTTGATCGATGCTTATGAAATAACGCTGTAGGACCAAGAGGAGGCCACATGGAGGCAACAAGAAGAAAATGTTCACCTAAAGAGGCAAATAGAATGAATGGAGAGAGATCTCCATTGAAATACTAGGCGACGCCACAACCGCACTCCTAGTACTCAAGCGAGCAAGTCTCACAGCCGAGGGAGGAGCCCTAGGCGTGGCATAGAAAGAACTGAGAGGAATAAGTAAAGTGATGACCAGTCAGACCACTCTCCACAAGCATGATGCCACCGAAGTCCTCTTTGGTAGAACGATGACATATGGAACCTAGTCCATAGGGATATGGACCAACACCCAACTCATCGCGGTGCCATATCTACTCGGGAGATAGCCAGGTGAGCTCTCAAAACTCAAATGAATTCCCCTTTCTCAAGGGATATAGAAGAAGATGAAGCCACAAAGAATTTGAAGTCCCCAATATCAATATTTATGATGGGAAACTGATCCCATCGACCACGTCAGGTAATTCCAGCAAGCTATGACCTTATGGAGTCGTAATGATGCACTTATGTGTCGGATCTTACCCTAGAGTATGCATGATATGACCCATGAATTTTTTGAGAGACTTCCTTATAGGTCTATAAAAACATTCAAAGCTTTGGCTGAGTAATTTACCGCTCGCTTCATCACAAGCTGTTCCCACCCCAAACGGGTGGATGCACTGGGTACCATGAAGATATAGCCACAAGGGAACCTGAGGAAATATACCAATAGATACTGGGAGTTATTCAATGAGTTCGAAGACTGCTCAGAGCAAGTTGATGTTGCATCCTTCAAGATCATATTGTCAAGCTCCTTCCTGCTGCACTAGTCCCTAACTAAGAAGGAAGATACATACATCGCCGACTTGATGACACGTATTGAGATATAAGCCAAGGTCGAGTATATAACCCATCTTAATGTAGTGGATAATGGTCGAGCAAAGGTGAACAAATGGTTAGATAAGGTAGATCCACAAAAGAAAGAAAACATAAATGGAACAAAGAATGGATCCAAGAATGGAAACAAGAATGATCCATCAAAATCATTCCAGGTTATCAATACAGTCGTTAAGGAATCGATATACAAAATTCTCACCGAGGTGAAGGACGAGTGATTCATCAAGTGGACAAGAAAGATGGGAGGGGACCCTACCAAATGAAATAATGCTCTGAAATGCGCATTCCATAAGGAAGGTGGCCACAAAACTAAACACTGTAAAGCCCTCAAATGTCATCTCAAAGATATTTCCTAGGTTGGGAATCTCACTGAGTTTATTGAAAAGAAAGTAGATAAGGCAGTGACAAACGAAGAGCAAAGGCTAGAAAATGTCCTCGAGGAGGACCTCGGTCATGAGTTCACAGTAATCCATTGGGCATCAGACCTTGAAAAAATACAAGGGAATGTTTCTCAGACGGAAGTCAAGAAGCTCACGGCAGTTATGCAAGCCTTCCAGATCGATTCGGCCAAGGATCAGGCTGGGAAACATCGAAGACCTGAGGACATTGACCATAACAAACACATTATGTTTCAAGAAGAATATTTGGTTAGGGTTAGAACCCGTTATCATGATGCGCTAGTGATCACACTCACGATAGCCAATTGGGACACCGACAGGTTTCTCGTCGACTAAGGTAGCTCATCTAAAGTTATGTACCTAGACTTATTCAAAAAGTTAAAGCTCAGTATTGCAGACCTCAAGGAAGCCACTGTCCCGTTGGTCGGCTTTGCTAGAAAGATTACAGTTTATTTGAGAAAAATTGTCCTGCTTGTCAGGTCAGGAAACATTTCGATGATGATTGAGTTCCTCATTGTTGACATTGAGTCCCCAAACCAATCCATCCTAGGTAGAGGATGGCTTCATGCAATGAAGGTCGTACCGTCTACCTATCACCAGAAGCTAAAGTGTGTGACTGATTGAGGAGTAGTCGAAATATATGGAGATTAGGCTAAAGTGTTTCATCGCAGTCATTCCCCCTAGACAGAAGAAGAAAGTGGTGGTCAAGAAAGTGGAGGATCCAAAGAGCAAGGAAGATAACCAGGAGAGGCTGATTCCCTCCATGTAACAATTAAAGTACGACCGACCTGGAGTGGAGAAGACCAGGCTCCTAACCCTCTGAAAGGGTCATTGAAGACCTAGAAGAAGTCGTTGCTTGAGATAGATCGACTAAGATAAAAAGCTTGAGCAGTACCTCCTTAACCGATCGCGAGAAGAAGGAACCAGTTACCTTCCTCCATAGCAATTTGGATATCTTTGCATGGGAACCTTACGAGCTTCCTAGGATCAATCCGACCATCGCTTATGATCAATTGCATGTTGACCGAACCTTTATGCCAGTCACATAGAAGGCTTATAGAATAACCCGGAGAAAGCTAAATCTACTAGATGCAGGTTCCATACAGGAAGTGCGGCTCCCTAAATATCTCTCCAAACCGGTAGTTGTTCCAAAAAATAATAGGAAATGGAGAGTTTTTATCGACTTCATCGACCACAACAGAGCATGTCTCAAAGATAGTTTCCCTCTTCCCTAGATTGACCACCCGCTTGATGCCATAGAGACACACGAGAGGATGAACTTTCTAGATGCGTATTCTAGGTACCATCTTTCTAGATGCGTATTCTAGATGCGTATTCTACATGTTTCGGATCAAGATAACACCTCTTTCATAACCACAGTCAGAATGCATTATTGTAAGGTCATGACTTTTGACCTTAAAAATAAAGGAGCGACCTACCAATGAATAGTCACAAAGATGTTTAAAGAATAAATGGGAAATACTATGGAGGTTTACATTGATGAGATCTCATCAAGATCAAACTTAAAGAAGGCCATCACTCAAACCTGGCAAGGACCTTGGATATCCTCAAGAAATATCGAATGAAGTTTAAAGTAAGTAAGTGTTCTATCGGTGTCCAGTCAAGAAGAGAGGGATCAAGGAAAATCTTGATCAAATCGATGCGATCAGTATGGTTCAGCTCCCTCAAACAATATGATAAGTGGAGAAGCTGACAGGGATGCTCACTGCAGTTAACAGATTCATTTCAAAGTCTTCAGTGCGATGTCGACCATTCTTTGAATTATTAAAAAGAAGCAAGGGCATGACATGGAACCATGACTGCTCTAAAGCCTTAGAAGAACTCAAAATTTATCTCTCTAAGCCCCCTCTACTCATGATCCTTAGACAAAATGATCCCTTGTACCTATACCTTACTATATCAGACCATGTTGTGAGTTTTTCTTTGGTATGTTAAAAAGGAAGAACTTCACACCCGGTCTATTACGCAAGTAAAACCTTATTCGAATCAGAGTAGTGATACCTACCTTTAGATAAGCTCGCCTATGCTTTAGTGGTGGACTCAAGTAAATTAAAGCATTAATTCAAAGCCCACTCCATCTGTGTGATTACTTCGTATCCCCCTTAAAGTGGTCTGAGGAAAGTATACCTATCTGCACATCTATCGAAATGGTCTGTCGAGCTTGAAAGGTTTGACATCCACTTTCAACCAAGAACATCCATCAAGGGGCAAATCCTAGATGATTTCATCACATAATTCACAGGAAAAGAAGTCCCCGAACATCCAAAAGCTAGCCGACCAATGAAAAACTCACAAGAACAGGGCATTTGAACCTTATGTATTAATGGGGACTCCAACTCAAAGGAGGAAGGAGTAGGCATCGTACTAGTGACTCCTAAAAAGACACTGCTTAACCAGGGAATCAGGCTTGGATTTGAAGACTCCAACAAGAAAGCAGAGTATGAGGCACTAATCACTGGATTGCGCAAAGCACAGTTGGTAGGACAAAGGCACCTTTAAGTTTTCGGTGATTAGCAACTAGTATCAAACCAGATAAGTTGCGAATTTTAATGCAAAAGACGAAAGGATGGAAACTTATGTATCCTTTGTAAAGGGGCTAGTGGAAAACATTGATCAAGTGGAAGTTCAGCAGTTCCCGAGAGGGAAGAATAGTCATGCAGATTCCCCAGCAGCTCTGAGTTCAGCGATAGAATCCAACTTGATAAGAACAATCCCGAAAGATTTCCTCAAGCAATCCAGCATCGATCAGCCCACTAAAACACTTAACCCTGAACTAATCCTCCACGTTGAAAGGGCCCCAAAATGGATGGATATCATTATAGATTACCTACGAAGTGATGTACTACCAAGTGACAAGAAGTTAGCTAATCAGATAAGAGTTAAAGTAGCTCACTTTCACTTATCTTTTGAAGGGAAGTTGTACACAATATTCATCACCGACCCTTACCTCCAGTGTGTACACCCACAAGACGTCGATAAATTTCTGAATGACCTTCAGGAGGGAATTTATGGAAGCCATATCGGAGAAAGGTCGCTCGCCTTTCGAGCAATGAAGGAGGGATACTAGTGGTCTTACATGCAGAAGGACGCTGGAACCTATGTTCGAAAATGCCAAAAATGATAAAAATAATCTCCAATGATACATCAACCTACTATATGTGACACCTCGCTTAAATAATAACGGGTGTCCATCCCTATACTAAAATAATCGGAATCTCAAGTGGATCATTCTTAACATCTACTGATGATTCTAAAATAAACCTAGCTAACTACCCCATACCATAAAAAGCGGGTGCCAAGAATTTAAAAACATACAATGTAAGAACCGAAAACAACAACTACCAAACAAGATAAATAACACACACATCCTAAGATAAAAGAGAAAAATTCTAATTCATCAAAAATACACAAAAAGGAAATACCTGAATAAGTTATCGGGTCACAGTCAATACAACAGTCGAAAGAAAATAAATATAAGCAATATTCTACACTACAACGCTTGGGTGTAAACCCGATTTACCAACTAAATCCTAGTCTAGATATACAAAAGATAGGAATCGGCTATAACAAAATCCCGCAACAGTCTATTACAGCTACAGCTTCCAAGAATACTTTGGATAGATACTATCAATGTCGTTCTTACGGAGGAACACCTAAAATGTACAATATGTGCAGTAAGAAAAAAATATAAACGGGTCAGAGCTCGAGGGGTGAAAACATTTTAGCAAGTGCATTAAAATGCATAATAATTTTAAATGAAATTTAACATGATTAAAGTGGAGTCGCACTCTCCATAAAATCCAATTCACCTCTCAACTAAAGGGCGCACCTAAGCATATGCATATGGTCCTCAATATACTACCCAACTCTTAATTGGTCCTATTTCATCTAACCTACGCCCAAATTCACACTTGCGTAAACCTATCTTCCAAAACATAACCATCAACTTCATCTTCTAATTTACCCCACGCGTGCATCTAAAATTATGTTAACTTATAAATATAAAAATATATATCTCTTATCAGAATTTAACGGATTCTAGATTTTAACTTACAACAGTTATTAGCCACTTAATGCTAAGTACTAAACTTCTCCCCACTCTCAATATTGCACCGTGTTTCGTGCGTGGGACGTCTCGCAAAGCAAAATCCAAACAAGGAATCCCCCCCCCCCCCGATACACTTCTCCTTGACATTGTTGATTGTCGAGATTCGTAATGCCCTATGAGCACGATTAATATAATGACAACTACATAAACACAATATTCCACCCCTTTGTTTCCAATAATTCATTATTCCACTAACTTATAAATCAGTGTACTATGGACTAAAGTTCTCCACACTCCCAATATTGCACTGCGTTTCGTGTGTGGGACGTCTCGCAAAGCAAAATCCAAACAAGGAACCCCCCGATACACTACTCCTTAACAATATTGGTCATTGAGATCCATTACGCCTCAGGTACTCCACACATAACTACGAATACATATGAGGAGCAATAATCTCTAATCACATAAATAAGATAATGCTCTGAACCTTTTAGGGGTCTATAACATTACTAACTACAAAGCACAATCATTCAATTCCAACAATTAAGTACACATAACACACTTATAGTACATAAAAATATCCAAGATCCAATAACTCAAGGATATAAATACTTCAGAGTGATATCATCTTCAAGGAATTACTCACTTTATCCCGGGTTACCATATATCGGACTATTATCACACCGCCAGGGTAATGAAACAAATCACAACGTATGGGAAGCAGTCATAGTTCCTAATAGAAAAGTGAGAAGGAATCATACCCAAGACTTCTCACCCCCAAATGAAAATCACACAAATAATAATGGACGACTATCACCTAGGGACTATACGCACCCTGCTCCTCAAGTCAGGGGCCTCACCCACATCGCGCAACTTCCCATGATAGCACTGGAAGGTATGCTCACACAATATATATATGTATATCATTCCCACTAGATATATATACAATCACATCATATAATTGCAAACCATCACCCATGGTATATACAATTTCGCCATATCAATATTCATAATCTTTTACGCTCGTATGTAAAGGAAGTTAATTCATTTAGTATAAACCTCTTACTATGCAAAACGTTGCTAACTCGCATACCTTACCATTATTTAAAAATAGGAACCCTCACTCGAAGCTCATCCATTACACCTATGACTAGAAAAAGTCTACCAATTCAATCAACCTTAAGGATACCATTTAAATTCGAATACACACTGATCATCAATGATTATGCCCAATCCATATTATGGCTCAATCCATCATACGAACCATTACCGCATCCTAACTCTCTCTTATAGACCCATAACAATCTCCAAATAGAAAACTCGATGATAGTCGGACTCACTAGTGTGACACCCCGACTAATTAAATACCGTGTAGCTACTCCTTTATTCAAATTAATACAAAATGTCAAGTTGGTTCAGTTCATAGCATCACTGTCGAAAAACATTTATTCAAATAATTTCTAGCCACCTAATATTTAAAAAAGCGAGTTGTAAAATTTTATTATATTAAATTAACACACAACCAATTCAAATTATTAACTCAAGACATCTCAATCACATTACAGTAACAATGTAAAATGCCGGAATAAAACTGAGTCTAGAGTAACACTCCCCTGAATAATCTAAATACTGAATAAGACGAAATACAATGTACGAACTATTAATTAACTAAATGAATTAAAAACAAAAACAAAACTGAGCATGATAAAGCTATCTCTAAAAGGAAAGGGTGACATGCCCTAACAGAGGAAATAAATCTTAAATAAAGTCAAGTAGAATGTGGATGCGTCTACAATCGAGATCCTGTAACTTCCATAGCAGCTACATCACGTCACTGAAAAGGAAATCCTATGCCTGGCATCCTTGTGGTTGGGCACCTAAAAGGTTTTTCATGAAAAATAGATTTGAAAGCAAACGGGTCAGAGCCCGATTGTGAAAACAGTTTAAAATATAGCAAGTGTTTAATACCATTAAGCAGTGAATATAAAATACATGTTAGTTTCATGCACTCACATGAGTTCATCACCTCTCAACTAATTTTGCACATCTAACGTATGCGTAACCCGTCCTAGTTATGCCGCTAACTAACTAGTTTAACTCCCAAACTGACTTTAAATTATAATATGAGAGTCAAAACAAGACATTCTAATATAACCTGTGTGTGTCATCCTTTTTATTTCTCAGGTTTCCTTACAATATTTACTATGTGAAATTCCCATTTTTATCTCTACTAAAACGTCACGAATATTCACAGTTGCACTTAAATAAAGAGTCCATTTCAAATACAAGAATATTAATCTCATCATAAATATACAATTAGGGCACCCCTAGGCTAAGCTGCGCTGCACACATACTCTGCTATTGAATCCCGATACATCATTTACATAAGGACCACGTGTTCCGAATCTCCGAGGAACCGTCGCAATAAGCAAAAATAACACATAATGGAGACGAACATAGTTCACATACCGATGGGTCACGCACATACCTACGCTCTCATGGTCAGCTGACTTATAAACTCACCAATAAGTCATTCACAGCCCTATGTCCTTAAGGTACCAATCTAAACCCCCCCGTAGGCATACAAGGATTAGATGTGGCCCAGTTCGAAAGCCGACCTCCTGTGATAGCAAGTATGGTAGGTATGTTATACACATAAGTCCATATACTAAGTAATCACACCACTTAGACATCTTAAAATATTAAATAAGGTATATTCTACATTCCTATACCGTTATTCCAATTTGTACATCTTTAAGTCTCCGAATAATATATAATACAGACCGCCGACACACCTCACGTCGTAGTTTCAAGTACCTAAATCCTAACCCACAAAGGTTACCAAGTCTCCTAGCATTCCCACATTTAAATCCACTATTCTTAAGGTCCTCATTTCTTCCGTTAAGCTTATATTATCCAACTATCTAAAACATACGCATAAATTCTCAATCTCAAATAGTATCACCCTCGTCGAGCCTTATTAAGTTTATTATAATTCCCAATTTGATTTTTAATTATAATTTGAGTCTCACAAATATGCCTACTGCTCTCCCTTGAATCTAAGAGTATTATTAAAATCCAATAATTCTCTAGGGTCGAAATTATTAAAATCCAAGAAAGGAAAAACATAATGGATTCAGGTAAGGTCGATCGATCGACATTGAGGATCGATCGATGGTGGTCGATCGATCGACCTGGTGTATCGATCGATCGAACACACCAAATAGGTTACGACATGCTTCGTTTTTCAATCCAAAATTTGTCCCAAAACTTCATTAGAAGGTATGAAAATCTAATATAACATTATAGGATCACCATACGACCAAAATACATCATTGTTAACATTCCAAAACCTTTTAATCATCGATCATTGGCCTTATATTGATCAAAACATCAATACAAACCCTAGTTTTCTATTTTCTTCGAGAACAATGATAAATATCCTGTTTAATTCGTTTTTAAATCATCAAAAGTTATATTTGGGGTACTGAATTCGTCGGGAATAGATCTACATATAATTCCTAACCAAAGTTTAGAGTTAAACATCAAATTCATTGGGTTTTCATCTAATCTTTCAAGGGAATCATTAATTTCTTCAATAAGCATGGAGGAAATATTTGAACTAATGAGACCAAATAACTTGCCTTATGTTTGACATTTTGATTCATTTTTGGTGTTCAAAGGCTGGTTCTCTCTTCTTTTCGGTCACAATTCCGTCCCAAATGGTGGTGGTGGGTGGTGGTTTTGGTTTGGAAACCCTTTTTTCAACTTCTCTCTAACTCACGTAGCCCACTCTCTTATTTTTGGATGATAATGGACTTAAAGTATTTTCTAATAACATATAAATGAACTCAAAAAATCGTGGGTCTTAATTCCTTAATTTTGAAAATTACCAAAATACCCTCCTGGGTTGCCGATTTGGCCTAAAAATGCCCCGGGACCCAAACAAAACCCCCGGCTATTGTTTTCTGACTATTTTGACCCTTTCGGACACGTTGGCGCACTCAAAATGACCACATGGTTGATCAAAATATAAAGTACTTTTTAAATCTAATTAAATTGATTTTTGACGCGACTAACACGCGCGTCCCAACTTAATTTCCCAAATTGTCGTATTTATAACTCTTGAAAATTTTAATACTCTCAATACTCATATATTACCATATATACTCTGTAATATTCAATATTATCATCATAATCAAATACCAACTCGCGTCTGGCTAGTATTTAAATCCGGATTAATTTCCAATTAATTCTCATTTAATTTAATTAATCCATTAAATAAAAATCAATAAAATTATGGGGTATTACATACTTCCCCCCTAATAACATAATTTAGTCCCAAAATTAAGAACTGAAGTACCTGGAAAAAATAACTATGGATAACGCTCGCGCATCTCATCCCCGCACTCCCATGTGGACTCCTCAGCATTATGATGCTGCCACTGAACACGTACTACGGTACTATCTTCGACCTCAATTTCCTCTTACCGTGGTCCATAATAGCAATTGACCCCTCCTTATAGGAACTATCAGGCAGAAGATCGATGTCATCTAAAGCAATATGGGTATGGGCCAAATCGTCCATAAAATATCTCCTTAACAAGGAAATATGGAACACGTCATGAATCTTATGCAAGTGGTCCGATAACCCAAGTCTATATGCTCCAGGCCCAATCTACTCGATGATAGGAAATGGGACAACGTATCTAGCTGCCAATTTCCCTTTCTTCCCGAAATGCATAATCCCCTTCATCGGAGATACTCTGAGTAGTACCTGGTCCCCCACCTTGAACTCTCTAAAGAATCTTTTGGCATCGACATAACTTTTTTGTCGGTCTTGAGCCACCCGAATACGGCTCCATATCATCTCTATCCTCGTCGAGGTATCCTGAATCACTTCCGGCCCAAGAAGCTTGTTATCCCCCACCTCTAATGAACATGCAGGGGAACGACAAGGTCGACCGTACAACACCTCAAATGGAGCGATGCCAATAGTGAACTGGTAGGAGTTATTACATGCAAACTCCACCAGAGGAAGGTACTGCTCCCAACCACCTATAGAGTCTAGGATGCACATACGCAACATGTCCTCCAACATCTGATTCGTCCACTCGATTTTCCCATCTGTCTGCAGGTTATATGTCGTACTCAGCCGCAACTTCGTACACATGGATTCCGGGAAACTCTCCCAAAATCACGAAACAAAAATCTTGTGTCTGTCAGACACGATATTGAGAGGTACTCCGTGGAGTCTCACTATCTCTACTATGAAAATGTGGGCATACTGTCGAGTAGTGTAGTCTATCCGGGCTGGTAGGAAATGAGCACCTTTGGTCAATCTATCCACGATTACCCATATGGAGCCTTGACCCCTCTGCGAAGTAGGTAACCCCATGATAAAATCCATGGAAATGTTCTCATATTTCCACATAGGAACCTCTAACGGTTGTAGAAGTCCTGTCGATCTTCGATGTTCCACCTTTACCAGCTGATAAATGGCACATTTATAAACGAACTCGGTAATAACTCTCTTCATCACGCTCCACCAGTACTGTCACCTCACATCCTGGTACATCTTATCCCCATTAGGTTGTACTGAGAACTGAGAACCGTCTGACTCTATCATAACCTCGTGTCGCAAGTCTTCCCCTTCAGGAACAACCAGTCTCCCATTGAAGGGTAAGCCCCCATCTGAACCAACGGTATGGGAATCGGCTCCCTCCACTAGTAAACGAACTATCTGCTCTTGACAAAACGAGTCATTTGTCTGGGCATGTATCACTCTCGTAACAATATGGGGCGTAACAATCATTATCGACATGAATGATCGGACCACTGCATCCTGGTGTCCCAACTCTTTCCACTTTGTTCTCCACAGTTCGACCACCTCACCTACTGGCCTATGGCTCAACGCATCTGCTACCACGTTAGCCTTCCCTGGGTGATATTGGATATCGAACTGATAATCCTTCACGAATTCAAGCCACCTAGATTAATGCATATTTAGTTCCTTCTACGTGAAGAGGTATTGTAGGGACTTGTGGTCTGTGAAGAAATGGAATTTCTCCCCCAGAAGATAGTGTCTCCAAATCCGAAGAGCAAATACGATTGTCGTTAACTCCTAGTCGTGGGTGAGGTAATTCCTCTCATGAGGCTTAAGCTTACGGGAAGCATAAGCTATGGCCTGACTCTTTTGTTGTAGTACACCTCCAAGTCCTTGTAAGGACTCGTCGGTGTAGACTATATACACAACTCCCGGCCTAGTCAATGCTAACACTAGCGCTGAGGTCAACTTGTCCTTCAACTCATTGAATGCCAACTGACAGGCATCACTCCAGATGAATAGCACACCTTTGCGAGTAAGATGTGTTAAAGGACCCGCTATCTTTGAGAATCCCCGAATAAACCTCCTTTAGTATCCTGTAAGGCCCAAGAAACTACATATCTCAGTTACTGTCGTGGGTTGTCCCCACTCCCTCACCACTGATACCTTTCCCGGATTAACAAATATCCCCCTGTCTGAAATTATATGCCCCCAAAACTGTACCGCCTTCAGCCAAAACCCACACTTCTCATATTTTGCATATAACTCATTCTGATGCAGTGTTTGCAAAACCTGTCTCAAGTGTTTGGAATGTTCATCCTCTATCTGGGAGTAAACCATAATGTCTTCTATGAAGACGATGATGAACTGGCCTAGGAACTCTCTGAACACCATATTCATCAAGTCCATAAACACAGATGGGGCGTTGGTTAGGAAAAAAGGAATAACCCAGAACTCGTAGGAACTATATCTCGTTAAGAAGGCAGTCTTCGAGACGTCATGTTCCCTGATACACAACTAATGGTATCCAGATCTCAAGTCAAACTTTGAGGATAAGGAGTCTCCTCTCCATTGGTTGAATAAGTCATCGATTCTTGGCAACGAATATTTACTCCAGATCATGAGTTTATTCAACTCTCTGAAATCAACACGCAACCATAAATATCTAACCCTGACAAGTAAAATGTGAGCACCCTCAATGAGATACTCCGATAGCTGCCCAGTTTAGACTTGTATCTCCGAAGGTTCGATAGGGTTAGATTAAATCATCCTAATAATCATAGCCATAATCCTCCTTGTCTCTTTGACTCACTCACGAGATAAGACATTTGATAACACTTAAGATATCATTCCATTTGCGAATGAAAATTAGGGTACTAATCCTAGTACTAAAAGGCAAACCTTCTCATCTCCCGATGTTCACTAGGTTTCATGTTTGGGATGTCTCGCAAAGCGAAATCTCAACAAGAACCCTCCCGATACACTACTAACTAGTGTGGTTGGTCAATGAGCTTTGGGGCCATTGGTATTTGACTAGTACCTATTTTCCTTACTTATTGCTACGAAGTTAGCTTACCTCCTCTCATGATACGTGAGGCTACACTCGACACAATCCTCATACTATATTGGCGTTAGACTCGATTGCATACTACGGAATAGTCCCCACTCTTAGAAACATTTTAACAAATCTTGAATTTTCTTATTAGACATCCCTACCCACCGGAATTAAATATAACCATACAATGTCTTTACGAAGTCTTTATATGCCACCATAAGAAATACATAAATATAATTATAGTTTCGCCTCCACTCAAGTGACACTTAGTACAATTTCTAATGAACGCCATACTATAACTACAATGGCTTATTAACACTCAAACCGTTGTAGCTAATTCAAAATATAACAAGATAAGAATGCATTTTACACTCACGTTTTTCAATGCATAGGAATAAACTATAACACATCAAAGTTATTCGAGAATTCCCTTTAATTTTAAAGGATATAATTAATAATGAACTATCGCACCTCCAAACGCATGTGGTAGTTGCGATATAAATGGCATAACCGCATATCAGGCATTATAGACACATCCATAATGTACTCCTTGATGTTGTTGTGGTGCATGCGATGTTGGGGTAACTATCTAGGCTTCATTATGTTGGGCATCCTGCCCTGGCACTTTACCTGGTTGCGAGCAGTCCCTCCACCGGTGACCCTGATGTTCACACTTATGACACTGACCCTGAAACCCTTCCCTTTTTAGGCCTTGTTGTCCTTGCTGATTAGGATGAGGTTTATTACAAGCCAAATCTAGGCAGACCCGACGCGTATGGACATTTCTCCCACATTTTAAACATCTCTTGGTTGTAGTTCTCTTCTCCTGGCTTTGTTGGATCTAGCGAGTTTGGCCCTTTCTGACATTTCTGTTGCACCTCTGACGATGACCCTAAGATGCTTGTCGTTGCTGCGGTGGTATTTCCCTTTTGTTGCTAACCTTAGCAATAACCTTTTGATCGACTTCTCTCATTCTTTTCCCCCCTATAAGCTGCACTCTGTTATTTTGGTACTATAATATTGTGGTAGTCACTGCTTGTGCCACGATATTTTCTATCTCAGTGATTTTCGCTCTTTCTTGGTGTACCTGGGGTACTTGTAGTTCTTGTCCATCATTCGTTCCCTCATCAGTTTTTATGTGTGCTTCCTTCAAGAGCGACATCTGAAATTTAATAGATTTATATTAGTCCATCGACCATACATAACATTATAGCAGAAGAACGTAGTCTATAAAACGAAATCAAGGAGTGAAACAATCCTAATAATAGGGCTCTATCTCAAAGGACACTACGCGGAAATATAACAAGTTGTACAGATCCTAAGGACACTAGAACCTGGCTCTGATACCACCTGTGGCACCCCGACTAATTAAATATCGGGTAGCTACTCCTTTATTCAAATTAATACAAAATTTCAAGTTGGTTCAGTTCATAGCACCACTGTTGAAAAACATTTATTCAAATAATTTCTAGCCACCAAATATTTAAAAAAGTGAGTTGTTAAATTTTATTAAATTAAATTAACATGCAACCAATTAAAATTATTAACTAAAGACATCTCAATCACATTACGGTAACAATGTAAAATGCTGAAATAAAATTGAGTCTGGAGTAACACTCCCCTCAACAATCCAAATACTGAATAAAACAAAATACAAAGTCCGAACTATTAATTAACTAAATGAATTAAAAACTGAAACAAAACTGAGCATGATAAAGCTGTCTCTGAAAGGAAAGGGCGACATGCCCTAACAGAGGAAATAAATCTGAAATAGAGTCAAGTAGATTGTGAAGGCAACTACAATCGAGATCCTGTAACTTCCACAACAGCTACGGCACGTCACTGAAAAGGAACTCCTAAGCTTGGCGTACCTGTGACAGGGAACCTAAAAGGTTTTTCAAGAAAAATATATTTCAAAGCAAACGAGTCAGAGCCCGATTGTGAAACAATTTAAAATATAGCAAGTGTTTAATACCATTAAATAGTGAATATAAAATACATCTTAGTTTCGTGCTCTCACATGAGTTCCTCACCTCTCAACTAATTTTTCACATCAAACGAATCCGTAACCCGTCCTAGTTATGCCGCTAACTAAATAGTTCAACTCCCAACCTGACTTTACATTATAATATGCGAGTCAAAACAAGACATTGTAATATAACCTGTGAGTTTCATCCTTTTTATTTCTCTGATTTCCTTGCAATATTTACTATGTGAAATTCCCATTTTTATCTCTACTAAAACGTCACGAATATTCACACTTACACTTAAATAAAGAGTCCATTTCAAATACAAGCATATTAATCTCATCATAAATATACAATTAGGGCACCCCTGGGCTAAGCTGCGGTGCACACATACTCTTCTATCGAATCCCGGTACATCACGTACATAAGGACCACGTTTTCCGAATCTCTCAGGAACCGTCTCAATAAGAAAAAATCACACATAATGGAGGCGAACATAGTTCACATACCCATGCGTCACGCACATACCTATGCTCCCATGGTCAGCTGACTTATTAACTCACAAATAAGTCATTCACAGCCCTATGTCCTTAAGGTACAAGGATTAGATGGCCCAGTTCGAAAGCCGACCTCCTGTGATAGCAAGTATGGTAGGTATGTTATACTCATAAGTCAATATACTAAGCAATCACAACACTTAGATGTCTTAAAATACTAAATAAGGTATATTCTACATTCCTATACCGTTATTCCAATTTGTACATCTTTAAGTCTTCGAATTATATATAATATAGACCGCCGACACATCTCACATCGTAGTTTCAAGTACCTAAAGCCTAACCCACAAAGGTTACCATGTCTGCTAGTATTCCCACATTTACATACACTATTCTTAAGGTCCTCACTTCTGCCATTAACCTTATATTATCCAACTATCTAAAACTGACTCATAAATTCTCAATCTCAAATAGTATCACACTCGTCGAGCCTTATTAAGTTTATTATAATTCCCAATTTCATTATTAATTATAATTCGAGTCTCACAAATATGCCTACTGCTCTTCCTTGAATCTAAGAGTATTCACAAAGTCCCCACCAATAATTCTCTAGGGTCAAAATTATTAAAATCCAATAAAGGAAAAACATAATCGATTCTGGGAAGGTCGATCGATCGACCTTTAATGTCGATCGATCGATCGACCTGGGAGTATCGATCGATCGAACGCACCAGATAGGTTACGGCCTGCTTCATTTTTCAATCCAAAATTTGTCCCAAAACATCATTACATGGTATGAAAATCTAATCTAACGTTATAGGATCATCAAACAACAAAAATACATCATTGTAACGTACCAAAACCTTTTAATCATCAATCATTGGCCTTATATGGATCAAAACATCAATAAAACCCCTTGTTTTCTATTTTAATCAAGAACAATGATAAATCCCCTCTTTAATTCGTTTTTAAATCATCAAAAGTTATATTTGGGGTATTGAATTCATCCAGAACAGATCTACACATAATTCCTAAGCAAAGTTTAGAGTTATACATCAAATTCATTGGGTTTTCATAAAATCTTTCAAGGCAATCATTAATTTCTACACTAAGCATGGAGGAAATATTCATTGAACTAATGAAACCAAATCACATGCCTTAGGTTTGATGTTCTGAATCGTTGTTGGTGTTCAAAGGCTGGTTCTCTCTTCTTTCCGATCACAATTCCGTCCCAAATGATGGTTGTGGGTGGTGGTTTTGGTTTAGAAACCCTTTTTTCAACTTCTCTCTAACTCACGTAGCCCACTCTCTTGTTTTTGGCTGATAATGGCCTTATTGGCTTTTCTAATAATATATAAATAAACTCTAAAATTCGTGGGTCTTAATTCCTTAATTTTTAAAAATTACCAAAATACCCTCCCGAGTTGTCAGTTTGGCCTAAAATTGCCCCGGGACCCAAACTAAACCCCCGGCTAGTGTTTTCTGACTATCTTGACCCTTTCCTACACGTTGGCGCACTCAAAATGACCATACGGTTGATCAAAATATATTGCAACTTTTAAATCTATTTAAATTGATTTCTGACGCGACTAACACGCGCGTCCCAACTTAATTTCCTAAATTGTCGTATTTATAACTCTTGACAATTTTAATACTCTCAATACTCATATATTACCATATATACTCAGCAATATTCAATATTATCATCATAATCAAACACAAACTCGCGTCTTGCTAGTATTTAAATCCAAATTAATTCTCATTTAATTTAATTAATCCATTAAATAAAAATCAATAAAATTACGGGGTATTACAACTAGTCGACACTATAACTTAAATTCGCGCGCTCTAGAAATCAATTAATACGACCCCAACATTTTTCCTTGAGGGAGACTCCCTAAAAGTCTCCAAAACATACTTCCCTTGACATATTTCAAGTCATCTAAACCTTAAACCTTCAAATAAAGGAGTAGATAGACAATCTAAAGTTTTGACTTGAAAATAAGGAACCAGACTGCTCTTCTCTATTTCACCCGGATCGGTCCGAAAATTTTTCCATATGCAGAAACTTTGGGGTCTAGATCGATCTGCCTCCTGGGAGGACCGAATCGGTCCGGTACCGGTAAATCGACCATCACCCAAATATTTCTTTCCTAAACCTAAATCTTACACAAAATCACATTTAACATCTTCTCTCCATTTTTCTTCAATTCAAACATCTTCATAACTTTAATACTCATCAAATAAATTAACCCATCAAATTTGCAACTTCAAATCTATATATACACATCGAACGAAAGATTTGACCCCAAATCTAGGTTTTAACATATTAAATCCAAAATCCATAGATTCATCTACAAATCATGAAATAAATGATACACAAGAATTATTTAGCAAGTTTAATCACTTGCCTGAAAGTTGTAGAGTCTGAATCTCCCTCGAAATCACGTATTAGCCAGAATCTCCAATATTTTCTTCTCTTTCTCTTCTTCCTTTCTTATTCTCTCTCTCTATATAGGGCTTTATCTTTCTTTCTAATGAGATTGGCTTCTCACGAGCCCTACATAATCCTCATAACCCAATTACCCAGTTTTAAATGATAATACACTCTTTAAATGACCCGGTTACCCCAATTCGAGCCAAATGAACATAAAAATATTCTGGAACCCAAATAAGACCCAAGTACAATCATTTCAACTATCTTGACCCTTCTGGGATCAACCGCACACTTAGAATCATCATTCGAAATAATTTTTAACATCCCCAAATTTTGACCTCAATTGCCAAATTTAAAATTCTCCAATAAATAAATATTTAATCCTCCCAAAATATTTGAATTGTTAGTTCTAAAAATTATGGGGTATTGCACTAGTGACTCCAAAACACTAACCAGTCCATGACCCTTTGCTTAGTGGGGTTTTGACATTATAGGCCCTCTCCCCACTGCTACGGGCAATCTGAAGTATCTATTGGTCATCATAAACTACTTCACTAAATGGATAAAAGTTCAATCGCTGGCGAACATCAGGGATTCATAAATAATGAGGTTCATATGGAGAAATATTATTACACGCTTCAGCATATCAAGAACGGTCATTACTGACAACGAGACACAGTTCGAGAGTGGCCCCTTCCAGAATTTTTTCATCGCTCATGGAATCAGGCACTACTTCTGTTTTGTTGCATATCCCCATATCAACAGTCAAGATGAGGCTTCTAACAAGATCGTAATCGATAGACTGAAGAAATGTCTGACGTGGGAAAAAGAAGCTTGGGCGAACGAATTTCCCCACATCCTCTGGGTTTATCGATCTACCCCAAGGTGAGCAACATGGGAAACACCCTCCCCTCTCACATATGGGATGGAAGCTATAATCCTGCTAGAGGTCGGTCTCCCCACCATGAAATTTGCTTTGGTCGACAAAGGCCACAATGATGACTCATTACTCACTGAACTTGACTTAGCCGATGAACGAAGGGAGTTTGCACTAGTTAAACTGGCATCCTACCAATAACAACAAGCCAGAAAGTATAACCAAAAAGTCAATCCAAAGAAATTCCAAGTTGGAGACTATGTCCTAAGAAAAGTCCTTGGCATTGCTGTAAAAGCATCAGATGGTAAGCTTGAACCAAACTGGGAGGGACCATTACAAGTGGTATGGGACGACCTTCAAGGCTCCTATATCCAAGAAACCCAGGAGGGTAGGGAGATACCAAGAGCTTAGAATGCATCCAATCAAAAGAAATTATACTTCTAAGATTTCTAGGCACCATTAGTTTAGGCAAATTTTCATTCACAAATTAATGTTCTTTCTATTCCTGAATTTGATCAATAAAACGATTGGCCTTGGAATTATATATATATTTGTTGTCTCAAGTAAACTTTGTTATATGCACCTTTTCCAAGTTACGAGCTCCACTCTCTTAAGGAGGGCATAGTTAGCAGGGTGAGCATATAACACCCTCCTAAGGCCTTTGTTCATAACATGATTGGCCTCCAAGGTTGCTCCGACAACAAGTAAAGACCTACAGGGGATCCTTAGGCATACGACCATATGGTCGCCAAACATAGTTTCTCTTTAAAATTTTGCTCGGTGGATTGCCCATTAATCAGGTGTATCCTCGCCATCACCTTGCTTAGGACTAAGGCAGTGTGATGACACGACCTAAAAGGTAAAGTAAGGCGAAATGGTATGGCCAAGACATACTGGACAGGGAGAATACTCATTCGAAAAAAAAATCTAAATCACATTTAGGCAGTTGAAATACCCTAAGTAAACTAGAGAATATTTCGATTGCTCCCTCTATAGAACTCCAAATGGAGTCATTCAAAACTAATTGGAAATCTAGGACATACACATTTTTAGACATCTATGGTCAGCACTCTAATTCTAAGCGTAATTAAAATGGCATACGTTTAAAATAACGTAAAAAATTCTAGCAGATTACTATGATGAGATATTAGACACCCTATAGTAAAACGTCGATTACTCCCTCTATAGAACTCCAAATGACCTCATTAAAAGCTCAAAAATTCTGGCAGATTCATATCTTATGTTCATTAATTAAACCCTAAGACATTCAAGATTCATGTTCTTCAACCAAGAACCCATTAAAATTGCATCTTAATAATCACAAATATTCTAATTTCATTTTATCTTCACATAGGGATTCATTCTACACCTAATCCTACACCGAATCATTAGTTTTATTAATTTAAATCCTAATAACATAATTATAATCATGAAATTAAAAACCCTACACTACATGGGTATTATAACTTCTTCAAAAACATGGAAGATAAACACTAGCCTGGTATTTTCGGTCCGAATTAATTGATAGTTTGATATGGTTGATCTCCCCTTGCTCCGATTTCGATTCTGTCACATTCGGGGTAAACATTTGTGTAGGAAGCTTAGGTTTTCTTCTCTTCTTCTCCTCTCATGGCCTCTCCTCTCTCCAATTTGCGTTAACCCTAGCCTCTAACACAAAAAGATCAGATATAACCTTTTAATTTTTGGAGCTCCTTCTACCCTAAACTCCAAAATGACCAAAACTCCCTCAAACGGTATCGGGGTAGTCTAAAATCTCCTCAGGACCCAAACTATACACCCGTGTATACTATTTAGACTATTTTGACCCTTTCGAAATCAACAGTGACCTATAAATCATCGTTCGAGTCACTCTACAATAATTGCCTATCTTGACCCCTAATAGTCTAGACGCGACGTCGGTTGAGATCCATAACAGTCCCGTCGATATCACTCACTACAACATATAATAATTATTGTGCAAATTATTCTACCAATAATACATCCTTATTCTCCGAAAATATTTGTAACAACCCAGGTTTTTGAGCGGTTATTTTATATTATTTTACGTGATGCGCTAATTCTATAAAATAGGGAAAGTTGGAGTAAATATTATTTCCCATGTGATTTAGGGATAATATTTACTATGTTTTGTCTATTTATCGTAGGAGAAGGTAAATAACATTATATGTTGTTTTATTGTGTCGTTATATGCAAAGCAACGGTTGTGGCTCATATTTTACTTGGCATATAATTAATCAAATAAAATGAAATTGGAACACAAAAATAGTTCACGTTATTTCGAATGCCAAAATATGGGGTGCGGTTGTTTTTAGAGTAGTCGAGATTGTCGAAATAAGTGCCATGTTGTATTTTTAAGTTTCGGGCACTTTTGACGCGCTATGACTCAATTATGTGGTTACGAGTCATTTTAATGGTGTATTAGTAATTAAAAGAGGGCATTTATGTTTTAAGACAAAGGAGAGAGAGAGAGAAGATAGAGTTAGGAGAAAATGAAGAGAAAAGAGAGAAAATGGAAGATTGGAGCCAAAATCGTTGCCACCGGAAGAGGATCCGAGACTACAACCTCGAGGCAAGTTTCTTACTTGCTAGATATTGCTTTAATGTGATAAATTGTTGTATAGTTATATATTTGGAGATTTAAACCATTTTTGGGATTTGTACGTTTTTAGTGATTAAACACTTGACATTGTGATTTGATTTGAATTGATTTGAGAAAACTAGTTAGTTAGTAATGGTGTAAATTGTTGTTGTTGATGTTGGGAAAAATCAAGGGTTTGGAGTTTTTGGGTTTCAACAACCCGTAGCCCAAACTTGGAAATTCTGCATGGCCTAACCCATTCGCCCCTAGCGAATCGATTCGGTAAAAGGGGAAGATGTTGGGTATGAGTTGATCGAATCGATTCAGACCGAGCGAATCGATTCAGGGTTATACAGAATGCCAGGGTCTTCTTAACTGAATCGATTCGGCCTATCCGAATCAATTCACTTTCAAGACCGAATCGATTCGGCCAGGGCGAATGAATTCTGAATTCCTGCATTTTTGGGATGTTTTTCCAGCTTAGTTTTTAGCCCTTTTCTTATATGTTCAAAGTTTATGAACCTTCCTTCGAGAAGTAATGGGGAGTCCTAGAGGGTGGTTTTGGGTAGACTAGTGTCCTAGGATAATATGGGATATTTGGGCTTACCCCGAGGGCTAGTTTGCATAGGTTAGTGCCCGAATGATTTAGGAGTTAACCTAAAGATAAAATGGAGATAAAATAATAATGTTGAGATTTTTGGGAGATACTCCTTGAGCGAGACTCACTTTGATGGTTTATGAAAATGTATGAACTCTTGGAGACTAGTTTGAGGTTTATCGCACTTCGGGTCTTAGGTCATTAATAAAATATGACTTTAAGAAGAAATGCATAATCTAAAATGCGGTACTAAATGAATAAGTACAAATGATTTTGAGAATGTAAAAATGGATGTTTTTCAATTGAAAAGAAAATTGATTTTCATAAATGTTAATTTAATGTTACACACCCTCTCTAAATGACATCATAAGGGAAGTTCGCGCATGTGGTGAATCCCCTTGGCTAGTGAATGCAGGGTGGATATATCCCTAGGCCATATGAGCGTTTATTGTATGTTTTTACACTGGTTAGGTAATTTCGGGTGTGGTTATGACTATCCCGCAGGCATATGGCTGCTTCCTGACGTCTTGCGTTGTAGGTGCCCAGGTGTCGTAATTGATAGGCCCTGGAAGATGATGGTCATTTAGTGGTGCGCACAGTGGGGAAACCCGGACGGGCGGTCTTAGAACGCATTATATGATATATATATAACTATGTTTAATAATGTGGGACATTATTGGTATTAAAGCATTTTATGTTAATGAAATGGATTTAATTACATTTTCCGGATGGAAGAAGGAAAATGGATGATATGATATGAAAACGTTAAAGAATTTTTATGAAAATAAAATTTTCTTTAAAATATGTATTTTTCGGGATGAAAGAAAGGAAATAAAATTGGTAAAGAAATTTTTGAAATGAAATTGAATTGGTAAACATTTGATAAATTGTCTTACCATATATATATATATATATATATATATATATATATATATATATTCCTTTAGAAGAAATAGGAATTATGCTATCTTTAGAAGAAATAGGAATTATGCTTTTAGATGTTGAATGGATTTAATTATGTATCCTTGAGTAGTTGTAGATGAGACCTCTCATATATATATATATATATATTAATTACGTGCTGAGGGTCTAATGTATCTCGACGATCAACCTTGCCTAGTAATAGTGTATCGGGGGGGTCCTTGTTTGAATTTTACTTTGCGAGACACTCCACGCACGAATAAGGGCATAGTGTTGAGGCTGGGGAGAAGTTAGCCCTTAGTACTTAGGTTAACTACAGCATTTCATTGATATTGTGCTAGGTTGCTTTTAGATTGAGAGGTGAGGAATACTATTTGTAATTGCGAGAGAATTACGCACTTAACTGTCATGCATTTAGTCACATGGGAATCATATCAAACCGGGCCTTGACCCGTCTATATTTCTTTATTTCTGCATATACTTCTTGCCGTGTAGGTGCTCTACCGCATGGACACCCATATTTACATTTCCATTCGGGTTGTTATGGAGCTACGGCATATTGCGGATGTTGTAGGTTATTTGTTTTAGACGCCTCTATCTTTTGTATTCTAGTTATGTTCAGTTATTAATTCGAGCGTGTTTGGCCAACTTTTTCATTCATTTATTATCTTGTAATAATCGAAATGTAATAATCGGTGTAACTATTTGTATTGGTCTGTTCATCGACAGCTTATTCGGTGATTATTTAATATATTGTCATTCTTTATCTATCGATTTTGATATCCACCATTTTTGCAAATGGGATTGTCTAAGTGTTTTTCTTTTATTTACAAATTTTCTTTTTATTGACAATCTGTTTTCTAAAATGATTGGTGGTTATCTCGTACTATTATTTTAATCGACATTGATGCTGAGGATGGACCATCTATGATTCGTGTGATTATTAGAGTATTGGGTTGGCCACCTATTATTTTAGTAGGTGGGTTGTCACAATATTTAATTCTACCAAATTATGGCACACATGTAATTTTAAACTAGATCGAAAGAATTAAATTCCAAATACTCATAAATACAGGATATTACAAAGAGATGCTACTCTGTTGATGTTAATGACATAAAAATTGAATTTTCAAGACATATCACCTATGATAGCAATATGTAGAGGCCAAATTATAGTGTAAAAAAATCAGGTTATTGACAAACATGAATGTGACCACGTGTAATCGATTTCAAATTCCTAGTCCCGTTAAAATAAATTTTAATTAGTTAAAATTACAATCACATTAAATTAGACACGTTAATATTTTATTCATGTAACTTCTTGCATGTTCTTGTGTTTTTTTACCATAACTTTAATTCGTGTTACTTCAGTTCGAAATTTAATTTTTTTAAATCTAACTAATGAATTAAAATTTGAGATAAGATCAAGTTATTCACTGAAAAAAGGGATATACTTGGCATTGTTCCTTTCGGTCCGACATCGCACTTGCATTTTATACTACAAAATAGTTCGTGAATTTACGAGTAATTTAATATGACACAATAATTTTTTGGCACCATTGTTGGAGAACTAATTTTTGGAAAAGAACTCGTTACTCTTCGATTATATTCCTTTTACTACGAATAATTAGGTATTTAAAAAAGTAAAAAAAATTAAAAAATTAAAGTGAAAAGAAGCATTTTCGTTCTAATTCTTGCATTAGGATTAATTTTGAATTTTTAGTAGTGTATATGTTCTTGGATTTGTGATCAAACACACCGTTTATATAGTAAAGATATCGATGAATAATTAAATGAATAAGAACCAGCACCCAAGACACTTCAAGAGCTTTTCTCCCCTATTTATACAATCCAACCTTCATTTATAGTGTTCTCGCCATGACTGTGGCACACTATCAATTTACAACTGCAGACAATTCCACATTTGCCCATCTTTCACGAAATTGACAAAGAAGACCCATATATACATATAAAAGATTTTATTGAAATTTGTTCTGCATTTAAATTTCAATATTTCTCAGATAAGTCGGTTCGTCTATCTTTATTCCCCTTCTCACTAAAAGAGAAGGCAAGGTTATGGCTTAACTCTCGTGCTCTTACTTCTATTTCTACGTGGGAAACTCTAGTCTTTAAATTTTTAGGCAGTATCTTTCCAAGGGAAAAAACCAATGACATTCGAAGACAAATATCAAATTTCTCCCAAAAAGAAAAGTACAATTTTTAGTAGTGTTGTGAAAGATTCACTGACTTACTTTTAAAACTCCCTCACCACGGTTTCGAAACATGGCATCTTGTTCAATTCTTTTAGAAATAGATTAATACAATATTATACTCCACCAAAAAAAACAATCTCGCACTCTTGTACAAGGAGAATCTAGCACGTTTTTGTTACATTTTGGCATGGTTTTAAAGAGTGCCAAAATCTGGCACTGATTTAACCCGTGCCAAAATCATTCCAAAATTATAATTATTAACAAAAAACAAAATAATAAAAACTAAATGGGTTTCATTTGGATCCATCACTACTTTCTGTGACACCCCGCCTAATTAAATACCGGGCGATCACTCCTTTATTAAATTAATTCAAGGTGAACAGTTGGTTCATTCTCAGCATCACTGTCGAAAAATCTCTTTTCCAGTTTAAACACCCTAATTAATTAAGCTAAGTGTCAAACCCATTTTTATAACATTACTTTCCAAATTTTATTTTTTATTTTTTAAAAAATACATGATTTAATTAATTACAACAAATTTAATATATAATAAATCACACCACAATAATCCAGGAACACATAAACCAAATAATTTAACCATTCGACAATTGAATCCCAACAGTAAAAGTCTCAAAGTATCAATACTATATGAACTGAATCACAATGTCCAAATAACGTAAGTAAATAATGCAAAGGGTGACACATGCCCCAATAACTGAGAATAATAGAAGTGGAATCAAGTAAATGAAGTCGTCTAAGCAAGTGGCCTGCAACTCCCACCTAAGCTGCAGCATGTTCCTTCCAAGGGATCCTAAGCAAGACGCCCCTATGGCTGGGCACCTGTATTATATACATATATATATACAAAAGAGAAAGAGAAATAGAAATGGGTCAGAGCCCGATAGTGTATATGATTTAAAAATTCGTTTAGCAAGTATTTAAATTGGATACAGGCCAATGCAACAACATATTAGTGCTGCACTCTCTTGAGAAATTCTCACCTCTCTTCTAATGTGCACGCCTATCGTACTAACCTATCCAACGGATTATCTATTATATATCGCACTAATCTCCCCCAATGATTTAACTTATCTTACGTTATTCGCAAGATTTAAAACTGAACAATACAATTGTTTAAGAAGGAGGGTTTCAATTAGTAGCCAAAGTTCTCATTTTAACTTTATTAATTAATAAAGTTTTCCAGTGTCATATTATACTTTCTCAAAACAAGTATTTACAATTTGAGTCATCATCCATGTCCTACTTACCATATAAAAGTAGGCAGTTCCAAATTCCAGAATTTCATATATATATTAAATACTCGTATAATATATATATTAAATACTCGTATAATATATATATTATAACAGCACCCCAAATAAAAAACTATGGTGCGGGGATACCCTACTATCCAATCCCCGTATCACTCGTACAAAGGGGAATACAAATTCGGAATCACTCTCGAATTGTCTTAACACATACACAAACAATATTGAGGCGAAGCATAGATTCCAAGTCTCTAAGAGGATGGCACATACCCGCGTCTCTTAGGACCGTCTGAACTATCAATTCGATAGCCTATACCAAAGATATCTATCTCCTAGGGTACGAGTCAATACCCCCCATAAGGCACACGAGATAAGATCGTCCCAGCGCGGTAACCTCAGGGATAGCAAATAGCGTGGGTATGTTTTTCCCACATATATAGTATATGCATACACAATCAGATAACTATACTATTATCACCATATCAATATTAGGTATATCTCAAATCCCATAGTTACGACATTCATTCTCATATATCATTATTACTTATCACGTATAATTGCTCGTCCCTAACTTTAATTCGAAGGATTTTCCACTTACTACGCGACCCTCATGGACTCTATCCTTCCAAATGTACAATTCAGTAGGTATTCATTTATATTCTAACGTAACTCTCTTACGTGTCGCGGCCCTTTAATAAATACTTACATTGTCCCTTATCTAAAATATCCCAAAAATATAGATTTCCCCTTAAATTAAAGGTCCCTTATTCCCTAATGAATCCTACTGGTCATCATTATCTCCCAAATTATTTTAACAGTGATGTCTAAGTAGTTTTCTTCACTTCGAGTAAATTCAAAAGTTTTAAAAAGGGGAACTTTCTTCTGCCAGGAGGGATCAATCGATCGAGGTCTAGGGCTCGATCGATCGAACCTTCGATCGATCGAAGCTCTTGGCTCGATCAATCGATCAAACAGGTATTGCGATTTCTGCATTTATGCAGTTACGGGTTTCATCCTCTAACATCAATAATTTCCATATTTTTCATTCCCAATCATTCAAGAATTTGTACCACTAACATTATATCATCATATTATGTATTTCCTACGTAAAGCATGTAAATTTCCGTCACTAAACATGGATTAACAAGCACACAATTCATGTAAACCTCAAGAACCCTAGAAATCTCCTAATCATGATTGTAATCTGTTTTTCCCAAAATTTTCTTCTCTTAAAACATCATAATTTCGTGTTTTAATCCTCTACATGACAAAGGGTTTCCAGAATATCATATAAATCATTACTACATGTAATTTCCTATCTCAAATTGGGTTTTTCTTCCATACAACTCATCCTAATCATTCCTAAACTAATATGAAGGATGCATCAACTAAATAAGCAAGATAAACACTTGCCTGGGATTTTCGTTGTTCTGGTTTTGTGCCGAATTTGGTGTGGTTTCGCTCCCCGTCTCGCGATCAACGCGTTGGCGGTGGTGGCGGTGCAAACGGATGGGTTTTGAGCCTTGGATTGCCTTGAGAGCTCCCTCCTCACTTCTCCTATGGCCGTTCTAAGGTTTTGAATTATTTTAACCATAGAAGGTAACCTAGGCATCTGATATAACCCTTGAATTTTCGTGGGTTTAATTACCCAAAAATGTAAAATGTCCAAAATGCCCTCCCGGGGTACTAATTAAACCTAAAAAACGCCCCGAGACCCAAACTAAACCCCCGGGTAAACTTTTCTGACTATTTCGACCCTTCCGGAAGCGTTGGCGCACTCAAAACGACCATACGAACAACTTATAAAATATTCACTTTTATTTACCAATATTTAGTCCCGACGCGACACGGGCGCGTCCCGACTCAAATTTCCATAATTGCCATTTTATTCACATTTGACAATTTTATAAAAATAAATCTCATATATTTCTATACTCATTCAGTAATATTCAACTAATAACAAGTTTCCAATAATTACTAACTCTCGTCGCGCTAGTAAATATTTAAATCAACATTCCGGATTAAAATTATATTAATTTACCTCAATTAAATTTAATAAATCCCAAAATTTAAAAGCCATAAAAATACGCGGTATTACACTTTCATTCCCGCTCACTTGTTTTATTATTCTCTACGAAATCATTCCCTCTACACAAACCATTCAATTTTTTGACTAAAATCTCAATGCTTCATCGACACTTTCTCTCTTATCCCTAAACCCATTTGATATGCCAAGAGTGACTGATCTCCATTTCGATTAGTCTCATCTCCATTTCCTTTTTATTTCTTACATCTATTATTTTTTTGCTTTTGTTCAAGTTATTTTTTTATTTTTTACCTTATTTTATTGTAACTTGTAGCTTTGTCCGTGGTCAAGCCCTAGTGAAATTACACAGAATGAGGATATAATATGAATCTCTTTGATGGACTGTGAGGATATAATACTAATGAGTGCCTTCAAAATCCTATATCTCATGATGTTTCTACACCATCAGCTTTAAAGGAGATAATTTCTACCCTCAAAGATTTAAGTTCAGACGCATATATTTTTTTCTTATACAGTAACCCATTTGATCTGTTATTGATCATCTTTTTTCTTCGATTTCATTTTCAAGGCTAAATAGGTTGTCACTTGTGCAATATTATTTTTCAAAGGCTTAGTGTTCATTTTTCTATGTTTCTATGATATCATAATAGGAATTATAAGCTGAAGTTTTCGTAGGAAGCACTAAAGGATGTACTAGAAGAATGGGAATTCTTAAGACAGTGCTACAAAACAAGATGATAACTTTTGTTGAAATTTGGGGTATTTCCTTTTCCCCTATTTTAGTACTGATTTATATTTCCTCATTGTTTTAAAAAACATGAGTTACACCTCAAATACCTATTTGACTTTTTTTACAATTCTTGATTTAAAATTATAGGTTATTTTTATTTACAGGTTATGATGTTGGGTAGGTTTGATATAAATGTTTTTGTAATTTTTTTTTATGTTAATGTCAATGGTTGTGTATATAACCAATTATAAAAAGAATTTATGATTGTCTTTCTATGGTGTATGATAAAATGGATGTTTGAATCTTTTGTTCAAATCTCATAATTCTTTGGAACACTCTTAGAATTAATTCTGAGAAATTAAAAATGGACTCGGTTTTTATTAGTTTTCTTTTTGTAGCTATTTCTATAAATATGTGAATGATTGTATGTATGTATTTATATATACACATACTGACATATTTGAGCGTATATATACACATATATCTAGGCTGTTGTTGTTTGTTGTATTTTCTTATACACCTCTAATTATATAAATGTTAGGATTTAGGAACTTATAATTATTTTCTAGTTTGTTTATATAGTTCCTAATATTCTTGTAGTTATTGACATTATTCTATTGTTGTTTATAGGATTTAAGAACTTATAATTATTCACATTAGGTTATTATTGTTTATAGGATTTTCTTATATGCTTCTAATTACATAGCTGCCAGCATCAACTGCATCATCTATTAAGGTGTTTTTATATTACGACTATTTTGTTTCTATAACAGTGTTCGAACCTCTTTAATATTGGATATAATATGTGATTGAAAGAAGTATATTTCATCCATTACGTGAGGGCTGTGAGAGATATGCTAGGAAATGATGAACTTTTGATTTTTATAGACCCGCCACTATTTCATAAAATTATACAGTGCGAAAGCACTCGGTGGGAAATTGTTTAGTCCATGGGATCAATATATTTTCCATTAATGCTAAATTAACTTCTTTCCTCTTCATCTTCCCGCAGGTCGTCAACTTTCTATGCTCTGGTTCAGGATGTTCATATTCATTTCTTAATTTTTAGCATTGTATTATAGAGTTTAAACCCTTCAATTGTGTGTACATGTATATAGGTATGTGCAACTGTCTATGAATAATCATATTAATATATATGTATATATACCTATTCAAGACATACCATCGGGGTTTGTTTTGTTTTATGTTTTTTTCTTAAAGTTCTTCATTATTCGCTTCAACCATTCGTTGGAATGCCACCGAGAAGATAACTTATGTCCCTACATGTGTGTATTTTAGAAGATGTCATGTTATTAAATCCTTAGAATATACGGTAGAAATATTAGAAGTTCGAGATAAACTATTAAAGCTAACTACATGTATGAGTCAAACAATTCCCCTAAGTGTTTAACTCCATTCCATTCTAATATTACCATAGATGTTCATTGGTATACTTTCCAACATGGATATTTTTTTCAAATGGCGAATTCATTATTTTTTACTTAGTAGAAATTGAGTGGACTCTCTAAGGCTTTTTTTGGAGACTAATTTTTCTTCAATAATGAATTTGCTGGTTGAAAAGATAGAAACATTTTCTATATCTATTTTGATATTTCAGTTGTAATGTTTTTTCTTAAAATTTCATGGAATGTCTTTCATCCATTGTTAAATTTTCTTCGACATATTCATATTCATTGAATTAGACAGCGAATCACGCTGTGATTCTAAAATATAAACAATATGTATTTGTATCCATTGAATTAAATTATTCCTCAAATAAAATTATTTTTGAGGTATTTCTATTTCTTCTAATATTGTATTGACATTAAATGGATGCCACACACTCTACAGTGAATGCGACTTGAAGATCAAAAAAATTGTCGAGTGTCATTGTGGTTCAATATTATGGTGCTTCATCAAAACAGGTTGTGTTAGTTTGTAATCTTTAAAGTAAGTGTTTACAAAGTCATCGATACTATAAGGGGAGAGTCCAAGTAAGGGGATGTTTTGAAAAAAATTCATGACCTATGCTTGATTCCCAATCGAGTCCAGTAACATAAAAAATCCTAGTCTAAGGAAATATGACATGATGTCCTTTAATACGCCTAGAAATGTCGATGCTCGAATGATGAAAGGCTTCGGTCTACTGACACGCTGCCTCACATCGATCGATTAATGTCTAGATGGTACATAAATCCGTCTAAATGACTTGCAACGTTATGATTAACATTAGTGCGACTATTCATAGTAGCACATCATGGTCCGTCATGCCCTAAACTCTCTGAAAAAGACTGAATTTCAATGCTAAAGGACAATGCACGTCGATCGATCGATGCTAAATGACATTTTCCCCAAAGACACACATTGATCCCTAATGCCAAGGCACCAACCCGATGTTGCCCCCATCATTATATTACAGTCGTCTTTCTCTATCAACCAAGCAACCAACATTATTTATAATTTTAAAAAATAAAGAAATAAATGTAAAAAGAAATATTCAGGAGTTAAGTGAAGACGGTTTAATCCATTTTCACTGTTAAGTTTGTGGTCATGTTATTGATTTCCTCGATAGTTTATAATGTTGTGTTTGGTATGGATAGGATCATTTAGTTAAATTTGGTATGTATATTTATAATCACCTAATAAGTACGTTGAGTAACTTCGACATGTTCATAATTACGTTGAGGACATACCTAAGCATAATACGTTCAACACGCATGGTCATGCTGATATTAAGTTCAACCATTTATTTGAATTTAGATTATAATTACGGTGAATGTAATTGTGGCTAGTTATTTTTTATGAGTTATCATTTTAAGAACCAATTAACAATTCTATATGTTCTTAAATTAAACTCAATATGGATTGTTAGTGACTGTGACAAAAAGAATAAAAGTTTGTGGATTCACAACTAACTTGTGCACAATGTTAGTCATTGTGAACTCGGGATGCCTCCAAAAAGCTCTAGGACTGTGACACCCCGCCTAATTAAGTACCGGATGATCAGTCCTTTATTAAATTAAAAAATTATTTCCAAATTGGTTTATTCCTAGCATCACTATCTAAATCCAAATTAATTTCTAATCACATATTAGTTAATTAAAGCTGTGAAGTTTTTTATCTTGCATTAAATAGATTGATAACAATATACGGAAAGCTAAAATAAAAATTCACACCATACAAGAGTTCGAAACACCTCAAGTAAATAAAAAAATAAAGTCTGATCGAAAAAGCCCTCGACTAAATCCGAACCAAATAATAATCCAATAGTAATAAGTAAATCTGAATCAAAGTTTGAACTGAAATATTGAAATACTACTAAGAGATCCTACACTATGACTGAAAGATAGATGTGTCTAATCAAAACTCTGCAAGCATCCACCTGTACCGCAGCTACGTATCCCTGAAGCAGAATATTAAGTTCGACGTCCCGGTCCCTGGAAACCTAAAAGGCTTTGAAAATATTTATAGCAAGAGTTAGTACTTAAAACATTTTGAAAATCTTTAGCAAAAATTTATCACTATTAAAAATCGGTTAATGATTACACATGTTAGGTTCATGTAAACTCTCTTGAGGTTCATCACCTCTCAATTATTGTGCATGCCTGACGTCCTCTTCCTAGCCCATCGAGCTGTACTACCCAAGCTAACTATACATAAGTATCTATCTAGAATAACGACATTTATAAGTCCCCGTACCTCCCACACAATATTCTAATCAAATTAAAATTTCTCGTCTGTTAGGAGTTGAAATTAACATTTAACCTATCTCCTCGTTTAATCAGTTAATTAAGTTTCACTACTAAATTCATTCATTTTATATACACTATCTAACTCCCTACTATCACACGTAAGTAGAATATTCTAACAAGTATATATATTTTTATCTCTCAAATATATATATCATTATGTCGTCTCTCAAAAGGACCACCGTGAAGTATAAGCATACTCTGCTACCAGTACAAGTACCTCTCGTGTTAAATGGGGACTATTAGCTCGGCATGTCTCCTCAAACCCAAAAACCAAATATCAAACAATGGAGGCGAACATAATTCTAAGGCTTTGGGCTATGCACATACCCAACGTACCCAAATGACACACCAGTCCCACTAATACACGCCACATAGTGAGCCGCCCGAAATTCTATGTTCTGGGTCACAAATCCCGACCTCACTGGGATCATCAAGGTGGGGTCGCCTACTATACAAAAACCTCCATGATAGCAAGCAACGTAGGTATGGTAACTAATAACATCAGTCATATAGGTACCCACACAACCTATATATATATATATATATATATACACACACACACACATATTTAGTAGATATTCAAAAAACCTAATTATCATCATTCGTACGTAGAATATACCACTCGAATACTCATCGTCCTTTCAAATTGCGATTATTCCCATTATCGCATTTAACTGAGTATTGTTATTTACTCCAAGGTCCCTAGCTACCCCATATTTTATTTTAGTACCTAAGTCTTGCTATCCTTACTAGTTTATACAATAAGCTCTCTTACGCTTTCCTTTAATTTTATTCCCATCTTATCAAGTTAAAGTACGTTACAATTAAGCCCATTTAATCGCCATCTTAATTCTCTCGATAAGACAAAACCCCATAACCCTATCATGTCCTACTACAATATAACAAATCTCTCATTATATTCTAACAAATCCCCAAAAGTTTTCTCATCAACACTTTACGAGTTATAGGCTAAAAAGGGAATTTTCATGATTTTCTGGAATCCGAACCTGTTCGTCTCTAAACCGAATCGGTTCAACGTTCTGCAAGTTCGTCTTCTTTCATAAGAACTTGAGTTTTTCGCCATTAACACCCACATACCTTACATGTTTCTCCAACAAAATTGAAACGAATTGTCCCAAACCTTTTCTACATATGTCAGGACAGTTTCTAACGTAATTTTAACATCAAAACATTACAATTCACACTCAAGAATGGATTGAATCATCTATTCCTCAAAGACCCTAGATTTCTTTGTTATTTCTTTATAAGCAACATGAAGCCCAGATTTAATCCATGGATATTATTATATATCATCTAATTTCTTATCCTCTATTGGTGTTAACTCAAACTACATGCAATTCCTACCCATAACATTCATAAAAATCATTATTTTCTTCCAAGAACAACAAATTGATCAATATAATTGAAACACTAGTCACATGGGAATTATAACTTCATATTGACTTGCAATAAACACTTACCTTAGATCATGAATGCACTTGAATCGATCAAGAATTCCTCCTTAGGCTCCAATAATGGTCCCTACTTCAACTCTAGTGGACACTCTTTGTTCTTTGAGTTTCAAACCCTTGCCCTTTTTATCTAATATCTGATATAAGGCTACAAAATTCATATCTCTCTTTACCCTATTTTACCAAATGATTAAGCTACCCTCATATAGTCCCGGTTTAGTCTAAAAATGCCACGGGATCTAAACAATACACTTGGTATGATATTCCGACTATTTTGACACATTCGAAATCATCCATGACCTCGCAATCATCATTTGAGACACTCTACATAAATATCCCATCTCGACCTCAATTAGTCTACATGGGACTCCCTGTTGACATAAATTCAAATATACAAATATCACTCACTATGACATAAAATACTAATCATCAATTATTTACTATTCACTTAGTAAATTTAATTCATAATAAACACATTATCATTTAATTCAATTAAATTACCGTAACACCCCATATTTTTTATGATTTAAATAATTATGGGGTTAATTATTACTGTTGTATTAATTGAATTAAAATGTGAGAAATCAATTGTAATTAATCCGAATTAAAATAAACATTAACTAGTGTGCCAAGGGTTAATACCTATTGATGAAAATTATTGAAGATTACGGTGTGGTTATGTAATATGGGATTATGTAATATTATAAATTCTCGAGAGTGTGAAATATGATAGTTTGGTAAATTATGTCAAGACGCACGTTTGAGTCATGTCAAGACTAATTAAATGGATTAAAAAAGTAAATTAGTTTTAACTAATTCATATGTCCATTTCGAGTGTACTATTGAGTTCGAAAGAGTCGATACAGTCATAATAGTGTACTCGAGGGTTTAGTTTGGGTCTTGGGGTAATTTTAGGCCTAACCGGCTTTGGTAAATGGCATTTTGGGGATTTAAATAATGACGAAAATTAGAGATGGTTAATACCAGTTACATAAAGGAAAAGTTAGGGAATTGTGCACAAACTTCAAGGGAGATCAATAGAAGGTGAGAGAGAACAATCCCCAAGAGATTAAGGCTAAAAACCCATCATCTTCCACCACCGTGACCACCTTTGCGTAGATCAGGAGACGACGAAGAAGCCTATACCAATTTCATCAGCGGTTCAGACTATAATAATCGAGGCTAGTGTTTATTACTTTCTTTCTTTAGCAATAATTTTGTTTATGTTATAGTAGGTAATTACCCCATTGTTATGAAATTGATTTTGGTGAAAATTGGGGGAATTAAATCATTAATTAGGACTTATTTGATAAGAGTTTTGTGTAACAATCCAGGTTTTCGAGCGACTATTTTATACTATTTTGCCTGATGGGCCAATTTTATAAAATAGGAGATGTTGGAGTAAATATTATTTCCCGTGAGACTTAGGGATAATATTTACTATGTTTTGACTATTTACCGTTATGAGAAGGTAAATAGCGTTATATTGTGTATTTTGCGTCGTTATATGTAAAACGACGGTTATGACCTATATATGAAATTGGGTATAATTAATGAATTAAAAATGAAAATTGGAACGTAAAAATAGTTCAAACTTTCCCGAATGCAAAAATAGCGGGTGCGATTGTTTTTAGAATAGCCGAGATAGCCGAAATAAGTGCCCAGTTGTAATTTTTGAGTTTCGGGCATTTTTAAGGGGTTATGACTCAAATTAGTGGTCACGAGTCATTTTAGTGGTGTATTAGCAATTAGGAGTGGGGGTTTATATTTTGAGACCCGTATAAATCCCCCACCCCTTTTTCTTTTCTTCATTTTTGGTGAGAGTAGCCAAAGGAGAGAGAGAGGGAGAAGAGAGAGTTGGGAGAAGTAGAGAGAAAGAGAGAAATGGATGATTTTTGGTCGGATTCCGTCGTTACCGGAGATGATCAGAGACTACGAACCTCGAGGAAAGTTTCTTACTTTCTAGATATTTATTTAATGTGATAAATTACATGTATAGTTAGGTTTTGGGGATTTAACCCATAAATGGGTATTTGTTGATTTTGTTGATTAAACCCTTAAATCTTAGTTTTAATTTGATTTGAGGATAAATTATTAGTTGTAAATGGTGTAGGAATGATTTGGTAGAATTAGATGTTGTTGATGTTGGGCAAAAGCAAAGATTTGAGGTTTTGGGATTTTAGGGTTCATATAACCCGTCGCCCAAACTGGGCAAAATTTCAAGACCGAATCGATTCGGCCCTAGGGGCGAATCGATTCGGATAAGGAGAGGGTTACAGGTCTTGCAGACCGAATCGATTTGGGTTAAAACCGAATCAATTAGGCAATTGCAGAAAGTCAGTTTTTGCTCACTGAATCGATTCGGCTGTTTAGCTAATCGATTCGCAAGGGCGAATCGATTCGGCCCAAGGGGCGAATCGATTCGATTCCCCTATTTTTGTGAGATTTTCTTAGTTTGATTTTTAGCCCTTTTTATTTTAGGACCAAGGTTTAGGACCCTTCCTTTGGGAAGTAATGGGGAGTCTTAGAGGGTTGTTTTGGGTAGACTAATGTCCTAGATTAAGAGCGGATATTTGGGTTTACCCGAGGACTAGTTCATATAGGTTAATGTCCGAATGATATAGGAGGTTAACCTAAAGATAAATTGGAAGTTTAAAATGTAAATGTTGAGCTTTTGGGAGACACTCCATTATGGAGACTCACTTTAAGGGTTTATGAAATTATATGAACTATTCGATGCTATTTTGAGGTTTATGGCACTTCGAGTTTTAGGTCATTAATAAAATATGACATTAAGAATGAGAAATGCATTAAGATAAAATATGGTACTAATAAATAAGTACTAATGATTTTGAGAATGTAAAATTGGATGTTTTCAAAAAGGAAAAGTAATGGGTTTCATAAATGTAAATGGATGGATACACACCTCTCTAAATCGCTATCATAAGGGAAGTCGCGCGCGTTGTGGTGAAGCCCCCTGGCTAATGAATGCAGGGTGGATACAGTCCCTCGGCCAAGTGAGCGTTTGTGATTGTATATTTTTCTGCGCTGGTTAGGAGATTCCGGGTGTGGTCTTGACTATCCCGCAGGCACATGGCCGCTTCCCGACGTTTCGATAGGATCCCAGGTTGTCTTGGAGGCCCTAGAAGATGATAGCCATTTAGGGGCGCGCACAGTGGGGAAACCCGGACGGGCGGTCTTAGAATCGTTATATATATATATGAATATAACTATTCTAAATCAAGTTGGACTTGATGTATGATGAGTGCCATAAAGAGCACGATGAAAATGCCATAAAGAGCATATGATGATGATTATATTCCTGATAAGGAAGATATTTTTACAAAGTTAACTATTGAGATAAAATGCCACAAGAGCATAGAAACTATGATTTTATTTTCCTATTAAGGAATGGAATTTCGAAATGAAATAGTTATGATGAAATTAAATTGGTAAACATTTGATAAAGTGTTGTACCATTCATATGTGTATTCCTAAAGAAAGAATTAGGAATTGTTCCATTAGATGATGGATGGGTTTTATTTTATATTTTCTTTGTGTAGCTGTAGATGTGACCTCCCACACATATGCACACACACATATATATTTATTGATTATTTCGTGCTTAGGGTCTAATGGACCTCGACGATCAACCTTGCCTAAGTAGTAGTGTATCGGGGGGGTTCCTTGTTTGGATTTCGCTTTGCGAGACACCCCACGCACGAATAGGGCATAGTGTTGAGAGTGGGGAGAAGTTAGCCCTTAGTACTTAGGGTTAACTAGAACATCTCACGATATTGCGCTAGGTTCCTGCTAGATTGAGAGGTGAGAAATATTATTATTATCTGCGAGAGAATTACGCACTTAACTGTCATGCATTTTTAGTCACATGGTAATCATATCAAACCGGGTCCTGACCCGTATCTCTATTTCTCTGTTCCTGCATATCCTTTGCCGTTACAGGTGCTCTTCCGCATGGACACCCGTATTTACATATTCCCTTCCAGTTGTCATGGAGCTACAACATATTGCGGATGTTGTAGGATACTTGTAGTAGACGCTCCTCTCTATTTTACTCTAGTTATGTTCAATATATTTTATTCGGGCGTGTTTGCCCAAGGTATTGTACTCATTCATTATATAGTAAATACTGAATTGTAATACTTAATGTATTATTTGTATTGGACTGTGCACCGACAGCTTATTCGGTGATTATTTATTGTATTGTCATACTTCATTCATTGATTTTTGATACCCACCATTTTTACAAATGGGATTGTCTAAGTGTTTTTCTTTTACTTTCAATTTGTTTGTATATGACAATCCATTTTTCTAAAATGATTGGTGGTTATCTCATACTATTATGTTAATCGACAGTGATGCTAAGAATGGACCATCTATGATTCCTGTGATTATTGGAGTATTGGGCTGGCCACCTATTATTTTAGTAGGTGGGTTGTCACAGATGGTATCAGAGCATTAGGTTCGAGAGTCCTTAGGAATCTGTGCGGATGTTTTACGTCTTCTGCGTTTCTCTCTGTTTGATGTAGAGCCTTAGGAATAAGGTCGTTGACTTCTCTTGTGAGATTTCGTTCTCCTGCTATGGTATGAGAACCCCGAAGATCTTCTGCGCGTTCGTGTGAGACTTGTAAGTCGTTAGATGAACGGCGTTGAGGAAGGCCGTTGTGAAGGCGTCATAGGATGGGATTTCTATAAGATGTAGGCTGTGGTCGGGAATAAGGACCGCTTTGGAGGTCTCTCCCTTTGTAGCATTATTTATAATGCTGCCGTGACTACTAAGTACGGTGAAAATAGTTTTCCCAAGTACCGTTGTCGGTAGAGAGTGGTACTATGCTTGAGACTCCAAGCAATGTCAATTCGGAGTTGAGAGGTTATTTATTAGGACCACATGTTGATGTTCAGTTGGATAGAGGAAGTGTAACCTCGTTCGGTGAGAGCGTGAGGCCCGAGAGTTTGGCCTAGAGTTGGGTATAGGAGTGCCCAGGTGTGAGGATTTGAGGAAAACCTTTCACCCTTAGGAGTAAGGTTGAAGTGGCGGAAATGACAGTCGCCTCTTTATGCTGGGGCAGAATGTTTTGCCCATTGAGAGAGCCTTTCAGTGGAAATGCTAGGCTCGTAAGTAAGTATTGGAAACACATTTTGGAGAAGTAGTGTTCATGAGACCCAAATGGTTGACATCCACCCGGGGAAGACTCATGGAGCTAAGGTCGGGGAGGCTGGCAGAATGTTCTCCTTGCTGAAGAAGTCAAGGGAACTATGCGTTCTGATCTTGTCGATTGAAGATAACCGGCAAGGATGGGACTCCTAGTTGGGACATTTATGGAAGTAGTCTGGTTCAGATAAGACTAGAATGACGTGTCTTGGAACCATTGGTAGTAGCCAAGGAGGTTGGCTAGTATGTTGGTGGAATTTCCAACTAGGGTGCGAGTGGTGCATTCCTTAGGTAAGATGGAGTAGTATGGTGTTAGCCCTAGATTTGGGTGCGTATATCGAGATTGTGATGGTATCGGTACGTATTTTTATATATAGTAAGTATACCTATGTGACTTCCATGATAGGGAAGTTCTGTATTTCCCTTTTTCACTCGTTATGGGGTGAGTGGTGATATGTGTGGTACGTGCTACTTGTATTATATATTATACGGGTAGAGATAGTCTTAGATTGGTCGGTGTGGTAGCAAGCGAATGAATTGCGAGGCTATCCTAGTTCTAGTTCTAGAAGGAGGACTAGTGGTTCTATAATATCTCTCCTGGATGCAGGTTGATACTTTATAGAGGTGGTTTATGATAGGTAGATAGTTTCCTTTATTTTTGTTTTTATTTTGTTTGCTTGCTTGTTTGCTTTGCTTGTGTATGATGTACCTTATCTCCATGACCGGCGAGTTAAGGGGATTGTGTGGAGGGGTTCCTTGTTTGGATTTATCTTCGGCGAGACGCTCCACGCATGAACCTTAACGACGTTGGGAGTGGAGAGATATGCATTTTCTTTTCTGTTCTTTTCTTTTTTCTTTTCTTTTCTGTTGATTAAGTGCTGGGTTGGAAGGTTTAGCCAAGAATCACGTATATGAGTGATTAAGGGCTAAGTTCATGTGCGATATTTGAGCGCTATGATAGTTTTCCTCTGAATCGATGTGGGGAAGACTATGATGATGAAAGTCCGATAGGGACTTATGGTTGTGCCTTAATGAGAAGGCCATTTGTGTAGAGGTATATGTGTCTCTTGGGGTAGAGTATTGGTGGCATCTTACTGAAAGTAAATGCCTTAGTCGATTGTTATGGTAGGACGTAGACGTATATATGTAGTAGTAGAATTTCGAGTTAGGATTCCGTCGATCCCGATCATGTGTCTTCGACCGTTACTTCTCGACGACTGAAAATGCGAGGTAGTAGTGTAACGGGAGGGTTCCTTGTTTGGATTTCGCTTCGGCGAGACGTCCCACACATGAAACCGAGCTAATGTCGGAAGTCGGGAAAGGTCTTGGACACTAGGGATAATTAGTATTATACTTATACGACTAGATTTGGATAGATAGATTGACTTTAGAATTCTTAGGACGCTAGGCCTTTAGGGCATGTGACGTTATTTTAGGAAGGTGGTAGGGAGTTGACCACCATAGGGTATGGGTTAACTCTAAGTAGGATTTGATCCCTAGACGAGAAGTAAAGGATCTCGAGCTATTCAAAATGTTAGGCCGTGAGTGGTGGGGCCTCTCGTATATAGAGTGTTACGTTGGTAACCTACCTTTGGAGGAGTTGAAGTATAAGCTGACTTTTATCCTGCACTCGTGTTGTTATGATCGAGAGTGGATTTAACGAACGAGTCTTTGCCAGGAACGGGATGTACTAATATGGGAACATGGACCTATTGTTCGTGTGTCTCACATTTTTGAGAAGTGTCATCCCACGCTTGATTTAAAGTTCATGGCGGTAGTATTTGCCTTAAAGACTTAAAGGCATTTCTCCTGGGCAGGAATTTGGAGTTTTTTCACGAATAACAAGTTTATGATCGTGGAGGACTATCGATAGGATATTCCCTTTCGCTAAGGCAATGCGAACGGTGGTAGTATAGGCGCCGAGTACAAACCGTCGTAGAGTTTATTCGTGGCATGGAATGCCAAGTGGAGTGAGCTTCACCGAGGGGACGCTATTGTAAGAGCGTTCAGGTCCATGATTGACCCTTTCACCTACTGGTATGTAGAGAGTAGTGTGGAACGAGGACGGGTATATCCGTGGACATTTTTATCGAATTGTCGATAATGCAGCGGTCATGATTCTAGTTGAGGAAACTGTGGATCATTTGATCAATCGCTGCTTACTCAATCGAAATGGGCGGACTGAGTACGGAAGGTGTACGCCCAACTCTTCTTAGTAGGAGTTTTAGATCTGTATGCGGTTCCTATCAAACGGTAGTGAACCGAGATGAGACATTCGTGTCAAGGTACAGGTAAAGTCTCCAGGAAGAAATGGGAACCATAGGGATATGGGGTATATCCTACCACCCGTAAGTGGAAGGGTGGATCTGATTTAAAGGAGAGATCGGAGTAGTAGTTTTTATGGGTCGAATTTTCGTACCATAGTTCGGATCGTTTTCGATAAACATGATGCCGTGTGTAGCCGAGTATAGTTGGCAGTGTGCCTTATCTACTCGATGGTATGGAAACCGCGAATAGTATATTCCTTGGATTGGGTGTGGTCCGGGAACATTTCTTTAAAGATTGGGCTCATTGAGCAAGTAGACTTTTAAGGACTACGCCCACGCGATTAGGGTTTATAGTATTGGGGTTTGATAGTATGATAGAACGGTTTTGGTATAGTATACCCTTTATATGGTTATGGGTTATGCCTGAATTTTGAGGGCAAAATTCCCCTTTAAGGGGGGGAGCATGTAACAACCCAGGTTTTCGAGCGACTATTTTATACTATTTTGCCTGATGGGCCAATTTTATAAAATAGGAGATGTTGGAGTAAATATTATGTCCCGTGAGACTTAGGGATAATATTTACTATGTTTTGACTATTTACCGTTATGAGAAGGTAAATATCGTTATATTGTGTATTTTGCGTCGTTATATGTAAAACGACGGTTATGACCTATATATGAAATTGGGTATAATTAATGAATTAAAAATGAAAATTGGAATGTAAAAATAGTTCACACTTTCGCGAATGCTAAAATAGGGGGTGCGATTGTTTTTAGAATAGCCGAGATAGCCGAAATAAGTGCCCAGTTGTAATTTTTGAGTTTCGGGCATTTTTAAGGGGTTATGACTCAAATTAGTGGTCACGAGTCATTTTAGTGGTGTAATAGGAATTACGAGTGGGGGTTTATATTTTGAGACCCGTATAAATCCCCCACCCCTTTTTCTTTTCTTCATTTTTGGTGAGAGTAGCCAAAGGAGAGAGAGAGAGAAGAGAGAGTTGGGACAAGTAGAGAGAAAGAGAGAAATGGAAGATTTTGGGCCGGATTCCGTCGTTACCGGAGATGATCAGAGACTACGAACCTCGAGGCAAGTTTCTTACTTGCTAGATATTTATTTAATTTGATAAATTTCATGTATAGTTAGGTTTTGGGGATTTAACCCATAAATGGGTATTTGTTGATTTTGATGATTAAACCCTTAAATCTTAGTTTTAATTTGATTTGAGGATAAATTATTAGTTGTAAATGGTGTAGGAATGATTTGGTTGAATTATATGTTGTTGATGTTGGGCAAAAGCAAAGATTTGAGGTTTTGGGATTTTAGGGTTCATATAACCCGTCGCCCAAACTGGGCAAAATTTCAGGACCGAATCGATTCGGCCCTAGGGGCGAATCGATTCGGATAAGGAGAGGGTTACAGGTCTTGCAGACCGAATCGATTTGGGTTAAAACCGAATCGATTCGGCAATTGCAGAAAGTCAGTTTTTGCTCACCGAATCGATTCGGCTGTTTAGCGAATCGATTTGCAAGGGCGAATCGATTCGGCCCAAGGGGCGAATCGATTCGATTCCCCTGTTTTTGTGAGATTTTCTTAGTTGGATTTTTAGCCCTTTTTCTTTTAGGACCAAGGTTTAGGATCCTTCCTTTGGGAAGTAATGGGGAGTCTTAGAGGGTTGTTTTGGGTAGACTAATGTCCTAGACTAAGAGCGGATATTTGGGTTTACCCGAGGACTAGTTCATATAGGTTAATGTCCGAATGATATAGGAGGTTAACCTAAAGATAAATTGGAAGTTAAAAATGTAAATGTTGAGCTTTTGGGAGAGACTCCATTATGGAGACTCACTTTAAGGGTTTATGAAATTACATGAACTATTCGATGCTATTTTGAGGTTTATGGCACTTCGAGTTTTAGGTCATTAATAAAATATGACATTAAGAATGAGAAATGCATAAAGATAAAATATGGTACTAATAAACAAGTACTAATGATTTTGAGAATGTAAAATTGGATGTTTTCAAAAAGGAAAAGTAATGGGTTTCATAAATGTAAATGGATGGATACACACCTCTCTAAATCGCTATCATAAGGGAAGTCGCGCGCGTTGTGGTGAAGCCCCCTGGCTAATGAATGCAGGGTGGATACAGTCCCTCGGCCATGTGAGCGCTTGTGATTGTATATTTTTCTGCGCTGGTTAGGAGATTCCGGGTATGGTCTTGACTATCCCGCAGGCACATGGCCTCTTCCCAACGTTTCGATAGGATCCCAGGTTGTCTTGGAGGCCCTGGAAGATGATAGCCATTTAGGGGCGCGCACAGTGGGGAAACCCGGACGGGCGGTCTAAGAATCGTTATATATATATATGAATATAACTATTCTAAATCAAGTTCGACTTGATGTATGATGAGTGACATAAAGAGCACGATGAAAATGCCATAAAGAGCATATGATGATGATTATATTCCTGATAAGGAAGATATTTTTACAAAGTGAACTATTGAGATAAAATGCCACAAGAGCATAGAAACTATGATTTTATTTTCCTATTAAGGAATGGAATTTCGAAATGAAATAGTTATGATGAAATTAAATTGGTAAACATTTGATAAAGTGTTGTACCATTCATATGTGTATTCCTAAAGAAAGAATTAGGAATTGTGCCATTAGATGATGGATGGGTTTTATTTTATATTTTCTTTGTGTAGCTGTAGATGTGACCTCCCACACATATGCACACACACATATATATTTATTGATTATTTCGTGCTTAGGGTCTAATGGACCTCGACGATCAACCTTGCCTAAGTAGTTGTGTATCGGGGGGGTTCCTTGTTTGGATTTCGCTTTGCGAGACACCCCACGCACGAATAGGGCATAGTGTTGAGAGTGGGGAGAAGTTAGCCCTTAGTACTTAGGGTTAACTAGAACATCTCACGATATTGCGCTAGGTTCCTGCTAGATTGAGAGGTGAGAAATATTATTATTATCTGCGAGAGAATTACGCACTTAACTGTCATGCATTTTTAGTCACATGGTAATCATATCAAACCGGGTCCTGACCCGTATCTCTATTTCTCTGTTCCTGCATATCCTTTGCCGTTACAGGTGCTCTTCCGCATGGACACCCGTATTTACATATTCCCTTCCAGTTGTCATGGAGCTACAACATATTGCGGATGTTGTAGGATACTTGTAGTAGACGCTCCTCTCTATTTTACTCTATTTATGTTCAGTATATTTTATTCGGGCGTGTTTGCCCAAGGTATTGTACTCATTCATTATATAGTAAATACTGAATTGTAATACTTAATGTATTATTTGTATTGGACTGTGCACCGACAGCTTATTCGGTGATTATTTATTGTATTGTCATACTTCATTCATCGATTTTTGATACCCACCATTTTTACAAATGGGATTGTCTAAGTGTTTTTCTTTTACTTTCAATTTTTTTGTATATGACAATCCATTTTTCTAAAATGATTGGTGGTTATCTCATACTATTATGTTAATTGACAGTGATGCTAAGAATGGACCATCTATGATTCCTGTGATTATTGGAGTATTGGGCTGGCCACCTATTATTTTAGTAGGCGGGTTGTCACAGATGGTATCAGAGCATTAGGTTCGAGAGTCCTTAGGAATCTGTGCGGATGTTTTACGTCTTCTGCATTTCTCTCTGTTTGATGTAGAGCCTTAGGAATAAGGTCGTTGACTTCTCTTGTGAGATTTCGTTCTCCTGCTATGGTATGAGAACCCCGAAGATCTTCTGCGCGTTCGTGTGAGACTTGTAAGTCGTTAGATGAACGGCGTTGAGGAAGGCCGTTGTGAAGGCGTCATAGGATGGGATTTCTATAAGATGTAGGCTGTGGTCGGGAATAAGGACCGCTTTGGAGGTCTCTCCCTTTGTAGCATTATTTATAATGCTGCCGTGACAACTAAGTACGGTGAAAATAGTTTTCCCAAGTACCGTTGTCGGTAGAGAGTGGTACTATGCTTGAGACTCCAAGCAATGTCAATTCGGAGTTGAGAGGTTATTTATTAGGACCACATGTTGATGTTCAGTTGGATAGAGGAAGTGTAACCTCGTTCGGTGAGAGCGTGAGGCCCGAGAGTTTGGCCTAGAGTTGGGTATAGGAGTGCCCAGGTGTGAGGATTTGAGGAAAACCTTTCACCCTTAGGAGTAAGGTTGAAGTGGCGGAAATGACAGTCGCCTCTTTATGGTGGGGCAGAATGTTTTGCCCATTGAGAGAGCCTTTCAGTGGAAATGCTAGGCTCGTAAGTAAGTATTGGAAACACATTTTGGAGAAGTAGTGTTCATGAGACCCAAATGGTTGACATCCACCCGGGGAAGACTCGTGGAGCTAAGGTCGGGGAGGCTGGCAGAATGTTCTCCTTGCTGAAGAAGTCAAGGGAACTATGCGTTCTGATCTTGTCGATTGAAGATAACCGGCAAGGATGGGACTCCTAGTTGGGACATTTATGGAAGTAGTCTGGTTCAGATAAGACTAGAATGACGTGTCTTGGAACCATTGGTAGTAGCCAAGGAGGTTGGCTAGTATGTTGGTGGAATTTCCAACTAGGGTGCGAGTGGTGCATTCCTTAGGTAAGATGGAGTAGTATGGTGTTAGCCCTAGATTTGGGTGCGTATATCGAGATTGTGATGGTATCGGTACGTATTTTTATATATAGTAAGTATACCTATGTGACTTCCATGATAGGGAAGTTCTGTATTTCCCTTTTTCACTCGTTATGGGGCGAGTGGTGATATGTGTGGTACGTGCTACTTGTATTATATATTATACGGGTAGAGATAGTCTTAGATTGGTCGGTGTGGTAGCAAGCGAATGAATTGCGAGGCTATCCTAGTTCTAGTTCTAGAAGGAGGACTAGTGGTTCTATAATATCTCTCCTGGATGCAGGTTGATACTTTATAGAGGTGGTTTATGATAGGTAGATAGTTTCCTTTATTTTTGTTTTTATTTTGTTTGCTTGCTTGTTTGCTTTGCTTGTGTATGATGTACCTTATCTCCATGACCGGCGAGTTAAGGGGATTGTGTGGAGGGGTTCCTTGTTTGGATTTATCTTCGGCGAGACGCTCCACGCATGAACCTTAACAACGTTGGGAGTGGAGAGATATGCATTTTCTTTTCTGTTCTTTTCTTTTTTCTTTTCTTTTCTGTTGATTAAGTGCTGGGTTGGAAGGTTTAGCCAAGAATCACGTATATGAGTGATTAAGGGCTAAGTTCATGTGCGATATTTGAGCGCTATGATAGTTTTCCTCTGAATCGATGTGGGGAAGACTATGATGATGAAAGTCCGATAGGGACTTATGGTTGTGCCTTAATGAGAAGGCCATTTGTGTAGAGGTATATGTGTCTCTTGGGGTAGAGTATTGGTGGCATCTTACTGAAAGTAAATGCCTTAGTCGATTGTTATGGTAGGACGTAGACGTATATATGTAGTAGTAGAATTTCGAGTTAGGATTCCGTCGATCCCGATCATGTGTCTTCGACCGTTACTTCTCGACGACTGAAAATGCGAGGTAGTAGTGTAACGGGAGGGTTCCTTGTTTGGATTTCGCTTCGGCGAGACGTCCCACACATGAAACCGAGCTAATGTCGGAAGTCGGGAAAGGTCTTGGACACTAGGGATAATTAGTATTATACTTATACGACTAGATTAGGATAGATAGATTGACTTTAGAATTCTTAGGACGCTAGGCCTTTAGGGCATGTGACGTTATTTTAGGAAGGTGGTAGAGAGTTGACCACCATAGGGTATGGGTTAACTCTAAGTAGGATTTGATCCCTAGACGAGAAGTAAAGGATCTCGAGCTATTCAAAATGTTAGGCCGTGAGTGGTGGGGCCTCTCGTATATAGAGTGTTACGTTGGTAACCTACCTTTGGAGGAGTTGAAGTATAAGCTGACTTTTATCCTGCACTCGTGTTGTTATGATCGAGAGTGGATTTAACGAACGAGTCTTTGCCAGGAACGGGATGTACTAATATGGGAACATGGACCTATTGTTCGTGTGTCTCACATTTTTGAGAAGTGTCATCCCACGCTTGATTTAAAGTTCATGGCGGTAGTATTTGCCTTAAAGACTTAAAGGCATTTCTCCTGGGCAGGAATTTGGAGTTTTTTCACGAATAACAAGTTTATGATCGTGGAGGACTATCGATAGGATATTCCCTTTCGCTAAGGCAATGCGAACGGGAGTAGTATAGGCGCCGAGTACAAACCGTCGTAGAGTTTATTCGTGGCATGGAATGCCAAGTGGAGTGAGCTTCACCGAGGGGACGCTATTGTAAGAGCGTTCAGGTCCATGATTGACCCTTTCACCTACTGGTATGTAGAGAGTAGTGTGGAACGAGGACGGGTATATCCGTGGACATTTTTATCGAATTGTCGATAATGCAGCGGTCATGATTCTAGTTGAGGAAACTGTGGATCATTTGATCAATCGCTGCTTACTCAATGGAAATGGGCGGACTGAGTACGGAAGGTGTACGCCCAACTCTTCTTAGTAGGAGTTTTAGATCTGTATGCGGTTCCTATCAAACGGTAGTGAACCGAGATGAGACATTCGTGTCAAGGTACAGGTAAAGTCTCCAGGAAGAAATGGGAACCATAGGGATATGGGGTATATCCTACCACCCGTAAGTGGAAGGGTGGATCTGATTTAAAGGAGAGATCGGAGTAGTAGTTTTTATGGGTCGAATTTTCGTACCATAGTTTGGATCGTTTTCGATAAACATGATGCCGTGTGTAGCCGAGTATAGTTGGCAGTGTGCCTTATCTACTCGATGGTATGGAAACCGCGAATAGTATATTCCTTGGATTGGGTGTGGTCCGGGAACATTTCTTTAAAGATTGGGCTCATTGAGCAAGTAGACTTTTAAGGACTACGCCCACGCGATTAGGGTTTATAGTATTGGGGTTTGATAGTATGATAGAACGGTTTTGGTATAGTATACCCTTTATATGGTTATGGGTTATGCCTGAATTTTGAGGGCAAAATTCCCCTTTAAGGGGGGGAGCATGTAACAACCCAGGTTTTCGAGCGACTATTTTATACTATTTTGCCTGATGGGCCAATTTTATAAAATAGGAGATGTTGGAGTAAATATTATGTCCCGTGAGACTTAGGGATAATATTTACTATGTTTTGACTATTTACCGTTATGAGAAGGTAAATATCGTTATATTGTGTATTTTGCGTCGTTATATGTAAAACGACGGTTATGACCTATATATGAAATTGGGTATAATTAATGAATTAAAAATGAAAATTGGAATGTAAAAATAGTTCACACTTTCGCGAATGCTAAAATAGGGGGTGCGATTGTTTTTAGAATAGCCGAGATAGCCGAAATAAGTGCCCAGTTGTAATTTTTGAGTTTCGGGCATTTTTAAGGGGTTATGACTCAAATTAGTGGTCACGAGTCATTTTAGTGGTGTAATAGGAATTACGAGTGGGGGTTTATATTTTGAGACCCGTATAAATCCCCCACCCCTTTTTCTTTTCTTCATTTTTGGTGAGAGTAGCCAAAGGAGAGAGAGAGAGAAGAGAGAGTTGGGACAAGTAGAGAGAAAGAGAGAAATGGAAGATTTTGGGCCGGATTCCGTCGTTACCGGAGATGATCAGAGACTACGAACCTCGAGGCAAGTTTCTTACTTGCTAGATATTTATTTAATTTGATAAATTTCATGTATAGTTAGGTTTTGGGGATTTAACCCATAAATGGGTATTTGTTGATTTTGATGATTAAACCCTTAAATCTTAGTTTTAATTTGATTTGAGGATAAATTATTAGTTGTAAATGGTGTAGGAATGATTTGGTTGAATTATATGTTGTTGATGTTGGGCAAAAGCAAAGATTTGAGGTTTTGGGATTTTAGGGTTCATATAACCCGTCGCCCAAACTGGGCAAAATTTCAGGACCGAATCGATTCGGCCCTAGGGGCGAATCGATTCGGATAAGGAGGGGGTTACAGGTCTTGCAGACCGAATCGATTTGGGTTAAAACCGAATCGATTCGGCAATTGCAGAAAGTCAGTTTTTGCTCACCGAATCGATTCGGCTGTTTAGCGAATCGATTTGCAAGGGCGAATCGATTCGGCCCAAGGGGCGAATCGATTCGATTCCCCTGTTTTTGTGAGATTTTCTTAGTTGGATTTTTAGCCCTTTTTCTTTTAGGACCAAGGTTTAGGATCCTTACTTTGGGAAGTAATGGGGAGTCTTAGAGGGTTGTTTTGGGTAGACTAATGTCCTAGACTAAGAGCGGATATTTGGGTTTACCCGAGGACTAGTTCATATAGGTTAATGTCCGAATGATATAGGAGGTTAACCTAAAGATAAATTGGAAGTTAAAAATGTAAATGTTGAGCTTTTGGGAGAGACTCCATTATGGAGACTCACTTTAAGGGTTTATGAAATTACATGAACTATTCGATGCTATTTTGAGGTTTATGGCACTTCGAGTTTTAGGTCATTAATAAAATATGACATTAAGAATGAGAAATGCATAAAGATAAAATATGGTACTAATAAACAAGTACTAATGATTTTGAGAATGTAAAATTGGATGTTTTCAAAAAGGAAAAGTAATGGGTTTCATAAATGTAAATGGATGGATACACACCTCTCTAAATCGCTATCATAAGGGAAGTCGCGCGCGTTGTGGTGAAGCCCCCTGGCTAATGAATGCAGGGTGGATACAGTCCCTCGGCCATGTGAGCGTTTGTGATTGTATATTTTTCGGCGCTGGTTAGGAGATTCCGGGTATGGTCTTGACTATCCCGCAGGCACATGGCCTCTTCCCAACGTTTCGATAGGATCCCAGGTTGTCTTGGAGGCCCTGGAAGATGATAGCCATTTAGGGGCGCGCACAGTGGGGAAACCCGGACGGGCGGTCTAAGAATCGTTATATATATATATGAATATAACTATTCTAAATCAAGTTGGACTTGATGTATGATGAGTGACATAAAGAGCACGATGAAAATGCCATAAAGAGCATATGATGATGATTATATTCCTGATAAGGAAGATATTTTTACAAAGTGAACTATTGAGATAAAATTCCACAAGAGCATAGAAACTATGATTTTATTTTCCTATTAAGGAATGGAATTTCGAAATGAAATAGTTATGATGAAATTAAATTGGTAAACATTTGATAAAGTGTTGTACCATTCATATGTGTATTCCTAAAGAAAGAATTAGGAATTGTGCCATTAGATGATGGATGGGTTTTATTTTATATTTTCTTTGTGTAGCTGTAGATGTGACCTCCCACACATATGCACACACACATATATATTTATTGATTATTTCGTGCTTAGGGTCTAATGGACCTCGACGATCAACCTTGCCTAAGTAGTTGTGTATCGGGGGGGTTCCTTGTTTGGATTTCGCTTTGCGAGACACCCCACGCACGAATAGGGCATAGTGTTGAGAGTGGGGAGAAGTTAGCCCTTAGTACTTAGGGTTAACTAGAACATCTCACGATATTGCGCTAGGTTCCTGCTAGATTGAGAGGTGAGAAATATTATTATTATCTGCGAGAGAATTACGCACTTAACTGTCATGCATTTTTAGTCACATGGTAATCATATCAAACCGGGTCCTGACCCGTATCTCTATTTCTCTGTTCCTGCATATCCTTTGCCGTTACAGGTGCTCTTCCGCATGGACACCCGTATTTACATATTCCCTTCCAGTTGTCATGGAGCTACAACATATTGCGGATGTTGTAGGATACTTGTAGTAGACGCTCCTCTCTATTTTACTCTATTTATGTTCAGTATATTTTATTCGGGCGTGTTTGCCCAAGGTATTGTACTCATTCATTATATAGTAAATACTGAATTGTAATACTTAATGTATTATTTGTATTGGACTGTGCACCGACAGCTTATTCGATGATTATTTATTGTATTGTCATACTTCATTCATCGATTTTTGATACCCACCATTTTTACAAATGGGATTGTCTAAGTGTTTTTCTTTTACTTTCAATTTTTTTGTATATGACAATCCGTTTTTCTAAAATGATTGGTGGTTATCTCATACTATTATGTTAATCGACAGTGATGCTAAGAATGGACCATCTATGATTCCTGTGATTATTGGAGTATTGGGCTGGCCACCTATTATTTTAGTAGGCGGGTTGTCACAGATGGTATCAGAGCATTAGGTTCGAGAGTCCTTAGGAATCTGTGCGGATGTTTTACGTCTTCTGCGTTTCTCTCTGTTTGATGTAGAGCCTTAGGAATAAGGTCGTTGACTTCTCTTGTGAGATTTCGTTCTCCTGCTATGGTATGAGAACCCCAAAGATCTTCTGCGCGTTCGTGTGAGACTTGTAAGTCGTTAGATGAAGGGCGTTGAGGAAGGCCGTCGTGAAGGCGTCATAGGATGGGATTTCTATAAGCTGTAGGCTGTGGTCGGGAATAAGGACCGCTTTGGAGGTCTCTCCCTTTGTAGCATTATTTATAATGCTGCCGTGACTACTAAGTACGGTGAAAATAGTTTTCCCAAGTACCGTTGTCGGTAGAGAGTGGTACTATGCTTGAGACTCCAAGCAATGTCAATTCGGAGTTGAGAGGTTATTTATTAGGACCACATGTTTATGTTCGGTTGGATAAAGGAAGTGTAACCTCGTTCGGTGAGAGCGTGAGGCCCGAGAGTTTGGCCTAGAGTTGGGTATAGGAGTGCCCAGGTGTGAGGATTTGAGGAAAACCTTTCACCCTTAGGAGTAAGGTTGAAGTGGCGGAAATGATAGTCGCCTCTTTATGGTGGGGCAGAATGTTTTGCCCATTGAGAGAGCCTTTCAGTGGAAATTCTAGGCTCGTAAGTAAGTATTGGAAACACATTTTGGAGAAGTAGTGTTCATGAGACCCAAATGGTTGACATCCAACCGGGTAAGACTCGTGGAGCTAAGGTCGGGGAGGCTGGCAGAATGTTCTCCTTGCTGAAGAAGTCAAGGGAACTATGCGTTCTGATCTTGTCGATTGAAGATAACCGGCAAGGATGGGACTCCTAGTTGGGACATTTATGGAAGTAGTCTGGTTCAGATAAGACTAGAATGACGTGTCTTGGAACCATTGGTAGTAGCCAAGGAGGTTGGCTAGTATGTTGGTGGAATTTCCAACTAGGGTGCGAGTGGTGCATTCCTTAGGTAAGATGGAGTAGTATGGTGTTAGCCCTAGATTTGGGTGCGTATATCGAGATTGTGATGGTATCGGTACGTATTTTTATATATAGTAAGTATACCTATGTGACTTCCATGATAGGGGAGTTCTGTATTTCCCTTTTTCACTCGTTATGGGGCGAGTGGTGATATGTGTGGTACGTGCTACTTGTATTATATATTATACGAGTAGAGATAGTCTTAGATTGGTTGGTGTGGTAGCAAGCGAATGAATTGCGAGGCTATCCTAGTTCTAGTTCTAGAAGGAGGACTAGTGGTTCTATAATATCTCTCCTGGATGCAGGTTGATACTTTATAGAGGTGGTTTATGATAGGTAGATAGTTTCCTTTATTTTTGTTTTTATTTTGTTTGCTTGCTTGTTTGCTTTGCTTGTGTATGATGTACCTTATTTCCATGACCGGCTAGTTAAGGGGATTGTGTGGAGGGGTTCCTTGTTTGGATTTATCTTCGGCGAGACGCTCCACGCATGAACCTTAACGACGTTGGGAGTGGAGAGATATGCATTTTCTTTTCTGTTCTTTCTTTTTTCTTTTCTTTTCTGTTGATTAAGTGCTGGGTTGGAAGGTTTAGCCAAGAATCACGTATATGAGTGATTAAGGGCTAAGTTCATGTGCGATATTTGAGCGCTATGATAGTTTTCCTCTGAATCGATGTGGGGAAGACTATGATGATGAAAGTCCGATAGGGACTTATGGTTGTGCCTTAATGAGAAGGCCATTTGTGTAGAGGTATATGTGTCTCTTGGGGTAGAGTATTGGTGGCATCTTACTGAAAGTAAATGCCTTAGTCGATTGTTATGGTAGAACGTAGACGTATATATGTAGTAGTAGAATTTCGAGTTAGGATTCCGTCGATCCCGATCATGTGTCTTCGACCGTTACTTCTCGACGACTGAAAATGCGAGGTAGTAGTGTAACGGGAGGGTTCCTTGTTTGGATTTCGCTTCGGCGAGACGTCCCACACATGAAACCGAGCTAATGTCGGAAGTCGGGAAAGGTCTTGGACACTAGGGATAATTAGTATTATACTTATACGACTAGATTAGGATAGATAGATTGACTTTAGAATTCTTAGGACGCTAGGCCCTTAGGGCATGTGACGTTATTTTAGGAAGGTGGTAGGGAGTTGACCACCATAGGGTATGGGTTAACTCTAAGTAGGATTTGATCCCTAGACGAGAAGTAAAGGATCTCGAGCTATTCAAAATGTTAGGCCGTGAGTGGTGGGGCCTCTCGTATATAGAGTGTTACGTTGGTAACCTACCTTTGGAGGAGTTGAAGTATAAGCTGACTTTTCTCCTGCACTCGTGTTGTTATGATCGAGAGTGGATTTAACGAACGAGTCTTTGCCAGGAACGGGATGTACTAATATGGGAACATGGACCTATTGTTCGTGTGTCTCACATTTTTGAGAAGTGTCATCCCACGCTTGATTTAAAGTTCATGGCGGTAGTATTTGCCTTAAAGACTTAAAGGCATTTCTCCTGGGCAGGAATTTGGAGTTTTTTCACGAATAACAAGTTTATGATCATGGAGGACTATCGATAGGATATTCCCTTTCGCTAAGGCAATGCGAACGGGAGTAGTATAGGCGCCGAGTACAAACCGTCGTAGAGTTTATTCGTGGCATGGAATGCCAAGTGGAGTGAGCTTCACCGAGGGGACGCTATTGTAAGAGCGTTCAGGTCCATGATTGACCCTTTCACCTACTGGTATGTAGAGAGTAGTGTGGAACGAGGACGGGTATATCCGTGGACATTTTTATCGAATTGTCGATAATGCAGCGGTCATGATTTTAGTTGAGGAAACTGTGGATCATTTGATCAATCGCTGCTTACTCAATGGAAATGGGCGGACTGAGTACGGAAGGTGTACGCCCAACTCTTCTTAGTAGGAGTTTTAGATCTGTATGCGGTTCCTATCAAACGGTAGTGAACCGAGATGAGACATTCGTGTCAAGGTACAGGTAAAGTCTCCAGGAAGAAATGGGAACCATAGGGATATGGGGTATATCCTACCACCCGTAAGTGGAAGGGTGGATCTGATTTAAAGGAGAGATCGGAGTAGTAGTTTTTATGGGTCGAATTTTCGTACCATAGTTCGGATCGTTTTCGATAAACATGATGCCGTGTGTAGCCGAGTATAGTTGGCAGTGTGCCTTATCTACTCGATGGTATGGAAACCGCGAATAGTATATTCCTTGGATTGGGTGTGGTCCGGGAACATTTCTTTAAAGATTGGGCTCATTGAGCAAGTAGACTTTTAAGGGCTACGCCCACGCGATTAGGGTTTATAGTATTGGGGTTTGATAGTATGATAGAACGGTTTTGGTATAGTATACCCTTTATATGGTTATGGGTTATGCCTGAATTTTGAGGGCAAAATTCCCCTTTAAGGGGGGGAGTATGTAACAACCCAGGTTTTCGAGCGACTATTTTATACTATTTTGCCTGATGGGCCAATTTTATAAAATAGGAGATGTTGGAGTAAATATTATGTCCCGTGAGACTCAGGGATAATATTTACTATGTTTTGACTATTTACCGTTATGAGAAGGTAAATATCGTTATATTGTGTATTTTGCGTCGTTATATGTAAAACGACGGTTATGACCTATATATGAAATTGGGTATAATTAATGAATTAAAAATGAAAATTGGAACGTAAAAATAGTTCACACTTTCGCGAATGCTAAAATAGGGGGTGCGATTGTTTTTAGAATAGCCGAGATAGCCGAAATAAGTGCCCAGTTGTAATTTTTGAGTTTCGGGCATTTTTAAGGGGTTATGACTCAAATTAGTGGTCACGAGTCATTTTAGTGGTGTACTAGGAATTACGAGTGGGGGTTTATATTTTGAGACCCGTATAAATCCCCCACCCCTTTTTCTTTTCTTCATTTTTGGTGAGAGTAGCCAAAGGAGAGAGAGAGAGAGAAGAGAGAGTTGGGACAAGTAGAGAGAAAGAGAGAAATGGAAGATTTTGGGCCGGATTCCGTCGTTACCGGAGATGATCAGAGACTACGAACCTCGAGGCAAGTTTCTTACTTGCTAGATATTTATTTAATTTGATAAATTGCATGTATAGTTAGGTTTTGGGGATTTAACCCATAAATGGGTATTTGTTGATTTTGATGATTAAACCCTTAAATCTTAGTTTTAATTTGATTTGAGGATAAATTATTAGTTGTAAATGGTGTAGGAATGATTTGGTAGAATTATATGTTGTTCATGTTGGGCAAAAGCAAAGATTTGAGGTTTTGGGATTTTAGGGTTCATATAACCCGTCGCCCAAACTGGGCAAAATTTCAGGACCGAATCGATTCGGCCCTAGGGGCGAATCGATTCGGATAAGGAGAGGGTTACAGGTCTTGCAGACCGAATCGATTTGGGTTAAAACCGAATCGATTCGGCAATTGCAGAAAGTCAGTTTTTGCTCACCGAATCGATTCGGCTGTTTAGCGAATCGATTTGCAAGGGCGAATCGATTCGGCCCAAGGGGCGAATCGATTCGATTCCCCTGTTTTTGTGAGATTTTCTTAGTTTGATTTTTAGCCCTTTTTCTTTTAGGACCAAGGTTTAGGATCCTTCCTTTGGGAAGTAATGGGGAGTCTTAGAGGGTTGTTTTGGGTAGACTAATGTCCTAGACTAAGAGCGGATATTTGGGTTTACCCGAGGACTAGTTCATATAGGTTAATGTCCGAATGATATAGGAGGTTAACCTAAAGATAAATTGGAAGTTAAAAATGTAAATGTTGAGCTTTTGGGAGAGACTCCATTATGGAGACTCACTTTAAGGGTTTATGAAATTACATGAACTATTCGATGCTATTTTGAGGTTTATGGCACTTCGAGTTTTAGGTCATTAATAAAATATGACATTAAGAATGAGAAATGCATAAAGATAAAATATGGTACTAATAAATAAGTACTAATGATTTTGAGAATGTAAAATTGGATGTTTTCAAAAAGGAAAATTAATGGCTTTCATAAATGTAAATGGATGGATACACACCTCTCTAAATCGCTATCATAAGGGAAGTCGCGCGCGTTGTGGTGAAGCCCCCTGGCTAATGAATGCAGGGTGGATACAGTCCCTCGGACATGTGAGCATTTGTGATTGTATATTTTTCTGCGCTGGTTAGGAGATTCCGGGTATGGTCTTGACTATCCCGCAGGCACATGGCCGCTTCCTAACGTTTCGATAGGATCCCAGGTTGTCTTGGAGGCCCTGGAAGATGATAGCCATTTAGGGGCGCGCACAGTGGGGAAACCCGGACGGGCGGTCTAAGAATCGTTATATATATATATGAATATAACTATTCTAAATCAAGTTGGACTTGATGTATGATGAGTAACATAAAGAGCACGATGAAAATGCCATAAAGAGCATATGATGATGATTATATTCCTGATAAGGAAGATATTTTTACAAAGTGAACTATTGAGATAAAATGCCACAAGAGCATAGAAACTATGATTTTATTTTCCTATTAAGGAATGGAATTTCGAAATGAAATAGTTATGATGAAATTAAATTGGTAAACATTTGATAAAGTGTTGTACCATTCATATGTGTATTCCTAAAGAAAGAATTAGGAATTGTGCCATTAATTGATGGATGGGTTTTATTTTATATTTTCTTTGTGTAGCTGTAGATGTGACCTCCCACACATATGCACACACACATATATATTTATTGATTATTTCGTGCTTAGGGTCTAATGGACCTCGACGATCAACCTTGCCTAAGTAGTAGTGTATCGGGGGGGGGGGGGGGTCCTTGTTTGGATTTCTCTTTGCGAGACACCCCACGCACGAATAGGGCATAGTGTTGAGAATGGGGAGAAGTTAGCCCTTAGTACTTAGGGTTAACTAGAACATCTCATGATATTGCGCTAGGTTGCTGCTAGATTGAGAGGTGAGAAATATTATTGTTATCTGCGAGAGAATTACGCACTTAACTGTCATGCATTTTTAGTCACATGGTAATCATATCAAACCGGGTCCTGATCCGTATCTCTATTTCTCTGTTCCTGCATATCCTTTACCGTTACAGGTGCTCTTCTGCATCGACACCCGTATTTACATATTCCCTTCCAGTTGTCATGGAGCTACAACATATTGCGGATGTTGTAGGATACTTGTAGTAGACGCTCCTCTCTATTTTACTCTAGTTATGTTCAGTATATTTTATTCGGGTGTGTTTTCCCAAGGTATTGTACTCATTCATTATATAGTAAATACTGAATTGTAATACTTAATGTATTATTTGTCTTGGACTGTGCACCGACAGCTTATTCGGTGATTATTTATTGTATTGTCATACTTCATTCATCGATTTTTGATACCCACCATTTTTACAAATGGGATTGTCTAAGTGTTTTTCTTTTACTTTCAAATTTTTTGTATATGACAGTCCGTTTTTCCAAAATGATTGGTTGTTATCTCATACTATTATGTTAATCGACAGTGATGCTAAGAATGGACCATCTATGATTCCTGTGATTATTGGAGTATTGGGCTGGCCACCTATTATTTTAGTAGGCGGGTTGTCACATTTTGATCCCTTGTGTAGATAGGATGGTGTCCGCGAATTTATGATAATTCCTTTTAATAAATTTGGGTTTAATTTAGAGTATGCATTGCGCCAAGTGGTCTTAATCTAAGGGTGTGGGATTAGTATATATATATGTATAGGAATGAGCTGACTATATACATACATATATATATATATATTTATATATATATATATATATATATATATATATGTATATATATGTGTGTGTGTGTGTGTGTGTGTGTGTGTGTCCTTGTGAATAATTCTACTGTGTGAAATTAGTAGATACGAGAATATTGATAAATAAAATAAATCTTAGTGTGTAACAGATTTATTATGCATCTGAGGATCATTTAAATTAACTATCTGGCATAGACTAATTTATTAACGTATTATATGGGAGATATGAACGTACTATGGGTGAATGTAGGTAGTGGTAAATTGAGATTGGACAAGATAAGCAGTGTATCATAGCCAGAATGGGTTGGTAGTTACGTTAAGTGTGCATAATAGATGAGAAGTGAGAATCTCATGTGAGCGTTCGATATCTAACATGCACATAATACTTGCTTTATTGCTTTTTTAAATACTTGCTGAATAACTTTCAAAACATCGGGCTCTGACACGTCTCTTACAATTCCTATCTTTTTTCTATATATATGTATTATAATACGTTCTTATCCACAGGGACACCAGACCTAGCCACTTGGATTACTTGGCAAGATGCAGTTATTGTGGAACCTGTAGGTTATTGAGATTAGACGCCTCTATCATTTTATTCAGTTCTATTAGACATTTCATTTTGGGCATGTGTCGCCCATTCTTAGTAGTTTCATTAGAGAGATTGTAATCAGCTTAGTTTTGTATTTTCTTTCTGTTGGATTGAGTATTATTACGGTTTATTCGTTTGAGACTTTAAACTGGAATATTCAATCCAATCTTATTTTTAGTAGTTGAGTCATAACTAGTATTTATTATATTCATGTGTACGGTGAATAGTTTATGTCGTAAGGCATAGAAATTAAATGAATTATTTTGGTTATAAATTAAAATGAAAAATATTTTGACAATAGATTAATTATTTATTAGGTCAGTATACTTGTTAAATGTTTTGATAGTTAGGATAAGAATGAACCAACCGAACATTCAGTTTTAAATTTAATGAAGGACTGGTCAGTCGGTATTTAATTGGGCAAGGAGTCTCAGGTGGTATCACATCATCGGGTTCTAGAGTTCTTTAGGATCTATACGGCTTATTATGCCTCCAGCTTAGCATCCTTTGATGTAGAGCCCTATCTTTAGAACTGTTGTATTATTATTTATGAAATTACATCTTTAGTTATTTGAGATTTAGAAATAAATGTGGTCTAATAAATTCATTCTCATCTCAGATGCCTCCTCAACGTCCACCACGAGACAAACATGCCCAGCCAGAGCAGTCAACAACTCAGGGTCAAAGAACAATGAACGCAACTCAATATGCCGGCATAGTTGCACTGGCGGTGAATACAACTTTAGTAGTGGTGCAGCAGGCCCCACCCTAGATTCAAGTTGTGGCGCTAGTTCCAGTTCATGAGTTTCCCACTTCATGGGAGAGAGATAGGGATGCCTTTTAGAAGGTGCATTCCCCTGAGTTATAGGGTAGTTTTAACGTTGTTATCGCGAGCCAATGGAAGAAATATATCCAGAGGCATCTTCGCATGTTTGAGTGCATAGATATCCACAGATAGTTACTGGATACCTTCAAGCTAGTAGGGGCAACCTTGTAGTGGTGTGAGTCCACTACCACTTTAGAGGAGAGGGACAAGATGATGATACAGAGTTTATAGGTGCGGTTCGACTGCATGTACATTCCTTTTGCCGTTCAGACCGAGATGATGTGGAAATTACTGGACCTCACTTGGGAGGGGAGGACAGTGGAAGAATATGGGGAGGAATTTACTAGACTGGTTAACTTGGTACGAAGTGAGGTGCCTACATAAAAGAAGAAGATTCAGATCTTTATGGATGGCTTGAGTTATGGGATACAACAACACCTACTAGGTAATCTTTCCCTACAGTCCTACACCGATGTAGTGAATGCATCCTTACTATCATGTTAGGACCATCACTTCCACGCTAAGGGAAGCAAGATAGGTGGATAGTCCTACCAGCAGGGCAGGACCAGGGGAGGTAGTGTCAATAGGGCACTAGTAGAGTAGAGCCATCACAAGCAGGGTTTCCAGCTGGGAGATTCTGCTAAGAGGTTTAGAGCGGGTGGATTCATGCATGGATAGGGAGGTTTTATGTAGGGATAGCAGGTCCATCAAGGGCATGGTAGAGGTGGCAACGTCCAGCAGGGCCAATGCCAACGGGGGCATAGGGGAGGTAACTTCAGCGGTAGATGTTTTTCTTGTGGCAAGACTAGCCATAAGATACAGGATTTCCCCAATAAGGGTAAGTTTCCCCTGTAGCAGGGTGGTCATCAGGAGCCCCAGAGACCCATTTTTCCCGTCGCCCTACCAGTAGCAGCACCTGTCCGAGCTTTACCCACAACCCCGATTTAGTAGGGGCAGTTACAGTATGGATGTGTCTTTAACATCCTCCAGGCTGTAATCCCGTACGTTCCACCCACAGTTTAGGGTATGTTTTATATCCATGGTACTATGGGGTCATTTTATTTGACACTGAGGAATCACATTCATTCACAGCCATTGCATGGGCCACAAGTTTGTTAGGCACAATAGAGAGTACAGTGACATGCGTAGACTCACCGTTGGGTATTGGACCGTTGATTTTCTTTATATGCCGAGGAGTAGGTATAGAGAATGGAAGTCTGGTTTTGCCTGCAGATTTGATAGCCCTAGTTATGTCTGAGTAGGACGCCATTATTGGTATGGATTGGATAGTCGCTTATAGGTCCATGATTGATTCCTTCAGTAGGAGTATACTTTTCGCTATCCTGGGCCAGGAGATGTTCATAGTGGCGAAGACTCATTCTAAGGGAGGATCATCCACCCATTTTTATTACATAGAGGAGGAGACCTCTACGGCAGTAGCGATCCCACTTGGTTCGATTCCAGTAATTTTTGAGTTCACTAATGTGTTTCAATACATACCGGGGTTACCGCAGAGTAGGGACATTGACTTTGTGATAGACTTGACATCGGGCACTCGTCCTATAGCACGTGCGCCTTACCATATGGATTCGATGGAGATGAGGGAGATGAGGAGCATGCTGAGAACTTACATAGGGTTATGCAGACCTTACGGTAGCATGAGCTTTATGCCAAATTGAAGAAATGTGAATTTTTACAGCAAGAGGTACAATTTTTGAGACACATTATATCTGAGAGGGGGATCTTGGTGGATCCTAGAAAAGTGTAAGAGGTGAGGGAGTGGGAACAGCCCACGCCACCAACGGAGAGGGGGATTTTGGGTTTAGCCGGTTATTAAAAACGATTTATTCAAGGATTTTTGAGGATTTCAGGTCCGATGACAAATCTGACTCGTCAGGGCGTGCTGTTTATTTAGGATGATGCGTTTCAGTTGGCATTCGATGAGCTAAAGAATAAGTTGACTTCGGCACCCGTGATAGCAATTCCCAGAGCATATGTGGAATGCCTTGTGTATACTAATGCATCCTTACTGGGGCTTAGGGGAGAATTACAACAGAAGGAACATGCTATAGCTTATGCTTCACAAAAGCTTAAGCCTCACCGAAAGAATTACCTCACCCACGATTTAGAGTTGGCAACATTCATGTTTGTGCTTCGGATTTGGAGATATAACCTATAGGGGGAGCTGTTTCGCCTATTTATAGACCATAAGTCACAGCAATACTTGCTCATGCAGAAGGAGCTAAATATGCGTCAGCGCATGTAGCTTGAATTTGTAAAAGATTATCAGTTTTAGATACTTTATCACCCATGAAAAGCTAACGTAGTTGATAACACGACTTTTGTGTATATATCGTTGAGAGTAAAGACGGACAATCAAAAATCCCTTTTGGTACCAACAAACATACTAAAAATGTATACTGGCAAGTAGCGGGTCATTCCGCGCTCTCAAATGTGGACAAGAGCAAAATGAAAACAAGTATACTTTTTTTTTAAAATAATTTTGAAGGGATATTTATACAACTAATTATGAACTAAAAATTAAAACTACATTAATAAATAAAAAAATGATAAAATGATCTAAATATGAGAAGAAAACAATTATGAGATAATTCAAGGGATTAAACTTCACCACTTAACCAATTTATTTGTTCATTAATTAGTTTGTCTATTTGAAATACTACGAAACATATGTATATATATTGACAAATCAACTCTCGTTACAAATGTAAATTTACATATAGCCTTTTTAGAATATTAATATTTAAATTTCACATACTCACAAAAATTAGATTAAAACATTTTCTAATAAATCACCCACTAGGGAAAATTTACTAAAAGCATTTAAATCATAAAAAAAATTAAAGTTGAGAAATTCAAACTACAATATCGTTCAAAAATTATCCATCTCTAGTTTAATTAGTGAATAAATATTATAATCTGATTATGCAATTTTCTCTAGAAAATAATTGACCCTCTCTCGAGGCATAAATAAAAATTATAAAATTTTAATATTAATATTCAAGGGGGCATAATAAATAAACAAACCAAAAAAAAAATTAAGTTAAGGGTTCCATCTCACCCTTTGATTGGGGTATTTAGCCTCTCATTATAGAATAATTACATATAAAATGTAATAATGACACAATAAGAGGCATTAAATAAATAAGCCAAGAGAACAAAATGAAAACAAAGTCTCCTTAAATTTTCATTGCAATCCCAAGTTTTGAAATGAATAAAAACTCGTAAATCCGAGTTTTACTACACACTACTCACAATTGGTGTGTCAATGTTTTTTGCCTCACTCAAGTCACTATAAAAAATTAGAAAAGAAGAAAAATAAAAATTTATATACAATCTACAACTAAAAATGAGATCCAAATAATTGAGCACTAAAAAAACTAAAACGCTCTCTTCTCTCTACACTATCTCGGTCCATTTTTTATCTCTATTGTTTACTTCTATCCTTTTAAAATGAATAAGAGGTCTTGACATCAGACATCACATGGGAGCATAAGGGTTGGGGTATTGGGCAGCCTATTTTTGCAGAAATTAGATGTTGTAGGTAATGGATTTGATGTGTTAGATGTAGGAGCAGGTATAAGTACTGATATGTGATGGTTTTTTGCACTTTGGGTTTTGGCAAGGGTCCTTGGTATGTGCCTAGTAGCTCGGGTTGGGTGAATCTGTGTTCGTGCGGTGTGGGTAGTAGCTCGGGTATGGGGTGATGGTTCTTGGGTTGTTGAGCAGAAGGTCAAGGTTGGGAATGGCTCGTCTTAAGCTAATAGGTGGTGACAACGAGTATGGTGGGTTGAGGAGTGTGTTTGGGTGTAAGGTTTAATGGAGGTGGGTTATGATTTTGGTGTTAATGGTGGATGATAATGGAGTTAAGAAGAGAGTGTAAATGGGTGGAAGTTGATGAATAATGAATGGGTTAAGGGTGTGTTTGGGTGTTTGAGGTGTACGAGAGTTAGGATGAGGGTGAGGTATTAGTTTAGGGTGTATGTGAGTGTAGGATGTTTTTGTGTTTGTGTGTTTAATTTGTACCCAACTAAAAATTAATAGAACTAAAAATAATTAAATCTAACTAAAAAAATAAAATCCTAATATATAAATAAAAGACACAAAATAAAAAAATGAAACTAAAAAGAAAAAAAAATAAAATCTATTAAAAACAAAAACTAAAATCCTAAAAAAATGTAAAATCTAATAAAATAAGATAAAAACTAAAAACTAAAAATAACTTCAAAAAAAAACTAATCCTACTAAAAAAATAAAAAATATATATATAAAAATTGCAAATAAATCCTAAAAACAAAATGACTAAAACTAAAAATAAAATAAAAAATGAAAAAGGCATAAACTAAACTCACACGGGTTTCGGGGTAGGTTTAGGGACTGGTTTTGACTCGGGTAAGGTTACGAGACAGGGTATAAGCCCCTTTTGAAGCACATTTGCCTCGATTTGAGCATTTAAACACCTCAAGATGCATTTGACCTACAAAATAAACATTCAAGCGCATAAAACCCATATTATCGAGAATTAGCAACTAAAATACGTCTATTAGGGGTGTAAAATGTACACCTTTGGGTGCTTAACACACCACCTCCAAACAGAACGTTGCTAGTCCTCAAGCAATAAGATAGAGAGAAAGAGAGATAAGAAACCAAGAGTGTACCACTTTCGTGGGCACTTGCGAGTGCACTTAGCATGTGCAATGAGACTTTAGACCTATAGGTTGCCCTACAGGACGAGTTGTGTCTAGTGAGGGTTTGCAGGGAATATACCCACAAAGTTCTTTATTAAAAACGATTTATTGAAAGACAATCAATCTCTTATTAGACATAGAATAATCGCACAATACATCACGAGAAAAATATTTTGAGAAATACAAGCTAGAATGTGATTTTTTTTAGCTATATGAATACTCAAGGCACATCCTTCCTAGAACTCTATGTGTGTAGTGTGACTCGGTCAAAACAGGTCAAGTATCATAAGAGTAATACTTAGATTGACTCTTCGAAATCAATGCTTAAACCTTAAATCTCACTGATCTCTCTCTCTCTCTCGCGACTCACGAGATTAGGGTAAGTGTATCGCTCTTGTGTGTGAGGAGGAGAGTAAATGTAGGCAAGTTCAAAAGTCTCACACACACATAAGAAAGAATGAACAATTTGAAAGAAAAATGATCTCATGAAATAATGCTAATCACTATAGTGAGAACGTCGAGTTATTCACCACGTTGACTTTCGTTTGCCCGAACACCTAGGGGAGACATGAATGATTATGGGTGAGGAGTAAATGACATGAGAATGATGGTATGAGGTGAAGTATAATGGTGATGGATGGATAATGGATGAAAGATGGATGCGATAAGAGTGTTCTAAACATGAAGACCAAATGTCTTTATTACACAAGAACTAACTACAAACTTTTCATTTTCTTTTCTTTTCTCTTTTTTTTTTTGTTTTTCCCTCTCTCTTTTTTTATACTCTCAAAACTGAAGACGTTTGACATTTGGAACAAAACTTTTTTTCTTAAAAATGAAATTTGGTATATGAATGGAGATGATATTTGATGGTGTGGGAAAATATGTGGGAATATGGTAAGGTAATGGGTGAAATGAATGAGAATGTGGTATGAAAAATGGAAGGTGTATGGATGAAAATCTAGTGATCGGCAAAAATTTGAAGACACGTATTTCTTACAACTCGAAATTGATTTCGTTCTTAGTGATGAAGGCAAAAAAAATTAATGAAGAATAATAAGATCACACAACGATTTTAGTGTGGACCCAAAAGAAGATGAATCAACTTGTGACTCGGAGATTGCGTAAAACACTCTAAAAGGGTGAAAGTCACAAATCTCACAAGCTAAAGTCTCCGCTATTGATCCATAAGGATCTCTTGAGAATTATATCACTCTTCAACTCCAAACCGTATTGACGTGATACATGCACAAATTTTTGTCCAGTCTATAAATTCATGGTGCAACATGCTTTGTTACGTATTACGTAAGCTATTTATAAAAAGATAAATTCTCTAGCTTGATTCCTAGACTTCAAAATATGGATGATAGAAAATTCACATCAATGAGTGAGATGAAAAAAACTGCACGAAATTTTAAAAATCAGGTTTAAAAATCAATTTTTTTTAAAAGATGTACAATTTTGATCAAATTCACCACCCCAACCAAAAAGGAACATCGTCCTCGATGTTAAGTAAAATGATTTTTAAAAGTTTGAGCATAAGGTGGAAAGAGATTACCATAATCAACCGCTAATAAAGTGGACAGATGAAGCCAAAATGAAACATGAATAAGTGTTAAGATAAAAAAAAAGTGTACAAGTCTATAAACATGGCAAAACATAGGTTGATGTGAAACGCCACCCCCAAACAGGATGAGACTAGTATAAGAAAAAACGGGCTGCCTCCCGGTAGTGCTAAGTTTAATGTCTTCAGGCAGACCGAACCATTCTCACCCTAAATATAAGATCTATGAAAGCATGGGACGACAGAAAAATGGGTGGCGATAAGAGCCCCCAAAAAAGACAAAAGCATTAGTCTTGTTGGATAAAGGCTAAAAAGGGTCAATGCAATTGTAGGGCAAAGTGCATCACACAATGAAAAGAATCGGTGGACCATGGGAGGGTGGGAATTAGGGTAAGTGTGAGAAAGGCATGGGTGATTAAGCATCATTCACAGGCCTTATTGATTCGAATGTGAGGGAAACTAGGGCCCTATAAGTGTGATGCTTAAGATGGATGGGGACATGAAATGGTGGGGAACGTGTAATGGGGTGGGCCTCATAAAAATCACATGACCGTTCTATAAATGGGAGATGATAATGGTCTCGTTGTGACACGCTAGGGACCTGTCGAGGGAAAAAAGCAACACCACAAGAGAGTGGAGGGCATAAAGTAACAAGTTCGGTGTCACAAAAGTGGAGAGTAGAACCACAGATACTCTCATGGAATGTGGAGGAAGATTTTAAGTGAGGATCTAAAAATGTAGATGGAAACATGAAACGTGTCAAATCAAGATCCAAACCAGGTGGTGGGGTGGAATGGGTAATGGGTGGGTTGAGTGGGATAACAGGTGGAGGAAGAAGAACCAACTCAAGTGTAAGGGACACACACTCCTCGGAAGGAGTAAAGGAATACTCACAAAGGAGCTTGGTATCTAAAGAGGGAGTGGTCAACTTCTCCACCGATGTGTCACCATCCGTAATGGTTAAAGGGTCTAACGAGGCATTCAGATATGACATATATGAATCAGCATCAATATCAGACTCAAAGTGAGTCAAACATCTCTTAAGAGGTTCAATAAAAAGGGAGGTGGGAACCATCTCCGTAAAATTTTAATATTAATATTCAAAGGGGCATGATAAATAAGAAAACAAAAAGAAAATAAAAATAATTAAGTTAAGGGTTTCATCTCACCCCTTGAATGTGGTATATAGCCTCTCATTATGGTATTATTACATATAAAATGTAATAATTGAAGGACCCTTTTTCTGTGAGTTTCAAACCAAACCAATTTTTTATCGAAAATTATCCAACTTTTAATTATGCACCAAACCATGTTGTGAAAACCCAATTCTTACTTTAAACCAATTTTATCTTTATTAATCCTAAACCCGCATCTAGTGATTAAAGCAAGTAAAGTAAAGTAAAGAATACTCATAGAGCCAAATGTACGAGGAAAAAAACCAAGATGGGAAAAAACCTCGAATGGCCCAAGCCAGACAATCACTATAAACAATGGTTTTACAAAGACAAATTAGACTTACTCAATGACTTGATCCCCTCGGGTCTTGACGCTCGTTCTGATCTTCTACCGTTCTTCAATAGTGCCCACGTAGAAATTCCATCTTCCATGATGCTCGTCCACAACACTTGACTCCACAAATGTTTCTGTGTCCACTAATATGGCTTGATACGTCTTGCGATGTTGAAAACGATGTCTGTCGCTTCTCCACCGCAAAACCAGCAAGCAAAATTGTTCAGTGATGAAAAAACTTCATCTTTGGTGCAACAAGAACACATAAACATATAATAATAGTAACTAGGATCTTTGCAAACTCTAAGGATGTGTTTATGCTTTGAAACCTTAGAAAAACATGTGAAAATACGTTTCTGGTTCGTAAACAGTTTTCCCGAATGCACACCTGTTAAACTATGATGAAACCATGCTTTATATAGGATTTAAATGCCGCCTCAAAAACTGTGTCGCTCGAACGACAGAGACACGTTAATCGCGCGACATTGAATCTCGTTCGAGCAATATCAAATGTTGTTTGAACGACAATGTGAAAGTTTGACTTTTTTTTTAAAACGTCTCTTCAACAAGAGATTCAAAAATATCAAACTCTTTTTTGAGCTTATCTTCATAAAATGTAGTGTAAACCTTTTAAAACAATATAATACATTTTAAAACATTCTTCTATATAAAAATTACATCCTTATCTTTTATAAAACAATTCCGAGCACCATTAATTATACGGATTCATACCTGAGTGATCTGAGAATGCAATTTAACTTGAAGAAGAATAAACTTTCATTAATTAAACTTCAGCAAGATTTATTCTTTGATGCTTTGCCGAAACGTCTTCAATTTTCTTCAATACGTCATACACCAAGTGGGATCGTGACAAAATAAAATCTCCCTATGACATATTACAAACACAGTTTTGTTCACGGAATTAGGTCAAAACAATACACGGACTCAATTGAAAATTTATGTACTTACAAATCTCCCCCTTTGACTATTCCAGGACAAAACTAATCCAGTGAAATGCCTAAGTTGGGCCATCAAGTCGTATGACGCCTAAATACCATCCCATAAACCCAAAGTAAAAAGTACAGGACACAGATTATTATATTTAGCACCGATAAGCATGAACTGTTTGAATGTGATGTAGACTTGAAATCTCGAATCGCTGAAGCATACTTACACACATGAAACAGGAAAACAAATACCCATTGAAGTATGGAGAAACACATGAAACCAATATATATATCGAAATGATACCAATTTTACAATAGATGCCAATTATATGAATGTGAAAATGGTACCAATTAGAACTACAAACTTGTAATACCAATTTGTAAAACAAACAACATAAAAAATTTAAAACCAGATAGCTCAACAAATCTCCCCCTACATCACATACATCTCTCCCCCTTTTTTTCTCGAATAGACAACCCGGTGAAAAGATAAACCAAACACCAACTATCTAGCATGATAATATACAAATTTGAAACAAGTTAAAATTCATATCAAAGTGAAATTTTAAATTGCTAGATAATCATGAAATAACCAGCTAAATATGATCAAAAGATGACAAATCAGTAGCTAGTAAAGCAAGGAATCACGTAAAGAGAATAGCAAACTAATAAGGTGTGATAAACGGACTATATGAAAAATACCAATTATGAAATAAAAGAACATGCATATAAACCAGTCAGTCCAGAAAGGTTTTAGCAGTACCAAAAATATTCCAAATTAAACTAGAGGACTGCAAACCAATCAGAAGGAAGATTTCAGGTTTTCGTTTGAACGAGCCATGGACATCTCTCAAACGGGATGAGGATGTCGCTCTAACGAAGGACACATGTCGTTCGCACGGCATGAGATGTCGTTCGAACGACTTCACGTGACCTGCCAAAATTTCCCAGATTCACATAAATATGTTATATTTTTGCATAGTGAAAAAATTTCCACAACAAAATTCCAGGAAGGGTCTGACAGATTCAAAATAGTGTTAAACAATAGGCTTTTAACAAAAAATGCAAAAACTATTAAAGCGTGTTACATGCAAGCATAGTATCGATGAGCTCAAACATGGACACGGAATGTATAGGCGTGAAACTACAACAAATGAGTCACAATTCCAACACATCGAAACAATCAAGAAGCTATAATTTAAAGCGATAAATCATCAAACTTTATCGTAGCCATATGCCAATTAAAGTGTGAGCTTAATGAAGTAAACATACTACATGCACACAAATCTAGAATTTTGACGATTCTACAAACATTAGCGTCAAATGCAATGTTTCAACAATAGGATTAGTTGTGCAAACCTGTTTAAATTTTTAATCCTTCCAAACTCCCTCCATAATATCATATTTTCTTTGGAATGAACTAAATAAATTTGTCCCTTTTCTTAGCATATTGCATTTTCTTTTGGGCTCTTTTAAATGGTGGCCTTCACAACAAGTCAATTTTGAACTCTCGCAGCCCTTTCCCATGAATTACTCATCATGTAGTCAATTAGATAACAATAAAAATCCTCACGGTAAACGGTTCTCACATGCACACTTCTCCTTAAGTCTACTTACACATATATGATATGATTGAGATAAGAACGCTGTAACACCCCGCCTAATAAGATATCGGGCGATCACTCCTATATCAAATTAAAACAGGAGTTGCATATGGATCATTCTTAGCATCACTCTCGAAAATCCATTTAATTACTAATATCCTATTAGGCGAGCGTTAAAAACTTTTACTTAACTACTCTTTTTAACGATTAAAATAAAACATCCAAAATTTAATGCATAAATAAAACTGAAAGGAAAATGAGATGAAATAAAATAACAGAACACTCGGTTCAAATTATACAACCATATCGAATAATGTGCAAAGAATAAATAAAATCAGTTGGACCATTGGCCCGAATGTTTGTACAATACCTCCTATCTAGACTACAATGAAAGAAGCGTCTACCGAGAACCCGCAAGCATCCACAGCTACTGCAGCAGACGTCTGACTCGAAAGAAATTCCATCCAGGCATCCCTGTGTCTGGAAACCTATGTATATATATAATATATAGCAAAAAAGGAAGGGTAGATAAACGGGCCAGAGCCCGAGTTTGAAAATATTTTGCAAGTGCATAAATGCTTTATTTTTAGAAAAATAGTTTTATCTCATATTTAAATTGGTATCGCACTCCCGTGAGATACCCCTTACCTATCCTCTAGTAGTGCACGCCTAATGCATCCTAACAACGTACCCTAGTCAAGCTATCCCTGCCTAACTAGTCTAATTAACCCATCTACTATCTACCCTAGATAGTCCAAGTGCTAAGGGCTAAACTTCCCTCCATCCTCAACACTGTACTAAGTTCGTGTGTGGGGTGTCTCGCAAAGCGAAATCCAAACAAGGAACCCCCCCCCCGATACACTACTACTTGGCAGGGATAATGGTAGAGATCCATTAGGCCCGTAGCTCGCATAAATGTATAAATACATATATATACATCTACAAATACATCTGGATAATATCTCCCGAACTGAGGTTTACTTATTATCATCTTGATAATACTCATCCGGATCTACCTCTCGGACTGAGGTGTATTCTATACTCATATGAAAACTTTCTATTTCCCTTCTTATATTCAGGAAATATATTTAAAAGCCAATTCATTAACATGAATTGCTTTATCATGACAAATATCTTTTTAAAAGCCAATTTTATTATCATAAAAATACTTTTCCTTTTAAAATATCCCATTTCCCTTTTTATACACAGGAAATGTAATTAAAATCCATTTTTATTATCATAAAAATGATTTTACCATATCATATGCTTCCACATCCCTTCGTCCATCCGGGAGTGTTACCGAAGCTAAACATATAACCCATTTCCCTTCCTATATCCAGGAAATGTAATTAAAGCCAATCCATTATCATGAATTGCTTTAACATAACGCGTTCTAAGACCGCCCGTCCGGGTTCCCCACTGTGTGCGCCCCTAAATGGCTATCATCTTCCAGGACCTATCATCAAGACAACCTGGGATCCTATAACGCAAGACGTCGGGAAGAGGCCATATGTCTGCGGGATAGTCAAGACCACATCCGGAATCTCCTAACCAGCGCAGAAAAATACAACAAACGCTCATATGGCCTATAGGACTATATCCACCCTGCATTCATTAGCCGGGGGGCTTCACCATACGTACGCAACTTTCCTTATGATAGTGATTTAAAGAGGTGTGTATCCATATTTTATTAATTATGAAAATCATTTATCTTTCCATTTTGAAAACATTCATTTTCATATTTTTGAAAATCATTTATCTCAAACCATACATATATTTTACTCACATAGTATATATAAATATCATATTTTCCTCCTAGGATATACAAACGGACATAATGGCCTATAGCATCTAGCGATGACCATTAATCCCAAATATTCTCTCAAAGAATCATAATCATGCATTCATACATGCATGATACTAAACTCAAAGTATATCCTTACTTCGACAAATAATAATTATCTTAATCATCTCTTAAGGATTTATTGGATATCTCCAACTATACTAATTCACTCTAAGTGAATATATACATACATATATATATATATATATACATATATATATATATATATATATATATATATATATATATATATATATATATATATATATATATATATTCCCAAATCCACAAGTCCGTTAGGACATAACCCTCTAATATACTTTAATTTAGAACGCCCTTAAACTTTAATCTCAAAGAGGAGAAGTAGTAATAATCTCCAAAATCTTGGGCTAAAAACAGGGCATCGGTCGACCGGTCCTAGACCCCCGATCGACCGCGGGTTGCAAATAAGCCTACGAAACAAAGCAGTAGGCCCTTTCTCCTTGACGCAGTCGACCGGCCTTAGGGGCGCGGTCGACCGGTCACACAAGGTCCCCAAAACAAAATTCCTCGAATCCATTATCCAACAACCCAAATTCGTTATCGGGGTTTCTAAACTACCCCAAAAGTCATCCCAAACATCTACGCAATTAATTCTAGCCGTAATTTTTCCTATTCCCGATTTGATTTCCGAGTTGATGATTTCAACCCGGAGCTGCCATCTTGTAAAAATCATATCAAATTGTAGAAAAATTAGAAAAATACGCGGTTAGCGCCCACGCGACCGTATCAAAAAGATCTACAACTTTTATGTTTTGGCCGAGAGCTAAATCAATTCTTTTCCTGTCCAAAATGGCTCCCTAAGGTCACGAGTTACTATTCATCATCTTCTCCGAGACGATTTCGGCCACTAAAGCTTCTCGCAAGCTTTTGTCGCCTCACCCAACGTCCTACAACCTCAACCAACTACAAATACACATATATTAAGGGTTCTAAACATCCTAGAATCCAAAACTATCAATTAATTTAGGTTAAAATCTAAGTTCCACAAATTGAGATATTATTGGGGTTTAATTATTTAACTCCCAAAAACCCATTTTATCCACGATTACCCACCCCAAAACCTTTAGGGTTTGTTTATACCAAACTAAGGTATGAGATATTTATGCAAAAAGATAAATAAAGCAAGTAAACACTTGCCTCGTGGATAAAATCCGACGACCTCGAGTCGAATCCGGCGGAGTTTGGCCCAAATCACCATCTTCTCCTCCTCTTTCTCCTTCCTCTCTCTCTTCTCTCTCTTTTCTTTTTCTCCTTGCTCTTTTTCTCCCTCTCCCTCTCTTTATAAAGAAAGAAAAAGGGTTATAACCCTTAAAACCCAAAAACGACTCATTTACCCAATTACGAGTTACTTTAACTCTAAAATTACCCGAAACTCATTTTCGACAATCGGACACTCTTTTCCGACTATCTCCGACATTCCGAGAATCATGGCGCAGTCGAAATTTCCATCTGAGGTACTTGACCGAAAATCACTATTCCAACCCAAAATAAATAAATGCGGGTTTTCTAATTAAAAATCTTACCTCGTGTCGCTTTACTCAACGGAGACATATAATTAAAATATTTCGACCTATACAGTCCCAAAAATAATCACAACATCCTTCGAAACTCATTTAATCGTCGAAAATCTCAAAACATATTATTTAGGGAAATTCCCCAAATTGCCAATTTATATTTAATTACGGGATTTAATTGTCTCCAAAAGGGCGGGTTGTTACATACTCCCCCCCTTACAACGGAATTTCGAACCTACACCACGAAATCCTAAAATTGCTCCAAAACCTAATACCTTAAGGGGAACGATACTAACTCAATGGTTCCCAACCATGAGCTACACGACTACCACGATCGTAAAGTGACTCTAATACGTCACATAATACCCATCATCTATAATGCCTATCGGCATGCATTTCAACCTTATATACTACGCCCATTCTATTCCAGGCGGTATACAAAACCATCTTACCAAGGTGCCCATACACCTTTCTAACTTGTGCACATCTTCACATTCATAGTGAACGTCTGACACGTAACACTCTCTCCCATTAAGGGTCTCCTTTCCTCGATGTAATACTCACCTATGGGTCCGTCGAACCCACAAAATTCAATTCTCCTAACCTCGGCGCCACTAACACCATCGAACTTACGTCCTACTAATGCTACGGTCTAAGCGTTAGCCTACTTACGCGAAACGAGTATCCTAAATATGTCCCTAGTGCCCAAGGCCTCTCTCAACTTCCAACATTTGCTCGGTTTCGTGCGTGGAACGTATCGCCAAGGCGAAATCCAAACATGGAACCCTCCCATTACACTACTCCCTCGCGTAGTCGGTCATAGAGATATAGCGACCTAAGGCACACCAGCGAGACGTCCAAAATCCTACCTACGCTATCCTACGGACGCGTTTCTACTATCTTATCCTTCCGCCCATACGGAAGGAAACCTAACCAATCAAAGTGCCCACTTTCTGTAGAAAGTGTCACGAACATATTACCAAAAATGTATCTTATCAAGATCTTCCTTTTCATTAAGGCTGGTTATTATCCTTAAATCAATTTCTTTAAGTCCAACCTCACCCACCCACTTGTGGCGAGGGGACCACTTTAGTGCTTTTCCATAGCACAATATCTCCATAAGTAAATCATCATCATGTGGCTCATAGCCTATAGTGGTTCATCCACACTATAAGACCTTTTCCACAAAACCAACATCCTTGCATCCTATAACAGCTCCCCACTCCCGACGCCGTTAAGAGTCATGTGTGGAGTGTCTCGCAAAGCGAAATCCAAACAAGGAACCCCTCCACACATTAACCCTTGACTTCGTTGGTTATGGAGTTTCACTATTTCAACATGCAACTGGGATATCCCTATCCCCTAATCCAACAAAAAGGTGGTCTTAACTCGTATCTCAAACTAAGAGTCATACCACCCTACGCTCGCACTCCATTTAAGTCATTGCGCAATCAATAATGAGCTAAATCTTACAGCTCAACAATAATCCTGTGGGCCTTAAATTATATCTAAAAGTTTTCCACATATACAAACCACGATAATGAAACCTCTACTCATCGAAGTTTCGTATCCCATAATAAATAAGGTGAACTCAACCTATATCTAGGTGAGACACTGCAACAATAACCCGTTCCCTCCAGGAACCATGGACACGATAGATTTGCCATTCTTAGCCTGCTATCGCTCCGAAAATACCAATAACATTATATACTCACCACAATACCATACTCGTATAAACATATAGAACGAGTATCCAAAACCAGATATATATGTATACAATTTATCAACACCCGCCTTCATGGCGAATGGAGGAAAATAAAATTCCGCTATCGCGGAAAACACATAGGCATACATTATAATGTTATCGATACCGCCATAACTCAAATTACACACACGAGTCTAGGGATAACTAATACCGCGACTTTATCTCGCCACGCCAAATATACCTCCTCGATTAAGGTAAAACTCATAACAACATCCTTCTCATTCCGACTAAATCGTGGGGACTCACGGTTAAGACTATCTGTAAGATCCCTTTCGAACCCTCAACTTTAATGAGGAATTTAACTTTAGTACCACTCTCAACTTCAGCGGCACTTTGGTACTCCTAACTACCATTCTTTAGTAGTTGCCGCCAAAATCCTTAACAATTACCATAAGCAGAGTGACCTCTACTAAGGCCCTCGTCCCCAACTTCCACCAGCTGCTCCAGCTAAGCCTCACCTCCTGCTACCATCCAAGCCCCGCACACGATTCTCAAACGAGCGCGCAAAAGATTTCTATAATCTTCTAACATACAAGGAGAACGAAATCTCACAAGAGAAATCAACAATCCTAATCCCGAGGCTCAATAACAAATCGAGAGTAACGCTGAAAGCGTAGTACGTCCGCACAGATTCCTAAGGACACTATAACCTGATGCTCTGATACCATCTGTGACACCCCGCCTAATAAGATATCGGGCGATCGCTCCTATATCAAATTAAAATAGGAGTCGCATATGGATCATTCTTAGCATCACTGTCAAAAATCCATTTAATTACTAATATCCTATTAGGCGAGCGCTAAAAACTTTTACTTAAATACTCTTTTTAACGATTAAAATAAAACATCCACAATTTAATGCATAAATAAAACTGAAAGGAAAATGAGATGAAATAAAATAACAGAACACTCGGTTCAAATTATACAACGATATCGAATAATGTGCAAAGAATAAATAAAATCAGTTAGACCATTGGCCCGAATGTTTGTACAATACCTCCTATCTAGACTACAATGAAAGAAGCGTCTACCGAGAACCCGCAAGCATCAACAGCTACGTCAGCAGATGTCTGACTCGAAAGAAATGCCATCCAGGCGTCCCTGTGTCTGGACACCTATGTATATATATATATATATATATAATATATAGCAAGAAATGAAGGGTAGATAAATGGGTCAGAGCCCGAGTTTGAAAATATTTTGCAAGTGCATAAAAGCTTTATTTTTAGAAAAATAGTTTCATCTCATATTTAAATTGGTATTACACTCCCACGAGATACCCCTTACCTCTCCTCTAGTAGTGCACACCTAACGCATCCTAACAACGTACCCTAGTCAAGCTATCCCTGCCTAACTAGTCTAATTTACCCATCTACTACCTACCCTAGATAGTCCAAGTGCTAAGGGCTAAACTTCCCTCCATCCTCAACACTGGACTAAGTTCGTGCGTGGGGTGTCTCGCAAAGAGAAATCAAAAAAAGGAACCCCCCTGATACACTACTACTTGGCAGGGTTAATGGTAGAGATCCATTAGGCCCGTAGCATGCATAAATGTATAAATACATATATATACATCTACAAATACATCTGGATAATATCTCCCGGACTGAGGTTTACTTATTATCATCTTTATGATACTCATCCGGATCTATGTCCCGGACTGAGGTGTATTCTATACTCATATGAAAACTTTCTATTTCCCTTCTTATATTCAGGAAATATATTTAAAAGCCAATTCATTAGCATGAATTTCTTTATCATAACAAATATCTATTTAAAAGCCAATTTTATTATCATAAAAATGCTTTTCCTTTTAAAATATCCCATTTCCATTTTTATGCACAGGAAATGTAGTTAAAAGCCATTTTTATTATCATAAAAATGCTTTTACCATATCATATGCTTCCACATCCCTTCTTCCATCCGGGAGTGTTACCGAAGCTAAACATATAACCCATTTCCCTTCATATATCCAGGAAATGTAATTAAAGCCAATCCATTATCATGAATTGCTTTAACATAACGCGTTCTAAGACCGTCCGTCTGGGTTTCACCACTGTACGCGCCCCTAAATGGCTATCATCTTCCAGGGCCTATCATCAAGGCAACCTGGGATCGTATAACTCAAGACATCGGGAAGCGGCCATATGCCTGCGGGATAGTCAAGACCACACCCGGAATCTCCTAACCAGCACAGAAAAATACAATAAACGCTCATATGGCCTATAGGACTATATCCACCCTGCATTCATTAGACAGGGGGCTTCACCATACGTACGCAACTTCCCTTGTGATAGCGATTTGGAGAGGTGTGTATCCATATTTTATTAATTATGAAAATCATTTAGCTTTCCATTTTGAAAACATTCATTTTCATATTTTCCAAAATCATTTATCTCAAACCATACATATATTTTACTCACATAGTATATATAAATATCATATATTCCACCTAGGATATACAAACGGCCATAATGGCCTATAGCATCTAGCGATGACCATTAATCCCAAAGATTCCCTCAAAGAATCATAATCATGCATTCATACATGCATGATATTAAACCCAAAGTATTTCCTTACTTCGACAAATAATAATTATCTTAATCATTTCTTAAGGATTTATTGGATATCTCCAACTATACTAATTCACTCTAAGTGAATATATATATATATATATATATTCCCAAATCCATAAGTTCGTTAGGACATAACCCTCTAATATACTTTAATTTAGAACGCCCTTAAACTTTAATCTCAAAGAGGAGAAGTACTAATAATCTCCAAAATCTTGGGCTAAAAACAGGGCACCGGTCGACCGGTCCTAGACCCCCGATCGACCGTGGGTTGCAAATAAGCCTACGAAACAAAGCAGTAGGCCCTTTCTCCTTGACGCAGTCGACCGGCCTTAGGGGCGCGGTCGACCGGTCACACCAGGTCCCCAAAACTAAATTCCTCGAATCCATTATCCAACAACCCAAATTCGTTATCGGGGTTTCTAAACTACCCCAAAAATCATCCCAAACATCTACGCAATTAATTCTAGCCGTAATTTTTCCAATTCCCGATTTGATTTCCGAGTTGATGATTTCAACCCGGAGCTTCCATCTTGTAAAAATCATATCAAATCGTAGAAAAATTAAAAAAATACGCGGTCAGAGTCCACGCGACCGTATCGAAAAGATCTACAACTTTGGTGTTTTGGCCGAGAGCTAAATCAATTCTTTTCCTCGCCAAAATGCCCCCCTAAGGTCACGGGTTACTATTCATCATCTTCTCCGAGACGATTTCGGCCATTAAAGCTTCTCCCAAGCTTTTTTCGCCTCACCCAACGTCCTACAACCTCAACCAACTACAAATACACATATATTAAGGGTTCTAAACATCCTAGAATGGAAAACCATCAATTAATTTAGGTTAAAACCTAAGTTCCACAAATTGAGATATTATTTGGGTTTAATTGTATTAATTCCCAAAAACCCATTTTATCCACGATAACCCACCCCAAAACCTTTAGGGTTTGTTTATACCAAACTAAGGTATGAGATATTTATGCAAAAAGAAAAATAAAGCAAGTAAACACTTGCCTCGTGGATAAAATCCGACGACCTCGAGCCGAAGCCGGCGGAGTTTGGCCCAAATCTCCATCTTCTCCTCCTCTTTCTCCTTCCTCTCTCTCTTTTCTTTCTCTCCTTTCTCTTTTTCTCCCTCTCCATCTCTTTATAAAGAAAGAAAAAGGGTTAAACCCGTTAAAACCCAAAAACGACTCGTTTACCCAATTACGAGTTACTTTTACCTCTAAAATTACCCGAAACGCATTTTCGACAATCGGACACTCTTTTCCGACTATCTCGAACATTTCGAGAATCATGGCGCAGTCGAAATTTCCATCCGAGGTACTTGACCGCAAATCACTATTCCAACCCAAAATAAATAAATACGGGTTTTCCAATTAAAAATCTTACCTCGTGTCGCTTTACTCAACGACGACATATAATTAAAATATTTCGACCTATACAGTTCCAAAAATAATCACAACATCCTTCAAAACTCATTTAATCCTCGAAAATCTCAAAACTTACTATTTAGGGAAATTCCCCAAATTGCCAATTTATATTTAATTACGGGATTTAATTGTCTCCAAAAGGGCGGGTTGTTACAAACGCCTCACCAAATTCGAATATACAAGAGAAGTCAAACATCCATATAAACTCGTGCATGTTTGCAATGTTGGCATATATACAAAGTCGAATCAAAATTCATAACAACTTCAAGACAACCCCATATAAACAATGGTTACGATCATTGTAAGCATCGATAATAATGACCAAGTGTCATAGCCACATAGATAATGAGACGATGGGGGGTTCCAGGCACACCAATATGCCACACACCAATATGCCACATCAAACATGTAAACTAAAAAAAAAGACCGAAAATATTTTTGGCTTTTCAAACATATTTTAACTCAAAGAAATGAAAACTCTTTTTGGGTTTTCAGAAGTTTCCTAAAACAAAATAAGATCTTTTTGTATTTTTCAAATATGTCTCAAACAAATGAAAACTAATAATACAAATGGATACACATGTCATAATACTAGCAATGAATATATCATGAAGCAAACTAATATATGACAAACATGGTAACACTATCATCCTTTAGATTTAGCACGGGAAGAATCAAGCCAAACGAGAATCATGAAGTTTAATTCCTAAAGCCACTAAATCTGATTTCCTAACCCAATTAGATGTAAAATGATGCATGGGGGTTTTGGGAACTAGGGCAACTTTATTCCTAAACTTCCTAGGAGCTTGTCTAAGTGTGACACCCCACCTAATTAAACATCGGGTGATCAGGCCTTTATTAAATTAAAAGAGGTTTCTCAAATGGTTCATTCTTAGCATCAGTGTCGAAAACTTTTTAATTACTAATCCCCTAAGTAAAATTAGACCGGTGCCAAATTTTATCTTTCTTAAAACAGATAAATCAACCATGCGGAACAAAGTACAAATAATCATGTACTATAATTCAAACAACAAAGTAAAAGTACAACAGAACAAAAGTATTACCGAATAAACCATCGGCTAAAAATACCAAACAACAATAGAATAACCACTAGTCTGAAACTAACATCTGAGACTAATACCGGACCACAAGTCCATACATAGAAGAGTGCTAGATCCTGTGCTAGATCTGAATGAGAGATATCGTCTAGTCAAATCCTGTAAGCATCCACTGTGCTACAGCTCCGAGTCTGGAATGGAATCATCACACATGGCGTCCCTGTGGCTGGACACCTAAAAGGTTTTGAAAATATTTTATAGCAAGAGTTAGTACTCAAAACATTTTGAAAATATTTAGCAAGCGTTTATCACAATATAAAATGCGGTTATTGATTACACATGTTAGGTTCTCGTACACTCTCATGAGTTAACTCACCCCTCATCTTTTGTGCACACCTAACGTTCTACACTTAGTTTATCTAGCCATACCTCTCAAGCTAACTAAACCAAAGTAGTAAACTGAACTTATCTGTACCCAAGTTCCAGTACCGCCCATATAGTACAACCGTTTTACTAACATCTCGCGTATGTTAAATAATTCCCAAGTAACATTTAATCTATGTTATTTTTCAAGGCTTCTCATTTAGTTTCACTACTAAAATTACTACAATTGTCACAATTGTTAACTTTCCCACTTATGTAATTAAGTTTCACTACTTGAATTACTAAATAGATTTTCTCCATCTAAAGGTGCATTTCGTAATTAAGTTTCACTACTTAACTTACCATTTCAGTATGTATCTTTAAATACATAATATATCAATCTACTAATACACGGAAGTAGAATATCGTCAAGTATATATATTTCACACATAATATATACTAAATATCAGTCATTTCTATATTCCCCTTTTTATACACGTAAAGGACTCTTGGTTCAGAATGATTCATCGACCCCAAGTAAGAATTGGTTCGGAATGATCCATCGACCCCAATTATTTTAAAAAAATATATATATACACATATTCTGGCTCGGGACTCTCTCATCGCGACTCCAGTTCAAAGTTTGGTTCGGTATTTCTCATCGACTCCAAACATATAATAACTTTATGTTAGTTCGGAATGTCTCATCGACCCTAAGATATTTAATTTAGGTATAAACTCCCTACCTAAAAGATCACATAATTCAGTAGGTACATGCCCGACCTATCAATCATATACGTACGTAATATTTTAATCTCATATATCTACCATACAATATTCGCTTTACGATTTATCTCATTAATCGTATTTATTTGAGTATACACACAACTCTAAGGGGTCCTAGTTACCCCTTACATATAATTTCAGTAGTTATTGCTTAACCTACTGGTCTATTACTTAAATTGAATTTACTTCGCCCCGTAACTCAATTTCCTAAGTCCCCGATACTCTACTAAATCGGATCATTCTCCTCGGCCCATAATCCAAGCCCTATACCCAATGGCCTTATTGGACCTCAACAATATACCTACTCGTCTTATTCTTACTCCCATATAAGTATAATGTAAATCCTAGAATACTCATTCATTCCCGAACTCAACGAAAGATTAAACACAAAATTTTCGGGAAAACAGCTTGCGTCGATCGATCGACGGCTGGGTTCGATCGATCGACATAGTCGATCGATCGATAGTTCAAGATCGATCGAACAGGGACAGACGCAGTCTGTCTTCTTCGTTGATCCTCTCCTCCATTAACAAATTTCCAAACTCCATTATTGTCCACCAAACTTCGACCCAATGATCCTCACATGTTTCCACATATACTAGGACAGTTTCTAACGTATCAAATACATCAAAACTCCAATTCCTTTAAAGAAATAATGAATTAAACCCATAATTTCTTGAAAACCCTAGTTATGGTGTTCTTCCCATATTATCATTCAAAATCCAGATTTTAATCCGAAAAACTCATCAAGTCTAATCTGAATTTTAATCCTCTACATAAGGTAAATCATTCTACATGCGATTCCTATCCCAACATGTATACATATCATCTTTCTCCAATCAAAAATAATGATTTAAACAAAACTATTCAAAAACCCTACACATGGGTATTATAACTTTATAATTTTTCCAATAAACAACCTGCCTTATGATCAGTAGGGTCTAATTTCGTGGTTCTTGTTGATGATTTATGATCTTCATCCTTCAATCCTTCTTCCCCAACAAGTTGATGGTAGAAATCCCTTTGAATCCTTCCCAAATCTTCTTTTTTCTTTAGAAAGTTGTGCCTCTCTTCTCTCTAATGGTATTGGTGTTGTCATGGGTGTTCTAACCCTAATCCCTCTATCATACGGCTGATATAAAACTCTAAATTTCGTAGGTCTCCATACCCTCTTATGTTAAAAGACCAAAACGCCCCCGAATGGTCTCGGTTTAGTCCAAAATTGCCCCGGGACTCAACTAGTACCCCCGGGTATACTATTTTGACTAATTTGACCCTTCTGGACTCATTGGTGACCTCTAAATTATCATTTGAGTCACTTAAACAAAATTACTCGTTCTCACCCCAACACGGTCTACACGCGTTAAGTAACTATTTACCACTCGCACTAAGTAAATAAAAATGATGCAATGTATACCGGTATCTATCTTTCGATTAATATACCATAATTACAATTTTAAATAAAACTCTTTAAATTACTACTCTTACGTAATTTAAATCAAGACGATATTTTCTCATTTAATCTCCAATCTAATTAAATGGAATATTTGGAATATTCAGAAATACGGGGTATTACATACTTCCCCCCTTGCAAAGGAATTTCGTCCTCGAAATTAGGATAAGGCTGGTATTAAGGCTAAGGAACTTAAATAAAATTGTATCCTCAAATACCCAATACCAAATCATAACATCCTAACGGTCGCCCCCAAGTACATGCCTTGCTTCATTATAAATTCTTATCGCACCTTGCCCATGCTGCATAACATAATTAAGTGTCACTACTTAATTTCTCCATAGAGTTTCCCAATCCAACGTTGATTCTTGAAATTAAGTTTCTCCCTACTTAATTTACCCATTTGATGTATATCTCTATATAACATCTAAGTGTCTACTATCACTCATAAGTAGAATATTATAAGGTATTTATTTCACACACTTTATATACTTTAAGGAAAATTGGTCGGACAAAAATCATCGGCCCCAATAATCCTATCATTTACATTGGTCCAGAAATTCCTCGACCCCAAGGTAAATGTAATGCACATGTCGGTTTAGACCTTCCGTCGATCCCAATATTTATCATCGATTTGGTTCGGAAAATCATCGATCCCAACTCGATCCCCCATGTATTGGTCCGGAACATCATCGACCCCAATACAGAGATTAAGCACACTTACTATCGCACATAAGTAGGAAAAATCAATAGGTATATATATCTTACACATAACATATACTACCAACACTTATTTTATAATCACCACCCTTCTATAACACTTTTGGGGTTATTGGCTCGGAATTCCACCTCGATCACCAATAGTAATTAATTACTTGTCTCGGGATCACATCTCGAGCACTAATATATGTATATATATATCATCGTACATGAGTAGACAATTTGTGAGCCATATATCTCACATTTCATATACCTTAAAATGCCACACTCCAATAGAATGTCCTTATATCACGCGTTAAGGACTAAAAGTTCGAAATGTCTTCTCGAACCACACCCAGAGTACATGTATTGTTCGTAATCGGTACCCACGAACCTAATCCTCATGTACAGTCCATATAGGCGCTCACTCTACCTATAAATATGCTCTTATAGGCATACATTCAACCTATGAATTGATCAGTGGGTTTCTCCAAAATTCCACTATCATAAGGGCGTATCATCATTCTTTCTCACTAACATTGAGTCGTAGGTAGCACAACGTACTCAAAATGAAACTTTATCTCTATTCCTTCCTGACCTTCTCTCACAGGGTGGAATTTTAGGATTTCATCCTGATTCACAATCATGTAGAGCGGCACTGTGCACTCTCCCTTATCAACTACATACTAATCCATCCCGGTCACCCCATTTCGCTACCCCCAACGAAATGTTGGCTTAGTTATGATGTTCACAACCCATCAATAATTTATAAGTCTGTCCCCTCATCCCATCATTGGGAATGTGGGTTCACTACCACATCCCGGTTGTTCATTTCGAGTCTAACTTGTCCATTAACTAGAGGTGTATCTGGAGACAATCTCACTATGTCTCTCCTCAACATCGCTTCCCACTTACGTCATCTTTCCTGAAGTGGTACTCTATTCACCTTTCTCTCCGGGCTTATTATACTTTACAATCCGTGCACTCTTCGCAATTGGCGCACTTTTTGGGTTGGTTACTTTATAAGGATCAACATTTTAGTAACACGTAAGTCACTCACAACACTCATTCAAGTAGCACCTTGCGCTACTTCTTCACCACAGTTAGGTCTCCCATATCAAGAGATAACCTTTGAACGGTTTCCCACCGACGTTCATCCCATAGGGTGTGCTGGATCTCTCAGCACATATAATCTTGGATCATCGTCAATCTCCCATGACGTTCAACCCATTTCATCGATACGACTTGTTTCCTAATTTCCCCATCGTCGTACAAAATATTCCGCATCCCTCTATCTCGGATGTCTAAGGAATCCAATTGACTAGGGTGCCCATACACCCTTTTCTCCGGGTCCGTTTGCAAAAACATTGCAAATGTCGCACCCGTAACATGCTTTTCTTCAACTCTAGCCTAGTCTACACGACGTGACTACAATCTTATGGGTATTCTTAATACCCTAGAGGCAAAAATCAAATCCTTGCCCACAAAGTCCCACTTATCCCTTCGTGGTGAGGTAAGCCTTTCAGTGTTTCTCCACAACACTACCGGCTCCACTGATGTCTTAGCATCTAACAATGTCTCTTCTCTTTACGTGCATAAAAATTTAGTCGTATTCCCTTTCGCAACCGAACTTAAACAAGGGACTTCTCCCCATGTATTCTTACTGAGCATTATCGGAACAACACATAGTCGATATGCTCAAATTCGATTTTTCGACAATATATGGAACCATACTCCAATATTGCTAAAGGAGTAAAGTGGTACCACGCTTATACTATCACTAAGTCTTTAGCACTAACTACAACAGCGAGCTCGATCTCTCCGCTCAGCAGTCATACCACAAACATTGAGTCACATCATTTAGGTTCCCACACACCGAAATCAATTACTAAGAGATGTTCATAATCTCCGAAGTTTCTCACATTTGATGAATACTGACAACTCGACCCTTTTTCAGGTGAGGAATCGTCATATACCCCATTCACTCGAGGCTAAAACTCATATACTTCCTTATCCATCGCTCTGGTGATTTAGATGGTTCCCGGACATAACACGCTTGTCCTCTCCAGAATGCAAAACTTATTGGAGTTATTATTTCTTCAAATAACTTCCAGCTAAAAATAAAACGCGTGGCCCTAGAATCCACACTAGACATCTTTTCAAAAATTCCTGACTCCAGGCCATGCTGACCGGTTTGGGTACCCCTCCTCTCGGACTGGGTAGTCTCGATCCTGAACACTATCATCTTGGTTCCCTTAGTTCTGCTGACCAAGAGGAACGCACTATGGGACTTAACAGTCCCGACTTAGGATCTAATCATTAAATCCTCTAGTGGGTTTCCACTTATGGCTTGCACCAGCCCCATTACATTCAGTCTTACTCTTTGACTAAATCTCTAAACTCCCTTAGCTCCGCCCACCCAGGAGCATTAACCTCAACCTTGTAGGAACTACCATATTGTCTTCATATACATAAGTCATTCAAGAAGAGTTTTACCAAAAATTGCGAGCTATGACTCGGGAGTCCATTTTCTCAAGGGCTCTTTTCCCTTATACCTATCTCACCGGTACAAGTTCACTTCACAGGATAAATTTATCTCTCACGATTGGCCTCCACCAGGCTTTCACGTGAGAGGTTCATATATTCCCATTCACTACGCGTCTGAATTATCATTGGAGAACTTTGCGGTTAAACTATACGTAAAGTTCTTCTATTTATATATACGGACCCTCGGTCCGAATGTAGTGACTGGTATCCCCGCCACGTTGCCTGAAAATTTATTCAAATTTTCACTTTTGTGTATTTCTGCTCAGTCCTAACTGCCAAAACCTCTGGACATACTACTTCCATTAGTTAACATGCACAGTCGCCGTTTTATCACATGCACGGCTCGTTCTCATCAAATTTTCTTCAGACCTACTCCCACTATCACTGCATTGGGCGGTCTAGACTAGCATCCCTCTTGCCGTCGCGACACTTGGAAAATGCCTGCTATGCCTCAACAACCCTTGCAGCATTTACTTCCATTACACGCTAGGAGTGACCTCGACCACGGTCATCTCTCCTATGATTGCCATCTTCGAACACCCCATGCTTTATGCCGAGCTCCTCCCTCATGTAGTCCTTCTAATGCCAATGCTGGTCCTACCACCATATTCGACGTACCGTGCCCCAAACGGACTCGTATATATAACACGACGTCTACCAAAATAGCAGGAGAACGTAAACTACGTACGTAGAGGCGTACAATCATCCTAAGATAGGGCTCTATATCAATCAAACGATACGCTGAAAACGTAGTAAGACGTACAGATCCTATGGACACTAGAACCTGATGCTCTGATACCATCTGTGACACCCCGCCTAATTAAACATCGGGTGATCAAGCCTTAATTAAATTAAAACAGGTTTCTCAAATGGTTCATTCTTAGCATCACTGTCGAAAATTTTTTAATTACTAATCCCCTAAGTAAAATTAGACCGGTGCCAAATTTTATCTTTCTTAAAACAGATAAATCAACCATGCGGAACAAAGTACAAATAATCATGTACTATAATTCAAACAACAAAGTAAAAGTACAACAAAACAAAAGTATTACCGAATAAACCATCGGCTAAAAATCCCAAACAACATTAGAATAACCACTAGTCTGAAACTAACATCTGAGACTAATACCGGACCACAAGTCCATACATAGAAGAGTGCGAGATCCTGTGCTAGATCTGAATGAGAGATATCGTCTAGTCAAATCCTGTAAGCATCGAATGTGCTACAGCTCCGAGTCTGGAATGGAATCATCACACATGGCGTCCCTGTGGCTGGACACCTAAAAGGTTTTGAAAATATTTTATAGCAAGAGTTAGTACTCAAAACATTTTGAAAATATTTAGCAAGCGTTTATCACAATATAAAATGCGGTTATTGATTACACATGTTAGGTTCTCGTATACTCTCTTGAGTTAACTCACCCCTCATCTTTTGTGCACACCTAACGTTCTACATTTAGTTTATCTAGCCATACCTCTCAAGCTAACTAAACCAAAGTAGTAAACTGAACTTATCTGTACCCAAGTTCCAGTACCGCCCATATAGTACAACCGTTTTACTAACATCTCGCGTATGTTAAATAATTCCCAAGTAACATTTAATCTATGTTATTTTTCAAGGCTTCTCATTTAGTTTCACTACTAAAATTACTACAATTCTCACAATTGTTAACTTTCCCACTTATGTAATTAAGTTTCACTACTTGAATTACTAAATAGATTTTCTCCATCTAAAGGTGCATTTCGTAATTAAGTTTCACTACTTAACTTACCATTTCAGTATGTATCTTTAAATACATAATATATCAATCTACTAATACACGGAAGTAGAATATCGTCAAGTATATATATTTCACACATAATATATACTAAATATCAGTCATTTCTATATTTCCCTTTTTATACACGTAAAGGACTCTTGGTTCGGAATGATTCATCGACCCCAAGTAAGAATTGGTTTGGAATGATCCATCGACCCCAATTATTTTTTAAAAATATATATATACACATATTCTGGCTCGGGACTCTCAAATCGCGACTCCAGTTCAAAGTTTGGTTCGGCATTTCTCATCGACCCCAAACATATAATAACTTTATGTTAGTTCGGAATGTCTCATCGACCCTAACATATTTAATTTAGGTATAATCTCCCTACCTAAAAGATCACATAATTCAGTAGGTACATGCCCGACCTATCAATCATATACGTACGTAATATTTTAATCTCATATATCTACCGTACAATATTCGCTTTACGATTTATCTCATTAATCGTATTTATTTGAGTATACACACAACTCTAAGGGTCCTAGTTACCCCTTACATATAATTTCAGTAGTTATTGCTTACCCTACTGGTCTATTACTTAAATTGAATTTACTTCGCCCCGTAACTCAATTTCCGAAGTCCCCGATACTCTACTAAATCGGATTATTCTCCTCGGCCCATAATCCAAGCCTCACACCCAATGGCCTTATTGGACCTCAACAATATACCTACTGGTCTTATTCTTACTCCCATATAAGTATTATGTAAATCCTTGAATACTCATTCATTCCCGAACTCAACGAAAGATTAAACACAAAATTTTCGGGAAAACAGCTTGCGTCGATCGATCGACGACTGGGTTCGATCGATCGACATAGTCGATCGATCGATAGTTCAAGATCGATCGAACAGGGTCAGACGCAGTCTGTCTTCTTCGTTGATCCTCTCCTCCATTAACAAATTTCCAAACTCCATTATTGTCCACCAAACTTCGACCCAATGATCCTCACATGTTTCCACATATACTAGGACAGTTTCTAACGTATCAAATACATCAAAACTCCAATTCCTTTAAAGAAATAATGAATTAAACCCAGAATTTCTTGAAAACCCTAGTTATGGTGTTCTTCGCATATTATCATTCAAAATCCAGATTTTAATCCGAAAAACTCATCAAGTCTAATCTGAATTTTAATCCTCTACATAAGGTAAATCATTCTACATGCGATTCCTATCCTAACATGTATAAATATCATCTTTCTCCAATCAAAAATAATGATTTAAACAAAACTATTCAAAAACCCTACACATGGGTATTATAACTTTATAATTTTTCCAATAAACAACTTGCCTTATGATCAGTAGGGTCTGATTTCATGGTTCTTGTTGATGATTGATGATCTTCATCGTTCAATCCTTCTTCCCCAACAAGTTGATGGTAGAAATCCCTTTGAATCCTTCCCAAATCTTCTTTTTGCTTTAGAAAGTTGTGCCTCTCTTCTCTCTAATGGTATTCGTGTTTTCATGGGTGTTCTAACCCTAATTCCTCTATCATACGACTGATATAAACCTCTAAATTTCGTAGGTCTCCATACCCTCTTAGGTTAAAAGACCAAAACACCCTCGAATGGCCTCGGTTTAGTCCAAAATTGCCCCGGGACTCAACTAGTACCCCCGGGTATACTATTTTGACTAATTTGACCCTTCCGGACTCATTGGTGACCTCTAAATTATCATTTGAGTCACTTAAACAAAATTACTCATTCTCTCCCCAACACGGTCTACACGCGTTAAGTAACTATTTACCACTCGCACTAAGTAAATAAAAATGATGCAATATATACCGGTATCTATCTTTAGATTAATATACCATAATTACAATTTTAAATAAAACTCTTTAAATTACTACTCTTACGTAATTTAAATCAAGACGATATTTTCTCATTTAATTCTCCAATCTAATTAAATGGAATATTTGGAATATTCAGAAATACGGGGTATTACACTAAGATCGTAACAATAATGCCTAAGGTGTCCTTTCCTACCACAATAAGTGCAAGTGTAGTGGTGGTGGGAATGATTACCTATGTATGGACCTTTTCTAACCTTCCTAGTGTTTCTCACACATGCGAGGGGAGTGGGAACAAATCTCTCATTAAAACCTATACCTCCCCTATCTCCCTTAAGGTGGACGGTGCCTAGGATCGTATCTAAATTCTCTGACCTAGCCTGCAAATCAAATTTAACTCTAGAAGAGTCTCTCAATCTCTCCTCCAACTCAGTAATCCTAAACTTAAGAAAACGCCTACACTCCTCAAACTCTAAAATCTCCTTTTTCAAGGACTCCATCAAACCACAGAGATTATCTATCTCTTTCTCCACAAACTCTAGTTTTTCCTTAAACTTCTTATCTCGTGCCCTAAGATCCTCAATCAAACTATCATTACTTTCTATGGCACGCTCATTCAACTTAGATTGCAATTTGGAGTTAGTCTTTTTCACATTCACCATTTCGACATACAACTCATTAAACGCATTTTGCAATTCTTTCACATCTAACTCCTCCTCGTCATTCTCTTCACCCTCACTAACATTGGATTCACTCAAAACCTCCTCGGAAGTGTCATTCACGTTAGTATCATCATTTCTCACATGAAATCCCATAAGCGCAATGAAGTTACGCTCGATGGGGGAACTTTCTACCTCTTCCAGATCACTATCACTTAAGGTGGCACTATATGAGATGGGTTGCTTGCCCTCTTTCTTAAGTCTAGTGGGACACTCCTTAACTTTGTGACCATGCCCCTCACACCTAAAACACCTATCTGACTCATCTCTCCTAGCTTCTTAAACTTATCCTTAGAGGTGGAATCTACTTTGTTGTCCTTGAATTTTTCAAATTTCTTGGAATTTTTCGATTGCTTTTGAAACTTAATAAATTTTTTAAATTTCTTTTCCAACAAAGCAACATCCTCAAAATCGAAATCAAAATCGAAATCTAAAACTTTGATTTCATCCTTCCACATTTTCAAAGCAATACCCTTTTCTTTCTTAGGCACTTGCTTGGAGGTAATAATGTCGATTTCGTAGGTTTGTAAGTCACCTACAATCTCTTCTAGATTCGTCGACTCTAACTTACCCACGGAGTTTAAAATGGTCACTTTTGCATCAAACCTACTAGGCAACTACCTAAGGATTTTCTTAATGACACGGTTGTCGGGAATTTTCTCACCTAGGTTAAACGACGAGTTGACAATGTTGGACAACTTAGAAGAAAACTCGTCAAAAGTCTCACTCTCTAACATCCTAATGGTCTCAATCTGTGTAGTGAGATATTGAAGTTTTGACGCCCTAACCGTGCTAGTGCCCTCGTGAGTGAGTGCCAAAATATACCAAGCCTCTTTTGATGTTTCACATGTCATAATTCTATTATATTTTTGTGGTGTGACATGTGAAGAAATAACGTACAAACCCTTAGAATTATATTGTGAAAGTCCATATTCAGTTTCGGTCCATGACTCGACAGGCTTTAAAGTAGTGACCTCACCTATAACAGTGGCAGGGGGTGTCCAACCTTTTTCAACAACAAGCCAAAGACATTCATCAATTGATTTTAATGCTCTTTTCATTCTCATCTTCCAATAAGTGTAATTAGTGCCATAAAAAATAGGAGTTCGAAAAAAATCATTATTTCCAAAATTCATCTTTGAAAACACACGGGATCACAAAACAAATAATATATGTTTTCTAGCTCTGATACCAATTTGAAGGACCCTTTTTTTGTGTGTTTCAAACCAAACCAATTTTTTTATCGAAAATTATCCAACTTTTAATTATGCGCCAAAGCAAGTTGTGAAAACCCAATTCTTACTTTAAACCAATTTCATCTTGATCACTCCTAAACATGCATCTAGTGATTAAATCAAGTAAAGTAAAGTAAAGAATACTCATAATGACGGATGTACGAGGAAAAAACCCAAGACGGGAAAAAACCTCGGACGGTCCAAGCCAGACAATCACTATGAACAATGGTTTTATAAAGACATATTAGCCTTACTCAATGACTCGATCCCCACGGGTCTTGATGCTCCTTCTGATCTTATACCGTTCTTCAATAGTTCCCACGCATAAATTCGGTCTTCCACGATGCTCGTCCACAACACTCGATTCCACGAATGTCTCGTTGTCCACCATGATGGCTTGATACGTTTTACGATGTTGAACACGATGTCCGTCGCTTCTCCATCGCAAAACCATCAATCACAATTTTTCAATGATGAACAAACTTCAACTTTGGTTCAACAAGATCACGTAAACATATAAGAATAGTAACTCGGATCTTTGAAAACTCTAAGGATGTGTTTATGATTTGAAACCTTAGAAAAACATGTCAAATACGTTTCTGGTTCATAAACAGTTTTCCAGAATTCACAATTGTTAAACTATGATGAAACCACGCTTTAGATAGGATTTAAATGCCGCCTCAAAAACTTTGTCATTCAAACCACAGAGGCATGTCATTCGGGTGACATTGAATCTCGTTCACGCGACATCGAATGTTGTTTGAACGACAACATGAAAGTTTGACTATTTGGCTTTTCGTTTAAAACGTCTCTTTAACAAGAGATCCAAAAATGTGGAACTCTTTTTCGAGCTTATCATCATAAAACGTAGTGTAAACCTTTTAAAACACTATAAAACATTTTAAAACATTTTTCTATATAAAAATTACATCCTTATCTTTTATAAAACAATTCCGAGCACCACTAATTATATGCATTCATACCTGAGTGATCTTGGAACTCAATTTAACTTGAAGATGAATAAACTTGCACCAATTAAACTTCGCCAAGAATTATTCTTTGAAGCTTTGCCACAACATTTTCAATTTTCTTCAATACATCATAGACCAAATGGGATCGTGACAAAATAAAATCTCCCTATGACATATTACAAACACAGTTTTGTTCACGGAATTAAGTCAAAACAATATAGGGACTCAATTGGAAATTTGTGTCCTTACACTAATGACACAGTAAGAGGCGTTAAATAAATAAGCCAAGAGAACAAAATGAAAACAAATTCTCCTTAAATTTTCATTGCAATTCCGGCCTTTGAAATGAATAGTAACCCACAAATCTGAGTTTTATAACACACACGAATATCATACAACTACCAAGTTGTGTCTCAATATATTCTTCCTCACTTAAGTCACTATAAAAAAATAGAAAAAGGGAAAAATAAAAATTTATATACAATTTACAACAAAAATGAGCTCCAAAAAATGGAGCACTAAAAAAAATAAAATGATCTCTTCTCTCTACACTATCTTTGTCCATTTTTTCTATTTATTGTTTACTTATCTCCTTTTAAAATGAAGGACATGTCTTGACATCAGACATCACATGGGAGCATAAGGGTAGGGGTACTGTGCCACGGATTTTTATAGAAATTGGATGTTGTAGGTAATGGATTTGATGTGTCAGATGTAAGAGCAGGTATAAGTACTGATATGGGATGGTTTTTTGCACTTTGGGTTTTGGCAGGGGTCTTTGGTGAAAAATGATTTTTGATATGTGACTTATTTGGTTTGTGCAGGAGAAAAATCGGGGCTATGTGAGATGGGAAATGGGTATATAAGGTTGGTGACGGGTTGGGGCTGATGTGTTTGGGTTGTGTCAGGTGGATCGTGGGTTGGAGGTCTAGGTCGCGAGTTAGGTAATGGGTTTGCTGAATTACGTCTGAGATGGTGAGTATAGCAGGTGGTTGAGGTGTTGTAGGATTCATCTCGGGTTTGGTGAATCCCGGTTCGTGTGGTGTGGGTAGTATCTCGGGTATAGGTTGATGGGTCTTAGGTTGTTGAAAAGAAGGTCAAGTCTAGGAATGGCTTGGTTTAAGGTACGAGGTGGTGACAGCGGGTATGGTGGGTTTTGGAGTGTGTCTGGTTGTAAGGTTTAATGTAGGTGCATTATGATTTTGGTGTTAATGGTGGATGATAATGGAGGTGAGGAGAGAGAGGAAATGGGTGGAAGATGATGAATAGTGAATGGGTTACGATTGTGTTTAGATGTTTGAGGTGTAGGAGAGTTAGGTTAGGGTGAGGTATTAGTTTAGGGTGTATGTGAGTGTAGGATGTTTGTGTGTGTGTGTTTAATTTGTACCCAACTAAAAAATAATAAAGACTCAACGAAAAATTAATAAAACTAAAAAGAATTAAATTTAACAAAAAAGAAAATTCTAATCTATAAATAAAAGACACAAAATAAAAAAATGAAACTAAAAAGAAATAAAAATAAAATCTATTAAAACTAAAAACTAAAATCCTAAAAAAATGTAAAATCCAATAAAATAAGATAAAAAGTAAAAATTCTTAATAAATCTAAAATAAATCTTAAAAATAAAACGACCAAAACTAAAAGTCTAAAAAAATTAAAAAGGCATAAACTAAACACACACGGGCTTCAGGGTAGGTTTAGGGACTGGTTTAGGCTCCGATAAGGTTACGGGACAGGTTATTATCTCCATTTCATGCACATTTGCCTTGATTTGAGCATTTAAACACCGCAACATGCATTTAACCTACAAAATAAACTTTTAAGCGCATAAGACCCATATTGCCGAGAATTAGCAACTAAAATACGTCTATTGAGGGTGTAAAATGTACACTTTTGGGTGCTTATCAGTAGTTACGGATGCGTTGAGCCGTAGGCTAGTAGATAAGACGACCAAGGTGTGGAAGGCGAAATGGAAGGAGGTGGGACATCAGGATGCAGTTGACATGTCATTTATGTCAGTTATGACTGTCACACCATAGATAGTAATGAGGGTCATTCAGGCCCAAGCAGCATATTCGTTTTGTCAGGAGAGGATTAGACAACTTTTAGTCGATGGAGTTGAGTCTTATTCAGCTAGTTCTGAGGGAGGCTTGCGCTTCAACGGAAGACTGGTTATCCCATAGGGGGATGACTTACGACATGCAGTGATGATAGAGTCACATAGGTACCAATTTGTGGTACATCCCGCTGGGGATAAAATGTACCAGGATATGAGGTGGAAGTACTAGTGGAGTGGGATGAAGAGAGACATCGCAGAGTTTGTCTCTAGGTGTACCATTATCAGATGATGAAGGTGGACCATCACAGACCATTAGGGTTACTTCAGCTACTAGCGATCCCTATGTGGGAATGGGAGAGCATTTCTATAGATTTCATTACACGGTTGCCTACTTCTCCGAGGGGGCACAATTCTATATGGGTTATTGTAGTCCGTCTCTAGGTGTACCATTGTTAGGACAAACTATACATCGGGACAGTATGCCCAGATATTTATTGCAGAGATAGTGAGATTACATGATGTACCCCTTAATATCATGTGTGACAGATACAAGATTTTTGTGACTCGATTTTAGAAGAGTTTCCAGGAGGCTATGGTTATCGAGTTACGATTGAGTACGGCGTATCACGCGCAGACCGATGGGCAGACTGAGCACACTAATCAGATGCTTGAGGATATCTTACGTATGTGTGTCCTTTATTTAAGTGGACGTTAGGATCCGTACCTTCCACTAGTGGAGTTAGCATACAACAACTTCTATCAGTTCACGATTGACATAGCCCCATTTGAGTCATTATACGATATACCTTGTCGTTCTCTTACTTGTTGGCTAGAGGTGGGCGACAACAAGCTACTCGGGTCGGAGGTGATTCAGGACACATTGAGCATGATTGAGATGATTCGGGGTCACATACGGGTAGCCTAGGACAGATAAAAAAAGCTACAACGATGCTATGAGGTTCTTCAGGGAGTTCACCATGGGGGACTAAGTTTTGTTAAGAGTATCTCCTAAGAAGGGGTAATGAGGTTTGGGAAAATGGGGAAATTGCGTCCAAGATACCTAGGACCATTTCCTATCATCGAGAGGATTGAACCGGTGGCATACAGGCTTGGGTTGTCGGAGAACTTGCATCGTATTCATGATGTGTTCCACATTTTTTCATTAAGGCGGTACCTCCGAGATGAGTTTTCCCACACCCACATCACGATAGAGGAGATTGATTTGTAGCCCGATAGTTCATATGAGGAGAGACCAATGGCTATCCAAGATCATAGTGGCAGGAGACTGAGGTCAAAGGTAGTTCCACTTGTGTGGGTACAGTGGGAGCATCCAAATGTAGAGGAGTCTACTTGGGAGTGAGAGGCGAACATGCGTGAGAAGTATCCAGATTTATTCGTACTAGGTATGCCATATTTTTCGTATTTTGAGATGAAACTCCGTTATTAGGGGGGAAGTCTGTAACAACCCATATTTTTTATGATTTAAATAATTACAGGGCTAATTATTATTGAGGGATTAATTGAATTAAAATGTGAGAAATTAATTATTAATTAATTCGGATTAAAATAAATATTAACTAGCCTCCCAAGAGTTAAAACTTACTAAATAAAATTATTTAAGATTATGGTATGCTTATATAATATTATAAATTGTCGAGAGTGTGAAATACAACAGTTTGGTAAATTATGTCAGGACACGCGTGTGAGTCGTGTCGGGACTAATTTAATGGATTAAAGATGTAAATTATTTTTAAGTAGCTCTTATGGCAATTTCGGGTCCTCTATTAAGTCTAGAAGGGTTGAGATAGTCATAATAGTGTACTCCAGGGTTTAGTTTGGGTCTCGGGGTAGTTTTAGGTCTAACCGGCATCCCCGAAAGGCATTTTTGTAAATTGCATTTTTGGGATTTAATTAATGACGAAAATTGGAGATGGTTAATATCAATTACTTAAAGGAAAAGTTAGAATTTTATGAAAAAACTTCAAGGGACAGAAAAAGAGGGTGAGAGAGAACAAGCCCCAAGAGACTAAGGAGAAAAAAACATCATCTTCCACCACCGTGACCACCTTTTCGTAGATCGGGTGACGAGGAAGAAGTCCATAAAAATTTCATCAGAAATTCAGACCATCATAATCAAGGCAAGTGTTTATTACTTGCTTTCTTTAGAAATAATTGTGTTTATGTTAGAGTACCTAATTACCCCATTGTTATGAAATTGAATTTGGTGAAAATTGGGAGAATTAAATCATAAATTATGACTTATTTGATAAGAATTTGATTCCCTCATGTAGATAGGATGATGTCCACAAATTTATGATAATTCATATGAACAAATCTAGGTTTAAGTTGCCAAGTGGTCTTAACCTAAGGGTGCAGGATTGGTATATATATTTATAGGCATGAGGTGATAATATATATATGTATATGTACTTGTGAATAATTCTACGGTGTGAAATTAGTAGATATGGGAATATTGATAAATAAAAAAATATCTTAGTGTGTAATACATTTATTATGCAACTGAGGAACATGTTAATTAACTATCCGGCATAGACTAATTTAGTAACATATTGTATGGGCGATAGGGGCGTATTATGGATGAATGTAGGTAGTGGTAAATTGAGCTTGGATTAGATAAGCATAGTAGCATAGCCACTATGGGTTTGTAGTTACGTTAAGTTTGCATATAGATGGGAGGTGAGAATCTCATGTGAGAGTTCGATATCTAACATGCACATAATACTTTCTTTATTACAGTTTTAAATACTTTCTAAAAAACTTTGAAAACATCGAGCTCTGACTTGTCTCTTAAATTTCCTCTCTTTTTTCTATATATATGTATTATAACCGGTGCTCAACCACAGGTACACTAGACCTAGCCAGTTGGATTACTTGGCGAGCTGCAGCTGTTGTGGAAGCCATAGGTTAATTATATTAGACGCCTCTATCATTTTATTCAGTTCTATTATACATTTTATTTACGGAATGTGTCGCCCATTCTTAGTAGTTTCATTAGAGAGATTGTACTCAACTTTAATCTTTAGTTCCTTTCCATTGGATTGAGTATTATTATTGTTTATTGGTTTGGGACATTAAACTGGAATGTTTTATCCTGTCTTATTTTCAGCAGTCTATTCGTATCCAGTATTTATTATACTCATGTGTATGGTGAATAGTTTATGTCGTAACGCATAGAATTAAGTGAATTATTTTGGTTATAAATTAAACTGGAAAATATTTTGACACTAGCTTAATTATTTATTAGGTGATTATATTTGTTAAATGTTTTCGACGGTGATGCTACGAATGAACCAACCGAACATTTTGTTTTAAATTTAATAAAGGACTGATCACCCGATATTTAATTGGGTGGGGTGTATCAATTACTTCTCGCACGTAATTTAAAATAAAATGAATTAATTGCCGAATTAATTTAATATCAAATACGCAGAAATACGGAGTATAACATACTTCCCCAATACAAAGGAAGTTTGTCCCCGAAATTAGGTCATACCTATTGTAAACAACCCTGGATCCTTCTCTCGCATGTCATCTTCCTTCTCCCGAGTAGACTCATCAACACTGTGGTGTCTCCATTAAACTCTGACTAGTGGCACCACCTTAGATCGTAGCTTTTGCTCGTTGTGATCCAGAATATCCACGGGTCTCTCCTCATTTGAGACGTTTGGCTGGAAATCAATTTCCTTGAGTGGAGCGTGCCAGAAATCCCTCTCGCTCCTCCTGTATTTCTTCAGTGGTTCCCCATGGAACACATCATGTATCTATTAAAGATTCATCGGTAAACCCAGTCTATATGTTACTGGTCCCACCCTCTCAATGATAGGGAAAGTACCCATGTATCTCGACACTAACTTCCCATTCTTGCCTAATCTCACGATCCCCTTCATAGGAGACACTCGAACCCACACCTAGTCACCAACCTCTAACTAAACATGCATCCGGTAATTATCAACATAACTAAATCTTGGCAGTTGTCTCCTATATCATCTCTAGCCCCAATAACTTATTGTCCCCCGCCTCTAACCAGCAAGCAAGTGAACGATAATGTGACACCTCGCTTATTAAAATAAGAGGTGGCCAACCCGCTACTCCAATAAAAATGGGAATCTTAAATGGTCCATTCTTAGCATTACCACCGCATAATAATAATACGAGACAACCACCAAATATTTCAAAAAACGGATGTCATATATAATTTTGCAAATTGGATAAAAGCAATTTCCATCAATCAGTTTATAACAAAATGTTGATATATATATATATATATATATATTAGTTTAACAACATTTTTACAATACAGAACCGAATAAGCTATCGGTTAACAGACTAAATACAAAATATCACACTAAGTATGACAGTATGTACGAATACTAAATGTGAGCAACACGTCCGAATATACAGATAGATCATAGATAGAGTATCAAAAGAAATGATGCGTCGAGTACAAAAATCCTAGAACATCCGCAAAATGCCGTAGCTCCTTAACACTGTGAAGGAAAGTGACATCGGGCGCCCATGCGGTGGAGCACCTGAACATAAAGAAGAACCACACAAGAAGGAGAAATATAAAGTCGTCAGGGCCCGGTTTGATATGATAAACATGTGAATAATATGCATAACAATTATGAGTGCTAAATATCATAAGCAGGATAAGTTCACTCTTCATTCAACGAACCATGCTCACCTCTCTTCTAAGAGAACATCATAATGTGTACAATTCATATTAAGTTAAACTACTGATCTACTATATAGGAGTAACCTAACTATATTCCACATGCCATATTTACCAATTAGAAACATATTCGCAAGTCAATAATCATTAGGGACCATAGAAAATTAAAGTTGATTCACAGTTGTCTTAAATCAATTGATCATTTAAGTGAAATGCCATTTCAATGGGAACAGTTACAATCGTAATAATAATGGTTCTAATACCATCCTTCTGGGAGTCACCCCACTGGATGTGCCCCTAAGTACTATCATGTCCCAGGGTCTATAACCCGGACCACCTGGGTATCCTAAATCGTAACGCGTGGGAAGTAGACAAATACCTTCGATACTGAGGCATAACCATACCCCGAATTACCTCACTTCAAACTATACAACCATACAACATAACACCCAGTCTCATGGCATGAGGACTATACTCTCCCTGCATCATTAGCCAGGGGATTCACCTCTAGCGCGTACTTGTCTATGATAGCATTTAGAGAGTTATGTGTAATTGTGCCATAGTTAAAAACTATATTACGTCAAGCATACGATCCTTACATTCTGAAACCGTATGTACATACAATTTTGGCTACAAGATATTATTATTATCAAACCAGCCCCCGAAGGTCCAACACATACTACCCGACTCTACACTAGTCGTACTCTCACTTACTAGATGAAATGACCATTATACCCTTATAAATAGTCCTCGAAATAAGCTCACACACTCCCGCACTTCCTAGAGTACCACTCTCCTTATATGAGTCCATTTTACTTCTCAATACATCCTAAGATAAGTTTCCTAAGCCTTAAACCCAAAAGAAAACAAGTATACAGAAAGTCCAATTCTTGGGCTGAAAACAGAGTACCGGTTGACCGACCCCGGACCCCCGATCAACCATGTATTTGGAATCTACGTTGTGAGACAATCAGTAGTCTTTTACCTTTTGATCGGGTCGACTGGTAGTTTGGCCATGGTCGACTGGTGGTACTAAATAAGTCTCCCATCCCCTATTTTTCTTATAAAACCTAAATCTCTAATTCTTCTTCTTCCCTATAAACCAGCTATAATCAACAAATATTACCAACACATCATTTCTACATGATCACCTACCAATATACAACACTCAAATAATGTCTTACTTATATAGGTGGAGATTAGAACAACAAACTTAATCAAAACTCTAAATGGGCTCAATCTTAAGAACAATAACTATTTACACCATTTATTCAACATAATCATAAGGTATTGCAAGTTTAATAACTTGCCTTGTTGTTGGAGTCTCTAATTCTTCTTCTTAGCAACGATTCCATGCTTGTAATGAAAAAAAATCCTCTTTTATCTCCATTCTCTCAAGCTCTCACTTCTTTCTAACTTCTAGGTTTAGAAAATATACAAATGAGGAATAGTTGCTCTTGTAAGACTTAAATACCTAAATATATTTCGATTACATTAAGTCCAACATTAAATTCCACTACACACATAAAATGACTCGTAACTTCTATTTAAGTCATAAATAGCCGGAAAGTACCCCCGAACCCAAAAGCAACCCTGGCACTTATTTTGACTATCTCGACCCTTCCTGGACTAACTATGCCCTCTAAAATTAACATCCAGGATATTGTTCATTATTTTCTATTCCAACGTCATATTAACATTTTGATAATAACTCGAATGGAATATAAATCATAACCGTCACTTTAAAGCATAGCGACTCAACATTAACATAATATTACACTACTTACATTAGCATAAAGGTAAATATGCAATACTCATAAATATTAACTCTTAAATAACTAAAATTAATATTTTATCCAATTTCATTTATTTATGTAACTAACCCGCATGGCAATTTAATATAAAAACAATTACTCAAAAGTAAGGGGTATTACAGATAAGGCCTCTCGTAAAGAGCCTTAAATGGTGCCATGCCAATGGTAATTTGGTAAGAGTTGTTATATGCAAACTCTACCAATGGATTATATCACTCTCATCCTGCCTAAAATCGAGAATACACATCCTCATCATGTCCTCCATCATATTATTTACCCTCTCAGTCTGCTCGTCTATCTATGGATGATAAGCGGAACTCAATCGCAAGATTGTGCCTATGGCCGCTTGAAAACTATGCTAGAAGTGAGACACAAAATTATTGTCTATATCAGACACAATGTTAATAGGAACTCCATGTTGCTTTACTATTTTCTCAATGAACAGGTGCGCATACTGAATTGTTTAATAATCGGTGCGAACTGGCAAAAAATAAGCCACCTTAGTCAATCGATTCATTATCACCCAAATAGAATCGTGGCTCCTCTAGTATGTTGGCAACCCCGTATTAAAATCCATCGAGATGCTCTCCCACTTTCATAGGGGAATCTCTAACGACTGTAGCATCCCTGAAGGCCTCTAGTTATCTACCTTCATAAGATAACCGGTAACACACTTCGAGGAAAACTTGACTATGTCTCACTTTATCCATGACCACTAATATTGCCTCCTTATATTCTGGTACATCTTATCCCTAATGGGATGTATGGTAAACCTCAAACCATGAGACTCGATCATCACCACATGCCTTAAGTCTTCATCCCGAGGCACAACCAGCCTCCCATTAAAATGTAAACCTCCCTCTGAGATGATCGAGGAAGACTCTGCACCCTCAGCTAACAATTTTCGTACCTTATCTTTACATTACTAATCCTCTACTTTTGCTTTCACTACCCACATCACAATCTTAGGAGTGATAGATAAAACTGCCATACACACTCTCGCAACCTCATCATTGTGTTGGAGCTCACTCCACTTCGCTTTTCAGACCTTTGTAACTCTCCAATGGACCATCGACTCAACGCATTTACCACTAGGTTAGCCTTTCTAGGATGATATTGTATATCAAACTTCCTGTCTTTCACAAATTCTATACATCGCCTATGCCTCATGTTCCAATCCTTTTGTGTGAAGAGGTACTTAAGTGAGTTATGATTTGTGAATGATGTAAACTGCTCCCCAATAAGATTGTGTCTCTATATTCTCAAACTAAAAATGACCACTACCAAGGTCGTGGGTAGGATAATTCTTCGCATGGTACTTAATCTTTCGTGATGCATAAGATATAGTCATCTCCCCCTGATGTATTACATCCCCAAGTCCCTGCAAAGATGCATCCATGTGGACCTAGTACTCCATCCCACTCCTAGGCAATGCAAGTATATGTGTTGATCGTCAATTTGTCCTTCATCTCATCAAAGGGTTACTAACACTAATCACTTCACACAAATGGTACTCCCTGTGAGTAAGGTTCATCACCGATCCTACAATCTTTAAAATATATCATAATTAAGTGACAATAATACCCAACCCGCCCCAAGAAGTTATGAATCTCTATATGTGTCATGGGTTGTACCCACTCCTTTACCATTGATACCCTTACTCGGATCCATAGCGGTGGCCCTTTTCGACACGATGTGATAAAGAAAATCTACCTCCGGGAGCCAAAATCCACACTTCCCAAATTTTTCATATAATTGGTGGTCCCGTAGTGTCTGTAGAACCATGTACAAATGTTTTGTGTGCTCCTCCTTCATGGTAGAGTAGACCACAATGTCGTCTATGAAAATGATCGCAAACTGGTCAAGAAACTCCCAAAATAACATATTCATGAGAACTATGAATACTTCTAGAGCATTGATGATCCCATATGGCATCACCCTGAACTCGTACAATCTGTCACGTGATATAAAAGAGGTCTTAGGAACGTCCTCCTCTTGAATGCGCAAATGGTGGTAACCCAACCTCAAATCAATTTTTAAGAAGTACACAGCCCCTCTCAACTAGTCAAATAGGTCATCGGTCCTCATTAATGGATATTTATTTTATATTGTTACCTTGTTCAGCTCTCTATAGTCCACACACAAGTGAAGCGAACCATCCCTATTCTTTACAAAGAGAACTGGTGCACCCCATGATGATGTGCTCCGTATAATGAAACCCTGACCCAAGAGCTATTGAATATTCTCTGTCAATTCATGCATCTTTAAAGGGGATATACGGTAAGGTTATCTGGCAATCGATCTTGACCACGGTACTATGTCAATCACAAACTCAGTCTCTCTGCTGGGTGGTAACCCTAGTATCTCCTAAAATAAGTCCTCGAGGTCTTTCACGACTGCAATCGAGTCTAATGGAATGATTATCTCCTTCGAGGTATCCTATTTAATATAATATAAGTTTGTGCGTGACCCTCCCTCGTGAAGAGGCATCGCCACAAGGAACATCTCCTGTCTCTAAATGGAAAATATAATGGTTCTCTCGTAGCAATCAATCATCACCCTATACTCTGCAAACCAATACATACCCAGAATCACATCATAACCCTCCATATCTAACACGATAAGGTATTTCACTAATCTAAGTCTCCCTATAATGTTATCGACACCTCTATATATCGAGGGTATGAGTGACCCACTACCTATTGGTGACTCTACACACATAGGGAGACTGCCGATTTTCTCTAATAAACCGATAGATCTAGCAAATCTAGTCTTAATAAAATAATGCGATGCCCCAGTATAAAAAAGAATCCTTCCCTCAAGTCCATGAATAGGAAATGTACCCTCTATTGCAGGTGGTGCTGGCGGCATGGTTATATCTCGCATGTTGTATACACGCCCATAATGCATCTGTTCCTGCTGCTACTCAGGGGTCAGGGGTGCTGGTGCTGTCGGGGGTAAAGAAGTTTGTTGTCCCTGTTGGGAACCCTGATGTTGTCCCCTACCTTACTCTGGGAAATCTCTCCTCTTGTCACCCTGCTAGCCAAAAATGAAGCACTGCCTTGGGAAATCTCTCTATCTCTGGCCTTGCTGGACCAGACGCTATTGGCCCAGTTCATGACCCTGATGGCCTCAACTATGTTGTCATCCCCATGGTTCCCTTAGCCCTGGTGGCCCTGAGGAACCTGCTACTTATTTGGGCCTTGATGACCCTACCTATAACCTTGCCCCTCTGATCGGTACCCTCTAGACCTGAATCTCTTAGTAGAGTTCCCCTAACGAGAATCCTACCCCTATTGATTGCATGTCTGATGTTGCAGTGATTTTCTACCAATATCCCCATTTGCCTTGCCCTGCTGGATAGGCTCCAGACCTCTCTTGCTCCTCTTCGCATGGAAGTAATGATCCTGACATTGTACAAGAGCAATATTTATGACATTAGTACATGTCACCAACGTGGGGTTACCGATCAAGTGTTGCCTGATCTTTTAGGACTAATTATCCATAAACTTTGCTTTTTTTTTTGCTCCTCATTGCTCACCTCGCCTGGCACAAAATTTTCCAAACAGGTGATATCCTCCTTGTAATATACTACCGAGCGATCACCCTGTGTTACCTTCCTAACTTCTTACACATAACTGACTCGACTGTAGGCGGGAAGTATTTGCTGTTGAACCACACCCAAAACTCAATAATCATCATGTGCATATGGAACTATATGTTTCTGCACCTCAGTACACTCCTAAGACATTTATCTTCGGCGTCCTGTTAATGCTTTATCGGTAATACCCGAAGGACTCCCTTATACCAAAATGGGTAACAACAAAATACAAGCAATAGGGGCGATACGTATGCAGTTCACCAATTCATGGCCCATACCAACCTTTGACAAAGGATTCCAGCATCTACACCTATCTCTCGAAAGTGGCGCTGCAACATAGTACCTAAAATATGACATAACCCTTCACCTAGCGCACTTATGCTAACGTGTGTTCCGATTCCGATCCCACTCAAACCCCAACCAATAGGACGGTCCACGAACGTAGGTAAGACCACACAAAATAGTATAATACATATTATTATCAAATATACACAAGCAGTTACTCTATGACTACTTTTATCCAAGGAAATATTTATTCATATAAATATAGCCTTTTCGGCTTGATCATAATTCTTTAGTCAGTAATTACATCACCCATATTATGTTGTCACCCTACAATTGATCGCCAATTAAATTTGAAGTCCCAAATATTATATTCTAGACTTAATAGTCAAATTTACTTCATCATTTATTTCTCCATATATATATATATAAGTATATGTATTCCCAAACTAACCTTCCCAAAACAATTAATGATTTGAGCATATTGCCCTCGCAGCTTAGAAGTTAATCCTTCTAAATTATTAATAATTATTATCTTTTTGTTCCTTTACAATAAGGTTTATATGTACATATATAAGGAGTCAACTAATATGTATCGGTATTTACACCGAAACTACTATCACAACCGATACCAACCATCCTGACGTAGCCCACTTGTCTTATAATAAATTTCCACTAAGTATTCTTATATGGTAATAATTTGAGAGGGATAACCATTAGTTATATTTTCAAGCCTTAGATGTATATGTAATAGGTAACTCTTTTATTTAAACTTATACAATTTTAAACCAAAAAATTATCCCAATCATCTAGTTACATCTCAACCGTTTAATATACTTATTTCATACAGCTTTATTCTATAATCCCACGTAAATCATCATACACGATTAGTTAACTTGTACTTTAAGTTATCGCCATATCACGAACCCATCCCAGTGTAACTGCATATATATATATTCATAACAATATCATTAATACGTTGGAATAAGTCTATATCCCCCACTTGAACGAAAATGGTCTCGAACACCCTTTCATAGAAAAATCATAACTAAATAAAAAAAATCAGAAAAATACGGGGTCGATGCCCACGCGAATTTAACTATTTTTTTTATAAGAGGGAATATCGAATTGATTCGGTAGGGTGGCCGAATCAATTCGGTTTGCCCAATAAGGCGAGAGCATGTCTTCTTCTAAGATGAGATTTTCCCAATCAATTCTAAATGCATCAAACTTTGTTCTACTGATTCAACAAACTAATTTATGATATGGTATTGTGGTCTAACATGAAATGGAAATGTTCTAAGTATGATTTATTATTTAAATCATCCTGAAACATCAAAAATTAAATCAAAGATTTTCAAGAACGTTAGAGTATAAAAGTCTCATCTCATCTTTAACCTCAAAAACTTAATTCTAGATTGTGATTGAGTCCTATACATGATTTCTAAAATGGATTTTAAAATTGAACAATCTACATTTTGACTTTTTCAAGGAGGAAACATAGATCTAAGATTATAACACACGAATATCATCAATAATCTATCAAAACTCAAGAACCCTAGACATGGCTACATTACGTCAATATTGAAATCCTATTATAAAAATGAATTCAACATTAATTCAAGAATATAACATTTTGAATAAGAATGGCAAGAGAATCCTTGCCTGAAAATAGTAGAGAAACTCCTCTTTTCTTTTTCATAGGGTGGTTCTTCCTCTTCATCTTGGGTGGGTGTGCTTAGGGTACTTGGATATAACTCCCAAGGAGTGGTTTAACTCTTAATAAATATTATTAGTTTTCAAAACACGAGTTGGGCCTTAGGACACAACTTTGGAGCCCAAATATATTATTTACTCAGTCGATAACTACCCAACTTATATATATATATATATATATATATATATATATATATATATATATATATATATATATATACCCTACGACCATTCCTATGGTTTTAAAATGCCCTAACGAGTCAGAAATGCCTCCCAAATTGTGTCCCGGATACTTTTTTTATCAAAAAGTATATTTCAATTGTGACATGACACATGTAATACTTCTTATATTAAAGTAGAAATCCAATTTAGATTTATTCACACCATTAAAGTTCAACTCTAAAATTTATAAATAATAATAAGTCTAATTAATCACAACCTTCATTAATTAAGTTCATCGAATTAATTTAATTCGTACTAAACATTATTTTATTCCAAAACACACGGGGTATGTCTCTAAATTTTTAGGCAAGTTCTTTCCAAGGTAAAATACCAATACCCTTAGGAGACAAATATCCAATTTCTCTCAAAAATAAAATGAAAGTTTTTTGGAGTGTTGGCAATGATTCACTGACTTACTTTTAAACTGCCCTCACCACAGTTTCGAAACATGGAATCTTGTTAAATACTTTTACAAAGGATTAATAGAAGCTTATACGAACATGATAGTGTCTTGGAATAACAGTGGTTTCCTATGCCATAGGGATGGTCAAGCATATAATTCCCTTGAAAATTTATATGAAAACTCTCGGGATTGGGATTTTCCTGGCCAAAATTATCCCAATAGTATCCTAAAAAGGAAGACTCTGAGGTGAGTGAGGATGTTGAAAAAAAGAGACAAATTGACATTTTATGAAAAAAAGTGAAAGCATTAACATTGAGGTTGACTAAAATAACAACAATCAAGTGCAATATGAGGTTTGTGGTATGTGTGCGAGTTTGATGCATCCAACACATGCATGCCCGTATGTAGTGAGTTAAAACACGCAATTAAATGTTCAAGCAAATGATATGAATAACTAGTAAAACCATATTAATCCATAGCCTCACCGGTGGGTATGGATCCGCAGTCGCTTGGACCGCATGGGCTCAAACTTGATGCGTATTGGCCGCAACATCCTACTGGTTGGGTTGTGTTAAGGCTTTTGAAATTATTCAATGAAAAATGATAGAGTTGAAACACTTATTTATATTTAAAATTTCATCCCCAAACCTTTATATAATATTCCCAAATACTTTTAGAAATTACATCCTCGCCCTTGAATTTTAAAAACCAGTTTTAAATAACTTGGAATTTAATTAATATCACATTAATTTAGTTTATTAAAATGTTAAAAGATATTTTTTACATAAAAACTTTTTCATAAAATATTCAATGTAACAATTCAATAATTATTTTTTAAATTAGAGTTAACTTTAAACGAAACAGACATTGAGAAACCTAAAGGGATTCCTTAAGTTTTAATTGTGTTTCTTCATTCTTGTAAGACCCTATGAAAATCCTTGGAACATATTGAATCAATTGTGTTCCAATATTTGCTTGTTTCACATTCATATTGACTTTGTTTTGGGACCGGGAAGACGATAAAAACATGGTTTTTTAAATCTCCACCTACCCCCCCCCCCCCCCTTGGGAAATCCAGAACAAAAAAAAAATGAAGAAAAACCCATCCCATGAAAGTTTAAGTCTAAAACTATATGTCTATACTCTGATTGGAAGTAAAAATAAAAATACAGAGTCTCGACAGATGGTATGATTTTAACCTCACACAACTGAATGCTTCCCTTTCATCTTCTCAAAATTGCTTTGAACAATTTGGGGAAAACATGTAAAACTTTTTATGAAGCCTTCACATACTAGCAAGGCCATAAAATTTGCGTGTTGTATAAAAGGATACAATTAATAGTTGGAACTTTAAATGATATGCAAATGATAGAAAATAATAATACTAAAGTGTATGTGATAACAATATTATCGTATAAATGGTTAATATATCCCCCCTAATGAGTGAAATATTATAATTTTTCTACTGTAAACTTTTGCAGTTTCTCACCCTTTTTGCATTGGGTGATCAAAGATAATGAATAAAAAGATCAATTACCAAAAAGTCCCTCAAATATTTTTAATACACAATTATTTCAAGGGTTTTTAGTTTGTTCTAAAAAGTTTCTCAAACACCCATTTAATCAATATTATCTTATTAATAAATCGATGTGTGTGAGCATCTAGGTTTTTGACACCCCTCAATAACTTACTATGTGAGGTGGTAAAGAGTAAGTAGAACAATACAAAATGTTATCTCTTATTATTTCCACATTTACAATAGTAAAGCAAATACATTATATATAAGGCTACTGCTAAGCATAATATATGAGTTTGTGGGTATATGAAGATAGTGGGCAGTTGCTAGTGATAAGAAATGTGGATAACTATTTGCGATATTATTGTTGTAGTTGTTGTAGGCATTATGATTAATATGCCATAGCAAGTTTATGGTGATCGTGAGTAAATCATCAACTTGTCTTGATTAGAAGTGAACGAAATTTTTTGTGTCGACTCCTCCTGAGTGAAGTTTCACCTCATAATATAGGTGATATGAGGATAGGGTTTTGGGTCATTTAGGGGCATGGTATGCTATGGTGTTGTGCCAAAATTTGGGTCAGTTAAATGGTATGTGGGTAGTGTCTCGAGGTGTTAGACAGAAAAATATGCATGGGTCAACTGGGGGGAATAAAGAGGAGGAGCGTGAGACTATAGACTGGGGAACGTATTAGGGGAACTAATTCCTATAATAGTTAACGAGAGAAGGGAAAAATAGGAAATAGAGCATGGGGGTGAAATATGGAAAGAAAAGAGTAGGTTTTGAGATCTTAATGTCTTAAAGGTTTCACCTTTATCAAGTAACTTATCATTTTGTGTCTGGTTTGTGTTGAAGGCCTCAAATTTATCCTAGGACTGCTGATGTTAAGTTGTGGTGTTAAAAGAGGTTCAATTGAAGAGTGGGTTGGAAGAGTTTGGGAAAAAAATAAGAGAAAATTGAAGGCAAGTGTGGTTTTGAAAGTAAACATGAATCCATAAGCAAAAGAAAGAATGTTTTTATTTTCGAGAGAGAAATAGTTTGAGGTTTGATATTAGAGTGGAACCATTGATGGACAAATGCTTTGTTGAATATGCCAGGAAGATGGTTGTTGTGTTTTAAACTTCAGATAAACATAAACAAACATATGATGATGAGAGAAAATAGAAGATAGTGGAGAGAGTGGTAAGGGAGGTGATAAGGTCCTTGAAGTCTGACTAGAGGCCTTTGAAGAGGTGAAAATAAATTTTGTCGACGAGAGTGGGTGGCCCATTGCCCCGAGTTTATCTGAAATGGCCTTGTCTTTGTGAGAGAAAATGAGCATGCTCACAATTAGTTTATCTCGTTGGATCATATAAAAGCTAATGAAGGGGCTATAGGGAAGGGGTAGCATATTAAAATAGCTTTTAGCCATATAAAATTAGCTCCATCTGGTTTTCCAGTGGAGATAGTTTTAGTTGTCTAGTTTGAGAGAGACAAAGTGATTTGAGTTTATGATATTGATAATTGCTGGGGGTAGAAAATTCAATGGTGGAATTTGGAGAGAGATTTGTCCCGACATTTGTCATGCATTTCTCTGACACAATAATAACTTATTATGTGAGGTGGTAAAGAGTAAGTAGAACAATACAAAATGTTCTCTATTATTATTTACATAGTTACAATAGTAAAACAAATACAATATATATAAGGATACTTCTAAGAACAATATATGATTTAGTGGTTATACGCAGTTAGTGGGTAGTAGCTGGTGATAACAAACGTGGCTAACTGCTTACGATTATGGTTAATACCCCAAATCAACGTATTGATAAATTCAATATTTTGTACATCTAAAACCTTTGCTTACACTTTATTAGACTCATATTATAGACAAAATTAGGTTTATTATTTTATTTTTAAAATTAAAGTTTAAATTAATATAAAATAAATTTAAAAAGAAGAATTTATAGAACAAAAGGAAAAAAATAGTAATTTCATATTTTAACACATTTTTTATTCAAATTTACAAGAACTATTTTAATGATAAGTTCCTGAAATGTTTCATTGAAATCGGAATTCAAATGGACACTAAAATGACATAATTTAACTTATAGAGCCTAAAAATGATAAAATGGGTTTTAAAAAGGGTGAGATTATAATTTAATGAAATACATATTTTTTAAATCCAAAAATATTCTCATGTGACATAATTTTATTTTTTGTTCGAACCCCACAAGTTTGAAGCACAAACGAATTGGGATGACAAAGGTAATTGGATATGTCATGACACGACATGACCTAAATGATTTTTATAAAATCAATCGAGTAGTGCTTTGGGGTCATACCATAGTTGTTCTAAAATATCATAAAAATACTAACAATTATTTAGTTGCGGTAAAAAATGAGATTTGATGTTTTGGAGGTAAAAACGGGATAAAATGTAATACCCAACATTTTTTAGTATTTAAAATTTGATTCAATCAGTGATTATCTATATTTAGTTTCAAATTACACATGCATCGTAATTTGATGAAATTGAATATTTTTAGGAGATAATGGGTTTGTTGGTGGAATAATTTATGAAATAATTATCATACGTCGTAGGAAGTGATATCGATGGGAACTCAATCGAGAATCGCATGTAGACTATTTTGAGGTTGATATAGGATATTTAAATGAAGTGACTTGGATGATGATTTAGAGGTCACGGTTGATTCCGAAAGGGTCGAAATAGTCATAATAGTATACCCAGGTGTATTGTTTGGATCCCAGAGCGATTATTGACCAAGCAAACACCGTTTATGGGCATTTTAGTCATTCAGGAGATTAGGGTAGAAGGAACTCCGAAAATTAAAAAGTTATATATGCCCCTTTGAATAAGAGGCTAGGTTTAACACATAGTTGAGAGAGGATAGGCCATAGGAGAGGAGAAGGAGAAGAACCTAGGCTTTCCCACACCATTTTTCATCACCGACATGACGGAAGGATAATCGGAGTAAGGGAATAACGACTCCATCATCTCATAAATGAGATCAAACCTACTAGATTAAGGTAAGTGTTTATCTTGCATATTTTTTAGGAAGTTATAATAGTGTAGGGTTTTATTCTCAATGATTTTGATGATGTTCCTTATGTTTAAATGAATAAAACATATGATTGGGGTAGGATTGCATGTAGAATGAATCCCAACGTGAAAAGAAAATGAAATCAGAACATATATGTTAATTATGAAGAGATAAATCTTGTTTTAATGAAGTATATACCAGAAGAACAGAAAATCTAGGGTTTTGATAAATTAATAGTTTGATCTCTTCTTGGATGGATTTCATGGTGATTTAATGGGTCAATTGCATTATAAGTAGTCCTTATACGTATATTTAATGCTTGGGTAAGTTGCATGAAAGTTTAAGAAGGTTTAATGGGGGGTTTTAGGGGTTAATTTGGGAGAAAAATGACTTTCGGATGAAGCTATCAAACCTAGGACTGATCGATCGATCGTGAGACGTCAGCTAATCGATTGGATCGTTTGAATGTGTTTTGTTCTCTTCCGAAAGAGATTAGGTTATCATTCGAACGAAGTTAGTATTTCATTAGAACGACATTAGGTTTTAGGTTATGGAGATTGAGGTTTTTGTTATGAACGTGTGGCCGCCAGTTTCGTATTTTCTAATTTTTTTTAAATTTGTTATGAACTTTCTACGGAAGGGTGTTCGAGATTGAAATTTTCAGTCGGAAATAAAATCAGGGTATATAATGGTTTATGAACTACATGTGGGCTTCGGGAATTACAATAGACCTATACTCAGAGCTTTGGCTTAGTCATAATGAGGGTAAAATGACACAAGGGCCTACGAGATTTAAACGATTTTGTTAAGTATCGGGAACTTAAAATTGGTTACGAGTAAAACGAGAGTAGGGCTTAGTGATGTTTTAACTGCTGAAATTTCTTAAAGGATAATTGGGACCCTTCAGGTAGTGAGTGATACTCAGAAAATACGAATATAATATTAGGCGAGAATAGTTAGTACGCTGAGTATTCTGGAGATATAAATACTACGTACGAGATATATTATAGGTTGTGAGTATACCTATACTGCATATATATATATATATATATAGGTTGTGTGAATATCTATTATGAGATTTGTTATGTGTGTGAACATACCAACACAATTAGACTATAATTTTTATTCTTTTTAATTACCGTCTATATTCTTAGACTGACCAATTAATATTATCATTAATAACTATCTACCACATTAAACCATTAGAACTTAGTTTTGTTACCAATTAACTACATTCCTGTGACAATCCGCTATCCGAAATAAAGGGTGGGCAGCCCGAGACCCCGATCAAACAGCAATCATGGATAGATATCATTCTCAGCATCACAATATCATACAGAGTATCAGGACTAACCACACAATATTCCAGAAAACGGGTTATCAAAAATTTTAGTTTATAATTTAAAGAAAACACTTTCCACAACCCATAATAGAAAAAGAGGGTGGAAACTCCCACAAACATATATATGTAATCCAATAGATAAGAAAGGACCGAATGAAGCGTCGGTCGATACAAACCATACAATATACAAGAAGTTTCATGTTACATAATACATCATTATACAATTACATCCACCTGGGCAACACGCCCGAATAAAGACTGATCTTAGCTAGAAAACAATAATAGAGGCGTCTACACAAGATATCCCGTGATACGCACAAAATGTCACGGCTCCTCAAAAGACTCAGAGAAAAGAAGGTCATTACGGGCGACCTTGCGGCGGAACACCTGGGCAAATAATATATACATATACAACAAGAAAGAAGAACCGGTCAGAGGCCGGTTTGATATGATCAGTAGATAAATGATAGGTATGACAATAATGTACAAGTAAGCATGGATGATATGGATGATATTCTAGCATGGTGACATCATATATATAACTAAGACAAATAAATGATTATTAAAATGAAATCCAATTATACAAGAATTAAAAGTACTTATAAGCCTTTTTCATCTTTCATCATTTTCATTTCTATCTTCTTTTCATTCCTTATCAGGAATGCAATTATTACCATGTGCTCTTTATGGCACTTATCTCAATAGTATGCTCTTTGTGGGATATACTTTGCTCTTTATGGCATTAATGTTCCATCGAGTCCAACTCGATAATAGAATAGTTATAAATATAAATATAACGATTCTAAGACCGCCCGTCCGGATTTCCCCACTGTGCGCACCCCAAAATAACCATCATCTTCCAGGGCCTAACATAAGACAACCTGGGATCCTATCGCAAATGTCGGGAAGCGGCCATATGCCTGCGGGGTAGTCAAGACCACACCCAGAATCTCTTACCCATCGCAGAAAAATATAAAACAAGCGCTCATATGGCCCAGGACTATATCCACCCTGCATTCATTAGCCAGGGGGCTTCACCTCACGCACGGACTTCCCTTAAGATGGTATTTAGAGAGGTGTGTAACATCCATTTTATTACTTTCCAATTTATGATTCAGTAAATTATGTTTTACTTTATCCATTTTACATTTTATCAAATGCATTATGGTATACTTCACATCATCACTATAATCTCGAAGATTATTTAGACTCCCAAGTTATCTCTCCCAAATGTCCTTGCTTGGACTTTATAATAACTCATCAAATGAGATATAGTTCGCATGTACTCCTAAAGTCTCCAAATTCGACCTTAAGATTTCCTAGACTCTTATAGAACTACTTGACGGAAGAATTCCCTAAAACATTACTTTAAATTCCCCCTCCCCCCCCCATCTGACAAGGACCCTAGATGAATCCCCTTCGAGTCTAAGGAGTCGACCGAACTCAACTAATACTCTAAGGCCCTATTTTTACTTCATTTAAGAAGGTCCCTATGTTCCTTTGAAAAGAATAAGTGAAAACTAAAAATAAAAATGTGTGGGAAGAAAACAGGGGACCTGTTGACCAGTCCCAAGACCGCGGTCGACCGCGTCTCAGGATTTGGCCTAAGAAGAAAAGCAGAAAGTCATGTTCGGCAGGGCCGATCGACCGGTAAGGGGACGCGGTCGACTGCGCCATAATTTTAGGCCTTTATAGAAATGCAGTAAACACCATCCCGTAGACCCGGTCGACCGGTCTACGAACCGCGGTCGACCGGTCTGAACAAACCTAGACCACGATTTCCTATATTCAAGCAAATCCCAAAGCCAACTCATTTATTCTCACCCATACAACATAAATGCTACTACCACTACCATCAATATCAACAATCATTCAACTATCCTTTGATGGTTTAACATCAACCAACATCCAAACCCTAAACTAATAAACCATAATCAAATACATCATTCTCACACAAATCATTTATCTTAAACCATAAATAGCAAGTAGTAAACTTGCCTCAATTCAGCAATTGCAGATTTTCTTGGTGTAGGAGCAAGAATCCCTCTCAAATCTTCAATCTCTTTTCTTTCTACCCTTTCTCTTCCTCTCTCTAGTTCTCTCTAGGTTTAGGAAATAAAATTAGGGAAATTAGAAGACTTAGTAAGACTAAGTCCTGGCTTAAGACAAAATCCCACTTAATTAACCAATAGTGCGATAAAATAATACGCAACTGCATAATTGAGGTATAATCAGTCAAAAGTGCCCAAAACCTCAAAATACAATATGACACATTATCTGACTATCTCGCACGTTCCGTAATCAACTGCAGCCTCCAAATTATCATTTGGACATTTTATAATTCAATTTAAGTTCCGGTCTCTTTATTAAGCCAAATATCATTTTAAATTCAGATGATATTAATAAGCATAACATAGCAATATTCACCCACAGTTATGGTATATACACAAACTCATAGTGAATATTAACTTTTCTTCATTAAATTAGCATTCAAATCATAACCCAACGCTTATATCTGATTACCATACCTAGTAATTAATATAAAATACGTTCTCATAGGCGAGGGTTATTACAATTCCCATGTTAATTTGACTTTGTTATCATTAAGTATTGTCTACATCAATAGACTATGAGAACGCATTCTCATGCAAGGCACACCAAAATATGTAAATAGATAAATGCATATGTCCACATATATATATATATATATATATATATATATATATATACACGACACATAAAGGCATCGATCTTTGGCGTCCTGTTCATACTCTATCAGTAATACCCGGAGGAGTCCCTCATCCCCAAATTGCCAATAACAAAATATAAGAAAGAGGGTCGATACCTATGTAGTACGCTGGTTCACAGCACAATCCAAACTATGACAAATGATCCCATCAACTACACCTACCTCTCGTAAGTGGCATTACTACGTAGTACCTCCATCTAGCCCACTGTGCCGACGTATGTTTCGGTTCCATTCACAGTCCAACCCCAACCAGTAGGATCGCCCATGAACCCAGGTATGACCACACAAAATATTATAATACATATTATTATCTAATATACACAAATAGTTACTCTATAAGTACTTTTATCCAAGGAAATATATGTAAGGACATAATTTTATTAATGTCCCTCACAATTAATTATGTTGTATACCGTTACAAGTGGTCGAGGAATTGAGAAGGTTACCTCTACAAAAGACGAATTCGAATTACAAGTGGTCTTCAACATTCAAGCCCAACAATATGATTTTGGTAAGAATATGTTTTAGTTCCATTTACATTTCATTTTAAGAGTGTTGGGATATTTTTTAAAAGAGGTTTTATATAGAAAATATTTTTATAAATGTTTTTTCAGAAAAATGTTTCGTAACTGCTTTCAAAAGTTTTTTTTTTAAATGTTTTCAAAAATTTTACAAGTACTATAGTGTACCTCGGTTTTGACGCTCCTATCGTTCAAGCGAGATCAGTCTCGTTCGAGCGATATAGGGATGTCGCGCATAGTCGTTCAAGTGACATGTGTTTCTCGTTCGATCCAGATGGTTTTTGTTCGAGCGATGCTACTTTCTGTCAGACATGCCACCGCCTTAGTAACTTTTCAATTACATCATTTGACAGAATGTTTTCTTCTCTAATTTAAGGGTTCAAATATTTGTTTTTTAGTTCACCAAATCCCAATTACTTTTATGTGAATTATTTTGGAACCCAACAAACATATTTTGCTTTTGTTCATTCTTTGTGGGAATATCTCTACAACCGAGAGTTGCGTGCTATTGTGGAAGGAGTCTCTGCAGAGTTTTAATATTGTGCATCTTTGGGGAGTGCTTGCGGGTGTTCTCTTGCTGATTCTAGACTTAGGTTCATGGGGTTCACTATGTGTGGATCTACTTCAGATTTCTAGCCAATATTTTAAAGGTTTGACGAAGAAACCATGCGTTATTCTTGTGGGTGATATCAAGTTGCTTGTAAGTCAATGATCTTGTCAGCTTGTCAAAGTTCTAGAAATAAAGATTTTGCCCTAAGGAGATTTTTCCTGAATTCTGTGAGTTAGTATATTCGCGTTTATGATTGTTTGACACATGCACACACGTTGTTGCATGTTTAGGGGCTAATGCAATTTGGTTTAAAAATAGACCCCAATTAAATAAGGCAAAATTGGAAATTTGCAAATATAATCAATTATCACTCACAAACTTTCTAAAAATTGGTATCAGAGTAGGTTACATTATTTTATTGTGTATTCCTATTTTCCACAAAATTTGTGTGATATTGATTTTTTCTAAAACATTTGTTTTGTGAAAAAATCGTAATTTTTTCGATGGAGAACTTATGTAATCAGATGTCCCCTCCGGTTGGCACGAGTAAACGTTTTGATGATTTAAATAGTTTGAATTAGACATTTTTGAAAAGAATTTAATTTATGGAAAAAGAAAGTTGTCGTTTTAAATCCTCTATGGATCTTTTGTAAACAGTTCAAAATCAAATAGATTTTTATCGTGATAATTTTGTTTCTTTGTACTATTAATTTAATGCTTTAAAATTGTCCAAAAACGAGAGTGTTGAGAGAGTCCTATTTTTGGAAAAAGAGTTGAAGGAATTTAAAAATTCTAGGGTTTGTGTTTTTGCCAAAGTGGATACAAATATTTTAAGCAATGATTATATGGCACGTGAGAAGACTCTTAGGGAAACGTTTTCTTTAATTGAGGGGGAGAGAGATACCCTTTTAGGGATTGTTGAAAATTTGAGAAAGGCGTCCCTTAAATTGGAAGAGTCTAATTCTTTGCTTGAGTCTATAATTTTAATGTTAAAAAATGATTTGAGAGACTCGAGTAGTGGTGGTAGTGATTGTAATGACTCATCTTGTTCTCATGCTTCGAGTGTTAAAGCCCAAACCATAGTTTGTTTTAGAGGGTTAACAACCTCCAAGGATAATAGAAAAGGTCAACCCGTAGGTGTCATTCCACCCGTTTACATATGTTCACATTGTGGTAGGAAAGGTCGCCTTAGGCGTTTTGTTTTCTTATCTTGGAAGAAGTCCTAGGAAGTTGAAGTCTATTGTTTTTTTTTATTTACAAAACCCCCAAACATCATTGCACACCTATTTGGGTTAGGAAATCACTTTTATCGGCACTAGATGATAGACTAGTTGATTCTCGTTTGCTTGCACATGATTCTTCTCTTGCCATATCATATAGATGATTGTGTTTGATTATTTGTCATACACTAGTTATGCTTCATACATGTTTTCTAGTGTTATGACACATGTATTTTTTGTATTAGATTTTTTCTCAAACTTTTGAAAAAGGCATAAAGATTTTATTTTGAAATTTTTTTGAAAAATCCAAAGAGTTTTGTATTTCGTTTACACCTATTATGGGTGGACACTTATGATGACCATTTCACAACATCATTGCATATCCATGTGACTTTTTTATAGTGTTTTGAGACAATATATCATGTCATCCATGTGCTTTACATTATTTGGAGTCATTGAGATGTAATTAGTGTTACTACCTGCATGGTTGACTCATAATGTCTTTTATTGCACACGTGCACGAATTTGTTTGATTATTGTGCTTGTCTATCACATGTTGGTTGAGTGTTTTCATCTCACTTTTGTCCTTAAAACGAATAAACTGCAATAATATGAGAGTAATAAAACTAGTGCATATAAGATCCATTGAACACGAGAAATTTGTTTCGAATGAGAAAAAAATGATGACTGAACACAGGAAAGGGTTTCGAGAGTGTAATATTGACTCGGCGTTAAAGCCACCGTTTGAAAAGAGCGTGCACAAAAAATTTCGGCTATAAAAAGATGAAATCTGCCAAAATTTCGGCCAATAGGTTTTCCATAAATGGAGAATTTAGAACCTAATTAGAAATATAAAAAGATCATTATTTTTTACGGAGTTTTGGTTGGATATGTATTAATGAGTCTCCACGTCCTTTGAAAAGTTCTCGAAACGGCATTAAATAGTTTTGGACGTTATTTGTGTGAAAATCACTAAGCCTTTGATTTGTTGATTTGATTTAGTCGATGTCATTTAAATTCAACATGTTTACACCTAAAGACTATTTTTTATGTTCATTCATTATGCCTACACTTATTCATCGTGCACATATGCTTGATTGAGTTGATTTGCCTATCGAATTTGATCACACCCATTCATTCCATATTCATGATTTGGTTATCTTAGTGTTATTCATGGTGTGATGATTCTTTGTATCATTTTTTGTACAAAAAATTGAAAAATCAAAAATAGTTTATGGATTATTTGAAAACTTTTGAGTTACTCCATTGCATGTGTAGTTTGATCCATATTTTCTATGCTTTGTCATGACACTCCATGTTTTATTTCTTTCTTCTTATAAAAAACCAACTTTATGTCATGTTTTGGGGAGTGCTTGCGGGTGTTATCTTGCTAATTTTGGACTGATGTTCATGTGGGTTTGCTATGTGTGGATCTATTGAAAATTTCTAGATGATACTTCGAAGGTTTAATGAAGACACCGTGCGTTACTCTTGTGGGTGATATCAAGTTGTATGTAAGTCAATGGTCTTGTAAGCTTGCCAAAGTTCTAGAAATAAAGGTTTTTTCCTTTAGGGATTTTTACTGGATTCTGTAAGTCATCATATTTTTGTTTATGATGGTTTGACACATGCACACACGTAGTTGCATGTTTAGGGGATGATTTAATTTGGTTTGAAAATATAATACAATTAAATAAGGTTAAATTGGAAATTTGTGGTTTTAATCAATTATCACACACCGACTTTCTACAATATCTATTCATATAAATATAGCCTTTTCGACTAGATCATAATCCTTTAGTCAATTATTAGATTACCCATATTAAGTCGTCATCCTATGACTTCTCCCCACTTAAATATTAATTCCCATATATTGTCTCCTAGACTTAATAGTCAAATATACTTCATCATTTATTTCTCGATAAATATATAAGTATAGTTATTCCCAAACTAACGTTCCCAAAACAATTAATGATTTCAACATATTGCCCTCTTGGCTAAGAAGTTAATCCTTCTAAATTCTTAATAATTATTCACTTCTTGTTCCTTTACAATAAAGTTTATATGTACACATATAAGGAGTCAACTAATTTGTATCGGTAGTTACACAGAAACTACTATCAGAACCAATACCAACAATCACGACTTAGCCCACTAGGCTTAGGATACATTTCTACTTAATATCCCTAAACGATAATAATTTAAGGGATCTAACCATTAAATATATTCTTAAGCATTCTACATATCTCTAATTTGTAATTCTTTTGATTAAACTTACCACGTTTTAAATTATAAAATTATCATCATATCTTTTAGGGTCTTATCATCTATGTGACCCTACTAAAATTTCTCAATCATCTAGGTACATCCCGACCTTTTAATATGTTTATTTCATATAGATTTATTCAACAATCCCATGTAAATCATTTTGTTCATATAGTTAACGTGTTCTTTAAGTAATGGCCACATCACGAACTCAACACAATTTAACTACATATATAAGTTCATAACAATGTCATTAATATCTCAGAATAAGTCTCTATCCCTCACTTGAAAGAAAATGGTCTCGAACACCCTTTCCTAGAAATATCATAATGAATTAAAAAACAATCAGAAAAATACGACTTCGGTGCCCAAGAGAACATATAATTTTTTTTCACAAGTAGGTGTACCGAATAGATTTGGTAGGGAGGCCGAATCGATTCCGTTTTCCTAGTAAGCCGAGAGCATTTCTTTTTCCAAGATGAGATTTTCCCATTGTGACACCCCGCCTAATTAAATACCGGGCGATCACTCCTTTATTAAATTAAAATCAAGGTGAACAGTTGGTTCATTCTTAGCATCACTGTCGCAAAAATAACTTTTCCAATTAAACACACTAAATAATTAAGCTAAGTGTCAAAACCATTTAAAACCTTATTTCCATTTTATTAAATCAGAATATAAAACCTTTAACCATTAACATTTTAAGAGTCACACAATAAGTATGAGAATAAAAATGAACATTCAAGAGTTTAACCATAAATCATGAATCTCAACATTTAAAACACTAAAGGAAAACATCTTGCCAGTAACAAATCCCGAAATAAAGATACTGAAATTTAAAGGAATTACAATATCTGACAATTCCCACTAAATAATGGAAAAAAGGACGACACATGCCCCTGCTGGATAAAGCTGAACTAGGAGTAGAGTCAACAATGAGGTCGTCTAAGCAATGGCCTGCAACTTCCACAAAAGCTACAGCACGTTCCATCCAAAGAATCCTAAGCAAGACACCCCTGTGGCTGGGCACCTGTAGTACATATATATATACACACAAGAGAGAAGAAATAACAACAAACGGGTCAGAGCCCGAATGTAAAACAGTTTTAAAAATAGTTTAGCAAGTATTTAAAATGCTTACCGACTAATGCAACGGTCATATTAGTATGCGACACTCTCTTGAGAATTCTCACCTCTCATCTAGTGTGCACGTCTACCGTACTAATGAATCCCATATATCTCTCTAACTTATTCTCCATAAATTTTAACACGTGAAATTAAGGTTATGATATTCACTTGTAGATAACCTATCTCTTCAAAATTTCTTACATTAATTAGAATAACTCCGTATTATTATAACGTTTCCGAATACTTATAGTGTAATTGAAAATTTATACATTGCTTAACTTCTATTTTTCTTAGTAGAAAGTTCTCATATAGATATACATATATATATTAGTGCCACATAATATATATACAAATAGCACCCCACATAAAATCTATGGTGCAAAGTTTTCGTAAATAAGTATATATATATACAAATCACTCATATAATACATATATACTAATGGCACCCCACATAAAAACTATGGTGCTGGCATACTCTCCTATCAAGTTCCCGTATCACACAAACTAAGGGAAATAGTAGTTCGGAATCACTCTTGAACTGTATTAACACACAACACAAACAAATGGAGGCGAACACAGTTCCAAGTCCTAGAGGTCAGCACATACCCTCGCGTCTCTTAGGACCGTGACTATCAATATGATAGCCTGTACCTAGGAATCTTATGCTCTAGGGTACAAGTCAATATCCCCCCATAAAGGTCCCATCGAGATAAGACTGTCCCAGTGTGGAAACCCCCGTGATAGCAAGTAGCCCGGGTACGATTTTCACATAGAAATAATATATGCACAATCACACCGTCATATATGAATATGTATTCACATCCACATTATTAAATTAGGTGCGCTTACGACCCATAATTATAATTATCCGTTATTACACATTTTACTCAATTATATCGTATAACGGCCTCATTCCTTTTATTCTCGTATTTAATTTATTCTAATCTCACTTCTCGTCACTCGAAGTTCTCTTTATCTAGGTACAATTTCAGTAGGCCCTCTCTCGCCTTTTAATCCAACTCATTAGATATTTCAATTATTTAATCAATGCACGTATGATTTCTTAAGTCTGGCAGTCTCCCCGTTTACCCTTTATTTCCCTTCACATTAAAGTTCCACTTTATTGGATTTCTCTTGACCCCACTCGTCCTTTTTATGTTCCAATATGTTCTAGCAGTCCTAATCATGGTTTACTATGCATAAAATCGAATTAAGCTAACACGAGCAAAATTGCAGTTTTCCCAGAGGGGTTGATCGATCGATGAAAGGGGGTCAATCGATCGAACCATCGATCGATCGATGCTCTGGGGTCGATCGATCGATCAAACAGGTATGGCGAAACTGCAGAAAACCCAGCTATGGAATTGTTACCCCAAACTCCTCCAAATCATCATGTTTCAGTCCCAAACTCCCAACCAATTATACTATAAGTGTTGTATACCCATATAAACAATATCTTACGTAACACATGTGAATTTTCATCATTTATAACACGGTAAAAGGGCAAAAATCTTTATAAGTCTCAAGAACCCTAATTTTTTTCCTTTAACTTAGTTTCTTCCATCCTTTACCAGATTTTCTATCACTAATACCATGGAAATTCATGGTTCAACCTCTACATGTGAAATGGGTTTCCAGAAAAGTTATCTCTACCTCTATAACATGCAATTTTTGTCTCCAATTAACGTTTTTCTTCAAAACAACATTTCTAATCAACCTAAGACTAATATAAAAGGATGTATTAACTTGATAAAAGAAAGATAGATACTTGCCTGGAAATTTGATCTCTAATTTGTGGAAGAATTTGGTGTGGTCAAGATCCTCGTTGCGCGATCTACCATTTTGACGATGACGGCGGTGCAATCGGAGGTGTTCTTGGCCTAGAACTCTTGTAAAGCTCCTCCCCTTCCTCTCCAATGGCCGTCATTAGTTTTAGGTTGTGTTAACCCTAAGAGATAACACTTAACATCTGATATAACCCTTGAAAATTCGTGGGTTTAATTACCCAAAATTACGAAATGTCCAAAACGCCCTCCCGGGGTACTAATTAGGCCTAAAAACGCCCCGAGACCCAAACTAAACCCCCGTGTACACTTTTCTGACTATCTCGACCCTTCCGGACACTCTGACGCACTAAAACGACCATACGAGCAACTTATAATTTATTCACTTTTATTAATCAACATTTAGTCCCAACACGACATGGGCGCGTCTCGACTTAAATTTCCATAATTGGCATTTCATTCACACGTGACAATTTTATAGAAATAAATCTCATATATTACCATACTCATCCAGTAACATTGAATAGATAACAAATTTCCAATAATTACTAACTCTCGTCACGCTAGTAAATATTTTAAAACAACATTCCGGATTAAAATTAAATTAATTTATCTCAATTAAATTTAATAAATCCCTAAATTTAAAAGCCATAAAAATACGGGGTGTTACACCTATTTAATTCTAAATGCATCAATCTTTGTTCAACTGATTCAACAAACTAATTTATGATATGGTAATGTGGTCTAACATTAAATGGAAACGTTTTAAACAAGATTTCTCACCTAAATCATCGTCAAACATCAATAATTAAATCAAAGATTTTCAATAATCTTACAGTATACAGGTCTCAACTCTTGTTCAACCTCAAGAACATAATTACATATTATAAAAGAGTACTACACATGAGTTCTTCAATTGATTTCAAAATTAAAAAATCTACATTTAGACTTTTGCAAGGAGGAAACATGGATCTAAGATTATAACACGTGAATATCATCAAAGTTCTATAAAATCTCAAGAACTCTAGACATGGTTACATTACATCAAGATTTAAATTATATTCTTAACATGGATTAAATATTAATACAAGAATAGAACATTTCGAATAATAATGGCAAGAGAATCCTTTCTTGAAAATAGTAGATAAAATCATAATTTCTTCTTCCTATGGTGGTTCTTCCTCTTCTTCTTGGGTGGGTGTGCTTAAACTCCCAAGGAGTGGTTTAATACTTAATAAATATTATTAGTCTTCAAATCCCGAGTTGGGCCATAGTCCACAACATTGGACCCCAAAATGAGCACAAATATAATATTTTCTACCTCGATAACTACACAACTCATGTATATATGTATATATATACATAACCCAGGATCATTCCTAAGGGTCTAAAATGCCCTAACGTGTCCTAAATGCCTCCCAAAGTGTGTCTCCAATATTTTTTCTATCCAAAAGTATACTTCAATTGTGACGTGACACATGTGACACTGCTTATTTAAAAATAGAAATCTAATTAGATTTATTCACACCATTAAAGTTGAACTCTAAAATTTATAAATAATAATAAGTATAATTACTCACAACCTTCATTAATTAATTTTATTCAATTAAATTAATACGTACTAAAGTCTATTTTATTCCAAAAAATAGAGGGTATATCTCTAAATTTTTAGGCAAGTTCTTTCCAAGGTAAAAAACCCGTACCCTTAGGATACAAATATCAAATTTCTCTGTAAAAAAATGAAAGTTTTTAGGAGTGTTGGGAATGATTCAGTGACTTACTTTTAAAATTCCCTCACCACGGTTTTGAAACACGGCATCATGTTCAATTCTTCAATAAAGTATTAATACAAGCTTATACGAACATGATAGTGTCATGGAATAATGGTAGTTTTCTAGGACATAGGGACGATCAAGCATATAATTTCCTTGAAAAATTATATGAAAACTCTGGGGATTGGGATTTTCCTGACGAAAATGATACCAATAATATCCAAAAAAGGCAGACTATGAGGTGAGAGAGGATGTTGAAAAAAGAGACAATTAGACATTCTGTGAAAAAAAAAGTGAAAGCATTAACATTGAGGTTAACTGAAAACACAACAATCAAGTGCAAAATGAGGTTTGTGGTATATGAGTGAGTTCGACGCATCTAACACATGCACGTCCTTCTATAGTGATTTATAATACGCAACTAAATGAATAGGAACATGATATTATTAACTATCAGAAAATGATTAATCCAAAGCCTCGCCAGCGGGTATGGATCCGTAGTCACTTGGACCGCATGGACGTAACCTTTGTTCGCATTGACCGAAACATCCTACTTGTTGGCCTGTGATTAGGCTTTTGAAATTATTCAATGAAAAAACTAAGTGTTGAAACACTTATTATATTTAAACTTTCATCCCCAAACCTTTATATAATATTCATAAATACATTTAGAAATAACATCATCACCCTAGAATTTTAAAAACCAAGTTTAAATAACTTGGAAATTAATTCAAATCACCCTAACTTAGTTTAGAAAAATGTTAAAAGATATTTTTTAGACAAACCTTTTTCATAAAATATTCAATGTAATAATTCAAAAAAATATTTTTCTTTTTAAAATTAGAGCTAACTTTAAATGGAAAAGACATTGAGAAACCTAAAGTCATTATTTAAGTTCTAATTATGTTTCTTTATTCTCGTAAGACTTTATGAAAATCCTTGGAATATATTGAATCAATTGTGTTCTCATCTTTGATTGTTTCACATTCATGTTGACATTGTTTTGGGACCGGGAAGATGAGAAAAACATGGCTTTTGAAATCACCTCCCCCCCTATCAAATCCAAAAGAAAAGAAATGAAGAATAACCCATCCCCTGAATAAGTATAAAACTACATGTTTATACTCTGATTGCAAGTAAAAATAAAATACAGAGTCTGAACATATGGTATGATTTTGACCTCAGACAATTGAATGCTTCACTTTTGTCATCCCAATATTTCTTTCAACAAATGGGAGAACTTGTGGAAAAAAATTATGAAGGTTTCACATACTAACAAGGACATAAAACTTGGGTGTTGTCTAAAAGGATACAATTAATAATTGGCACTTTAAAGGAGTTGGAAAAGATAGAAAATAATAATACCAAAGTGTAATTGATAACAATATTATGATATGAATGGTTAATATACCCCCCTTAATGAGCGGAATATTACAATTTTTCTCCTATAAATTTATGCAGTTTTCACCCTTTTTGCATTGGATGATCAAAGGTAATAAATAAAATAATCAATTACCAAAAAGTTACTAAAATATTTTTAAAGAAAATTTAGTCCAAGGCTTTTTAGTTTGTTCTAAAAAGTTTCTCAAACACCCATTTAATCAATATTATCGTATTTCGTATGACCCGTACCATAATGGGAAAGCGATGTTGAGAACATCCTCCTCCCTAATACATAGCAGGTGATAACCAAATCTCAAATCAATTTTGAGAAGTACACAACCCCTCTCAACTGAATAAAAGGTCATATATCATCGTCAATGGATATTTATTCCATATCGTGACCTTGTTCAGCTCGATGTAATCCACACACAAACGGAGTGAACTGCCCCTCTCTTTCACAAATAACACCGGTGCACCCCAAGGAGATGTTCCCCACCGAATGAAACATTGACCGAAGAGATACTGAATATGATCTCTTCACTCACGCATATTTGAAAGGTCAATACGATAGGGTGATCAGGAAATTGGTCTCATACTCGATTCTAAGTCGATTATAAACTTGGTTTCCCGAATGGATGGTAACCCGAGTATCTCCTATAATACATCCTTGAAATATCTCACAACTGGGATCTAGTCTAATGGAATCACTACCTCCTATGAGGTCTCTTCATCAATGTAGTATAAGTGTGTGCGCAACCATCCCTCAGGAAGAGGCATCGCCACAAGGAACATCTATTGTCCCAAAATGGAAAACACAATGGTCCTCTTATAGCAATCCACAATCGCCCTATATCCTTCCAACCATTCCATACCCAGAATCACATTGTACCCTTCCATGTCTAATAGTAGAAGGTTTATCGCTAAGATCAGTCTCCCTATAAGGATATCGACTCCTCTACAAATCGAATGTATTAGTGAACCACTACCCATCGATGACTCTACACACATAAGGAGGCTACCCACACTCTTTAATAAATTGACAACTCTTGCAAATCTGGTCTTAATAAACAAATATGACCTTAATTAAACTGCTACTTATTTAGGCCTTACTGACCCTATCTATAACCCAGCCCCTCTAGTCAGTACCCTCTGTGCCTGAATCTATTAGCATTATTCACTTATCGATAATGCTTCCCCTGATGACTGACTGTCTGCTGCTGGGGTGTTGTGCTGGAACCACTCCAATTTTCATTGCCCTACTGGATAGGCTCTCTACCTCTCTTGCTCCCCTTCACATGGAAGCAATGATCCTGATAGTGTACAAGAGCGGTATTGACGACATCTGTATGTGTCACTAATTCGGGGTTACCGATCAAATGTTACTTGATCTTCCACGCCAACCCATACATAAACTTTGTCTTCTCTCTCTCATCATTGCACAACTCATCTGGCATAAAATTAGCGAGACGGGTGAACTCCTCCTCATAATCAATTACCGAGCGGTCACCTTGTGCTATTTCCCCAAACTTCTTTCGCATCTCTGACCCGACTACAAGCGAAAAGTATTTGTTGTCAAACTGCACCCAGAACTCGGTAATGGTCATCATATCTCTCTCCTCAATGGTGGTTACCAATTCCCATAAATGTAAGGCTACTCCAGCCAGCCTAAAAGTAGATAACATCGGTTTTTGTGTCTTAGTACACTCCACCATGCGCATATGGCTCTTAATATTCTTCTTCCACTAATATGCCTCCACCACATCAGAATTGCCCTGAAATTTGGGTGGCTGGCCTTCTGGAAGGTCTCAGTGAGTCTCTGCCATGTAGATGGTACTGACTGGGCCTAAATTATGGGTTCCACTGGAGATGGTGTCTCGGGCTGAGAGAAATGAGCTGCCACAGCTGTCATAGCTGTGTCGATCGCCAGGGCCACTATCACTGCAACATGTGCAGTCAAAATCATCTATGGTGGAGGTCGTGGTGGAGGTACATGTGGCTCCTGATGAGCCTGCCTCATCTCATCCCTGGCCCCTATCCTCTTCGCTCAGTGTCTCCTTGATAGCATCTGAAAACAAATCAAATTATTTGTGTACATAGTTCATAAAAAATTTAATAGCAGAAGCAGGATATCTAAAACACGTGAAGATAAAATCAACCGTCCTAATAATTGGTCTCTATAGAAAAAGAAAGATACGCTGAAAATGTAATAAGACATATAAATCCTATGGACACTAGAACTTGATGCTCTGATACTATCTGTGACACCCCGCCAAATTAAATACCGGGTGATCAGACCATTATTAATGTAAAACATGATTTACAAAATGGTCCATTATTAGCATCACCATCGAAAACCAATTGATCACTAATCACCTATTAGTTAATTAGGTCAGTGCCAAATTTTATCTAACATTAAACATACAATTTATAATATACAAAAAAATTGAATCACAACATTCACATAAAACTAGAGTCCAAACCATTTCAAATAAATAAATAAATAAAGTCTCGCCGAATAACTATCGGATAAAAATCCCAAACCAGAATAATAAATCTAACTGATAAGAAAATTTGGATACAAGTCTGAAACTGAAATATTAAATGAACAAAATTTAAAATGGGGCCAACATGCCCAAACTGAAATACTTCAACAAACCCATATGGTAGGAATAAAATGATAGATGCGCCTAGTCAAACCTCTTAAGTGCTACAACTATACGTCCTTAGAAAGAATTATGAGGTCTGGCATCCTTGTGGCTTGACACCTAAAAGGTTTTGAAAAGATTTTATAGCAAGGGTTATTATCTAAAACATTTTGAAAAAAAATTTCAAGTATTTATCAAACTTTAAAATCAGTTATTGATTACACATGTACACTCACTTGAATTTTCTCACTTCTCAACTATTGTGCATGCCTAGCATCTCTACTTAGCCCACCTAGCTATTTTACCCAAGCTAATTAGACTTAAGTATTTCTCATTGTGATCATGTCTCTGATCTCGTACTACCCATACATTACTTTACTTGATTGTTAACATTTCTCATACGCTATAAGATTTAAAATTACCATTTCACTTATATTCTCATCTAATCAATTAATTAAGTTTGACTACTTAATTCATTCTTTAGATATACACTATCTAACATTCTCATGTCACATGTAAGTATAATATTCACATTTGTATATATATATATATATATTCTCTCACTAATATATATCAGTACGGTGTCTCTCATGAGTACCAGCGTGAAATATAGGCATACTCTACTATCAGTCACATTACCTCTCGTACTAAATGGGGACTATTTGTTTGGTATGTCTCCTGGAACCCAAAAATCATATGACAAGAAATGGAGGCAAACACAGTTCTAAGCCTTTGGGCTACGCACATACCTAACATACCCAAATGACATGTCGGACACACTAATACTCAACACATAGTGAGCTGCTCTAAGTATTATGTTCTGGGTCACAAATACAAACCTCCCTGGAATAGGCAAGGTGGGATCGTCAATTACACGGGAACCTATGTGTTAGCATGAAGCATAGGTATGTTAACATAAGTCACCAATCCTATAATAGGTACACACACAACCTATATATATTCAGTAGGTATTCACACCACCTACTTATCATCATTTGTTCGTAGCGTATATCACTCTAGTGCTCACCGTACATTCAATTTATTATTATTCTCACTATCGCATCTTATGGAGTATTATTCTTTACTCTAGGAGACCCCTTGTTTTATTTTAGCAACTAAGTCTTACTTACCCTACTGGCTCATGCCATAAGCTCACTCACTCTTTCTCCTAATTACATTCTCATTATCACTAATAAATTACATTATCATTACCCCATTTAATCAGCCTCTTAATTCTCATGATAAGACTTAATCCCTTAACCCTATCAATGCCTAATACAATATAATAAATCACTAAATGTATTCTAGGTAATGAGTATTATTTCATAGAATTTTCTCTTAATACGATAAACCCATTTGATTCCAATGATATTCGTGGAGGGTGAGGGTGTAACTAGGGAAAGAGTATTATTTTAGAGAATGGCATAAAATTCAATAGTTATGGCAATATTAAGGTAAAACACATAGTCTCGAATATTTTTTATCCGAGGTAAAACATGTTGTCTTGGAAATATCAACAATGGTGAAGTGAGAGGTTGATTTATAATTGAGTTTATGTATGGATGGGAGCAAAAGTGAATAGGCTGAGTTCTAGACAGAGTGGATCTAGGGATCGGTTCGAGATTAATGACAGTATTGAGGCCATCTGTATAGGAGTGGGTGGTGGAGGAAAGCACGGAGAGAATTGGTGTCTAGAAGGCAGTGACACTGTAAAGGTGGTGGGTGGCAAGAGTCAGAAGAAGGGTTTGGGTAGGGGATAACGACATGTCTACAAGAGTCTGGGTAGTATGCAAATGGTCGATTGTGACAGTAATATATAGAGGTGTTGAAGTGTTATTATAAGGGATACCAACATGTTTACAAAAGTCTGGGTAGGAGTTAAAGTGTTTATATAGAATATGGTGGTGGTGTAGGTTGTAAAGCATTGCGTACACTACCCGAAGGTGAGGGCATGGGGTGGGTGACGGTGATAGTAGATGTGACAACCCCACCTTTTAAATCTAATTCAGCTATCTATGCCCAATTAAAATTTAGGCCAAGTTGTCAACATGTTGATACTAGAAACATAAACAAAATAAATGCAATAAAGTAAATATGTACACTCCCATACGTGTAACCAAAACATGACATATTGACTATATGATCCATAAGTAATATCAATACTGAATATAAAATGCCGAAACAAAATGGTCCAAAAATAAATTGTGTAAAGTGTATAATGTAAACCTCTCAACACTCTCAAATCCCTAACAATGGGAAATGTTTGATACCACACTCTAAGAAAGAGTGACAAAAACAAAATAAGGACCAATGTCCACCACTACAGGATCCTAAACATAGATGCGAGGTCATCCATCTTCACAGTCTACTATTCAGCGGGGTGATGACCTATATAATACATACATATAGGATAGGGTAGAGGAAATATAGAAACGAATGTCAACATCAAGAAAATATATACAACTATAAGATGTATGTATGATGAACACATACTCAATAAAATTTGTCTCAAGTAATTAAGTCATTGAATTACCCTACCAATGCTCCTATATCGTGACTACCCAACCCGAACCTGAGTAATGTGTAGTATCATATCCTATCGTGATTAATTATTATTTTTACATTTCAGTATTTAACATGTCAGAATAATTACTTCAAGTATAATATCAAGTGTATCGATTGGGGATATTAACTTTAAAACACAAGCATAATATCTCACACAAAAAATCATATCGGGTCACTATCATTACCCATGGAAACAAGTTGTAACGCTTGGTATAGACTCGAATATTCCCTAATATTACGTGGCAAGTTCAATCATACTAAGTCCTAAATCACATGGCATTTCAAGGCCTTCCTAACCGACCCGCATTACAACCGCGTGTCCAGTTCCAGCGATTTATCTCCAACACGTCACTCGAGCGGAACCTAATCAGATTAATCACAACAAATCGCATTCAATATGTTCCTACGTGGATTAGAGGACTAGTCTAGTGCATAATTGACAATATACAAGATAAATAGTATCAAGTCGCTTACTCGAGTTATATAATAGTCATTATTTATGACAATACATAATTTACATTATTAATTTACTAATTAAACATCAAAATCGTTTCAAGGTTATATATCCCTAATAATCATAGGTATATGACCAATTTAGAAGATTAAGCCCAACACCATAATTATGTTACTAAAAACATGAAAAACCCTAGCACACTTATTTTAACAACATTCTGCCCAAAAATATACAACACATATTTGAGGCTTTTTTAATCCGTTTTTGAAGAAACTTAAAACTACAAAGTTATTCAGAAAATGATTTATACAGGAATTTTCCTGCACGCTACCATTTTCAACTTAAAATAGATGCAAAACCAACAAACAATGTTTGCCCCTTTTTTTCAAATTTGTATGAGTTCAATTCCTTTTTAGTTGGATGCATCCTAAATCATTTACATATTAGTTCCATATTAACAATTTCAAGATTTAGGTATTCAACTCATGTTCATACACTTTTTCATCAAACATTAAATATTTAACTATATAGATTAACTATCCTTTGTTTTGTGTAGGGAGGTGTTGGTGAAGAAGATAACTCATTTCCAAGAGTTACAAGATGCAACCTTCTTCTTATCATTATTGTCTTTGAGAGCAATCTATTGTCTTTCTCTCTCTCCCAAAACCCTATCCTCTTTTTTGTGTAATGAGAAATGAAGAGTTCTTCTCTAACTTTTCTTTTTATATCTACGGGTAGTTTAATTGTAATAATGCCATTGACCCAATTTAAACCTCTCGATCCTTTTATGCGTTAATTCACATCTAATATTTAAGTCGTGTATTCGTATGAGAATGTATTCATTTTAACTTTTCATTTCGAAGCATTTCAAATAGATACACAGATATTATTTTTGCGTTCATTAATTATCCACTTATTATTATTTTATCGCAATGTATTATTTTTAAGTCGGGATTTCATTCAATTACTTCAATTTCAATTCAGTAAAAAATGTTGGGTATTACATTCTCCCCCTCTACGAACGGAATTTCATCCTTGAAAGCCAAAATAATAAAAACACCAATTCAAGTCAAGTAAGGTAGTTTTGCACGTACCTTCTGTGAAGAGATATGGGTGACTAATTCACAAGTCATCCTCTCTATCCCAAGTGTCCTCAGACTCATCGTGATGACTCCACAGAACACAAACTAGAGGAACAAATTTTGACCTCAATTGCTTCTCATGATTATCTGGGATCCTAATAGGCCTCTCCTCATAGCTCCCACCGAGCTGCAGCTCAACCCCGTCTAAATATATCTGTAGGTGTGAGTACTTGGGACACAAGAACTTCCTAAACCTAGATACATGAAAATCACCATGTACTAACAAGAGATGGTCGGTTAGGGAAAAACGATAGGCAACCGGAACCACCCTATCCAAAATTATAAACGGACCCACATATCGCAATGAAAGCTTTCTTTTGGCACAAAAGGGAATAATGGCTCTCATGGGTTATACCCTCAATAACACATGGTCCCCAACGGCAAAATCTAACTTCCTTTGCCTTGTGTTAGTATAAGTATTATGACGATCATGTGTGGTCTTCATCCGTGCATGAATCAAGTCAACCTTCTTCAAGGTCTCCCTAACATTATCCAAACCCAGCATCTAGATCTTTTCAAACTCAAACTAACACGTAGGCGATCGGCAAGGCCTACCGTATAAAGCCTCATATGGTGCCCTGCCAATAATCTGTTGATAACTATTATTGTATTCGAACTCCACCAGTGGAAAATTTATATCCCAACACCTTTGAAGTCCAACACATAAACTCACGACATGTCCCCCAAAATTAGGTTCACCCACTCCATCTGACCATCAAACTGAGGGTCGAATATAAAACTCAAACTCAACTGAACTCCCATCACCTCCTGATGACCACCCCAAAAGTGCGAGATAAAGACACTGCCACAGTCGGACATGATGTCATGAGGTACCCCATGCAACTTCACAATATCAGTAATAAACATCACGGCATACTATTGTGACACATAATCTGTCCTCACTAGAAGGAAATGAGTCACCTTTGTTAGTTTGTCGACGATGACCCAAATCGAATCATGACGGCATTGTGATCTCCACAATCCAATAATGAATTCTGTGGAGATGTTTTCCCATTTCCTCTCGAGAATGGACAACGACTATAACTCCCTTCCAGGTCTCTGATGCTCCACCTTTAAAAGTTGGCAAGTGGTTCACTTTGAGACAAAATCATCTATATTATGCTTCAACCCAAGCCACTAATACATATAGTGCATGTCCTTGTACATCTCATCACCTCCAGGGTAAATAGTGAATCTTGATCCATGCGCCTCAGATAATAAGTCCTTCTGCAACTCGGTATCCCTCGACACAACAATATGTCCTTGATAACAAAGTCCCCCATCAGAGCCAATCAAGAAACCCCGAACACCCCGGACATCAACGCCTTCACCTTCTCCTGAAAAAAGTCATCAATAGATTGGGCCTTCACAACCCGCTCAACCATAGAAACTGATATAGACACAGTCCCCATAAACTCTCTACCAATATTAAGTCTATCCATCTCCTTCCAATAAGCTTTCCAAATGTCTAACAATTCAACACTATCTCCCACCCCCAAGGAACACAACGACGTTGCGGGTCTTCAACTCAATGCATTGGAAACCATATTTGCCTTATCCGGGTGGTATTGTATGGCAAACTGGTAGTCCTTCACATATTCCACCCATCTACTCTGCCGCATGTTCAAGTTCTTCTATAAGAACAAGTACTGAAGACTCTTATGGTTGGTGAATAACGTAAATTGATCCCCTAGTAAGTAGTGTCATGACCCCGACCCAAAAATCGTAGGGAAAGAGTGTCTCGACATGCCACCAAGGCATCCAATAATCTGGCATCAAAATTTTTCTTTTAATATATATATATATATATATATATATAGCGGAAGTATAATCACATAGTTATGAATCGTAAAATACTAAAAGTGAATGAATTACATCATCAAAGCTTTCTAAAGGAAACTTCATTTATATTAAAATATCCAAGAGTTAAAACTTGACTGAAATTTTAAAGCCTTTTAATTAAAGAGCCAAACATCATTTATCTAATAAAACAAAGTTCTACTTAATGTAACAAAAAGAGCTCTAAAAGCTAAATCTTCAACATAGTCCCCTTATGTTCCATCCGCTTTCCTAATTATTTCCTGAAAAATGGTTAATTATAAAACATCAGCTAAAAGCCGAATGAGATTAAATCTCCAAATATTCCAAGGTTTTCAAAAAATAGATACCTATTCAATTTAGAACATAAGGTATATACATAGATATAGGAATTTCAAGTAATATATATAAAGTAAATGACAATATATATATTCATAATAAACAGTTTAGAACAGAGCAGATAAAACAATTGAGCATGTGTCAATTATTCAGTTTTAGTGGCCATGTACACTCTAATACCCAGACAGATAGTGTTACCAAATGTTTCAACCCAGTAACATCACAGACAGATAATCATGATTTCTGGAACAACACCTTGTTTAGGGCACACCAGCGATAAACCAGCTGGGAAGGTACCACCCAAATATTTCCACCCGGTAGTCAAGGCCAACATAGTAAAAGAGTTTCCATAGGCCGAATCAATAATTTCAGAATTCAAATCAGATGTTTATATGGAGAGATATAAACATGTAACAAACGACGGAATCATCGGTATCAGATGCATTTTGAGAATAAAAGCATTTCACAAAATATACATAGTTTGCATAGTATAATATAATCAAAATGCTCAAGAAATTGCATAGAGTACTCGCCTAAAATAGAGGTCGAAATTATAGATAATGAGTCGTCGATCGCACGTTAATCTAACAAATACGATAAAGGTTTAAGTATACGTTCTAAACAAGATCCAGTCTACATATTGTATTTTAATAATAACTTGTTTCAAAGAATTTCTAATACCCATTTTCTTAACTTTTAAAACTCATTGATCGCTTAACGGATTCAATTCATAGTTCTTCCTAATCAGTCGGTTCCCAGTAGAGATGGAGGGTCACAGGGGCACCGGTTAAATACCATCTCCTGTAGACAGAACATTTTCAGATTCATTCCCAGTAGAGATGGAGGGTCACAGGGGCACCACTTAAATACCATCTCGTCTAGACAGAATTTCACCGGGCCTGACTTCGGAATTACTTAAATGGGATTCCATAATAACGAGCAATTTCTTTAAAAAGAATCATTTTTTTAAAAGCGTATAATTTCAAACAAGTTTATAAAATCAACTTGGATTTGTTCTAAATTTTAAGTTTTAATTAGTGAATTCTTTATTGTATTTTACCAGCATAACTACTAAGTAAAGCTATAAAACAATAAATTAAAACTATAAAGATGCATTATAACATTAAGATTACCTTAAGATGAATATCCCTAAGAACTTCTTCTTAAACTTTCTCACACTTTCTCTCACTATTTCTTTCTATAATTCTCAAGGAATTGGTGTGAGTTTTAAATGAACCCTAAGGCCCTATTTATAGGTTTCCAGATGTATTACGGTGTTGACACGTGTCTAATGACTAGGCTTTTTGGATTGGTGATTCAACACCGAGGTGTCGCGATCCGGGGTGGTCTTGCAATGTTAATATCACCAAATGATGAAAAGTGTTTTATCTCTCTCTCTACAGATGACATGTGGAAGGTGGAAGTGACCAGCACGTGGTGGAAAGGTGATAAGGGTATAAGGGTCATTTCACACATGAAGGGTATTTTGGTAATTTCACACTATATTTTTTTGAATATTTCTTAGAGGTCCTTGAAAATATTTTATTTACAAAATGGCCCATTTTATATTTTTATTTTAGTCCTTAAAGTTTCATAAAATTATATTTTCTATCCCAAAACTTATTATTTGCCTTAAGATATGTCATAAGACTTCGATTTGATCCAATTTACAGTTGATTCTTCGTAATTAAAAATGGGGTTTGTTATATTGATAGCCAATAATACCACATATCTAATAATACAACATTTATAAGATAATAAGTAACAAAAGAGTGTAAAAACAAACTATATATAAAAGTGGGGTCATTACATCCTACCCTCCTTATAAAAAGTTTGGTCCCCAAACTTTACTTGCATTAATTTTTAAAAAGGTATGGATATCGCTCCTTTATCTCATCTTCTCGCTCCCACGTTGCTTCTTTTTATTTCTTCATTTGTGCGAAAAGCCAAAGGAGAGAGAGATAGAGAAGGGAAAGTTGAGAGAAATGGAGAGAAAATGGAGATTTGAGGTCGAAATCCGTTGCTACCGGAGTTGAATCCGAGACTACAACCTCAAGGGAAGTTTCTTACATGCTAGATACCGATTTAATGTGATAAAATTGCATGTATAGTTAATTTGGGAGATTTAAACCATTTTTGGGTTTTTGTAGATTTTGGTGTTTAATCCCTTAAATCTTAGCTTTGATTTGATTTGAGGATACATTATTAGTTATTAATGGTGTGGAAATGATTTGGGTTGAATTGTTGTTGTTGATGTTGGGAAGAATCAAGGGTTTGAGGGCTTTGGGGTTTTAGGGTTCAAACAACCCGTTGCCCAACTTTTAAATTCTGCAGGACCAAATCGATTCGCCCCTAGCGAATCAATTCGGTAATAGGGAAGGTTACAGGTCTGAATAGGGAGAATCGATTCGGACCATCCGAATCGATTCGGTGTTATGCAGAATGGTTGGGTCCTCTTGACCGAATCGATTTGCTTTCAAGAACGAATCCATTCGTCCAGGGCGAATCGATTCGGAATTCCTGCATTTTTGGGAATTTTTTCAAGCTTAGTTTTTAGCCCTTTTCTTATAGGTTCGAAGTTTAGGAACCTTCGTAGGCCATATGAGCGTTTATTGTATGTTTCTGCGATGGGTAGGTAATTTCAGGGTGTGGTTATGACTACCCCACAGGCATATGGCCGCTTCCCGACGTTTGCGTTATAGGTGCCCATGTGTCGTAATTGATAGGCACTGGAAGATGATGGTCATTTAGGGGCGCGCCTGGGCGGGCGGTCTTAGAATCGTTATATATATATATTCTAAATCAAGTGGGACTTGATGTATGATAAGTGCCATAAAGAGCACAATGAAATGCCACAAAGAGAATAAAAAGTGTAATTATATTTCCTAATAAGGAATGGAACTATGAAATGAATTAGTGTACATAATGATATTTGTTTGGTAAACATTTGATAAAATGTCTTACCATATATATATTCCTAAAGAAAGAAATGGGAATTATGTTTTAGATGGTGAATGGATTTAATTATGTATCCTTGAGTAGCTGTAGATGAGACCTCTCATTTATATGTATATATTAATAATGTGCTGAGGGTCTAATGTATCTCGACGATCAACCTTACCTAGTAGTAGTGTATCGGGGGGGGGGGGTTCCTTGTTTGGATTTCGCTTTGCGAGAGACCCCACCCACGAATAACGGCATAGTGTTGTGACTGGAGAGAAGTTAACCTTTAGTACTTGGATTAACTAGAACAGGGTCTAATGTATCTCGACGATCAACCTTCCCTAGTAGTAGTGTATTGGGGAGGATCCTTGTTTGGATTTCTCTTTGTGAGACACCCCACGCACGAATAAGGGCATAGTGTTGTGACTGGGAGAAGTTAACCTTTAGTACTTGGATTAACTAGAACAGGGCCTAATGTATCTCGACGATCAACCTTGCCTAGTAGTAGTGTATCGGGGCGGTTCCTTGTTTGAATTTCGCTTTGCGAGACACCCCATGCACGAATAAGGGCATAGTGTTGAGACTGGGGAGAAGTTAGCCTTCTGTTCTTGATTGAACTAAAGCATCATCACTGATATTGCGCTTGGTTGCTTTTAGATTGAGAGATGAGAAATATTATTGTTAACTGCGAGAGAATTACGCACTTAACTGTCATGCATTTTATTCACATGGGAATCATATCATATCGGGCCCTGACCCGTCTATATTTCTTTGTTTCTGCACATACTCCTTGTCGTTACAGGTGCTCTACCGCATGGACACCCCTATTCACATTTCTATTTCGATTGTCATGGAGCTACGGCATATTTCGGATGTTGTAGGTTATTTGTTTTTGACGTCTCTTTCTTTTGTACTCTAGTTATGTTCGGTTAATTATTTGGGCATGTTTGCCCACGCTTTGCATTCATTTATTATATTGTAAATATTGAAATGTAATACTCGGTGTAACTATTTGTATTTGTCTGTTCACCGACAGCTTATTCGGTCATTATTTATTACGTTGTCATTCTTTATCCATCGATTTTTTATATCCACCGTTTTTGCAAATGGCATTATCTAAGTGTTTTTCTTTTATTTACAAAATTTCTTTTATTCACAATCCGTTTTCTAAAATGATTGGTGGTTATCTCGTACTATTATTTTAATCGACAGTGATGCTGAGGATGGACCATCTATGATTCCAGTGATTATTAGAGTATTGGGCTGGGCACCTATTATTTTAGTAGGCGGGTTACCACATACCATCACTACTTGAGTCTTTTAAATCATTTTTTAACTCCATAATATTAGACTGAAGAAAAAAATTTGACTCCTCCAATTTTAGGGACTCCTTAAAATTATCACTCAAACCTAGAAGTTTATCTTGCTCCCCCTAAATTTTAGCAAACTTACCCCTAGGAGTCTTCTCACGTGCCATAAAATCATCAATGAAAATATTTTTATCCTAATTGGCACAAACACAAACACTAGAATTTTTTAATTCCTCTAATTCTTTTTTATAAAACAAGGACTCTATTCTCACTCTCTTTCTTGGATAATTTTAAATCTTTAAAGCCACGATCCAACGCAACAAATTACTTTCGACAAATATATCTTTGATTTTGAAACGTTTGCAAATATTCCACAAAAGATTTAAAATGATTATTTTCTTTTTCCAAAAAAATCAATTCTTTTTGCAAACTTCAAATTCAAAAGATTTATTTATTTATTTCGGTCAATAAGCTTTTCAAACTCATCACGATTAACAACGGCAACACTATGGGAATCCATTGAGAAAAACAAACCAAGAGAAGAAAATAAATTAAACACCCTAAAAGGACAAAATAGGATCTACACAGTAAAGTTGTGTAGGAGGCTTTAATACCAATTTGTAAACTCAAATAATCCTAAGGGTGGTCTCAAATATATACAAGTCCAATTAATTTCAATTAAATCCAATTTTAATGATTTGAACTTTTTAAAACTTTCTCCCAATTAAACTTAGCACCAACTAAAACCGTTCATGTGAAACCAAATTGATTTACCAAATTTTATGCTTTAATCATAAACATGGAAGTAGATGAATTAAACAGATAAAATAAATTAAATCAAACCACGAAACACTAATGTACAAGGAAACACCTAAAGGGGAAAGTCCTCAGATAGCCGAGACAGAACAATCCCCTATGATATGGATTTACAAAGCAATAGACAATAGACTTATACAATGGCTAGACTCTGCAAGACATGATGTTCTTCTAATCTTTGACCGCTTCTCCATAATAGCAATGGAGAGTCCACCTATTCCAGGTCCACAGTACATTAGTACACGTGCATCTCCGTATCCACCGATGTAACTTGGCAACTCTCGACGATTCGAAACACGGAGTCCACTGCTTCTTCACCGCAAAACATACAACTGGAGTGCACCGCACGGAAACAAGTTCTTGAATAAATGGAAGAAACTAAACAGGTTCCCAAACACGATCTCAAAGCATATGTATTATGAATCTTGGATCATGGAAATAAAAGGGTGAAACTTTTGGGGAATCGGAACTCTAAAGAAATGCATAATCTTGTTCGCAAAAGACTACTTAAAAATGCCAAACCCTCCAGTTATCTGAGTCTAAAAAGCCGTTTATAGTAAAACCAAGGTGGCACATCATTCAAACGATTTACTGATGTCGTTGGAATGAGATGTGGATGTCTTTCGAACGTCATTCAATCTCGCTTCTAACAACCTCAATAACATCAAACCAGTATGCCTCATTTGAAACCAGGGATCGGACGACCTAAAGATCTCATTCGAACGACAAGGACATGTTGTTTAAATGACCTAAACGAACAATTAAAGTCTACCTACAGTAAACTCAGAAAACATGTTTTTAAAGAAAGTAAGTTCCAAACAGTTTTAAAAAATAAAACACCCTTATAAAAATTATCCAAGTACACATAACTACTACGCATTCATACATGTGAGATCCTCGGCATAAGTGAGGACAAACATGGCACGATAAACACGGCTTTAGCAATATCCATCACTCTATGTAGCTTAGTCTCTACATCATCATCAAACAACATGATAAGATCATGGAATCAACTCAACAATGTCTATCCTATGACTCAAACGTTTTGTTCGGAATAATGTCAAGTGCATACAAATGACACAACGTGGAAATTTTTCCTTACAGTCTCTACTATGATTATCGTGTAAACGGATAAATACAAATTTAGCAAACGATATATCAACATGTGTGAAGTGAATAACACATGTAAATGAAGAAGATATATAATGAATGTGCGATAAAATGAAGAGAGGGAATAGATGGGATACACCAAGAGTAATGCTACGCATCCCAAAATATCTCCCAAAATACATTAAGTGTTTGTACATTAGGGTGGGTTCCATGTACAGTACAAACACTAATGCACTTTGGGGGAGGATTTGGAGGATATATTTGGGACTCATATCATTATTCATACAAAAATAATAAGATGGGTGTGAAAATACACGTTCAATTTACGTGTTATATAGTCAACGGTACTTTAAAAATACCATTAGAACATACTTTTTTAAAATGTATATATTTTACATTAACAGAAATTTCACAATAGTTGAAGACACACTAATGTAATGCAAATTAACTCTAATCTTGGTTTATAAATTAATGGGATTTAAAAAGTTTATATCTATTTTCTTAGTATTTAGAGTATACATTTGGTGAGAAGCCATCGTAAGTAGGGGGTACATCTAGTGATAACTCATCGAATGTGGAAAGATGGCCATTTTTTACGGATTAACAATTAAGATGGCCATTTTTTTTTTTGTGTGTGTGAGTTTGGAAGATGATTTTAATTAAGTTTTGCCTTATTCTTTTGGTAGAATTAGTTTCTGTTAAAAACAATGCTATACTTAGTGATAGGTAGAATCGAATAAGTACCAAATAAGCTTTACCAAACTGGTTCCATGGTAGGGCTCACACCATACAACATGTCATGCAATACCATTATCAGTTTCTGCAATAAATTCCCAGAAATCACTCTGTGAACACAGTAAAGTATTTTAAAAATAGAAGATAAACAACATTTAAGGGTCCACTAAACTAAACTGATAATGGCATAAAACCATATAACTTAACTGACCCCACAATTGACAATCACAATTTATTCATTAAAATATCCTTACACTTATCTCCCAAGAAATAACTGGTTATTATTTATTTATCACCCAAACTGAATTTAAAACTGGTAGTCATTCAACGACGGCAGAACTTATTCACTGATGAGCAATTTGAAGAGCCAAAGTGCGGCCGTCCGGCATAGGTGAGACGAAGAAGTGATGGCCATCAGTGCTCAAGGTGGCATTACCCCCAGAGTGAAAAATCAAATCCATCAATAAGCCCACAGCTGCGCCAATGAGAAATGCTCCTGCAATGTTACCTATTATTCCCGCACTGAGTATGAAGAGTTCAGTTGCCTGGGCACCAACCAATGGAGTCGTCAAGGCAGCTCCAACAAGCTGTCCAGCACTTGCACCACCAACTGATGCTGCAGTCACTATAGCATCACGTGTTATTGTTGTAAGAACGTGGTCGGATGAAAATATATCCCACACCATCATGGCTGCAGTGAATATGAGCACGGCGAGACCAGTTGCACCCATGGCCTTTGTTAACTGATTCACAAAAACTCTTCCACGCCCAGATGCTTCCATGATTTCCTCATAAACCTAGATATGTACATACACAAAGGAATTATGGGACTGGTGCAAACTAGCTTGTCCTCATCAACACGAGATATGTACATACCTGTATCTTTTTTGCATCTTCTAGGCTTTCAAACGGACCATCATAGTTCAGCTGTCTCTGGTACCTGAGAAACCAATTGCCAATGGGGAAAAAGTAAATAGGTCATGAATTGGGTTTTCACATATTTAAAATTAAAATTTTATATTTTACCCGAAACAATACCTTTGAACTAGCTCCGGAAACTTTACGCCACTTTCCTTGAGCGCTCTGGAGAAGCTTCTAGACACGATACTTTGGTACTTCCTGGTGTACTCCAACATGCTGTTCCTGTACAGGACTGCGTCCTTGGCCAGACGTGCAACATTGGTGGCATTTCCAGAGTCTAGTTCACTCAGTGCTCCCATAAGAGTGTTGGAATGCTCCCTAATTTTTTGTAGATAGCTCATTCGCAGCTTGTAGTTATTGAGGAACTGGAGAGAGAAGTTGGATGCGTGTACGACATATGAAAAGATGTCGTGGGCAATGGGAGATTTAGTGAGGTCATTTCCATACTTGCGAACCATTTCACCACCCGCATCTAGAATGCCCAGTACGGATTCGTAACTGGCTTTGCTATAACTCTGAAACCTGATCACTGATTCGTACGTGAATTGGGTATTTTGTAGTATGGCAGCTGATTCTTGGTGGTATAGGATCCTAGCAAGAACCCGGAGCTGCTGCTCATTCAGAGACGGGGGACTAGCCATTAGATGCTTGGGTTGAATTTATCATTCAATGATGTCCATTTATAGGACAAACAATTCGATACCTACCTGTCCTCAAATGGGATTTTTTTAGAAATCCACGTCAGCGGACCCAAACATAAAACAATTATACTAATCAAAAGCAAGGGTTTACAGCCCAAAAAGGTTCGTAATTTCCAATTATAACATTCAAAAAAAATTGTGAACCGTGTGCGAGTTCAAATACATAAGTGCACATCCGACAATAATTCATGCTACAATCAAACATTTGGTCAGCAAACCTACACAAATGTAATAATTTATGAATAATTCAAAAGATGGGTTGGATAACAAAAAAACTCATGTTCTTCTCAACAAATCATATAATATAGAATAATCTCAAAACATTTTAGATTTTATGATAAAGATTGTTTGGTTTATGAAATGTCATCCAAGAAATATATATCTAAAATAAAAAAGCATGCGCTCTATTAGCGTTGTATCACGAATTGTGTACTCTACATCATTATGTAATCATTGTGTTTTTTCTATTCTAATATATAACTAGGACCGCTAAAATAATTATTACCAATATTTCGTTTGAAAAGCACTGAGAATTTCATGTTCTTAATATAGTATCTTGGAACTTCAGGCAATTTAAAACTTTAGGTTCTTTTGATTGAATCATATCTATAAATTTATCCAAGATTGTAGAACTCCAAGTTCTATTTAATGTCATATGTATATGAATCTTCCGGTACATATAAACTACAAAATTATTACCTAGTACTTCAGGTCCGAAATTATAATAATTCATAAAAAACCTAGTGCGAATTTTGTATAAAACATCAAGTTTTATCATTTGTGAGGGACAAATTCTTATTTTACACGAATATTTGAACTTCAAGTTGAATATTACTAATTTCAAATATCATTAAATTCTCTACCCTTTTATCACACATCAAGTTTCATTACGGGTAAAAATGTTTGAGAATTTTCTAGACATATATTTATATCTATTCCGAGCAATTATAATTCAGCTTGTTCATTTAAAAAATGTGGGGTTTAATTTTTCACGTTCTTTACAAATTTTCAAGACTCCAATGCACAGTAAATGATTGGAATGTGAAACGGAGTTAAAATTAAGTACCGTTACAAAGATAGTTTAATACTCAAATGAAGTGAAAAGTAAAGGAACAAAGATTTAATCGTGAAATCATTAATATAATAGTAAAAGGGACATGTAACCATTAAGAGAGTGCTTAAAAATATTATATTTAATATTGTAAAGGAAAAGTTGAGACGTGATGGTTTAATACTAAATCAATTTTAAACAAATCCCAACAAACAAAATATATTTGGAGCTTCAGTTGCAACTTATCTTAATATATATAAAACTATAGCTTTCCTTCGGTTATGACACGTGGCAGTAATAATGGATAACAATTATCACTTTTGATTTCCTTACTTTTTCCGCTTTTGGCTCTTTAATGCATGTATATTCAGTTTCCATCCTTCTGTTTCACCAATGTCTTCTCATCCCTATAGATGTGCAGGAACCATATTCCCGTCCCTTTCTCTATATCTCCCTGACCTTCCACGGGAAAAAGGCAGCCGATTAATGAAACATTATTTCCTGGCTAACCAAGCCACAAATTGATTTACTGTAATAAAAAAGTGTACCGCCCCTTTGTCTATAGTCTATAGTCTATAGTCTATACATGATCAAGTGAAACCCTTTCAAATCTCGAGAAAATTCTTCCAACAACTCTAAATGTCGTTGTTTGTGTCAGTTGTTTTGTATTTGATCCATTTTTCTTTACTTTTTGGTGTCAGTATTTCGGAGACCCAGTTGCCCATTTTGACTTGGAGATCTCTCAAATCACTGCTTCTCCTTTGGGTGTTCCTCAGCAGGTTGCTCCGATCCTTCAAATTTTCCTCCTTCTGTTTTTAAAAAAATCACAATACCATCTTGTCTTGAGTTCAGGTTATAGAGGTTAATGGGATGTTTCCAAGCCCTACCCTTAATGTTACCACCAACTACAACATAGTGGTAAATGTGAGCAACGATTGAAATGAAAAAGCCCTCATTACTTTATTGGTTACATTAACCATGTCCTTTTTTTTAGTTGTGTTTCTGAAATGAAATATATAATATGTTATAATGGCTTTTGGAATAGGTGGTTTGGTAGGTCTGGTGTCAAATGCGACGTTCTTCTTAGCAAGATGGTGTTTTGGTGTCCAAGGTTTTTTTAAATGTAACTACACGGCATATTTACATGAGTTGATGTAGGACCTCAAACACACCAGTACAACTTTAGGTAGGATTAAAAGCTCTCACCAAATAAACCACATGACATATTTACAGTTACAAACAAAATCATACTACATGCACTCAAATATCGGACGTCGTGAGGAGAACGAGGGCTTCGGGATCCAATCCCACATGCCTTTTCGTAAGCACCTGAAGTAGACTTCCGGCGAAACTGAAGCTTTCTCTCCAGGAGAAATGAGACACTAGGGGTGTAGATCTCGCTAGAGATAGAGGTGGCGAAGCAATTTGTGTCTGAGGAGCTTTAAGTATCATTATACTTTGTGTAACCTTGGTCTCGCTCCCGTCGACTGAAGATCTCCCCTCAGATTCGTTAACGGAGTACAATATTAAAAAAATTGGTTCCGACAATAGTGTCGTCCCCAATTATTTGATTCTCCGTGTAACCTTGGTCCTGCAATGGTGTCGTCCCCAATACATGATATGAATTTATTTTTTTACAAAATATTTCTCTTAATATTTTGAAGGATTTATTCGTGTAACATTGATCCGTCAACAGTGTTGTCCCCAATACATGTTATGAATTTTTTTTACTTACAAAATATTTCTCTTAATATTTTAAAAGATTTATTATATTTGGATTAGTGTGTTTGTAATATATGGGACTATTGAAGGCAGAAATACTGTGTAGATTGTTTTATATTGGAGTTCATCATTTTGTAATGTTATTGAGTTCATTAGTTTATTGAATTATGAATTGTAGTCGGTCTTTCCGTGAGTGACTATTTTTTTAAAGGATAGGTTTTGAATTCATTATACTCGTAGAAGGTTATGCTCAATTGTTTATAAAATTATATACTTACAAATGCGGGCATGTAACGCGTCACCTGCAAGTAGTAAATGATAATTTTTTTAGGACATTCAATATTCATATCATGATGTGGCGTATCATTCCAAATTGTTGGTATTTTATGATTATAAATGGCAAACCACGTGAATCTTTTAAATCTCAACGCGGGGTGCGACAAGGCGACAATCTCTCTCCGACTCTATTTGTTATTGTTGGAGAAGTTCTTAATGGAGGAATTCAGAACTTGGCAATTCCAAATACATTCAATCATTTCTCAAATCCATGCGGGTGTGCCCTAATTATGTCCTAATCTTTTGTCGATGCTATTCTTTTCTTCCTCGACGGCCACGAAGCATCATTGTTGTAGCCTGAAATAATTAGTCTGAATGGACCAATAAAATAGTGACACATGTCAACTGCACCACTGGGTTCTCAATGAGCGAATAAACCCGATTGGCTCAGATATCTCGTGGTCGGCCGTCCCGCCAAACCACACCCTGGAAGAAGAACTATATGTAATGTGAACACACCCACGTGGGATATTCAACAGCTACCATGCACATACACGTGAATAAATATCAAGATGGACATTATCGTTTCAATATGTAAATGCCCAGTGTATAAAGGCATTCCATCTTTTTAACTTCCATTTACTATAAATAGACTATTTCTTCTCTTAGCTGGGGGATAGAACCATTTCGTTCTAACCCTAAAAAGAATTACTGATAGACTTGTAGTAAAACCTAAACATATAGTGACATCACCCCGTGGATGTAGGAGGCCTTTTTTAGGTTGAACCACGTAAAACCTATGTGTTTATTTAAAAATCCTTTCAATTATTTATCATAACACACTACAATAATTCTTACATTTAACTGCGAAATGTTTGAAGCCAAAAGTTTATATTTCGTTGCTGATAGTTTTTTCCAACAAAACTTAATTCATAGCGAGTTCGTGACGAAGGGCCCGTTGCTAAATGTATATGGCCATGAAATTAACTTTCGTTGCAAATTTTTAGGTCATTGCCACAAAATTTTCTTCGTGAACAATTATCATTAGGCTGTAATTTATTTTGTACCTAATTGTTCAACATTTCGTTGCTAATGTCTTCATTTAGTTATCAATTCTATCATTAAACTAGTGTATTAGAAAGTTTTAGCTAGGAAATTTAAAATTTGTATTGTAGCTAATTGTTCAATATTTCGTTGCTAAATGTCTTCATTTCCTTGCCAATTATATACGTAAACTGGTTTGTTAGATGCTTTTGTCTACAAAATTTGTACCTTCCCCTAAGATCTATTAGCTACGAAATTTAATTGTTGAGGAATGATTCTTAATAATTAATTTTTCACTAATAAACTATAAAATGTTAAATCGCACTTTTATTTATCAATTGCATATTTAACTACTAAAATATTTGTTTTTGTAACGGAGTGTTTCAAATATATATATTTTTGAATTTTTAAAACGAATTTGATAGAGTATTGTATACCACCAAATTTAAAGAAATTAACATATAAAAAAACACAATCGTTAAAATCCACAAAATAACTGAATTATCACAAAGAAAAATCCATATTAAGTAACATACACATACATTGTCAAGTTACCCAAAAACTTGTTGAAGGATGTAGAAGTCCCATATTTCATTCCCTTACAAACGACAAATATCCATGGTGCCCCAAAAAATAACTTCTCATCACTTCAAATCTGCAATTAAGAGAATACAATATCATTAGCTAAGATAAAGTAGGATTAGATTTGTCTTTATCATGAAAAAGTTATAACGATGAGTGATAGTTGATAATTAAAGGGATAATGATCGATTACAAATGTGAACTGTTTAAAGCTTATGAGTAACAAAACTAAAGGATGTTTAGATTACCATCGTTCGTAAGATCAGTAACGTTATGCAATTAATGACTGAATCAAAATATCACACTCCGCTTATTGAGCTAGAATAACATCCAGCATTGCACGTTGAGTCTCCATAGTGGATTGTTGTGTCACTGACTATTTTCGTTGAATTATTGTCTCTACCTCTCGAGCTTGTAGATGATCAATCAAATCTTCTTGAACTTTCATACACTTCTTAAGTGCCTCTTCCAATTCGACATTCCTCAATCGCATTATATTAATTCTAGAATACTTTCTTTTGATACCATACACAAGATCGTTAATATATCACGGTCTTGTGCCAAGAACTTATCAACTATCTTGTCTTAACTCATCATGGTACCATCCTCAGATATTGATTCAGATTCAAGGCATTTCATCTCATTCTGCAAAGAAAATACAAGAAAAAGGAATAAATGTTTGGCCAAACTGTCAAGATGTCTACAATTTTTAAGCCACTTAAAGACAAAATAATTTTGAAATAGTAAAGCATAATGCAGTATGTGTAATTTTTAAATGTAATCTACCTTTTTATATAATTCAATTCAATCAAAAGAAGTAATTACATAGTCAGTTCTTAATATAGTATTGAGGTTAATTTATGATTAAGTAGTTCTGATGATATATACATGGAAAATAAATTTTTTAAGACTTACATAGAGCGTTTCGGCTTCAAAAGATGTCCACTTTTCATATTTGCAATGCGTTTCTTTACAAAACTTGATCCTATTCGTCTCTTGACCGTCTAACTCTTTACTCCGTTATTAAACAACAAACAACTCATAATTATACTTGCAAAATAAAATTATCAACTGACCACCAAAACAAGTAGATATATTACTAGTTCATGACGAACAACCACAAATGATTTAGCCCATTGATTATGCTTTGCAATTTGTTTAGACTTGTTATTCTGGTTTATCATACATTGTCTCTGCAGTAATTTTTCAAATATCATAAGTATGCATATTTTAATAAATAAATATTTACAGGTGACAAGATCAACAATAGTTCAAACTTGATATCTTGGACTTCCATAAAGATCCCATAGACTAAGCAAATTATCCCTGGTCATACTAGTAGGGACATTTTCTCGAGCCTCCTCTACTGATCCATATGTTTTATACACTTGACGAAGCCTGCTCCATTGACTCCTACTTCTCCCTTTCATTTTCTCTTACAAACACTCCTTCACATGATCATCCAAATCAATGTAGAATCTCTCGTGATTTTTTTTTGTAATAAGTCAGTTTTTTGGAATATATCTCACAAAATCAAAGATGCAAAAATAATACAAATCGATTTCACTGTTCATATGACCACAATTTTGTACATGAATCCCAACCAAATAATTACAATTAATCAAAGGAAAAAAAATCCTAAATATTCTTACAGTCTAGTTTCTTAACAATTAATAAAAAAAACGTAGTGCTGGGCAAGGAAAAATTATAACAATGGGCAAGGAAAAATTATAACAATGCTGAATACAATGAGTGTCGAAGAGAAGCAAATTAGCATACCAGCAAAATTACGAAAACAAGCAAGAGAAGGCCTTGTTGCACTTCTGCATTAATGAAACTACAACATAATTGGAATAACTCTTTGAGTAGCAAAAAATTTACCCTCCACATGGACTCGACAAAGCCCAGAGCGTGAAGGACTGGCAAACTTCAAGATGGTGAAGAAAAATATATTTGCACCTATTAAATCTCATGTCACATGCTGATGAAAAAAATATTTGCATCGATTCAAGCTCGTGTCATGTGATGATGTCCCTATTCCAACCATAAGCACCCCACATACCACAGCACCCAAAAATATAACGACTTCATATAAACAAAATAAAAGAAGCTTAAAAGGCACACAAGAATCCAACGTGAAGGATAAATTATCCAGTATTTAGTCCTACATAGGATATGTTATTGTTGAGGATAGAGGTGAAAAAGACATAGATAAAAATTCAATAACTAAACATGTTCAATCAAACAGATTCATCATTGCAAGAAATGCAAAAAATAGTCAGATAAAGAAAGGTACAAAGGCACATAAATACGATTGACAACAAATAATCACATGTTGGAAGTGTTGGGCAGTATCGATAAGAAAGGTATCACTAATAGTTGCTATTAAAATAGATTTTGGTGAGTTTATAAAACATGAGCAGTGGTTAATTTGTAGATTGGTTATTCAAGTGTTGTGGGGAAATTGGATTTACAAAGGGAAGTTTTAAACCATAAGGCAAATAATGGATTTCACTATCTCAAAGCCTTCGACATATAAGCAAAATATAGGATTTAAATCAAGGTTTGTGCTTCTCAATTGTTTGTGGGGAATCTTTGTAGATCATAATTTTGTCTTGTTAACATGGAAATATTGACTTGTCAGTTTGTTTTCATCTTCAGCTAATATTTATTAACAAGGTAGAAGATGTGTTATTATATATATGAATTTTGGTTCTCTTTGAAATTACTTATTATATAAGTACGTGGGTTTGTTGTGAATCTTGTAATTATGTTATTACATGACTTATCTGAAGAAACACCCAAAGTAAATTCTTTCAACTCGAGGTTAGGTATCATGGTCCATAAATGCTTCAATTATTTGCACAACATGCACATTCCTAAAGATTCTTTCATCATCAAATAAGGAAAGATTTGATAAATGACACTCTCCGGAAGTCACCTGAAGCTATCAACACCGAGATCATTAGTAACTTCCTTGATTTCATTGCCCAAAGATTCAGAATTTCTTACACTACTCATTTCGCTGCTCATTCTCCTACTTTTTTTTCCCAAAATACATGCGAAATATATATATATATATATATATATATATATATATATATATATATATATATATATATATATATATATATATATATATATTATTTTTTTTTTAAACAAGAACAATTTATTTATTGGGAGGAGAAAAAGTCTCTCCTAGAGCACATACATGCGGTAAAACAAAGAAAACTTAAGAAAAAGTACGAAATCGAGTAACGATTCGCCTTGAATTGCGTTTTAGAGCCGACTTCTCCTCAGCTGATAAAGCTCGTTCTCCTACTCATTCACTGTTTCGAATTAAATTGAAAATCGACCTGCGACATTTTACATAAAAAGAATTAGAAAAACATAGCTAGTGAAATATGATAGTGAGGATTTTCTCAAACTGATACATTAACATATACCCAAATTGTGGTACATTAACATATACCCAAACTGGTTATTATATTTATGAATTTTTATTCTCTATGAAGTTACATATTATATAAGTATGTGGGTTTGTTGTTAATCCTGTAATAACGAGCATTATTTTTAATGCGTTCCTTTTACTCTGATGCTTGAAGGTATGTGACATGTTGTGCACAGAAGTTGCTTTCATTATATGAGATGTTGCGCTTCAATCATATCTAACTTTTGATGTTGACATTATTTACTTTCACTGCTAATTAGTTTGTTGAAAACTTTAATATTCTTAAAAATGTTTGATTTAATTTTTGGTGTTTGAGGATGATTTTGATGATAAATCTTATTTAGAACGTTTCCATTTCATGATATACCACATTACCATATCATAAATTACTTTGTTGAATCAGTAGAACAAAGTTTAATGCATTTAGAATTAATTGGGAAAATCTCGTCTTGGAAGAAGAGATGCTCTCCGCTTACTGGGCAAACTGAATCTATTCGACCTCCTTACTGCATCGATTCGATATACCTATTTGTAAAAAAAAATTGTTACATTCGCGTGGGCTCCGACCTAGTATTTTTCTGATTTTTTTAATTAGTTATGATTTTTCTACGAAAGGGTGTTTTCAAGACGATTTTCGTTTAAGTGAGGGATATAGATGTATTCCAAGATATTAACAATATTGTTATGAACTTATATATGCAATTAAACCGGGATGGTTTCGTGATATGATGATAACTTAATGTACAAGTTAACTATATGAACAAGATGATTTACGTGAGATTCTTGAATAAAGCTATATGAAATAAATATATTAAAAGGTCGGGATGTACCTAGATGATTGATAAATTTTGGTAGGGGCACATAGATCATGAGATCCTAAAAGATACAATGATAATTATTTGATTTAAAACAGGGTAAGTTTTAATAAAAGAATTACCTATTAGAGAAACGTTGAATTCTTGAGAATATAATTAATGGTTAGATCCCTTAAATTATTACCGTATAAGGATACTAAGTAGAAATGTATCCTAAGCCTAGTGGGCGAAGTCATGATGGTTGGTATTGGTTGTGAAAGTGGTTTTGGTGTAACTACCGATACATATTAGTTGACTCCTTATATATCTACATATAAACATTATTGTAAAGGAACAATAAGTGAATGATTATTAATAATATAGAACGGTTAACTTTTAAGCAAAGAGGGAAATATGTTGAAATCATTAATTGTTTTGGGAAGGTTGGTTTGGGAATAACTATACTTATATATATTTGTAGAGAAATAAATGATGAATTAAAATTGATTATTAAGTCTAAGAGACAATATATGGAACTTAATATTTAATTGGGGAGCAGTTGTATGATGATAACTTATTATGGGTGATGTAATAACTAACTAAAGAATTATGATCAAGTCGAAAAGGCTATATTTTTATGAATAGATATTTCCTTGGGTAAAAGTAGTTATAGAGTAACTTCTTGTGTATATTAGGCAATAATATGTATTATACTATTTTGTGTGGTCATACCTGGGTTCGTGGACCGTCCTATCAGTTGGGGTTTGAGTGTGATCGGAACCAGAACACACGTCGGGACAGGTGGGCTAGGCGGAGTATTATGTCATATTTTAGGTACTACGAAATAGTGCCACTTACGAGAAGTAGCTATCGCCCCTCTTGCTTGTATTTTCTTGTTACCCATTTTGGAATGAAGGACTTCTCTAAGTTTTATCGATTGAGTATGAATAGGACGCCAAAGATAGGATGGTGTTTTTACTATTCATAAGTTGGGGACATACTTCACGGTGAGGATTAAAGCCAACAAGGCTAGAAATCAAGGGTGAAGATTAAAAGACCTTATTTTCGTCTTTTCTCCCTTTATTATTTCCTTTCCCCCTCTTTTTTAACACTTGATTTCTTCCCCCATCTTCTCAAAATTCAAAAGCATGGGTAAAATAGGAAATTACACACATTTGGTGCACCACACACAAACACTACACCCCGTTCTCTCTCTCAATCGATCGATTTTCAACTCTCTCTCCTCTCAGCAGGTAACTTTCTTTGCGCTCTCTCTCACACTTAAATCGATGATAGGGAATTTGGGAGAAATCTAGGGTTTGCAGATTTGGGAATACTTATCGCTACTTTTTTCAATGTTTGATTTGCATTCGATTCATTATGATGTTCTTAAATTGTTTAGTTTCACTTTTATGTTTCAAATGGAGCTTTTGACTTGTTTCAAATTAGGGCTTTTTTCCAATTTCGTGTTCTTTGTTGCATTTATGTATATATCTGACTAGATTCAAATGGAGATTTGTTTTTTTGTTTATTTTTGCAGATGTAAATCGAAGATTTCAAATGTATATTTGCAATACACCAGGTATATTTAAGTTTTAATGTTTTTGGGAATAGAAATGATATTCCCAAACAATATTTTCGACATTGGTTGGACAATATTTTATTTCTATGTATAAGTTCATGTTGTTTTTTCAAAGAATGGTTTATTTTTCCTTGATGATTTATATTTGTATTAATGTAGAGAAAGTATGATTCAAATGGAATGCCGTAGTATGAATACAAGTGCGTTCTCTAGATACGATTATAAAGGTATGTTTGTTTTCTTAGAGTTGTGTTTGTATGATCTTTATAATTTGCTCACATTATATCATGCCATAATTTCACATGTTAGTTTACTTTTTTTTATTGCTATTAATTATGTGTTATAATGGTGTACTAATTTTGTTGACCTTCACATGTTTGATAAAATCCCAGTGATGAGAAATCGACCATGTCTATTATTTTTAACCAACCAAATCCATTCATCACCCTTTGAACACCCTTAAATATGACCACGAAATTATCTTTGTGCCTTCTAATGCTATTACATCCTTTTATATATATTCGGGACATTTCAAATAGTTTAGGGACTATTGAACACTATCAGCTATCAGCTATAAGCTATATATATTGATTATGTACCTCATTTAAATTTGCAGGGATGATCATCACGGGGGAAAATATGGCGTTCATGGAATGAGAACCAACCCGAAATCGACCATATCTATTATTTTTAACCGACCAAATCCATTCCTCACCCTTTGAACACCCTTAAATATGACCACAAAATTATCTTTGTACCTTCTAATGCTATTACATCCTTTTATATATATTCGGGACATTTCAAATAGTATAGGGACTATTGAATAATATCATTTGTTTAATACATTAATGCTTTGTTTTTATTTGTTCATGGAGCGTTTATAGGTTCTTTAGTTTGTTGAATAATATCATTCGCCTTTTATTATAATTTATATTGTTTATATCACCTGAATTTTGAGCTTTTGGGGGTTGATTTTTATGTTCAAAATCTCGGTTCTTCATTCTAGTTTGTTGGAGCTTCGAAAGTGGATCATAAAAAAATTTTTTGGTTGCACGAGTCTTATAAATTAAAACACCTCCTTTTAGGCACATTACTTAATCTATGATTATTATTTGGTGATGTTTGGATTTAAGAACCCTGATTTGAATTTTAGATTTGACGTTCTTTGTATTTCAAATGAATTTTATACAAATGCGTTTTTATGGAAATGAATTTCAGAATCCATTAGCTGCGGAATTTGTTTATCAGAAAAGGGTAAAGTTGTGAGAGGATGGATCGACCGTTGTGACCACTTATTCTGCTTCGTGTGCATTATGGAATGGTCCAAGGTTGTGTGCCAGTGCCCCATGTGCAAACTAAGATTCAGTTTCAATTGTCAATGTCCCCATTCGTGATCACGTTACATATTCATTTCTTAATTCAATTATTCATTTTTTTCTTCTTATAATTGTCATAGAATAGAATATGTGATTCTATAAAACTAACATTAAAATCAACATATGAGAATTGAAAAGGTGAGTTATTATTACACCATAAAAAACTTTGGGTGAAGAATTTAGTACAAAAATCATTTATCATGAAAGAAAATATTAGAGTACTGATTAAGATAAATTATAATCACAGATTACCCCTTGCTTCATGGGGATCAAAATGTGTATCTATATCTAAATTTTAAAAAAAGTGGTTAGACTCGGACCATTATTTTTAAGGCTACAATAAACTACAAATGAACATGTTAGAAGTAGAAAATGAACACGGTTGAAGTGGCCTTTGCTTTCGCAGGACCATTATTTTACTTAATGTTGCATCCTTAATTTTTAATCAGCACATGATGTATTAACTTTTCATCTAACAGATCACATTGCTTTTAAATTTGTCCAGCTGTTCCTCGATCCCATAAAACCGTTGCCACCTCGCTCTCCAAGACCACCTCCAACTGTTCCTCAAGTCCAAACAGTTTTTGTTATTCAACAGGTCTGTTTTTGCTGCTACTGTTAGAACTAAAATTTGATGGATTGTGACGCGATAGATGCACAACTAATCAAATTTAACTGGTAATGACGCACCTATTTTATGCTCTCCAATACCGATAATATATATAGCAGTGCTGCTGTTATACATATGTTATATACAACAGGTTTGTTATTATATATAATCTATGTATAACAGCAAAGCTATTATATATATTGTCGGTATCGAAGAGCATGTCGGTCACTAAATGTAAGTGCACACATGCATATTACTCTATTTATTGTTGAAATCACTTATATGCTTTGCTTTAATGCTCCAAGCACAATTAATTTGGCTTTAAGAATGAATATGAGGCATTTATGGAAATGTACTATAGGCTTTGCTATGGACACCTTCACTTCATCACTTCTCATCCCAATGTCAGCGAAAAATTGCATAGAATAGGACACACAAACAGCAGTTGATGCCATAGCATATATGTTGGTGGTAAGTAGATGTAATGAGGTAGATAAAACGGCCGCAAGGGGACCACCAATTATCGATATTGCCTTCCCGATCCAACCAAATACCCTTCACAATTCTCCTTGAACACGTTATACACATTATAGCACTTGAAATAATTTTGTAGCAGGATGTTTGCTTGGTGGACAACAATATCATTGGGATCATGACATTATCTTCCTGCCTTCTAATGATCATTTGCTTTTAATATCATATTTTGTGTTGTATTAACTTAACTTGCACGTTTATTTTTTCTGATTTGTGGTTCAGCAGGAAACTGGTCATCGCCCACCCTCGAATCATCAAGTTGGTGCGTCTATTTACTTACCCAGACTCATTTATACTTGCCCATTTGGGTTAAATTCATCGAGATGCATTTACATCTACTTAACCTAATCAGTTCCCAGGGATTTATATGTTTGACTTATGGGACCAAGTGTGATTCATGTGGATGACAAGAATGCCATGCTACAACAGGGGGCCCTTGCAACCAATGGATCCTAGGGGTAAAATTATTTATTTTTGGGTTGTTAAGGTCCTGTTCCAACATTTCGAATTCAATGAATGATTTGTTCTGTTAAATTATTTGTTTCTTTGTAAACTATTGTACCAAGGCAGAAGAGTAAAGAAATATTGGAGAACTAAATAGGAGGAAGGCATTAGAAAAAAAATGTTCTGCTGATCATTTGTCTCAATGGTTGGGAGAGGATATATGTATGACTGAGAAACTACATCAGGAAATAGATGAACTGGATTCCTTTAAAAAATGCACGAGGCAACTATTCTGGTGTTTGTTCAATATGGTGTTCAAGACATCTCAGGTACACTCTCCCTCCTTCCCTCACTCTCTCAGTTCATCTATTATTTTAACTGTAGGTATTCTTGAGGTTTGAATCTACTTCAGTGGTTATTCGTGCACATATTTATTTTTATATGGGTTTGCTCTTAATAATTTAGTGTTTGTATTTTCTTCTTTCATTCCAGACTATTAGAGCAGGTGTGCTGCAAAAATTAAGGTATTTGGTATATTTGGTTTGGGTTCTGGAATATATAGGGGGTGTCGTCTCAAGGTTAATGTGTGTCAAAAATATTTCATACCATGTATTTAAAGTGTCTTAGATTAATTTCTATTTTTTGCCTCCAGGGCGGCGGGGTTATTTTTGTGACATACTACTAGGCATGGATTATTAACCTTCGAGTCAAAAGGTATTGTTATACTTTATGTTTAATTTTTGGTGTCAATTTCTTATCTCAAAATTGACATACCATTCTAAGCCCTCAAATAAAATTTCTAAAGCATCACTCAGGTCAGCAAATCATGAGATGTCAAGGGATGTTCCACGGAGGCCGCAAGTAACCGATGATACTTGCGATATCCGAATAACTTTCAAATTACATCCTTATGATGAAACTGAGTCACTTGCGTTATTCGAATAACTAACCGATGATACTTACCATCTATTCTTATCTTTAAATTTTGTTTAATAAACAGTTTTTTTAAACTTGGTTTATCACTTTAATTTCTATAGAATTATTTTTCATCTTCTAAACACTTTTAGTTTAAATGTTTTGCAACATTGCTTTCATTATTATCTATTTTCGTGCTCCGCATCTCCCCTGATATTAGGTATGATGAAGTTTTTATGAGACTATTTAAGAAACATTTTGTTGTTACTTGTAGGTTATTCTATTCAGCTTCTTAAAGGTAAAATGAGGTAACACAAGTGGTACAGTAGCATACCATACACAAGCAGATAACAACCAATCTCAGTGATGAAAATATTGTCGAGTCAATAAAGTATTAGTCCTCAAAAAATAATTTTTTTTACAAAATAAGCCTCTCTCAAAAAAACTATAACAAAGGTTTCTATAGTTTAACTTGTAATGAATCCCAACTTAATATTGATTCATTTCTCCTTGCTTAGTGAGACTTCACGTAATCCTGAAAAGTGTGGAGCGCTTCACTTTCCTCACCATAGTCCTTAACAACAACACAAGAGCAACCTGCAACCTTTCTACCATTCCCTTCTGAATTAATCTTGCACAAACCGGCCCATTCGCCAAGAGTTTTAACGCTGGTTACAGTCCTCTCCCAAAACACAGTGTTGGTCGGCATGCTTCTCAATAACCTTTGCAGCTTCCTATATGCCTCGCATAAGTCCACCACAGGCAATAGATTTCCTCAGCACAAGCTGTAAGGCTGCCATTATGTCCATGGCCTCCCCTAGAGCAGAAGCAGGTGCATGTGAAGGTGACACCTCAGCAGCCACACCTGCTGATGTGTTTATGTTTTTAGTTGCATAACTAACATAGGCTACAACACATCAGAAACTACTACTGATGTGTTTATGTTTTTCAATCCTTCTGAATCAATCCTTTTAGTGTGAAAAACTACTGCTGATGTGTTTACGTTGCCTAAACCTTCCCGACCCTTGATGTTCAACTGTGGCCCTGCATCTCTGTTATGGCCTCATGGACTGCACAATAGTATTGTCAGCTTAGAAATTAAGTTTATAAGCATACATTTATGATCACCCTCATTCTGGTTGATGTTTGTGTTTAATCGAAGAAGTTCAAAATGGGATAATATAGTACAATTATGCACAATACAATTCAAAATGTGGTCAGATGGTTGTTTATTTGCTGTGATCGTAGCCTCTTAGACTCCTTCCGATACTACTCTATCCATTTCGAGGTACTTTCAACATTTAATTTCTATCATGAATCGATTGGATCGATTCATAATGTATGTATATGAATTAATTTTAGATTGTTGAGAAATATGATAATTTTGAGAGGAAACGACCATTAACTACAACACTACTTTATTTACTACATCACCAGTTTGACCACGATTGACACTTCGGAAGAATATAATATAAGATAATACATTTGTGACTTGATCACACAATTCATACATGAAAAATTTGTTGTCGTGCCTTCACACAGTTCTTTCTCATTTATGGTTGTATTGGAAACATAATTTGAAATATTTCAAATTTATCTTCTTTGCAGGCCTATGAGTACTAAAGATTTGGTTTCCTTTTTCAATCATCGTTTATGGATCTTGATTGCATTCAATATTATAGTGTACTGATTCTAACTCATGTTCATGATGATAATTCTTATATTCATAAATTGCCTCATGTTTTGAAATAAATTTCATATGTATTGAGATGAATTTTACATTTAATGGAATTTGAGCCATTAAATTTTGTTAGTCTCATTGTCCGGACGTTGATTTACATTGTTGTTGTAGACAATATGTATTTTAATCTTAAACAGGATGGTGGATAGTCCTATAAATATGCACTGCATATGCATATATGCAATACATATACGTACAGACCAACTAATATAAATACACAGTGCTCTCTTTTAATTAATATTGCCCGAATAGTTAGTTTTCTGAAACTCGATGAATTTCATTCATTCATTTTTCTTAAATGCTAATTATTTCCCTATAAATCTTCTTTTCCTTGGATGCAAGTAAGATTGGGATGAAAAAAAGCTCATGTATGTTAATGATTGTATATTTACTTATGTGATTGTATCTTTGTTCGAGAAACTGATTAATAATGCTTATTGTTTGTCAAATCGTACAGAAAATCGAGAGGGAGAGAGTGATAATAGGAAGAAGGATGGGGAGAAGGATGGGAAGATAGCAGTAGTAGCACCTAATCCAGAAGCAGATGAGTGCAAAAGACTTAAAAGAATTAAAATTTCCGAAAACATGCTATGCGATGCTCCGCAAAGGCCTGCTTAGACATTTTGAGGAAGTCCCACAGAAGAATAAAATCATATTCTCCTTTCCCGGCCTTCTAGCTCCCATCTGCGAATTTGGGATTTTTTTTATATTGTTGGATTTGTTATTACCCCTTAAATAGGGTGGATAGTCTAATAAACAAAGGAGACTATGCTCAATTTTTTTAAAAATTTGACACTATTTTTTTGAGACACGGTGAATTTGAATGATGAATACTGTATATTTCATTTTATATGTGAATTTGTTTAATGAATTTAGACAATTTGAATGTTATTAGACTATTTGTTGTTTGTTAAGCATAATGAATAGTCCTATAAATAAAAGGATATTATGGCCAATTGTTTCAAATTACACTTCAAAATATTTGCGTTTCGCTATTACGTACTTTGAAAAATTGTCACCATTTGGCGATTACGTACTTTGGAAAATTTCACCGTGCTTTCAGGCACGGCATATGCTAGTGTATATATATATATAAACTAGGGTGTACCCATGCCATCGGCACGGTGATAAATTTGATCTCGTGATATTTTGAACCCGTACCGATGGTACGACGATAAATTTGGTTTTATACACATGCCAAACTAAATACGGGACGGGTCAAATATTGACTGAGTCAACACATTTTTTTATTCATGTGAGTATACTTACAATTCTATATATTTGTAAAAAATATATATTTATAGCAAAACGTTTAAAGATATACTCTTTATTTAACTCATTTTTTTTGTTAATGAGATTCATATTTTATTTGAAGCTTTTAAATATGGACGTCATATTTGACTCATAGCTTTTAAATATGAGCCCCGTATTTAAAAGAGTGAAAAAATGCAGATTGATCTATTATTTGGAAAGCATTTTGGAACTAATACCAACGATGATCATTAAAATTCTAGTTAACGTTTTATAATTTGAAAAGAAAAAGTGATAATCAGAATTTCTTCTTGACTGTTGCCCATTGTGTTTTCAATAATAATTTAATTATGATTACATTTGAATTGAAGCAAACACTTAAAGACTTCATTCAAGATCGATATAACTAAAAATTGTAAAAACTTAAATAAATTCACATCAATATAAGCCATACTAATAGCTAAAAAATCAAATAAAAAGGGGAAACAACTATATTTGAACGCATGTAATTATGCATGTTACACTATATTTTATATTTTGTTACTTCACTTATATTTTTGTAACCCTCATTTTAAGGGGGAGTGAAAAGAAAAATTGGGTTAAAATACAAATCACCTGTCTTTAAAGTTTACTAATTAAAAAATGCACCAAATTCGTTCACATACAAATCCATATACAATAGTGAGAAACAAAAGTTAAAACACATTCCAACTTATATAATAATTTTTTACATAGAGATATAAAAAAGAAATTGATATTCACTGAAAACAACTTATATTCACTGAACACAAAATACTTCCCAAAAAATTATCCATCGCCTAATAACAATTAAATAACCATAAAAGGTGTAGAAATGACCCATCGCTTTTGTCCCCTCATAGACATACTTTAAAAGAGACTACAATGTTTTTTCTTACTCAACCAGTGTTTCAATAGCCACATGATCGATGTACCCTCATAGGTCACCTTTAATAGAGACTACAAAGCCTTTTCTTGCCCAGCTAGTGTTTCTATAGCCTGGATGATCTGCAAAAGGTGAAGAAACTATAAAGCAAATTCATTTATCATTATATTTTGTACACAACATTGGGAATCTCCTTTTCCTTTCGCAAAAAATAATAAACAAAAATAACATAACCATAACTAAACATATTATATGAGAGAAATAGTGAGAGAGAGACCCATAACATATGAGTCTATCACCTACTCTCGACTCTATGATATGAAAACTGTCACCAAAAGAAATTAAGAATTAAGAATCCTACTTTGATTCATGGAACTCAGTCGAACGATGAAGAAAGTATGCCCCATTGCTAAAGACACCAAAACAAAATGCTAAGTTCATACCTGAGACAACAAAATATGCAGATAGCTTTATCCGCAATTTAGCATGCAAGAAACAAAAATCATTGAATGAGAAAATTAACAAATAAACTCTTCAGGGTAGTGGCTCATTCTCACAATCATAAGAAACAAATAACATTTGAAGATAACATTATGTATGGTACATCCTAAATTAAAGAAAAAAATTATGTAGGCTACGGTGTCATTCTCATAAACATGTAAGATGCAACAAACATAAATCATTTGAAGAAAATATCATTCAGTGAATATCCGAAATGGATAGGTTGGAAGTGAAACAAACTAAAACTAAAATGGTTTGGATCACTGCATCACTACTCTTTTATTTTTAGATCTTACATTTTTTTCTACATCATACCACTACTTTTTTTTTGTTTTTCAAGTCACTACTCTTCAAATCTGACCTTTTGACATCTCTAATCCCACTTCTTAGATGCCTGTGATCTGACCATATTAGTTTTAATTTGTTTTTCAGTGAACTAACCCTTTTTTGATAATGATATTGAGTTTTGTTCCTTTTCATTTGAGTAGATGACATGGGATCAAATATCGGAAATGAAATGTTAATAATCTATGAGAAGCTCTGGTGGAAACCCATCGATCTTAAAATAACGGTGGATACCCTCTAGTGAAAAGTTAATAAACAAAACAAATTTTCCAAGAAAGTTAAAACATAATTTCAGAGAGAGAGAGAGAGAGAGTACCCCATGAGAGAGATTTCTATCATCAACCACTAACACAAACACACAGGGGCCTAAATAATGTCCACACTAGGATCGGACCGACCTGATAAAAAAAAGATACACCTCAGTTTATCTATTCCAAATCACCTTCGTTACAGAATCACATCAAAAATTAAAGATACATAGATGTTTTATTCAAATAGATGGGAAAAAATAAAGAAATGTTAAATATGCTCATTAGAAACTAAAATACAAAGATTTTAGTTTACCACAACATCTAGCGTTTATGTGTGTTTATGATCGAGGAAGAAAGAATAGAGAAGAACTCATCTTACCTAAAAGCAATTGTTTAAGAGCTTTTGAAAACAGATTTGATTCCCACAAAAATAAAGCAAACATAGTGATCAACTCATCTTCCTGAATGATAAACTAAACCCAATTGATCATCTCATCTTCCTTAAAAAAATCATAATAAACGCATTAATCAAGGAAAAACTGTAAAAATACCCACAAAAATAAAGAAGAGAGAACATTAATACGAAATAGATGTGGGTTACGGTTGTTCCTAGGAGAGCGTGAGATGTTTGTGACTGTAAATGTGCTTGAATGAGTTTTGAGGAGTCACAGAACCGAGCAACGTGGGTGACCTCCGACGATCCTCTGAAAATAACCTCTATTTCACCTTCATTCGATCACTGAAAGTTTCAAAACAAAAAAAAAAATAAAAATCAAGAGATCGGAGGTAAGAAAAAAAGAAGTCGGAGGTTGTATCTCACCTAAACCAAAGTTGAAAATGAAGAGGGAAATAGTACAGTAGGTTAGATATTGATCTACTTTGAAAATCACACAATAGGATCACTTTGGAATATTAATGTAACACCCCGCCTAATAAGATACCGGGCGATCACTCCAATATTAAATTAAAACAGAAGTTTCATATGGATCATTCTTAGCATCACTATCGAAAATCCATTTAATTACTAATATCCTATTAGGTGAGCGTTAAAAACTTTTATCTCACTACACTTTTTAGCGACCAATTAAAAACATCCACAATTAAATGCGTAATTGAACTGAAATGAAGATGAAATAAATTAAAATAACCGAACACTCGGTCCAAATATACAACCATATCGAATGCTGTACTGAAAGAATAAATAAATGCAATTGAGCCATTGGCTCGAATGTTTATACAGTACCTCCTATCTAGAGTACAACGATGGAAGCGGCTATCAAAAACCTGCACGCATCCACAGCTGCTGCAGCTGACGTCTGACTCGAAAGAATTTCCATCCAGGCGTCCCTGTGTCTGGACACCTATATATATATAGTATAGAGAAAGAACGGAGAGTAGACAAACGGGTCAGAGCCCGAATGTTTGAAAATATTTTGCAAGTGCATAAATGCTTTATTTTTAGAAAAATAGTTTTATCTCATATTTAAATTGGTATCGCACTCTCATGAGATACCCCTCACCTCTCCTCTAATAGTGCACTCCTAGCGCATCCCTCTAAACATCCTAGTCAAGCTACCCTGCTAAACTAGTCTAATACCTCACCACTATCTACCCTAGATAGTCAAACAGATGTACTAAGGGCATAACTTCACTCTAATCTCGACGCTATGTCATGTTCGTGCGTGGGGTGTCTCGCGAAGCGAAATCCAAACAAGGAACCCCCCCGATACACTACTATGCGGCAAGGTCGATCGTCGAGATCCGCCAGTCCCTCAGTACAGAAAGATATACATAATATATATATATACCATAAACATTTTATAATATTAGAGCACTTAAGGATTAAACTTCTCCCCAGTCTCAACACAATGCCATATTCGTGCGTGGGGTGTCTCGCAAAGCGAAATCCAAACAAGGAACCCCCCCGATACACTACTATGCGGCACGGTCGATCGTCGGGATCCATTAGACCCTCGGTACTCGATTCATCCATATATATACATATACATATTTTACCATAACCATCCGGATCTATCTCCCGGAATGAGAATCCATATACAAAGTATTTATCAATACTTATCCTTTTCATTTCAAAAACTTCCATTTCCCTTCTCATATCCAGGAAATGTATTTAAAAGCCAATTCATTATCATGAATTGCTTGAATAAATCATATACCTTTTTAAAAGCCAGTTTTATTATCATAAAAATACTTTTCCTTTATCAATTATCCCATTTCCTTTTTTTTTATACTCAGGAAATGTATTCAAAGACATTTTCATTATCATGAAGATGCTTTGATCATAACATATGCTTCCACATCCCTTCTTCCATCCGGGAAGTGTTACCGAAGCCAATTTATATATAACCCATTTCCCTTCCTATATCCAGGAAATGTAATTAAAGCAAACCCATTATTATGAATTGCTTTAATATAAACGCGTTCTAAGACCACCCGTCCGGATTTCTCCACTGTGCGCGCCCCTAAATGGCTATCATCTTCCAGGGCCTCCAAGACATCCTGGGATCCTACATCGCAAGACGTCGGGAAGCGGCCATGTGCCTGCGGGATAGTCAAGACCACACCCGGAATCTCCTAACCAGCGCAGAAAGATATATAAACAAACGCTCACATGGCCTATAGGACTATATCCACCCTGCATCATTAGCCAGGGGGCTTCACCATACGAACGCAACTTCCCTTATGATAGCGATTTAGAGAGGTGTGTAATCCATATTTTATTAATTATGAAAAACATTTCTCTTTCCATTTTGAAAATATTCATTTTTATATTTTCAAAATCATTTTCATCATAATATATATATATACCTAAATCACATAGTATATACATATCCTATATATTCTTCCTAGAATATATATAAACGGCCATAGTGGCCTATAGCTTCTAGCGATGACCAATAATCCCAAAGATTCCCTTGAGGAATCATAACCATTCTTTCATATAAGCATGATACTAAACCCAAAGTATTTCCTTACTTTGTTCAATACTAATTACCTCAATCATCTCTTAAAGGTTTATTTATCCTCAAAACCCTTATTTAGGAATCCCCATAAAAATCCCAAATGGTAATTCAACTCCCCATACTCTTAAAGGGAGAAAACTAGAAATTCTGACCTAAGCGAATCGATTCGCCCCTTTAGTGAATCGATTCGGGTGGGCGAATCGATTCGGTTCCCAATCCGAATCGATTCAAAAAGTATTCTGCAAACAGGTCTGTAAATGGCGAATCGATTCAGTCTGTACCCGAATCGATTCGGCCCATTGCAGAAACCCAATTTCCTTTAGGCGAATCGATTCGGCCAGTTCGAGGGCTACAGTTTGGGCGATTTTTCAATCTCCAAAATACCCAAAATTCAATCCAATATCCATTTAAATCCTAACTTGGTTTTATTACTACAAACCCAAAGTTTTTATATCTCCTCAAATTCTTTAGAGGTCCTAACAATTCTTTTGAGAACCCCTAATATCTATCTCCAATAAGTTCTAACTAATGATTTCAATCTCGGACAGCTTTCCGTAGAAAAATCACTATAAATCCAAAAAAAAATAGAAAAATACGGGTTGGCGCCCACGCGACCGCGTCGAAAAGATCTACAATTTTTATTTTTTGACCAAGAGCCGAATCGATTCGCCTCTAGCCGAATCGATTCGGTAAGCACGCTGCCTACACTATTCATCGTCTTCTCCGAGACGGTTTCGGCCATTAAAGCTTCTCCCAAGCTTTTGTCGCCTCACCCAATGTCCTACAACCTCAACCAACTACAAATACCCATATATTAAGGGTTCTAAACATCCTAGAACCCTAAACCACCAATTAATTTTACATAAAACCTAAGTTTCTCCAATTAACCAATTTTAGGGGTTTATTCGTTTTATCTCCCGAAAACCCGTTTTATCCACGAATACCCAACCCAAAATCATTAGGGTTTGTTATACCAACTATGATATGAGATATTTATGCTCAAAAATAAATAAAGCAAGTAAACACTTGCCTCGTGGATAAAATCCGACGTCCTCGAGCCGAATCCCGCGGAGGCTGGCCGGAATCTCCCCCTTTTTCCTCTTTTCTTCCCTCTCTCTCTCTTTCCTCTCTTCTTTCTCTTTTCTCTTCTCTTTTATCCCCCTCTCCCTCCTTTTATAAGGAGAAAAGGGTTTAACCCCTTAAAAACCCAAAAACGACTCGTTTACCCAATTACGAGTTACTTTTACCTCTAAAATTACCCGAAACTCATTTTCGACAATCGGACACTCTTTTCCGACTATCTCGGCCATTCCGAGAATTATGGCGCAGTCAAAATTCCCATCCGAGGTACTTGATCACAATTCACTATTCCAACCCAAAATAATTAAATGCGGGTTTTCCAATAAAAAATCTTACCTCGTGTCGCTTTACACAACGACGACATATAATTAAAATATTTCGACCTATATAGTCCCAAAAATAATTACAGCACCCATCGAAAATCATTCAATCCTCGAAAATCCCAAAATTTACTATTTAGGAAAATTCCCCAAATTGCCACTTAATTTAATTATGGAATTTAATCATCTCCAAAAGGGCGGGTTATTACATACTCCCCCCCTTACAACGGAATTTCGTCCTCGAAATTCAGATGCAACTTACACCCTCTAACTAGGATTACTACAAATCCTAAGACCTCAAGGAAAAGATACTAACCTAATGGTTCCTAACTATACACTATGCGGCTACCGAAATCTTAAAGTGACTCTAATATGTCTCTTACTACCGATCCTCTAAAATGCCTCTTGGCATGGATTTCAATCTTGTGTACTACTCCTATATTAACTAGGCGGTATACCAAACCACCTTACCAAGGTGCCCATACACCTTCCTAACTTGTGCACATCTGCACATTCGTAGTGAACGTCTGACACGTAACACTCTCTCCCAATAAGGGTCTCATTTCCTCGGTGTAATACTCACCTATGGGTCCTTCCAACCCGTGAAATTCCAACTCCTAACCTCGGCGCTGCTAACTCTAGCGAACCTACATCCTAACAAGGCTATGATCTATGTGTTACCCTACCTACGCGAAACTAATATAATCCTAAGTATGTCCCTAGTGCCCAAGGCCTCTCTCAACTCCCGACAATTGCTTGGTTTCATGCGTGGGACGTCTCGCCAAGGCGAAATCCAAACAAGGAACCCTCCCATTACACTACTCCCTCGCGTAGTCGGTCATCGAGATATAGCGACCCAAGGCACATAAGCGGGACTTCCTAAATCCTACGAGGCTATCCTATGAACGCATTCCTACTATCTTATCCTTCCGCCCATACAGAAGGAAACCTAATCAATCGAAGTGCCCACTTTCTGTAAAAAGTGTCACGAACATAGTACCCAAAATTTATCTTCTCAAAATCTGCCTTTTCATTAAGGCTGGTTATTATCCTCAAACCAATTTCTCTAAGTCCAACCTCAACCACTCACTTGTGGCGAGGGGACCACTTTAGTGCTTTTCCATAGCACAATATCTCCATAAGTATATCAACATCATGTGGCTCATAGCCTATAGTGGTTCATCCACACTATAAGACCTTTCCACAAAATCAACATCCTTGCATCCCATAACAGCTCCCCACTCCCGACGCCGTTAAGAGTCATGTGTGGAGTGTCTCGCAAAGCGAAATCCAAACAAGGAACCCCTCCACACATTAACCCTTGACTTCGTTGGTTATGGAGTTCTGTCATTTAAACATGCAACCGGGATATCCCTATCCCCTAATCCAACAAAAAGGTGATCTGAACTCCTATCTCTAACTAAGATTCATACCACCCTGCGCTCGCACTCATTTTTAAGTCCTTGCGCAAACAATAATGAGCTTTATGTTCAGCTTAACGAAAATCCTGCGGCCTTAAATCATATATATAAGGTCGCCATAAACCCAAATCACGATAAGGAAACCTCTTCTCACTGAAGTTCCATTAACCCATAACAAATAAGGTGAACTCAACCTATATCTAGGTGAGACATCGCAACAAAAACCTGTTCCCTCCAGGAACCATGGACACGATAGACTTGTCATTTTTAGCCTGCTATCGCTCCACAAATACACCATAGTGTATTATACTCATCATAACACCGTACTCGTATAGACATATAAAACGAGTATCCCAAACCAGATATATATATATATACACACAATATATCAACACCCGCCTTTATGGCGAACGAAGGAAAATAAAACTCCGCTATTGCGGAGAACACATAGGCATGCATGATGTAATGTTATCGAGACCGCCATAACTCAAATTACACACACGAGTCTAGGGCTAACTAATACTGTGACTTTATCTAGTCACTCAAAATATACCTCCTCGATTGAGGTAAAACTCATAACAACAACTTCATTATAACAATTTCCCCGAGTGGATGTCCAACCACGGGGTCCTCGAACATACCCATTCTTTAGTGAGCCCATCCTTCTTGGAAAGGACTCAATATTCATTGCACCTAACTCACTTAGGTACAAGGTTCACTTAACCATAATACTCTTTATTCACCGTCGGCCTCTGGCTGAACCTTAGGCAAATAATTCCCAAAACAACATTCTTCTCATCCTGCTGATTCATGGGGACTCACGGTTAAAACCATCCGTAAGATCCCTTTCGAACCCTTATCTACATGGGGTAATTCAATCTTAAGTACCACTTTCTACCATAGTAGTACTGGGTTGACCATAACTACCATACTTTAGTAGTCGTTGCAACAACCCTTAATAGTTGCCTTAAGGAGAGTGGCCTCTACTAAGGTCCTCGTCCCCAACTTCTACCAGCTTCCCCAGCTAAGCTCCAACTCCTGCTGACCTCCGAGCTCTGCACACGATTCTCAACGAGCACGTAAAATATTTCTATAATCTCATAATATGGCAGGAGAACGAAATCTCACAATAGAAATCAACAATCCTATTCCTGAGGCTCAATAACAAATCGAGAGCAACGCTGAAAGCGTAGTACGTCCGCACAGATTCCTAAGGACACTAGAACCTGATGCTCTGATACCATCTGTAACACCCCGCCTAATAAGATACCGGGCGATCACTCTAATATTAAATTAAAACAGAAGTTTCATATGGATCATTCTTAGCATCACTGTCGAAAATCCATTTAATTACTAATATCCTATTAGGTGAGCGTTAAAAACTTTTATCTAACTACTCTTTTTAGCGACCAATTAAAAACATCCACAATTAAATGCGTAATTGAACTGAAATGAAGATGAAATAAATTAAAATAACCGAACACTCGGTCCAAATATACAACCATATCGAATGCTGTACTGAAAGAATAAATAAATGCAATTGAGCCATTGGCTCGAATGTTTATACAGTACCTCCTATCTAGAGTACAACGATGGAAGCGGATATCAAAAACCTGCACGCATCCACAGCTGCTGCAGCTGACGTCTGACTCGAAAGAATTTCCATCCAGGCGTCCCTGTGTCTGGACACCTATATATATATAGTATAGAGAAAGAAAGGAGAGTAGACAAACGGGTCAGAGCCCGAATGTTTGAAAATATTTTGCAAGTGCATAAATGCTTTATTTTTAGAAAAATAGTTTTATCTCATATTTAAATTGGTATCGCACTCTCATGAGATACCCCTCACCTCTCCTCTAATAGTGCACTCCTAGCGCATCCCTCTAAACATCCTAGTCAAGCTACCCTGCTAAACTAGTCTAATACCTCACCACTATCTACCCTAGATAGTCAAACAGATGTACTAAGGGCATAACTTCACTCTAATCTCGACGCTATGTCATGTTCGTGCGTGGGGTGTCTCGCGAAGCGAAATCCAAACAAGGAACCCCCCCGATACACTACTATGCGGCAAGGTCGATCGTCGAGATCCGCCAGTCCCTCAGTACAGAAAGATATATATAATATATATATATACCATAAACATTTTATAATATTATAGCACTTAAGGATTAAACTTCTCCCCAGTCTCAACACAATGCCATATTCGTGCGTGGGGTGTCTCGCAAAGCGAAATCCAAACAAGGAACCCCCCCGATACACTACTATGCGGCACGGTCGATCGTCGGGATCCATTAGACCCTCGGTACTCGATTCATCCATATATATACATATACATATTTTTCCATAACCATCCGGATCTATCTCCCGGAATGAGAATCCATATACAAAGTATTTATCAATACTTATCCTTTTCATTTCAAAAACTTCCATTTCCCTTCTCATATCCAGGAAATGTATTTAAAAGCCAATTCATTATCATGAATTGCTTGAATAAATCATATACCTTTTTAAAAGCCAGTTTTATTATCATAAAAATACTTTTCCTTTATCAATTATCCCATTTCCCTTTTTTTTTATACTCAGGAAATGTATTCAAAGACATTTTCATTATCATGAAGATGCTTTGATCATAACATATGCTTCCACATCCCTTCTTCCATCCGGGAAGTGTTACCGAAGCCAATTTATATATAACCCATTTCCCTTCCTATATCCAGGAAATGTAATTAAAGCAAACCCATTAATATGAATTGCTTTAATATAAACGCGTTCTAAGACCGCCCGTCCGGATTTCTCCACTGTGCGCGCCCCTAAATGGCTATCATCTTCCAGGGCCTCCAAGACAACCTGGGATCCTACATCGCAAGACGTCGGGAAGCGGCCATGTGCCTGCGGGATAGTCAAGACCACACCCGGAATCTCCTAACCAGCGCAGAAAGATATATAAACAAACGCTCACATGGCCTATAGGACTATATCCACCCTGCATCATTAGCCAGGGGGCTTCACCATACGAACGTAACTTCCCTTATGATAGCGATTTAGAGAGGTGTGTAATCCATATTTTATTATTTATGAAAAACATTTCTCTTTCCATTTTGAAAATATTCATTTTTATATTTTCAAAATCATTTTCATCATAATATATATATATACCTAAATCACATTGTATATACATATCCTATATATTCTTCCTAGAATATATATAAACGGCCATAGTGGCCTATAGCTTCTAGCGATGACCAATAATCTCAAAGATTCCCTTGAGGAATCATAACCATGCTTTCATATAAGCATGATACTAAACCCAAAGTATTTCCTTACTTTGTTCAATACTAATTACCTCAATCATCTCTTAAAGGTTTATTTATCCTCAAAACCCTTATTTAGGAATCCCCATAAAAATCCCAAATGGTAATTCAACTCCCCATACTCTTAAAGGGAGAAAACTAGAAATTCTGACCTAAGCGAATCGATTCGCCCCTTTAGCGAATCGATTCGGGTGGGCGAATCGATTCGGTTCCCAATCCGAATCGATTCGAAAAATATTCTGCAAACAGGTCTGTAAATGGCGAATCGATTCAGTCTGTACCCGAATCGATTCGGCCCATTGCAGAAACCTAATTTCCTTTAGGCGAATCGATTCGGCCTGTACCCGAATCGATTCGGCCAGTTCGAGGGCTACAGTTTGGGCGATTTTTCAATCTCCAAAATACCCAAAATTCAATCCAATATCCATTTAAATCCTAACTTGGTTTTATTACTACAAACCCAAAGTTTATATATCTCCTCAAATTCTTTAGAGGTCGTAACAATTCTTTTGAGAACCCCTAATATCTATCTCCAATAAGTTCTAACTAATGATTTCAATCTCGGACAGCTTTCCGTAGAAAAATCACTATAAATCGAAAAAAAATCAGAAAAATACGCGGTTGGCGCCCACGCGACCGCGTCGAAAAGATCTACAATTTTTAGTTTTTGACCAAGAGCCGAATCGATTCGTCTCTAGCCTAATCGATTCGGTAAGCACGCTGCCTACACTATTCATCGTCTTCTCCGAGACGGTTTCGGCCATTAAAGCTTCTCCCAAGCTTTTGTCGCCTCACCCAACGTCCTACAACCTCAACCAACTACAAATACCCATATATTAAGGGTTCTAAACATCCTAGAACCCTAAACCACCAATTAATTTTACATAAAACCTAAGTTTCTCCAATTAACCAATTTTAGGGGTTTATTCGTTTTATCTCCCTAAAACCCGTTTTATCCACGAATACCCAACCCAAAATCATTAGGGTTTGTTATACCAACTATGATATGAGATATTTATGCTCAAAAATAAATAAAGCAAGTAAACACTTGCCTCGTGGATAAAATCCGACGTCCTCGAGCCGAATCCCGCGGAGGCTGGCCGGAATCTCCCCCTTTTTCCTCTTTTCTTCCCTCTCTCTCTCTTTCCTCTCTTCTTTCTCTTTTCTCTTCTCTTTTATCCCCCTCTCCCTCCTTTTATAAGGAGAAAATGGTTTAACCCCTTTAAAACCCAAAAACGACTCGTTTATCCAATTACGAGTTACTTTTACCTCTAAAATTACCCGAAACTCATTTTCGACAATCGGACACTCTTTTCCAACTATCTCGGCCATTCCGAGAATTATGGCGCAGTCAAAATTCCCATCCGAGGTACTTGACCGCAATTCACTATTCCAACCCAAAATAATTAAATGCAGGTTTTCCAATAAAAAATCTTACCTCGTGTCGCTTTACTCAACGACGACATATAATTAAAATATTTCGACCTATATAGTCCCAAAAATAATTACAGCACCCATCGAAAATCATTCAATCCTCGAAAATCCCAAAATTTACTATTTAGGAAAATTCCCCAAATTGCCACTTAATTTAATTATGGAATTTAATCATCTCCAAAAGGGCGGGTTATTACAATTAATCAACTTTTTCCAGAGCTCTTTACAGTGGGTTAGATATTGAGAGGCTCGAGATATTGAATGGCTCGAGGTACATGTGGTTATCAAAGAGGTGTAAGATTTCTCGCTTTTGGAGAGAGGAGAAATTTTGACAGATTTCTTAATTTTTCGAGGCTTGTGCTCTTACGCAAAATAACAAATCATGCGTGCATGTGTGTATGTCTCATCCCTTAGATTTCTTTCGTCTGCATCATCTCATATCCTTACCCAGATTAAATCTCATCCGTTAGTTGATAAATACCAAATTCCTTAGATTTAATCCAAACCATCAGTTGGGGAGGACAAAAAGTCCTTCCTCCTTTATTATATAATTATATATATATATATATATAATATAATATAATATAATATAATATGAGAGGATGGTCTTTTACTATTCCAAAATATTAACAGTTGGGATTAGTACATCAACTACAATCTAATGGACTCGTATTGTGCCATGTCATAACATGAGGATTGTGATATGGAAAAATTGAAGAAACCTCCCAAAGACAAACCTTATTCATGTACAAAAAACTCACATGCCTCCTTCCTTTCCCCCCCTCTTCCCCCGTATCGCTCTGATGATGCCGTCCTCCTTTGTTCATCTCTCTCACACACATGCACACATACACATACACGCCCCCTCATATCCTCTTCCAGACTGCCCCTCAGTTTCAATTTGTGCAAAACAATTGGGTTTGATATGGGTTTCTAAACGGTTGCGATTTGTGGTTCAATTCGGGGTAAGTGTTTTAATTGATTTATAAACTGATGATGTTATTGTTGGGTTTCTTATTTATTAGTTTGATATGGATTTGATAGGTGTACTTTGGAAGAAACTTGTGATGTTAAGGTATTTAGTTCATGTGTTATATAAATCTGTGAAAATCAGTGTACTTTAGAAGAAACATGTGATGTTAAGGTATGATTCCTAGGGATTTTAAATATTTTTGATGAATTTTTTGTTCATGTATTTTTCTATATCTAATTACATACCTTGAAGATCTAAATAGGTATTTGATGAGATTTGTTTTACAGGTTGAATCAGGTATACATTCTCTCTCTCTCTTTGACTTGAACTTTGTGGCTTTTTTTAGTTCAAAATAATTTTTTACAGATCTAAATTTTTGTTTGTTCTTTGGTGTTTATGTTTTTTTCTATATTGAAACCTAATCAGGTATACATTCTCTTTCCTTGACTGAAACGTTTTGTATTTCATTAGTCTATTATTTGTGAATGACTACTATTGCTGGAGTGCAAATAAAAATGACTGTATGATGTTAAACTGACTATAACAGGTAATACAACACAGTTAAATTTTAAATGTTTTCGCAATTGACATTATGAAATTGACAATAAGAGATAATACAACATTTTGTTTCAGAGTTTTCATTATGATCTCAAACTGACTACAACAGTTAATACTTTTTTAGCGCCTTTCATTTTTTTTTCCAAAATTATTTATTTTGCATATTTGACCTTGAAGTGAGTGTTCTCTCACACCCATCCAACGTAACATATATTATCCCAATTCTTATGTCTATACAATTCAGATTTTGAAATTTGTAGTATTTTTGAGTTGTGTAAGAACCACAACCACATTTTATTATATCGTTTTTTTTCTTTTAGTTTGATCTTAATCTAATGTATTTCATAAACAAGTCGATTATTCTGATTGAAAGGCTAAATTATGTGCAAATATAGCCTTTAGCCACTCATTTAGATGACTTAGAAGTCTTTTTGCCACCCGAGTTTTGCGACTATTATTTTATTATTATTAATCTTTGTTCTCACCCTCTTAGTAGAGCATTATTGTGCTTCTATAGGTTTGAATTGAGCATTTTTAATGTTTAATGTTTATCATCTAAGGTATTCTCTCTCTTTACCTCTCTCTCTCTCTCTCTCTCTCTCTCTCTCTCTCTCTCCCTCTCTAATTTGTACAATTTTTTCTTAATCTAATCACCATTACCACGTCGATAACACGAGTTAATCATATGATCAGATGCTTGAGTTCATCACTTTGGCGTTTCCGACACAGATGCCAAAAAAGGTAGCTATGTCTAAACTTTGGTGTTTCATTCATTTTATGCCTGCTTTTCGAACTTTTCATTATTTTTTCTTAATATTGTGTTTCTAAAAAATTTCATTCCCCTCAACCAAGAAATAAGTGATCTCATCATGGGGATTTATTTTTTTAGTTTTGGTCCTCTCCGCACTTTAAACGTTCTAAACCCTTTTCTTTACTTCTTGCAGACTAGCCTGTGGTGAAATCTAAGTTGAAGCAATTGTGTAATGTAAGAGGATTTCATTTATTCAATGTACGGGGATTTCATTTTTCTCTAATATACATCTGATACTACAAATTAAAGAGTTGGATAAGCTCTCTTTATCTATTTTAGGAAATTCCCATGCAAAAAAGTGGATTTTATATTTGTTTTTATTTTTTAGTTTCCGAGCAAGTGAAAAGACATCTTTGCAAGGTAATGAAAATAAGTGGATGTTCTCTCTAATGATCTGTTTCTTTGGTGCACACAAGGTATGCCATTACCTTTTTAAATAAATTTTGCAGTTTGTCATTAATAATACAATTTATCTACACTGTTCTGGCTAGAAAAAAGATATTTATTCTCTCTCTGTTTTGTTCATCAGAGCATTGAATGTTTTTCAATCTCTAAGCTTTTGGGTGAAAAATGTTTTGAAAATATCACACCATTAATCGTTTTCTATTTGCACAAGATTTTGGGTGCCAGCTTTTGGGTGAAAATTGTTCAAATTTGTTCAAACTATTCAAATTTGTTGTTCAAGCTTTTGTGTGAAAACTATTCAAATTTGTTGTATTTGTGTGCAAACTGTTGTATCCTCCCGATTTTATTTATAAAACTTTGGATCAAAAATGATTTTTTTGGATTTCACTCTCTCTCTATTTGAGTGATGTTTATTTTTGAACTATTTGGTCCTAACCTCTCTACAGGATTCTTTTGTATATTCTCTCTACGATTTTATAATATCTGAGTTCTAAACATTCGTATTTTGGGTCGTATTTTAGGTTAATCAAAATGTACACATAAATTCCAAAATGTATCACACTTATTAAATTTTACTATTTTTATGACAACACCGTGGTTTCCTCTTCGACTCTTACCAGTTTCCTTATAAGTAAAACTGTTCATTAATCAATTAAGCACTGTTCAATAATGTTAATTAAGCACAGTTCATAAATGTTCATTAATCAATGTTCATGAAGCAGTACACCGAAATGTATCGCATTAAGCAGTGAAAAATGTATCTCACTATCAAAGGGGACTCGGATTATTGTGATAAATCTTGACCATGTGAACTTTAGTTTGCTACTATTATTATGAACTGGTACTATATGAACTGCTGCAACTATGTGAACTTCAGTTGTCTACTACTATATGAACATCAACACTACTTAAAATATGTGAAGTTCAATACGCCTTTACTGTTCATTATAAATACTATGTTAACTTCACAAAACTTTCAAACATGTCAACTTCAATTTTCTACTAGGAGTGGTTATAATCCCGAAGTTCAAAAGATATGTGGACTTCACAATCCTTTCAAATGAATCAAAATAAAAATAAATTATGGTAACTGCCACAGTATATTGCCAATGTCTACTGCATGTGTTCCTCTCACTGTGACCACTACGATAAGTAACCTCTGAGATTGTGAGTTTGAATCAAGCAATCATACCAACTATTCAACCCAATCCAATCACTATAAATCCAATAGCTACAAATCTCTCTCTCTATCCCTCTCTACCCATTGATATATACAAAGGATAATTATGGTTCTATTCTATGATCCTTCATAATATCAATATCTAAGTGATTTCAAAAGGAGATATTGTAATATATTTACGAATAATGAAAAAACAACAATATTTCCATGGGAAATACAATATATAAAGCTTAACAGATAAAGCACTTGCAAAATTGTCAGGCCCCGACAATAATGATAAACCCAAAAACATGAAAAGTTAAATGTGTATAGGAGGCTTAGAAATTAAATTGTCAGACCCCTTTTTCGAATGATATGTTTTGTTGTTCATTTATTCTTTTAATATTTTTTTTCTTTGGTTGTTTGCAGGTTTATTTACCGATTCTATCTCTCTCTCCACCATTCAAGGTATCCTCTCAGTAAGAATTTTACCCTATATATACGTGTGTGAATGATGTTTTCCTTATTCAGTAATCATTATAAATCACCTTGATTTAATGAACGCAAAAATAAGAGAAACTACACTAAATCATTGTACTTAATTTGTTATTTCCTTGAGTTTAACATTTAAATGAATCTTCTCGTAGGATGTTTTGAAGCATACAAATGTCTATCAAACATACAAATTATGTTATTGATTATTTTATTGTTTGTTTGTTTTGTGCAGAGTCGCAACTCTGGTAGGACTTGCAATCTTTGATGTTTTCTTGCTACAAAAACTCCCTCGGACCCTTAGAAGAAATTATTGATCATAAATTTAGTGTATATTGAACTAGATGTTCATTTGATATTTTCTTTCATAATGGTATAATTGTCATTGTATTGTTTTTGTTGGGTTATTTTTTTTTTATATTTTTAACAGGGCAGATAGTCCTACAAATAGAGGAAACTCTGCCCAAATTTTTTAAAAATATTTTCACTGTGTTGTAAGAAATTTTTTTGTATTGTTGTGATGTCTCGTAATGGTATAATTGTGATCATTATCATGTTTATCGAAGGTTTAAGACAAACTATTAGTATTGTTGTGGATTATTTTTCTTTCTTAACAGGGTGGATAGTGCTATATAAACAAAGTATACTTTGTTCGAATTTTATAAATTGTTTTCACATTTGTGTTACAATAAAGATCAACGTAATTAAATGTTTACACATTTTGAACTTTGGAAAAAAAAATTGTGCCTTCAGGCACAGGCATTTCGCTAGTGTATATATATATATAGCGCAATCCTCAATATCATCCTCTGCAACAAATTTGTTTGGGTAAATGGAACTACTCTAATCCATACAAGTTGTTTTGATATACTAGTGTATTCTAGTTAGAGATATAAACCAATGATGAGTATCGACAAGAAAAGTATCATCAAGAGCTGCGATTTTGTAGCAACTGCTTTATCTCAGGTAAGCTGAATATGGTTGCTTTATATAATACAATTGCAAACTTATTCACATTTTAGGAATGCTCTTAATATGGGATGGATAGACTAAATATCAATGATATAGATATCATCTTTTTTGTTATAAGGAACTACCATATGATCTCTACGCACACACCTCCTTGCGACCACCATACCCTTTCTACCTACCAATCCAGAAACCTTCCAACCTCTCTCCTGCCCTTAATCGTTGCTAAACCCTAATATCCCAATTGCCACATAATCATTCCACAACCCCTTAACCATTGCTGCTTGTTGCCACACCCACACATCATTCCCCCACTTCTCCCAAGCTAACCTAACAACACCCTCCTGTCCCCATGCCACCATTACCACCTAACCTGAGACTACTCAGTGGCTACTATACCCTCCTAAACCATCCCAATCCTAAAATCAATAATCTGTTAACACCCCACACACACCCTCTACCCTTTACCTACTCAACTGCCAAACTCACCATAAAACCATGCATGGGTTCACAAATACACCAAGATTGAGAAAAATATATTAAACAATCCTAACTATTGGTGTCTTTATTATGAAATAAGACGTGAAACTAAGTACTTTGTTTCAAAAACCATGGGAATTCAATTACTTTGTTTACTTAGTCTATTTCTAAGGCATCTCATTTAATTCAAGATTGGGATTTGATCAAATATATTCCCATAACACTTCAAAACATCGATTGGATTCAATATTATTCCCATATTAAACATAATGGTAACAATGCCATTTTCAATAAGTAATTCTTACATTGAGTATGTCGAACGCTTTAATCTTATCATCTTTAGTGAGGTCCTTCCATTTGGTTTAGACTAGAATTAGGTTACGAATGATAATGCCAAGTTCATTTAATAAAGTAGAGGACCGGTCTTTGTCAAGTGGCCTATTTTTCTCCTTTGAAATCTTAACACACATATTTTTCCCAGTAGCTTTGATCATCTTCGCAATCCCCATGCACCGTGTAGGTCCACAGACTTTTTTGTTATGGTAGAATGTGTGTTCGAAACTTTAAAAGAAAATAAACAATATTTGAAGCAAATGATAGGATCTTTGTTCAAAATATTTGAAAAGTAGTTTTTGTACCTGCATGGCTCATGGAGGTTCCGGGACTACTTTGTTATGTTGATGGTGAGATACTTGCAAATTCTACATCCATTATGTGTTCAGACATGGATGCCATGGGAGTTGTGGGAGCCATGGGTGTCGTGGGTGACGTGGGAGCCGGGGGTGCCATGTGAACTGTGGGTTCCATGGGAAACAGGGTGCCACGAGATTCGTGGGTGCCATGGGATCCTATTTCATGTAATTTTATGGAAGACGTCTTCCTGGTGCCATGTTGAAAAAGAACATAAAATCACACATTAATGTAATTTAAATAATCTATGGAATATAAAATATATTAAATGATAGGAATGATATACTGTGTATGAAATAAAAAGAACATGGCATGATAAAATAGAAGAAAGTGATAAAACTAAATTCCATTAACATATTCAAATGGTATACTATGCATGAAATAAAAACAATCCGAAGTAATTAAACTGAAAAAGTAGTTTCCATTAAAAAATTCAATCTATATCATTATCATCATCCTCAAACACTACGAGTTCTTTTGCCTTTTCACATTATTCATCAAGTATTTCGTCTTTATCATTGACATCATCAGAGGAAATAATGTCTTCTTTCGACAGTACTCCTTTGTCTCTATATACAATTCCAGCATCAATAGTGTCCTCCTCTACATTGTTTCTCTGCAACTAGTGATCATCAAATTTTATAATCTCAAAAACCTCAGATGAATCATTTTTCTGGCACAAAAAATCAATTTTTTTCGATACATCTGTGTACATTTCTTCCACCCCAAGATCATACAAGTGTCTATGCTGGAAATCCTAAAAAACTTGCCTATTGTTTCCCAATTTTATGTTCTTAAGATTAAACACTTGTTTTCTTGAATGGCTAGCCCATAAGGATCACTATTGTACCACCTAACATTAACACTGATGCTTGTAAAGTGATCGTCGATTATTCCCGATTTTTTATCATCTTCAAACCAGTCACACTCAAAAAGGAGGACTCGATTTCCTTTGATCTACTCTAACTCCATAATATTGTTCAATTTACCATAAAAGTTAATATCTTCATCATTATGATCCCCTATAACAACTAAACCGTTGTTTTGAGTTCTCCTGCGACTGTCACGGTCTTTAGTGAGAAATCTAACTCTGTTTACTGTGAAACTTTTATACTTGTTTGCCCATATGTCAAGACCACATGCTAATGCATATAGTTGCTCAGTACATTCTGGAGACTTTCGGTAGTACAACTTTTTCATCTATTAAAGACAAAATTCGAGTGATATAAGTTAGAGAAATTATATTACTTAGAAAATAATTATATTTATACATTAATATTATGTTATGACAACTTTGGTTTAACTTACGGGTTCTTTGAATTAACTAGGGAAATTCTTTCGACGTCTCTCTTCTAAATTCAAAGGGCTTCCTTTCCGCAACTCCTCTATATGCTCAGTAATAATGGTCATAATTATAACAATAAGCTTTGTAGTAGTTGAAAAATTAATACTTATCAAGATTACTTCCTAGTTATTAACTTACTCCATATATGGAGCCGTTTTCTCAAAATTATTCAATATATACCACCGCATCATTTCCATCTTAGTCACCGTGGGAAAGTCATAAATATATGCCCCAAAAGGGCGTACCTTTTGAGAGAATACATAGAATCCCTCCTCTTGCTCCACCTCGTCATAATTTCTTTTCGGGAAGTTGAGTTTAGTTTCAATCACGTCAAAGTACATTGAGTAACATGTCAAACATTCATTAACGATGTTGACTTTTTCTATAGAACCTTTCGATCGAGATTTATTATGAACGTAACCCTTTATTTTGCCCTAACAATGTTAAAGTTACCTCATGTTAAATCAGTAACCTATACATAAAAAAAAATATTTTGACTAATCCCCTAATTTTTTATGTCATGTTTGACATAAAAAGTGGGGGCTATGTCAAAATAACCCTAAAAACATGGCAATGATTATATTGATATACCTTTCAATAGGATACATCTGCATATATTGCACCTGTCCTCCAAGCATACCATCCCACAACAAATGAATAGCTAAGTAGACCATTATATAAAAAAATATCGGTGGATAAATCATTTATATTTTGCACAAAATCACGACAATGTCTTTCTCCAACCTCTTCAGTTCTTCTACATCCAACGTTTGACAATAAAAATGTTTAAAAAAATCCACAACTCAACTATTGCACTGTATTCTACCTTGCGCAAATATCCACGGGTCCTAATGGGCAATAGTCATTATAATAGAACACGACAGTCATGGATTTTCAACCCCGATACCTTACCATCACCAACGTTCACACACCATGAGATATTCGAAGCATATTCATATAGAAACTTCACAGATTTCAAGAACTCACAATAACTTTGTTTCTCTAACTTATTAATTGTATAACATCCAGTCGGCATTATATAAGTACACCAATTCTGCTTCAAATGTAATTCCTTCCTTATCTTCATATCCTCCAAATCTTGTCTCGCCTTATACGTGCCTTTTATTTTCCCCTCAATATTTAATAAAGTTCCCAACACACTCTTACAAATATTTTTTTCAATATGTATGACATCAAGGTTATGTCAAAGTTTTAATGTTTTTCAATATTGTTATTAAAAGAAATGTTTTTTCTTGTCCAGTTTAGCTCTTTAGGTGTACGTTTCCTATTTTCACTACCCCAAATGTTTCCTCAGTATATAATCATTAGCATGATTCAATTGTCTTAGCAAATCATCCCCATGTAAGTCCATGTTCTTTAACCGAAGCTCTTGCTTAACATTAAATTTTCTACTCTTCCTCCACATGTGGTTGGGATCTAGATATCGACGATGGTCCATATAACACATCATACTTCTTATTATTTTCGAAGAAGTATCTTTGTTACACGTAGGACAATCCATATAACCCTTAGTGCTCCAACCAACCAAATTACCATATGGCAAATAGTCATTTATAGTCCACAAAATGGTCTCATTCATCTAAAAATTCATGTTGGTAGTTGCATCACATGTTTCTATACCAAGTTCCCATAACTCTTTCAATTCATTAATTAATGGTCGTAAATAGACATCGATATCCTTACTTGGTGCCAGAAGTCCTAGAATAAGTAACTACATCATAAAAAATGACTATTTCATACATAACTAAGGCGACAAGTTATATGGCATAACTATTACTTGCCACATGCTATATGAGTTGTGCATGTTAACAAATGGAATAAAACCATCACTTTCTAGGCTAAGCCTTACATTATTAGGGTCTTGATAAAACCTCTTGTGCTCCGCATCAAAGTCTGTCCATGCACTAGTATCTACAGGATGTCTCAATACATTATCTTTGATACATTTTTCTTTATGCGACTAGATATCATCAGCCATTTGCTCAACATAAATAGTATTTGTAGGCTTGGATTTATGGAAAGTAACAAAGTAATTTGTGAGGAATACGTTTACCCCTATCATTATTAACCTCTAATTTAGAATTTCCACATATTGGACACTCATGTTTATTTTCAAACTCCTTCTTAAATAAACAAGAATTATTTTTGCATGCATGAATCGATATTTATCCTAATCCCAAGCCACATAACATTCGTCTTGCCTCATAATCTCACCATCGGGGAAAACATCCGTTAATTGTTCAAGCAATATCTTGAGTGATTTATTACTCCAATGACTGATCACTTTCTAGTGGAACAACTTAACGGGAGAAGACATTGCAGAGAATTTCATGCAACTAGGATATAATTCACGCTTTGTATCTTTAAATAATTTATTTAAATTTGTCTCATCTCCGACACCAACTTGTCTTGGAGTATTACCATTTTCAAACTCTTCAGCTTGACCAGCATCAAAGAAAAACCCTTCCTGCATGTCTTCCAACACTTCTCGCATCTCGTCCCCTTCTTCATTTTCATTATCCATCCAACCATCGACGTCATCATTATCATCATGGACATAATCATGAACTATATCATTAGAACATTCCCTGTGATATGTCCAATGCGTGTATGTGGTACAAATTCCTTTTAAGAAAATATGTTATTTTACTTCACTAATATTTCTCAGAATAATGTTAAGACAATTGCAACATGGGCACTTAATGTAACTATCGGGTCCCATATGATCCTTCACAAATCGAATGAATGATCTAACACCCAAGGCATACTTTTCCAAAAATCTATTTTTTTCTTCCATCCAGCTCTTATCCATCTAGTTCACTTGAAGAATGAAACACATTAAAATGTTAGTTTATTGTTTCATATAATATTTTTGTTGTCTATGATTCCAAAGCCTACGATTTAATATGTTTATTCATAACCACTAATCAATATCGATAAAACTAGAGGATATAGGGCAACCCTCAAGTTAAAACTCGACATATTGAATTATCAGTGTTGGTATCTATAATCTTTTTTCTATTAAGGTAGTTTTAAAATTAATAATTCAATGCTGATGAGTTTTAACCAAACACCAAATTTTCACTAGTTAGAACTTGAAAAAATTAAGAATCGTATTCTCTATTTATATTTTATTAAGTCTTTAAAAGATAACTCTTCACTAATTAATATACTGGAGATAAAAAATATGTTTTCTTAGTTATATGATACGAATCGTATTAACTATAACCCTAAATAGGACCATAACCATGGTTTCTTTTAAACCTATTTACCCATTCTATTAAAACTTTATTGATGTAAAATGTAAGACATAATAATATGGCAGAGCGCCCCTGTTGGTGAATAAATATTCCAAGACTAAAATTTGATAAGTTATTCGAGGGTACTCTCAAACTCAATAATAAAAAAATTGATTTTGACATCTACTACTCAAGATGTGGGAGAAACAAAAGATTGCATTCAAAGATTTTCATGAATATATATATATATATATATATATATATATATATATATATATATATATATATATATATATATAGAGAGAGAGAGAGAGAGAGAGAGAGAGAGGCGGTAACTAATTTCTAATGGAGATCGTATTTGTGGGGTTATAGGTCTCTCAAACGTTGTTGTTCCGGTTTTGGAGGGGGTTGTGTAAGTTGACATCGATTGTGTGGGAGTCTTGACATTAAAAAAATTACCCTTGACCCCAAAAGAAAACGTTCCCAAATAACTTATATATTAGGCCACGAAACATTTTTTGCTGCAAAAGCATGGTTTCATTGACGCCTGTCTTTTGGGGATCTACTCTCAACGAAATTTCATTTTTCATTGTTAAAGATAATGGTTTTTGCAACAAAATTAATTTCATAGTATATTTTGATATTTGCCACAATTGTGTGTGTAAGTAATAAAATCGCAGTTAAATGTAAGTTTTGTTGTAGTGACATATTTACCCGTGACTATAAATTTGGGAAACATGAGCTAAGATCATTCCCAAAATATAAAAAACCAAATTTAGACGTCAACAAATTGGATTCGTATGTGGGAAACGACAAGTTATTTTTTCTTCCTACTAATTACTTTCAAGTTGTACTTTTCAATCATACTATTGAAGTATGACAAACATTCAAGAGGGGAGTCAAGCTGGAGGAAACACCTTCAACCCTTCTGTCCGACTGAATGTTTTAAAGGGATAAGAATCAATGCAAGAAATATTAAGATAACATACTCAAATGCTCAAAGCCAGGCCAACTTTCGCCCCATCTTCCAGAAAGGAAATCCCACCTCGAACTCCCATGAATTAAAGAACCAGATCTAGATGATCCAAATCCTTAAATGACATGTCCTACTACCCTGGTGAGAACTCCACCATCACATCAACTAATTACAATGATGGAATCTCTATATATAAAGAACGGTCGAGTGCCCTAGATAGACTAAGCATGGGATCTACCATCGATCGATGAGGTCCCCAAGAAAATAGTGGACACTATCATAGGGAGCCCTCCGGATCTTGAGATTGCTGAGAAGATTCTATTAAGTCAAGAACCCGCATGCGAGGAGCCGCGCGTGCAGAGTAGACTTCCCAGGAAGAGAGCTTAGAACAAACTCACGGCCGAGCCGCTAAAATGGCTTCACATAAAACTAATCTAGACGATCATCCATCGAAGGGTTCAATCCAATAATTGGAAGAACGCTTGGGTGAAATGGTTAAATCTAAGAATCTCTTGTAGAGGAATTTTGTAAACGAATCACCCTTTGCTCCAACTATTGTTGACTTCCCCACTCTTGCTAAATTCAAACCACCTGTGGTTACTCCAAGGTATGATGGAAAAACTAATCATATCTTACAGGTAGAGCAATACCATGTCGTAGCCGACATCTACTCAGTCCTAGATGAAATGGGTTACCAATCATTTTCAAGCACTATTATTGGTTCAGCACATATTTAGTATAACAAATTTCCTCGTTGGAAAATGTATCTCTTCCAGCAACTCGCCGAGCTATTCATAAAAAAGAAATTTGCAGCCAAAACCTTCAGAAGGGTATCTCATTTACAAAGTTTCCATCAGGAACTATGGGAAACCACTTGTGAGTATATCACTAATTTTAAATACGAAACGTGAGAAGTGGTAGATTATGAATAAAAGATAACAATCATTGCCTTGATGAGAGATTCTCTCCCTGAGAAATTATATTATGCCCTGGCCTTAAACCACCTTTAAGACCATGACTGATTTAATGTCTAAAGATGGAAAAATCATGAACACTAAGGAGGCTATGGCCACAAAAAAGGTGTCTGGTTTCAAGGCCAATTGATAATAGAACTCCGAGAAGAAGGACCAATAGGATCATAAGGCTAAAAAGCCCAAAAAGTATAAAAAATATACCCCCTCACTAATAGCATACATCATATCTTGGAGGAGATCAAAGGAATTTTTGATCTTAAATGTCATGGAAAGTGGAAATATTCTCATAATAGGAGAGATAAGTACAAGTATTTCATGTTTCAAAAAACCATGGGCACACTAAGAGCAACTGTATTGGTTGACAAAATGAAATAGAAAGTTTGATCTGGTGCGATAAGCTGTCTTAGTTTTTCGATAGGTGAAAGGAATGAAACTCTAGAAGACGATCATAATATACTTTCCAGGTAAGAGATGATAAGAAAATATGTATGGATAATGACTCAGAAGATGACCCATACTTGCTAAAGAAACCCCGAAAGCCTGAACTCAAGGTAAAGATGATATCTTTTGACTGTCATTTTATTATAAGAGGAGGCGCTTAAGGAGGCAATAAAATAGTTAAAATAAAATCCTACTTAAATTAATCCAAATCATGTAATATATTCTGAAAATCAACCTATATGATGATGTCAATGGTCGTCTAAAGATATTGGACCAAGACAAGATGGTGATATGTTTCTCTAAGAATGATCTATCTGGAGTGCTCTATTCCCATGATGATTCTATGGTTGTCACCGTGAGACTACACTAATCAAGGGTGAATAGAATCCTAGTAAGTAATGGTAGCTCGACCGATGTCATGTTTTATAATTCTTCTAATGTTGAGGACTACACGATAACAAATTGGAGCCATATCACAGGCCCCAAATAAGATTCTCGGAAGGAAAGGTATATCCTTTGTGGACCTTCAAACTAGATGCTCTTATTGGCACCTGGCCTCCAATATGAACAAAAAGGATTAGTTTCTTCATCTTGGATACGATCATATAATAAAACTACAATACAATCCTTGAAAGGGTCAGTTTGAAGATGTTCGAAGCAGTTCCATATACTGTGTACCGGTGTTTAATATTACCAACTCATTATGGGGTCAGCATTGTCACAAAAAATCAGATTAAAGCTAGAGAATGCTACTATACATTAGTCGACCAGAATGAAGTAAACAAACTCACCACCACCTATCAGATTATGACCCTGGATACTCGCAAGGAGGCTGCTAACTAAAGGATAGGTGACGGAGGGAACATAAGTGGCATGCATTTAGTCCCGAGAAGAAAACGGCCTTCTACGAAGATGTTAAAGAAATGCATGAGGTAAAATTCAATGAAGAAGTCAAATACCGTGATTCATTGTCTAATGTGGTGATGGTAAAAAATAAGAACAATAACTAGTACATATGCGCTGATTTTATGAATCTCAACGAGGCTTGTCCAAAGGATCATTTCCCTTCGCCCAAAATAATGCAATTGGTTGACGTCAAATCTCGGCATGAGTTTCTTAATTTCATGGATGCATATTCAAGGTATAACCAAACTAATATGAAGACATAATATAGGTTGAAAACTTTATTCATCACCAGGCGACGTACTTACTGTTACAATGTTATGGCCTTCGTGCTAAAAAAATGTTGGACCAATATACAAAAGGTTGGTAAATAAGTTTTTTATAGAAAAAATTGGTAAAAATATGGAGGTGTGTGTTGATGACATGCTCAACAAAAGAAAGAAAGTTGCCGACCATATTATCGACCTGAGACAGACATTTGATCAACTGGAAAAGTTCCACATAAAGCTCAAACCTACCAAATGCATGTGCGGTGTATAATAAGGAATGTTCCTTGGGTTCAAAGTGAATTAAAAAGGACTTAAATGCAATCCAGACAAGATTAAAATGTTAATTTAAATTCAGTCTCCCTCATACAAGAAGGATGTATAAAAGGTAAGTGGAAGAGTAGATGCCCTTACTAGGTTCATTTCTCGAGCTACTGACAAATGCTTAAGAATGAGAATGTACCCTTCTTCAAGGTAATCTTAACATTATTCAAGGTGATAAAATGACTTTTGAGTGGAATGAAAAATATGAGAATGCCTTCCTGGAGTTGAAGAAATATTTGGGATCTCTATTGTTGCTCTCCCGACCACTCATGAGGGAGAAAGTATACTTATACTCAGTAGTATCTGAGTCGATGCTTATCTCGACACTCATCCTATAGAAAACGGGGTAAAAAATTAGTCTATTATACTAGTAAGGCCTTTCGAGGAGCTGGAATTCGGTACCCATGACTGGAGAATCTTGCTTTGGACTTTATCAAAGCCTCGCGAAGGATGAAACCGTCTTTCCTGCTCCAACTATTACAGTCTACACATAATTACTTCTCTGCCAAGCCATTCATAAATTAGATAAGTTAGGGAGGTTAATGGCATGTTTAGTGGAATTCAGAGAATATTATATACATTATAAACCCGTGAAAGAAGTAAAGGGCTAAGCGATAAAAGACATTATAGCCGAATTCACTTATGATAAAGATCCTTCTAATCAAATTATGGTAAAAGCAACATTAGAAGAGTAGACATTTTTTTGAAAGAAAGCTCAAAGGCTAACCATCCCAAGTAGACTTCTCTGAAATATAGTTACAAAATAGACGAACCAGAAACATCCACTTCGTGAGAAGTAACCAAACGGTACTTCGAACAAATCCAAAAGGTGTTTAAGTATGGATCCCTGAGTGAACGTAACTTTAATGGATAATGTCATGTATAGAAGATATACATTGATGGATATTCACATGCTACTGGTAGCGGTGCTGGTTTAATCATGAATAATCCTGATGATATAGATGTGGAATGTGTGCTGCGTTTTCAATTCCAAGCTTCTAACAATGAGTCAGAGTATAAAGCATTGATCGTCGACTTTGAATTATCTATTTCATTAGGATCCGAACATGTTATTGTAATACCCCGCATTTTTATCGATATTTATTTATGGGATTAATTAAATTAAATGTGAATTAATTGAGAATTAATCCGGATAAAATACTAATGAGATGTGAGTTGGTATTTGATTATAATGTGTATACATATGATGTTATATGAATATTGAAAATATTGAAAAATTTCGCGAGACTGAAATACGATAATTTGGGAAATTTTGTTGAGACGCGCGTGACAGTCGCGTCAGGAGGGTAATTATTTAAATTAAAAAGTGAATTTTATTTTTATCAACCGTATGGTCATTTTGAGTGTGCCAACGCGTCCGCAAGGGTCGAAATAGTCAGAAAACACTAGCCGGGGGTTTAGTTTGGGTCCCGAGGCATTTTTAGGCCATACCGGCAACCCAAAAGGGTAGTTTGGTAATTTCGGAACTTTGGGAATTAAAACCCACGAAAATTAGAGTTAAAAATCTGATTTAGTCGTAACCCACTAAACCATTTCCAACCCCAATCTAGGTAGTGGGCTACGGGAGAAGTTAAGAAATATTAAACTTGCCAAAAACCAACCCCCACCTCCATTGTCATCTTGAGAAGAACTTGTAGAGAGAGAGAGAGAGGAGAATTATGCAGAGAGAGAGAGAGGAATTCAACCATCTTCAACTAACAACAAATCTAAAGAACATAAGGCAAGTGATTTAGTTTCAATTAATGCAATGAATGTGTTCTTCCATGTTTAGGTAATTATCGAATTTTGTCTTGGAAGATTGATATAGACCCATGAATTTGAGGATTAAAACTATGAACCATGTTAGGAATTGCATGTAGACATATTCTGGCCGAATTATGAATTAAAATTATAACCCTTGATGATCTAAAAACGGATTAAAGAAGAGATTTTTATTGTTCTTGAAAGAAGTAGAAAACTAGGGTTCTTGATGAAGTTTTGATCCAAATAAAGCCCTTGGTTGATGAATTATTGGTTTTAGGACGTTAACAATGTTGTAGGATGGTTGTATGATGATATTATAACGTTAGATTAGAGTTTCTTGCATTATAATGGTGTTTTGAGATGATTTGAAAACTGCAAAACGAAGCAGTCCGTAGCCTACCTGGTGCGATCGATCGAGCGACATTCATCAGTCGATCGATCGACCACCATCGATCGATCGAAGGTAAAGGTCAATCGATCGACCTTCCCAGAATGAGTAAAATTTTCCTTTTTAAATTTTAATGATGTTAACCCTTAGAAAATTATCATTGGATACTTTATGAATATCCTTAGACTTAAGGAAGACCAATAAGTATGGTTATAAAAATTTGGACCTTAATTAGAATTCAATTTGAGGAATTATTCTAAATGTAATGAAATTCGATGAGTGAGATAATATTTGGGTTAAAAGAGTAAATTTGAATAATTTGATGAAATGAGGTTTGGGGCAGAAGTAAGGACCTTAAGAAAAATGATGTTATATGTGGGAATAATAGAAAACTTAATAATCCCTTTGAGATAGGTTCTATGTATAAGAAATTATGACGTGAGACGTGTCGACAGTCTACATTTTATATTATCGGAAGACTTAAAATATATAAAATTGGAATAATGGTATAAGGATGTAGAGTATACCTTTATTAATATTGAGATATCTAAGATGTGTGAATGCTTAGTATATGATTTTATGTGTATGACATACCTACCATACTTGCTATCACGGGAGGTTTACGTTCGCTTAGGGCCATCTAATTTTTGTGTTGCCCGGATTTTGATTGGTACCTCGAGGACATAGTTCAAGAGAACGACTTATTTGTGAGTTAATAAGTCAGCTGACTATGGAGTGTAGGTATGTACGTGACCATGGATATGTTAAATTATGTTCGCCTCCATTTTTGTGTGTGGTGCTTATTCCAACAATTCCTGAGAGATTCGGAATTTGTAATCCTTATGTACGTGATGTACCGGGATGGATAGCAGAGTATGTGTGCATCTCAGCTTAGCCTCGGGGTGCTTGTATTGTATATTTATGATCTGAATAATATACGGTTAAAGGAAAAAGGAATTTTTGTTATGTTTAATTGTTAGTATGGTTATTGTAACATTATGAAAAGATAAAAGGGGACTTATACCAATAAATGGTTTTGTTAATAATCGGGAATCCAAGAATTAAAGTAGAACTATCTATTTAATTGTTAAGGTTGGAAATAAAAACGTGAACCGAGTAGAAATGTTAGAATCTATTTTGAACTAGATAGATATGAGGAACACATGAATGGGTACAGGAACGTTAGGAGTGCACAGTTAGACGAGAGGTGAGTATTTCATGTGAGAGCACGTCCTAACATGTATTTTGCATTTATTGTTTTAAATGCTATTAAAGCACTTGCTATTTTTAAAATACTCTCCACTTTCGGGCTCTGACCCGTTTGCTTTCAAATTTATTTTTTTTGTAAAAACGTTTTAGGTACCCAGCCACAAGGACACCATGCATAGTATTTCCATTCAGGTGACGAGCTGTAGCTGTTATGGAAGTTACAGGGCCTTGACAGTAGACGCCTCTTTTCTAGTCTTGATTCCATATTCATTTTCGTCATTGTAGGGCATGTCTCCCATTTCTATTAGAGACATTTTATATTTTAGTTATTCAAACTTTGGTTTGTAATTAATTCAGGATACACTATTTTGTTCATTTCAGTTGTGGGATTGTTGTGAGGAGTATTTCCTCCAGTCTTATTATTATTTGTTGGTTATTCTATTGCTTCCTTATGGAGAATGGTTATGTTATCCTTTCATAATTCTTTTATCACATGTGAATCAGATTTAGTTTAAAATTTGGCAACTTACTTTTTAAATACTAGGTGGTTAGTAATCATTAAAATGTTTTCGATAGTGATGCTATTAACTGAACCAACTTGGCATTTTGTATTAATTTAATAAAGGAGTAGCTACCCGATATTTAATTAGTCGGGGTGTCACAGGTGGTATCAGAGCATCAGGTTCTAGTGTCCTTTAGGATCTGTATGGCTTATTATGTTTTCGCTGAGATTTCTTTGATGTAGAGCCCTATGCTTAGGATTGTTGATATATTTGGTGAGATTTCGTTCTCCTGCTATGATGTATATGATAGAGAATCGTATTGCGATCAGGTGTGTTCGTGTGCCGAACATTGTAGTACGTCAGGCGAAGGCAGTTGGATGAACAACAGGAGGCAAATATATATCGAGGTTAATTGAATTATTTAAAGAAGGATGACCGTAGTTGAAGTCACCGATACTATGGCACGGAAGTCCTGGATAATATAGAAGGCTAAGGCACAACTTGAGACTTCCGGGTACAGCTATAGTAGGAGTGGGGTCAAATTAGACACATCCAACAAGGTTGGAATGGTAGACAAAGAGTTAGGTGTAACATCGAAGAAAACCAGCAGTGGCAATACTCGAAATGCGGAGATGGCGTGTGCTAGTCGAACAAACGTAATATATCCGAAGGCTTGGACTTGTGTCGGAGTATGGCCAATCGAGAGTGGAAATTTGAGGAAAATTTTTCTTGTCTCGTAAGAGAGGAGATTCAATGGTGAGAAACAAGCAAACCACTTAAAAGTGGAATGTGATGTCAAGAGGGTGTACACGTATGGTCTGACCATAAGTTCCTTCATCAGATGTTCAGGTTGAAAAGCGAATGTTATTCTGAACTCATATAAGAGGGCCAAACAGGGGTTAACTTGTGAGGAGAAATTTAATGTTGTAGTGAACCCTACACCGGGCGAAGTAGGTGAAACGAAGAAGGGGATATAAAAGAGATAATTTACATAGAAGAATTGCTAGTCCTTCTGGAAGAGTTCTTCTTGGACGGTTAAAGCAAATGGTATTGTCGCATAGTGTTAATTTGGAGGTAAAAATCCCCGGGTGGGAAGATGCAAGAATCGAGAACTTTATATAAAGTAAGATTGGGGAAAGACTGGTGTTGGACACGCACCACAATGGAAAGACCCAACGGAGAACGAGTTAAAATGATTCGGATAGCTGAATTATTACCGAGCGATGGTGATTTCAGTAAGAAATGTGGAAATTAGTAGCATGTTCCTTAGGGCCGTCAAAGCTAAGGGAACAACGGAGCTGGCCATCGGAGTCGAGACTACAAACGTCCGAGAGAATGGACCACCTTAACATGATTTGTGAGACAAAAGATAAGTGGAGTATGTGTAGAGGTATTTCTGTGGGGAGTGAAACCTGTGCGTTATAAATTTTTTCCCGATACAAGAGTAGGGATCAAGGTATTGTGCCTGGCAAGGGCAACAGTTAATAAAATATTTGGGTTGGTACGGACATGTGTGGTAAGTCCAGGAACCATTTGAGTAGCCGGGATGATTGATAAGATAGAAGTATGAGTTACATCCTCAGATGATGATGCGTGTTATTTGTGGCATGAATGGGTTGCTACATTTGTCATAATTGTTATTCTCGCTTGAGAGTCGAATTTAGTGAGTATACCAGTAATTTTATTATTTATAAGAATATTTTTCCCTGATAGTGTGGTGGTTACTTTTATTGTCATCCGCGGAGGATGAATGGGTATATTGATAGCGGTTTATAATTTATTGAAATTACTCGTTTTAGTGCTGTATTACACGAGTATGTTATGATATTATTTATGGTTTTATATATATGATTATACCGATAGTGTGCTGGTATTGCAAGTTTATTGGGATTACCACCTTGGGGTAGAATGTTTTGTTCTGGCGAGGCCCCATCTGTGAGAGGGCGGGACTCGCAATTGTACTTTTGTATATAGGTATATATATATATATATATATATATATATGAATATGTTGTGATTTCAAAAAGGTATAATGGTCTTGGATATTTAATCCCAGTATGCGTAGGGATTTCATTATTATGAGTCGTATGTAATTGATTTACTAGTCCACAAAGAGTTGGTTGGTTTTTATAATTAACGATAGAGAGGTCGTAACAAAAAGAGTGCATTGTTTTATCACCCGTTAGAGATTTGGAAGTTTATACTCATAGTTGTGTGTCTGGGGACGGGAATTTAAGGGTCTCAAATATCTCGCATGTTATATATGAAATGTAATTCCCATCACTGTAAAGAGAAAAGTGTCTTTCAGAAGGAGTTCCTTGTTTATGTATAATTGTGAACTGAGATGAAACATTTTTGTTAAAAGGCGAGAGTGTAGGGGTACATATTTTGGACAGGGCTTAACGGATTCCGATGATAGACAATGTTAGGTAGTAGTGTATCGGGGGGGTTCCTTGTTTGGATTTCACTTTGCGAGACACTCCACGCATGAAACTTAGCGTAAAGTTGGTAGTAAGGAAATGTGTGGCCCTTCGTTCATGATTTGGGTACCTCTATAGTTATGGGAGTACGTAGTTATAACGACAAGTTAGAAGGAGTAAATTATGAGGTACGGCCATTAGGGCCAGTTGTTAGTAAATTACGATAAGTACTAATAATGTTGGTTTTGTCACGGCGTGTTGAAGGACGCATTGAGGAAAATGAGGATTTAGGATTTCTAATTCAGAAGCGACTGAGAACGCCCAAGTGGTATAGCACCGTTGTATTTACAGTGACAATAAAGAGTTTGGGAATTGTATGAAGCGTATATAATGTTTAAAAAAAAAACCGTATGGTTGGGTTATAAGGAGCGTAAAAACCTTGATTTGCTAAAGTGTAAATCAAAGCAAGAGGGAACATAGACGGGTAAGATTATTACTTATGAGATTAAACGTCATAAGAAAAGATGTAAGTGAATATCATGTGTAGTCAGTGTAGCACGTTCAAATTTGGAGAAAAAGTAGTAGAAAGCCATTTAATAAAAGGATAGCTCTTGAGAAGGCGAATAAATTATTATGAGCAATTTGGAGCAGAGTTCTGATCAATCGAATGTTGAGGGTGACTCAAGAGTAAATAGGATGAGGATGTCAATCAGGTATTAGTCCAGATATGCACAACGTGGTGAAAAGTGTAAAGGTCCAAAACTTTTGGTATTCGTCGGGAGAATAAGATCATTAAGTATCATTTAACGGGGTGAATTTTATTGGAATATCGACATTAAAAGAGGTATAGTAAGTAGTAGAACAGTTGGGGTTAGATGATCAACCAAATAATTTTGTATCAAGACGACGATTCCAAGAATGGGAGGGTCAAGTTGGATAATTTTCTTGAGAAGTAGCCAAATTATTGATAAGTAATGAGTTCCTTCGATTATGTGGGACATGTTGTCCAGAAGGAGAGAAATTGTTATATACTTGGGGTGATTTACACTATTAGATAGTGAACACGCCGGTACGTGGTTCGACGTAGTATTATTTAGAACTAGGATGAAATCCCCGAAATCCACATTTAGGTGGGGTGACAATAAGTAGTGGGAAATAACGATTCACACTGAGGGTTGTATCACCTATAACCCGAGGTGCATGCGCAAGGTGACTAACGACTGATGGATTGTATGAAAGAAATTTTGGATTCATTGCGATACTTTCAATTCCAAATCGGGTGTAACTAGTGAGGTATATTGAGGTCGTGAGGAGGAGATATTACCTAATGGTAGAGTTGGGGGAAAAGCACCCATATCTATTTATGGTGGACAAGGTTCTTACAAAGGTTTGTGTGACACCAACAGGCTGAGGTGGTTTTCTCTTGTGTGAAAGTCACAACGTCGGGATATTTCAAGGAATGGACAAGCGTAGTCAGATGTGTTATTGATTCATCCCAGGATGGGAGTTTGGAGTTTTGATAAACGCGGGAGTTAGCAGTGAAGTGCGGACTCACAATACTAATAAAAAAAAAATAATGCGGCTAATGATGTATAGGCTATTTTTATTCGAATGTTGTTTAATAAGAGCACAACGTGAGGTGCATTTATCAAAGATTATTCTGATAAGGTATCAAGTATGTTAAACAAACTCATTGTGAAGCGAGGGTTTTAGTGATTTGGGCTTTTCTTTATAATTTTTTTGAATACTAGAGCATACCTAATTTTTCCAGGTGTGCCTTACCTATCCGAATTTCGGGACGAAATTCTGTTATTAGGGGGGAAGTATGTAATACCCCGCATTTTTATCGATATTTATTTATGGGATTAATTAAATTAAATGTGAATTAATTGAGAATTAATCCGGATAAAATAATAACGAGATGTGAGTTGGTATTTGATTATAATGTGTATACATATGATGTTATATGAATATTGAAAATATTGAAATTGTCGCGAGACTCAAATACGGCAATTTGGGAAATTTTGTTTGGACGCGCGTGATAGTCGCATCAGGAGGGTAGTTATTTAAATTAAAAAGTGAATTTTATTTTTATCAACCGTATGGTCATTTTTAGTGCGCGAACGCGTCCAGAAGATTCGAAATAGTCAGAAAACACTAGCCGGGGGTTTATTTTGGGTCCCGGGGCATTTTTAGGCCATACCGGCAACCCAAAAGGGTAGTTTGGTAATTTCGGAATTTTGGGAATTAAAACCCACGAAAATTAGAGTTAAAAATCTGATTTAGTCTTAACCCACTAAACCATTTCCAACCCCAATCTAGGTAGTGGGCTACGGGAGAAGTTAAGAAATATTAAACATGCCAAAAACCAACCCCCACCTCCATTGTCATCTTGAGAAGAACTTGTAGAGAGAGAGAGAGAGGAGAATTCTGCAGAGAGAGAGAGAGAGGAATTCAACCATCTTCAACCAACAACAAATCTAAAGAACATAAGGCAAGTGATTTAGTTTCAATTAATGCAATGAATGTGTTCTTCCATGTTTAGGTAATTATCGAATTTTGTCTTGGAAGATTGATATAGACCAATGAATTTGAGGATTAAAACTATGAACCATGTTAGGAATTTCATGTAGACATATTCTGGATGAATTATGAATTCAAATTTTAACCCTTTATGATCTAAAAACGGATTAAAGAAGAGATTTTTATTGTTCTTAAAAGAGTAGAAAACTAGGGTTCTTGATGAAGTTTTGATCCAAATAAAGCCCTTGGTTGATGAATTATTGGTTTTAGGACGTTAACAATGTTGTAGGATAGTTGTATGATGATATTATAACTTTAGATTATAGTTTCTTGCATTATAATGGTGTTTTGAGATGATTTGAAAACTGCAAAACGAAGCAGTCCGTAGCCTACCTGGTGCGATCGATCGATCGACATTCATCAGTCGATCGATTGACCACCATCGATCGATCGAAGGTAAAGGTCGATCGACCGACCTTCCCAGAATGAGTAAAATTTTCCTTGTTAAATTTTAATGATGTTAACCCTTAGAAAATTATCATTGGAGACTTTATGAATATCCTTAGACTTAAGGAAGACCAGTAAGTATGGTTATAAAAATTTGGACCTTAATTAGAATTCAATTTGAGGAATTATTCTAAATCTAATGAAATTCAATGAGTGAGATAATATTTGGGTTAAAAGAGTAAATTTGAATAATTTGATGAAATGAGGTTTGGGGCAGAAGTAAGGACCTTAAGAAAAATGATGTTATATGTGGGAATAATAGGAAACTTAATAATCCCTTTGAGATAGGTTCTAAGTATAAGAAATTATGACGTGAGATGTGTCGACAGTCTACATTTTATATTATCGGAAGACTTAAAATATATAAAATTGGAATAATGGTATAAGGATGTAGAGTATACCTTTATTAATATTGAGATATCTAAGATGTGTGAATGCTTAGTATATGATTTTATGTGTATGACATACCTACCATACTTGCTATCACGGGAGGTTTACGTTCGCTTAGGGCCATCTTATCTTTGTGTTGCCCGGATTTAGATTGGTACCTCAAGGACATAGTTCAAGAGAACGACTTATTTGTGAGTTAATAAGTCAGCTGACTATGGAGTGTAGGTATGTACGTGACCATGGATATGTTGAATTATGTTCGCCTCCATTTTTGTGTGTGGTGCTTATTCCAACAATTCCTGAGAGATTCGGAATTTGTAATCCTTATGTACGTGATGTACCGGGATGGATAGCAGAGTATGTGTGCACCGCAACTTAGCCTCGGGGTGCTTGTATTGTATATTTATGATGTGAATAATATACGGTCAAAGGAAAAAGGAATTTGTTATGTTTAATTGTGAGTATGATTATTGTAACATTATGAAAAGATAAAAAGGGGACTTATACCAATAAATGGTTTTGCTAATAATCGGGAATCCGAGAATTAAAGTAGAACTCTCTATTTAATTGTTAAGGTTGGAAATAAAAATGTGAACCGAGTAGAAATGTTAGAATCTCTTTTGAGCTAGATAGATATGAGGAACACATGAATGGGTACAGGAACGTTAGGAGTGCACAGTTAGACGAGAGGTGAGTATTTCATGTGAGAGCACGTCCTAACATGTATTTTGCATTTATTGTTTTAAATGTTATTAAAGCACTTGCTGTTTTTAAAATACTCTCCACTTTTGGGCTATGACCCGTTTGCTTTCAAATCTATTTTTTTTGTAAAAACCTTTTAGGTGCCCAGCGACAAGGACACCATGCATAGTATTTCCATTCCGGTGACGAGCTGTAGCTGTTGTGGAAGTTATAGGGCCTTGACAGTAGACGCCTATTTTCTAGTCTTGATTCCATATTCAGTTTCATCATTCTAGGGCAGGTCGCCCATTTCTATTAGAGACATTTTATATTTCAGTTATTCAGACTTTGGTTTGTAATTAATTCAGGATACACTATTTTGTTCATTTCAGTTGTGGGATTGTTATGAGGAGTATTTCCTCCAGTCTTATTATTATTTGTTGGTTATTCTATTGCTTCCTTATAGAGAATGGTTATGTTATCCTTTCATAATTCTTTTATCGCATGTGAATCAGATTTAGTTTAAAATTTGGCAACTTACTTTTTAAATACTAGGTGGTTAGTAATCATTAAAATGTTTTCGACAGTGATGCTATTAACTGAACCAACTTGGCATTTTGTATTAATTTAATAAAGGAGTAGCTACCCGGTATTTAATTAGTCGGGGTGTCACAGTTATAGCCCACAAATATTGTCAATTGATTGTCAATTAGGTGATGGGGATATACGGAGTTAAAGGAGAATTGATGATAAGATACGTGGCAAATGCACAAGATAGATTATTGTTGACACAAAAATTAGTCAGCTGACGTGGATCAATCACATGAAGACACACATCACTCTACATGGCTAAATAGTACATTCATCCCGAGAAACATAGCAGTTCGAGCAACTCAAACACCCCGAGCAACATAGCAGTCCGAGCAACTAAAAGGTTCCGAGCTACTTAGCATGCAGAGCAACCAACTAGGAAGATCAAAAGGATAATTACGCATTCAATGGGCATCATGTTTAATACGCATTCTTATTGTACAGATGTATATGTCTACTAGATGACAACACATCGCCTTTTCATATGTACAAGCTCAAGGCTATAAATACATTGTAACCCTATCATATAAAGGGATCCGAAAACCACTAAGAGACACGACATACAAGATACCCGCCCTCTTTCTCTTTTTACACCATATTGTGTTATTGTAAACCCCTGGGAATAAAATAATAATGGACGTAGGATTTATTCGTAGACGAACCACTTTAAATATTGTCGTCTCTCACGTGCATGATTGAATTGCTTTTATCTATTTATCTATGATCATAAGAATGGGTTTTCGTCCAGTTTTTTGCATCAACAGATTCGAGTCGTCTGTGGGAACGTGTTACAAGCATTGTTCTCCATCAAAAGCTAAGTTTTTATTTTATCTATGTATAATCAATTATTTATTTTGCATACATCTTTTGATTCAATCATAATTTTTATGTTTATATACGTAAATTATTTGTCCAATTTTTATCTACAAAATATTGCATATCATGATTTTTAAATCAGAACTGTTAGATTACTTCTTATTGAGAAATCTGTAAAATAGTGGATTTCATAAATCATAACTTTTTGTTTGATTCTCAAGTTTAAATTTTATATCATGCAATAAACATTTTAAATGATTACATCTACCAATATATACAACGATGATAAGATATGATAATTTTCATTATTGATTTTGAAATAAATTTGGAAAGATCTTTGATGACAATTCAAATTCCCATCGTATTTTTAATCAAAGAATGGGAAAAGGTTAAAGTCAAGAACAAGTTTTCTCATGGAAATCCTGACCAATATCTACTTTCTCTCTCTTCAATTTTGAGTATCTTTTCATTCATTTTAATGAACTATACACTTAATTTGGTTCATCTTCCATCTATGTCAATAAAGTCTCGTTGATTGATTTTGATATAATTTTGGTAATAATTTTAATCATTCACCATATTTTTATCACTGTAAATGAGGAATAGGAAGGGATCAATGTCAAAAATAATTTTCTCTCACCTGAAAAACCATTACCCACCTCTTGTAAAAGAGGATCAATTAAACAATCATGATGATATCAAGACTCTTGTCACAAATTTTAGATGTTGGCTCCTCGTTCATCACATCATAGGGTTTCGTTGTCGAAATCATACGATCTGGTGGATTAGAGAATAGATCATTTAATTAGCAATCTTAATGCTTAGATTTCATAACGAATGTTATTTTTCTGATCTAAGTATTCGAGATATTCGGGTTAACCATCCATATTGTTGGTCAACATCATCTTGGGCCACCTTTTATTAAAGGGAAGCTTCACCAGACCATTTTTGTTAGTCGGAGATAAGATGAGAAGATCCATCAGCGAGGTTGAAACAATTTTATCCAACTACGAGGCCCTCATGGTTGGTCGACAGTACCCGTTCTTTGATCTACAATACTATTATTCACATATTTCACGGATTTTCATAGATTCGGATTAGGCCCGAACATCTAATAACTGGTCAACTGTAACAAACAAAGTCTCACAAATATCTTATAATTATTCGGAGATTCATATTGTAGCTCGGTGGAACCAATTGCAGGTCGACGATCATCTACTTCTTGATCGGCGACATCTTAGTCTTGATCGGAGAGTTCAATTTACTGGTCGGTAACTATCCAACCATCCACTTATTGGTCGGCGACATTTAATGTTGGTCGGTGACCATCCAACAGCTGGTCGACAATCTTAATGCACCATTTTTTGTTGATCGGAGAAATCGCTCTGCTGGTCGGGGATCATTTGTTTCTTGTTCGACACCATATATTTTACAACCTGAGACATCTCCAAATGTTGGTTGGCAACACCCTGGACATTGGTACGCATCATTAGAATCTTGGGGGATTAAAAACGTGGAGCACCCCAGATATTTCTTTAAACACGAGTTCAGCTTGGGGATAAACAGGGGGCTTAAGTCTTTTTAAACTTGTGATCACCCCAATTGTTTTTTAAAACAAAGTGATAAATAATTTTTAAACATCAACTTATACCTGATTAGTTGTTAGAGATTAACTAACTTTACAAAAAACACTACGTCTTATTTATGGCGCATATCTGATAAAAATATTTGTCCATCTCACACACCTTTGGCACAAAACATATTATTTCATATTTTGAAAATTTTATTACCTTATGCAGATACACATCATATATTGTTTGGCTGGATAATTATTCTCATGACAATAACTATTTGATCTAGTCTCCACAGGTGCTCAGGCAGCTTATTAAAATTCCATAGGGATAAGATTCAATCCCGACGAAAGCTCGGCCACAATCTTAAACTTCTGGAAGCTATTATTGCTTGACATGAGGCAATTTTGCCTCGACATATTAGCCAACATATATTATTTCATTGTTTGAAATTAATATTTTTATTTCTCAAGCATATACATATCATATATTGATTGGATGAGTAAATTATTCTCATGACTAATCAATTCAGCCTACATATATGGTAGAGCAAGTTACTAATTTTTACAGGCATAAGATTCAAAGAATGCTCGGAAACAATCTTAAACTTCTGGAAACTATTATCATTGCTCAGCATTATGAAATTTCACCTCAGCAAGGCACAATATATTTTATTATTGCTCTGATCTATTCTCAAGCATGAATTATTATATATATCCGTTCGGATTCATATTCTATATTCATCTCATCATGGAGCTCAGCGAGATACTTATTATCATATTCAGCACCGAGGAGAACTATAAGATTTATTATATTTTATCCCCAACGGATAGTTGGTCGGGGTAATTCTTAGTTATATTCAGGCCCAGCAAAGATCTCGACCATATTCTTATGTTTTGGAAACTATTATTCTTGTTCGGCATTATGCAATATTGCCTTGACAAATCAACGGGACACTTTAATGTTATTCTGAATCTTTCTTTATATCTATTCAGACGCGTATTCTATATTTATCTCACCATGGAGCTCGACAAAATATTTATTATCATATATTCATCTCCAAAGAGATCTGCAACAACTTTTATATTTCACCCCCAACGGATAGTTGGTCGGGGTAATTCTTATTTATATTCAGGCCCAGCAAAGTTCTTGACCATATTCTTGTGATTTTGGAAAATATTATTCTTATTCGGCATTATGCAATTTTGCCTCGACAGATCAGCAAGACAGTTTATTATTATTCTGAATCATTCTTTATATCTATGCATATTTTATATTTATCTCAACAAGGAGCTCGAAAAATTTCTTCTCTCTATATATTCAGCTTCAAGGAAGTCTCCAGCATTTATTATATCTTATTCCCAACGATCTGTTGGTCATCTTCAAGGAGGTCCTCAACATTTATTATATCTTATTCCTAACGATCTGTTGGTCATCTCCGAGGAAGTCTTCGGCATTTATTATATCTTATTGCCAGGGATCTATTGGTCAGCTCCGAGGAAGTCTCTAGCATTTATTATCAATTACCGTTGACTCCGATTGGACGGTCAAATAATTACCGCTGAATCCGATTGGACGGTCAAATAATTACCGCTGACTTCGGTTGGATGGTCAAACAATTACCGTTGACTCCGGTTTGATGGTTAAATAATTATCGCTGACTCCGGTTGGACGGTCAAATAATTACTGCCAACTGCGGTCGGACGGTCAAACAATTACCACCAACTCCAGTTGGTCAGTCAATCAATTACTATCAACTCCGGTTGGTCAGTCAATCAATTACCACCAACTTCGGTTGGTCGGTCAAATCAGTTGTTCATTCGGTGGAACATTCTCATAACATCATGCAATAGAGCATCAAATTCAATTCATAAAGCTTACATAGTCGGGGCCCTGACCAATCATCATTCAGAAGTTGTTTTTCTTGCTCAAGAGTTTTACTATTGGAGTTCAGGGGCGTATATTGAAGTTCAGGATGCGTATATTGAAGTTCAGTAGTCTATATTGAAGTTCAGGAGGCATATTCAAGAGTTCAGGAAGAGTCAGATTAAGCATCTCCAACACTGTGATCTTTACTACTGCTGTTTCGACCTACACTGAAGGAGAAGTTTATGACAAGTTGCATACCATGGCATGGATGCATCCAAATTCCCAAGGGTGATACATAGCACATGGAGTTCCTCAAAACAAATATCATCAACCATCGATGATCCTGCATCATATGCCATCCAGGAGATAGTGCACTTTATGTTGAATAAATCATGAAGGAAGATAAGATTTTTGCAAGCACCGAGCAACACTGTAGAATAAATGCTCTATCCCTTCAGTGAACCATCAAGCACAGAGCATTGGGGGCTTCTATTGACACAAAAAATTAATCAGCTGACGTGGACCAATCACATGAAGACACGCATCACTCTACATGGCAAAATAGTACATTCACCCTGAGCAACATAGCAGTCTGAGAAACTCAAACACACCGAGCAACATAGTAGTCCGAGCAACTCAAAGGTTCCGAGCTACTTAGCGTGAAGATTAACCAACAAGGAAGATCAAAAGGATAATTATGCATTCAATGGGATCACATTTAATATGCATTCTTATGGTATAGATGTATATGTCTACTAGATGACAACGCATCGCCTTTTCATATGTACAACCTCAAGGCTATAAATACATTGTAACCCTATCATATAAAGGGATCCAAGAACAACTAAGAGACACGACATACAAGATACCCTCCCTCTTTCTCTTTTTACACCATATTGTCTTATTATAAACCCCTGAGAATAAAATAACAGTGGACGTAGGATTTATTCATAGCCGAACCACTTTAAAAATCGTTGTCTCTCATGTGCATGATTGGATTGCTTTTATCTATTTATCTGTGATCATAAAAATGGGTTTCCGTCCAGTTTTTTGCGTCCACAATTATTAAAGATTCTAGCGATTAAAATAATTAGAGTATCCAGAACTAAAAAATGCCCGAGAAGATTCACTTGCTCGGCTAGCCTCAACGGCCATAACATAATCAAGAAAGACCATTTATGTGAAGATTTTAACAAGTAGGAGTATCGATATAAAACTATTGTTCTGATTGTAGTAGACTAAACTCCCTTATGGATAGATCCCATCAAGGGGTATATTGAAAGAGGAGCCCTGTTTAAAGACCCAAGGGAAACTAGGAAATTAAGATGTGAAGTAGCTAGCAACATATTAGAAGAATGTGTTTTGAATAAAATTGGATTTATTATGTGTTTACACTTATCTGTTAATCTTTTTAAAGTGTAAGACCAAATTAAGGAGTTATATAAAGGACCATGTAGGGATATTATTGGCGAACCATGAAGGTAGACTACGTTTTATATGCTACGCGATGCGACAAGTGCCAAAAGTTTAACGCTATATATAGAAGTCCGAGGGCTTCTATAAAATGAATCACGTCTCTATCGACTTTCACCATATGGGGTATTGAGTTGGTTGACCCTTTTGATGAAGACAAGAGGATGGTTTAAGTATTTGGTCATAGCCATAGACCACTTCACCAAATGGGTGGAAGTTGAACCATGGGTTGAAATGTCCTATGAGCGAGTCTTTCATCTAATATGGAATAACATCATATGTCGCTATGGTATGCCATATTCCTTTATCAGAGCCCATGGGACTCAATTTGATAACCAATAATTTGAGGACTACTACATCCAGTCCAAAATCCCAAAAATTGCATTTAGCACCTAGGCACCTTCAATGCAATGGCCAAATGAAAATAACCAATAAAACACTTCTTGATGTCTTGATCAAGATGCAAGATGATGCCAAAGGAAGCTGGATGAATGAATTACACAACATGCTTTGGGCCTATAGAACCACGTCGCAGACAACTACCGATTAAACTCCTTATATGTAGGCATTTGGAACATAAGTTGGGGTCCCTATGGAGATAGGATTGCCAAGTCACAGAGTTCGCAACTATTAACTCCCTTAAAAATCTTCTTATGAGAAGACTAGAATATGACTTTGTAGAAGATGTGAGAGAAAATACAACACTTTGTGTGGCTGCCTACTAGCAACGCACTGCCAGGTCATACTATATACGCGTGAAGCTAAGAAACCTTAAAAAGGGAGATTATGTTTCGAACAAAGTGATCCAGAAAGGAAAGAAGTTGGAAGCTAACTCGCTTGGTTGTTATAGAATTTTTGCGGCCATACGACCAGATACTTTTCGCCAAGAAATATTTGAAGCAGAATAATTCAAAAACCCTTAGAATGCTGACCACTTGAGAAAGTATTCCAGCAATTATGAGTTAAATATTTTGTTAAATGTGTAGAATCTCTCCTCAGTATTAATGAGAAATTATATGTTTAACATCAGTTGATTTCCTTTTTTATATCTTTTAGGGGAATAGGAGATATAAAAAATCTCAAATGAATAATTCAAACTTCATATATGATTTCGTCTTTAATAATCCACAAATAAGAATTTTGTAGTCCTAAAACTTCTTGTATCACCTCTTAAGGTCAAGAAAAAAAAGTTTTAGCAGACCACCTTAAAGAAAAATCCCGTAACATATTGTTGCCAACTAAAATTGTGTTGCCAGAACCTAAGGCTGGACAACTAAGGTGCATCAAAATTGGTAATCAATCAAGATGATTATTCGGCTAAAAGCTTACAATAATCAAAATGATAAGATATTGTTAGGCCATAACTATACATAGAAACATCAACAACAACTCTTATTTAATTGGAGAAAAGAGAAATATGACATTACTATAAGTTATTATTTATCAACATAAAACCAACACAAATTTTTTCCATTTGGCTGGTCATCTTCCAGAGGATTTCTCCATCCCTTTAGGAGGAACATCCAGAGATGAAGGAAAAATTGTAAAACCAAATTTTCTAAGCCTACTTTGTCTACGAGAGCTGGTACTATACACCAAGTGTAGAGTTTTGACTAAAGTATATTCTCCATAAAATCCATAATCCTCGAGGTATTTAACCATGCTTGTGGATATGGCATCGGTGGTAAACCAATTAATGTCCAACTGGAATGGAGAAGTATGGTGATCTAGAGAACATGGGTCATGACAATACCATATATTATCCTCTTTGGTACTTTCAGAACTGTCAAAGCATTGACCAAACCCCATTTATAGCTTTCTTCCCTAGCTTGTTTCAGCACCTTGCCCATGTGTATCAAGGGCTCATCATAACCGTTCACCCAAATGTCATGTGGATTCTTATGGAAATGGAAGGTAAGACAATCAACCCTTTCATGTAGTTTTTGGATATTAGCCAATTGAGTATTTATCAAATTGTCCTAATCGGCCAAAGTCTTCTTGGTCCTTTCCTACTCAATTATGGACTAAGAAACCATAACCTATTTGGATGATTGGACACCACTGGATTTCTTTAGTTCCTTAATCTCCTCTACTAACCTAGCGTTCTCTTGATCAAGGAAAGAAAATCCCTTTTGTTTGATCAAAATTTGTAGATTTGTTTAATCCCTCCAACTTATTCATCAACATGTTATTTTATTACTCCAACATTTTGGAAACCTCCCAAGTACTATTCGCCTCACATTTCATCAGAAACTCCTTTTTATTATAAGATAAAGAGATGCCCTGCAACTTATTATCAAAACCACTTTTACTGCTCAACCGAGCAGACTTCCCCTCATAGTCAACCTTAAAACTTGTGAGATACTCTTTATTATATGTTTTCATTTGGATTATCGTTTCATAATATGAAGCCTTAGTCACAATGGTTTGGTTGAACAACCTGTGTAGGTGAAGGTTAGTTTCTTTAGCTTGATTAGAGGCATTTAAGATGAGAATATGTTATAGTTCTTTCTCTTCCAGATCATCATCACATGCCCTAAATATTTGAACACTCCTTTTATACAAGTCACTCTCGACAACTTCCATAATGGCCCTCCTGGAGTTAAACTAAAAAATAGGGCTTCAGTAAAAAAATTGAAGAAAAGGAACATAAAGCATTAACATCATTTGTAGAAACCAAAGGGAAGTTTCATTAAAATTTGTTGAAAGGCATACATAAAAAGGGGACCAATCCCAATGCAAAGGAGTAGTATTACAAGAAAAAAAATAGGAAAACAATCATAAGATGGCTACACTTTCTTCTTATCATGAGAAACCTCCTCCTCGGGATGAACTAGTACCATTACTGTATCAGAATCCATGAAAGACTCATCCACTCCATCCTCATCATCCATTTATTCATCAATTATGGGAGGAGTACTAGGGTTGTACTATTGAACTAACTTGGAGTTTGTTGTTGTGTTGACCTTCTTGAGAAATTTAACATGCACAGCTATGTAATACCCCGTATTTTTGTGATATTTAATTATGGGATGAATTGAATTAAATGTGTATTAATTGGAAATTAATCCGGATAAAAATACTAGCGAGATGCGAGTTGGTATTTGATTTTAATGAGTATATATGGCTATATATGAATATTGAATTATGAAATTTGTCGTGAGATTGAAATACGGCAATTTTGGAAATTTTGTTGGGACGCATGTGACAGTCGCGTCAGGAATATAATTATTTTAATTGAAAAGTGAATTTTATTTCTACTAACCGTATGGTCATTTTGAGCGCGCCAACGCGTCCGGAAGGGTTGAAACAGTCAGAAAACACTAGCCGGGGGTTTAGTTTGGGTCCCGGGGCATTTTTAAGCCATACCGGCAACGTATAAGGGTAGTTTGGTAATTTTGGAATTTTGGGAATTAAAACCCACGAAAATTAGGAATTAAAATTTGACTTAACCTTTACCCACTAAACCCACTAACTACACTAATTGACTTAATGGGCTACGGGAGTTATTGGGAATAGGTTTAGGGTTTCCTAAGACAACCTCTAGCCACCATTGCCATCTCTAGAGAAAAGCTGGTAGAGAGAGAAAGAAAGGGAAATTCTGCAGAGAGAAGAGAGAACAAACCAACCTTCATCAATCCAACACCAAAATCAGAGAAAGACATAAGGCAAGTGGTTTAATTTCATTATTTTGCAAAGAATGTTTCTTCCATGCGTAGGAAATTGATAAAATTTGTATTGTTCTTGGGAGTTTGATAAAAACCCATTAAATTGGAATTAGAAACTTGTATTTTGATGAGGAATTGCATGTAGAATTGTATGTAGGTGATTAATCTGATGATAATATATTTTGGATGAAACAAAAACGGATTTAATTAGGCTCATTGGGGATTTAAGAATTTCTAGGGTTCATGTTCTTGAAATTGGGGAAAAATGTATAGATTTGATATTTGGATGATGTTTATAATGAATTAACCCCACAAAACACGTTAGTATGTGACCTAAGTATGTTTAGGGACGATTAGAAACCTTGAACAATTGTTGGATTGATGTTTAGATGAGATTAGAGAGGAAGAAAAGTTGGAAAAACGAAATAGGGAAAATCTGGGCTCGAAACTGGCCTCTCGTTAGAAGACCTGCCCAGGTCGTTCGAACGAGCTCGTTCGAACGATCTTCTAACGAGTTGACCTTTGACTTCTAATGAGGTGGAATGTTCGTTTGACGCCTTTCGTTCGAACGAAATCTCGTTAGAAGGCCCACTTCGTTCGAACGAACTCTCGTTCGAACAGCCTCGTTCGAACGAGACTTCCAACGAGCTGACAGTTTAGCATTTTTAGCCTATTTTGATCCCGAGTGTCCCGTAACCTTGTTTATATGTAGAGATAACACTTCCTTGATGAGAAATTGATATATTTGGGATATAATGAGGAGTAAAACCTAGAAGTGTAGTTTGAACCAAAGGGAAATTATGAATTAGGACGTGAGTGTCTATTACGATGCGAGAATTATTGACGGCCTAAATAATTGAATTAACCGGGAACATACAAACTGTTTAAAATTATAAATTGGTATGAGAATGAGAAGTGTACCACAAATAAACTATGGTGATTACTAAGATGTGTGCTTACTTAGTATATGTATATGATTTTATGTGTATGACATACCTACCATACTTGCTATCACGGGAGGTTTACGTTCGCTTAGGGCCTTCTAATCCTTGTGTTGCCCGGATTTAGATTGGTACCTCGAGAACATAGTTCAGAGAATGACTTATTGGGATCTTAATAAGTCTGCTGATCGTGGGAGCGTAGGTATGTGCGTGACCCATGCGATGTGACTGTGTTCGCCTCCATTGTTTGTGATTGTTGTTATCTGAGAACGATTCCTGAGAGATTCGGAATGTGTGATCCTTATGTACGTGATGTACCGGGATTGATAGCAGAGTATGTGTGCACCGCAGCTTAGACTCGGGGTGCTTGTATTGTATATTTATGACGTGAATAATATACACTTAATTAAGGAGAACTTTCATGTGGTATTGTGTGTAAATACGGAAACGCTTTGAGAAAATATAAAGTGACAACTTGTATTGTATTGTATGGCTAATATTTGAGAACCCGAATTTTAGTAAAACCTCAATTAAATTGATAACGTTAGAATGTATAATGGGAACCGAGTAGAAAGGTTAGACTTCATGTCAGTTTAGTTAGAGGTGAATATCACTTAGATGGGTGTTATACGTTAGGAGTGCACAATTAGTCGAGAGGTGAGTATTTCATGTGACTGCATGTCCTAACATGAATTTTGCATTCGTTGTTTTAATGTTATTAAAGCACTTGCTATTTTTTTTATACTCTCCACATTCGGGCTCTGACCCGTTTGCTTTGAAATCTACTTTTTGTAAAAACCATTTTAGGTGCCCAGCCACAAGGACACCATGCTTAGGATACTCATTCAGGTGACGAGCTGTAGCTGTTTGTGGAAGTTACATGACTTGGCTAGTAGACGCTTCATCAATCTTGACTCTCTATTCAGCTTTCATCAGTTGTAGGGCATGTCGCCCATTTCTATTAGAAACTTTTCCTATTTCAGATTTTTTAGACTGTTGGCATGTAATTAATTCAAGTTACGGTTTCATTTAATTTCAGTTGTGGGATTATTGTGAGGAGTTTTCCTCCGGACTTATTATTATTTGTTGATTATTCCATTTCATCATTATGGTGAATGGTTATGTTATTCTTTCATAATTCTTTTACTGCATGTTAACCAGACTTAATTTAAAATTTGGCAACTTACTTTTTAAATACTAGGTGGTTAGTAATCATTAAAATGTTTTCGACAGTGATGCTGTTAACTGAACCAACTTGTCATTTTGTATTGATTTAATAAAGGAGTAGCTACCCGGTATTTAATTAGTCGGGGTGTCACAAGTTACAGTTGAAATGGCCTTATTCCAACCCCTGGTATAAGAGTCCTCCTTTTCCTTCTTGAATTTGACCTTCAGACCCTAATATTTTCCATACACGTTAGCAACACTTTTCTAAGACTAGTCATCTTTCTTGGTAGCCTACTCGGCAGTCTTCACAGCACCATTTTTATCTTGTTCGGCCTTTTCCAATATGCCCTTCCATTTCTCCTAGTATTTTATCTTCACCTTCTTTGTGGCATCCAAAAAATCCTTCAAATCTTTGAAAGTGGCCTCCACGTCAGATGAAGACTCCATTAGCTAGTCGTATGTCCTTATGAGCTCGTCATAATCAATAAAAAATGGCAAAACCCTAAGGGAAGAAAGTCAATAATCCATAGTATTCAAAAGTAGATGACTGAAATAAGATCAAGAGATGAGATATTTATCGAGTCGAGGTTGTGATTGGACCTCTCCAAAAGTCTCTCCCTTGGAAGGGTAGCAGGAGCAGACTCGTGGATCGAAAGGAATCCTGATCCAATTAAACCCCTAGCCAAACTGTAATACCCCGTATTTTTATAACTTTTCAATTTTGGGATTTATTAAATTTAAATTGAGATATTAATTTAATATTAATCCAAAAATTATTTTAAATATTTACTAGCGTGATGAGAGTTTGTAAATATTGATAATTTGTTGGATATTACCGAATGGACAAAGTAATATGCATAATCGAATTTATTAAAATTATCATGAGTGTATAATTTGTTAATTGTGGAAAATAAATCGGGACTCGCCTGTGTCGTGTCGGGATTAAATTATTATTATTAAAAGTGAATAAATTATAAGTCACTCATATGGTCATTTCGAGTGCGCCAATGTGTCTGGAAGGGTCGAGATAGTCAAAATAATACACCCGGGGGTTTAGTTTGGGTCTCGGAGAATTTTTGAGCATAATTGGCATCCCGGGAGGGCATTATGGACATTTTGTATTTTTGGGCAATAAAATCCACGAATTTCCTACGGATATATCATCCTTTAGGAGTTGTCTTCTAGGGTTAACAAACAAAAAATCAAGGAATAGCCATTAGAGAGGAAGTTGGAGAGATTCCTAAGCAATTCAAGACCAAGGACTCACCCGTTTGCACCGCCACCACCACCAAATCGTAGATCGCACGACGTGGAATGTATCCATACCTTTTCCAGCCAGAAATCAAAAAACTTGAATCGCAAGCAAGTATCTATCTTGCTTATCTTGTAGTTAAATGTCTCACCATGTCATATTAGGATGATTCAATCCATGTTTCATGAAAGAAATTAAGGATTTAGAGAACCCAATCACCTGTTGTAGAGAAACTCAATAAACTCTGGACATACCAATCATAAGAAATTTGATTAATTTAGACGTGAGAAATTTGGAAGTGAGAAATTTACCCACGAAATTTGATAAATTTAGAAGTGAGAAATCTGGAAAAAGAAGTTGAATAATGGAAGTTTAGTGGAAAGTTAGGGTTCTTGGTAATTAAAAGAAATTAGCTCTCTAATTCAATTCCGTTCTTGAATTTGTACATGTTTCACGTAAGTAAACATGCATATATGTATATAGAACTAGTAGTAATGTTATTTGAGAATTTGGAGTCATTAATGACGTTTTAGAGAAATTTGTAAGATGAAACTCATAGGTTTTAATGTCAGATTCTCGGCAAGAACTGCTTGATCGATCGATCGACCCAACAACATCGATCTATCGATGATTGATTGATCGACCCCCTTTCCTCGATTGATCGACCCCTCCTGGAAAACTGCATATTTCTCTTAGGTTTTAACCGATTAAAATACGTAGGAACTCTTGATTATTATTGTTAGAGAATATTGGGGTATAAAAAGGAGCAGTAGGGTCTAGGTAAACCCCGTAGAGTGAGAATTTAATGTAAGATGAAATTAAGGGTTAACAGAGAGTTATTCACAAATAAGAAATCACGCGTACGTTTAATAAAAGACCGAGACTCGTAATGGAGTTAGACAAGAAGGTAAGTGAGAGTATGCCTACTGAAATTATGCTTAGGGAGATAGAATACTTTTATAGATGAGAAGTAAGTATGAGGTAAATTACAAATGAGAATAAAAGTGACAAATCCGTTATGACAGATAATCGAGTAAAAGGTGCTAAGAATGGATAATTATGATTATGGGTTATGGGCGCAGCTAATTTATAAATATGAATATTTGTATATATATGACTATATGATTGTGCTTATATTATATATCTGTGTAAAAATCCGACTCGAGCTACTTGCTATCTTAGGGGGTTTCCGCGCCGAGACAGTCTTATCTCGATTGGGCCGTTATGGGTGATAAAGACTTGTACCCTAGAAGATAGTATCCTTGATACATGCTATTTTAGTGATAGTCAGATGATCCTAAGAGACGTGAGGGTATGTGCTAACCTCTTAGTGACTTGGAGCTATACTTCGCCTCGATTTGTATGTGTTTTGTGTTAATACCGTTCCAGAGTGATTCTGAACTAGTATTTCCCTTAGTACGAGTGATACGAGGACTTGATAGCAGAGTATGCCATCACCATAAATTTTATATGGGGTTCTGAAAGTATATATATTATACGAGTTATTAATATATATACTTAAATATTGGAACTTTCTACGTTGCATAAAAGTAGTTAAGTAATGAATAAATACTCTAACTTTATTTTAAGTGTTTGGGAATTTTGTATAACACTGTATTATTTCAAGTCACGTAAGATACATGAGAGAGTTTAATTTTTAGAAATTTAGTTATCTTAGGCTTAGTGTTATCTCTGGATGGAACCTTATGGGAGAGTTAAGTTAAAACAAACTTTCAAGATTACTAGTCCGGTAGGCGTGCACACTAGATGAGAGGTGAGAATTCAAAAGGGAGTGTCGCATACTAACATGGTTCTTACATTAACCTGTAAGCATTTTAAATACTTGCTAAACTATTTTTAAACTGTTTTGCACTCGGGCTCTGACCCGTTTCTTGTTGTTTCTTTTCTCTTATATATATGTGTATATATTACAGGTGCCCAGCCACAGGGGCGTCATGCTTAGGTTCTATGGATCGGACGCGCTGCAGCTTATGTGGGAGTTACAAGCCATTGCTTAAATGACCTCATTATTGATTCTACTCTTATCTTAGTTCTGATTAGTTAGGGCATGTGTCGCCCATTTCCCTATTCAGTCAAATTTGTCAGAGAGTTATGTTCATTTATTTTTAGTATTTTGTACTCTTTAGGGATTTGATTATTGTCAGGATGATTTCATTTGTAGTTTTTAAACTTGGTATTGGTTTATCTGAATTGTTAAATGCTTGGGTGTGTATTACCATCCTTAATATTTATGTGATTCTTAAACTGTTGAATATTAAAAAGGTTTTCATATCTGGATTTAATAAAATGGAAATAAGGTTGTAAATGGTTTTGCACGTAGCTTAATTAATTAGGATGTCTGAATTGCAATTTTATTTTGTGACAGTGATGCTAAAAATGAATCAACCGTTGACCTTGATTTTTCATTTAATAAAGGACTGATCACCCTATATTTAATTAGGCGGGAGTCACAGGTGGTATCAAAGCATCAGGTTGTGGTGTCCTTAGGATCTGTGCGGCTTATTATGCATCCAACGTTACTTTGTTTGATATAGAGCCCTATGTTTAGTTTTGTTGTTTTCTATGGTGAGATTTCCTTCTCCTGCTATAATGTATGTACGTTACTGAATCTTAATTGCATTCAGGCATGTTTGTACAATGAAATATTTCAAGCAAGGGCTATTGGACGGAAATCATGAGGCAAGGCTTAGTAGAGGTTGTAGAGCGTATTCGAGGATGATGACCGTAGTTAAGTCCACACCTATTATGGCATGAGAAGCAAGGACTGTAAAGATGGATAGGGCGCAACCTATGATTTCCAAGTGATGCTATTGTCAAAAGAGGTGCAAGAGTAGCCCAATGTGGTACGATGGGGAAAAAGTCAGACAAAACATTGAAGAGAACTGTCAGTGGAAATTTTAGAAATGTAGAATTTGTGTGTGTTAGCCAAAGGAGGTCCAATATCGAAGGTTTGGAGATATAACGGAGTGTGGCTAACTGAAAGTGAAAATTTGGAGTAAACGTTTTCTTGGCTTGTCGGAACAAAATTATCTTGGTGGGAGTTAGCCTCCATTTTTAGAAGCGGAATGCTATGCCTATAGAAGAATCTTAGGTACAGTTTGACTGCATGTTCCTTCATCAGATGTTCAGGATAAGAAGTGAATGTTATTCTGAACTCATCACAGGAGGACCTTACAGAGGTCCATTTATGAATATGAATCTAAACTGTTAGCGAATCCGGTATCGGAGGACGTAGATACAAAGTGAGGAGAGGAATCCAAGTGGGAGACCGACTCGTAAAAATAGTTAATAACACTTAAAAGGAAATTCTACTAGACGGTCGATTTAGAGGTTGACAATGTCATGCTTTGACAATGGAGATGATAATGCTTCTTTGTGTGGGAAGCTAAAAGAATCAAATAATTTAGTCAAGAATAAGACTGGATCCAACGGTGGTAGTGTAGCACCACAAGGGGGTGGGGATACACGTCAGGGGACCCATTTAAATGATTCAGATAGCTGAATTCTTACCAAGTGATGGTGAATTTAGTAAGGACTACTGTAGCCAGTAGAATGTTCTTTAGGGCCAACAAGGCTAAGGGAACAACGGGGGTAGAAATTAGGAATCGAGCCTACCAAAGTCCGAGAGAACGACAATCCTAATATGGTTAGGGGTATTTTGTGGAGAGTGAAATCACAAGCGTTAATGTTTTTCCGAAGTGAGTAAAGGGACGAGATTAGGATGCCTAGTAAAGGACAACGATTAAAGTAGTTTTTCTTTTGGCTTGGACATGAATGTTACGTCCGACGACCATTTGTGAAGTCAAGATGATTGGCAAGGTAGAAGTATGAGTTTTATCCTCGGAGGCTGAGGCGTGTTTTATGTGACACGAGCGAGTCACTATATTATGTTCATTACATGTGAGATGAGTTTAACGCGTCTAACTATAAACGTTAATTTTTTGTTAATATTTTTCCCTAGTGTAGAGGGATTATCCTTAGTGCTATTCACGAGGGATGAATGTGTGTATTAATATTGTTGTATACTTTATTGAGATTACTCATTTTAGTAATGTGATATACGAGTAGGATATTGTATTGATTCCAACTTTATTGTAATGGTTAGTACGATAGTAGGCAATTATTGCAAGGCTATGGGAGTGGTTGCATTACGGCAACATATTTTATTTTGGCAAGGCCTCACCTGCGAGAGGGTTGGACTCCCACTTATATTATCTATTCTGGAGACTTCAGAGGGGATAGTGGGATCAAGATATTCGATCTCGGTGTGTGTAGGGACTTTGCTGTTATGATTCCGTATGTATTGGGCTTACTGTTGAGAGAATATATTTATCTCATTATTATGTTTAGCGCTCAGGACTTGGTGATAGGAAGAGAGGAAGAGCGCATTGATATATCTATACTTTAGAGATGTGGGAGTTAAGATTTGTATCTATATGTTTGGGTACAGGATTTCGAGAACCCCGATTGTATGAATTCAAGGTTTATGGAATGTGATTACCACCAATACTAAACGATTGTACAATTGGCGAAATGTTTTTTGTTAAGGGTAATTACAGGAGGAGATGTACTTTTCTATCAAGATATGGAATAAAGGGGTACATGCTATGGACAGAGGGCCTAACGGATTTCGATAACCGACAATGCTAGGTAGTAGTCTATCGGGGGGTTCCTTATTTTGAGACATCCCACGCATGAAACTTAGCGTAAGGTTGAAAATAGGGAGATGTTTGGTCATTAGTCCCTGATTTCGGTACCTCATTCGTAATAGGAGGTGATAGTTATATCTGTAAGTTGGAAGTCAAATTATGATTTAAGGACAGTGGAGCCGGTTGTGTGGTAAGATAGCATTGAAAGTTTTATTTTATCACCATGAGTTGAGGGGTGGAACGATGATAAGGAGGGTTTAAAATCTCGATTTCTAGGGTGATTGAGAGTAACTAAGTGTTTTAATCACGTTGTGAGCACAAGAAAAATAAAGAATTAGATGTTATGTGTGAAGCATATGTGATGCTTACGCTAGTATGCACGGTTTATAGGGTGTGTGGGCATCCTGGTTAGCTGATGTTAAAATCGTCTGAGTTGAAGGGACGTGGGAATAGACGTGTGGAATAAATGTTTGTGGGACTAAAATAATAAAGTGGAAGTGGTAGAGTGGATTAAGCACCATGTGAAAGACGATAAATCCATATATATGTGTGTGATCAGAGTAGGACACTGAATATGGTTGGAAGGCTGTGGGAAGCCCTTTACAAAGGGTTATTCCTTGAGAAGGGTAGAATTTAGATATATGGAAAACACTCAGGGTGGAGTTATAATTAGTCAAATGTGGAGAGCGAGTTGCACGTACAAAGAACGATGATGCCAGTAAGGTATAAAAGGCCAGAAGTGCACATTGTGGAGAAAAGTGCATTGGTAAAAACATTTAGAATACGCAAAGGAAAGAAGGGGAGTATTAAGTGCCACTTAGTGTGAGACATTTCAAGTAGAAGTCGACGTTGAGTGGGGCATAGTGAGTAGTCTCCACGTGCACTGCTCATAGATCGAATTCGGTGGGAGCAAGAGGTTCACCTAGAAAACTTTGTTTCAAGTCGATGATTCCAATAATGGACGAGGGCAATCAAGTCGGTAAAAATTTCTTTGATGGGCTAATAACCTCAACGTAAGATCTAGGGTTCCTTAAAACATGTGGAACAGGTTGCCCAAGAAGGAAATACTTGATATTCCTTTGGGGTAATTTACAATATTAACTAGTGTTCCCCAACCTTCCTTTGAAATGAATAATCGCATCAGTACGTGATCGTTCTCCTTGGTATGAGACTTTTGAATCCCACCTTCAATATGGAATTTCCTAATGCAGCGGGGATAACACTTCGAGTTGAATAGGTTGTATCACCCATAATACAGGGAGTAGGCGAGCGGCGATTAACCATTAGTGGAGCAGTCTGAAAGTAATTTTGGATTCATCATGATCGTGTCATTTCAACAATGGTTATAGCTATAAAGTGGAGTATAGTATGGTAATTCGGGGAGGATATTACCTAATGGTAGGGTTCTGTGGGAGAACTCGTACCTATTTACTATGAACAAGATGCTTATTGAGGTTTTGGAGTGGAAAAATCTTACCTTTTCTCACTCTGAATGTTAAGAGATGGGCGGATAATCAAAATTTTGGATTAGTTGAGTTAGATTCTGATGACTATGATGGTATTCCATGACTGTTTTAGGAAAATAAGAGTGGTCAAATGTTCATATGGTTTCTCTCAGAATGGGAGTTTTATGCTTATATAAATCCGAGTAGTTGTCATGTAGTGAGGTGCGGCCTCCCAATGATATTGAAATAATGGGAATTAATAATGTATAAGCGTGTCTTATGAGAAAGTTATCGGATAGGAGCACAATGTGAAGTGTCTTTAGTGAGAGTGTTAAACAAGCTTGGTGTGAGGCGGGGGCTATAGTGATTGAGTGCCTTACTATGTAGATAGTTTGTGTACTGATAAGTTATCCATAATTATTTTACCAAGTAGGCCTTATTTTCCGAATTTCGGGACGAAATTCCGTTATTAGGGGGAAGTATGTAAAACCCCGTATTTTTATGACTTTTAAATTTGGGGATTTATTAAATTTAAATTGAGATATTAATTTAATATTAATTCAAAAATTATTTTAAATATTTACTAGCGTGATGCGAGTTTGTAATTATTGAGAATTTGTTGGATATTACTTAATGGACAAAGTAATATGTATAATCGAATTTATTAAAATTATCATGAGTGTATAATTTGATAATTGTGGAAAATAAATCGGGACTTGCCTGTGTCGTGTCGGGATTTAATTAATATTATTAAAAGTGAATAAATTATAAGTCACCCATATGGTCATTTCGAGTGCGCCAATGTGTCTAGAAGGGTCGAGATAGTCAAAATAATACACTCGGGGGTTTAGTTTGGGTCTCAGAGCGTTTTTAAGCATAATTGGCATCCCGGGAGGGCATTATGGACATTCTGTATTTTTGGGCAATAAAATCCACAAATTGCCTAAGGATATATCAGCCTTTAGGAGTTGTCTTCTAGGGTTAACAAACAAAAAATTATGGAACAACCATTAGAGAGGAAGTTGGAGAGATTCCCAAGCAATTCAAGACCAAAGACTCACCCGTTTGCACCGCCACCACCACCAAATCGTAGATCGCGCGATGGGGAAATTGACCATACCTTTTCTAGCCACAAATCAGAAAACTTGAATCGCAGGCAAGTATCTATCTTGCATATCTTTTAGTTAAATGTCTCACCATGTTAGATTAGGATGATTGAATCCATGATTCATGAAATAATTTAAGGATTTTAAGAACCCAATCACTTGTTGTAGAGAAACTCAATAAACTCTGGACATACCAATCATATGTAGAAGTTTACCCATGAAATTTGATTAATTTAGAAGTGAGAAATCTAGAAAAAGAAGTTGAATAATGGAAGTTTAGGGGAATGTTAGGGTTCTTGGTAATTAAAGGAAATTACCCCTCTAATTCAATTCCGTTGTTGAATTTGTACATGTTTCACGTAAGGAATCATGCATATATGTATATAGAACTAGTAGTAATGTTATTTGAGAGTTTGGAGTCGTTAATGGCATTCTGGAGAAATTTGGAAGATGAAACCCCTAGGTTTTAAAGGAAGTTTCTAGTCAACAACGGCTTGATCGATCGATCGACTCAAGAACATCGATCGATCGATGATCGATTGATTGACCCCCTTTCCTCGATTGATCGACCCTTCCTAGAAAAATGCATATTTATCTTATGTTGGTTTAAACCGATTAAAATGCGTAGGAACCCTTGATTGTTATTATTATAGCATATTGGGACATAAATAGGACCAGTAGGGTCTAGGTAAATCCCGTCGAGTGACAATTTAATGTAAGATGAAATTAAGGGTTAATGGGGAGTTATTCACACATAAGAAATCATACGTACGTTTAATGAAAGATCGAGACTCGTAATGGAGTTAGACTGAAATTATGCTTAGGGAGATAGAATACTTCGAAAGATGAGAAGTAAGTATGAGGTAAATTACAAATAAGAATAAAAGTGACAAATATAATACCCCGTAATTCTGCATAATTAGGAAAATACATTTTATTTAAATTACGTGAGTAGAGTAATTTAATATGATAAAATACATTTTATTTAAATTACGTGAGTAGAGTAATTTAATGTGACACGTTTTAAATTAAATTACGTGAGTAGAGTAATTTAATGTGATATAATGTTAATAAAGATTAATATGACGATTAAAAATTTACTAAATGTGAGTAGTAAATTTTGAATGTTGATATGTACGGTCTACTGATTGTATGGACGTACCTGAGTTATCTCAACCGAGTGTCGCGCGTAAAGAAAAATTGAAGATGAGATGAGAAAAATATTTTAAGAGACTCAAAAGGTAATTTAGAGTCCACTGATAATTCCGAAAGGGTCGAATTAGTCAAAATAGTGTACTCGGGGGTACTAGTTGAGTGTCGGGTCATTTTCGGGCTAAACCATGACCATTCGAAGGCGTTTGGGTCTCTTTACATTTATGGGTAAGTATACCCACGAATTTTGAAACCCTAAATCAGATTATAAGAGTTGAGGCTAGGGTTAGAAAGAAAGAAAATACACCATAGCCATTAGAGAAGAGAGAGAGGCAAGTTCCTAAGGCAAAAGAAGGAAGGAGGGGAAATTCTAAGGAGATTTCACCACAAATTTGTTGGGAAGGAGGATTGAAGGACCAAAATCATCAACCATCAACAACAACCATGAAATCAGACCCTACAAATCATAAGGCAAGTGGTTATTTGAAAAATAAATTGAGTTATAATACCCATATTTATGATTTATGAAGAACATGGTTTTTATTATATTTTTGGGAGTAAAACAATTGATTATGATCCATGATTGGTAGGGATTGCATGTAGGACATTTTTGGATCTCCAAATATTATGATATCATAGAAAGCTGGAGGATTAAATCGAACTAAAAATCTGGGATTATGATGAAAGATGTAAAGAATGTATTTTTAGGGTTCTTGAATAATAGTAAGATTTTTAGTTAATTTGGCCAGGATTTATAATGATTTTATCATTTTAAATCGTTAGTTATCATCCCAGAACATGTAGGAATGATTAGAAATTGTTGGTTGCAAATATGGTAGATTATCATGGAAGATAGTTAGATAAAAATGGTGAAACCCGCATGAAGAAGACGAACTGGGTCTGTCACTGCTTGATCGATCGATCGACCCTTGAATGTCGATCGATCGACCATATCCCATCGATCGATTGACCCTGGTTGGACTTTAGAGAATTTTGTGAATAAATTTCCTTTTAATTACCGTCTCCTAATGGGAACCTTTGTGATGATATTTTACCTACGAGGAGACTTCATAAATACTAGTAGGTATACCGTTAGATTTCTTCGTAAATGATTGAGTGGGAATTTTGGAGAAATGGACCGACGGGAGAACGATCGATAACCGTATGTTGGGATTGTGAGAATTTAGCTACGGATAGAGTGAGAGTAAATTCCGAAAAAACAAAATACCAGTAGGTTAAAGTTAACTTAACTACTGAATTAAGGTAGGGGTAACTAGGACCCTTAGAGTTTAGTGAATACTCGAATAATTACAATAGTGAAATAAATTGTAAATTAATAAGTACGGTGAATATAAGTAAAATATATTACGTATGGACATGATTTGATAGGTCGGGTGTGTACCTGCTAAATTATATAAAAGTTTGGGTTAAGATAATTTTACCTAAATCAATTATGTTAGGGTCGATGAGACATTCCGAGCTAACATAAAGTTATTATATGTTTGGGGTGGATGTAAAATGCCGAACCAAACCTTAAACTGGTGTCGCGATGAAAGAGTCCCGAACCAGAGTATGTGTATATATATATATATATATTTAAATAGTTGGGGTCGATGGATCATTCCGAACCAACTCTCACTTGGCGTCGAAGAATCATTCCGAACCAAGAGTCCTTTATGTGTGGTAAAAAGGATATGTTAGTGATAACTGATATTAAATACATGATTCTGTGATAAAATGTATTCTATGTGCATACTCTACAGATTGAGAATAGTAGATAATGAGATGAATTGTAAATATCTTAGTAAGAATTTATAGCGTGATGTAATTACTACAAGAATAAGGATAACGAGCAGTAAATAAGTTACCTACGCTTATCGGTAGGATAACTAGGTGAACTAAGTATCCTCGTTAGACATGCACTATAGAAGAGAGGTGAGGAAGTTCAAGGGAGTTGTGCGAATCCTTAATATGTGTAATCAATAACTCAATTGTGATAGTTTCTTGCAAAATATTTTCAAATGTTTTGATTACTAAATCCTGCTATGTAAAATGTTTAAAAACGTTTTAGGTGCCCAGCCACAGGGACACCCAGCACGATTTCATTCCAGGGATTTGGGAGCTGCAGCACGTGTGGATGTTGTAGGGATTGTTTAGACACTTTCTCTTTTTCAGTTCTAGTACAGGATCTCAGTTTTAGTATTCGTAGTTGGGACATGTTGTCCTATATTTACTTTTACAGTTTTTCTGATTCTGGATTTTGAGTTGTCTTTTATTGGCCGTGGTTTTCTGCAAGACTTTATCTGCATTCAGTTATTTATGCAACTGTTTTAAATATTACTAGAATTACATTGTGTTTGTTTGGATTATTTGTTCTGCTTAAAGAAGATAAAATTTGGCACTTGCTTATTTTCACTTAGGTGGTAAGTAAATTATAAAGCTTTTAGAAATGATACTAAGAATGAACCATTTAAGAAACCTGCTTAAATTAAAATAAGGCTTGATCACCCAAGGTTTAATTAGGCGGGGTGTCACCACAAATTCGTTATGCGAGATAATCGAGTAAAAGGTGCTATGAACGAATAATTATAATTATGTGTCATGCGCGCACCTAATTTAGAAATATGAATATTTACACATATATGACTATATGATTGTGCTTATATTAGATATCTGTGTAAAAATCATACCCGAGCTACTTGCTATCAAGGGGGTTTCTGTGCCAGGACAGTCTTATCTCAATTGGGCCTTTATTATGTATAACGACTTATACCCTAGAAGATAGTATTCTTGATACAGACTATTTAAGTGATAGTCAGATGGTCCTAAGAGACGTGAGGGTATATGCTGACCTCTTTGTGACTTGGAGCTATACTTCGCTCCATTTGTATGCGTTTTGTGTTAATACAGTTCAAGAGTGACTTCGAACTAGTATTTCCCTTCGTACGAGTGATATAGGGACTTGATAGCAGAGTATGCCAGCACCATAGATTTTATATGGGGTGCCGATAGTATATATATTATACGAGTGATTAATATATATATACTTAAATATGGGAACTTTATTCTGTGCATAAAAGTAGTTAAGTAATGAATAAATACTCCAACTTTATTTTAAGTGTTTGGGAATTTTGTATAATACTGTATTATTTCAAGTAACGTAAGATACATGAGAGAGTTTAATTTTCAAAAATTTATTTATCTTAGCCTTAGTGTTATCTCTAGATGGAACCTTATGGAAGAGTTAAGTTAAAAAAAATTCAAGATTACTAGTACGGTAGGCGTGCACACTAGATGAGAGGTGAGAAATCTTAAGGGAGTGTCGCATAATAACATGGTAGTTACATTAATCGGTAAGTATTTTAAATACTTGCTAAATTATTTTTAAACTGTTTTACACTCGGGCTCTGACTCGTTTCCTGTTATTTCTTTTCTCTTGTATATATATGTATATATTAGAGGTGCCCAACCATAGGGGCGTCATGCTTAGGTTCTTTGGATCAGACGTGCTGCAGCTTATGTGGTAGTTATAGGCCATTGTTTAGATGACCTCATTATTGATTCTACTATTATCTTAGTTCTGATTAGTTAGGGCATGTGTCGCCCGTTTCCCTATTCAGTCGAATTTGTCAAAGTTTTGTGTTCATTTATTTTCAGTATTTTGTACTCTATAGGGATGTGATTATTGTCAGGATGATTTCATTTGTAGTTTTTAAAATCGGTATTGGATTATATGAATGGTTAATGATTGGGTGTTCATTGCCATCCTTAATATTTATGTGATTCTTAAACTGTTGAATATTAAAACCGTTTTCATATCTGGATTTAATAAAACGGAAATAAGGTTTTAAATGTTTTTGGCACGTAGCTTAATTAATTAGGGTGTTTAAATTGAAATTTTATTTTGTGACAGTGATGCTAAGAATGAACCAACCATTCACCTTGATTTTTAATTTAATAAAGGACTGATCACCCGATATTTAATTTGGCAGGGTGTCACCCAAACCAGGGTTCATTGCCACATAAGTAGAACCAATAGAAGCGTGATCAACTTGGATCTTTCCTGCCAATACATGGTGGTTGGAAGGTCCATTATTTAATCTTTCAAATTGATGTTCTTAGGTCTTTACCTACTTAGGCACCACTACAACAGGGCGCATGTAACTACCCTCATCAACATCCTTCTTCTCAAATAGGGTAGGGGACATAACTCCAGCAAGGAGGTAGGGGATCTTTCTCTTCACCATCTTCCCGACGAATGAATTAATGCTCTGTACATAATTAATATCCAATGACACAAAGGAGGACGAGGTTCCTCTGATAAAAATATTCCCTTCTTCTTAGGAAGGATATTCTTATTCAGCGAGCAATGAAAATGAGAACGTATAAAGACGGTTGAACATACAAAAATACTATTTTTTGTATTTTTATCAATTTAATTCCCAATCATACAAAACCAATTTTAAACATATTTTATCTTTTTATCCTAAACATACGTCTATGTGATTCATTATATGAAATCAAACAAAGCCTTCAACGATGGAAACGTTTTAGGAAAAATCCCTTTCGGGTAAAACCTTTTCAATACTTTAGAAATATGGCAATATAATCGACATACAATCTACTTGAGAACCGCCATAATTATAATGAACTAATGTTCATAAATCTCTAAAGAAAACCACTCATTCCAGAGAAGTCCACATGAACCCTTCAAGCATACAAAGGATTATAAATATAGTCACGAAATAAGAAGCATCACGTAGAAGAAAATATATCATCACAAATAGATTTAAATCAAGCATGTATAATGATACTCTCAAAGGCCATCAAAACTAACTATTTTTGTTCTTTTGCATTTTTTTCAAAATAAATACAAAATGCATAAATTATATAGTACAACTCATAACATGGCCATTCAATACCAAATAATCCATTATATTCAAAGATTTTTCAAACATGGACTTATTGTAAAAAAAACTCAAAACACCATATATAATATATATAGAAAATATACTAAAGAAAATATGGAAGACATATAGGTATAAACGACCACAATGACACAAAACACGTAAGATTTACACACTAGCAGAGTATCGACGTGTCTAAACATGTGGGATGGAATGAATGGGCATGGACTATATATAAATGAATTATAACCCAGACACTCAAATATGTTCAAAAAGTTCTAATTGACCGCAAAACTTTATCAGACTAATATTTACACTCAACTGTTAAGAAAAAAAGTGAATTTTGTGAACAAAATAATCACAATGCACACAAGTCTAGTATATTAATGATTCTACAAATCAATAGCATCCTCATAAAATAAGTATAACTAGGATTTATCATTAGAACCCATTGATCTTCAACTAAACCCCCTCAAAAGATAAACATAAAGCATATTTTTCTATTTTCAATTCTTTTGAAGATATGTAAATTGAATAATAAACTAAACTAAATTGGCCCCATTTTGACAATTTTCTTATTATTATTTCCTTTAATCTTCTATTGGGCTCTTGCCAACGGTGGCTTTCCTGCAAAGGATATTTTCTCCTTTTGTATCGCTTTCCTGCGCACTCTCATATTTTTCAAAAACTAACCAAATAAATGTTCACGGGCAATGGTTCTTACATGAAAAAATACCCCATAGCCACAGAACATGTAGATGCAAGAGTGATGGGAGAACATATCATAAAGCTCAAATATACATGTGAAGTTAAAGTCCAAAAAACTCGTGCATGTGCGTGCGGAGGCATATACAAAGTCGAATCCGTAAAGCAAATAAAGTTCAAAACAACTCCATGCAAACAAGACCAAGAACAAGATAAGTATCTTCAATGATAACCAAAGGTCATAATCAAATGGAGAGTATGTAATTAATTCAATTCAAACACACCAATATGCCACACCAAATGTGTAAAACTAAAATACACAAAAAGAAAAAATCTTTTTTAGTTTTTTTTTAAAAATGTTTATCAAAATAAATTCTCTTTGTAATTTTCAATAGGACTCAATAAAATAAAACTATAATACAAAAGATACAAATGTTCTAACACTAGAAAACATATATGTTGAAGCACAACTAAAGTATGACAAATAAAATCATTTAAGTAATCATTCGTAAGATATAGCCTGTGAGGAATCATGTGCAAGCATACGAGAATCAATAAGTCCAACATCTAGGGCCTCCAAGTGATTTCCTAACCAAAATAGATGAATACCTAACACGTTGGGTTTCAGGAACCAATGGGACACTAGACTTCAACTTCCTAGGACTTCTTCCAAAATCATAAAAAAATGACCTAAGGTGACATTTCCTACCACAACGCGAACATGTGTAAACACGAGGAATGTTACGTAAGGTTTGGCCTTATAACATCCTTGGAATTGGTTGACCCTATAAAACAAACAATTTTCTTGAATTTTGCAACGAAAGCATTAGAACAAGATGATCTAGTGCCATCACTACCAACACTACTCGAGTCTTGAAAATCATCTTTTAACTTCAAAATTTTATACTCAAGAAAATATTTGGACTCTTCCAATTTTAGGTACTCTTCTTCATATCATCAATCATTCCTAAAAGGTTACCTTTCCCCCCCAATGTAAGCACACATATCCCTCAGATTCTTCTCTCGTGCCTCAAAATCATGAATTAAAACATTATCTCATTGAGAGGTACACAAACCCTAGAATTCTGTAAATCCACTAATTCTTTTTCTAAAAATAGGACTCTATTCTCATTATCTTTCTTGGAAAATTCTAAATTTAGAAAATCACAGTACATGTCCACAAGCTTCCCATGAAATAAATATCATTCATTTTGAACTGTTTACAAAAGTTCCATAGCGAATTTAAAATGAGAATTTTCTTTTTCAAAAAATTTAATTATTTTTGCAAACTTCAAATTAGAATTATTTAATTTTTCTATACGGTCACGAATCTTATGAAACTCATCTCAATTAACAATGTAATTATTATAATGGCAATCAATCGAGAAAAACGACAAGAGAGAGAAAACAATACAGCCACCAAAAATAACCTTTTTAAAAAATAAGGATCACACAATATTTTTGTGTAACATGCTCTGATACCAATTTGAGAACGAACATGGATGGTTGCCCAAAATAAATACTATTTTTGTATTTTTATCAATTTAATTCCAACGCATTAAAAACCAATTTTAAACCTATTTTATCTTTTTATCCTAAATTCACATCTATGTGATTCATCATATAAAATCAAACAAAGCATTCAATGAAGGGAACGTTTAAGGAAAAATCCCTTTTGGGCAAAACCTTTTCAACACTTTAGAAATATTACAAGATAGTCAACTTATAGACTACTTGATAACCGCCACTAGTATAGCGCACTACTCTTCGAAAATATCTAAAGAAAACAGCTAAGTCCAGAGAAGTATAGATGCAACCTTCCATGCTCGGTATCCATCGATGAACAGTGATCCTCGCAAGAATCATAAGAACCGTAGTTCTCACTAAAACTTAAAACACGTTTTGCAACATATTTTTGTGACGTGAATTTATTTTTGTTGCTAAAAGTGTACTTTCCGCGTCATAAATTTAATTTTCCCACTTTTCCACCTTTCATTTAATGAGATGGGTTTTCACGACACCACCAATATGCCGTAAAACATAAATAGTTTTTTGCCAACATAGGAACATGTCACGAAAGAATAGATGTATATTTGGGAGCATCTTCTATGTCGTGGTAAACATATTTATAAAATAAGGAGCAATAAATATTGGGAGAAAAAATTAGAGGTACCTGATCCAACTTATTCCCTTCTCATCATTCCCATGTTTTTTCATTTTCTCAAAAACCCTTTATGTCAAAGAAACCCTCAAAAACGTCAACCCTATTTTCCTATCTAGCTCTCCAAAACATCAAACCCAAGAAAATCTAGGAATCCTCTACACGCTTCGTACATTCTCAATTTGGAATCCGCCCTTTACTAATACGTATGGCTGTAAGAATTGTGTGTGAGAATAAATTTGAACTTCAATGTTTACTCGCTTAAATCTGTTAGTTGTAAGATTTTTAATCCTTTACATTGCAAAGACCTAATCCTTTTGGTGTAAGAGTTTTTAGTTGTTACAAACATGTAAATTAGTATTTTAATGCATATCTTGCATTTTATTTGATTGTAAGTATGTTTTGAGTTTGCTTTTGAGGTTGATTAGTTACTGTAGGAATTTTGTACTGTAATGTATTGAAATTTTTATTTATTATAGTAATATTCTTAAGGTTGGATTTCTATTGTTATGATAATAGGCACTAGTATTTCAGTGTTTATATTTATTTTTTAGGCTGATTAGTTAATAGTTACATTTTTTATTATAATGAAATGAAATTTGTTTGGATTATACTCATTTTCTCAAATTTGAGTTAAATTTTTTGGACTGTGAGATTGATTTCTTACTATTTAAATTGTTGTGTCAAAATGATGTCTATAGTCATGATGGTTTGAAATTTTTGTTTATTACAGTGAATGAGACAATATTGTATTTGAGGTAATCTTTGAACTTCAAATTTACTGTCCAGAACACCCTATGATATATTTTAACTATTACAAACATTTGAAATAAATGTTTTTTTGTGCATGCTATGTTTTAATTGATTGGAAGCATGTTTTAGTTTGATTTTGAGACTGATTAGTTGCCATTTATAATTTTATTGTATAATAGTTAGTGATTTGGAATTTTTATATATTATACTAAATTTTATTAAATTTGAGTTAATCAGCTAGCAAAGCAAAATCCAAGTTGAATTTTATTTGATATTGGCATATTAACACATATTTCTATTTATGTATTGTGATTTATTTAATTGGAAGAATGTATTAAGTTTTATTTTGTGGCTGATTAGTTATCAGTGCAATTTTGTGTTGGATTGAAAATTCTTTTGTTAAACTTAAGCCCCCAATTTTCTATATATATCCCTCAAATTTTTTCTTATGTCGGAATAAGTGCAGTACGCTTCTTCTAAATTCTTTCTTGCTTTAGATATGGGGAGATGCCTTTTGATTTCAAAATCAAAGGTCATTATTTTTTTAGAATATTTATTTGATTTTTGTATATATATTGATCTCGACAATTATACTTATCTTGATTTGTTACGTGATCCCTTGATTCTCGTGGTTTGAACAAGCTATCATCTTTCAGATTGTAGTTTTATTATCATTTGAATCATTTTCATCCTTCGAATCGACTCTAGACAGTAATTATATTTTTTTGGTTGAATAAATTGACTCTTGATGTGTCATAGGTGAAGAAAATGGCTCCAGTGAAAAAATGTTTGGGTAAAATCCGGGTATACGACGAAAATGTTATCGTATGAGAAGAAAATAATGGAAACTATTGCCAATAACCAACTAAGAATGAATGCTTTGGGATTGCATAAAGATTCCAAATCTTTATTGTCTTCATTTGAGAAGGTCACCTTAACAACGCCGAGTAATAAGAAAAAAAAACTATACGAGGGGGAGATGATGAGGAATATACACTACCGGAGGGTAAGGAATGTCTCAATTCTGTCAGTGATCATGATGATAATGATGGTTATGAGTCTTCTGGTCCTCCAATGGAAAACATAATATATAAAATGCCTTTTTATTATTAAATTTATCATTTTATCTATTTTTTACCACTTTAGTTAAGTTTATCTCATTTCACTTATGTCTTAATATCATCTTATATTCCCAATCTTGTATTTTATATTTTCAGGTCACACACATGAAGTCCACTCATAAATCAACTTGTATTGTGGTGACACCTGTAGAGAAGGCAATCATAGATGACGATTATAACTTAGCGGGGGAAGGGGGGCATTTGACATTCGTTATCAAAAACTTTCCTAACCTGACATGACATTCACTAAGTATTTTTTTTAGTAAAATATCATCTAGTTTCATACTGTAACTGTGATTTAATTATAAAGAGTAGACAGACACAATCCAAAATAAAGGAAGAAGAAGTTGCCATTTACTAGTTAGAAGCACCACATGATAGTTTTAATCAGGTGCTTCAGGCAAGAAAATAATTAGTAAAAGAACCTAGGTGTAGTTGGGTTGAGGTTTTTGTTGTTTAAGGTAGCATACTTGGTTGGATAATGAAATCTGGTCAAGTTCAGTTAGTAAAAGAAATACGATTATGAGGTGAGAAAAGTTGGAGGAAGTTAAAATCCATATGAACATACGGATGGACTCTTACTTTATTTTTTGGATTATTATGAATGGGCCATGCTTACAGTTTGTAGTCAAATAAATATTGTGTGTGTTTTTGCTTTGATAGATCCCAATAGTAAATAGTAGTAATATTTACTACATGTGCAAAATGGTGTAACAATATTTAACTTATCTTAAGTTCTTACATTAGGTCCTTAGATAAGCATTAATGAATACACACACATATACTAGTTAGGATCCACCTTGTTGCAGAACATAATTCTCACCGTACTAGTTAGAATGCTTTTCGAATGCTTTTCAAATATATACTAGTCAAAATGCAAACATATATACTAGTTAGAATGCATACATATAGTAGTTAGAATTGTTTTCGCATATATTACTGCATACACACACACACATATATACTAGTTAGAATGATTTTCGAGTATTATAAAACTATTACATCTGCTATGAATTTCTGTCTTAAAAAAATCTATTACATCTATTACCTAGAAAGTATAGCTTTCGTCAGTTTCCATGAGGGGGGGGGGGGGGGGGGTGAGGGGGGGATGGAACTATTGATAAGTATACAACTAATCAAGAATCGTTCAAAATCATATTGTGTAGTCTAATTGCTCACTATACAAGCGAAAAGAAGAATTTCATTGGCATTTTCTAGTTGAAACAATCATTATAGTCAATCTTGACTTCAAATCCAAACTTCTCCATATCTCATTGCAAGAGATTCACCACTCCCATATACTCAAACTTGATTGGCACAGACTGAACATTCCTAAGTCACCCAGAGCACCCATTAGGGAAGAGGACATGGGAAAAAAATTAGCGATAGCAGTTGTAAAGAATTATCTCATTTCTTTGCCTTTTGGTGTGGCCACTAATAGAGTGAATGTCATTGGGCGGGCTTTTGTAAGTGCAAAAAGGTAGATGAGACATAACAAATGGCACCCTAATTTTTTTTCTCGTAACACAATTATCTATCCTCTATACTCATGTGGACATAAACAAGGACAACTTGTTGAATGATGTATATATTGTGTTCACTTACTCTTGGTATTATGCATCTAGAGGAATATTATTGGATACATATTGTTTTGAAATTTATTCCCCTATAATTTAGCACCATTTGTGGGAATCCTTCAATCCCACAACCTAAATATTGCTAAATTCATAGCAGTCAGTGAACTTCAGTCATTATCTTCCTGGAACGATGGGTGTTAGATAATCAAATCAGAGATCAGGATTAAAAGGTGTATTTAATCTGCAAGTGGATCCCGATCAATGCATAATGATAATCGATTTGGAGGTTTAAACAGATGATTATTAAATCCCTAAATAAAACATGACCTTAACTTAGGAATAGTGTTTTATTCATAGAACATAATCAGTTTTCTTAACCATATCCCAAATCACTTTTAAACCCCCGTGTTATATTTATAGTATGGGTTTCATGGATATTGTACTTTAGGATTCAAACATGTGTGTTGGCTCAATATGCGCAAAACTCGCAGCTAATGTATATTGGAAAATGACAGTGATCTCCTAACAGTGTTGTACATTTTTTTCTTAAAACTTTTCATGTTCATTTTAAAATTCCTTATACATTGAGATTCTCCACCACGAGTCAAAATAAAAATAGAAGTTATTGTGAGTTTGCACCCTATTTTTTCAACATGTTTTGACTTTGTACCCCATTTTTTTCACTTTGCATCCTGATGTTAGCTTGAGTGGCAGATTTGTTTTCTTTTAATGACACCTATTAGCTTTAGTTAGACATAAATAGGGTTCAAAGTAAAAACATGACTCAAAATATAGAATGCAAAGTTAAAATATCACTAAAAACTATGTACAATGATTGTTCTTGGGATTCTGCATATTACAAAGGAATGCAAAATTTGGTGTCACTTCATGCATGTTCATTTTAAAGGAATGTCACTACACCAAAAAGGGCAAATTATCACCTTTCACCCAGCCACCCTTGTCACGGTCAATGACATTGACAAAAAAAACCATGTTTTTTTGGTCATGGTTTTTGTCACAGTCATTGACCTTGGCAAGTCTGTGATAACGCATTGTCACGGTCATTGACCGTGACAAGTACAATTTTCACGAACTTATCACGGTCAATGACCGTGACAACATTATAACTTGTCATGGTCATTGACCATGATAGGTTTGTGACAAATTTGTCAGTAAAAAATCCTTCTCCTTTCTTTTTTCCCACCGTTTTCACTCCCCTCCCATTTTCTCTCTCTAAGCGACTAATTTCTCTCTCTACAATTTAAGATATGTTTCTTCTCTCTTTCTCTTTCATTTGTATATAGGTGTGTGTATATGTGTTCGTGTGTGTGTATATATGTGTGTGTGTGTGCATGCACATTTGTGTGTGTTGTGGCGGTCAGGGGGTGGTGGGGCACGGGAAGTAGTGAGGCATGGGTGATGGGGTAGGTGGGGGTGGTGGGGCAAGGGGTATGGGGGTGGTGTGTGTGCGTGTGTGTGGTGGGGGTAGGGGTTGGGAAGGGGGAGTGGTGGGGAAGGTGGGGTGATGGGGCTGGGAGTATGGGGTGTGGGGGGTGTATGCGTGTGTGTGTGTGTATATGTGTGTGCGCGCGCGCGTGTGGGGGAGAGTTTGTGTGTGTGTGTGTGTTGAAATTAATTGGTGATTATTTGGGACTTCAAATTAATTCTTAATTTAGGACTTGAAATTAATGTTTAGTTTAGGACTTAAAATTAATTGTTGATGTTGCTTTAGGACTTGAAATTAATGTTTAGTTTATGACTTGAAATTAATTGTTAATGTTGATTGGGTGATGTAAGTTGGGATTGAAAGTAATAGGTATTGTTAATATTCATTAAATTGTATTGTTTAGAGAATAAAATTAATTTGACATTATAAATATTGTTTCTATACTTCTATTTAGGTTTGAAATTCTTAATGTTAAATTAATTGAGTAAATGAATTAGAAGGAGTACGGTATACACATTTTTTGGTTTGTTGTTGCTGTTGGATTATATTGGGCGAATGTGGTTTGATATTGAAGTTGGTTGTTTAATTTTTTTAAAATCCTTAATTAAATTCACACTCTAATAAATCCTTAAATAATTTTATTGTCTTAATTTGTTGGGTTGTTTAATTTTAGAAGTGGCATGACCACTAGATTATGGTCAAAATGGGGGGAGGGGAAGTTTTCAATTTTTTGTAAAATTAATTTGTGTCACGAACCGTTCGAGAGTGGCATGACCACGGACTTATGATAATTAAATGAAATATAATTGAAATTACACATAGTGCGCATAGATACTAGCCTTCTAGTTCTTACATGTACACGTTCAATAGCCCTTAGACCCCTTCGAGAGTCATTACCCCTGTAATGATATCTCTTGAGTTGTCCCATTTGGGCAGTTTAGGACTGCATAGTTTCTTTATAATAATATTCTTAGTGGCTTAAACTTGTTACTTTTGGAGGAAGTTCTGCAGTCATAGCTTAATGTTCTCTGGGTACATACTAGATTAGGCGATGTTAAGTGTTATTTCAATGTGATTACCTAAAAGGAGAACTCCACATTGTGGTTGCACAAACAATGCGGCGTGATGCATATTCGGGGGTGTCTAATTGCGTATATCATTTTCCTACCTTCCTTCCCCAACCTACCCCAGGCTCTTTGTAGTGACATTATTTGTATCTATTTTATTTGGACACTTCGATTATATTTGTATTGTTTTGATTTGTTACATTTTGGTTTGGATATGGATTGTATTTTTATTTTATTTGGATATGGAATTATATATGTTATGGTTTGGTGTATTATATCTGTTTTATTTGTATATATGTTGCATTAACAGGTACAATTTTGCCATAACAGGTACAAATATACTACTGGGTAGTGGCAGTGGCCATACTGCCCAACAAGTTTTTTTTTAATTGTACCCAAAATTGTCATGGTCAATGACCGTGATAAGTCCGTGACAAAAAAGCTTATCACGGTCCTGTCACGGTCAATGACCATGACAATTCTGAGGGGATTATCGCGGGGTTGTCATAGTCATTGATCGTGACAAGGTCGTAACAATAAACTTATCGAGGTCAATGACCACGATAGGACCGTGACAATCTAGTGAACTTTTCATGGTCAATGACCGTGACAAGTCCATAACAAAAAAGTTATCACCCCCATAATTATCACGATCATTGACCTTGACAAGTTGGACTTGTCACGGTCAATGACTGTGACAATCTGACATTTTTGGTGGAATGTGTCTTTTTTGGATGCCATTTAATTATTCTTGGGATTCTGCATATTACATACTATTTCAAAAGTGAAAATTGATTCCCTCCAATTTTGTGCAGTCCTTTTTCTCACATGTGTGATTTCCCGCTTATTATCTCGTTATAATTTGTAGATGATATCCTAACCAACGGTAATGAAACTTGATTGGGAACTTCATGGAGTTTGTAAGTATTAATGAAACTAACTTGGAATACCTTCTTAGAAAGCACAAGAACTCTTATGTAATCTTCGACAATGCCAATTAATCTAGATGATCTCTTATTGAGGATACAACGTGATTCACTTGTAAATGGTTTCCTCTTTAAGGATACATCGAACACTTAATTTTTCTAAGGACGTTTAGACTATTTAAGTTTTAATTTACATTGTTATAGTTATATAGCAGAATTAGTTGGAGTGTGTGTCCTGAGAGAATTAATTTAAATTGCCAGCCTACTAGTAGTAGCCTCCTACCAGTAGCAACCTATCTGTAACAGAATCCTCGGCTTTCCTCTGTCTCTCTCTTCCTTATTCTGTTTTCTATGGGATTATCTCTTAGAATGACATTTTACTTGTTTGAATTGAGTTGTTTATGGCAAAATCCCAAGATATTTACAATCTCAGCCATTCGAATTGAGATGAATGATTTGGAATAGTTGTATGGTTGCTAAAAATTGAGTTATTTCTACGCTAGCATTTTTTATAATTCTATGCTAGAATTTTTTATAATTCTTTTATTATTGTCACGAAAAAAATGAGTTATTGCTTTTCATGTGCAAGTCGCTTTATTAAAATGATTGGGTGATTTTCAATGATGTGTTTGCTACATTTTGATATGGTTGCTAAAAATAATATTTTTTGTAGATTCAACTAAGAAACGCAAATAAGGCAAGACACTGGGAAATGGGATAGGGAAAATTATATGAAAAAGTGGCAAACTCCAAGTGGAAGTCCCGACGAGCTTCGGGGCACCACTGGGTGAAAGTGCTACTTCTTTTGCGTAACAAATTGAAGTAGAAATTAGGAATTCTACACCACTCCAAGGCGTTAAGTATTGGGATCAAATTAATCCTGCAACAAAATTCGCAGTCATACAAAGAGTCAGGGTATAGTGAATATAATTATATCTTAAATTAATTCCTCAATAAGATCGATAATAACTATGTTTGAATTTGTTCTTACAGGATAAATTTGATACTGAGGGTTATGATGGCGATGAGATGGTGAGGAGAGCCATAAACAAAAAAATTTAGTGAAGATACACGGATTGGAGGAGTCGTATGTATGCATACTACCAAGTGTTGTTGGAAAATGATATCGACCTAAAAAGAATGCCATACGATGGGATTGATAAGAAGGATTGGGAGTATACACGGATTGACATTCTTGGTAACCTCTTTATGTTTTACATGATCATGTTAAACAAGAGGATAATACACACACACACACACACACACACACACACACATATATATATATATATATATATATATATATATATATATATATATATATACATACACACACACTTAAATTAGTTTTGGTTTTTACATAAACGATATGGACAAAATAAAGAAGCGCGTGCACAATTTCCTTGGAATCACGCTTTCGGGTGAAAGTCATTTGTAGCAACGATAACCAGTACGGTGATACAATTTAAATATATACAATTATTTATTCATTCATCAATATTTATAACTTGTAATTTTTGAAATTAGCCAGTGATACCTCACATTGTAGACTTTTTTAAACAATCCCATTGGAGTAAGAAAAATAATGATTCAATGAATGAGAAGTGTACGGAGAAACACATAAGTATACTACATGCATTGTTGTTCAATTGTTTTAGTTAACATTTCAAGGTATTTAATTATCTAGGTTTCTTAAAAATTATGGGAGGACTTTGAAATTTGGAGTAATACATGTTCATAACCAAATGCACCTCCGAGGTCAATTCTGACCTAACTCAGATGACGATCCAAGACCGGAGCCAATTCTGACCCAAGAGTGGATAAATATTGGATTTTGATTCTGCTGGAGAAAGAGCTTTGTGATTTTGATCTGAGCTGGGGAGCTGATAGCTGGGGAAGCTTTTAGGAGACCTCGTAGGGGGGAACAACCTAATATGGGTGTTGTAGGAGAATTCCTTTGGGGAAGTGATCGGGTGATCCTTAGCGATCCTTCGGAGTTTTGCTGAGAGGAGATTTACTTGGCTTTTGAGGATTCCACTGGGGATAAATGGGTTCCGCTTGAGTGAATGCGATGTTTTCTTGGTGAAAATGCTCAAAATCCATCCTAGGATTTTTAGGAATTTTCCAGGGATTTTTCGAGGCTTTCTGGTATTTTCTAGGAATTTTTGTACAAAATTTAAGGGGGGGTACCGATCGGCATTGTATGAGGGGTTCCATTCGACATTGGCATGGACTTTTGGTTGCCTCGGGAAGGCAAGAGGTCAGTGCCAATCAGTATGGTAGGGGTAGGTGCCGATCGGCATGGCGCTTGGCATCCTATATAAAGGGAGCGAATCCCCTCATTTTTTCACAGCTTTATTTGCTTTCTCTCTCTCTGAGATTCTTCAGCAAATCGTTCTAGCATTTCGATATTTAAGAAATGGCCGCTTTTGTGAGCACTGTAGTCCACTACGAGTGGTTGACCGTTGACGACTGAGCGAATGTGGAGTGGACGGCTAGGGCGCTTCTTGCTTTGGGGAGTGAGAACTACTTTAATGCATTTGAGCCTGTTACGGATGAGCAGACCTTCCCGCGGGAGCCATCGCGTCATCGCTCTTCGAGAGTGGTTCCCGGTGGTTATGTAAGTATCCTGACCTTTGGCATTCCTCTCTTTTGGTGATTTTTCTTTCTTTCTTGGCTTTTGATAAGACTTTTATTTTTGTCAGTCTAATATTTCCTTGAAGAACATGCATGCCCGCGGGACGACGGGGCTCAAGGATGTCTGGGAGCATCTCCCACCTGTGGTGTGCTGGGTGGTCTCATCAACGGGTTTTGGGCGGTTGGCATCTGCGCTGGATGAGATGCCTCATTCGACAGCGGTCTTGTGTGCTTTGGGAGAGAGGTGGTGGGATACTACCCATACCTTCTATTTCATCTTCGGGGAGATGACTGTGACTCCCATAGACGTACAGCAGCTGCTGGGGCTAGATTGTGATGGAGAGAAGATAGAGGTGGATCGCTCTTTATGGGTGAGATCGGAGGCAGTGCGAGCGTCACTTGGCGATGTAGGGAGGATAGTTTCTGGGGATTCTATCTGGCTGTCCCTGCTGAGGGACATTCTCTTGGGCATGGAGATCAATGTGGAGGACGTGCTGCAAGTGAGGTAGATGGCCCAAATATTTATTGTGCTAGTATTGGGAGGTTTAATGGTGGCGTCGAGCGGCGACGTCATCCATTTATGATTTTTACCGTACTTGAGGATGTTTTCGAACATCCCCTTCTATGATTGGGGGAGTCTTACTTTGGCGAGCCTTTACTTTTCTATGGTCGCATTCAGCCGGTGCTGCTGGCAGACTTTTACTGGGGCCATGTATCTTCTTGAGGCATTCTTTAATTTGCGAATTTCTTTTTATGCATTCGCATTTTCCTTTCACGCATTCGCATTTTCCTTATGCGTCTCTTTTTGTTTGCAAATTCAGACGTGGTTCTATGAGGTGATTGGGTGCAACACCCTGCTGATTTCTTTGAAAGACAACACTGTTGGGGACTTTTGTCGATTGTATCGATGACGCAAGGCCAATCGGCAGTCGAAGGGATCTCTCTCCCTAGAGGCGGTGCGTCAGGTCTTGAATGACCTGACCAGTGGTAGGGTAAGACTCTTTCCATTTCAGTCTTGGTTTTTTTTGGACCTTCTGATCTTGTATTGATTTATGCTTGCTTGGAGATTTTTAGGTGACCTTTTATCCCTGGGGGACAGCCATTCAGGATGTGGGGGTGATCGGGGTGAATGCGCAGATGAGGCGTTTGCTGGCGCATTTGTTCGACCATTCTTGGTATCTCGGGTCGAGGGTGGTTCGTCAGATTACTGAGGAGGAGGTGGTGGTGCCACCCACGTAGCCTCCTACGTCTATGAGATGGGAGCGATTGATGTTAGAGGATGAGAGGATCGCGGTAATGATCGGCGAGTCCTACTTCCTATACACCGATACGATTGTGCCATATGACTATATGGACTTTGTTATGAGCTGGTTGATGGAGCCCGGCATAAATGATGCACTGCCCTTTCTTCCTACGGGTTCGAGTCGGGCTGTGGGATCTTTCCACAGCGGCGGTCGTCAGTCGGCATCTGCGGCAGCGACGACCTCGGAGGACACTTTTGGGCGGTTGCATACCCCCTCGTACAACATCCGGCGAGATGATGCCAATGTTTCACCATCCTAATGCGATGGATCCGAAGGAGTTGGGTTTGACAGAAGTCGTCCTTCGACCTGCGGTATACTTTTTTGTTCCTCTCTTTCCTTCTTTTCTGTTTTGGTCATCCTTGCTTTGATAGTGATTTTTTCCATTCCCTGCAGCAAGTTCGGGTGTCGAGCACTTGGCAAAGGGACATTAGAGACTGGATATCCTCGACGACTTCCCACATTCGAGATGCGGTTCCTGTTCCTTCTTGCTTGGTACCGTCTGGAGAGGACTCTGTCTCGGGTAGTGGTGGTGCGTCATCTCGCCGTAGGGGAAGAGAGCACGTCATAGGGGTGGAAGCTCTTGAGAGAGGGAGAGAGAGAGAGAGAGAGAGAGAGAGAGAGAGAGAGAGAGAAAGAATGTGGGTTCAGGCTGAGTCCCACTGTTTTTTCCTTTTCTTTTTATTTCTCGCAAAATTGATGTAACACAGAACACAAATATATGCAATGCAATGGATTTGTTTTATTATCTTTTATTAATGATGAATGCAATGCACATGCGCTTTTTACTTTGCTGCTGAGACCGCAAAAAGGAATATTTTTGGAATTTTGAAGGCAAGTTTTTTATTAAAAAAGGAAATCATATAAGGAGGAAAATGGATTTTGAAATTTTGTTGAGGATATCAATTTATTTTTGTTGAGTTTTCTGATTTGTCAAAAGAGGAAAAAAGGGAAATTTTTAAAAATGGGGCGTTGCCGATCGACAAGCACCCTGACCTGCCTATCGACAGTTCAGTCCAGTCCCATCAATTGAAAGCTTTGAATGGTACTCTCTTCAGCCTTATGTACTTTGTGGGGTACGATTCCCTCCGATTTCTGCAGGGATTATGTCCATTATGAGGGTCTTCTAGTATAAAAAGGGGTAAGGGTGGAGGTATTTCATCACATCCTTTCATTCTTACCTACTTTCCCACTATTTCTTAACCTTGTAAGATGGATCTCCCTGGTAGCATTGAGTTTGCTAACTACCTCGAAGCCTTGGAAGCAATGTGCTCTTATAATGTCGACTATGATGCTTTCAACATGCGTCGAGTCTCCTTATGGTGTAATCGGCCTATTGAGTGGAACGTGCTGATGGCGGCGGTACAATTCTGGTACCCCGAAGACCATGTATTCCACTTTGGGTTAGAGGAAAATTGTCATACCTACGAGGAATTTTCTGCTATGCTTTGTGTAAATCCTAGTGTTGCTGCGTCTTTGCCCGAATCTTCCCGCTCTCCCAGGAATTTGTTGGCCGGGCTTTTTAATATTTCACCTTCAGCGGCTAGATCATTGGTCGCTGGAGGGATGATTTCCCTCCCGATGGTGCTGCAGTCCATGCATTTGCGGGAAGTAGGTGATGGTGGCTATACTGGAGCCGTTGTTCCGGGTCTGGTTTCCAAATTACTGCTGGTGACTGGGGAGGTGCAAGTGGACCCACAACTTGAAGCCATTACCTCATGGATGTCATACCATCATAATACTGCGGTGGTGATACTCACGGAGACCCTGAATGGTCTGGATGTCTGGACAAAAAAGCCGTTCCAACTTTCTGAGGGGTAGCCCCGTGATGTTGTTCATGTGGTTGTCTCAAATATTCTGCTTGGCGACTCCTCCAGAGTATCCCTTGTCGGCCGTACCCAACTTTTTTTCACAATACTTCATCAGCATTGGCCTACATGTTCAGAACTGGTAGAATTGCCTTTTGGAGCATGAGGCTCGTGGGCTGTATTGGTCAGTGGCTTGGTGGGGGAAGTTGCATCCTATTCTGGAGCTAGGAGAGTATTCATATGTGCGGCTAACTGGTCTCAGGCAGACCTCTTTTTATTTCCCTTGGCGGCTTCTGCGCCAATTTGGCTGGGCACAGGTTGTGCCACCTCGGGCACTAAATTTCTTTCTGGTAGAAGATTTGACTGAGCGCCTGCGTTTGTTGCTCGGGTCTCTGTGGGAAAATTGGCGTCTGTGGACCCGACCCTCTCAGTCTGTCGGTAAGTTTTGGCATGTCACTAAAGATTATATGAAGTGGTTGTGGAGGAAAGTAGCCAGCAAGATGTTGGCTGTGGAGACTCGACAAAGGTGGTTTGTTTTATCTAACACCATGGAAGGGGGTGTTATGGTTTTTCGAAGATGGTTAAGGCTCATAGATCCATGGAATGTTTACGACACTCTATTCAGGAGGGGGAAACTTGGGGACCTCAAGATGTAGATGATGAGGGTGCAGGCTCCTCTGGTAGCTCTGGGTAGGACTCCTGGAGAGTTTATTTATGTAAAAGGTGTGGGATTTTATTTGGTTTTTTATGGTAATAGGTGGAAGCGAGTTATCCGTTCCTTTTTCTTATGTAATCCGTACTGTAATTTCTTAATAATGAAATAAACAAGTTTATGATCATCCAGCTGTGCCTTTCGATGAGGTTTGTATTTTGAATTATCTATACTGATCGATAAGGCATACATAATCCTTTTGTTCAAGTATTTTTATAATGAACCGCCGTTCTCGGAGCTAAGAAAAGAATAGTATTTTGTGAAAAAGAAAGGGCCGCACTCATGTGAGGTGCATGAGCTGCCTACGTACCTCTGGGGTTTTTGAAAATGTTTTAAAATAGTTTTTTGTAGAGGATCAGGTCCACGTAGTTCTGGGTAGAGGTAAATGAAGAGTTTTTTTTTTTGTGGAATAGAAGGGGGATGAGAAGGGTCGTAGCGCGCCGAGATTTTGAACTAGGGGTAGAATTTCTTGAGATGGTCCATGTTGACTGGACGATCCTTCTCCTCGCCATCTAGGTCAGTGAGCATGACGGCACTGACGGATAAGATTTTCTTTACAATGTAGGGGCCGCTCCAATTGGGCTTAAATTTCCCTTTGGGGTCCCAGATGGGTTCTATTATCTCTTTGAGGGCTAAATACCCCTCCCGGACACCGCGGTCCTTGACTCTCTTATTGAATGATCGCGCTATTCGGCGATGGTACCCCTGTATGTGGTAAAGTCCTTTTAATCTTATTTCATCTAGGAGGTCTAGCTCATGAAGACGGCTTTGGCACCAGTCTTCTTCACTAACCTTGCCTTCGAGCATGACGCGTAAAGAGGGTATTTCTAGCTCCACAGGTAGGACTGCTTCCATGCCATAGACCAGGGAGTAAGGGGTAGCCCCAGTAGAGGTTTGGATTAAGGTTTGATAGCCCCAAAGGGCGTACGAGATCTGGTCAGCCCAATCCCTACAACTTTAAATCATCTTGCTGATGATGGATTTGAGGTTCTTGTTGTCGGCTTCAACTGCACCATTGGTCTGAGGTCGGTAGGGAGAAGATTTGTGTCTCTGAATCCCATACTCGTTGACTAGTTCTATGACTTTCGCTTCGTAATGCAACCCATTATCTGACACTAGCTCATGCGGGACCCTATATCGGGAGATGATATTTTTCTTAAGGAATTTGGCCACTTTCTTGGCGTTCAATATTGCGTATGACTCCTCTTCGACCTATTTGGTGAAGTAATCGACAGAAACCAGGATGAACTTATGTCCGTTTGAATCCTTTGGTGTAACCTTCCATATGATGTCGATACCCCAGGTGGAGAATGTCCAGGGAGAGGTCATGTTGTATAATTCTTGCGGAGGCAAATATTGAAGATTGGAGAATTGTTGGCATTTGAGGCACCTTCGGACATAGGCAGTGCAATCCTGGATCATGGTGGTCCAGTAGTAGCCCTATTAGATAATCTCTTTGGCAAGCATGTGACCGTTCATGTGGGGTCCGCATTCCCCGTTGTGGATTTTCTGCATTATTTTCTCAATCTCAGCCCCTGCGATACAGTGTAGATGAGTTCCATCGAAGTTCCTCTTGAGTAGAGATTTATGACAGATGATGTACTGGGCATCCAGTCTTCGGAGAGTCATTCAATCTTTCTTGTTGGAACCCTCGGGATACCTACCATGATTGAGGAGGCACCAGATATCATAGTACCAATAATCGTCTAGTTCGGGATCTTCGGTGGAGACAAGCTCAATATGGTAGCAATAGGCCGGTTTGTCTTACTTTTGAACTAGGAAGGGGGTCATTGTTATTCCCTAGGGCATGTCGACCATGGAGGCCAAGGTGGCGAGAGCATCGGCTAGGTTATTCTTTTCTCGGGGAAGGTAATGGAAGGTGATATCTCAGAATCGGGAGGCTAACTCTTCTAATTGGGCATGAAAGGGATGGAGATTTTCGTCCTTACTTTCCACTTTTTGAGCACTTGACGGATGATAAGGGCAGAATCCCCGTAGACATCAAGGTATTAAATACCTTTCTTAAGAGTGACCTTGAGGCCCATTGTGCATGCCTCGTATTCCGTCATGTTGTTGGTGCAAGGTAAATCCGATTTAATGGCAATGGGAGTGTCGGAGTCATCTAGGGCGATCAGAAGTATCCCAATGCCATATCCCCTTTTGTTGGCAGTGCCATCAAAGAACATTTTCCATCGAGGGCGGTCTTAAGTGGTGCATAGGATATTTTCATCTGGGAATTCGGAGATCAGGACATATGCTTCGTCTATGGGGTAATCGGCAAGGTAGTCAGAGATGGCTCTTCCTTTAATAGCTTCCTGTGTGACGTACACGATATCAAACTCAGTTAGGAGCATTAACCATCGGGCCATTCGACTGGATAAGGTGGGTTTCTCAAGCAGGTATTTGATGGGATCCATTCGGGATACAAGTTTGATGGGGAAGGCTAGCATGTAGTGTCGCAACTTTTGGGTGACCCAGACAAGTGCGACACACGCCTTTTCCAAAGCAGTGTAGTTGACCTCATACCCGGCCAATTCACAACTGGTGTAGTAGATGGCTCTTTCTTTGCGGGAGTCTTTGAGGTATTGGACTAGCAAAGCCCCAAATGTAGTATCGATTATGGTTAGGTATAGGAGTAAAGGGATACCTGACTGTGGTGGCATGAGAACTGGAGGTTGGGTCAGGTATTGTTTGATTCGGTTAAAAGCTTCTTGGCAGGACTCGTTCCAATCCTTGGTTAAATCCTTTCGGAGGAGTTTGAAGATATGTTCACAGATGGATGTTAGCTGGCTGATGAACTGGCTGATATATTGCAATTTCCCAAGAAAACCTCAGACTTGTTTCTCTGTTCGGGGAGGTGGCATCTCAAGTATGGCCTTCAGCTTTGCAGGATTTGCTTTTATCCCCTTTTCACTGACCATGAATCCCGAGATTTTTCCTTTTGTAACGCCAAAGACACATTTCTGTGGATTAAGTCGCATCTGATATCGTCGCAATCGTTCGAAGAACTTTCGGAGAGAGGGAACATGACCTTCTCTAGTTTTGGACTTGATAATCATATCATCCACATAAACCTCGACCTCTTTGTGAATCAGATCGTGCAGGATGGTTATGGCAGCCCTTTGGTAGGTAGCCCCAGCATTCTTAATATCGAATGGCATAACGGTGTAGCAAAAATTTCCCCATGGGGTGATGAATGAGGTTTTTTCTTGGTGGTCTGGGTGCATATTGATTTGGTTGTTTCCGGAAAAACCATCGACGAATGACTTGAGAGCATAACTGGTTGTGTTGTCCACGATCATGTCAATATTGGGTAGCGGATAATCATCTTTTGGAGAAGCTTTGTTTAAATCCCGATAATCTACACAAAGTTGAACCTTCCCTCCTGATTTCGGCACAGGTACAATGTTGGCTAGCCATGTGGGATATTCGATCACCCGAATGAAACCCACATTTTACTGTTTGACCACCTCTTCTTTGACCTTGAGCGACCATTCGGTGCGGAGCTTCCTCAATTTTTGTTTAACCGGCATGTAATCTAGGAGAGTGTGGATCTCATGCTGAGATATTTCAGGATCAATGCCGGGCATGTCATCATAAGACCATGCGAAGACATCTACGAACTCCTTTAGCAATTCTTTGAGCTGTGCGCGCTCATGCTCGTCAGGGGTGGCCCCTATCCTAATCTCGCGCAGTTGGCTACTAGAACTGAGATTAATAACAACAGTTTCTTCTTCATTAACTTGAACGCTGTTATGTTGTTTATTATAAAATTTATTTGGATCAGTTAAGAATTGTTCATTTTCCAAATCATCATGATCAAAAGTTTGATTAGAATTCAAGCAGTTAATGTAAGGCACAACAATGTACTCAAAATCTTTGTTTATTTCATTGATAGGAAAAACAACATTGAGAACTTCACCAAAAGAGGTTTTGATTACATTTGAGCAAGGATAGACAACCGAAGAAGAAATAGGGTAAACATTGGGGTTAGGGGAGATTTCCAGAGGTAGAACTGGCGCAACATGCCAGTTGAGGAGAGGTGTATCAGCAGCTTTAATCAGATGGGATGGGTCCATTGATGTAGTGCCTGAATGAACCATGCAGAGTGCCAGCCCCAACATCTGTAAGTTGAAGGAATCTTCAGAATCACTTTCCTCAGTCTCTTTGGTATCTTTGATGAGCGGTTGTACTCGATGTTGGAGACTTTCGGCCCATGGGTAGCTATTTTGGAAAAATATCTCCATTACCAGCCTCAACTTCTTATTTGTGTGGTTATACCATGGTTCTGGAAAATCGCAAAAGGGGAAGTCCTCGCCTTCTTTGATGAATCGTCCATTTAAGGAGTCCCCTGAGATAGTTTGAGTGTAGTCTAATCTTCTCTTTGGTCGAGACTGGTGGATCATTCTGAGCTCTTTTTCTGATGGTTGATACCCGAAGCCACAAGGAGGAAAAGATTTCTTCAGTTCGATGGGTTCAAGTATCCCTTGCTGCCTTTGCCCTATCCCCAGTTCGGGCATGAAGTGCATGTTTTTGAACATCTGAATCACATTGACATTGCCATGAGGGTTATATTCTTGATAAACCCTTTCTTTGAAACCGTCCCCTGCCGGGAGTAGGAGTGGCTCAACCCAAAATCCTGATAGGAGCATATCATTCGACCCGTGCTATATCTCAAGGATTGGAGTGCTAGTACTTGCACCCTCGGCATTTTTGCTGTCTCCCAAAATGGTGATGACTCGCCCGTCGGCAAAGAACTTCAATTTCTGATGGAGTGAGGAAGACACACCCTTGATATTGTGGAGCCAGGGGCGTCCGAGCAACAAGTTGAAACAGGCTCGGATGTCTATGACTTGGAATTCAACGACACGGTTTATAGGGCCAACCCCTATTGCAAGTTTTATGTATCCCATCACCTCACGACGGGTATTATCATAGGCATGCACAGCAGCGAAGGATGGAGTGTGGTCTCTTTCTTTCAGGACTAAACACTTGAAGGTTCTCAAAGGTCAAACATTCAAGGCGGATCCGTTATGGATAAGGGAGAGTGGGACGGACTTCCCCATGACTTCGACGGAGATGTTGAGTGCATGATTGTGATTCGGCCCAATTCTAGGGAATTCTTCTTCAGAGAATGATAACATTCGGGTAGAGGTCAAGGATCCGACCAGATTTACCACTTCTTCTTGTGTGGTAGAGGGAGGAACTATGGGTCCAGTAAGAAATTTGATTAAAGCATTTATGTGCAGCTGGGAAGTCATGAAAAGCCCTCATAGAGTGATGTTAGCTTGAGTTTTCTTAAGTTAATCGAGGATCTTACTCTCCTCAATGGTCATTTCTGGCATAGGAAGGTTTTCAACGCCCCTCCCCTTGTCATTGGTTGGTAGTGAGTTTGGAACATTGTAATGTCTCCCTAATCTGGTGATGTAATTTACTGAAGGAGGAATGAACATGAACCCTGTTTCCTCATCAATCTCAGGTTGTTCGGCCACCCTGTTTATTTCTCTGAGGAGTTCTTCAAATGATATCATCCCACATATGTCGGCTACTAGGACAGTTCTTCCCAAAGATTGTTCTTCACTCAAATCTTCGAATTCTTCCCCCCATCCGGTGGCAATAATTCTGTATTTTCAGGTAAAGTCGATGCATTCCACAACTTCAATGGCTTCTTCATACAGGTCCTCCCATTCTGTGGGGATATATATGATTGAAGGGACCAAGGGCCCTTGTAGCTTCAAAGTGTCAAGTAACCCGGTGATAATACAAATGCTGTTGGTTTGCTCGAATAATTATGCCATAGTCTGGACAACATCATCTAGGCTGACTTCGTCAGTTGGTACCACTTATTTGTCTAAATCTCGGGCCCACTTTCGTGCTTCCAAGAACAGTCTACTGAACCTATGGAAATCGATGACCATCTTCGAGGGAAATTTCATCCCGAACTATAGGAGTTGGTTTAACACCTTTGATAATTCCATACTTCTATTTTCAGAACGGGTACGGACAACGATGCATGCTCTGATAAGAACTAACAGTGCCTGATCAGCGAGGCTAGTAGGGTGTAGGAGGAAATATGGGCAAATTTGAAGAGGTTTAGGAGAGTATATGGTTGTGATTTGAGTTGATGGATCGAAATCTGGGTTTTCTTCCAAGAAGATGGCATTGGTGTGATTTGGAAGTGGGTTGTGAGTAGTGTTTGGCTTAGGATTGGCTGGTGGGATGATGGTACCCCGGTCAATGAGAACTTGGATTATGTTTCGAAGGTGAAAGCATTGGTCCGTGGTATGGCCAACAGTTTGGTGTAAGGCGCAATGAGCATCGGTCTTGAAGTTTCTTGGGAGTGGATTTGGCAATGAACGTGGGTACAAGGGTTTAATGAGGTTTCGGCTTAACAGGGCTTGGTAAACTTTGGAGAGGGGAGCATGGAGCTCAGTGTATTCCCTTCGGATGGGGGCAGGGCGGCTTTTTGGTGCCCATGATGTGGTTGATTGAGAGATGTTATTGATGGTCGAGACTGTAGCACTGGCAGGCTTGTCATACTTTGTAGGGGTGAACTGTCCGGAAACCTTCTTTGGTTCAACCTTTGTTTTAAGAAGGCTTTCTTTGATTTCTACTTCAGCCTATCTGAGAGCTCGGAAGTGGGGATATTATTACCCTACCATCGTCACTCGGACATGGGGCAAGAAGTTCTTCTTCACTATGTTAACCTGCTCTTCCTCGGATGGCCGATTGGTCATGGTAGCTGCTTGCTCCCTCCACCGGGTTATGAAGTTACTCACTATTTCTCCAAAATTCTGTTTGAGCAGCTCTAAATCACGATGGGTGACCTCAAGCTCTTCGTTGTATTTATACTGCAACATGAATTCTCGGGCTACATCCTCCCAGCTACAGATTTTGGATTCCTCAAGAGATAAAAACCATCGTAGGGCGCTATCCTTCAAAGTTTGCTGAAACAATTGGGCCATCACTTCTTCAGAAGCCCCTAGTAGAGTCATGGAACGATGATAACTGCGAAGATGAACAATTAGGGGTCCACTCCCTTCGAACTTCTCGATATTTGGCATCTTGAACTTCTCGGGTAACCTCCTTTAGGATAAGGAGAAATCTGGGTGTAGTCCATGTAATCCTAGAGATCCTGACTTGGTCAAACTTCTTGGTGAGCATCTCGAGATCCTTTTTGACTTTATGCAACTCCTCCTCTTTTAGATCAACGACCACAGGCAGGTTAGCCATAGGCTGGGCAATGTTTGGCATCGAAAGATGGGCAATCGACAACCCATTTGTAGGAGGGGAATGTGGAGCGTGCTGATATTCTTAGGGAACCCAGATAGGCTCGTGAGGACCCATCGCATGAGGTAATAGGGCCTCGGGCTCTTGAGGAATAGGAACTCGGTTTTGTTTCATCTCTCGGACCTCAGTTTGGAGGTTATCGATCTTGGACACGAGCTGAGCTAGGACTGTTGTCAGATCCAGCTGTATGACTGGTACTTGATCTGTATTCTCCATGGAAATGGATGGATTTCGGACTCGAAAGAGGTAGTAGAGGAGTGGATGAATCTCCGGGGTGATTTGACTGGAGACCGAAGCCAATATGGAGCTATGCCAAGGGCTTGCGATCGAGCTGAGAAGGCATAGAATGGGATTTATTTTTGAGAAAATAGGAAGAACTATTTTTGGATTTTTGATAAAGAAGGGATACATGTTTTTGTATTTTTGATAAAGAAGGGAAAAATGTTTTTGGATTTTTGATAAAGAAGGGAGAAATGTTTTTGGATTTGGAACTCAGCATGATTATTATTATTATGTTCTCACTTGTATTTAATTCCCCTAAATGCAATGCCGGATGGGACCCAATCCTGGAAAATTGGGGCTTTTAATATATGCAAAGCTATAGCTGGACTTATAACCAGTCTCACGAAAAGGGTCCCATTTTAAAAATGCGAGAAAATTGTGCAGCAGATCGACCCATAATTTCGGCAGAGTTTTAGGTTAAAACCAACAATCTAAAGTGCGTGTCCTAGGTTTGACACCTATATGCGGGTATGCAGTTCGTTGGGTGAATCAGCATGGGTTCCCCCCTTTTGCGTGATTTCCACGATATACATCTTGCTCTTGAGGGCAATCGGTACGTGTGGACAAGACATTTGATATACCGGAGTGTACGTGAATTGCCTCACCATATACCTCATGGGGACGGTACGTGTGAGAGCGAATTCGATATACTCGGCATACGGGAATAAATTCCCTGCGATATACCTCCCGTCATGACTTCGATCAAGCGGTACGATGTGGGGGAACCGTTCGATATGCATCAAAAGTACTTGGCCAATGGAAGGTGAGAGTCATATCGCTTAGGCTAACTGCGACCTGCCGGACCAGCGCCCATTACGAAGTGACCCTCCAGTTACTGGGTAAAATTTGGTCAATAGTAATGCTCTTTGGTGATGTCGTTTGAATAATGTATGATTCTTTTATTAGTATCTTATGATGAGAATGCCTTTCTTGATTATGCCAAACAGGGAGCAAAGTATAAGTACCCCAAAAGGTACACCAAGTATGGATGGGTGATGCATGCAACATGGGGATATATATATGATCTTATGTGCACATGGTGTGAAGTGTACATGGAGGAATTTCTACAAGTGTGTGAACATAAGCATAAGCATGGGATACATAAGAGAAAGGGGAACATGGGGGGAAACATAAGCAAATATAGGATCCATGCAAATAGAGTAAAGCCCACAAAAAGCACTTTCCCCGGCAGAGTCGCCACTGTGGCCATCCCCGATCCTCGCCGCGCGGGCAGGCGCGTGTAGGAAAGGATCCTTCGGGTCCCGTGTGTCCCTCTCGGGAGCGCTTCGGCCGGCGTTGTTTGAGATATGGTGTAAAAATGTAGAGATATTCAGAGTCGCCAGTCTATTTTACTCAAAACAAACAAGAAAAAGGGGAAACCACCCTGACGGATGGCATCCAAAGACATACTGGTGCGTGTGAAACCAAATGATTGGAGAAGGGTTCGGAGGCTTAGTTACGAAAGGGGAAGGTGTTAGGCACCAATTTTTCCCTTTCGGTCTCTCATGGATATTTGCTATTTTCCTTTATATTTCCCCTTGGATATGTGTGCTTATGTATATATATAATGGAGGGAGGAATCATCGACTTGTATCATGGAAAAGATAAAGCGAGTCATCCGTAGGAAGGTATAAGAATAATATTAGAAAAATAAGATTTACACGATTACCCCTACGTTGATCGTTATAATGGAACGATACCTCATACGGAGTAAAACGTCACTAAGAGCAAGTGTATAGAATATAAGGAAAGTGGATTTAGAGAAGATAAAAAATGAGAGAAAAAGTGAGAAAAAGGATTCGAGTCTCGGGTTTTACCCCGAGACGCCTATGTAGCCTATGAAGGAATCAAAGTCCATGTTGTTCGCATAAAAAATGAGGGGTGGGGTTTATCCCATAAATCCAAATGGGGAATCTCTTATTTGTAAGTGTGTGTGTGTGTGTAGAAAAAAGTGTTTTAGTTGTGAGAAGAGTGTGGAAAAAGTGTGCGAATCCCTATTTGGAATTTATGAGCAAACCCCATTTTTCTTGTTTTTTGGGTTTTATTTATATAAAAATAAGAGATGTGAAATAATACTAAATAAAAAGTATATTAGGAAGTGTGAGATGAGATAATAAAAGTGCTAAGTAAGAAAACAAGTTATTGAGAATTTAAGAGAGAGTTTGAGAAAGTTGGACCTTCTTGAAGATCTTGAGCTTGATCTTGAATTTTGGAGAGCAGCCCTTTCACTTGGATGATGATGGAGAGTGGCTAATTCATCAAGTTTGATGAAGAGGATGATGAAAAGTGGAAGTAAAAAAGGGTTTTGGAAGTTGAAATCACGCTGCCTTCGAGAGAGGTTTCTGGGATTCGCTGAGAGAGATTTATATCAGATGTGGGTACCCCTTGAAAATGAGGTGAAGGCCTCCATTTATAGGCCCAGGGGACTACCGATCGGCATTGGCATGCTACTGCCTATCGGCAGGTGCCGATAGGCAGGATCTGGTACCTGCCACTTGGCAGTGCGCTTCAGGCTTTTTCAGGAAAACGACCGCTAAGGGAAAACCGTTGTTCAGAATTATGCATGGGGCATACCGTTGGAAAGGTAATTCATAGACCTTTGAAAGTCCTTTGGACCGTTCCCGGGTTTGGGAGTTTACTTTGGGTCAAATATGGCTCGGAAGCATTTGTCGATCCATTGGACGGGGAATCATGCGGACGCAAACATATCCTTCGTCTGCATGGTAAGTCCGAATCGTGCATGGGGCAGACCGTTGGAAAGTTTAGGATATTTAATTCGACATTCCAAAGAGGTTGACCCAGTTTGAAGAGTTAACTTTGGTCAACCCGGCCCGGGAAGCATTTGATGACCTCTCGGAGTCAAACAAATCGTTCGTCCGTATGGAAAGTCGGAATCGTGCACGGGATGGACCGTTGGAAAGGGTATTCAGTGCCCTCTGAATATTCATTCAGCCTCAGTCGAGATGAAGAGCTGACTTAGGTCAAACAGAGCCCAGGAGCGCCCGGTGGCCTCTTGGTCAGGTTTCAGATGAAAACGAATCGTTCGTCCGCATGGTAAGTCGGAATCGCACACGGGACAGACCATTGGAAAGGGTATTCAGTGCCCTTCAAATATTCATTCAATCTCGATTGAGATGAAGTGTTTGACTTTTTGGTCAAACTGAGCCGAGGAGTGCCCAGTGGCTTTTACGTCAGTACTCGGGACATGACCTGGGTTTATAACGCTGAAGGGAAGTACTAGGGACCTAAGGAGAGTTAAGGGGTAAAATAATGGGGTGTCTACACCATGAATAATAATACTCGGGTTAGAGTAGCATGGTAAGGGGAGATTATATAAAGAATAGTTCGACGGGGTAGTACAATTAGGTGGGGTTAAGGTAACCATTAGGTGTGCACATTAGTGGAGGGGTGAGTATGTCCCCAAGGGAGTGCGACAGTAACTTAAATATAAAGCCCATTCATGCATTTAAAATTACTGGAGTTAATTCACTTGCTAAATATTTTCAAAATGTTTTGGGTTCTAACCCTTGCTATAAAACTATTTTCAAAACCTTTTAGGTGTCCACCCATAAGGACGCCAGACTTGATAATCTATTCTAGGGACACGGAGCGGCGGCATATGTGGATGCTAACAGGAGCTTGGATTAGACGCATCATTCATTCTTTCCTAGAGTAGGAATCATCTATCAGTTTCAGTTTACTTAGGGCATGTTGCCCAGACTTTAAAGTTGTTGTATTCAGATTCATCTATTCAATTATTGTATGATTGTAATTGAACTTTTTACTTTGGTGGCTAATGGTTTATCCGGCAAGTGGTTTAATTAATTATTCAATTGATTTAATTCAGTTGTGTGAATGGTTTATATTTATTTCTACATGTACTGTTTTGTTTAATTAAAGAGTTAAAATTTGGCACCAGTTTTTTGGAATACTAGGTGCTTAGTAAGTTTTTAAAAAAGGTTTTTGACAGTGATACTAAGGATGAACCAACTAGGATTCCTATTTTAATTTAATATCGGACAGATCAACCGGTATATTGTTAGGCAGGGTGTCACAGATGGTTTATATTTGAGGGTGAACTCATACGATTCGATTCACATTTCAGATGCCTCCTAGGAGAGAAAGAGAGACCAGCTAGGACAACAGGGGGATATGAGACTAGAGAGGCTCATCAGGAGCAAGAGTTGCCACATCAACTTCCAGAGATGATGCTCTGATACCATCTGTGACACCCCGCCTAATAAAATACCGGGTGATCAATCCTAAATCAAATTAAAACAGGAATCCCAGTTGGTTCATCCTTAGCACCACTTTCGAAAACCTTTTTTTTAAACTTACTAACCACCAAGTATTCCAAAAAGCTGGTGGCAAATTTTACCTCTTTAATTAAATAAAACAGTACATGCGAAAATAAATATAAACAATTCACACAACTGAATTAAATCAACTGAATAATTAATTAAAGCACTTATGGAAAAATATATCGTGCACCAAAGTAAAAAGCTCAATTAAAATGATACAATAACTGAATAAATGAATCTGAAAACAACAACTAAAAAGTCTGGGTGACATGCCCTAAGTAAACTGAATCTGATAGATGATTCCTACTCTAGGAAAGAACGAACGATGAATCTAATCCAAGCTCCTGCTAGTATCCACAAATGCCACAGCTCCATGTCCCTGGAATAGAATATCAAGTCTGGCGTCCCTGTGGCTTTACACCTAAAAGGTTTTGAAAATAGTTTTATAGCAAGGGTTAGAACCCAAAACATTTTGAAAATATTTAGCAAGTGAATTAACTGCAGTAATTTAAAATGCATGAATGCACTTCATATTTAAGTTAGTGTCGCACTCCCTTGAGTACATACTCACCCCTCCACTAATGTGTACACCTAAGAGTTACCTTAACCCCACCTAGTTGTAATACCTCGTCCAACTATTCCTGGTATAATCTTCCCCTGCCATACTACACTAACCCGAGTATTATTATTCATGGGTTGTAAGTTATCTCACCAGTTAACTTAATTAATTCTTTCTTAAATGAAATCATATAACCGTGACACAAGTTATATGGATATGATGTGTACTTACTGAGTTTATTATGGATATGATGTGTATGTATTATATGTTGAGATGCCATGGCTTATTAAAAGTCATGAGATGTTGAGATGTTATCACTTATTAAAAGTCAAGAGACGTTGAGATGTTATGGCTTTAAAAAAGTCAAGATATGTTGAATTGCTATGCAATTCAACAGATGTTAGGTTATTAAAACCTATGGATATGATTATTGCATACGGGCAGGAGATGTGGGGTTTTTTAACTCCGGATATGTATGTGCCCTAATTTGGCACAGAGATGGATATATTGATGTAGTACATTCATTGAGTTTTTAAACTCATGGTTTTATATGTTTACATTTTCAGGTTTGGAAGCTGCCACTGCCAGGTCTAGGAGGTTTGGTAAATAATAGTAGGGTCTCGTTAGTTCTGTTTTATACCATCTACTAGTTGTAATTAAGTTAAATGGTATGAGAATTTTGTTTAAATTATGTCTCCCTGAAACGATTGGATTGTTCGTATTCTGAATTTTAAGCTTGATGTAGTTTTAATGTGTATTATTAAATAAATAAATAGCGTGGCTTGTGAACTCTTTAGTTAGTTATATCCTAAGGGGGTTAGGGTGTGACAACTTGGTATCAGAGCTTTAGGTTTTATATTCTCGGTTTAGAGAGTCTAGATGTGGAAGTGGAAAAAATAGTGTGGTGTGGGTCATTTATATTAACTAGTGAGAAATACTAACCATTATGTTAGATATAAATGTTGTACTCTTGTTTTTGGAATTGTGGTTTATGATAGGCAATAAGATATGGAAGGAGAAAATGTTCATGAAAGGGGGGATGAGGAGTCTTCAAATACAATAAATCAACAAAATCCAAATAATGTAGAGGGGGAACTTGAACAACTTACAGATATGCGAAGAATGGCCCGTGCCATGAATTTAATGGCAGGCCAACAAAACATTTTTATGACGCAAATAGCAGAACAACAGGCCAAATACTTGGAGGAGAAGACTTTGGCCAGAAGAGAAAGGGAAATACAATGAGAGGAGAAGAATACTTTGTACGAGAAGTTTATCAAATTGCCCCCCCCCCCCCCCCCCGGCATTATCTAGTTCTATAGATCCTTTAGAAGTTGAGGCTTGGGTCAAAGACACAGAAACTATCATTGGGGTGATGAATGTACCTGGCATGCAGAAGGTAATTTTTGCTACATTCATGTTAAAGGGCGAAGGTAAATATTGGTGGGAGTCTTCCAAACATTTATTGCTTACTCCCGGGGGAGGTGAGGTAATTACTTCGGATTCCTTTATTAAAGTCATATATGAAAAGTATTTTCCTCGTATGTATCGGAAGCAAAAGGAGAGAGATTTTTTATCATTGACTCAGGGGAATATGTCAGTCAGTGAGTATGAAACAAAATTTATATCTTTGTCTTGATTTTCATTACGTTTCTTGCACAATGAGGAGGAAAAATGCACTAGATTTCAGGATGGGTTGAATTTGGTTATCAAGTCTAGACTCACTTCACTTGAAATGGTAGATTATACTTCTTTAGTTAACAAAGCTACGATGGTTGAAGGAGATGTTAATGGTGCAATAAATAATAGAGAACAAAAGGGAAAGAGGAGTAGATTTGATCCATATCAGCAAAAGGAAGGAAATATAGAATACTTAAAACCGGGGAGTCAAAGATTTTAGCGCAGTAGAGGGACTAGAAATTTTGTTCCGAATAGGACACCAAGCAATTTTGGGGGTGCATGATCGATGGGACAACATAATAGATAATAGGAGAATGATAATGGACAGCCTAGGCCCGTTACATGCTATTTCTGCAAAGCTGAGGGCCAAATCAGTCCAGATTGTCCTAAGTTAAAGGGGGTAGAGTGTTATCACTGTCATGAAATTGGTGATACCAAAAAGAACTATCCTATTCAACTGGGAGGGATTCAATCAGCTACTAATAGTCGAGGCTCATCACTTGGAGGCATAGGGAGAGGAGGAGGTAGATGACAGGCTAGTGGATCCAGGGCTCTGGGAAGGATATTTGCGACGACTTTACAGGATGCTCAGGCTACTCGAGAGGTGGTGACAGGTACATTTTCTTTCATGAACAAACATGCTTACGTGCATATTGATACAGGTTCTACTCATTCATTTGTATCACTGTCATTTACCATGCATTTGGGTAGACTATGTTCTTATCTAGATTGTGGTTTATATATTTCTACACCTATGAGGGATGTGATGTTAGTGGAGCTTGTGTATAAAAATTGTGTTTTGTGTGTGGGGGAGAGGGAGTTGACGATTGATTTAATTCCACTAGATATTCAAGATTTTGATATTATCTTGGTGTGACACCCCGCCTAATTAAATACCAGACGATCTCTCCTTTATTAAATTAATTCAAGGTGACCAGTTAGTTCATTCTCAGCATCACTGTCGAAAAATAAATTTTTCCAATTTAGCACCCTAATTAATTAAGCTAAGTGTCAAAACCATTTTTATAACATTACTTTCCAAATTTTATTTAAAGAAAATTTATTTATTTATCTATTAACAACATTTCCAACAAGTAAGAATCACACTACAATAATTCTGCAACATAATCCAAGATCCCAACATTTAAAATTTATTGTAAAACATCCATACTGAATAAACCATAAAGAAACAGTACTAGAAATACTGAAATACACATGTCCCAATAACAGATAAATAGTGGAAAAAGGGCGACACATGCCCCAATAACTAAGGATAATAAAAGTGGAATCAAATAAATGAAGTCGTCTACTCAAGTGGCCTGCAACTCCCACCTAAGCTGCAACACGTTCCTTCCAAGGAATCCTAAGCAAGACGCCCCTGTGGCTGGGCACCTGTAATATATACATATATATAAAAGAGAGAGAGAGAGAGAAATAGAAACGGGTCAGAGCCCGATAGTGTGTATGATTTAAAATTCATTTAGCAAGTATTTAAATTGATACAGGCCAATGCAACAACATATTAGTGCGACACTCTCTTGAGAAATTATCACCTCTCTTATAATGTGCACACCTATCACACTAACCTTCCCAATGCTTTATCTCGTCGTATATCACTCTAACCTTTCCAGTTATTTAACAAATTTTAGGTCACTCGTAAGATCTAAAACAATTCTTTAAAAAGGAACATTTCAATTAGAAACCAAAGTTCTCATTTTTAACTTTATTAATTAATAAAGTCTTCTAGTGTCATATTATACTTTCGCAAAATAAGTATTTACTATTTGAGTCATCAACCATGTCCTACTTATCAAATCACAGTAGGCAGTTCCAAATTTCATAATTTCATATATATATATATTAACTACTCGTATAATATATATATCATAACAACACCCCAAATAAAAACTATAGTGCGGGCATACTCTACTATCCAAACCCCATATCACTCATATTAAGGGGAATACAAATTCGGAATCGCTCACGAATTGTATTAACACATACACAATCATATTAAGGCGAAGCATAGATTCCAAGTCTCTAAGAGGATGGCACATAACCGCGTCTCTTAGGACCGTCTGAACTTTCATTCTGATAGCCTGCACCAAGGATATCTATCTCCTAGGGTAAGAATCAATATCCCCCATAAGGCAACACAGAATAAGATCGTCCCAGCGCGGTAACATCAGGGATAGCAAGTAGCGTGGGTATGTTTTCACACATAGAGAGTATATGCATAAACAATCATATAAGTATACTAATATTACCATATCAATATTAGGGATATCTTGATCCAATAATTACGACATTATCCTTATTTTCGCATTATTAATATCACGTATAAGGGTTTGTCTCTAACCTTAATTCAAAGATTTTTTCCAACTTATTACGTAATTCTCATGGACTCTATCCTCTCAAATATAAAATTCAGTAGGTGTCCTTCTTATGTTCCATCGTAACTCTCTTACGCGTCTCTCTTTTTAAAACATAAATTCATCGACCCTTATGTAATTATCCCAAAAATATACAATTCTCGGCTCATATTAAAATCCCAAATTATTCATATATCCTACTGGTATTCCATATCTCCCATAACATTTTATTAAGGATGGCCAAAAATTATTTCACAATAAATTGAATTTAACTCATTTAAAAAGGGAAATAGGAGTCTTCCAGGAGGGGTCGATCGATCGAGGTTTGGGCTCGATCGATCGAACCTTCGATCGATCGAAGCTCTGGGCTTGATCGATCGATCAAGCAGGTATTGCGATTTCTGGAGAATTGCAGTTATGGGTTCTAACACCTATCTTCATCCAAGTTCAAGTTTTACATTCCCAAACGTCCAAAATCTTGTACTACTAACCTCCTAACATGATATTATACATTTCCTACGTAAAGCATGTCAATTTATGCCACTAAACATGGATTAATCATGCAAAAATTCATTTAAAACTCAAGAACCCTAAAAATCTCTAAATCATGGTTACAATATGTTTTTCCCACAATTTCCTTCTTATTCACATGAAAATTTCGTGGTTTATTATTCTACATCACAAAAGATTTCCAGAATGTCATTTAAGCCATCGCTACATGCAATTTCCTATCTCAAATTTTGGTTTTCTTCCATAAAAACTCATCCTAAATATTACTAAACTAGTATGAAAGATGCATCAACGAAATAAGCAAGATAAACACTTGCCTAGGATTTTCAGAAGTCTAGTTTGGTGTCGAATTCGGTGTGGTTGCGTTCCCCGTCTCGCGATCTACGAGTTAGTGTTGGCGGCGGTGCAAACGGGTGAGTTTTGAGCCTTGGAATGCCTTGAGAGCTCTCTCCTCTCTTCTCCAATGGCCGTTCTAAGGTTTGAGTATTCTAACCCTAAATGATAACCCAGATATCGGATATAACCCCTTTAATTTTCGTGAGTTTAATTACCCCAAAATGCAAAATGACTAAAATGCCCTCCCGGGTTACTAATTAGGCCTAAAAATGCCCCGAGACCTAAATCAAACCCCCTGGTACACTTTTCTGACTATCTCGACCCTTCCGGACGCATTTCCGCACTCAAAATGACCATAAGAACAACTTATAAAATATACACTTTTACTTATCACTATTTAGTCCCGACGCGAAACGGGCGCGTCCCGACTCAAATTTCCGAAATTGTCATTTTAATCACTCGTGACATTTAATATAAACAATATTACGTATTACTTTGCTCATTAGTAACATTCAACAAATTTCCCATAATTACTAACTCTCATCGTGTTAATAATTGTAACATAATAAATTTTTGGATTTTTATTAAATAATTAACTCACATATATTTAATAAATCCCCAAATTAATATAGCATAAAAATACGGGGTATTACATACTTCCCCCCTAATAACGGAATTTCGTCCCGAAATTTGAAAAATAAGGCATACCTGGCATGAACAAATCTGGATATCTTTCGCGCATATCTGCCTCGCGCTCCCAAGTGGATTCCTCCACATTATGATGCTCCCACTGGACCCGCACAAGTGGAACTATCTTCGACCTCAATCTACTCTCACAATAGTCTAGGATAGCCACCGGTTTGTCCTCGTAAGAGCTGTCGGGTTGTAAGTCGATCTCATCTATCGCAATGTGAGTATTGGCCATATCATCCCGAAGATATCGTCTCAACGACGAGATGTGGAATACATCGTGAATGCGATGTAAATGCTCTGGCAGTCCCAACCTATATGCTACAGGGCCAATCCTCTCGATAATGGGAAATGGTCCCACGTACCTCGGGGCCAATTTCCCTTTCTTCCCGAACCTCATCACTCCTTTCATAGGAGACACACGTAGTAATACCTGGTCCCCCACATTAAACTCCCGGAAGAACCGTTTCGCATCGATGTAGCTCTTTTCTCTGTCCTGGGCTACTCGATTGCGACTCCTAATCATCTCAATCCTGGCGGAGGTCTCCTGAATCACCTCTGGTCCTAGAAAATTGTTATCCCCCACCTCGAGCCAACAAGTTGGGGAACGACAAGGCCTACCTTACAGAACCTCAAATGGATCCATGCCAATCGTGAACTGATAAGAGTTATTATAAGAAAACTCTACCAGTGGAAGATGTGGCTCCGAACCTCCCCCAAAATCAAGAACACACATGCGTATCATATCTTCCAGCATCTAATTAGTATGCTATGTGTGTCCATCTGTCTGCGGGTGATAAGCTGAACTCAACCTCAGCTCAGTACCCATAGCCTCCTGAAAGCTTTCCCAGAAATGTGACACGAAAATCTTGTCTCTATCTCACACAATATTGAGGGGCACCCCATGTAATCTGACGATCTCAGCAATGAATAACCGAGCATACTCACCCGTGGTATAATCTGTCCGCACCGGTAGAAAATGAGCCACCTTGGTCAAACGGTCTACAATCACCCAGATAGAGTCGGTACCCCGCTGTGATGTAGGCAACCCTGTAATAAAATCCATGGAAATACTCTCCCACTTTCACGCGGGTACTTCCAATGGCTGAAGTAATCCTGACGGTTTCTGATGGTCCACCTTTACCAGCTGACAGGTAGAACACTTGGACACGAATTTAGCGATGTCCTTCTTCATCCCACTCCACCAGTATTGTCTCCTCATATCCCGGTACATCTTATCTCCTCCAGGATGTCCCGCAAATCGGGACCCATGGGAATGAGTCATCACTGCATGACGTAATTCTGCTCCTTCTGGAACCACCAATCTCCCATTAAAGCTCAAACCCCCATCAGAACTAACAGAATAGGACTCAACACACTCGGCTAAGAGTCGTACAATCTTCTCTAGGAAAAATGGGTCTGTGGTCTGTGCCTATATCACCCTCGTAATAATCTCGGGTGTGACTGACATACCGGATATGAAAGAATAGGCCACTGCGTCTTGGTGACCCAACTCCTTCCACTTTGCTTTCTAGACGTCTGCTACATCGTCTACCGGTCTACGTCTCAACGCATCAGCAACTACGTTGGCCTTACCCGGACGATACTGTATATCAAACTGGTAGTCCTTCACAAACTCTAGCCATCTGTGCTGACGCATATTTAGCTCTCGCTGAGTGAACAGGTACTGCAATGACTTGTGGTCTGTGAACAAGCGGAATTTCTCCCACAATAAATAGTGCCTCCATATCCTCAATGCAAAAACAACCGCTGCTAACTCCAGGTCGTGGGTGGGGTAATTCTTCTCATGTAGCTTAAGCTTGCGGGAGGCAAAAGCTATAGCCTTCTCCTCCTATTGGAGTACTCCCCCGAGTCCTCGTAAAGACACATCGGTGTAACCAGGTACTCCACAACCGGTTTCGCTAAAGTAAGAACTGGTGCTGAATTAAGCTTTTCTTTCAGCTCGTCAAAAGCCAATTGACAAGCATCTTCCCAAACATACGGTATCCCTTTGCGAGTCAGATTCGTCAACGGGTCTGCTATTTTGGAGAATCCCCGAATGAATCTCCTGTAGTATCCAGCTAACCCCAAGAAACTACGCACTTCCATCGGTGTCATGGGCTGTCCCCACTCTCTCACCGCTGACAACTGCTATCCCCTGCTCAGAAACAACATGCCCCAAGAACTGCACTTCTTGTAACCAGAATCCACACTTCTCGTACGTAGCATACAACTGATGCTCTCGTAGAGTCTGGAGGACCTGCCTCAAATGCTCGGCATTTTCCTCCTCGGAGTGTGAATATATCAAAATGCCATCTGTGAAGACGATGGCAAACTGATCCAAGAACTCTCTGAACACTCAGTTCATTAAGTCCATGAACACGGCTAGAGCATTGGTGAGGCCGAATGGCATCACTCTGAACTCGTAAGACCCATATCTCGTCAAGAAAGCAGTCTTTGAAACATCTTGCTCCCTAATACGTAGCTGATGGTACCCCGACCTTAGATCTATCTTCGAAAAGAAAGTTGCTCCCCTTAGTTGGTCAAATAGATCATCGATTCGAGGCAACGGATACTTATTCCGTATCGTGACCTTGTTCAACTCCCGGTAGTCCACACACAACCTCAGTGATCCATCTCTCTTCTTTACAAACAAAACTGGTGCGCCCCAAGGTGAGGTACTCCTGCGAATGAAGCCCTGACCTAACAACTGCTCTATCTGATCTCATAACTCCCGCATCTTAGCCGGAGCCATACGGTAGGGTGAGCATGCTATCGGTCTAGTATCTGGCAATAAATCTATGACAAAGTCTATCTCGCGACTGGGGGGTAGGCCTGGTATCTCCTACACATCGGAATACTCCCTGACAACTGGGATCGAATCTAGGCGAATCACAACCTCCTTAGAGGTATCCTCCTCTATGTAATACAAATGAGCGGTCGAGCCTCCCTCTGGGCGAGGCATCGCCACAACAAACATCTCTTTCCCCGGAATAGCAAAAATAATGCTCCCACCGAAGCAATCAATCATGGCTCTATAAGCTGCAAGTCAATCCATACCGATAATAACATCGTGTTCATGCATATCTAAGACTAACATGTCTGCAGGTAATACCAAGCTACCAATCTCTACCCCCACTCCCCGGCATATAAAGAAAATAAGAGACCCACTACCCAGTGGTGAGTCTACACACGTCACTATGCTCTCTATTGTGGCTAACAACCCTAAGGCCTTCGCAAAATGCATAGCTATAAAACAATGCGTCGCCCTAGTATCAAACCAAACCCGACCCATAGTACCACGGATACGAAACATACCCTCAATCGCGGGTGGTGCCTATGGAGCTGCTGCCTGGTGGACGTTATAGACACGTCCATACTGTAACTTCCCCTGTTGCACTGGAGCTGCTGGAATGGCTGGTAGGGCTGGAACCTGGGCTGGAGCTGGGAGGGCGGCTGGAAAAAGTGGCCTCTACGGCTCATTACGAGCACCCTGCTGCTGTGGGGCCCTATCTCCCTCCGGACAATCCTGGCGCCTATGGTCGTGTTTCCCACATCCAAAACATCGGCCTTTGAAGTTACCTCTCCTCTGACCCTGCTGACCACGGCCCTGCTGGCCGTTAACACCATGCCACTGGCCCTGTTGGCCCTAATGAACACGCTGTTGGCCGTGTTGGCCCTGTTGCTGACCCTGCTGTCGGTGTTGGCCTTGATGGCCCTGCTGGCCCTACCTATAACCGCCATATCCCTTCCTAGAATCACCTGAATGGAATCTCTTAGCAGGGTCCCCCTGATGGGAACTATGCTCGTGCTGACGAGTCTGTCCATGAGATGGTGCCCCACTAGCACCATTTCCCTCAGTCTTGCCCTGCTAGCTGGACTCTCCTGCTCTCTTGCTTCCCTGAAGATGGAAGCGGTGATCCTGGCAATGTATTAACGCAACATTGAGTACATTAGTGAAAGTACTCAGGGACAAATTCCCTATAAGGTGCTGACGGATCCTCCAAGCTAACCGTCCACAAACAACATAATCCTCTTGCTCTCAGTGGGTGCCTCATCTGGCACAATGGTGAGAAGTCTTGTGAAATCCTCCTCATACTCAGCTACGGTAGAATTCTCCTTCTTAAAATTCATTAAATCTTCCACTCATCTCAGTCTGCACGGCGGTTGGAAAATACTTGCGGTCAAACCACTCCCAAAATGTCTGAATCGGGATCGCGTCCCTCTCCTCCAATGTAGTGGTGGACTCCCACCAGTGCAAAGCGGTCCCCACCAGCTTAAAGGAAGCCAATAACTTGTTTTCCACGTCGGTGCAGTCATACATACGGAGATGCCGCTGGATGTCTTTCTTCCATTGGCTGTCTGTAAAGATATCTGAGCTACCAGAGAACTCAGGGGGATGCGCCTTCTGAAAAGCACCCCTAACCCTTTCCCATGCAGATGGAAGCTGTGCTGGTACTGGAGCCACTGCCTGAACCTGGGGTGGAGCCTGCTGGACTATCGCTAGTGCGGCATTCACCACCTGAGCAACTATGGTGGCTACCTCATTAGCATTCATTGTGCCTTGTGCCGGAGCACTGTCGAAAAATAAATTTTTCCAATTTAACACCCTAATTAATTAAGCTAAGTGTCAAAACCATTTTTATAACATTACTTTCCAAATTTTATTTAAAGAAAATTTATTTATTTATCTATTAACAACATTTCCAACAAGTAAGAATCACACTACAATAATTCTGCAACATAATCCAATTAATTTAAAACATTCACCATCCAAGATCCCAACATTTAAAATTTAATGTAAAACATCCATACTGAATAAACCTCAAAGAAACAGTACTAGAAATACTGAAATACACATGTCCCAATAACAGATAAATAGTGGAAAAAGGGCGACACATGCCCTAATAACTAAGGATAATAGAAGTGGAATCAAATAAATGAAGTCGTCTACTCAAGTGGCCTGCAACTCCCACCTAAGCTGCAGCACGTTCCTTCCATGGAATCCTAAGCAAGATGCCCCTATGGCTGGGCACCTGTAATATATGCATATATATACAAGAGAGAGAGAGAAATAGAAATGGGTCAGAGCCCGAAAGTGTGTATGATTTAAAATTCGTTTAGCAAGTATTTAAATTGATACAGGCCAATGCAAGAACATAATAGTGCGACACACTCTTGAGAAATTCTCACCTCTCTTCTAATGTGCACACCTATCGCACTAACCTTCCCAATGGTTTATCTCGTCATATATCACTCTAACCTTTCCACTTATTTAACAAATTTTAGGTCAATCGTAAGATCTAAAACAATTGTTTAAAAAGGAACATTTCAATTAGAAACCAAAGTTCTCATTTTTAACTTTATTAATTAATAAAGTCTTCCAGTGTCATATTATACTTTCACAAAATAAGTATTTACTATTTGAGTCATCAACCATGTCCTACTTATCAAATTACAGTAGGCAGTTCCAAATTTCATAATTTCATATATATATATTAACTACTCGTATAATATATATATCATAACAGCACCCCAAATAAAAACTATGGTGCGGGCATACTCTATTATCCAAACCCCATATCACTCATATTAAGGGGAATACAAATTCGGAATCGCTCACGAATTGTATTAACACATACACAACCATATTGAGGCGAAGCATAGATTCCAAGTCTCTAAGAGGATGGCACATACCCGCGTCTCTTTGGAGCGTCTGAACTATCATTCCTATAGCCTGTACCAAGGATATCTATCTCCTAGGGTAAGAATCAATATCCCCCATAAGGCAACACAGGATAAGATCGTCCCAGCGCGGTAACCTCAGGGATAGCAAGTAGCGTGAGTATGTTTTCACACATAGATAGTATATGCATACACAATCATATAACTATACTAATATTACCATATCAATATTAGGGATAACTTGATCCAATAATTACGACATTATCCTTATTTTCACATTATTAATATCGCGTATAAGGGTTTGTCTCTAACCTTAATTCGAAGAATTTTTCGAACTTATTACGTAATTCTCATGGACTCTATCCTCTCAAATATAAAATTCAGTAGGTGTCCTTCTTATGTTCCATCGTAACTCTCTTACGCGTCTCTCTTTTTAAAACATAAATTCATCGACCCTTATGTAATTATCCCAAAAATATACAATTCTCGTCTTATATTGAAATCCCAAAATTATTCATATATCCTACTGGTATTCCATATCTCCCAAAACATTTTATTAAGGATGGCCAAAAATTATTTCACAATAAATTGAATTTAACTCATTTAAAAAGGGAAATAGGAGTCTTCCAGGAGGGGTCGATCGATCGAGGTCTGGGCTCGATCGATCGAACCTTCGATCGATCGAAGCTCTGGGCTCGATCGATCGATCAAGCAGGTATTGCGATTTCTGCAGAATTGCAGTTACGGGTTCTAACACCTATCGTCATCCAAATTCAAGTTTTACATTCCCAAACGTCCAAAATCTTGTACTACTAACATCCTAACATGATATTATACATTTCCTACGTAAAGCATGTCAATTTATGCCACTAAACATGGATTAATCATGCAAAAATTCATTTAAAACTCAAGAACCCTAAAAATCTCTAAATCATGGTTCCAATATGTTTTTCCCAGAATTTCCTTCTTATTCACATCAAAATTTCGTGGTTTTTTCTTCTACATCACAAAAGATTTCCAGAATCTCATTTAAGCCATCACTACATGCAATTTCCTATCTCAAATTTGGGTTTTCTTCCATAAAAACTCATCCTAATTATTCCTAAACTAATATGAAAGATGCATCAACGAAATAAGCAAGATAAACACTTGCTTGGGATTTTTAGAAGTCTGGTTTGGTGTCGAATTCGGTGTGGTTGCGTTCCCCGTCTCGCGATCTACGCGTTGGTGGTGGCGGCGGTGCAAACGGGTGAGTTTTGAGCCTTGGAATGCGTTGAGAGCTCTCTCCTCTCTTCTCCAATGGCCGTTTTAAGGTTTGAGTATTCTAACCCTAAATTGTAACCCAGATATCTGATATAACCCCTTTAATTTTCGTGAGTTTAATTACCCAAAAATGCAAAATGACTAAAATGCCCTCCCGGGTTACTAATTAGGCATAAATACACCCCGAGACCTAAATCAAACCCCCGGGTACACTTTACTGACTATCTCGACCCTTCCGGACGCGTTGGGGCACTCAAAATGACCATGCAAACAACTTATAAAATATTCACTGTTATTTATCACTATTTAGTCCCGACGCGACACGGGCGCGTCCCGACTCAAATTTTCGAAATTGTCATTTTAATCACTCGTGACATTCAATATAACCAATATTACATATTACTTTGCTCATTAGTAATATTCAACAAATTACCCATAATTACTAACTCTCATCGCGTTAATAATTATAACATAATAAATTTCCGGATTTTTATTAAATAATTAACTCACATAAATTTAATAAATCCCCAAATTAATATAGCATAAAAATACGGGGTATTACACTTGGGTATGGACTGGATATCGTCCTACCATACATCAATTGACTATTTTCGTAAGGAGGTTACATTTAATATGCAACGGGAGGAAGAATTCAAATTTATTGGGGAAAGAAATGTGGTTCCGAACCATCTTATTTCTGCCCTTCATGCGAGAAATTGTTAAATAAGGGTTGTCAAGGATTTTTAGCATATATTGTGGATACGAACATGGAATTGAAAAAATTAGAAAATATCCCAGTAGTTAAGGATTTCACAGATGTGTTCCCAGATGAGTTACCAGGATTGTCACCTAACAGAGAGGTAGATTTTACTATCGATTTAGTGCCTGGTACAGATCCAATTTCTATTTCTCCAAATAAAATGGAACCTGTTGAACTAAAGGATTTATAGGTTCAATTGCAAGATTTGCTAGATAGGTTTTATTCGACCCAGTGTATCACCATGGGGTGCTCCGGTATTATTTGTGAAAAATAAAGATGGCACCATGCGACTTTGCATTAATTATCGACAGTTGAACAAGGTAATTATTCGAAATAAATATCCATTGCCTCGTATTGATGATTTGTTTGACCAATATAGGGTGCTAAAGTGTTTTCAAAAATTGATTTGAGATCGGGTTATCATTAATTAAGTGTGAGAGATTGTGACATTTCTAAGATAACTTTTCATTCTCGCTATGGTCATTATGAGTTTTTGGTAATGCCCTTTGTGTTAACAAAAGCTCCTGTAGTGTTTATGGATTTAATGAATTGGGTATTTCATCCTTTCATAGATTCATTTCTGATTGTCTTTATCGATGATGTTTTGATATTCTCACCTAGCCAAGAGGAGCATGAGAAGCATCTAAGAGTTGTATTACAAGTTTTGTGAGATAGTCAATTGTTTGCTAAGTTGAGAAAATGTGAGTTTTGGTTGAATCAGGTAGTATTTCGGGAGATGGAATTTATGTTGACCCTAAGAAGGTAGAGGCAATTGTGCAATGGGAAAGACCACAAAATGTAACAGAGATAAGGAGTTTCTTAGGATTGGTTGGAAATTATAGAAGATTCATAAAGGGGTTTTCATCTATAGCCTTACCGTTGACTAAATTAACCCGAAAGGAAGCGAAATATGTGTGGAGTGATGAATGTCAGCACAACTTTGAAAAGTTGAAAAATAGGTTAGTATCAGCTCCAGTTCTCACTGTTCCATCCAGTGGAGAAGGTTTTGTGATTTATACTGATGCTTCACATTAGGGTCTGGGTTGTGTTTTCATGCAACATGGAAAGGTAATTTCTTATGCATCTAGACAGTTAATAATGCATGAACGTAATTATCCTACACACGATTTAGAACTTACGGCTATTGTTTTTGCCTTGAAATTATGGAGACATCATTTATATGAAGAGATATGTGAAATTTTCACTGACCATCAAAGTTTAAAGTATTTATTTACACATAGAGACTTGAATTTGAGACAAAGGGGTTGGATGGAGTTAATTAAAGACTATGATTGTACCATTCACCATCATCCCGTGAGGCCTAATGTTATTGCAGATGATCTATGTCGGAAGTCATTGGGGAGGTTATCTTGTATTTAATGTGCATGGGTTGGCAATATTATGGAATTAAGACTGATGGGAGTAGAGTTGAACTTAACTGAAATGGTGGCATTAATTGCACACGTTACAGTGAGGCCTTTACTGGTAGAATGCATACAAAATTTGCAAGTCAATAATCCATTCCTTGAGAAGAAGAAACGGGGAATCCTGGATGGTAAAGAGAGTGACTTTGAAATTAAGAATGATGAATCGTTGTTTTATAAAAATAGAATTTGTGTACCGAATGATCCATCCTTAAAGAGGGATATATTAGAAGAGTCACATACTTCTATTTATGCTATGCATCCTATAGGTACCAAAATGTATTGAGATTTGAAAGAGTATTACTGGTGGAATAATATGAAACGTGAGATTGCAGAGTTTGTAGCCAAATGTTTAGTAGGCCAACAAGTGAAGGTGGAGCATCAGAAGCTGACAGGATTATTTCAATCATTGCCTATTCCGGAATGGAAATGGGAGCATATAACGATGGCCTTTATTACAGGATTACCTCAGTCACCAAAGGGGCATGATTCTATTTGGGTGATTATAGACCGATTGACAAAGTCAGCTCATTTTCTTCCAGTTAAGACCAGTTACACTGTTGACAAGTATGCACGTTGAGGAGATTATATGCTTGCATGGGGCACCAGTGTCAATAGTATCAGATAGAGATCCAACGTTCCTTTCTAACTTTTGGCCTCGATGGGCACAAGTTTGAATTTTAGTACCGCATTTCATCCACAAACCGATGGGCAATCAGAAAGAACGATTCAAATATTAGAAGTCATGTTGCAAGCCTGTGTATTTGACTTCAAAGGTATTTGGGATGATCATTTTCCATTGATGGAATTTGCGTATAATAATAGTTATCATTCCACCATTGGCATGGCTCCTTATGAAGCTTTATATGGGAGGAGATGTAGAACGCCATTATGTTGGGATGAAGTAGGTGCAAGGAAAATCATGGGTCCTGAATTACTAGATATGGAGACTGAAAAGATCAAAATGATTCGGGAACGGATAAAGATAGCTCAAAGCAGACATAAATTGAATGCAGATAAAAGGAAGTACCCATTATAATTTCAAAAGGGAGATTTTGTATTCTTACGTATTTCACCGTGAAAGGGCGTTATGAGATTTGGAAAAAAAAGTAAACTAAGTCAAGGATACATTGGACCATATGAGGTGTTGGAAGGAATTAGGAACCTGGCATATAGATCAGCATTGCCTTCAGAGTTGTCTTGTTTACATGATGTGTTTCACGTATCGATGCTTCGTAAGTATTTGGCGGATCCATATCATCAGTTGAAAACTCAACCAATTAAACTTAAGGAAAACTTGTCGTACATCGAGGAACCAATGGAAATTATTGATCGTAAGGAGCAAGTATTGAGAAATAAAGTTATTCCCTTACCTAAAGTTATGTGGATGAGCCATGGAGTTAAAGAAGCAACTTGTGAAATGGAGGATAGCATGAAGAAACAATATCCCCATTTGTTTGGTAAGTGACCTTTATATTAAATTTCGGGGACGAAATTTTCTAAGGGGAGGAAGTTGTGATAACCCGAATATAATAATGATAAATTATATTTAAATCATTCTTATATTATGTGATATGAATAATTTGTTATTAGTATATCCAATGTTAAGTGATTATGTTTATTATAATCCTACTTTCATAAATCATGAAAGGTCGAAGTATTTACAAACAAAAAAATTTGTTGTTTTCTGTAGAAATGTTCATATTAGAGACTAGTTTTAACCCTTATAACATTACAATTGAATTGAGGTAAAAACTAGATATTTGTATAAAGGTGAGTTAGGGTTGTAACCCAATAAACGGTGCATCAAACGGATCCCCGAGTAAAGAGTTATACCGAATTTATGAACAAGGGGAAAATCTGTCCATTCCCTTTTAGTGGTAAATTGTATTTTAGTAAACCAAATGGATTAATATGATTGGATGGAAAGGAGGAATGCCTTTGACGATTTAAACTTCTCCCTTTAACTTATTTACTCAGTAAATATAACCCTAGGCTCAGTTTTGAGAGATTTAAGCTTAAGGAAAGAGGAAGTATAAGTTAAGGAAGAAAGATTACAAGGAAAAGCTAGGAAAAGAATTCCATGAAAATTCTTAAGGTGTTTCCAAGGTAAAATTATGTGTTAATATTGTTTCAATATTGTATTATACTTATTTCAAAGTATATAAATCGTGAATTATTGACTACAATTCTATCATCCGTTGTGATAATATGTATTGGTTCATATGTGAGATAAGTGGTATTTATAGGTCAAATTGCTTTGTATTGAAACCCCTTGTATTCAAACTTGCATATCACTTTACGTGCTTACTGGAATTGAGAAATTACAATTTTATATGAAATTAGAATCATATATTCATATCATATCCAAAAATTAAAATTTATCTCCTTGTGGTTAGGCTGTAATGATGATTTCAAGTTGGTACATAGTTTCAGTTTGTATACTTCATTTCTGTATGCCCTGAGTTTAGTCAAGCTTTTGAGATAGCAAATGAAGTCAAAAAATTATGAAACTTTAAGTATCTACTATTTAGTATGTTTAATAAAAATGGATTGAAAATCATGGAAAGGTATACTAGAGAAAAATTATGAAAATTCTTGGAAGTTGAAGAAACAATAGAGGAGTTTGTAGGGAAGATTTCTTGTGTTGTAAAGAAATGGCCATAAATTGCTCTAGGAAGATATGTTTTCATATTAATAAGCCTGGACACCTGTATGTGTACTATTTATGAATATGGTATGGTTAAGTATAGATGATAATAATTTGAGACCATACTGTATACCACATGAAAGAATGTTTTTATCTTCTCTTTACCAAGGGTATTTTGAGTACATGTTTCATGTGTATATAAATTGAGAAGTATACTTTTATGTTTACTTAATTTTAGTTATCAATTCCTTAAAAGGAATTTTCTAGGGTTGAATGTTCATGACCTTATCATCATATATACCATTGTTTAGTCTCTACACATGTTTCATGGAATATGACTTGAGTAGAATTATATTGTTGTTGTATAGTTATTGAAAGTTACATAGATAGGTTAACATAATACTTATGATTGAGATTCAATACTGATTTAGTTGGATTAACAGGTGTAAGATCAAATCAACCAAATTCAACTCCACCTGAGGGAAACATGAATACATAATTGACAACCCAATGTGAGTGTACTTACTGAGTTTATTATGGATATGATGTGTATGTATTATATGTTGAGATTATTTGGCTTATTAAAAGTCATGAGATGTTGAGATGTTATGACTTATTAAAAGTCAAGAGACATTGAGATGTTATGGCTTTATAAAACTCAAGATATGTTGAATTGATATGCAATTCACGAGATGTTATGTTATTAAAACCTATGGATATGATTATTTCCTACGGGCAGGAGATGTGGGGTTTTTTAACTCCGGATATGTATATGGCCTAACTTGTCACAGAGATGGATATATTGATATGTTGAGATGTTAGTATAGTATTTTTACTATGTAGAGATGTCGTACATTCACTGAGTTTTTAAACTCATGTTTTTATATGTTTACATTTTCAGGTTTTGAAGCTGCCACTGCCAGGTCTAGGAGATTGGGTAAATAATATTAGGGTCTCGTCAGTTCTGTTTTATACCTTGTACTAGTTGTAATTAAGTTAAATGGTATGAGAGTTTTATTTAAATTATGTCTCCTTAAAACGATTGGATTGTTAGTATTCCGAATTTTAACCTTGAAGTTGTTTTAATGTGTATTACTAAATAAATAAATAGTGTGGTTTGTGAACTCTTTAGTTATTTATATCCTAAGGGGGTTAGGGTGTGACAAATTGAATTGGCAGTTAGGGGGAAAAGGGGTCTTCTCGGTGGGTGGGTTCTATTCCATCATTAAAGGAAAAGACAATCGTAGAACCTATTTCACCTATAAACAAATTTGGAAGGTTAAGGATCCTCCGAAGGTGATGTTTTTAGTCTGGACCATAGCGAAATAGGCCATTTTGATAGTTCAGTGCTTGCATTCATTTCCTTCACCATTGTAGGTTGACGAGAGCCCTACGAGAGGTTTTTTTTATCTATTTGTCAGATTTCATGGTTAATGACTTAAATAGTGATGGCGTTACTAGAGATGTGGCATCCTCCTAAGGGGTGGGAGGGAGATTGCAATGTTTGGCCCTTGGTTCCATATTGTATTTTTGGACTATTTGGCACGAGAGAAACTCGAGATTCTTTGAAGGGTAGTAAACATAATCGACTAGAATATGATACACTTTTTAAACACTTTACTAGTTTGGTATAAGGAGAGTTATTTCACTGCTATGCCTAATTTTTTAGGGTTTGTGGAGGAGTTACATGTTGGCATGTAATCCCGGTCAATTTTTGTATTTGACCAGGTTTTTGTAGGATGTTGTTTTTTCTTAGTTGAAGTGTGTACTCCATGTATACGGGTTCCATCCCCTAGCGGATTTTTTTAATGGTTATTTGTTTACCAATTTTTTTTATTTATTCATGCATACATACCCCCCACAACTAATTTCGTTAGTTTCTTGTTTAGTTATACATGTGTGACACCCCATAAAATCCACAAATTTATTGATCATGTCTAATAAAGTGTTCACGGGAATAAAAAACATTTTGTAACATCCTCATCATTATAATATAACTAAAACTGAACAAGTAACAAAAATATAATGAAATATGGAATAACAAAAATTCAGCTCTAACAGCAATCACTACCAATATACCTAATCCAAACTGGAATATAAATAAATGCATCACATAAAAGTTTTGAATAGAAGAACTATATAATCAAGATCCCAGGAACTAAATGTTCAAGGAAAGGATGATCTAGACTTTCCTGACTCCTAAACCCATGAGCATGAATGGAATGTAACTAGGCATGCTCATCCAATGATGAACTCTGATAATGAAACGAACAATAACCTAAGACGCATGAACACAAATATAAGAAACACGTAAGAAAAAAGCCTAAATAGTATAAAAGTATAATTAAAATTGGAATAAACCATAATTATGTATCTGGTTTTGTCATATTAATATTTTTTTATTTTTACCCTAACTTAACAACCTAAAATAACAGGCGGTTCCAAATCACGAACCCATATGCAACCCATTTGACTAAAGAATTACATCATCATTATTTAATATTTAGTTTCTCGTCATTAAGTTAATCTCTTTAATTATAATACATATGGTATGTGGTAGTCTAGAACCCACATTACATCTTACCAAATAACTAATGTACCCATAGCAGCATTATATCTCAAGTCTATACACATTTGACTATCGAATGCCAATAACTAAAAATACATGTCTCTAGTATATGTAATGCACAAATCCGAGTCATAAGTTTGTTGGTAATTATCCCTACTATAAGTTGTATACACCTCTAGTATAACACATTAATCGATACAACTATTTCTACTACGGCCACAAAATAACCATGTATGGTTGGAGAAATATTCTCTCACGTTTAACATCCTCACCTAAGCATAAGCCGAGGCGTCAAAACATAAATGGGAATTTCTCATACCACACATATCGAATGCTAGCTCTTATAGCCTTCATAGATCACTCACGCGTAGTAAGTTTATTATTAAGTTGTCCCAAACCTAAAACCCCATCACGACAAGGGATAAATAACTATGCATACACAACATTCATACAATATACTATTCCTAAGACTACACTACTGAATTCTCCCTGAAAACATTTTGCGACACAAATACCTAGACGTAGGACCCTAGGGTAAACTAATATGACCAATCGAGCACCGAGGGACCATCGGTGTTCAGGTCGTACGTTCCACATAATGGAATCCCTCTTAGTATAATATCCACGAGCGCTCACTGACGCGACTAAGAATTTGTCTCAAAAGTGCGTTTTACTCTAGGCTCAAGCGCAAGCCTGTCGCTCAAGTAATAACCCGGTAAGTCGGGATCGTATCCACAGGGATCGAGATTGCCAAATAGTAATAAGAAAAATTATTAAATCTTGAAATGATTTCTTAAAAGAAACAAAAAGATGATTAATGATTGGGAACATTTCTAGTGAAATAAAAATTTACTTAAGAAAAACAAACTGAAAATTGCAAAAAAATTTAGATCTGACAAATGGGAGAAAATAGGGTAGGGTACAATCCCTCAATCCTTAACAAATTACTGTATAGAATACTAGAATTGTAAATTAAAATTATTGACTAGATCCGGTCTTTATAAATTCTAAGCATTACATATATGAGGGATCTAGCCCGCATCATATGAAATCAAAGATAGATATAAAGCGGTGAATGATAAATTATACTCGCAAAGCGTTCTTAAACATCTCAAGTACCTAGGGCAAGAGAGATTAAAAGATTGACAATGTTTGTATGACTTTCTTTCACGATTTAATCAATATTTTAATTTAACCTCTATTTTCTACATAAATAATTTGCCTTGGAATGAGTTCATGTACCCCAATCCTTGGGAATTTAGCTACTCATGATATGGTTCAAGAATAAATTCACATATAAAATTATGGATCTAGAAGACATTGTAAATAATTTGCAAATAATAAAACTAGAGAATGGAAAGATTTTACTTGAATTCAGCAACAAAAACGGAATTGGAATTCAGAATTTCTTACAAACTAGGGTTCATGAAAACTCTTGAAGGAATATAAAATTTTCTCTCAAAATCTAACCCTAAAATTCAACCTCTAATTCTCTCTATAACTCTCAACCTAGCAACTCCTAACCTAGCTCCCTTCAAATGATGTAGGGCATGGGCTTTTATAGATCTCAAAAATGACTTTTCCCATGCCTCTCCACGTTTTACCCTTTTAATATACCTAAATGAGAAACTTCCAATTCATATCCACGTTTTACAACTAATAAAAATGAATTAAACAAGAAATTTCAAGAGTTGTCTCTTTAGCTTCCAGAATTAATTTCAACTTTAGATTTTCTGTCTCCAACTTTAAATGGGCATAACTTCTTCATCGTAGCTCGGATTGGGGTGCCGTTTTTTCCAATATTCTTGTAATTTAGAGTTTTTCAACTTTCCAATTGGACGCACCTCCGGAATAAGGCTGCAAAAGTACGAAAATGCCCTTGAACTCTCCATTTCTTGGTTTCTTTCACTGTTTTGCATTCTCTTTCGCACTAATTTGCATGAAATACCTATAAAGCACATGAGAAATACACAAAACACGAAATACTTGCCAAAAGAGGTTATTAGCATAAATACGAGACAAATCCAAGCTATTTACACTGCGCGGGATCATAAAAATACCGAAATTAAGGGAATAAATGTGAAGAATATGTGCCTAATCACACCCCCTAACTTAGAACTTTGCGCGTCCCGAGCAATGTAAATGAAATTAGTTTAAAGTTCAACTCTTAAAAATCATTTTATTGGGATAGAATACCTTTTTTCGCGGGCAAGCGATTGCATTTAGCGTTTGCAACAAGCCTTTAAACCCCTAGGTTACCCTAGTAGGACGAGTTTTGTCTCGTGAGGGTTTGCAGTGAATACACCCACAAAATTCTTTATTGACTCAAATAAATATCAAAATACTTAAAAATTGTAAAATTTAAACTTTTCAAAAAATAATCACCATAACTTCATATTCAAGTGTCTCAAACCATAGTGTGGGTGTGCAAAGCCAAAAATTAAACCTCAAATTTCCACCGATTGAGCATTACGTTACTTTCCGGAAATTTGTTTTGATTCAAATTCTTATGGATGCACTCACAAACGAATCACTCGGATTGTGGTTGTTTTCTCTTGGTATGCATGATATAAAGAGTAAATATAATGGACACAAATTCACGCATACAAAATTGAAAAGAAGGAAATTTATGGTGAAGAGATCTCATCATCGGAGTACGGTTATTAGAAAACGGGAACATCACCTCTAGTTCACACCATTTAATCTCTCATATTATCTTTTTGTATCTTAGCTCTCCACGCGGTAATTAATTTCACCATTCGGACTCGGTTAGGACATTTTGGGTTAAAAGGTGTAAAGGGTAAAATTGGTAATAGACGGAATATTCGGAATTGGAAAATGTCCTTATGACGTCCATTAGTGTTTTTTCGGGCATTTGCTCATTTTTCTCTTTTTTTTTCTTGCTATTTTTTTTCTATTTTTCTCTTGCCCCTTTTTATTACACAATTTGGACTTACTTGATGAATTTTTTCAATTTTCACAATTCCGGGCTATTTGGGTTTTTTGGGTTATCAAACGAAAGGATAAATTTTATTTGGCTCAAAGTGGGTTGCAAAGGGATAATTTTTTTTTTCATAACTTTTTATGCCAAATATTTTTGGGTAACAAACGAGGGCCTACTTCATTGTCCAAATTGCTAATCACATTACCATATGCATCTCGAGATTAATTAAGTTTAGAGATATATTTAGAACGAATTTCGAGATAACATTTCACACATTTCCCATAACCGATCAAAACAAAGGATTGAGATCATCAACGACTTATTAAAACGCTGAAAAGAACTTTGAGTTAATCATAAACTCGGATTGATTTAAAAACTCAAAAAAATCGATAGGCTCGAAATCTCACCGGGTTTGATCAATCTCCACACTTATTTGTAAAGTCGTCAATTTTCTTTCAATTTCCATATTCGGTCAATTTTGACTTTGTGCATTATGATTGTTAACAATTTGAGACTTCAAATAGAATAAATGTGATATTTTTGAGAAATTTAAATTATAATTTATATTTATTTTGAAGAAAAATATTTTTGGCTTTTTTTTTATAAAAAAAATCAATTTTTTTGAAATTTTTAAAAAAAAACACACTCAGAAAGAACATGTGATCGAATCAATGAATCTAAGCAATAAAAGGGAAGAATATCCCACACCCCCTAACTTAAATGTTGCATTGTCCTTAATGCGAATCAAGAACACAACATAAAGAGAGGAAAAGAAAGATATTACCCAAATGGAGCGATCCCCGATGAGTGCGAGTCCATTGAATCTACAAAACATGTTAGAACCAAGCATAGCAAAAAGAATAACAAAAACTTTAACTAATTACTCTAAACTATAAAAAAGGAAAAAGAAAAAGATAATTATGTACAACCTACAATTTGAAATTCTAATAAGTTATACATTAGAAGTCGAAAAATTTGAGGGTCCACCCAAAATACAATTTGACTTTGAGGGGTAATTAGTGTACCCTCATTAGGATGCATGCCTCCTGAAAAGTAAGAATTCCGTTTGAAAAACGGAAGGCATGTGTGAGATGGAGAAAATGAGCCATCACCAATTAAAAAATTTAACGGGATGATGGGGGGTTTGGGTGCTAGGTGGGACAAGTACCATTGGGATCCAAGAAAAATAGAATCACTTCCCAAAGATTTTTCAAGTAGTATGGGAAGCGGATCACACAAGTAGAAAGAGTCCATCTTGGAAAATAATTTAAACATTGAGTCCTTGTCCTCAAAATCTTCTCCTCCCAAATTTTCAAATGGATCTGGTGGAGGTTTGGGATGGAGAAATTCATCAATTCTATTTTCCCACTCGCTTTCGTCTAAATGACGAAATGAGGCCCAGAAAGATTGGACTTCAACATTTAGGCTTGTATCCACCTGTCCGAACTCGCGCTCAAACTCTGCTAGGCTCAACTCATCGAGCTCTCTCTCTTGCTTATTGTCCTCAACCGGCCTTTCGTGCTCACTCGCCGAATGATAGGGGGTGTGGGTTGGTGGTAATCGAGGAGAAATGTATCGATAGTGTCCTTCCATTCGCTTTCCTCTAAGTATTTCGACGAGCCTCTACCGACACACTCTAAATGCTCACGAATGCTCACGAATGCATTAACTAAACATACCTCCCCTACCATGCTCTCGATGTTGCAACCATTCCTCTCACTATGCGCAACACCAACACTATCGTGCACAGACATATTACTACCGAACGATTCAGAACCCTCACTCAGTGTTTGACTCAAAAGTGTGGAACGTCGGTAGTATGAGAATTATTAGGCGAAGGAGGTGGAACCCAAAAATGAGGAGACTCAGAATTTTCAGAACTTGCTTCGGCAATAGGACTTTCGTGAACTTGGGTGGGAGATGAATTCCGCATATAAGCACATAAAAGATGAGATTTTTTTTTTAGAAATCTCTTGTAGATAAAAATAACTTTCTTGAAAATTTAACAATTTCGGATCCCCGGCAACGGCGCCAAAAACTTGACGCGACTAAGAATTTATCTCAAAAGTGCGTTTTACGCTAGGCTCAAGTGCAAGCCTGTCACTCAAGTAATAACCCGATAAGTCGGGATCGTATCCACAGGGATCGAGATTGCCAAATAGTAATAAGAAAAATTATTAAATCTTGAAATGATTTCTTAAAAGAAACAAAAAGATGATTAATGATTAGGAAAATTTCTAGTGAAATAAAAATTTACTTAAGAAAAACAAACTGAAAATTGCAAAAAAATTTAGATCTGACAAATGGGAGAAAATAGGGTAGGGTACAATCCCTCAATCCTTAACAAATTACCGTATAGAATACTAGAATTGTAAATTAAAATTATTGACTAGATCCGGTCTTTATAAATTCTAAGCATTACATATATGAGGGATCTAGCCCGCATCATATGAAATCAAAGATAGATATAAAGCGGTGAATGATAAATTATACTCATAAAGCGTTCTTAAACATCTCAAGTACCTTGGGCAAGAGAGATTAAAAGATTGACAATGTTTGTATGAGTTTCTTTCACGATTCAATCAATATTTTAATTTAACCTCTATTTTCTACATAAATAATTTGCCTTGGATTGAGTTCATGTACCCCAACCCTTGGGAATTTTGCTACTCATGATATGGTTCAAGAATAAATTCAAATATAAAATTATGGATCTACAAGACATTGTAAATAATTTGCAAATAATAAAACTAGAGAATGGAACGATTTTACTTGAATTCAGCAACAAAAACGGAATTGGAATTCAGAATTTCTTACAAACTAGGGTTCATGAAAACTCTTGAAGGAATAGAAAATTTTCTCTCAAAATCTAACCCTAAAATTCAACCTCTAATTCTCTCTAGAACTCTCAACCTAGCAACTCCTAACCTAGCTCCCTTCAAATGATGTAGGGCATGGGCTTTTATAGATCTCAAAAATGACTTTTCCCATGCCTCTCCACGTTTTACCCTTTTAATATACCTAAATGAGACTCTTCCAATTCATCTCCACGTTTTACAACTAATAAAAACGAATTAAACAAGAAATTTCAAGAGTTGTCTCTTTAGCTTCCAGAATTAATTTCAACTTTAGATTTTCTGTGTCCAACTTTAAATGGGCATAACTTCTTCATCGTAGCTCGGATTGGGGTGCCGTTTTTTCCAATATTCTTGTAATTTAGAGCTTTTCAACTTTCAAATTGGACCCACCTCCGGAATAACGGTGCAAAATTACGAAAATGCCGTTGAACTCTCCATTTCTTAGTTTCTTTCACTGTTTTGCATTCTCTTTCGCACTAATTTGTATGAAATACCTATAAAGCACATGAAAAATACACAAAACACGAAATCCTTGCCAAATGAGGTTAGTAGCATAAATATGAGACAAATCCAAGCTATTTACACTACACGGGATCATAAAAATACCGAAATTAAGGGAATAAATGTGAAGAATATGTGCCTAATCACTCACATATGGTATTCATTGAACATAAATCACTCAAAAAATTACAACCCTCACTAATGGGTCATAGTAATTATATACACAACCCTAACTAATGGGTTAACACAAATTTCATATTCCTTGTAACCAAATATTACGGGTCACACTTAGCATTATTATCTTAATTATCATGAGTCCGTCTCCTAAGGCATTGCGTATAAGTATCAATCCACTATTAATTTATATAAAACCATTTAACATAATTACTAACTCACTCTAGGGTTTCTTAACTCAATCATAATTTAACTTAAAGGATAAATTCACCAATAGTCTATCATAATGACTAAAGTTATTATGATTAATAAATCCAATCCTCTAACCTTCAAAAATACCAATCAACAACCTATCATACTCTCGCTTTTGAAATCTAATGCCCTCTACTCAATTAACTCCTTCAGGCATACCAATTTCACCAATAACTGAATAACTACTAATCAGAATCTTTTTTTATAAGTTAGGTATCTAGTTGTTTGTCCTAATTTATAATCCTACATGTCAAGCCATTAACAAGATTACAAGAGTCAATTTCTTATAAAGAAAAACCTAAATTAACCCCAATGAAAAAAATCCAATATCATAAACTATCGGGCAAATTTTCGAAATTCTAGGAGCATCGATCGATCGATCGATCGATACAGATATGCCCAACATTTTCCACTTCATGATTCATCATATTTAAATAACAAATTCAAATCCAAAACATTTATACATGATTCAAAAACATTCATCACATCTAAACATCAACTACATATATAATACATCAATGAAACATTATCATAACATTAAAATCTCAATTCTACATGCATATTTAATTGAAAAACCACTTACGCACTAAAGAACCCTAAATTTTCAATGTATATAAATTAGATTCAATCCACTACTAATTTTGGCTTTTAAAAACCTCAGGTTTTTGAATGATTCATACTAATAAATAATTTCTAATCACAATCTATCAATATATAATTGTATTTTGGGATAATTCAATTAAAATACAAAGAATTCAAACCTAACTACTACCTAAGTTAGGTTAATTTTGAATTTTGTAAATTAAATCATGCAATTCAAATTCGAAACATAAGTAGGTTTACATTCATATGAATAGGTATAATCTAAATAAAAAATAATCATACAACCCTTTTAAATAAACTGATCTTGATTATTTTGATGAAAGTATATCCAAGATTATTCAAAAAAAAATTCTCCCTTGAGCTTCATTCTCACACTAAGATTGTAGGCTTCCCCAAGTTGTATTTTGTGAATAATGAGATCCTAATGGTTCATTAAGTCCTCTATTTTCTGAAACTGGGCTTGAACCCAAATCGGGCCCAAGCTAAAATGTCCAAAATAGTCTCTAAATGGTCTAAACATCTACCAAGGTTTTATACTAACTCGATAGATCTAAATTACAACATTTTTAATTTTAAAATGACATTACATCATTTCCTCATATTTTTCTAAATAAAAAATTAGCATAAAAGTATGGGGTATTACAAACTGGCTCCGGTCTTGCACATGTCCTAAGATATTCTACGAATCAAGAATTTACGGGCGAACCCATGTAGACTCCTTATCAATCAATTGGCCCAATTATTGTGGACAATCCCCTCGCTATTACATCTAGTGTTAACAATAATGAGGGTTTGATCTATATATTCTGAAACATGTTACTTGATAACACACAAATATTTAATTAAGTAGGAAATATATAATTTTTTATTATGTACAACTATAATAGTATTGTGTTAATCAATTAATGCCTATCATAGGTCATAAAGAAACTCTCGCACAATTATTTATGGTAGAATCGAATCCACCTATTTCACAACCTAGTCATGCAAATGTTGCACACTTTATAAACATTATTTCATGAAAGGACATGATTTTATAAATGTCCAGGTTAGAATCTAGGAGTTTTCTGAGTGTCCTAGATCATAGTGAATATGTCTGATACTGCTACATTCGGCACATCAACACAATCATCCTCAATGGCCTTGATCCGAATCCATAGATCTATCATCTAAGTGTGTGCATCATTCTATATGCAATGTGTTATTCAACCGGACCCACTACTCCACTCGTGTTAATGGTAAAATGATTTATTTGGAGTGTTTATTATTTACATATATATTTTGGAACTTTTAGAAAATAATTTTTGAAGTCTAAATTGTTTTTAACTCGAAAGCATAATTTTATCTAAGCAAGGAGGCGAGAATTTTTTGAATGTCGCATGAAGTCGCTTAAGTGACACGTCAGCTCGTTCGAGCGACAGGCCTTTGTTGTTTAAGAGACGCGTCGCCCTGATTTTCTATAAATATCAGTGCAGTTCTAAATGTTTTCAAAGTCTTTTTGCACTGGCGCTTCTGTGATTATTTTACCCAGAAAAAAACTTCATTTTTAAGTATTTAATGCCTTTTTGATTCAGAAATCATTCCCAAACATTCATGTGAATCCTTTAAACCTTAAATGGATTGTTCTACTCATCGGGAGTAACTTTTTGGAGAAGACGATGCTTTTCCATTACCAACCCATTGGATCTCTTGCGGGAACTCTTGACGACATCGAACTGATGCCTGGGGGTATTTCGTATGTCACTAATTGTATTTTCATTGTAATCCGTGTAAATCGATATTTACAAATTATAGTGAAAATAAAAGGTTTTGCCCCTTTGGGTGAGTTTTCCTCATATTGTGATTCTCTTGCATGCTTGATTTATTCTATTCTCCAATCAAAATTAATTGCAAGAGTTAGGTTTTATTGGATAATAAATGGAATTTAATTAAACAAGTTAATCATTGATTGCTATCCCACTCTCATTTCATCATGTGTTAATACCGGTGAGGGTATGATTTTGATCTTCGTAGTTTTAAACTTCTATATATAAAATTATTAAGAACAATATTGTTGATGAATAAGCTACTTCATCAACAATATTAGACTTAACACCTTAACAAGGATTTATGGGTCACCTGTGGGTCAATCCGAATAGATCTAACATCATTAAGTGTGAGTGATGTGAAATAATATAAATATGTTTTTAGTCCATTTTATTACCTAACTTTATCGAATAAGAATGCGATTTTGTTTTCCAAGCATAAAAATAATTAATAATAAGTGTCTACACTAGTAGGGAATGACCTACGATTTGTTTAATCAGAGCAGAGAACGTAAATAATAAGAATAGCTTACTTACAAAATGCTCTCAAAGGACGGAATATCAATTAAATAGATATAACTAATTAAACATGGTGAGCTAATGCCTTGTGGGGTTTCCAGCAATAATGTAGTATAGAAACGGATGAAAAATAAAAAACATGCAATAACGAACATACAATAACTAAAGAGTGTACGCATCCACTATGTTTTACTCAAAAACATTTTCTTTAACATTGGTTCAAAGCCTTGAACGTTTATGTAACTTTACCGTTTTATTATGAAATTTGTTCCGTTAATCCCTTACCAACACATTACCGTGTTAATTTAACTTACACTTTAATCTGTTATTCCATGGATTTATCTATTATATCAGTCTCACAATTACACATAATTCGATTATGTACCCTTTAAAACTAGATTATCGTATCTACATATCGTTATTTACTTTCATTCTTCCTTGATTTTTTACCAAATCCATGTCATAAATATTCTTTTACCCATTTTATCCTTTAAAGAGAGGTATGCTGTAAAACTATCTTTTCACTTTCTCAATCGGTGTTCACTAAATTCCATTGGTGTTTACGAACTTTCACCCACTTACACAAATGTTTCAACATGCTTACTTGGCTAATAATCTCGAGTGTAAGTTGAAGTCTCACCCCAGGGCTCTCAACCATGCTTCAAATTTCTTAGTTGCTTCAAGTATAGTTTTACTTGTTACATCATTGCAACCAATTTCCTCAAGTTCACTTTTTCTCCCTTATATTACCTTAACAGTTTTACCTATCTTGAAGGCCAAACACATTGTCAATACCACAATGTCATCCTTGATATACAAATCAGCAAATTTTATTTTATTCCAGATTTTAGATGTTCTAGTACTATCTTTACATTTACAAATTCTTATTCCATTCCCATGTTTCAAGATCATTCACATCATTTAGTGTTCATTTAAACTTTTGTATAACACAATTGTAATACCTAGTGTTTTTATATTAATAAAATTAGAAATTTTTTAAATAAATAAATTGCTTGAATAAGCTACTTCAATATGATATGCATGATTATGTGATTTATTTATACCAAATGTGTATATTAGTAGATAATTAAATTCCATGTTACTTGAAATAATATTATGCCATTATTAAACATAATAAAATGTGTGAATGGTGGTAGACAATGTTTGGGCGCATTACAGAGTTATTTGGGTACTTGTTTAGGCATTTCGAACATGTTAAGTTGGACTCGGGTGATAGGTATACCATGAGGGGATTTTTTTAACCAATTACGATATTATTTTGTACTTTTTTAGGGGGCCCAAAATATAGTGTTAAAGGGAGATATGGGATTGAGGTTTAAATTAGGTTAATAAGCCAACTAAACACTTATACAATCCAGATTGGAGTTAGACTCGTAGCCCCACACCCTCTTCAGTAAGTTGCCATGGTTGGAGAAGAAAGGCAAATAAGTCTCAAGACAGGAAGCTCACATCATCTCTATAAGGAAAGATTTTTTTTTAAAGCTAATTATATGTTGTTTCTTGATTCATACTAATATTCTCTCATACTAAATTCTGGATTTAAAATTGATTTGGAGATTGAAAACAAATTGATATTAATATAGGATTGCTTAGGATTAATCAAAGAACAATTGTGTTTGAATAATTAAACACTTTCACGACAAACCCGAAATTGATATCGTTTTATTGACAAATCTACTACTAGAATCCATGTGATAGGATTTAAGTTTATAGATGATGTCAAAACATGTTTTGATCTTATTAATCTCCAAAATTTTAGAAAAAAATTATGATCTTGATATTTTTAGACAACCCCAAATTTTTTTATCCAATTATTTGAATTTACGGGGGTTATCATTTGCATATTGGGTAAACAATGATATGATCATGTCTTTTTAGTCATAAATAGAGTTATAATTCTTCAAATTAAAGTGGGAAGAACCTTAGAATCGAAATTTGTTTTTTTGGAATGAAACTTGTATAGAAAAAACACTGTAGATCAGGGATATTGCCAAAATCAAATCGATTCAACATGGAGTGAGAATCAATTTAGCTCTATGAGGCGAATCAATTAAGCTCTTGGTCTTAGTTCAAGGTTGCACCATGGAGATGTTTATGGTATTTTTACAAGCTCAAGCAAGTATGTGGGAGGTTATCCAAGTGGGTAGATATTTAATTAAATATATATATTTGTGTCCCTATAGCATAATTGGGTAATTTAGTAATTAACTAAGGTGTTAATAATTAAGACAAATGTGTTATCTACAGATTGATGAAGTCTACTTACGGTAGTTATGGGGATAATTACATATACATATTGTGTATTTCATATATGTAATTATTAATTGTGTGAACATACACGTGTTTATAGACGACCTATCGGTTGGGGTTGCGTACATATTTGGATGGAAGAATGTTTCAATATAGGTAGGCTAGGTGTAGTGTAGGTTACTATGTTAGGTCCTATGTTTAGAGGCAATGCTTGCAATGAGGCAATTGGGATAGCCACATCAATTGTCATCATTGGGGATATATGTACTTTTAAATAATATACTTCATAGCGATCACCCCGCTTAAGTGTGTTTTATTTTTGTCCATATGGTGAAGGACTCCTCCTGAATTACTGTAATACCCCATATTTTTATGCTATATTAATTTGGGGATTTATTAAATTTAATGTGAGTTAATTATTTAATAAAAACTCCGTAAATTAATTATGTTATAATTATTAACGTGACGAGAGTAAGTAATTATGGGAAATTTGTTGAATATTACAATTGAGCAAAGTAATATATGATATTGATTATATTGAATGTCACGAGAGAATAAAATGACAATTGTGGAAATTTAAGTCAGGACGAGCCTGTGTCGTGTCGGGACTAAATGTGGATTAATAAAAACTGAATATTTTATAAGTTGTTCATATGGTCGTTTTGAGTGAGCCAACGCGTCCGTATGGGTCGAGATAGTCAGAAAAGTGTACCCGGGGGTTTAGTTTGGGTCTCGGAGCGTTTTTAGGCCTAATTGATACCCCGGGAGGGCATTTTGGATATTTCACATTTATGGGTAATTAAACCCACGAAAATCGGAAAGCTATATCAGCCATTTAGGTTAGCCAACTAGCGTTAGAAAACTCAAACACAAGTGACGGCCATAGGAGAGGGAAGAAGAAAGCTTCCAAGGCAATCCAAGGCCCCAAAAGTCATCCGTTTGCACCACAACCACCACCAACGCGTAGATCGCGCAATGGGCTACGCAATCACACCAAAAACATCTGCAAATCAGAACGTCGAAAATCCCAGGCAAGTGTTTATCTTGCTATTTTCGTTGGTGCAATTTCCATATTAGTTTAGGAATGATTGGGGATGAAATATATGGAAGAAAACCCAAATTGTGATAGGAATTTGCATGTAGTAAAGACTTAAACCTTATTCTGGAAGTCTATTGTGATGTAGAAAGATAACCCACGAAATTTTGGTGAAAATAAGAAAGAAATTCTGGGATAAAACTGATTAGAATCATGAGTTAGAGATTTTTAGGGTTCTTGAGTTTTAAATGAATTATGGCATGATTAATCCATGTTTAGTGATGTAAATTGATATGTTTTACGTTAAAAATACCTGATATGATGATATAAGGTTAGTAGTATCAATTCTGGGACGATTGGGATTAGAAAATATGGATTTGGTGTAAGTTTGGAGATGAAACCCGTAACTGCAATTCTGCAGATTTCGCAGACCTGCTTGATCGATCGATCGAGCCCAGAGCTTCGATCGATCGAAGGTTCAATCGATTGAGTCCCAGACCTCGAACGATCGACCCCTCCTGCCAGACTCCTATTTCTCTTTTTATTTGAGTTAAATTCGATTTATTGTGAGATAATTCTTGGGCATCCTTAATAAAATGTTTTGCGAGATAGGGAAGACCAGTAGGACATGTGAATAGATTTTGGGACCGTTGATGTCGGGCAATGATTGTATATTGGGATAATTACATATGGGTCGGTAAATTTATAATTTAAAGAGAGAGACACGTAAGGGAGTTACTTTGGGACAAATGTGTATACCTACTGAATTTTATAATTAGAAGGATAGAATCCATGAAGCGTTATATATTAAGTGGAAAAAGTTCCTCAAATTAAAGTAAGATGTGAATTGTTATACGTGATAACTAAATAATGAGAAATAAATACAAATGTCGTAATTATGGGAATTGAGAATTTACCCATTATTGATATGGTAATATTAGTATAGTTATATGATTGTGTATGCATATACTATCTATGTGTGAAAATCATGCCCACGCTAATTGCTATCCCTGAGGTTTCCGCGCTGGGACAGTCTTATCTCGATGGGACCTTTATGGGGGATATTGACTTGTACCCTAGAAGATAGATATCCTTGGTACAGGCTAGTGATTTGATAGTTCAGACGGTCCTAAGAGACGCAGGCATGTGCCATCCTCTTAGAGACTAGGAATCTATTCTTCGCCTCATCTTGTTTGTGTATAGATATCCTTGGTACAGGCTATCGCAGTGATAGTTCAGACGGTCCTACGAGACATGGAATCTATACTTCATCTCAATATCGTTTGAGTATGTGTTAATACAATTCGAGGGTGATTCCGAATTTGTATTCCCCTTAATGTGAGTGATATTGGGTTTGGATAGTAGAGTATGCCCGCACCAAAGTTTTATTTGGGGTGCTGTTATGGTATATATATATATTTTACGAGTGGTTAATATATATATGAAATTCTGAAATCTGGAACTACCTACTGTGATTTGTTATGTAGGACATGATTGATGACTCAAATTGTAAATACTTGTTTCGAGATATTATAATATGACACTGGAAAACTTTATGGATTTATAAAGTTAAAATGGGAACTTTGATTACTAATTGAAATAGTATCTTCAACCAATTGAATCGTTAAATTTGGAATCTTACGAGTAACATAAGATAAGTTAAATCATTGGGAAAGGATAGCGTGTTATATGATGAGATAGACTATTGGGAAGTTAGTGTGATAGGTGTGCACATTAGAAGAGATGTGAGAATTTCTCAAGAGAGTGTCGCACTAATATGTAGTTGCATTGGCCTGTATCAATTTAAATAGTTGCTAAAGAATTTTGAAATCATATACACTATCGGGCTCTGACCCGTTTTTCTCTCTCTCTCTCTCTCTCTCTCTTGTATATATATGTATGTATTACAGGTGCCCAGCCACAGGGGCGTCTTGCTTAGGATCTCTTGGAAGGAACGCGCTGCAGCTTAGGTGGGAGTTGCAGGTCTCTTGATTAGACGACTTCGTTCATTCGGATCCACTCTTTGTATTTTCATCTAGTTGGGCATGTGTAGCTCTTTCCATTATTCCGTTGTTATTGGACTTTTGTATTTTAGTTATTTCCAGTATTGTTACTATGGGATTTATTCAGTTTGGATGTGTGACTTTAGATTTCGTATGTTGACATTGGATTAACGAATGTATTAAATAAATTGGATTATGTTGCAAAATTTAATGTGATGTGATTCTTACTTATTGAATGTTGTTAATAAAATAAATGATTTTTCTTTAAATAAAATTTGGAAAGTATGTATGAAAATGGTTTTGACACTTAGGTTAATTAATTAGGGTGTTAATTTGGAAAAATTTATTTTATCGACAGTGATGCTGAGAATGAACCAACTATTCACCTTGATTTAATTTAATAAAGGAGTGATCGCCCGGTATTTAATTAGGAGGGGTGTCAGAGGTGGTATCAGGGCATCAGGTTTTAGTGTCCTTAGGATCTGTACAGCTTATTATGCTTTTAGCGTTGCTTTGTTTGTTATAGAGCCCTATGTTTAGGATTGTCGATTCCTTTGATGAGATTTCGTTCTCCTGCTATAATGTGTATACAGTAGTGAATTCTAATTTCGTTCGGATGTGTGCGTGTGCTGAGCGATGACGGATGTCAGAAGAGGACCATTCAGCGTACATCAGGAGGCAGGGCTCAGTTGAGATTATGAAATATATCCGAGGATGATGACCGTAGTTGAGGTCACCTCTATTATGGCACGAGAAGCCACGATTAGAAAGGCGACTAAGGTGCAACAATGATTTTCAAATGCTGTTATAGTCAAATGAGGTGCGAGGGTAAATTTACCCAACGTATTACCAAAAACGTGTAGAGACTGTCAGTGGGAAATTTTAGAAACGCGAAAATTGTATGTTTGTACCAAAGGAGGTAAAGTATCCAAAGGCTTAAATATAGGACGGAGTGTGGCAAACTGAAAGTGAAAATTTAGAGAAAATTTTCTTGGCTTTCGGGACGAAGTTATAATGGTTAAAGTCAACCACCAATATTAGAAGTGGAATGCTATGCCTATAGGAGAACCTTAGGTACAGTGCTAACTGTATGTTCCTTCCTCAACTGTTCAGGATGAGAAGAAAATGTGGTTCTGAACTCATCGAGAGAAGGCAGGTCAGGGGTCCATTCGTGAATACGAATCTTAACCGTTAGAGAATTTTGTATCGGAAGATGTAGATACAAGTGGGGGAAACAACTCCGAGTGGGAGGTCGACACGTAGTAATAGTTGATAACACTCAAAGAGGTAATTCTGATGGACGAACGATTCAAAGGTTCACATTGTCATATTTTGTCAAAAATAGATGATAACGCTTCTTTGTGGGGGAAGTTAAAGGAATCGAAGAATTTAGTCGAGAATGAGACTGAATACAACGGTGGTGGTATAGCACCACAAAAGGATGTGGATACACATCATGAAAACCATTTAAATGCTTTAGATATTTAAATTGTTACCAAGCGATGGTAGATTCAGTAAGTACTATTATAAATAGTAACAGGATCTTTATGGCCTAAGAAGCTAAGGGAAGAACAGGGATGGCTAACAGGAATCGAGTACACTAAAGTCCGAGAGAAGGACAATCCTAACCTGGTCAGTAGGACAGGTGGTAAGTGGATTATTTGTTGAGGTATTTTGTGCGGAGTGAGATCGCTCACGATAATATGTTCCAAAATGAGAAAAGGACAAGAATACGGTGCCTAGTAAAAGGCAACGATTAAAATAATTTTGTTTTGGTTTGGGCAGACGTGTTACGTCCGAAAACCATTTGTACAGTCAAGACGATTGCCAAGATGGAAGTATAAGTTGTATCCTTAGAGGATGCGGCGTGTTTATGTGGCACGAGCGAGTCACCATATTTTGTTCATTACTAGATTAGAATGTGAGACGAGTTTAAGGCATATCATTATAAATGTTACCATTATGTGAATATTTTTCCTTGTATAGCTGGATTTTTTTTTGGTGCTATCCGCGGAGGATGAATGAGTATAATAACAGTGTTTTATACTTTATTGAGGTTACTCGTTGTTGTGATGTGATACACGAGTACGATATTATCTTTGTTAAAATGTTATAGAAATGGTTAGTACTATGTTAGTGGGCATTTATTGCAAGTCTATCGGAGTAGTTACAATAGTACAACACGTTTCGTTTTGGCGAGGCTTTACCTGTAAGAAGGTTGGACTCGCACTTGTATTATCTATCCTAGAGACTTCGGAGGAGATAGTCGGCTCGAGATATTCGATGCCAATGTATGTATAGACTTTGTCAGTATGATTCGGTATGTATCGGGACTTACCGTTGAGCGAAAAGATTTGATGCAGTATTATGTTTGGCACTCCGGACTTAGTGATAGAAAGGGTGCATTGTTATATTTATCCTTTAGAGATGTGGGAGTTAATAGTTATACCCCTATTATTAGGGAAGGGGATTCGAGAATTCCGATCGTATGTATCCGAGGTTTATAGAATGAAATTACCATCAACCAATACGATAGTGAAATTGGTGAAACGTTCTTTGTTAAGCATAATTACGGGAGAAATTGTAACTTTTCTGTCAAGGGACGGAATAAAGGGGTATATATATTATGGACGGAGGACCTGACGGATTTCGATGACCGACAAAGCTAGGTAGTAGTGTATCGGGGGGGTTCCTTGTTTGGATTTTGCTTTGCGAGACATCCCACGCATGAAACTTAGCGTAAGGTTATAAATAGGGAGACGTTTGGTCACTATTCCATGAGTTCGGTACCCTGGTCGAAATGGGATCAAGTAATTATGTATGTAAGTTGGAAGTTGAATTTTGTTTTAAAGTCATTGGAGCCGGATTTTGTGATAGGAAAGCATTGAAAGTTATCCCCACGAGTTGAGGGGTGGAACGATGATAAGGAGAATTTAAGAATTTTGATTCCTAGGGTGATTCAGAGTACCCAAATGCCGTAACCGCATTCAAAACACGAGGCGAAAAAAGAGCTAGAATGATTTTTTTTGCATGGATTATCTGGAAATAACTGTATTATACAAAAGTGATGACTTGAAATTATTCTGATGAATAGAGCGTTACTGGTTTATTTTTGGTTGTTGTACCTATTTGGGAAAATTGTTGTACTTATCTGAGGAAGGTTGAGAATTATTATTCCTCTTTTATTGTCATAGAATTTGAATGCCCTATTCCTTCTATTCCGTTGAATTTAGTTAGTCCTACAGATGAGTAGCACGCCGTTCGCTCTCCCAGGGCGGTCGGAGTGTTGCAAAAATGTGTGCATCTTGGTTAACTATAGTTAAAATAGTCTGAGTCGAAGGGACATGATAATAGACGTGTGAAATATATGTTTGTGGGACTAGTATAACGAAGTGGAAGTGATAGAGTGGGTTAAACGTCACATGAGGGGCGATAATCCATACATAAGTGTGCGATTAGAATAGGACGCCCTAACTTGATAGGCAGGCTGTGGGAAGCCATTCAAGAATTAGTATTCCTTGAATAAAGTAGAATTTAATTGTTATGAAACACACCCGAGCGGATTGTTATTAGTCAAGTGTGAGAGCGACTTGCGCATACAAAGAGTAATGATGTTAGTATAGTATAAGAGATCCAGAAGCGCTCTTCGTGGAGAGAAGAGCACGGGTCGGAACTTTCGGCATACTCCAAGGAAGGAAGGGGAGTATTACGTGTCACTTAATGTGAGGCATTTCAAGGGAAGAGTCGATTTTTAGCGCGACGTAATGAGTAGTCCCTACATACACCGCCCATAGGTAAGGTGGGTTGAAAGAGGAGAATCAACCAAAGAATTTTGTGTTTATCAAAAATTCCTGAATTTGGAAGAGGTCGGTAAAGCCGGTTAAGTTCTTGGATGAGTTGCCATCCTCAAAACAATATCAAGGGTTTATCCCGAATAGGTGAATTAAGTCGTCGGGAAGGAAGTGATTGATATTCCTTTGGGGTGGCTTACAATATTAACTAGTATGCCCCAGACTTCCTTTGGAAGGAAGAATCGCGCCAGTGCATGGTCCGACGCAATATGAATTTCTAAATCAGGATGAGATTTGTGAATCCCACCTTTGTTATGGGATTTCTGGAACCAGCAGAGATAATATTTCAAGTCGAGTAGGATGTATCACCCTTAACCAGGGAATAAGCGCATGGTGATTAAAGATGAGTGGAGCCACGTGAAGGAGATTTTGGAATCTTGGTACAATGATTTCAAGAATGCTCTGTAGAAGCACTCGTACCTGTTTATCTCGTACGAGGTACTTATTAAAGTTTTGTTATGGAAGAACCTCAACTATTCTCCTTCCGTATGTTTAGAGGAGAGTAGATAATCAGATTTTTGAATCGGTCGAGAAAATATCCGGTAACAATGGTAGAATTCCACGATTGTTTTAGACAAACCAGAGTGGTCAATTGTTCGTATGGTATTCTCAGAATGAGAATTTTGCATAAGAATAAATCCGAGTAGTTGTCATGTAGTGAGGTACGACCTCCTAATGATAGTGAGATAATGGAATTTATAACGTATAGGAGTGACCTATGCGAATATTTTCGGGTGGGATCACAATGTGAAGTGTCACCAATGAGAATGTAAAACAATGTTGCTGTGAGGAAAAAGCTATAATGATTGAGCGCCGTACTATGTAGATAGTTTGCGTACTGACAGGGATATCCAAAATTGTGCTGCCTGGTATGCCTTATTTTTTTCGAATTTCGGGACGAAATTCCGTTATTAGGGGGGAAGTATGTAATACCCCGTATTTTTATGCTATATTAATTTGGGGATTTATTAAATTTAATGTGAGTTAATTATTTAATAAAAAATCCGAAAATTAATTATGTTATAATTATTAACGTGACGAGAGTTAGTAATTATGGGAAATTTGTTGAATATTACTATTGAGCAAAGTAATATATGATATTGATTATATTGAATGTCACGAGAGAATAAAATGACAATTGTGGAAATTTAAGTCAGTATGCACATGTGTCGTGTCGGGACTAAATGTGGATTAATAAAAAGTGAATATTTTATAAGTTGTTCGTATGGTCGTTTTGAGTGCGCCAACGCGTCCGGAAGGGTCGAGATAGTCAGAAAAGTGTACCCGGGGGTTTAGTTTGGGTCTCAGAGCGTTTTTAGGCCTAATTGGTACCCCAGGAGGGCATTTTGGACATTTCACATTTATGGGTAATTAAACCCACGAAAATCAGAAAGCTATATCAGCCATTTAGGATAGCCAACTAGGGTTAGAAAACTCAAACACAAGTGACGGCCATAGGAGAGGGAAGAAGAAAGCTTCCAAGGCAATCCAAGGCCCCAAAAGTCAACCGTTTGCACCACAACCACCACCAACGCGTAGATCGCGCAACGGGCTACGCAACCACACAAAAAACATTTGCAAATCAGAACGTCAAAAATCCCAGGCAAGTTTTTATCTTGCTATTTTCGTTGGTGCAATTTCCATATTAGTTTAGGAATGATTAGGGATGAAATATATGGAAGAAAACCCAAATTGTGATAGGAATTTGCATGTAGTAAAGACTTAAACCTTATTCTGGAAGTCTCTTGTGATGTAGAAAGATAACCCACGAAATTTTGGTGAAAATAAGAAAGAAATTCTGGGATAAAACTGATTAGAATCATGAGTTAGAGATTTTTAGGGTTCTTGAGTTTTAAATGAATTATGGCATGATTAATCCATGTTTAGTGATGTAAATTGATATGTTTTATGTTAAAAATACCTGATATGATGATATAAGGTTAGTAGTATCAATTCTGGGACGATTGGGATTAGAAAATATGGATTTGGTGTAAGTTTGGAGATGAAACCCGTAACTGTAATTCTGCAGATTTCGCAGACTTGCTTGATCGATCGATCGATCCCAGAGCTTCGATCGATCGAAGGTTTGATCGATCGAGCCCCAGACCTCGATCGATCGACCCCTCCTGGCAGACTCCTATTTCTCTTTTTAAATGAGTTAAATTCGATTTATTGTGAGATAATTCTTGACCATCCTTAATAAAATGTTTTGGGAGATAGGGAAGACCAGTAGGACATGTGAATAGATTTTGGGACCCTTGATGTCGGGCAATGATTGTATTTTGGGATAATTACATATGGGTCGGTAAATTTATAATTTAAAGAGAGAGAGACGTAAGGGAGTTACTTTGGGACAAATGTGTATACCTACTGAATTTTATAATTGGAAGGATAGAATCCATGAAGCGTTATATATTAAGTGGAAAAAGTTGCTCAAATTAAAGTAAGATGTGAATGGTTATACGTGATAACTAAATAATGAGAAATAAATACAAATGTCGTAATTATGGGAATTGAGAATTTACCCATTATTGATATGGTGATATTAGTATAGTTATATGATTGTGTATGCATATACTATCTATGTGTGAAAATCATGCCCACGCTACTTGCTATCCCGGAGGTTTCCGCGCTGGGACAGTTTTTTCTCGATGGGACCTTTATGGGGGATATTGACATGTGCCCTAGAAGATAGATATCCTTGGTACAGGCTAGTTATTTGATAGTTCAGACAGTACTAAGAGACGCAGGCATGTGCCATCCTCTTAGAGACTTCGAATCTATTCTTCGCCTCATCTTGTTTGTGTATAGATATCCTTGGTACAGGCTATCGCAGTGATAGTTCAGACGGTCCTACGAGACTTGGAATCTATACTTCGTCTCAATATTATTTGAGTATGTGTTAATACAATTCGAGAGTGATTCCGAATTTGTATTCCCCTTAATGTGAGTGATATGGGGTTTGGTTAGTAGAGTATGCCCGTACCATAGTTTTATTTGGGGTGCTGTTATGGTATATATATATATATATATTTTACGAGTGGTTAATATATATATGAAATTCTGAAATCTGGAACTACCTACTGTGATTTGTTATGTAGGACATTATTGATGACTCAAATTGTAAATACTTGTTTTGAGATAGTATAATATCACACTGGAAAACTTTATTGATTCATAAAGTTAAAATGGGAACTTTGATTACTAATTGAAATAGTATCTTCAACCAATTGAATCGTTAAATTTTGAATCTTACGAGTAACATAAGATAAGTTAAATCATTGGGAAAGGATAGTGTGTTATATGATGAGTTAGACCATTGGGAAGGTTAGTGCGATATGTGTGCACATTAGAAGAGATGTGAGAATTTCTTAAGAGAGTGTCGCACTAATATGTAGTTGCATTGGCCTGTATCAATTTAAATACTTGCTAAACAATTTTTAAATCATATACACTATCGGGCTCTGACCCGTTTTTCTCTCTCTCTCTCTTATATATATATATATGTATGTATTACAGGTGCCCATCCACAGGGGAGTCTTGCTTAGGATCTCTTGGAAGGAACGCGCTGCAGCTTAGGTGGGAGTTACAGGTCTCTTGATTAGACGACTTCGTTCATTCGGATCCACTCTTAGTACTTTCATCTAGTTGGGCATGTGTAGCTCTTTCCATTATCCCGTTGTTATTGGACGTTTGTATTTCAGTTATTTCCAGTATTGTTACTATGGGATTTATTCAGTTTGGATGTGTGACTTTAGATTTCGTATGTTGACATTCGATTGACAAATGTATTAAATTAATTGGATTATGTTGCAAAATTTAATGTGGTGTGATTCTTACTTATTGAATGTTGTTAATAAAATAAATGATATTTCTTTAAATAAAATTTGGAAAGTATGTATGAAAATGGTTTTGACACTTAGCTTAATTAATTAGGGTGTTAATTTGGAAAAATTTATTTTATCGACAGTGATGTTGAGAATGAACCAACTATTCACCTTGATTTAATTTAATAAAGGAGTGATCGCCCGGTATTTAATTAGGCGGGGTGTCACACTTACCAATAGAGAATGAACTCGACACTGAAGGTAGATGCCTTCGTGTGTCATATTTATATATAACAGATTATGTATACAACTGTTAATGAACATAACTCTACACAAAATAGATAATGGGATGAAATGATATTTCTTGTGGGTAGTGTTGTGAGGGTTATTCTTGGGACTGAAATCATACGTGTAGATATTTAATATATGTTCTAGATGGATATCTTATTGTAAACCTATCATATAACCTAATTTCATATTTGGTCTTGGGATGAAAATGAGTATTGTATTACACTTAGTTGAGGGGTGAGATACATAGTACATGCGAGTATCGATGGTGGTGTGTAATGCGAATTGACTGCATAATTATATTTTTATTTAGTAAGTTAATTATTGCAACTTTAGGGCGTTGGCCTAAGTTATAAAATTTTTTTCTTCCATGGTTTCTTAGAAAGTGATAGGGTATGATATAGGATCAGACTTGTTATTGCTCATTCATAGTAAAGGATATAGTTTACGGACTATAACATATGTTAATATTCTATATTTCTGTTGGTTTTCATTATTTTAGATATTTTATTGGCATGAGCGCGAGAGTTATTATTGTAGTCATTTATTTATCCTTAACATTTACGGATGGATTTTTTATGACTTAAGGGAGTTGAGAATTATTTATTTTCAGTTATTACTTCATATGATTTTATTATAAGTGTATCTTTTCAAATAGAAATTTCATTTTGTGGTGTGATGCTAAGAATGGTATAAATTGTTAGACAATCCCTATCTTCAACGTATTATGCCAAGCTAACTTTTACATGGAAAATTCGATTTGTTATTAATGTTGATATCATAGCATCCAGCTTCTAGGGTCTGTATGATATTTTTGTGGTCGTTATCTTACGCACTGTGTTCCTTTGACGTATGGATCTTTTGATTACAAATCATTTCACTCTTTATGATTTGTGATAATTCAAATCATATTTGCTTTCAAATGGAAAAGAATAGATGCGGTAGTTCACGACGTGTAATCACCATGAATGTAAATGATAGGTCTCAGTAGGACCTGTAACCATGCCCATAACCACCACCAATACCATCCATGATCACTCTAACAGACATTTCCATGATAGTGACACAGATAGTATCTATAGGAATGGACATATACTCTAGCACTTTCAACCAGAGGAAAAACCATCACCACCACCCTTGCAGTATGTGGTGCTACCCGTTCATGCAAAGCGCTCGGTTTGGAAGAGACCCAGGGACACCTTCACTTAATTCCACCCCCATAGTTTATTGAGAGTACATATATCTTTGCAACCATTTAGTGGAAGAAATACATTTTGAGACATTTGAGGATGTTTGAGTGCACGACAGTGCACAAATAGATGTTAGCTTCATTTTCACTAGTATGAGAATCCCAATAGTGGTAGAAGTCTATCACCACCCTAGAGGAGCATGATCGGTTGACCATTGATGAGTTTTCGGTAATGTTTAAGTGATAATATTTCCCAATTTTCATGAAATTAGAGATGAGGTGGAAGTTTATGGACCTGAAGCAGGAGGATCGTAGCATAAAAGTGTGTGAGGAGGATTTTATCACATTGTCCTTATTTCATGAAGATGAGGTAAACACTAAATACAAGAGAATGGAGAAATTTTTATGAGGGACAAAATGCCACATCAGGAAATTATTATTAGGTAACCCTGCTTTTCCCACCTACACTCAAATGGTGAGGGGTTATGGTGTAGAGGGGTTATGGTGTCTAGAAAAAATAGGGACAGTAGGGCAAGTGTGAGAAGTAAAGAGACCATCAAGGCTAGTGACAGTAGGGTTGAGTCCAGTAGGGCTGATAAGGGAAATATCAAGATAGGCATCAGTTTCAGATAAACTTAAACGTATGTGGAGAGAAAGCACACATAGAATAAAAATTCCATCCTAGAAATCGGGGTCCACATGAGTAGGGAGGACTATGTGGGTATTAGGCACCTCAGGGGAAACTTCATTAGATTTTCTCCCCACCAGTGATTGTAATGTGAGCACTACTATCTCCACCCACCCTATATCAGGGGAAGAAATATCAGTTACATCATGGGCATGTGTACCACAGCGCACTTGGAGAGGGAACAACACTAGGACAAGCAGTGTAGTGTAAGTTCCCTATTTTTAGGAATGTAGGGTGTATTTTGTTTGATACTAGTGCCTTGCAGCAATTTTTAGTGCTAGTTTTTCTCATGCATCGAGGATAGTTAACTTAGTATCTGACATAGTAGTTTAGATTAATTTTCCCGTGGATAGAGGGGAACCTACATGTATCATGTGCAGAGGTATAGGGATTGACATTGGGAGACTTAGGTTCGTGGAAGAACTACTTCTGTTAGATATGTAAGATTATGACATCATCCTAGGGATTTATTGGATATCCACTTACACGGCTTGTGTTGATTGTTATGGGAGGTCCATTATCTTTTCCATTCGGAGGCAAGAGATGTGCTTGTTTGCAATGCCCCATTGAGTAGGATATTTATGTTGAGGTCATTATTTCACTACACTCCATTCAAATTGTTAAGGAGTTCTCATATGTGTTTGGAGAGATTCTGGGGTTACCATAGAGTAGGGAGATCAAGTTTGTGATTGACTTGATCTAGGCTATGACACCGATCACACGTGCACTGTATTATGTGGATCCTTTGGAGATAAGAGAGCTTAGGGATCAAATTCAATAATTACTGGATGAATGATTTACTAGGAGGGGTACTTCTCTTAGGGGTTCTCATATTCAATTCATAAAGAACAAGGACATATGATTGAGGGTTTTCATTGATTATAGGGAGTTAAAAAAGGTTACTATATGAAAAAAGGATCCGTTTCCCCATATTGATGATCTGTTCCACCAGTTGAGGGGTGCATCATATTTTTCTAAGATCAATGTGAGATCGAGGTTCCATTAGCTAAGGATTCGGGAACCGAATTTATCGAAGACAACATTCTTGATGATATATGAATCGTATGCGTTCTCGATTAAGCCTTTTGGCCTGACCAAAGCACCAATGGTGTTTATGGACCGAGTGAATCTGGTGGTCAGGGACTTTCTAGATTATTTTTTTATCGTGTTCATAGATGACATATTGATTTATTCTTGGACTATAAATGAGCATGCACTTAACTGATGGGTAGTCTTCTAGACGTTACAGGACCATAAACTCTATGCCAAGTTTGAGGAATGCGTATTTTGATTAATGGCGATTTAGTTCATAAACCATGTTATATCTGAGAGGGGGATATCAGTTGATCCAATAATTCTTTTCGTTGTGTTGGTGTGGGGTTATCCTACCGCACCTACGGATGTGCACAATTTTCTAGGCTTGGTATGGTACTATCGTTGATTCATTCAGGGGCTATCGTAGATAACCGAACCTCTAACGAATTTACTGTGGAAGAATATAAAATTTGTTTTAGACAATTCATGTCAGTAGGTTTTTGATGATCTGATGTTCAGTTTGACTTCAACTCTGATAATTTATTTGCCTAGTGGGGAGATTAAGTATACAATCTTTACTGATGCGTCATTACGAGGGCTTGGAGGTTTACTAATTCATTTATAGAGGCCAGTATATTATGTTTCCCAAAATTATAGGCATCATGAAGGGAATTATCAGACCCATGATTTGGAGTTAGCAGCCGTAGTGTTTGCATAACGAATTTGGAGGCATTATCTCTTCGGGCATAAAGTTAAGTTGTTCACAGACCACAAAGGTTTAAAGTATTTGTTAAGATATAGGGAGTTGAACATGGGGCAAAGATGATATCTTCAGTTTGTGAAAGACTTCCAATTTAATATCCAGTATGATATGGGCAAGGAAAATTTAGTGGCATCTCTCTTGAGTCATAAGCCGATAGTCGAGTTAGTAGTGGTGTGGAAGATGAATTGCCAAATGCTTTTATAACAGTTCTTACAATGACACTTGAGATCATCATTCAGGTCATGAAGGCACATGTAGGAGATCATCATTCCCAGGAGAATGTCATGGAGTTATTAGCATAGGGGGTCGAGCATAATTTGATTAATTAAGACAAGGGATTGAGATTCCACAATAGGTTGTTAGTACCAGAGGATGACAAGTTACGACGAGGAGTAGTGTCAAACGTGCATGCGTCATGTTTTTCATACATCCGAGTGGGGAAAAGAGTTACCAGAACACGTGGTGCCGGTATTAGTGGGCAAGAATGAAGAAGGACATAACCAGTTTTGTTCCCAAGTGTTCCACATGACAATTAGTGAAGGTGTGACATCAGCGACCAAAAGGTGTTCTATAGCCTCTCAAGCTTCTGATGTTGAAATAAGAGATAATATCCATGGACTTTATTATAGGGTTACCTACATCTTAGCGGGGACACGATGACATTTGGGTGATCATTGATTGTTTGATAAATGTGGCTCACTTCTTGCCAGTTCGGAAAAACTATACTTCGGAGCACTACAACAAGATTTTTCTTGAAAAGAATGTGAACTTTCCTGGTGTACCACTCAATATTTTTTTGGATAGGGATAAGACATTTGTGTCCCACTTTTGGAAGAGTTTCCAACAGGTATTGGGGGCGAAGTTTAGGTTGAGTACCTCGTACCACCCACACATGGATGGTAAGACATATAAGATAAACTTGATGTTGGAGGACATGTTGTTGATATGTATTTTTTACTTCAAAGGTAGTTGGGAGTAGTACTTACCATTAATGGGGTTCACTTATTACCATCAGGATGACACCTTTCGATGCATTGTATGGGAGGCCTTATGATTCCCACTTTATTAGTTAAAAGTGAGGGAGAACACACTTCTCAGATTGGAGTGCATCCAAGACACTTCAGAAAATGTGGAGATCATCGAGGCTAGCATTCAGATTGCCCACTATCGATAGAAGAGTTATGCTGATGCAGACATGAGGCATTTGGATTTTGAGGTTAGTAATTAGGTGCTAACCAAGGTGTCTCCCATGATAGGAGACATGCGATTTGGAAAGAAAGAGAAGTTGGTTCCCCAGTATGTGATGCCATTCCCTATTATTGAGAAGATTGGACCAATGTAACATGGGCTAGATCTTGACGAAATAGAGCCCCACCCGATGCGAGTTATGAGGAGAGAACCGTAGCCATTCTGGGCCATAGGGAATGTAGACATCAATCCAGGGTTTTCCCTTTAATATGGCTGCAGTTGGGTCACCAAAATTAAGATTAGTCGACATGGGACATAGAGGATGGCATGCGAGGTAAGTATGTGGAACTCTTCCCTCCAATTATGTTTGGAATTTTGAGGACAAAATTCCATTATTTGGAAGGGAGAATGTAACACCCTATGTTTTTATATTAATTAAATTGGTAAAATGTTAAATTAGTAAATTGCTTGAATAAACTTCTTGAATGGTATATGCATGATTAATTGATTTATTTATGCCAAATGTATAGATTAGTAGATAATTAAATTGTATTAATATTATTTCATGATTAAACATAATAAACTGTGTAAATTGTTGTAGACATTTTTTGAGTGCATTTAAGAGTGATTTGGGAACTCATTTAGGCATTTTAAACATCTTAAGTTTGACCGAGTGATTGATGTACTCGTAGGGGAGATTTTGGACCAATATGGGTATTAACTTGGGCTTTTGTGGGGGACCAAAAATGGTTGTGAAAGGGAGATACGGGATTAAGATTTAAATTGGGTAGATAAGCTAACCGAAAGACATATCCCATCCATATTAGAGTTAACCTTGCATCCCTATACCCGCTGGAAGAAGTTACTAAGGTTGGAGAAGAAAGTAGGAGGAACACCAAAGAGAGGAGGCTAACATCATTTCTATAAGGCAAGAATTTTCTTGCTAAACTAGTTATAATTTTTCTCTTAAGTCATATGCATATTCTCTCATAAATAATTTGGGTTAAAAACGGATTTGAAGATTTCAAACAAATGGATTTGAATCAAGGAATATTTAGGATTAATCAAATAATAAATGTGTTTTGATAATTAAACACTTTGGTGACAAACCCATAGTTAATATTTTTTTATTGGGAAATCTACTACTAGAATCCATGTGATAGTATTTATGTATATAGGTGAATCCAAATCACATTTTGATCTTATTCTTCCGAAAAATTTTAAATATAGATTTTTATCTTGATTTGTTTAGATATCCTTTAATGTTTAGATCCAATTACTTGAATTTATGTGTGTGGGGGTGGGGGGGGGGGGGGGGGGGTATCATGTGTAAATTGTGTGAACAATGATGTGATCATGTTTTCTTGCCCATAATAGAGTTTATGTTCTCGAAATTTAAGTTACTCGAACCTTAGAACTGAAATTGTATTTTTGTGAACGAAACCCGCATAGAAGAAACATAACAGATATGGGCTACTGCCGAAAATCTATTCTAACTATGGGAAAATCCATGTAGACAATTGTTAATCAACACAATGGTAAGTAAAATACATACTGTGATGAAATGATATTTCTTGTGTGTACTATTGTGGGGGTTATTCTTCGCACTGAAATCATATGTGTAGATTTTTAGCTCCTATTTAATATATGTGGTAGATGACTTTGACATTGCCATGACATCGTAGAATTGAAATTCATATTTCGGCTTGGGTTGGAAATGTGTATAGTATTAGACTTAGTTGAATAGTGAGATACTTACTGCATGCGAGTGTCACTGGGCGGTACGTAATGTAAATTAACTGCATCATTATATATTAGTTTTGTATGTTAATTCTTGCAACTATACGGAGGTGACCCAAATTATAAATATGTCCCCATGGATATCCTAGATAGGGACAACACGGTTGATAAAGGATCGGACTTGCGACGGCTCTTGCTTAGTAGCGGACCCATTCCATTGACTCTATCATAAGTTATTATTATCTATTTAAGTTGGTTTTCATTATTTCAGATATTGTACGGGAATAAGTTCGAGATTTCTTATTCCGGTATTTTATTTTCTTGTTACATTTAGGGATAGATGCTTTATTACTTATGGGAGTTGAGACTTAGTTATTTCCGTCTATCACTTCATACGGTTTTCTTGTGCGTGTACATTTTAAAATAAAAATGTCATCTTATGATTTAATGCTGGGAATGGTATAAATTGTAAGTCAAGTTCCATGTTTGGTGTACTATGCCTGGCCAACATTCACATGGGAAATGTGGGCTATTACAAAAGTCCCCTTTTATCACAAATTACCATGTTTGGGGAAAAATCACGATTTTATCCTCCTTGGGATTCATTTGGTAAATTATTCGTTTCCATGTCTTACTTAAACTTCTTCAGTTTAATCGTCAAGTATTCAAAGATTTTCCACTTGAACCCATATTTACTACACTTGACTTTGTACCCTTAAAAATGTTTAAAAACATTTTTTTGCTATTTCTCACCTTAAAGTCACATTGTTTTATTTGCACAATATTTGAAAAAACAATGTTGCCCGAATGCGTTCTTATAAATATATTTTAAAATATGTTAACCTTAATTCCATAGTATAAATATGTAACTTAACAAACAAATTTGTAAACATTAAGAGTTCCATGGCAAAAATATAATTTCCACATTTTAGGGGTTATTTTTTGAATAAACAACCATATGGACTGTTTATAATTATTTCTACATTTTTGAACTATTTTAAGTTTAACACATTAAACTAACCTTTAAAGCATTTCCATACCCATTCATGGTGTTCAAACCCGCATACATTTACAAATATCACATGTACACTAAAATGCTTTTTTAAATTTATAGATAAAGTTTCTTTAAAAATATTTATTAATATTTTCCATGAAATCACAAATTTAATATCATAAATACGTTGTCCCAAAATATTTTTAAGATAGTTAAATCATTTTCTCACATGAAATTACAAATTGTCACATTAATAACACGTATATAAAACTTATATACATAAATTGATGGCATGTGATATAGTTATAATTATATACTAGCTTATCCTACACATGCATTATTTTTAGTCATAAAAATTTTCTTGAATATAAATCCCCACCTCAAATGAAAAAATACACCAAATGAAGTATATAAAATGATCTCCCAAGCCTCCAATAAATACTCCAAATAAAATCTCAAGAAACTTATCCAATAATGCTCCAAACTACATTAAAGGTCACATCCAACTGCCCTCTACAATTACTCCACACAAATCCTTGATAACACCACAAAAAACAATAAACCAATACACCTTAAAAAATATAATACATACTAACCACACAAAATATAAGTTGACACCTGTGACACCCCACCTAATTAATTACCAGGTGATCAGCCCTTAATTAATTAATTTCAGAATATCAAGTTGGTTCAGATAGTGCATCATTAACGAAAACTCAAAGTTTTAATTTAATAAAACTAATCCACCTAGTGTTTAAAAAGGGTGATGTCCAAATTTTATCTTATCATTAATTACTACTAAAAAGAATACCAACGAATACCATGCATCACAGTAAAATAAGTAAAGCCTGACTGAAGTAAAATAAATGGTTGGAGTAAACATCTCCAGATACAATCCCATACAATAAATCCAATAAAAGAAATCAAATTTGAGAGAGAGTTTAAAACGACTAAATCTCTGAAAATAAATGAAATAAGGATGCCATGTCCAACAAAATAGATAATTGATCAGAAGAATAATTTGAGTCATCTACTAGTAATAATCTTGCAGCTTCCACAACATCTATAGCATGACAACTGAATAGGGTCTCCTAAGGTTGGCGTCCCTGTGGCTGGGCACCTAAAAATAATGAACCAATAGAAAGATATGAAGAAAAATGGGTCCGGGCCCGATTTGAAAACAGTTTAAAAATATATCTAGTGCTTAAATTCATTCAATTAGCATAATTATTGTTCAAGATAACTTAGCGTACTCACTTGATATACTCACCTCTCAATCTAGTGTGCACGTCAAACGATCCTAAATACCCATACTAATCATCATACACTGATTGACTACTAAGTGTATAGTACTATGATTGAAAGTCTCACGAAACAACTGAAAGTCGACATACTTATTCATCTCAATATAGATTTAGGATTACTTAAGTTTATACTTATATTCTTATAAATGCCCAACTGATACTACCATAAGTGTACATAAAATACATCACAACATAAGACACTAAACATGATTCTGGTACATACACATGATTCGCTTTTTGTATAAAAAACAATATACAAATATAGCAATATTGCATCTTTTGTTGAGAAACCCTTAATGCAACGCATACTCGGCTATCTGGTCCATTTGCAAAGCTCACGTATAGAGGATAATAGGTTCAATATCTCGAGAACTAATAGAAACATAAACACATATTGGAGGCAAACATAGTCTCACGCTGATGGGCTATGCACATACCTACGCACCCATATGGCCGTCATCACTATCAATCTCACGGATAGCCCATACCTTGGTTCCATGCTCTAGTGGTACGATTCTAAATCCCCCGAAGGCACACAAGATCCGGTCGTCCACAATGCGTTAACCTCCGTTCGATAGCTAGTAGCAAGGTATGTTATACACATAATATTTGAGCAATAAGTATACACACCAATTATATAATTTCAGTAGCTTTCACACAGTCTAGTAAGTTACGACACTCATACTACGTCTCTTATTATTACCCATACCTTATTCATATCTAATCCCCCTTGTATTATCGTAACTCTTTAATCCTATGGATTTTTATACCTCCCTAGGATCAACATATTCTCCGTTCACTAGTAATTATTAATTTAAGTCATTCAAAAATCATACTGGTTTAATACTCGTTTAAATAAGAATACCGGAAGTTCAGAACAAAAATAGGACTTAAAAATCCCATTCTGGAATCTCGTTAGAAGACCCAGAAATCTCATTCGAACGAGGGTCGTTCAAACAAAGGGCATCGAATGAACCACCAAACTCGTTAGAAGTGCTACTGGAATCTCGTTAGAAGTCTGGTTCGAACGACCTGGGCTAGACTTTTAACGAAATTCCAGAAGTCGCCCAGTTCATCTCCGAGATTCATTTTTCCCAATTTTCACCACTCAAAACTCATCCTAAATTAATTCCAACACCTATACAAGGTTTCCAACTATCCTAAGTCACCTTAGATCACATAATAACATAATTTTTGGGGTCAAATCCTTATAATCATAAAGTAATTTCAATAAATCCCCAAATTTTGCCACAAACCCTATTAACATGAACCCATAATTTAATTATCAATAAAAACTCATTTTTAATTCAGGATTTACATCTAGTTCACCAACTTTCACATTTCTATTAAGGGGAAAATCCTCTACATGCAAACCCCCATCATATTTTCTAAATTTTCTACACAATTTCATCATATGAAAACCCAAATTGGTATTTGTTGTTCTAAAACCCCAATACATGTTAACAAGAGTAGTAATTTCTAAGAGAAGAGCAAGATAGTCACTTACCTTAAAATGGACTTCTGATTTGCGGGTTGAAACTGGTATAGGGATGATCCTCCCGACACGATCTTCGCGTTGGTGTACTTTTTGTTGTGAAAGGTTGAGTTCTTGGCTTAGGGCTCTAATGGAGTCTTCTTCTCCTTCCTTGGTTATCTCTCTCTTTTCCTCTCTTCTCACGTATGTTGCAAGTGATAGACCACTAACTTTAAAATGCTATTAATTAACCTAATTTTCGTCCATTTAATTATCCAAAAATCCCTAAAGACCAAAAATACCCCTTCGGGGTGCCATTTTGGGTTAAATTGCCCCGGACTCCAAATAACATACTCGAATATTGTTTTTTGACTATTTCGACCCTTTCGGACACTCTGGTGCACTCAAAATAGTCGTTTGATATATACAAAAATAATTTATCTTTTAACCCTCCAAATATATACAAATGACTTGACTCATGTGCATTTAAAATATTTATAACATAACTGTCATGTATCTCGTCCCCGACCATGCTATTATTTCAATAATTACTAACCCTTATCACGCTAGTTAATATCATAGAATCTGATTAATTACAATTTTAAGTTTTCTTCCTTTAATCTAATTAATCCCCATTTTCCATAAAAATAAATATGCGTAAAAATACGTGGAATTACAACACTCACTAAAATAATGGTCTGATTTTATGAGTGAAAATCGTGTAACACACACCCAATATAGTGTTAAAATGGTGGTTTTTGGGTTTGGTATGAGTGGTTTGGGGGTACTTTTTTTTCCGAAGAAAGAGAAGATTGTTCAATATATTTTCATGTTTGAAATAAGGTTGATATCTTATTCTATAAGTAGGATTTTTTTATAAGTTGGATAGTTTGGATGTCGATAATACAACATAAGAAAGTAGATCAAACCGTCAAAATAATGACACGCGTATAAGTACTCAGATAACCCACAGTCGATATATTTTATCTCCTATGATCTTAAAAACATGTATATATATGTGTATACAAATATATAATGTATTGTGACAAAGATAAATAAAGGTGCCCCTCCCCCCTACACACACATCACACAAATTGCCAACCAATATATATATATAGGGATGGACCTACACTTTGGCTGGAGAAGGGGCAAGTGCTGAAAAATAATTTTGAAAAAACAAATTATATTGGAAAACTTTTGTAATATCCCAACTTACAACATTAAGAACACCCACTTAAACCCCCTCATTCTCTTCAAACACTCTGCACCTTTTTCATTATATTTCCAACCTCCAAAGCCAAACCCCCATTTGCAAACTAAAGCTCTAACTCTCTCTCTCTCTCTCTCTCTCTCTCTCTCTCTCTCCTTTTCTCTCTTTATATATATATACATCCACGTGTATTGATATCTATCTCTCTATCTATGTATTTATAATCCATTCATCCATTCATTTATCTATTGTGACAATCAGCTTAATCTAGTACCAGGTGGTCAATCCTCTTCTAAAATAAAACCAGAAATCACAGTATGGTTCATTCTGAGCATCACTGTTGCAAGAACAATATAATATAGATAATAAGAATAAACCATGCATTGAAAATGAATATAAATAACCCTCATGCTAGGAAAAATAATAAAAGTGAACCAAATAAAGCATCAGTCACCAAGTAATTAAACCCATGGTGTAAACCAACGATCATTATTTTACCCAAAAAGAATATCTGGTAATGAAATAAAACATATACCTCTCTGTGTAACCCATGCCCCAGTCACCAACTCCACTCCAAACTCACCCCCAACATGCTACGTACCCTCCCTAAATGCTTGTACCCCCCCCCCCCCCAAAACACTATAACCCACTTACACGCTACCTACCCAAAACCCATACCTGCTACCTTACCCATCTAGATCCTTTGCTCATGATACAAATCGAGATCACCTACGCACATTCTTATAACTACTGATTTTTTTACTATTTAATTGCAATTGAAATTTTTTTTTAGTGTTTGGACGGGTTTCAGGAGCGATGACCCAGACGGAGACTTCTGTTTTTTAGTCAGATAGTAATGGGAATGGAAAGAGAAGAGATATCTTACAGTTGAGGCCCATTCCATTTAAAACCGTCTCAAGGTCTACGTGTTTCAAAGATCTTCCATTGATAGCTTCATCTATCCACTCCCCTCCTCCTCCTCCCATGGTGATGGTACCGTTGCCTTTTGGGTTATGTTCAGCGACGGTGTAACGGTGCTTTTAGTTATGCTTATGCTTGATTGGGCACTATGAAAACTGCATGAAAATATACACACAAAGAAATATATCTTGTGGTGAAGGGGTGATAATGACATACATATTCATAGAAAGAAAGAAAAAGGCATAGGGACATAAAGGGGTTGATAGAGATAGAGAGGACTGAGCGAGAAATATATTAAGATAAGTAGTTTTGGATTGTGGGGATTTAATTTCTACTGTTATGGAGAGACGTGTGTGGGGTGGTTTCACTCTAGTTCAGAGGAAATTAAACGTGTATTTATTAGGTCTTAAAAAAAATATGAGAAATTTTACTTCGAGAATTGGAGGGGTGTGAATTAAAGAACTACATACGTATGTATAATAAGATAATTATTCCTCAATATATATATATATAGAGAGAGAGAGAGAGAGATATAGATAGATAGATAGATAGATAGATAGATATAAGTACCGAATATCTATGGAATACAACCTTGTACTAGTCCACCCAACACGAAGTCCGAACCGATGTCTAGATTGTAGAAAACCAGCTTCCCTATTGTACTGAGCTCGTACACATAACCCACAATGCACTAGAATCCCAATCCCGATGTTCAAACAAACTTCCCTATTAACTATCTAATGTCACTCACTTGAGTTCATGATTATCCCCACTCGAACCCATCTAATGTTGTCCTATCACACATACTTACCCTATAAAGTCTTCTCCAATAATCCCATAGTGCCCTAGAAGCCCCTATCGTAAATCCTCGAGTCCAAACGGGTCAAAACCACATAAAAATACAAACTGGGCAGCCAACAGATCAAACCATTTCTTTTGGTAGACATAACTGGTTTAGTTGAGAAAACCATTTTGCTTCTACGATGAACCGGTTCGATTTACTAGGTTGCCAGTCATAGTCTTCCCTAGGTTTTCTTTTCCAAACCCTCTAATGTTGGTTCCTAACCATTCTAAACACAAAATAAACCTCTTACAACATTACCCTAACATGATAGAAGTATTACCACACGTAATTAACCCCTAATACCGAATCAATACTTAGGATTTTTAAATCAAACTTCAATTTAATCTAACCCATAATTTTCCCAAAATTCATTTATAAAGATTTACCTTTTCTATTCATGCTCTACATTTTCATAAATTTAATCCTAGAATTTTTATTTATTTATTTCAAGTGTGATTAATATCAATAACTAATTCATTTATAATTCCCAATCCCTTGACATTTAGATCTCTGCCTTAATAACTAATCTATTTAAAATTCCTAACATCCTAAATCTCAGATTTCTACCTCTAATCATGAAAAGAATTAACGACTCTAAATTTAGGAAATAAAGAAAGTTACTACATTCCTTAGTTGATTAAATCTGACGTTCTCTGAGTGTTTGATGATGGGTTGAATCCAGAGATAGTTTTTCTCCCTCTTCTAACAGCCTTCTCTTCTTTACTTAATCTTTTTCTGTTCTCTAGGACTGTCTGTCAATCTATCGTGTTGAAAATATGAAATATGGACGTTATCCACCTTTCCAGCCTCTTAAACAACCTCTGAGTTGCCCTAATCCAATTTCTGAATTAACCCTAAGTGTAAAATCACCCTCCTGCCCCTGTACAGGACATATTACTCCTAAAAGTCCTAGTAACCCAATCAAAATACTCGGGTACCTATTATGGACTATTACGACCCTTCCCGGATGACCAATTCACTTAAAAAGGTCATTTGAGTCACCTAACTATAATTGTTCTAACATCTCATTAATCGGGATATACAAAATTGTACCTTACGCGTCGATCATAAATTATATTCATTCGTCGACGTAACAATCTATCCACATATAAGAATAAATCGTCGATATCACTCATACGCGACCTATAATAAATCACACAACTATTTACTTATCACAAACAAGTAACTAATAATAATAATAAGTATTAATCCTTTATCTCGCTAATTATTATTTACCAAACTCCAATTTCATTTCCCACAATTAAATTAATAAATGCATTCAGATGTGGAAATTATGATTCTCATAAAATTAATGGGTATTGCATTATTCCCCCTAAAAATGGCATTTCGTCCTTAAATTTTGAAAGTAGCGTCCCCAAAGAACTCTGAGTACTTTTCTCGCATGGCATCCTCACATTCCCGCGTCGACTAAATGATATTATGGTGCCCCCACTATACATACACTAATGGTACCACCTTTGACATAATCTTTTGCTCACTACGGACCAAAGTATCAACATGTATCTCATCATGCGAGTATCTTGATATAAGTACATCTCCTACAATGTTATATGATGACTAACCACATCATCCCTGAGATACCTCCTCGGTGAAAATACATTAAACACATCATGAATCTTCTATAAGACCTCCACCAAGGCAAGCCTATACGCCACCAACCCTACCCTCTCATTGATGGGGAAAAGGCCCTACATACCTAGGCACCAACTTCAATTTTTTCCCAAACTATATTACTCCTTTACTGGGAGATACCCGAATCAACACAAGATAATGCACATAAATCTCCAAAAAAATTTAGTCAGCATCGACGTATTCCTCTTCCATCATGAGCTATTCAGATACAACCCTTATTCAACACAATTTTTGCTGAAATATCTTGAATCATGTCTAGCCCAAGAAGCTTGTTGTCTCCCACCTGTAAAAAATAAGAGGATAAATCACAAGGTATCCCTTTCAATGCCCCAAAAGGTCCCATGCTAATGGAAAATTGGCACGAGTAAATACACATAAACTCTACCATTGGTAAATACTACTCCTATATACCCTTTTAAGTCTCTAAGGCATATCCATAGAAGATCCTATAACATCTGATTCTCCCTCTCCCTCTGACCATCGATCTACGGGTGATATGCCGTGATCAAACGCAACTCCATCCCCATAGCCTCCTGGAAGATCTAGTAGAAGTGGGACACAAAGATCATGTCCCGGCTTGAAACAATATTGAGAAGCACCCTATGTAATTTTACTACATCTACAATGAAAAGTGGGGTATACTGCCCTGTTGTGTAATTCGCCCAAAAATGGTAAGAACGACTCCACCTTGGTCAAATGATCCCAATAACCCAGTAGAAATCGTGACCCCTCTGCGATGTCGGTAACTTTGAAATTAAATACATAGATATTTATCTCCCATTCCCAAACTACAACCTCTAATGGATTATATGATCAACCTTCACCATCTAACAAGTGGGGGATCTAGAGACAAACTCTTCTATGTCTCGCTTCACACTAACCCACCAATACTTATTCATCAACACCTAGTACATCATATCCCCTCCAGATTGAACCAAAAATATGACCCGTGCACCTCTTCCATAACTGCGCACTATAGGTCCTATTGATATGTGTTAATCAACCTCCCATTTAAACATAAGCCACTCTTAGCACAGACTGAGAAAGATTACAGTCCATTTAAACTAACTGCTAAATCCTCTCTTAATAAGACGGATCCCCTACTTGTGCCCTCGTAACCCTTATAATGATCTCAGGTGTGATGAACATCATTGCTATATACGCTCGAACTACCTCCATTTCCCGACGAAGCTTAACACACTTTGCCTTTCACAGTGATGCCAACTATCTGACATGTACACGTCTCAACGTACCTACCACCACGTTGGCCTTTCTAGGATGGTAGTGAATATCAAACTGACCAGGGCGCCCATACACTCTATACCATGTGCATACATGCGCACATACCACATATGCAACCCACATACATCAAAATTAACTACACAGGTCTTGCATGTTTATACAATAAATGTACACTCAATCCCCCCACTAATCGCGAGTTAAATAATCTTGGATTTTCACTTGTTATTAATTAATGGTGCAAACAACCCCAATGCTCTCTATATAACAACACTTGACTCCGATGGGCTTAATTTTTATACTAGATATCTGTTGAAAGTGTTATATCTTCATACATGTAATGACTTACATATTAAACAATTGTCATATATTTTAAACTTCTCCCAAGTCCTGACACATAATAAGCTCCATGCGTGGGATGTCTCTCAAGAGAAATCTAAACAACAGACCCTCCCGATACACTATTGCCTTGCTTTATCAGTTCTCGAGATTCGTAGTCCCAAGACACAGTATCGGGCCACTCAAAACCCTACACCAAAAGATACTAAATTTAATCTCTCAACACCCACATATCTAAAGCAGTCACTTAGTACGGATTTTGTACTATCATCATTTCCCTAGTCATAAGTCGATCACAAATTTATCTCTCAACTTGGATGTAATGTCGGTATCCTATAAATCACATCAATAAAGTCCCTAAACACGGGGGTTGAATCTACCGAGACAACTACAATCGTTGAAGTCTCCTCCCCAATATAATATAAATGCATGCTTGAACCTCACTCAGGGAAAGACATTGTCACAAGAAACATATTATATTGTGTAATAGCGAATATGATAGACCTATTATAATAGTCCACTATCGCTCTACATGTCACTAACCAGTTCATACTCAAGATAACTTTAAACTCATACATCTTTATAACGAATATATTTGTTACTAAGCATAATCTCCTAATGTCCACACCCACTCCCTAGCAGATGGAATGAATGAAAACCCTGCTACCCATAATAACAATACGATCATAATAATAACTAATGCCAGATCCACTAAATCGGTCTCACACGCAAATCTAGTGCTAAAAAATTATTATGACACACTTGTGTCAAACAATACTTACCCAATCATCTAATAAAAAGAAAATATATCCTCAATCACTAACATTGTTGGAGATATAACTAGTCCATGGATGTTATTCATATGCCTAACTACCACTGCCCCTACAAAGGCAGTAATGTCGAAATTTTTTTTCGTGGTTCAAGTTGTTGTGAATGCTACCCCGGTTGGGCATCCTACTAATGACCCCTAGTCTTATTTGGGTATGAACTATGCATGTGGCCCTGCTCCGTATATATGAAACGTTTCCTTGTGAAACCTATCAGCCTATTGCCCTATTGACCCTGGCGAGTCCACCCCTATCTGTAGCCCTGACATCTATGACTCTTCTGGCCTTAATCTTGGTTCCCCTATACCTGAGGAGAATGATTCTAGCCATGATGGCCCTGATTGAAATTACCATTATATGACCTAAATATCTTACACGAGTCCCCATTTTAAGAACCATGCACATGATGTCTGTTTTGCTGATATAAAGCCTCCCAAGAACTGTTGCCCCCAGCCTTGCCCTCCTGGCTCAACTTTCCTATCCTCTTCTCTCCACTCTGATGGAATTGATGATATTCTATGTGAAGTAATGCGATAATCCTAGCAACAATAACCTCTCGTGAATCTTTTCATACGAACTCTGCAACAATTATAGTCACCTGAGTAGCCTGTGACTCCGGTTGAGCCTCCCCTTTTGTAGCGCTCCTCGCTGCATGAGCTTATTCCCTTATCCTGATATTTGGCATCTGAAGCTAAACTGAAATTTCATGATATTCACTTCAATTTATACAATAGTTAAAGAGCGTGAAAGTTCTATATGAATCAACAGTCCTATGCATATGGCTCAATATCAAAGAAACGCAACGCTTACGACGTATGAATTCCACACAAATCCTAAAGGACACTTGAACCTAATGCTCTGATATTAAATACGACAAGCTGAATATTATAAAACTAGGAGGGCAATCATGTACTAAAAAAATATGAAATCTTAGTATGGTTCATTTTCAACATCATTTTCCCAACCCCAATATAATATAAATAATACGAATAAACCACACAGTAAAAATTCAAAGAAATAATCCTCATGCATAGATAAATAATAAAAGGAAATCGAATAAACCATCAGCCACCAAATAATAACATCCATGGTGTAAAACTAAATAATAATAAGTGCTCGAATAGAATACCACACAATAATATAAAACTTGTCCATCTCCGAGCAGCACACCCTAAAACTAAGATGAAAATAAATGATCTTACCTAGATAGAATAAGCATAGGTGTCTAAATAATGATGTAGCATCTCCATTTACTATAAGGGCAAGATTGTATATATCCCCACAGTCCTAGTTGCTATTATTGTACACCTGGAGTGTAAAAAGGGACAAAAGGAAACACAAAATCTTGTGGGTTAAATCCGGAAAGGTAAAAATATTTTGCAAGTAGATAATTGTTTTGAATCACTTAAAATAATAGTGTATTAGTTGCATAATTAATCGCCAACACTCACATGTGATAAACCTCACCTCTCAACTAAAGTTTGACCCTAACCTATTCATTTTATTATCCTAAATAAACTACCTGATCTTATTAGGACATGTGACTGTTATCCAAGACTACAACCCATTAACACTCTCTATTATCCAAGTATAACTACTGCCCCTATTAACTGCTCGTAACAACATCGTAGAGACACACCGGCTATATAAGTATTTCACACAATTATAATGACGTATCTACCCTCGCTAAAATGAATATCCACATTATATAAATCACAGGGACACTCATGTTTTAAATAAATATTCACATAGTATGATAACATAGATACACCCGCGCTATAAATAGATGCACACACAATATCACATATAAACATACAAATATATCACTCACTATATGTGCATATCCATATCCCCATAGTTGTGACCTCATGGATGCATCCCTCGTGTGATATTAGGCTCCTGGCATCACACCTCACACTAAGCTGCTAGGTCAGAATCTCACCACCGATCCCAAACGAAAACACATATAATAGAGGTGGTGATTGACAAAGGTTCCGGGATCATATCCATACCACATCACACCCAAATGGTCATGAAATCAACACCTATCCTCACACATGAATAGTGGCAATGAAATAGTGCTATGACATGGGGAATCAATACAACACCTGTTGGACAACACCAGAGAGGACTGCCCACTACGATCAACCTCATAATGACAGCACTGTCGAGTAGGTCTGTTTAAACAAATACATCAGTCTCATATATGTGCGTGTGTATATAGATATATATATATGACCCTCAATACGTATATATATATATATATATATATATATATATATAAGTACCGACTGTGTGTGGAATCCCACCTCTTACAAGTCCACCCAATCCGAAAGTCCGAACCGACATTTTAATTATACAAAATAAGTATACCAAGCTCGTACACGTAACCCATAGTGCACTAGTCTCCCAATCGCGAAAGATCAAACCAACTTCCCGATTGAATATCAAAATTCAATCTTTTGATTCCTCGATTCTCATCACTAGAACCCATATAATGTTGGCCTATCTCACGTACTGAACACCTTTAACTTCCCCAGTTTTCCCATAGTAGCCGAAAAGCCCCTATGGTAAATCCAGAAGCCCTAATAGGTCAATACAACACAAGAATACAAATAATAAGGTTAATAAACCTAACGGGTTCTCTTGACATACTGAATTTGTTTGATTGGGTGAACCGATTCGCACCTTTAGTGAACACGGTCCGTTTGTTGGGTTTCCTGTCATCTTCTTCATTAGGGTTTTCTCTCCCAAACCCTCAAATGTAGGTTCCTAACCATCCCAAACACAAAATAAATCTGTTGTAAAATTACCCCAACATTCTTGAAATATTCCATCATGTAATTAATGTCGAATCCCAAATCAAACCCTAGGATTTTTAAATAAAACTTCAACTTAATCTAACCAAAATTAGTCTCAGTTACTAACCCATTTACAATTCATAATCCCTTATCATTTACATCTCTACCTCAATTAAGCAGCTTTCACTATTTAACATCTTAAATCTCATATTTTTACCTCTAATCATTTAGTAATCAACTGCTCTTAATTTACATCATAAATCAAGTAACTACTCGCCTTTGTGGATTATATCTGACGTTCTCACTGTGTTTGATGACATGTTGGATCCGTAGATAGCTTTCTTCCTCTTCTCCAAGCCTTCTCTTCTTTCCTTATTCCTTTTGTCTTGTCTAAGACTCTCTCAATATCCCTTATGTAAAATATCAAAGGTGGCTGCCATACATTTTCCCAAACTCTTAAATACCCTCTTGATTATCCTAATTCCATTTTTCCACCTAACCCGAAGTGTAAAATTGCCCTCCTACCCCTATACGGGTGCTGTTACGCCTAAAAAGTCCTCGAAAGCAAATCATAACACCTGGGTATGTATTCAAGACTATTATTACCCTTACCGGATCATCGGTGCACTAAAAAAGGTCATCCAACATGTTCATACCCTATGCGTTGACCATAAATTATATTGAATTGCCTATGTAACACCCTATCGAAATATAATAATAATAAACCATCGCTATCACTCATACATGACCTATAAAAAATCACTTAACTATTTATTTATCGCACACAAGAAAATAATATCAATGATAATAATAATAAATATTAACCGTTTATCTCGTTAATTAGTATTTACGAAAATCCAATTAAATTAATAAATCCATGCACACATGGAAATTATGATTCTCATAAAATTATGGGGTATTAAATCTACTTACCTATCTATGTATTTTCCTATATATCTTTTTGTCTCTCAAATTGATCTAATATGGCTGCTTACCGGTGTTGGCATGGCGCTCCTATGAACTTATGAGTTTAAATGTGTGATATTTTATTTAGTTAGAACATATTTTTTATTACTTTGGATTGTTACATTATTTATCTTATTTGAATTACTAGGATTACTTGGATTAATATTCTTGTTCTTTAGGTTAGGGGTTGAAATTAAATCATTTTTGTTATTGTTTAATTTACAACTTCGATTTATTTGACAATTTGATAATGTTTTATTTGGTTAGTATCATCAAACTTATGGTATTAAAATTCATATTTATAATACTTCCTTCATTTCGAATGCTATTATGGACCTCGTGGTTGTCTCCATTGATGTAATTATTCAAAATTTTAGTATAATAATTTCCTAACTTGGACAATATGACAATTGTTTGTTTTGAAACAATAGGTGAGAAATAATTGATATTATGGTATTTTCTTCTGTTTAATTTGAGTTATAATAAAAAAAAGCATATTCTCAATTAAATTTTTGAAAAAAATATAAAATAACCTAAAGAAACACGTCGTTAGAGGAAAAAATGCAAGAGGTACAAATACCTAACAGAAAAAAGAACCATTAAATGGCATCGTAATAGGCATAAACACCTCAAACTAGGGAAATTTAAAAATATGTTTTTATTGGGAGAAAACACAAAATGTCCACAAAGCGGCCTCGTAAGAGATACAAACACCTCGCACGAGACCAATGTAACTCATTGGAATAGATCATAGAGTCTTGGGACTCTTGGTTTGAGAATATGATTGTGGAAACCCCGTTAGAAAAAGGCCATCTAAGCCCAAATAGAATAAAAGGATGCCCGGCCTCAAAGAAGATTCGAAGTGTATCTAAACCCAGTTAATCCCCAACAATCTCAGATGAGATATTAAAAGGATTCATGGTTGATCCTTGAATGACGATCATGGGAGTTACATCTTCATGTGAGACTAAGCGTCTATAAATTGTAAACCCTAGCCCAAGGCATATGGCATGTACAAAAACCATCTTGAGACTTACTTAATAAAAGATAGTAGACCTCTCTATGGGCATAGGCTATTTATCAAACCACGTATATTCTTGTGTTGTGATTGAGATTATTAGTGTTCTTATTATCTTGGTGATTGTTTTAATTTATTACTATTTTGTGTTGATATTTTTGTAACCACAATTGGTGCCGTCTCTGGGAATGATTGTTTATCCTGCGAAAACCTTCATCAATACGAACCAACAATGCCCCATCACAGCAGTAATGCTCCTCAAGAAGGAGACCTTCAACAATAACCTAACCCTCCAAGGGTAAGGTATGAGATTCGTCATTCAAGCATGAGGCTTCGCCAAGAAAGGAATGTCTCATATGAAATTCAAGGGCCACCTAGGTCCACACAAGTCTCTATGTTTATCGATGCTTATGAAATAAGGTTATAGGACCAAGAGGAGGCCACATGGAGGAAACAAGAAGAAAATGTTCACCTAAAGAGGCGAATAGAACAAATGGAGAGAGATCTCCATTGAAATACCAGGCGATGCCAAAACCGCACTCCTAGTACTCAGGCGAGCAAGTCTCACAGCCGAGGGAGGAGCCCTAGGCGTGGCTTAGAAAGAAATAAGAGGAATAGGTCGAGTGATGACCAGTCAGACCACTCTCCATAAGCTTGACGCCACCGAAGTTCTCTTCGGTAGAACGATGACATATAAAACCTAGTCCAGAGGGATATGGACCAACACCCAACTCATCGCGGTGCCATATCTACTTGGGAGATAGCCAGGTGAGCTCTCAAAACTCAAATGAAGTCCCCTTTATCAAGGGAGATAGAAGAAGTTGAAGCCACAAAGAATTTTGCAGTCCCCAAGTTCAATATTTACGATGGGAAAACTGATCACATCGACCACGTCAGGCAATATCGACAAGCTATGACCTTATGGAGTCATAATGATGCACTTATGTGTCGGATCTTACCCTCGAATATGCATGATATGACCCATAAATGGTTTGAGAGACTTCCTTATAAGTCTATAAAAACAAAGCTTTGGATGAGTTATTTACCACTCGCTTCATCACAAGCAGTTCCCACTCCAAACGGATGGATGCACTACTTACAATGAAGAAATAGCCACAAGGGAACCTGAGGGAATATACCAATAGATACTGGGAGTTATTCAATGAGGTCGAGGAATACTCGAAGAAAGTTCTTGTTTCATCCTTCAAGATCAGATTGTCAAGCTCCTGCCTGCTGCACCAGTCCCTAACTAAGAAGGAAGATATATCCATCGGCGACTTGATGACACGTATTGAGATATAAGCTAAGGTCGAGTATATAACCCATCTTAATGCAGGGGATAATGGTCGAGCAAAGGAGAACAAAGGGTTAGAGAAGGTAGATCCACAGAAGAAAGAAAACATAAACGGATCCAAGAATGGCTCCAAGAATGGAAATAAGAATGATCCATCAAAAGGATTCCAGGTTATCAGTACAGTCATTAAGGAATCGATATATAAAATTCTCACCGAGGTGAAGGATGAGTCATTCATCAAGTGGACAGGAAAGATGGGAGAGGACCCTACCAAATGAAATAACGCTCTGAGATGCGCATTCCATAAGGAAGGTGGCCACAAAACTGAACACAGTAAAGCCCTCAAATCTCATCTCAAAGAGCTTACCCAGGTTGGGAATCTCACTGAGTTTATTGAAAAGAAAGTAAATAAGGAAGTGCCAAACAGAGAGCGAAGGCCAGAAAATGTCCTCGAGGAGGACCTCGGCCATGAGTTCACAGTAATCCATGGGGCATCAAACCTTGAAAAAATACGAGGGAATGTTTCTCGGATGGAAGTCAAGAAGCTCACAAGAGTTATGCAAGCCTTCCAGATCGATTCGTCCAAGACTCAGGCTGGGAAACGTTGAAGACCTGAGGACATTGACCATAACAAGCACATTATGTTTCATGAAGAATATTTGGTTAGGGATAGAACCCGTTATCATGATGCGCTAGTCATCACACTCACGATAGCCAATTGGGACAACGATAGGTTGCTCATCGTCTAAGGTATCTCATCTGAAGTAATATACCTAGACTTATTCATAAAGCTCAGCATAGCAGACCTCAAGGAAGCCACTGTCCCTTTTGTCGGCTTTGGTGGAAAGATTACAGTGCCTTTGAGAAAAATTATCCTACCAGTCAGGACATGAAACATTTCAAAGATGATTGAGTTCCTAATTGTTGACATTGAGTCCCCAAACCAATACATCCTAGGCAGAGGAATGGCTTCATGCAATGAAGGTTGTACCATCTACCTATCACCAAAAGCTAAAGTGTGTGACTGATTGAGGAGTAGTCGAAATATATGGAGATTAGGCTAAAGTGTTTCATCCCAGTCATTCTCGCTAAACAAGAGAAGAAAGTGGAGGATCCAAAGAGCAAGGAATATAACCAAGAGAGGCTGATTCCCTCCAAGTAACAATTAAAGTACGACCGACCTGGAGTGGAGAAGACCAGTATCCTACCTTCCGAAAGGGTCGTTGAAGACCTGGAAGAAGTCGCTGCTTGAGATATCTCGACTTAGAGAAAAATCTCGAGCGGTTCCTCCTTAACTGATAGCGAGAAGAAGGAACTAGTTACCTTCCTACAGAGAAATTTGGACATCTTTCCATGGGAACCTTACGAGCTACCTAGGATCGATCTGACCATCGCTTATCATCGATTGCATGTCGACCCAACCTTTATGCCAGTCACACATAAGGCTTATCGAATAACTCGGAGAAAGCTATAGGAGTGGAGAATGAAATAAAAAATCTATTAGATGCAGGTTTCATATAGGAAGTCCAGTTACCTAAATATCTCTCCAAATCGGTAGTTGTTCAAAAAAATAATAAGAAATTGAGAGTTTTTATCGACTTCATCGACCTCAACAGGGCATGACCCAAAGATAGTTTCCCTCTTCCCTAGATTGACCACCTGCTCGATGCCATAGATACACAGGAGAGGATGAACTTTATAAATGCGTATTCTAGGTACCATCAGATCCCTCTACATGTTTCGGATCAAGATAACACCTCCTTCATAATCACAGTCATAGTGTATTGTTATAAGGTCATGACTTTTGACCATAAAAATACATGAGCGACCTACCAACGAATAGTCACAAATATGTTTAAAGAATAAATAGGGAATACTATGGAGGTTTACATTGATGATATGCTCATCAAGAGAAAACTCAAAGAAGACCATCGCTCAAACCTGGCAAGGACCTTCGATTTCATCAAGAAATACTGAATGAAGCTTAACGTAAGTAAGTGTTATGTCGGTATCCAGTCAAGAAGAGAGGGATCAAGGAAAATCTTGATCATATCGATGCCATCAGTAAGGTTCAGCCCCCTCAAACAATAAGATATTTGCAGAAGCTGACAGAGATGTTCACTGCAGTTAACAGATTCATTTAAAAGTCTTCATAGCGATGTCGACCATTCTTTTAGTTGTTAAAAAGAAGCAAGGGCATGACATGGAACCATGACTTCTCTAAATCCTTATAAGAACTCAAAATTTTTCTCTCTAAGCCCCCTCTGCTCATAATCCTTAGACAAAATGAGCCCTTGTACCTATACCTTACTATATCAGACCATGCTGTGAGCTTCGCTTTGGTATGTGAAAAAGGAAGAACTCCACACCCAGTCTATTATGCAAGTAAAACCCTGTTGGAATCCGAGTAGTGATACCTACCTTTGGAGAAGCTCACCTATGATTTAGTGGTGGACTCAAGTAAATTGAAGCATTACTTGATGGCCCACTCCATCTGTGTGATTACTTCGCATCCCCGTTAAAGTTATTCTAAGGAAAGTAGACCGATCTAGACAGCTATCGAAATGGTCTATCGAGCTTGAAAGGTTTGACATCCACTTTCAACCAAGAACACCCATTAAGGGGTAAATCCTAGATGATTTCATCACATAATTCACCGGAGAAGAAGTCCCCGATCATACAGAAGCCAGCCGACCAATGAAAAACTCACAGGAACAGGGCATTTGGACCTTATGTATTAATGGGGCCTCCAAGTCAGAGGGGGTAGGAGTAGGCATCGTACTAGTGAATCCTGAAAGGCACTGCTTGACCAGGGAATTAGACTTCGATTTGAATCCTCCAACAACGAAGCTGAGTATGAGGCACTAATCGCTGGATTGCGCAAAGCACAATTGGTAGGAGCAAGGCACCTTTAAGTCTTCAGTGATTAGCAACTAGCATCTAACCAGATAAGTTTGATCAAGTGGAAGTTCAGCAGTTCTCGAGAAGGAAGAACAGTTATTCAGATGCCCTAGGAGCTCTGAGTTCAACGATAGACTCCAACTTCATAAGAACAATCCCGATAAATTTCCTCGAACAATCCAGCATCGATCAGCCCACTAAAACACATAACCCTAAACTAATCCTACACATTAAAAGGGCCCCCAAATGGATGGATCCCATAATAGACTACCTGCGAAGTGATGTACTATCAAGTGACAAGAAGTCAGCTAATCAGATAAGAGTCAAAGTAGCTCGCTTTCACTTATCTTTCGAGGGGAAGTTGTACAAAAGATCCGTCACCGACCCTTACCTCCAGTGTGTACACCCACAAGATGTCAATAGATTTTTGAACGAACTTCATGAAGGAATTTGTGTAAGCCATGTCGGAGAGAAGTCGCTCGCCTTTTGAGCAATGAAGGAGGGATACTAGTGGCCTTACATGCAGAAGGATGTTGGAACCTATGTTCGAAAATGAAAAAAATGCCAAAAATAATCTCCAATGATAGATCAGCCTACTATCTGTGACACCCCTCTTAAAATAATAATGGGTGGTCAATCCTATACTAAAATAATCAGAATCTCAAGTGGATCATTCTTAACATCTACTAATGATACTAAAATAAACCTAGCTAACTACCCCATACCATAAAAAATGGGTGCCAAAAATTTAAAAACATACAATGTAAGAACCAACAACAACAACTTCCAAACAAGATAAAGAACACACACATGGTAAGATGAAGAGAATAATTCTAATTCATCAAAAATACACAAAAAGGAAATACCCAAATAAGTTGTCGGGTCATAGTCAATACAACAATTGAAAGAAAATAAATATAAGCAATATGCTACACTACAACTCTTGGGTGTAAATCCGATATACAAACTGAATCCTAATGTAGATATACAAAAGATAGGAATTGGATATAACAAAATCCCACAACAGTCTGCTACAGTTACAGCTTCCACGAATACTTTGGATAGATACCATCAATGTCGTTCTTGCGGAGGAACACCTAAAATGTACAATATGTGCAGTAAGAAAATAAATATAAACATGTCAGAGCCCGAGGGGTGAAAACATTTTAGTAAGTGCATTAAAATGCATAATAATTTTAAATGAAATTCAACATGATTAAAGTGGAGTCGCACTCTCTAGAAAATCCAACTCACCTCTCAACTAAAGGGCGCACCTAAGCGTATGCACATGGTCCTCAATATACTACCCAACTCTTAATAGGTACTATTTCATCTAACCTACGCCCAAATTCACACTTGTTTAAACCTATCTTCCAAAACATAACCATCAACTTCCTCTTCTAATTTACCCCACGCGTGCATCTAAAATTATGTCAACATATAAATATACAAATGTATATCTCTTATTAGAATTTAACGGATTCTAGATTTTAACTTACATGAGTTATTAGCATCTAAATGATAAGGACTAAACTTCTTCCCACTCCCAATATTGCACTGTGTTTCGTGCGTGGGGCGTCTCGCAAAGTGAAATCCAAACAAGGAATCCCCCCCTGATACACTACTCCTTGACACTGTTGATTGTCGAGATTCACAATGCCCTATGAGCACGATGCATACAATGACAACTACATAAACACCATATTCCACCCCTTTGTCTCCCATAATTCATTATTCCACTAACTTATAAATCTGTGTACTAAGGACTAAAGTTCTCCCCACTCCCAATATTGCACTGCATTTCGTGTGTGGGATGTCTCGCAAAGCGAAATCCAAACAAGGAACCCCCCGATACACTACTCCTTAACAATATTGGTCATTCGGATCCATTACGCCCTAGGTACTCCACACATAACTACGAATACATATGAGGAGCAATAATCTCTAATCATATAAATAAGATAATGCTCTGAACCTTTTAGGGGTCTATATCATTACTAACTACAAAGCACAATCATTCAATTCCAAAAATTAAGTACACATAACACACTTAGCGTACATATAAATATCCAAGATCAAATCACATTAGGATATAAATACTTCACAGTGATATCATCTTCTAGGAATTACTCACTTTATCCCGGATTACCACATATTAGACTATAATGACACCGCCATGGTAATAAAACAAATCACAACGTATGGGAAGCAGTCATAGTTCCTAACCGAAAAGTGAGAAGGAATTATACCCAAGACTTCTCGCCCCCAAATGAAAATCACATAAATAATAATGGACGACTATGACCTGGGGACTATACGCACCCTTTTCCTCAAGCCAAGGGCCTCACCCACATCGCACAACTTCCCATGATAGCACTGGAGGGTATGCTCACACAATATTATATATATATATATATATATATATATCAGGAACACTAGATATATATACAATCACATCATATAATTGCAAACCATCCCACAAGGTATATACAATTTCGCCATATCAATATTAATACTCTTTTACGCTCATATTTAAAGGAAGTTAATTCATTTAGTATAAACCTCTTATTATACTAACCGTTGCTAACTCGCATACCTTACCATTATTTCAAAATACGAACCCTCACTCGAAGCTCATCCATTACACCTATGAGTAGGAAAAGTCCACCAATTCAATCAACCTTAAGGACACCATTTAAATTTGAACAGACACTGATCATCAATGATTATGCCAAATCCATATTATGGCTCAATCGATCATACGAACCATTATCGCATCCTACCTCTCTCTTATAGACCCATAACTAACTCCAAATAGAAAACTCGATGATAGTGGGATTCAGTAGTGTGACACCCCGACTAATTAAATACAGGGTAGCTACTCATTTATTAAAATTAATACAAATTGTAAAGTTGGTTCAATTCATAGCATCACTGTCGAAAAACATTTATTCAAATAATTTCTAGCCACCTAATATTTAAAAAGAGAGTTGTCAAATTTTAGTAAATTAAATTAACATGCAACCAATTAAAATTATTAACTAAATTCATCTCAATCACATTACAGTAACAATGTAAAATGCCGGAATAAAACTGAGTCTGGAGTAACACTCCCCTGAACAATCCAAATACTAAATAAAACCGAATATAAAGTTCGAACTATTAATTAATTAAATAAATTCAAAACTGAAATGAAACTGAGCATGATAAAGATGTCTCTAAAATGAAAGGGCGACATGCCCTAACAGAGGAAATAAATCTGAAATAGAGTCAAGTAGAATGTGGAGGCGTAAACAATCGAGATCATGTAACTTCCACATCAGCTACAACACGTCACTGAAAAGGAACTCCTAAGCTTGGCGTCCCTGTGGCTGGGAACCTAAAAGGTTTTTCAAGAAAAATAGATTTGAAAGCAAACGGGTCAGAGCCCGATTGTGAAAACAATTAAAAATATAGCAAGTGTTTAATACCATTAAACAGTGAATATAAAATACATGTTAGTTGTGTGCACTCACATGAGTTCCTAACCTCTCAAGTAATTGTGCACATCTAACTTATCCGTAACCCATCTTAGTTATGCCGCTAACTAACTAGTTTAACACCCAACCTGACTTTACATTATAAAATGAGAGTCAAAACAAGACATTCTAATATAACCTCTACGTGTCATCCTTTTTATTTCTCAGATTTCCTTACAATATTTACTATGTGAAATTCCCATTTTTATCTCTACTAAAACGTCACGAATATTCACACTTACATGGTTGCGGGAAGTCCCTCCACCGGTGACCCTGCTGTTCACACTTATGACACTGACCCTGAAACCCTTCCCTTTTTAGGCCTTATTGTCCTTGCTGATTAGGACGAGGTTTATTACAAGCCAAATCTGGGCAGACCCGACGCGTATGGCCATTTCTCCCACATTTAAAACATCTCTTGGTTGTAGTTCTCTTCTCCTGGCTTTGTTGGATCTAACGAGTTTGTCCTTTGCCGACATTTCTATTTCCCCTCTAACGATGACCCTAAGACACTTGTCATTGCTGCGGTGGTATTTCCCTTTTATTGCTAACCTTAGTAATAATATTTTGATCGTCTTCTCTCATTCGTTTGCCCCTATAAGCTGCACGCTGTTATTTTGGTACTGTAATATTGCGGTAGTCATTGCTTGTGCCACGATATTTGCTACCTCAGTGATTTTGGCTCTTTCTTGGTGTACCTGGGGTACTTGTAGTTCTTGTCCAGCATTCGTTCCCTCATCAGTTTTTGTGTGTGCTTCCTTCAAGAGCTACATCTAAGATTTAATAGATTTATATTAGTCCATCGACCATACATAACATTCTAGCAGAAGAACATAGTCTATAAAACGACATCAAGGAGTGCAACAATCCTAATAATAGGGCTCTATCTCAAAGGAAACTATGCGGAAACATAACAAGCCGTAGAGATCCTAAGGACACTAGAACCTGGCTCTGATACCACCTGTGACACCCCGACTAATTAAATACCGGGTAGTTACTCCTTTATTCAAATTAATACAAAATTTCAAGTTGGTTCAGTTCGTAGCATCACTGTCGAAAAACATTTATTCAAATAATTTCAAGCCACCAAATATTTAAAAAAGTGAGTTGTCAAATTTTATTAAATTAAATTAACATGCAACCAATTAAAATTATCAACTCAAGACATCTTAATCACATTACAGTAACAATGTAAAATGCCGGAATTAAACTGGGTCTGGAGTAACACTCCCCTGAAAAATCCAAATACGGAATAAAACCAAATACAAAGTCTGAACTATTAATTAACTAAATGAATTAAAAACTGGAACAAAACTGAGCATGATAAAGCTGTCTCTGAAAGGAAAGGGCGACATGCCCTAACAGAGGAAATAAATCTGAAATAGAGTCAAGTAGAATGTGGAGGCATCTACAATCGAGATCATGTAACTTCCACAGCAGCTACATCACGTCACTGAAAAGGAAATCCTAAGCTTGGCGTCCCTGTGGCTGGGCACCTAAAAGGTTTTTCAAGAAAAATAGATTTCAAAGCAAACAGGTCAGAGCCCGATTATGAAACAATTTAAAATATAGCAAGTGTTTAATACCATTAAACAGTGAATATAAAATACATGTTAGTTGCATGCACTCACATGAGTTCCTCACCTCTCAACTAATTTTGCACATCTAACGTATCCGTAACCCGTCCTAGTTATGCCGTTAACTAACTAGTTTAACTGCGAACTTGACTTTACATTATAATATGAGAGTCAAAACAATACATTCTAATATAACTTGTGTGTGTCATCGTTTTTATTTCTCAGATTTCCTTGCAATATTTACTATATGAAATTCCCATTTTTATCTCTACTAAAACGTCACGAATATTCACACTTACACTTAAATAAAGGGTCCATTTCAAAGACAAGCATATTAATCTAATAATAAATATACAATTAGGGCACCCCTAGGCTAAGCTGCGGTGCACACATACTCTACTATCGAATCCCTTGTACATCACATACATAAGGACCACGTGTTCCAAATCTCTCAGGAACCGTCTCAATAAGCAAAAATCACACATAATGGAGGCGAACATAGTTCACATACCCATGGGTCATGCACATACCTACGCTCCCATGGTCAGCTGACTTATTAATTCACAAATAAGTCATTCACAGACCTATGTCCTTAAGGTAACAATCTAAATCTCCCCGTAGGCACTCAAGGATTATATGGCCCAGTTCGAAAGCCGACCTTCTGTGATAGCAAGTATGGTAGATATGTTATACACATAAGTCCATATACTAAGCAATCACACCACTTAGATATCTTAAAATATTAAATAAAATATATTCTACATTCCTATACCATTATTCCAATTTGTACATCTTTAAGTCTGCGAATAATATATAATATAGACCGCCGACACATCTCACGTCGTAGTTTCATGTACCTAAAGCCTAACCCACAAAGGTTACCAAGTCCCCTAGTATTCCCACATTTAAATCCACTATTCTTAAGGTCCTCATTTCTGCCATTAACCTTATAATATCCAACTATCTAAAACTTACTCATAAATTCTCAATCTCAAATAGTATCACACTCGTCGAGCCTTATTAAGTTTATTATAATTCCCAATTTGATTTTTAATTATAATTCGAGTCTCACAAATATGACTAATGGTCTTCCTTGAATCTAAGAGTATTCACAAAGTCCCCACCAATAATTCTCTAGGGTCAAAATTATTAAAATCCAATAAAGGAAAAACATAACCGATTCTGGGAAGGTCGATATGTCGATCGATCGATGGTGGTCGATCGATCGACCCAGGAGTATCGATCGATCGAACACACCAGATAGGTTACGGCCTGCTTCATTTTTCAATCCAAAATTTGTCCCAAAACTTCATTACAAGGTATGAAAATCAAATATAACGTTATAGGATCATCATACAACCAAAATACATCATTGTTAACGTTCCAAAACCTATTAATCATCAATCATTGGCCTTATATGGATCAAAACATCAATGAAACCCTAGTTTTCTATTTTCTTCAAGAACAATGATAAATCACCTCTTTAATTCGTTTTTAAATAATCAAAAGTTATATTTGGGGTACTGAATTCGTCCAGAATATATCTACATATAATTCCTAACCAAAGTTTAGAGTTATACATGAAATTCATTGGGTTTTCATCAAATCTTTCAAGGCAAACAATAATTTCTACACTAAGCATGGAGGAAATATTCATTGAACTATTAAAACCAAACCACATGCCTTATGTTTGATGTTCTGATTCGTTGCTGGTGGTCAAAGGCTGGTTCTCTCTTCTTTCCGGTCAAAATTCCGTCCCAAATGGTGGTGGTGGGTGGTGGTTTTGGTTTGGAAACCCTTTTTTCAACTTCTCTCTAACTCACATAGCCCACTCTCTTGTTTTTGGCTGATAATGGCCTTAATGGATTTTCTAATAATATATAAATAAACTCTAAAATTCGCGGGTCTTAATTCCTTAATTTTTAAAATTACCAAAATACCCTCCCGGGTTGCCGGTTTGGCCTAAAAATGTCCCGGGACCCAAACTAAACCCCCCGGCTAGTGTTTCTGACTATATTGACCCTTTCGGACACGTTGGCTCACTTAAAATGACCATACGGTTGATCAAAATATAGTGTACTTTTTAAATCTAATTAAATTGATTTCTGACGCGACTAACACGCGCGTCCCAACTTAATTTCCCAAATTGTAGTATTTATAACTCTTGACAATTTTAATACTCTCAATACTCATATATTACCATATATACACAGTAATATTCAATATTATCATCATAATCAAATACCAACTCGCATCTCGCTAGTATTTAAATATGGATTAATTTCCAAATAATTCTCATTTAATTTAATTAATCCATTAAATAAAAATCAATAAAATTACTGGGTATTACAACTAGTCGATACTATAACTTAAATTCTCACCCTCTCGAAATCAATCAATACGACCCCAACATTTTGCCTTAAGGGAGACTCCCTAAAAGTCTCCAAAACATACTTCCCGTGACATATTTAAAGCCTCCTAAGCCTTAAACCATCAAATAAAGGAGTAGATAGACAATCTAAACTTCTGATTTGAAAATAAGGAACCGGATTGGTCCGATCTATTTCACTCGGATCGATCCGAAAATTTTTCCATATGCAGAAACTTTGGGGTCCGGATCGATCTGCCTCCTGGGAGGACCGGATCGGTCCGGTAGCTGGTAAATCGGCCATCACCCAAATATTTCTTTCCTAAACCTAAATCTTCCACCAAATCACATTTAACATCTTCTCTCCATTTTTCTTCAATTCAAACATCTTCATAATTTAATACTCATCAAATAAATTTACCCAACAAATTTGCAACTTCAAATCCATATATACACATCAAATGTAAGATTTAACCCCAAATCTAGGTTTTAACCTATTAAATCCAAAATCCATAGATTCATCCACAAATCATGAAATAAATGATACACAAGAATTATTTATCAAGTTTAATCACTTGCCTCAAAGTTATAGAGTCTGAATCTCCCTCGAAATCGCGTATTAGCCGGAATCCCCAAGCTTTTCTTCTCTTTCTTTTCTTCCTTTCTTATTCTCTCCCTATATATAGGGCTTTATCTCTCTCTCTAATGAGATTGGCTTCTCATGAGCCCTACTTAAGCCTCATAACCAAATTACCTGGTTTTAAATTATAATACACACTTTAAATGACCCGGTTACTCGAATTCGAGCCAAATGAACTTAAAAATATTCTGGAACCCAAATAAGACCCAAGTACCGTCATTCATGTAAAACATCGATAAAATGAATCAAATCCTAAGGTGGACCAGGTCAGTGAGCAAGCTAATCATCTACTTGTGCTCTCCACCCATCATCCGGATGAGGAAATAAGTCTTCCTCAACATCCTCAGGGTTCGACACTTCCAACTGCCTCAGGATAGAATCTATTGGGATCCATTGCACATCCCTTCTAAATGGATTGGGTTCTAACAATGAGGGAGTGAGATCATGCATGTACCAAAGATCGGAATCCTTAGGCACCATCAACTCCCAAATAAAATTTAATTTTTGAACCGACGATAACCTAGTTGGAGCATCTGTCCAGCCTTGGTTGTACCCGTCAGCCCACACTTACCAAGGAACTTTTTTGAATAAATGCCTCATCCTTGTGACATCTCTTTGGAGCCTAGCAGTAATCACGTATGCTCATTCAACGTCTCCTTTTAGTTTGGCGACATCTCTTACTAAGTTGGCATCATCACCCCTAAGGCGTCGTCTGGATGACGATGAGGAACCTTGGATAACATAAGGGGCACGAGTTGGAGCATTATACCATAGATGAGATACTTAACCTTAAGATCATCATTCTCCTATTAAAGCAACTTCAAAACTTGATTGATCTCGGATGCATCAAAGAGATTTACCTTTAAGGCATCCATATCCTCCTGAATAGAGGCATCAATCTCTTCCATATCTGCAACCTATCCTTCAGTTTAGCGACCACCTCAGACTTATCTATGTAGTCATAATTCCTTGTCCTAATAGATTTACATATCTTAAAAAAATCTCAGCGCATTGGATCGGTTACATTAGAGCCATGGATTTGACCAAGGAGAGAGGTAGCAAGGATATAATCGACAAACTACAAGAGCATTAAAGAATATAAAATTCACATAAGTAAATCAAAGATTGAAAACTTCTTTTCATTAAAAATTGGAAGTAGCTGAATACAGATACATCAGAAGAAATTACAAAAATACAACAGAATTTCTAGGAATCTATATGGAGGCATCGACCAACTCAGGAGCTACAGGCTCTATTCCCATGTCAACAGTAACCTCACTCGCTATAGCCCCGAGGACACCTCCTTCAACAGATGTAGGATTCACCTTTTAGCCAATTACAGGAGTAGCAAAGACTACTCACTAATTAGAGGCATGGACCCAGGGTTGTGCTCGACGAATAATAGAGAATCGGTAATAACTCCACAAGTAGTGAGAGCTCGATCCCAGCCTTTCTTAAAATTAGCCCGACTGATATAGTTAATCTGTCCATCGGAATATTCATACACTGCTTCCCAGCCATCATTATAGCCACTCTCCTTGATGCCAGTTGTCTCAGCCTCTATCTTTATAACTTTCTCAGTCAGCACTTTGTTTTCCTCGGCCATAGCCATTTAATCAACAATCACAGTGCTGTAAGCATTGCGTAGCTCTGCCAGCTCTTTTGTCATATGAGTCCTCTCCTTATAAAAAAAATCCTTGGGTTTTGATAAATCCTTCTGAGAATACTTGAGGGCATCTTAAGAAGACCTTAGACCATCTTCGAGCTCAGTATTCCTCCGAGACAGATCAGCTCGCCCACGCATAAGAACATTATAGTCAGATACGAACTTAAAGTAAAGGATAAGATGTTAACCAAACTTAGAAAAAAGATATGGCAAGATAGGAAAAGATAAAAAAAGAAATATATCCTTACCAAATCAAGCCCTTAAGCTGATTTAAAGGCCAACTGGTCAGAGCCAGTGCTCGATGAGCGCTCATAATTTTTTGCGAGCACTGCTTTCTCAAACATTAGTGGGGTAAGACGAGGTGTCACAACCACCAAGGCCCCCTTAGCAGGAGTAACAACAGTAACTGAAGAGGCCTTTAAAGCCTAAGTCTTGTTCATTTTATCTTCTTCCCTCTTCTTCTCTTCTTCTCTCTTCTGTTTGTCTTCTCTCTTTCTCTCCTTCTTTTTTCTGTCTTCCTCCTCCTTCTTCTTCTCCTCCACCTCTTTCTCATGAGATGCTATTTGAGAACCACTGGCATTGTCCCCAGGCCTTGGCTTCTAGAATGGCATCCTCATTGCCATCATCACGAATCAAGTTGTTTCTCTTGGGAGCGATCTCTTCCTCAGTGGATTTTCTTGAAATAGAACCTTCCTAAGTGGATTCTCCTGAAGAAGAACATGCCTCAATCGATCTCTCTCCACTATATTCCCATTCGATGGATCATCCTTCACTAGATCCTACATTACCAGTACTACCAATCCCCGAACTACTCTCTTCTTCATCGTCCAATTGGAAAGGCTTAGGAGAGCCAACTTCCTCTGGGATATCATGATGAGTAATGGAATCAACTGGATGATGGATAAAGCTATTAGAAGTGCTCTTATATTCTAATATGAAGGAAGCTGATCTAGGATTTTCACCCTCTGCAACTCGGTCTCTTACCCCCAAGATTCGACCAACTCAGTTGCCCGAATCTATCGAGGAGCAGGCTCTTGGTTCTTAATCTTCCCTGCAAGTTTTAAGAACCTAAGAGCATCAAAAGTAAAAAAAAATCAACATAAGCAAGCAAACAGCAGAAAAAAAGATTTAGCACATAACCTAGGTAATCCTCCCCATAGACAGGGATTCGAGGTCCCCTGTACCTTGTCCCCATTGCATGGGGAGGGAATTGCCAGTTTTCATCATGAAATCCTTTAGACTGGTAATCTTTATGGGAATCAGGTATGTTAACTACCAAATTCCTATCAAGACTTCTATCTTTGAGATATAAAAGGCCTACGCTCATTCGAGAAAAAGAATAACAATAGCAAATCTCAGCTAATCCTATGGTTGTCGCATATAGTTAATTTATCCTATGAACACCATTGACAATTTCCCAAACATTTGGAGATCATTGAGTAAGAACTATGTCAAAATACTAAAAGAAATGTAAAAATAGGGGATTTGGAGGAAAAGTTAAACCCCTGTGAGATAAAAAGAAGAACATAGATCCAATGACCATCTTCAACATCACGAATGCTGTATAGAACGTGCCTACACTCTATATCAACTCAGTCTGGAATGTTGTAACATTTTATAAATTCAACTAAGGATTTATTATCTATTATATTCATAAGAAAACCCTAACTATAGTAGAATGGCGAATGACTTCAAAAAGACTTAATGATGAAGAGAACTGCGAACTGACGAAGTAAAAATGAAGCTTGAAGAAGTAAGAGCAACCTGATTTTGAAGAAAGAGAGCAAAGAGAGAGGCTTGAAGGCACAATGAACACAGGAATGACCAGGGATGAGGAATGGACGTTTCAATTTAACATAAGTAATGAAGTTAGCAAACCCTGATGATGATTTGAGATTCTCGATAATGATTTGACGCTCTAAATTTCCTATCAAATGATGAGCGTACCCTTTTGTCTTCAACTGACCTTTAGAAATGGTTCTAAGTGTGGACTTAAGTAAAAAATTTTGGCCTAAGTATGACCCAAAGATTTCAGGGGAAATTATGGGAACACCAATAGAAAGAGGTCGTCCCGGCCCAAATAGATTAAAAAGCTGCCCGACCTCAAAGAAGATTCAAAGTGTATCTAAACCAAGTCAATCCCCAATAATATCGGAGGATATATTCAAGGGATTCATGGTTGATCCTTGAACAATGGTCATGGGAGTTATCTCTTTAACTGACACTAAGTGTCTCTAAATAGTAAACCCTATCCTGGGGCATAAGGCATGTAGAAAAACCTTCTTGAGAGTTACTTCATAAAAGATAGTAGACCTCTATGTGGACATAGGATATTTGCCGAACCACGTATATTCTTGTGTTGTGATTGCGATTATTAGTGTTCTTATTATCTTGGTGAGTGTTTTAATTCATTACTGTTTTCTGTTGAAATTTTTGTCACCACAATGATGATAATATGGATATATCTAGGCTTAAGTTGATAATCGTTAAAAAGAAAAATACAAAATATTCACCAAACAAAATTGTAAGAGAAACCAACACCCCACACATGACCAATGTAACTTGTAGTAACCAATTGTATCCTCGCGAGAATCCTGGCTTGAGAACGTTATGACAATTTATAAATCTCTACAGTTATGCTTAAAAACATGTCGTTTAAGTGAGAAAATGCAATAAACAAAACATCAAATGACCCCGTAAACGATATGAACACCTCATAATGGACCAATGTAACTCATAGGAATTGACCTTGTAGTCACGGGGCTCCTGATTGGGCAATGTGATGATAATTTATAAATCTTTAGACTTAGGTTTACAAGTATTCTATTAATGGGTGAAAATGAAAAATAACTACCAAATATCCTCGTAAGAGGCATTATCAACTTGCACGGGACCAATATAACTACTAGGAATCAACTTTCTCGTCACAAGATAACCAATTTAATAATATGAAGATATTTTCAATTTTCTAGACTAATACTTAAAAACATGTCATTAGAGGGTAAAATGCACAACAACCAGCAAACGGCTCCATAGGACGCATAGCCACTTCACTCATGACCAATGTAACTCGTAGGAACATACCATTCTCTCACACAACTCCCGATCCAAGAATATGATAAAAAAATTAAAATACCTAGCCATTGACTTAAAAACATGTCGTTAAAGGCAAAAAAACCCAAAATAACCACCAAACGGTCCCATAAGAGGTACGAATACCTCACAAGGGACCAATGTAACTCAGAGGAACTGACCGTGTCCTCACCAAACTCTCAGTTTGAGAATATGAAGATAATTTGAAAATCTATAGACTTAATCTTTAAGACATGTCGTTAAAAGCGTGAAAATGGAAAATAACATAAAACAGCCTCGTACGAGGCTGGAACACCTCGTACGAGACCAATGTATCTCTTAAGAATTGATCATGTCCTCCCGGGACTCTCGGTTTGAGAATATAATGAAAATTTTCAAATCTCAATAGTTAGGATTAAAAATATGTCGTTAAACGGTGAAAATGAAAAAATAACCATAAAATGTCACTGTAAGAGGCATTAACACCTCGTACGTGACTATTGTAACTCGTAGGAACCGATCATGTCCTCATGGGACTCCCCAGTTTAGAATTTGAAGAACATTTTCAAATATCTATATTAGGCTTAAAAACACATCATTAAAGCGTAAAAACATAAAAATAATGACCACCCAGTCCCATAAGAGGCGCTAACAGCTCGCACGAGACCAATGTAACTTGTAGAAACTGACCATTTCTTAACTTGACTCACGGCTTCAAAATATTTTGATAATTTGCAAATCTCTACAGTTAAGCTTGGAAACATGTTTTTAAATAGCAGAAAACCCAAAAGCATATACTAAACGTCCCAATAATAGGCATAAATACCTCGCAAGGGACCAATATAAGTCTTGGAAACTGAATATGTCCTCGTGGGACTCATGTTTGACAATATGACTATAATATAAAAAAAATCTAGGCTTAGGCTTAAAATTATTTCGTCAAAAGGTGATAAATGCAAAATAACCACCAAATAGACAAACAAAAGGAACGTACATCTCAAACATAACCAAAATAAAAATGATGTTTTTAGAGGCCAGGAACACAAAACAACCACCAAAAAGCCCCGTAAGATATATGAACATGTCTCACAAGACCAATGTAACTCATAGAAACTGATCGTGTAGTCAAAAGGCTTCTAGTTTGAGAATAGGAGGATAATTTGTAAATCCCTAGGCTTAGGCTTATAAGTATGCCGTTAAAGGGAAAATATATCAAATAACCACCAAATGGCCCCGTAAGAGGTACCAGCACCCCGCACTTGATCACTGTAACTCGTAGGAACTAATCGTGTCCTCATAAAACTCTTAGCTTAAGATCATGATGATAATATCAAATTCCATAGACTTGGTCTTAAAAATGGGCTATTATAGGGTACAAATACGAAACAATCACTGAATGACTCCGTAAGAGATATGAATACCTCGTAAGGGACAAATGAAACTCGCAGGAACTGACCATGTAGTCACAAGACTCCTAGTTGGAAAATATGATGATAATTTTGCAAATATCAAGACATAGGCTAATCAATATGTCGTTAATGGGTGAAAATGCAAAAAAAACAAAACAAATAACACTGTAAGAGGCACCTAAACCTCCCACATGACCAGTGTAACTCATAGTAACCAACCATGTCCTCACAAGACTCCTAGTTTGAGAATTTGGTGATAATTTGAAAATATATAAACATAAGGGCAAACACATGTCGTTAAAGGGTGAAAATGCAAAACAACCACCAAACGGTCCTATACGTGGTACCCACACCTCGCACGGGACCAATGTCAGGATGAGGAACTAACGGTATACTGACGTGACTTCAAATTTGAGAATATGATGATAATTTGAAAATCTCTGCACTTATCATTAAAAATATGCCATTAAAGGGATAAAATGCAAAACACCCCACAAATGATATTGAACGAGGCACAAACACCTCACGCATGACCAATGTAACTTTAGGAACCGATCGTGTCAAAATGGGACTCCCGATTTGAGAATTTTACAATAATTTGAAAATCTACACACTTGGGCTTAAAAACATTATGTTAAAGGGAGGAAAATGAAACCAACCACCAAATGGCCCGTAAGAGGCACAAACTCCTCAGAAAGGACTAATGATAAGCACGTAAAAATGTTAAAATTATACCCAAATAGACTCATTTTAATTGCTAGTTCTTGATAAAATTGGCCATACGTGCGTATTTGATTATCTTGGCTATCAATTTGCATTTACGGTATCAAAAGTTCATATCATAGCAAATGTTGCATTAAGTAGTAAAAATAGCATAAACCCAGTCGCGTGCCAAATACCCAAGCCTAGACCATCCCAAACTTCATTCTAGATATTACCGAGCGTGTGTTGGATTATTTTAGTATTTTTTGTACATAGTATTTAAAATTTGTTCAGGACATTTTATTTTTGTTTGTATTATTTTTACTTCGTGTAATTTGTATTGTGCTCATGTCGTTTTATAAACAGTTGTATGTTCGTGTTTGTATATATGTGTGTGTGTGCCATTAATTCTTTTCTATATTTAATTTTTTAGTGTTATTTGTTTTATATTTTAATATTTCTAATCGAATCTTTTTATATATTTATATGTGTGTTTTCAGTTTTTAATATTGGTATTTTATCAAAATACTAATAAAACAAAGATATATACAAACATACTTTCTTAAAATCACATCCTCTTGAGCCATCACGAAGAACCTAATCCTCATCTTCTACGACTTTCAAGGATCTCCACACTATGAAGGTATAATGTTATTATGGTTTTAAATTTATTTTGGGATGTTTACATTTTATTTAAACGGAAACATGATTTTTATTTAAAAATCGAGCCATTTTTCTTTATTTAAAAATATTTTAAAGTTTGCGCATCTTGTTCAAACGAGATGGTAATTTTGTTCAAATGAGTGTGTTTTCTCATTTGATATGTTGTTAGAAATGTGTCTTTGATGCAACTTGTAACGGGGGCGTACTGTTTTGCACCCCTCGAATCTCGTTCAAATATGATTAATAAGGATGTTTTCTCCTTTAAATGGGACTCAAATCTCGTTCGAAGGACGCCTTCGCCTCGATAATTGTGTTTCCCTATAAATACTTATTTTGTCTTTTAGTTTCATCAGACTTTTTCCATAAATGCTTCTCCATATCCATTGAAAAGGTTTCCATAGTTTAGAGTTTATAAAATTCTTTTCAATTCCTAAAACACAACACGAAAGTATATATGTGTGAATCCTTTTGAACCCTAGATAGTTGTATCTCGCATACACATCTATTGTGGATAGATCAACTCCACTACTGACCATTCTGATTCTTAAGGGAACTCACTGCTAATGATGAAGGATGAAGGTTGAATTGGTTGATCATAAATTTCTTACTTCTTCCATAATAAAAAATTCCACCCCATTTTTTAAACTATATAATTGAAATCCAAATTATTCTACTCTTTGTGTGTTTGGTAGGCAACGTTTCCCATATCTTCGAAATAAAGCACAACACAAATTTCATCCCAAAACGTACCCATGTATTTTCATCGACTATTTCTCTCTTCATGAAGGGTAGCGTTGTTACAATCACAACTCAGTCATTCCTAGATCTTAAAATATTCATAACACAAAACCAAGACCCCACTTCCCATCACTGCTCATCACATTAACAACCATACCAAAGGACTCGGGGCTCATCCTCATGCACCCCTCTTCTTCTACATCTGCTTCATTGTCACTTATGACAACTTCTTTATTTCAGGAGTCGTCCCATTCTCCAACACCTGCTCCTATATCCACATCATCCACACATGTCATACATTATTTCCACACCTCAATATCTATTACATCTTCAGCTACAAACTTAACATCTTTCCCACCGTCTCCCCTCACTCAATTTAACCTCCAATCCCTCCCTTTTATCGTGGAGTGTCCCATTCCAATCCCAACTGATACTCATACCATCGTCACCCGGTCGAAAGCTCGTGCTCGTTCCTCTCATACCTCTCTTCTTACTACCACACTCTTAACCTAACCAACATCCCTTAAATCACCCTTATCCCAACCACATTGGATGTTTGAAATGAAAGAGTAACGTCAATTTTTGCACACTAACAATACTAGGAGTTTAGTTCCCAGCAAATCTCACCAGCATGTTATTAGTTTAACATTGTTTTTCATATCAAGATGAAATCTGATGGCACCCTTGAAAAATATAAAGCTCGACTCATTACCAAAGGATTTCATAAAATTTGTGGGGTTGATTTTGGCAAAACCTTTAGTCTGGTTATCAATCGGCTACAATTCGTATTGTTATACATTTGGCAATTTTCCAGAATTGGCCTGTCAAACATCTGGATATTAAAAATGCGTTCTTTCATGGTAATTTCTCTAAATAAGCTTACCTGAAGTAGCCACTCGTGTTTGTCGACTTCACCTATACTCACAATGTGTGCAAGCTCAATAAGGCAATTTATGGGTTATGACATGATCCACGTGCATGGTTTGATTTATTCGGTCTCTTTCTTCTCCGCTTGGATTTTCATTTTAGTAAGGCATGCTCCTCTCTTTTTGTGATTCGTTATTCACAAGGCAGTGTGTTATTTATCTTATATGTTTATGATATCATTATCACCAGTAGTAACGATTGTCTTTTGACTTCTTTCACCACCAAGTTGGCCTCTGAATGTGCTCTAAAGGACATGGGTAATCTCCCCTATTTCTTGGGGATTGAAGTTTTACCTTTTCCTAGAGGATTATTTCTTTCACAACATAAATATGTCCTTACTATTCTTGAGAAATCTAATATGATTAAATGTATGTCTATCCAAACCCCTCTCCCCATAAAACTAGTACCTAGCCATCCTATACCATTTTCTAATCCCAGGACCTTCCACTCTCTTGTTGGTGCCTTCAATACCTTACCCTCATATATACCGACATTACCCATGCTGTCAACACCATATGTCATACCATGCACGCTTATACTGAGGTTCATTTACTTCAAGTCAAATGCTTACTTTGCTACTTGCATGACACCTCAAGTGTTAGGTTGTATCTTCTATCTCAGTTTTACCTTTATTTATATGGCTTCTCTGACGCAGACTGGGATGATTGTCCTCCTACTCTCTGCTCCACCACTAGATACTACATGTTTCTTGGCGCTAATTTTATATATTGGTCTTCTAAAAACCAGTCTATTATTGCCCGTTCAATCTATGAGGCTGAATATCGTGCTATAGCTACTACAACTACCGAACTTATGTGGCTCACTTACTTTCTTCCATATAATTGGGTATGGATTTATTATCCTCTAACACTCTTTTGTGACAATTTGAGTTAAATTTAAATGACTTTCAATTTCGTTCTCCATGCTGGTACTAAGAACGCCGAAATTGATTATCATTTTCTCAGAGAAAATGTTGCATAAGGGCTTGTCATTATGCAATTTATTCCTTCCTCTTCTCAGTTGGCCGACATTCTTGCCAAATCTTTATGCACTCCTCATTTTAATATCTTTGGTCCAAGATCGATGTTTTCTCTTAACCCCACCTTCACTTGCAGGGGAGCATTGAGGAACAATAAGAATCGGCATATTCAACTAATTAAGTCTTACGCATGGTTTGGATGTGTTCTTATTATTTTGTCCTTAGACTTGGTCATTTTCACCTGCTCAGTTATTTTCAAATTCGTTTATGTTACAACAAGCTCTAGTCACTTGTATTTAATTATAGGAAGTCAATCGCTAATAATCAATGAAAACACATACAGTTGCTTTAATCCATATTCCATTTTTCTCTTTAACTTTCTCAACCTCTTTGCATTGGGTGATCCATGGTAATAAATAAAACGTGAAAATAAAATTATAAATCGGAGATTAAGAAACTATTATATAAATGGCATCCACAACATGAGAATATGTAAGACTACAGAAAAATGATTTTAAATAATATCCAAGATATTGAATCAAAATGAATGTAGTAGTCCAACCATATGCCAATAGAATATGACAACATCCATCCATGTGTTTATCCAAAACATCCGAAGTGAGACAAGTTATATAAGCTTCCCATGTGGCACAAACATCAAATACCCAATCATCCAAAAAGTCTAAATGCTACTGACATATAGTTAGAACAAAAATAGTTAAATGATAGTATCCAAATAAAGTTTTGAGGAGTCTCATCCCATTGGGACCGCCTGGACCATTAGTAGTAGGATGTTAGACGGTCCATCAGATTGATCTCCTGCCTAGACATCATTCTCTCCCCCTCGAAAAACCGATGTGTGTGACCATCTTGGTTCTTCGCACCCCAAATCAACCAATTGATAAATTTAATATTTTCTACATCTAAACCCTTTACTTACACCTTATTAGGCTAATACTTTAGACAAAATTATGTTAATTAAGTTTATTTTATTTTATTTTTTTAAACTTCCCAAAGTTTAAATTAAAATGCATTTGAAATCAAGAATTTATAGCACAAAAGGAAAAAATGGTAATTCCCTATTTAAAAATAATTTCTTTTAAAATTTATGAGAAATAGTTTTATTATAGTGTTTTATAATTTCCTCAATAGTTTCATAGAAATGGAAACTAAAATTATGCAGTTTAACTTATACTGCCTTAAAATGGTAAAATGTGTACTAGAAAGGGCAAAATTATAATTTGATGAAATTTTAATTATTAAGCAAAAAATATTCTCATGTGATATATTTTTATTTTTTGTAAGCACCCCGTGAGTTTGAACCAGAAACGAATTGAAAGGACAAAGTTAATTGGATATGTTGCGACACTACATGGTTGACAATGTTCTACTAAATGATTTTTATAAAATCAATCGAGTTTACGTTTGGGTCATGCCATAGATTTTTGAAAATATCTTTTAAACACTGACAACTATTATGATAATAGAAATTTTAAGTTCTGTAAAATGTCTGAGATCCCCTAGAATTGCCATACACTCAACTTGATTGTTGATTATAGCTCCTTCAAATACTAAAAAGGCTCTGATGAAGTCTCCCTTGTGTTCCCTAAGAATACCTCTTATACTTTCCATGCTTGGATTGCTTAAAGATGAGCCATCAATTTTAAATTTGAAGCAACCATGAGCAGGTCTAATCCATTTAAGCACAAGGAAGGAAATTCGGTGCTGTGGTAAGGATTTAATATTAAAGAATTGGCATAAAAAAGGTTGTTTCCCAGTGAGTTGAATTTGTGTTGATGGATAAAGTCTTTGATTAGGTTAATAAACTTGGGGATGATGATAGTACTTGACATGGTCTCACCTTCAATGTAGCTAGATTTTCTGCATAACTAAATTACCCATAAATTTATAGGTTGAATGGTGATGAAAAGAAACATTAGGTGATATTCTATAGGTCGTCTCATCCACCATGACATTAGAATCGAGTAACGTGAGAAGTAAAATGGATTGAGACCAAATAAAGAGGCAAAATAGTTCCAGACTTCATAAGTAAGGGGACTACTCATGAAAAGTTATGTGGAATCTTCTTCATTATTTTGACAACACCTACACTTATAAGATAAATGTATACCCAAACTTTGGATTTTTTTTTAATACGAATAATATCATGATAGCATTTCCATAAGAAAAAAGCATTCAAGGCCAAAAAGAGATTCCATATAGATTAGCAAATTAAAGAAGATGGACCATTGGATCTGATAGAAATCAAGGATCTTTTAGAAGAGAAATTTCCATCCATAGAAGAAGTCTAATAGAGAGATACATCTATTTTTTGAGTCACCTTATTAGTGTACTCCATAATTGATTTCACTCTTTTTAAGGTGGAGGAGCCAACAAATGAGGAGCAGTCCCTATATTTAGCCCAGAAAAATTGGGACCAAATATTACTTTGACCAAATATTATGCAAAGTTCTGTGTGATTTTTAAAATCAAAATCACCTTCTTCTACTGGTTGATAGAGACTTTGCCAATTAATCTAGTGATTTTTTTCCAGAAAATGTTTTGAGGAACCCCATAAAAAGTTCTTGAATATACTGCGAATAAGGTTTAAGGTTTTCTCCGACGCTTCAGTTTGGATATTGTATGAATTGGGGTTGAGGAAAAAGTGTAAAGTATAAGATTTCTTCTACCAGTGAAGGATAAAAACTTACTCTATCATCCAGCTAGTTTACCTTTGATATATGAAATTAAATTTTCAAAATAAAAATGTTTACCTCTACCATAGAAGATAGGATAACTTAGATATTTGAGATGTAAGTCTTTATGACTGAGTTGCAGGATCTCAAAAATAATCTTTATTCTATCTTTAGTAACTAATTACAGGTGGTGAATCTACTTTTAGAAAAATTCACCATTTGACCAGTAGCAGCCTCAAATTTATGCCAAAATGAGATAGGATTTTTTATGCTTTTGGGCCCTCCATTTGAGAAGATAATAAAATCATATGCGAAGCTAAGATTTCTTATAAGTTAACATGGATAAGGGTGGTAATAGTGCTCAATTTCTCCTATTTTCAGGAGGCTTTTGATGCCATTATTAAGGACTTCGACAATAAGGACAAAAATTCATGGAGATAAAGGATAACCTTATTTAAGTCCCTTAGAAGATTTTAAGCAGGCTTCATTATAACCATTAATAAGTAAATAAAACTAGTTGTTGGAGAGGGATAACGGCGCTCCATTAATCCAGGTTATGTTGAGAATAACGAGTACAAAACTCTAATATTCGCAAGAAATGATTACAAGAAAGTACTCACTAAACCACTCTTTCAAAACACTTAAAGAATAACTACTACACTCAAACTACGACACAAATGCTAATTGCCTTATTGTTTTACTTCTTCTTGGATGATTATACAAGCATAGGACATGGGGTATTTATAGCATGGCAAATACATTTTAGGCCACACATTAAACAAGTAAGGAAAGATTACAACCACAATTTTCTAGCTAACACACTAATGCACCTAATACAATAATTAACCACTAATGCAATTTATGTAAATAATGACATCATATTCACCTAACACACTAATTAACCACTAATGCAACTTATCTAAGGAATGACATCATATGGATTGATGTTGAAACTTAATACTCCCCCTCAACATCTACTCTCATTATTTTCACCATGCCGAACTGACGACTAAAGTTTTCGAACATGCTTGCATTCAACCCTTTCGTGAATAAGTCCGCAATTTGATCATCTATCTTGATTCGTCTCATCTCAATCTCTTCTTGCAGAACCTTCTCTCTAATAAAATGATACTGTACTTATATATGTTAAGTTCTGGCATGAAAGAGTGGATTTTCCGCCAAACGAACTGCTGACTGGTTGTCATAGTACAACAAAACTACATAATCTACTGGTTGATGTACATCGTTCATTAACTGTATTAACCACATACTCTCTTGAGCTGCCATTGCTGATGCTCGATACTCTGCTTTCGTAGTTGACAAAGATACCGTTGATTGTCTCTTACTACACCGAGAAATTACTCCAGATCTAAGCTTAAACACGTATCCAGTAGTTGATCGACGAGTGTCGTGATCTTCGGCATAGTCAGCATCACAATAGCCAACTAACATTCAATCTTCACCTTTCTTGTACAAAATACCATATGTAGTTATACCCTTCATATATCTCAATATTCACCAAACTGCTTCCAAATGAGACTTCTTTGGATTTTGCATTTACCGACTCATCACACCAACTACATAAGAAATGTCAGGTCGAGTTAACGTTAGGTAGATCAGACTACCTACTAATTGTCGATACATACTGTCATCTTCCAAATCTTTTCCTTCATGTGCATACAGCTTGCCATTTGGTTCCATTGGTGTCGAGATTGGCTTACAATCGAGCATCCTGAAAATCTTCAATAAATCTTTGGAATAATTTTGCTGACAGAGAAATATTCCTTCTTGTGTACGATCAACCTATAGACCAAGAAAGTGCTTGAGTTGTCCAAATTCCTTCATCTGGAAACGAACTGATAAATTCTCCTTTGTTTGGATAATTTCCGCCTCATCATCACCGGTTATGATCAAATCTTCCACATATACCAGTACGATGGCTAACTTTCCTCCATTATCTTTGACAAACAAGATAGAATTTGCACGTGTTACTGAATAAACACTTTGAGTTACAAATTCAGCAATCTTACCATACCACGCCCTTGGTGCTTGTTTCAATCCATAGAGTGCCTTTCATAACTTACACACATGCTCAAGATGATCTTGGTTATGAAAGCCCATTGGTTGAATCATGTAGATCTCCCGATCTAACTCCCCATGAAGAAATGCGTTCTTCACATCCATTTGCCATAAATTCCAATCTTTGTTGGCTGCAAGTGCAAGTAGGACTCGTACAGTTGTAAGCTTTTCCATTGGACTAAATGTTTCATCATAGTCTAGTCCATATTGTTGAGAGAACCCCCGAGCCACCAATCGAGCTTTGTATCTCTCAATTGATCCATCTGGACGATGCTTTATCTTGTAAACCCATTTACATGATATGGTTTTCACATCTCTTGGTTTCGGCATGAGATCCCAAGTCTGATTCTTCTCTAGTGCATTGATTTCTTCTTCCATAGCTTTAATCCACTCAGAATTTTGGGATGATTCTTCAAATGTATCAGGTTCTTTTACACTTGCTTTTTCTTCTATGGCTACGTTGGCATATTTGGGATTTGGCTTTCTGATTCTTGTTGACCTTCTGAGTTGTGATTGTGAAGTTGATACTTCCGTTTCACTAGGTCCACCTTCTTCATCTGGTTTGTAATATACACCAGTTTGCCAAGGATTCAGAGTTACTTCTTGTCTGATATTATCATCATCATATGAATCTTCAGCTTCATGTCAGCTTGATAGGATTTGAGGAGTCTGCTCTCCCATTTCCTGTTGCATCTTCTCTTCAAATTCCTTCGAGTTTGATAACACCTCCTTTTCTGAGGACCACCAAGAAGATGCTTCATCAAACACCACATCTCGTGACGTGTAACACCTTCCAATCGTAAGATCGCAACATTTCCACCCTTTCCTGTGGCGGTCGTATCCCACAAAGATACATCTGACGGCTTTCTTATCAAACTTGCTACGTAGATGGTTAGGAACAAATACATAGCATACACAGCCGAATACTCGAAAGAAACTAATTGTAGGTTTCATGTCCCATAATTTCTCAAAGGGTGAAACAAACTCTAACCTTGGTTGAGGAAGTTTGTTAATCACATAGGCTGCAGTTCTCATAGCTTCAGCCCAAAATCTTCCTGTTACATTCTTAGCATGTAGCATACTCCGATAAACTTTTGCAAGATGTCAATTCTTTCTCTCTGCTACTCATTTCTGTTGGGGGGTGTTGGCACAAGTAAATTGATGACGTATTCTACAGTCTCGTAGATACTGGAAAAACTCATTTGAGGTATATTCTCCTCCATTATCTGTGCGTAGAAAAATAATCTTCTTTCCCACTTCTCCTTCAATCGTCTCTCTGAACTCTTTAAACTTTGAGAACATGTCAGATTTTTCTTTCATATAGAAAACCCACACATACCTGGAGAAGTCATCAATAAACGTTACCATATACCGCATCCCACCAACTAAGGGTTGCTTGACTGGTCTGAACACATCAGAGTGAACTAACTCTAATGGTTCCTTTCCTCTAAACATTGATTCCTTGTATGGTAATTGATGTGATTTACCATACTAGCATCCCAAATAGACCGTGTCTGTCCTCACATCAAACTGTGGAAGTCCCTTGGGCATCGAATTCTTTATCATCACGCTTAGATTAGAATAGCTGACGTGTCCCAATCGCATGTGCCATAAATCTGCTGTCTCATTTTTTCTTGTCTTATCTACATATGCAGACTGTGCTGATATCACATAGACTGACTCCAATCGACATCCCTCCATTGTTGACATTCCTGAGATCTTGAGGTCTTGATATACCTTCACATCTCGTGGACCAAATAAGACAAAGTTGACTGATGATGTTAACTGTTCCACTGACAGAATATTTTTCCTCATACCAGGAACATGGTAGACATTTTGAAGCGGAACCTCGTTAGAACTGTATTGAGGTTCTACTACCATCTTACCAGTATGAGCTATTGGTAGCCTTAAGTTGTTGGATGTTACCATAACTCTATTTCCCTTGTATTTTGACAGGCTCTGTAACTTTTGTTTATCACCCGTCATGCGATTTGAGCAGTCTGAGTCGATGATCGAATCATTATCGTAGTCGATCCGCTCAACTGTCGAGGCTGTGAGAGTTAACTCCTTTTCCACAGCAAAAGATGCTTCAACATCCCAATCATCTTCGCTTATCTCCTTTGAATTGGAAGTAGCAGCATTGCTCTTAGCGGGCCTTTTGTTAGACCAACAATCTTTTGCCATATGTACCTTCTTGCCGCAGTTGTAACATTTGCCCTCAAATCTTTTACCATAGACACGATTCTTTGAAGTTCCCCCTGGATGAGAACCTCCCTCTCCTTGATGACTTTTTGCCTTATAATCATCCTTTTTATATCCGCCTCCGACGTGCTGCTTGAAGTATCCTTTCTTTTGTTGGTGTAGAGCGCTTCCTCCTCACCCTTCAGAAAGAATCCTCCCATTTGCGTAGCCATAGCTTCTTGACTGGAAAGAAAATTTTCAAACTCAACAAGTGATGTTTAGGTCGGCCATCCTTATACGGCAGCAACAAAACTTCGGTATTCGGACCTCAAACCATGGATAATTATAATGTTTATCCTGGTTTCACCAATAACATCTGTTGGATCTAAATTTGAAATTTTGTGGCATATTTTCTTCACCTTGTGAAAGTACTTGGTGATAGTCATGCCACGTTGTGAAAGTACTTGGTGATAGTCATGCCACGTTGCGCCATCGATAGCAGCTCGCTCTCGAGAAGTTGTAGTCTTGTGTCGCTCTTCTTTGAAAAAAGTGTAGTGAAAGTGTCCCATGCTTCTTTTGGTGTTTTGGCATCCCGGATGTGGTCCAACATTTCTTCTTCAATTGTGGTCTTTAAGGCAAACATCACTTTGCCTGCTTTAATCTTCCATTTTCGCAAAGTGCCCTTAGCGTCATCAACATCTGGTTGTATAACATTGCTACCGCCAACGACCTCCCAAAGGTCTTATCCTTGCATATAAGACGTCATACATGTCGCCCACGTATTGTAATTTTGGTTGTTGAGTTTCTTGATTCCCCCAACTACTTGAAGATCACCCATCGTGTCGGAAAATTTTTGATAATACTAAACAAGCCTGATTTCAAGATACAAACTTGCAGAATACGAATTTCTCACGACTCAAGAAAACTCATTCTAAAAAAATACTGGTACATGACCGTCCCGCTCTGATACCAATTGTTGAGAATAATGAGTACAAAACTCTAATATTCGCAAGAAATGATTATAAGAAAGTACTCACTAAACCACTCTTTCAAAACACTAAAAGAAGAACTACTACACTCAAACTAAGACACAAATTCTAATTGCCTTATTGTTTTACTTCTTCATGGATGAATATACAAGCATAGGACATGGGGTATTTATAGCATGGCAAATACATTTTAGGCCACACATTAAACAAGTAAGGAAATATTACAACCACATTTTTCTACCTAACACACCAATGCACCTAACACACTAGTTAACCACTAATGCAATTTATGTAAGCAATGACATCATATTCACCTAACACACTAATTAACCACTAATGCAGCTTATGTAAGCAATGAAATCATATGGATTGATGTTGAAACTTAATAGGTTTCTGAGAAACCAAATATTCTGAGGGTTTTAATAAAGAATGACCAAGTTACTTTGTCATTAGATTTAGAGAGGTCCAATTTTATCACAACATTAGATGCACGAGTTTTCATGCCTAATAAACACATCATCTGTGGACATAGGAGTATTTTATTTAAAATACTTATGCCCTTAATGAAACTTTATTGGGAACTATCAACGATATCTCGAATAATTAGAGAGAGTCTTGGGGCTATGATTTTGGTAATAATTTTGAAACAAAATTTCACAGGCTTGTGGGTCTAAAGCTATCACAAGATGAAGAATTTTTAGTTTTGGGAATGAGGATAATGCTGGTACTTGTCCAACTTTTGGGAATGCTCTCCTCCAGAAAAGAAGAAATGATTGCAGGAAGAAAGCTATTCTTAATTATCTCCAAGCAAACTTGATATAATTTTCCATGATAGTCATCTTCAGTTGGATCATCATCTAGAATAAAAATTGGATTCTGGTTGACCTGTTTATCTATAATCTGTAGCATGGAACCCTCACCTTCAATATTGACATAGATGAATACGTCTTGGTAGTATGCTATGAACGCAGTCTTAATACTATCTAAGTTGTCAATCTACTCCCCATTAGCATTCTTCATCTTGTGTATGTAGAGTTGAATTCTCTTGCCATTTACTAAAGAATGAAAAAGTTTGGAATTTGCCTCCTCTTCAAACAACCTTTTCCCCCTCATGTTTTGCTTCCAGTACATCTCTTCATTCTTTGAAGTATTAAGCAGATATACCTTTGCAGGGGAAATACTTGATTTATTTTTTGAAGAAGAATAATTCTCTTACACGATTTCACATTCTAGAGCATGGTATTCCAAAGTGTTAATTTGTTCAAAGACATTTTTTAACTTTTTTTTTGTTCTGAATAACTAGGTCTGCTTTAAGTCTTTGATATTTTGAGGAAAACATCTAAAAGGATTGCTTTGAACATGATGGGCTTAAGAGTTTTTTTATAATATCTTTGGTGTCAGAGTGAGAGATCCACATATTTTGAAATATTAATGGTTTTAGGGATGAATCAAGATTGGAGGGAATTGAGAATAGGATAGGAGAATGGTCAGAATTAGTGTTATTAAGATGGATAAGGTGGAATTTTGGGCTAGCATCAATCCATTTATTAGATACTAGGCCTCTATCCAATCTATCCCATACATTCCCATGATCTCTAAAATTGTGCCAAGTATATTTTGATCCTATGAATCCAATATCTATTAAACCAGCTGAAGATATGAAATTGTTTAGATCCTCCACAACTCTACACTCTAGGTCATAGAATCTTATCTTCTCTTCTTTACAGGTCAGAATGTTGATGTCTCGCATGATAATCCAAGGTATACCATCTGTTGAGGATTTATGGTTCTTCAAACTGTCCCATATATGTCTTCTCTCATTCCTTATACATTTAACATAGATTATGGATAAAAAGACTTCAGTGGGAAAGTGAGGGTGGCTGGTTTTAAAGAGAATAGCCTACTCACCATATTCAATGATTTCACATTGACTGTCAAACCTCTAAAGAAACCATACTTTGTTGGAGATATTTGCATAACCTCCTTCAAAGTTGATGATTCTAGTGAGGTCATTAAAAAAAATATTTTAGAATTGGGTTCAAGAAAGGCAATGAATGGAAGGGAAAACGTTTTTGGTCAGATGTTTAATTCTTCTCTTACATGGATTGTTTGATAGACCTCTTATGTTCTACACCAAGAAAGTAATCAATGGAAACTTTGTCATTAAGACTTACTGAAAACTTGGCAGCAGATCTTGTGATTCTTTTAAAAAGAGGATCAATCTTCTTGGGAAAAAAATGATTTGACTTTTTTTGGGGCTACAATGTTATATATGGAGTCTGGAATTTCTTTTTAGCCTTCTAGTCCTTTTGTTCATTCATCTTATTTTTCAAAATTTTAGAGAAAATCATAAGCTTTTCCCTAAGGAAAGGGATTTGATAGTCAATATCTTTCAGGTCAGATTGAGCCAAGCTGTCAAGAAGATATGTTTTTGGGAATTTAGGGATGTCTATACATTTTGGTGAGAGCATAAGGTACTCAACCGTAGTAACTTCTTTTTTTGTTAATTCTTCATCTTGAATTTTGTGAATAAAAATTTTGATTTTTGAGAATATCTTTGCGGGAGGAGCAGGATTGGATGGGGATATATATGAGGTTATGATTGTGACAGAACTTTTGGAAAGAACATGTGTGGTGTTTTGAGAGGAAGAGGTTGTTATGTGCTGGATGTTTGGAGATTTTGGGGAGGGATTTGGGGAGGGATTTGGAGAGGTTTTGATGGCTTGAAAAGCATAGGAGTTTGATGACACAAGATTGATTGGAGTGTGGTGTAGATTCCTTGAAGTTTTTTGTATTTTGTGCTAGATTTGTTTGGGAGAGATGGTTTTGGTGTTGTTTGAGTTTAGTTCTTGGAGATTATTGATTTTTATATCGTCTTTCTTGGTAACGATACAATCATATTTGTCATGACCTAGCTTCAAACATTCTCTAAAGTAGCTTTGAATCTCTTCATAATCAATTTTTGGATAAAAACCTTCATCCCCACAACTAATCCAAACACGATTGGTTCTTTTGACCAGAAGGTCCATCTCTGCACAGAACCTTGCCAAGCCAGGATGGTTTCTAGTAGCCCTTGTGCTATCCATTTTGAGTGGCTTTCCCACAACTTCGGAAATCGATAAAAGTGAAGCTTTTGAGAAAAAATGGATGGGAATTGATGGTAGATTCATCCCGACAGGAGAAAGATGACTCTCTATTTCTGGACGAAAATCAGGGCTCTATTTAAAAGATCCCATGGGAAATCTCGCAAAGAACCATTGGTTACGCATCCATATTCTTGTGAAATCTTCTTCCATGAACAACTTGATGAGGATATGATTGGTATCCATGAGTCCAATCTGAAAAGCACCCTTTAAACTAATGTTTTGGAAATTTTTTCTAATATCTTCCTTTAATGGTCGACCATGGGATAACTTCCAACTAAAGAAAATTTGAAAAGTTCAGCACGTTTTTACATTTGATCAAGAGAGAATTGGATAGCAGGTTCACCTTTGTAAGAAGTCTTATTGATGAGGGGGATATCCTAATAAAAGGATGAATCCTTAACAAAACTTGCAAACTATTTGCTCCAGGTTGTTTTTGGATCACGGGGATTTGCATGATTTCACGTTGGGGTTGCCATGCGACCCTAGTTAGGGTTTTGGAGGCTAGAGAGAGAGAAATCCGGTGTTTTTTCTTTTTCACCCCCCCTAATCAACATATTTGTAAATTCAATATTTTCTACATCTAAACCCTTTACATACATTTTATTAGCCTCATATCACAGAAAAAATCATGTTTATTAAATTTTATATACTTTTTTAAATTCCAAAGTTTAAATTAAAATTAATTTAAAATGAAGAAGCTATAACACAAAAGGAAAAAAAATGGAAATTTCAAAATTTATCAAATTTTTATTAAAATTTATGAGAAATATTTATATTATATCACTTTAAAATTTCGTCAAAAGTTTCATTGAAATTGGAATTAAGATGGACATTTAAATAACACAGGTTAACTTATAGAGCCTAAAAATGGTAAAATGTGTATTAAAATGGGTGCAATTATAATTTGAGGAATTTATATTTTTTTAAGCCAAAAATATTCTCATGTGACATATTTTTATTTTTTGTTTTAACCCCGCGAGTTTGGACCACAAACGAATTGAAAGGACAAAGTTAATTGGATATGTCGCGACACGACATGGTTGACACTACAGTACTAAATGAATTTTCTAAAAGCAATTGAGTACGCATTGGGTTCATGATATAGATTTTAGAAATTATTTTTAAAAGACTCACAATTTTGTAATTGGGGCGGCGGAAAACGAGATTTTCATGTCTTGGAGGTCAAAAACACGATAAAATTGGTGATGAAAAATGAAAAATAAAAAGTGTCGAAAATGCACATTGAAAAAAATAAATAAAAAAGAAAGATGAAAAGGTGGATCTTATTGGATGATCTTGTGCACGGTTATCAAAACTCAATTTAATAGTCTAGTGGAGAAAGGAGACCAGAAAGAAAAGGAAAAAAACATAAAAGGAGTATGGGGACACGATATGGATGAAGCTTCCACCATAAAAATTGTTTTCCTCTTTTCCTGTTTTCTTATTCTTTTGTTATGTATCCAATTAAAATATTTGGGAACAAGACTTTGAAGATTAAATTTTGCAGAGTTATTTATTTCTTGGCATGTATTAAAGCAAATATTCTTATTTATTTAATTTTGTTTCTGTTAATAATACGGTAGGGTAAATTTTTCACTAGGGTTAAGATGAAATTACATGTCTTATCATTTGTGTGACTCAATACAACCTAAACATTATGTGCCTTTCATGTTTAAGATTACATATTATTCACTCATCCGTATTTTTTCTTAAAAATTAAGACGAGATATTGCTTGTCTTTCATTCGATTCAGTGTGTGATTTTTTGAATTAAATGAATATACGTTGTCTTTTGACGAATTCAATTAATGATAGAGATTTGCATAGTAGTTTGATGAAAGAGTGTGAAACCACGCCTATTTAGATACAAGGAACCCCCCTCGATACACTACTACATAACATTGCCGGTCGTCGAGATCCGTTAAGCCCTCAGTCCACAACATGGACCCCTAAATTCTCGTTTGCTGACATAAAAAGTCCACTCGTCCACTATCATGTCACTAAATATGTGTTACAATATGCTGCTCTCACTATCACTAACTTCGCAATTCTATATATATAACGAGTTTTATCTCTCTGCTCGATAATGAACACAATGCACCCTGAATCACATAAGTAAAAAGTACGTACGCACCGGGAACCAACATAATAAGACGACATACTCCCCGAAGTCCACAATACCATACTATATATATATGCGGGCTTGACCCTCTTTCAGGTGATGCCTCACAAAATAGTATATATCAACCTAGAATAACATGCACGATAGTCTTATCACAAAATCTACTACCGCTCAAACCCTCGATAACCAGTCGCTACACATGATCATAATAAACTCTACTTTCCCAACTCTCAAAGGTAGCAAATAAAAACATAGAAATATTCTTAATGCCCACACCCGTTCCCCCTTCAGGAGACATCGACGAGCCTCGCTACCCAACGGTATATATATTCATAATAACCATCCTGAGATTACCAACGCACCCACTAAAACCAACTCAAACTAGAATTTTAGTGTTAACAATAAAATATTATGATGCACCCATGTCACCCGAACTAATTATGTACTCATAAGGATAAAAATAAAATATTACCTCCATTCGTTATCTGCCTCACCTTTCCTAATGGTTGTACATCTAGGACATCATCTTATGTTTTCTCCCTTCCTTGCTTTGGTCAATCCTTTTTTTTATGGCCTAAACACCCACTAGTGAAATATCGGCCTGAAAAATCCCTCTTCCTCTGATCACTGCCCTTCTAGCCTCCCGCGTTGTTCCCTTAGCCCCAGTGGCCCTGAGGAACGGTTGCTGGTGCTGTTGAGGACCCTAGTGGCCCTACCTAATACCCTACTCTTATATTGGTAATGTTCTATCCTAAACCTCTTAGAATAATCCCCCTACCGATAATGCTGCCCCTAGTATCTAGACACATGCTGCTGCGACGCCCCACTAATACATCTCCCTCCAGATCCACCTACCTGACTAGTTTATCCCACACTCTTGCTTCCCTTCAGATATAAGTGTTCATCCTCGTAGAGAAGTAGTGCAACATTGACGATGTCATTATAAGTCTCCAACACTCGGGTGCCAATCAAATGTTGTCTGATCCTCCAGTGTAGTCCAACATTGACTAGTTTTTCTTCCCTTCGTTGTTTACCTCATCTAGTATAATGTTAGCCAAACGAGTGAACTCATCCTCATACTCTTTCACCGTGAGATCTCCCTGCACCACATCAATAAACTTCTTCCTCATCTTTGTCTGGAAAACTAATGGGAAGTTTTTGCGATCAAACTACTCCTAAAACTACATAATCAACATCTTATCTCTCTCCTCCGTAGTTGTAACTTACTCCCCCCACTGTAGTTCTACGCCGATGAGATTAAACGTAGTCAACATTTTCTTCCGAGTGTCACTGCAATCAGTCATCCGAAGAAGGCATTGTAGGTCCTTCTTCGATCGGCACTTTACAATCACATTTGAGCCCCCCTGAAACTCTAGTGGGTGGCCCTTCTGAAAAGCCTCCCTAACCCTCTGCCAAACCGATGACCCCGAATATGCCTCAACTACTAGTGCCACTAACGGATATGGTTGTGCTTGTAAAAAGTGAATAGCCATGGCAGTCATGGCTGCCTTGACTGCTTATGCCACTATCTCGGCCACCTATGTTGTCGTCACCGTTCCCTGTGGTGGCTTTGGTTGTGGTACATATGGATCCTGTTGAGTCTCCCTCTCTTAATTAGTCCTCATTTTTTCTTTAGCTAATTGTCCTCTCCTTTGTCGCATCTTAAATACGATCGAATTGTATGAGTTCACAATCAAATATAATGTAATCGACAGTAGAACGTAAATGCGAATACATAATGGAGAATACAACCATCCTATAATATGTCTCTATATCAAAGAACGTTAAGTTGAAATGTAAAAAGCCACACAGATCCTAAGGAGACTAGAACCTGATGCTCTGACTTAATCTATGACACCCCACCTATTTAAATACCGGGTGATCAATCCATTATAAAAATAAAATAGGAATCTCATTTGGTTCATTCATATCATCACTGTCAAAAACGTTTTAAAATTTACTAACCACAGAGTATTCGAAAAGTCGATGCTAAATTTTGTCTTTCATTAAACAACCACATGCAGAAAAAAAAAATAATCAATCCATCCACGCAGTAATAATAATATGAACAAATCACATGATAAATAACTGAATAAAATCATACCGAATAAACCATCAGTTCCCAAGTCTAATATAAAGTCCAACATTATAATATGAACCTGAGTACGCAGTCTGAATTGAAATAAAAGAAGTAAATGAAGGGGTAACACGCCCAAAAGAAATAACTGAACTGCATCCTACTCTAGGAATGAAGTAACTGAAGCGTCTAATCCAAATCTTGTAAGCATCAACAAGTGTTGCAACTACACATCCATGGAACAAATCATCAGTCTAGGCGACCCTATGGATGGACACCTAAAAGGTTTTCAAAATATTTTTCACATAGGTAAGAGCCAAAGAAAACCTTTTTAAAATATTATTCGAGCATTTAAATTGGAGTTTAAAAGTAGTTATTGATTACACATGTTAGTCTGCATACACTCTCTTGAGTTTCTCACCTCTCATCTATAGTGCACACTTAACGTCTATGACTTATCCCACCTAGTTATGCTACCCAGCCTAACTAGACCTGATAGTTATCCAATTAACAACAATTCCAGTTTAGCTAGCCTATAACGCCCATACAACACTGTGACACCCCGACTAATTAAACACCGGGTAGCTACTCCTTTATTAAATTAAATCAAAATGCCAAGTTGGCTCAGTTAATACCATCACTATCGAAAACATTTTTATTATTACTAACCACCTAGTATTTAAAAAGTAAGTTGTCAAATTTTAATCTAAGTCTGATTAACATGCAACAAGTGTAATGAAGAATAATAACACCATTCACCGTAATGAAGAAAATAGAATAACCATCACATAATGTAAATAAAGTCTGGAGGAAAACTCCTCACTACAAATCCACAAACTGAAATAATTAAACTGAATACTGAATCAATACATGCCAAAGTCTGAAAAACTGAAATGGAAAGATGTCTCTAATATAAATGGGAAACATGCCCTACAACTGATAGATACTGAATCTGGAATCCAATTGATAGAAGCGTCTAAAAGCAAATCCCTGTAGCTTCCACAAACAGCTACATCTCATCACCTGAATGAGTATACTATGCATGGTGTCCTTGTGGCTGGGCACCTAAAATGGTTTTACAAGAAAAATAGATTTGAAAGCAAATGGGTCAGAGCCCGAAAGTGGAAATCATTTTAAAAACTGCAAGTGTTTTAATAACTTTAAAACATTAAATGCAAAATACATGTTAGGACGTGCACTCACATGGAATTCTCACCTCTCGACTACATGTGCACTCCTAACGTACCGTACCCATCTACAAAGATATACTCATCTAATCAAACCGTAATAAGTTCTACCCATTACTACTCGATTCCCATATTAACTTCTAGCGTTAACAATCTAAAACAGAGGCTTTACATAAACTCAGATTCGCAAAGTAATACAATTCACTATCAATTAACCCGTTATGTTTTCTCAAAACATTACCATAATTATATTCACAATATTAACATGAAAGTTCCCACTAATTAAGTGTATATTATTCACGTCATAAATATACAATACAAGCACCCCGAGATCTAGCTGCGGTGCACACATACTCTGCTATCCATCCCGGTACATCACGTACATAAGGATATCATATTCCGAATCTCTCAGGAATAGTTCACAGATAACAACATCACAAATAATGGAGGCGAACACAGTCACATCACATGGGTCACGCACATACCTGCGCTCCCACGATCAGCAAACTTATTAACATCCCAATAAGTCCTTCTCTGACCTATGTTCATCGAGGTAACAAGTCTAAATCCGGGCAACACAAGGATTAGAGGGCCCTAAGCGAACGCAAACCTCCCGTGATAGCAAGTATGGTAGGTATGTCATACACATAAATCAATACATATACTAAGTAGTCACGTGTCTTAGTAATCACAACAATATATTGGTACATATCTCTTCTTGTACTATCATATAATATACTACACCATTTATATGTTTCCCGGTTAATATAACACATTAGTCCGTCGATTGCTCACATCGGAATAGACACTCACGTCCTACTTCATATTTTCCTTAAGGTTCAAACTACACTACTAGGTTTGACTCCTCATTATATCCCAAACATCCCAAATATATCAATTATTCAACAATGAAAGGCTATCTCTTCCTATACACAAGGTTATGGGGCACTCGGGATCAAAACAGGCTAAAAAGCCTAAACTGCCAACTCGTTTGAAGTCTCGTTCGAACGAACTGAGACTTCTAACGAGATCTCGTTCGAACGAAGTGGGCTTTCTAACGAGATCTCGTTCGAACGAACTCATCGGACGAACTTCACCCTCGTTAGAAGTCAATGGTCAACTCGTTAGAAGCTCGTTCGAACGAGCTCGTTCGAACGACCTGGGCAGGTCTTCTAACGAGTGGCCAGTTTCGAGCCCAGAAATTCTACTTTCGTCTTTAACCAATTTCTACACCTTAAATCTCAACCAAAGTTCGTCCCAACAATGTTTTAAGGTCTCCAATCATCCTAAAACATACTAAGGTCATATACTAACATCTTTTAAGGAATTAACACATCCTAAGCATCATTAATTCATCAAATCTCTACCCTTTCCCCCAAATTTTCAAGAACATAAACCCTAGAATTTCAAATCCTCAATAGGTCCATTCTAGATCCATTTTTGTTACATCCAACATATATTAACATCAGAATAATCATCTCCATACTATTCTACATGCAATTTGTCCTCAAAATTCAAGTTCTAAGTCCAATTAAAATGGGTTTTTATTTAACTTCCAAGAACATGTAAATCTTTCAATTTATCTAACATGGAAGAAACATTCTCTGAATTAAATAGAATTAAACCACTTGCCTCGAGTGTCTCTGAATTTGGTGTTGGTTTGATGAAGCTTTTCGGTAGAATTCCTTCTCTACAAGCTTTCTTCTCCAAAGGTGGCTATGGTGGCTAGCGTTTTCTTAGGGAAAGTTTTGGAAACCTAATCTAATAACCCCCGTAGCTTATTGGGTCATTAAGGGTTGGTTAGTGGGTTTAGTGGGTCAATTCCCAATCAGATAAAAACTCTTAATTTTCGTCACTTTTAATTCTCAAAAATGCAAAATTACCAAACTACCCCTATATGTTGCCGGTATGGCCTAAAAATACCCCGGGACCCAAATTAAACCCCCGGCTAGTGTTTTCTGACTATCTCGACCCTTCCGGACGCGGTGGCGCACTCAAAATGACCATACGGATAATAGAAATAAAATTCACTTTTATAATTAAAAAAAATACAATATGACGCGGCGGTCACACGCGTCTCAACAAAATTCCCAAATTGCCGTATTTAAATCTCACGACAATTTTTCATAATTCCAAATTCATATATAATCATATATGCACATATAATCAAATACCAACTCGCATCTCTCTATTATTTTAACCCGGATTAATTACCAATTAATACTCATTTAATTCAATTAATACCAAAAATAAATATCACAGAAAATACGGGGTATTACATACTTCCCACCTAATAACTGAATTTCGTCCCGAAATTCGGAACTAGAAAATACCTGGTAAGAATAACTCGGGATAACGTTTGCGCATCTCATCCTCGCGCTCCCATGTGGACTCCTCGACATTATGATGTCGCCACTGAACACGCACTAACGGAACGATATTTGACCGCAGTTTCCGCTCACTTCGGTCTAAAATAGCAATCGGCACCTCCTCGTAGGAGCTATCTGGCTGGAGATCAATGTCTTCCACAACAATGTGAGAATGAGCCAAATTATCTCTCAGATATTTCCTTAGCGAGGAAATATGAAATACATCGTGAATCCGATGTAAATGCTCCAGTAATCCAAGCCTATACGCAATCGGTCCAATCCGCTCAATGATAGGAAATGGTCCCACATATCTTGGTGCCAACTTCCCTTTCTTCCCAAAACGCATAATCTCCTTCATAGGAGATACTCTGAGCAAAACTTGATCCCCCACTTGGAACTCCTTGAAGAACCTCTTCGCATCAGCATAGCTCTTCTGCCGATCCTGAGCTACCCGAATGCGACTCCGAATCAATTCTATCCTCGCCGAAGTATCCTGAATCACTTCCGATCCAAGTAGTTTGTTGTCCCCCACCTCCAACCAACATGACGGGGAACAACAAGGTCTACCGTATAACGCCTCAAATGGAGCCATGCCAATAGTGAACTGGTAGGAGTTGTTATAAGAAAACTCTACCAGTGGAAGATACTGCTCCCATCCACCCCCAAAATCAATGATACTCATCCGTAGCATGTCCTCCAACATCTGGTTTGTACGCTCCGTTTGCCCGTTGGTCCGCGGGTGATACGCCGTACTCAACCGCAATTCCATGCCCATGGCCTCCTGAAAACTCTCCCAAAACCGTAAAACAAATATCTTGTCTCGGTCAGACACAATATTTAGGGGCACACCGTAAAGTCTCACTATCTCAGAAATAAAGACCTGGGCATACTGTCCTGCAGTGTAGTCTGTCCTCACGGGTAGAAAATGAGCGACTTTGGTGAACCTGTCCACAATTACCCAAATCGAGTCGTGACCTCTCTGTGACGTAGGCAACCCCGTGATAAAGTCGATAGAGATGCTCTCCCACATCCACATCGGGACCTCTAACGGCTGTAGTAGTCCTGCCGGTCTCTAATGATCCACTTTTACTAGCTGACAAGTGGCGCATTTAGAAACAAACTCGGCAATATCTCTCTTCATACCGCTCCACCAATACTGGCGTCTCATGTCTGTCCCCTCTGGGATGTACCGCGAACCGTGAGCCGTGCGACTCTGCCATCACCTCGTGTCGCAATTCCTCCCCTTCCGGAAACACCAATCTCCCATTGAAGCGTAATCCCCCGTCTGAGCTAACGGTATAGGACTCGGCTCCCTCTGCTAGTAATCGAACTATCTGCTCCTGACAGAACGAGTCATTAGCTTGTACCTGTACTACCTTCATGACAATCTGCGGTGTAACGGTCATCACAGACATGAAAGATCGGGCCACTGCATCCTGGTGTCCCAACTCCTTCCACTTGGCTTTCCACACCTCTGCCACTTCATCTGCTGGCCTACGGCTCAACGCGCCTGCAACCACGTTAGCTTTTCTCGGGTGATACTCGATGTTGAACTGGTAGTCTTTCACAAACTCAAGCCACCTATGCTGCCGCATATTCAACTCCTTCTGCGTGAACAGGTACTGTAGGGACTTGTGGTCCGTGAACAATTGGAACTTCTCCCCCAAAAGATAGTGCCTCCAAATCCGTAGGGCAAATACCACCGCCACCAACTCCAAATCATGAGTGGGGTAATTCTTCTCGTGAGGCTTAATCTTACGGGAAGCATAAGCTATGGCATGTCTCTCCTGCTGCAATACTCCTCCAAGTCCTTGCAAAGACGCATCGGTGTACACCAAATACTCAACTCCCGGTCTCGGCAATGCTAACACAGGTGCTGAGGTCAATCTGTCCTTCAACTCATCGAATGCAAACTGACAGGCATCACTCCAAATGTACGGCACACCTTTACGAGTCAGATGTGTCAAAGGGCCCGCTATCTTCGAGAATCCTCGAATGAATCTCCTGTAGTATCCTGCTAGGCCCAAGAAACTATGGATCTCTGTCAGTGTCGTGGGCTGTCCCCACTCCCTCACCGCGGATACCTTCCCCGGATCAACAGATATTCCCCGGTCGGAAATAATATATCCCAAAAACTGGACCTCCTTCAGCCAAAACCCGCATTTCTCATATTTTGCATACAACTCGTTCTGACGTAGTGTCTGCAAAACTTGCCTCAAATGCTCAGCGTGCTCCTCCTCTGTCTGGGAGTAAACTAGAATATCATCAATGAATACAATGACAAACTGATCTAGGAAGTCCCTGAACACCCTGTTCATCAAATCCATAAACACGGCTGGAGCATTGGTCAAGCCAAAAGGCATAACTCGAAACTCATAAGAACCATATCTCGACAAGAACGCAGTCTTCGAGAATTCCTCTTCCCTGATACGCAAATGATGGTAACCTGATCTCAGATCAATCTTTGAGAAGAAAGAAGCTCCTCTCAACTGGTCGAATAGGTCATCGATTCGAGGCAACGGATATTTATTCCGTATCGTGACCTTATTCAACTCCCTGTAGTCCACACACAATCTCAGTGAACCGTCTCTCTTCTTCACGAAAAACACAGGGGCACCCCACGGTGAAGTACTCCTCCGAATGAACCCCTAACCCAACAACTGCTCAATCTGATCCCGTAACTCCCTCATCTCAGCTGGAGCCATACGGTACGGTACGCGTGCTATAGGTCTCGTAGCTGGCAATAAGTCTATAACAAAGTCTATCTCTCGACTGGGGGGTAAGCCTGGTATCTCCTGAAACACATCAGAATATTCCCTGACAACTGGGATCGAATCTAAAGGAATCACAACCTCCTTAGAGGTATCCTCCTCAATGTAATATAAATGAGCGGTCGAGCCTCCCTCTGGGCGAGGCATCGCCACTACAAACATCTCTTGCCCCGGAATGGCAAAAATAATGCTCCCACCGAAGCAATCAATCATGGCTCTATAATCAGCGAGCCAATCCATACCGATAATCACATCGTGAACATGCATATCTAATACCAACATGTCCGCAGGAAATACCAAACCACCAATCTCTACCTCCGCTCCCCGACATATAAAGAATATAAGTGACCCATTCCCCAATGGTGAGTCGACACACGTCACTGTGCTCTCCGCGGTGGCTAACAACCCTAACGCCTTCGCGAAATGTGTGGCTATAAAACAATGTGTAGCCCCCGTATCAAACAATACCCGACCCATAGTGCCATGGATAGAAAACGTACCCTCAATCGCGGGCGGTGCCTGTGGAGCTGCTGCCTGGTGGACGTTATAGACACGTCCATACTGTAGCTGCCCCTGTTGAGCTGGGACTGCTGGAATGGGTGGCAATGCTTCCATCTGTGGCGGTGCGGGGAGAGCGGCGGGAAACATAGGCCTCTGCGGCTCCTGGAGAGATACCTACTGCTGCTGCTGTGGGGCCCTGCCTCTATCAGGACAATCCTATCGTTTATGGCCAGTCTTGCCACAAATAAAACACTTCCCTGGAAAGTTCCCTCCTCTCTGCCCCTGTTGTCCCCGGCCCTAGTGGCCGTTACCGTTCCTCCCTTGGCCCTGCTGGCCCTGATGAAACTGCTGCCCATTCTGCCCCTGTTGGCCCTGATGGCCCTGACGAAAACCTCCCTGCCCGTGCCTATAATTTCCTGATCTGAACCTCTTCTGATCCCCCTGCTGGGAACCCTGCTCACTCTGTCTCTGCCCCTGAACAGATTGTGCCCCACCGGCACCATGTCCTCCAGTCCTGCCCTGATGGCTAGACTCTCCCGATCTCTTGCCCTCAGCCATATGAAAGCGGTGATCCTGGCAGTGTAACAAAGCAGCGTTAACCATATCAGAACAAGTGGCCAACGAAAGGTTCCCTAACAGATGCTGACGGATCCTCCATGTCAACCCTTCGGTAAATTTCTCAATCTTCTTCTTTTCTGTCGGTATCTCATCTGGAACGATATTCAACAGATTCGTGAACTCGGCCTCATACTCGGCCACGGTCTTACCCTCCTGCTTCAGACTCATCAGTTTCCTCCTCATTTCTGTATGAACAGCGGACGGAAAGTACTTGCGGTCAAACCGCACCCAGAAGTCCTGAATAGTGAGAGTATCCCTCTCCTCCATGGTGGTAATAGACTCCCACCACTGCAGTGCAGATCCAACTAGCTTGAAAGTAGCTAGCACCTGCTTCTGAAGATCCGTGCACTCATCCATTCTCAAGTGCCTCTGCATATCCTTCCTCCACTGGCTCGAGACTACCACATCTGAGCTACCTGCAAACTATGGCGGATGCGCTTTCTGAAAAGCGTCACGTACACATTCCCAAGCAGACGGGAATGCATTTGCCTGTACTGGCGTGGAAACCGGCGCCTGAGGTGGTTCCTGTTGAACTACGGCAATTGCGGCATTTACCGCTTGGGCTACAATGGCTGCAACCTCAGCGGTGTTCATCATGCCCTGAACTGGAGCGGGCTGGGGTTCGGGCGTTGCATCCCTGGGAACTCGTCGTGCACGTTATGGAGGCATCTGAAATAAGAATGAAATTTATAAGTTCGCAGTTATAAACTAAATATAGCTGAAGAACGTAGCATAAACAAGAGAATACAAAAGTCCTAAAATATAGGGCTCTATATCAAAGGAAGCTCAGCGGAAAACATAATAAGCCGTTCAGATCCTAAGGACTCTAGAACCTGATGCTCTGATACCACCTGTGACACCCCGACTAATTAAACACTGGGTAGCTACTCCTTTATTAAATTAAATCAAAATGCCAAGTTGGCTCAGTTAATAGCATCACTGTCGAAAACATTTTTATTATTACTAACCACCTAGTATTTAAAAAGTAAGTTGTCAAATTTTAATCTAAGTCTGATTAACATGCAACAAGTGTAATGAAGAATAATAACACCATTCACCGTAATGAAGAAAATAGAATAACCATCACATAATGTAAATAAAGTCTGGAGGAAAACTCCTCACTACAAATCCACAAACTGAAATAATTAAACTGAATACTGAATCAATACATGCCAAAGTCTGAAAAACTGAAATGGAAAGATGTCTCTAATATAAATGGGCAACATGCCCTACAACTGATAGATACTGAATCTGGAATCCAATTGATAGAAGCGTCTAAAAGAAAATCCCTGTAGCTTCCACAAACACCTACAGCTCGTCACCTGAATGAGTATACTATGCATGGTGTCCTTGTGGCTGGGCACCTAAAATGGTTTTACAAGAAAAATAGATTTGAAATCAAATGGGTCAGAGCCCGAAAGTGGAAATCATTTTAAAAACTGCAAGTGTTTTAATAACTTTAAAACATTAAATGCAAAATACATGTTAGGACGTGCACTCACATGGAATTCTCACCTCTCGACTACATGTGCACTCCTAACGTACCGTACCCATCTACAATGATATACTCATCTAATCAAACCATAATAAGTTCTACCCATTACTACTCGATTCCCATATTAACTTCTAGCTTTAACAATCTAAAACAGAGGCTTTACATAAACTCAGATTCACAAAGTAATACAATTCACTATCAATTAACCCGTTATGTTTTCTCAAAATATTACCATAATTATATTCACAATATTAAAATGAAAGTTCCCATTAATTAAGTGTATATTATTCACGTCATAAATATACAATACAAGCACCCCGAGATCTAGCTCCGGTGCACACATACTCTTCTATCCATCCCGGTACATCACGCACATAAGGATCACATATTCCGAATCTCTCAGGAATAGTTCACAGATAACAACATCACAAATAATGGAGGCGAACACAGTCACATCACATGGGTCACGCACATACCTGCGATCCCACGATCAGCAGACTTATTAACATCCCAATAAGTCCTTCTCTGACCTATGTTCATCGAGGTAACCAGTCTAAATCCGGGCAACACAAGGATTAGAGGGCCCTAACCGAATGCAAACCTCCCGTGATAGCAAGTATGGTAGGTATGTCATACACATAAATCAATACATATACTAAGTAGTCACGTGTCTTAGTAATCACCACAATATATTGGTACATATCTCTTCTTGTACTATCATATAATATACTACACCATTTATATGTTTCCCGGTTAATATAACACATTAGTCCGTCGATTGCTCACATCGGAATAGACACTCACGTCCTACTTCATATTTTCCTTAAGGTTCAAACTACACTACTAGGTTTGACTCCTCATTATATCCCAAATATCCCAAATATATCAATTACTCAATAAGGAAAGGCTATCTCTACCTATACACAAGGTTATGGGGCACTCAGGATCAAAACAGGCTAAAAAGCCTAAACTGCCAACTCGTTTGAAGTCTCGTTCGAACGAGTCTGTTCGAACGAGAGTTCGTTCGAACGAACTGAGACTTCTAAAGAGATCTCGTTCGAACGAAGTGGGCTTTCTAACGAGATCTCGTTCGAACGAACTCATCGGACGAACTTCACCCTCGTTAGAAGTCAATGGTCAACTCGTTAGAAGCTGATTCGAACGAGCTCGTTCGAACGACCTGGGCAGGTCTTCTAACGAGTGGCCAGTTTCGAGCCCAGAAATTCTACTTTCGTCTTTCACCAATTTCTACACCTTAAATCTCAACCAAAGTTCGTCCCAACAATGTTTTAAGGTCTCCAATCATCCTAAAACATACTAAGGTCATATACTAACATCTTTTAAGGAATTAACACATCGTAAGCATCATTAATTCATCAAATCTCTACCCTTTCCCCCAAATTTTCAAGAACATAAACCCTAGAATTTCAAATCCTCAATAGGTCCATTCTAGATCCGTTTTTGTTACATCCAACATATATTAACATCAGAATAATCATCTCCATACTATTCTACATGCAATTTGTCCTCAAAATTCAAGTTTTAAGTCCAATTAAAATGGGTTTTTATTTAACTTCCAAGAACATAGAAATCTTTCAATTTATCTAACATGGAAGAAACATTCTCTGAATTAAATAGAATTAAACCACTTGCCTCGAGTGTCTTTGAATTTGGTGTTGGTTTGATGAAGCTTTTCTGCAGAATTCCTTCTCTACAAGCTTTCTTCTCCAAAGGTGGCTATCGTGGCTAGGGTTTTCTTAGGGAAAGTTTTGGAAACCTAATCTAATAACCCCCGTAGCTTATTGGGTCATTAAGGGTTGGTTAGTGGGTTTAGTGGGTCAATTCCCAATCAGATAAAAACTCTTAATTTTCGTCACTTTTAATTCTCAAAAATGCAAAATTACCAAACTACCCCTATATGTTGCCGGTATGGCCTAAAAATACCCCGGGACCCAAATTAAACCCCCGGCTAGTATTTTCTGACTATCTCGACCCTTCCGGACGCGTTGGCGCACTCAAAACGACCATACGGATAATAGAAATAAAATTCACTTTTATAATTAAAAAAAATACAATATGACGCGGCGGTCACACGCGTCTCAACAAAATTCCCAAATTGCTGTATTTAAATCTCACGACAATTTTTCATAATTCCAAATTCATATATAATCATATATGCACATATAATCAAATACCAACTCGCATCTCGCTAGTATTTTAACCCGGATTAATTACCAATTAATACTCATTTAATTCAATTAATCCCAAAAATAAATATCACAGAAAATACGGGGTATTACAAACACAGTACAAAATACCCTTAATTATCATTAAGTCCTTAGTTATATTTCTCTTTAACTCCCCCCGTACCTCCCATACATTACGTTATTGTAATACTAATTATTGACATTAACTGTGTGTTATTATTAAACCATAATAAAATTTCTTGTATGTTATCCTTAGGCCATTTCATTAGGCTACTCTACTTAAATCTTCTTTAGATCTCCAATATCTAACTCTATTTCTTTCACGGACTAAGTAGATTAGTTAACAAATAAATTACTTTTAGATAAGCAGTACCTATCCTTCCTAGATTACACACTAGTAGGATATTTCACCAAACTATATATATATATATATATAAACATATATATAATTACAGCAGCTCCTGGACAAGCCACCACGATGCTCACTTGCATACTCTACTATCAAGTTCACGTACCTCTCGTACCAAATCAAGGAGTACCGGTTCGAATATCACCCTCGAACAATATCAAAACAACACATATTGGAGACGAACATAGTTCCAACCCTATGGGTCACGAACACACATAACGTACCCAATTGACCGTCAATACTACCGTACACTTAGATAGTCATCGTACTTAGGTTCCATGTCCTGGGCAGCAATCCTGACCTCACTAGTATCGTCAAGGTGGGATCGCCCTCTGCGCAATACCTCTGTGATAGTAATAAGCGTAGGTATGTTCATATACAAGAAAACACATAATACGTATACACACAACCTAATCCATATGTCTCATATAAGCATACACACAACCCGTAAATATAATTCGTATAGGTATACACTCAACCTATAAACATCATCTGCATAGGTATACACTTAACTTATAAATATAATCCATATAGGTATACACCCAACCAATAATATAATCCACATAGGTATACACTCAACCTATAATATAACCCGTAAATAATATATCTCTCGAATACTCAACATACTAATCAATATACGAATATAACCCTCTCTCGCATTTTCCTGAGTATTATTCTCCACCTGAAAGGACCTAGTTACCCCTTGATTTAATATCAAAATCAAATACACTCCTACACTACTGGTCAAAATCATAGGGTCACTCATCTCCCCGTGATCCTTTCTCATTCTCCCGAATTTACTTGCATCACAAATTATGCTTAATTAAACTTTGCCTTAATTCTTATCACTTATGACTAAGCCCAAACCTTACCATTGGCCTAATGGTGATAATTATATCCCTCAATATAATATAAAGCATCCCTAAAGTTCCCCTAATCACTTTTCACAAAATCAAGGCTTAAACAGAGGAAATTGGGCCATTATGGGTAACTGAATTGAGTCATAAATTTTATGGCCGATTAAACACCTTGTAGTAATATTTCGATTGCTCCCTCTACAGAACTCCAAATGGACTCAGTCAAAACTAATTGGATGTTACACCCCGCCTAATTAAATACCGGGCGATCACTCCTTTATTAAATTAAATTCAAGGTAAACAGTTAGTTCATTCTCAGCATCACTGTCGATAAAATACATTTTTCAATTTAACACCCTAAATAATTAAGCTAAGTGTCAAAAACATTTTCATACATACTTTCCAAATTTTAGTTAAAGAAAAAGATTTATTTATTTAAAAACAACATTACTACAATTAAGAATCACATTACAGTAAACCAAATAATATAATACATTCGTCAATCGAATGTCAGCATATGAAAACTAAAGTCACAAATCCAAACTGAATAAATCCCATAGAACAATACTGAAAACAACTGGAATATAAATGTCCCAATAACAAATGAAATAATGGAAAGGGCGACACATGCCCAATAAAAGATAATGCTAGAAGTTGAGTCAATAAAGGAAGTCGTCTACGCAAGTGGCCTGCAACTCCCACCTAAGCTGCAGCACGTTCCTCTCAAGGGATCCTAAGTAAGACGTCCCTGTGGCTGGGCACCTGAAATATATACATATATATACAAGAGAGAGAGAGAAAAAGAAACAGGTCAGAGCCCGAAAGTGTGTTTGATTTTTAAAATACGTTTAGCAAGTATTTAAATTGATACAGGCCAATGCAACAACATATTAGTGCGTCACTCTCTTGAGAAATACTCACCTCTCTTCTAATGTGCACACCTATCGCACTAACCTTCCTAACGGTTTATCTTATCATTTTATCATACTAACCTTCCCAATAATTTAGCGTATCTTCTTACTCATAAGATTTCAAAACCGAACAATATTTTTGTTTAAAAAGAATACTTCCAATTAGCAGTACAACTCTCGTTTTAGCTTTTATTAATTTATAAAGTTCCTCAGTGACATATTATACTTTCACAAAACAGTATTTACTATATGAGTCATCAGCCATGTCCTACTTATCAAATCACAGTAGGCAGTTTCAATTTCCAAATTTCATATATATATTAACTACTCGTATAATATATATAACATAACAGCACCCCGAATAAAACTATGGTGCGTACATACTTCTACTATCCAAACCCCATACCACTCATATCAAGGGGAATACAAGTTCGGAATCACTCTCGAACTGTATTAACACATACAAAATCAATATCGAGGCGAAGTATAGATTCCAAGTCTCTAAGAGGATGGCACATACTCGCGTTTCTTAGGACCGTCTGAACTATCAATTCGATAGCCTGTACCAAGGATATCTATCTTCTAGGGTACAAGTCAATATCCCCCATAAAGGTCCCATCGAGATAAGACTGTCCCAGCGCGGTAACATCAAGGATAGCAAGTAGCGCGGTATGTTTTTCACATGTATATAATATATGTACACACAATCATATAAGTATACCACTTTATCATATTAATATAGGTTCTTCTCGTCACCCATAATTATACCATTTATCCTTAATTTCACATTTATAGAATTACGTATAAGGTTTCATTCCTAACCTTAACTCGAAGGGTTTTCTCACTTATTACCTGACACTCGTGGACTATATCCTCACAAATCTGAAATTCAGTAAGTATCTTTATTAGGTTCCAACGTAACTCTCTTACGCACCTCACCCTTTAAATTCATAAATTTACCAACCTAAAGTAAATATCCCATAAGTACCATTCTCGTTGAAGATTAAAGGTCCCAACATTTATTCATATGCCCTACTGGTCCTCAATGTCTCCCAAATCATTTTATCAAGAATGCCCAAGAATCATATCACGACAATTTGAATTTAACTCATTTAAAGAGGGAATTAGGAGTCTGCCAGGAGGGGTCGATCGATCAAAGCTTGGGGCTCGATCGATCGAAGCTCTAGGCTCGATCGATCGATCAAGCAGGTCTGCGAAAAATTCTGCAGATGCAGTTACGGGTTTCATCACCAAAATTTCACCAAATCCATATTTTCAAGTTCCAATCGTTCCAGAATTCTACTACTAACATTATAACAATATACTAGATGATTCTAACGTGAGGCCTGTAAATATTCATCATTTAAACATGGATTTTCAACCTAAAATTACATCCAATTATCAAGAACCCTAGAATTTTCTTAAACAGATTTCTAACAAATCTTTCTCCAGAATTTCTTTCTTATGACCATCAAAATTTTGTGGTTTATTTCCTCTACATGGCAAGGGTTTCCAGAATCAACATATAAATCAATACTACATGGATTCTCCTATCATAAATTGGGTTTTCTTCCATAGTTTTCATCACAAATCATTCCTAAACTAACATGAAGATTGCACCAACGAAAAATAGCAAGATAAACACTAGCCTGGGATTTTTGGTATTCTGATTCACGGCTGATTTTGGTATGGCTGCGTTCCTCGTCTCGCGATCTACGCGGTGGTGGTGGCGGCGGTGCAAACCGGTGACTTTTTGGCCTTGAATTGCCTTGGAGCTCTCTCCTCTCTTCTCCAATGGCCATCACTTGATTTCTGGATATTCTAACCCTAAAAGCTAACCTAAATGGCTGATATAGGTTGCTGAATTTCGTGGGTTTAATTACCTAATTATGTAAAATGACTAAAATGCCCTCCCGGGGTACTAATTAGGCCTAAAAATGCCCCGAGACCCAAACTACACCCCCGGGTACACTTTTCTAACTATCTCGACCCTTCCGGACGCGTTGGCGCACTCAAAATGACCATAGGAACAACTTATAAAATATTAACTTTTTATTTAACAAAATTAGTCCTGACGTGACACGGGCACGTCCCGACTTGAATTTCTGAAATAGTCATTTAATTCACTCATGACATTCAATATAACCAATATAATATATTACTTTGCTCATTAGTACTATTCAACAAGTTTCTCATAATTACTAACTCTCGTCACGTTATTAATTATAACACAATTAATTTCCGAATTTTTATTAAATAAAACATTCACATAAATTTAATAAATCCCCAAATTAATATAGCATAAAAATACGGGGTATTACATACTTCCCCCCTAATAACGGAATTTCATACCGAAATTTGGAAAATAAGGCATACCTGGTAAAAACAACTCTGGATATCTCTCGCGCATATCTGCCTCACGCTCCCAAGTGGATTCCTCCACATTGTGATGCTCCCACTGGACTCGCACAAGTGGAACTATTTTCGACCTCAGTCTCCTCTCACTATTGTCTAGAATAGCCACTGGTCTCTCCTCGTAAGAGCTATCAGACAGTAAGTCTATCTCATCTATCGCAATGTGAGTATGGGCCATATCATCCCGAAGATATCATCTCAACGACGAGATGTGAAATACATCGTGGATGCGATGTAAATGTTTTGGCAATCCCAACCTGTATGCTACCGGCCCAATCCTCTCGATAATGGGAAATGGTCCCACGTACCTCGGATCCAACTTCCCCTTCTTCCTGAACCTCATCACTCCCTTCATAGGAGATACACGCAATAACACTTGATCTCCCACATTAAACTCCCGGAAGAACCATTTCTCATCGGCGTAGCTCTTTTGCCTATCCTCGGCTCCCCGAATACGATTCCTGATTATCTCAATCCTCGCGGAGGTCTCCTGAATCACTTCTGGTCCTAGCAACTTGTTGTCCCCCACCTCGAGCCAACAGGTTGGAGAACGACAAGGCCTGCCATACAAAGCCTCAAATGGAGCCATACCAATCGTAAACTGATAAGAGTTATTATAAGCAAACTCTACCAGTGGAAGATGTGGCTCCCAACCTCCTCCAAAATTGAGAACACACATGCTTAGCATAGCCTCTAACATCTGATTAGTACGCTCTGTCTATCCGTCTGTCTATGGGTGGTAAGCTGAACTCAACCTCAACTCAGTACCCATAGCCTCCTGAAAAATTTCCCAGAAACGTGACACCAAAATCTTGTCCCTATCTGACACAATATTCAGGGGCACCCCGTGTAATCTGACAATCTCAGCAATGAACAACTGAGCATATTGACCCGTAGTATAATCTGTCCGCACTGGCAGAAAATGAGCCACCTTGGTGAAACGGTCTACAATTACCCAGATAGAATCGTGGCCCCGCTGTGATGTAGGCAACCCTGTAATTAAATCCATGGAAATACTCTCCCACTTCCACTCGGGTACTTCCAATGGCTGAAGCAATCCTGACGGTTTCTGATGGTCCACCTTCACCAGCTGGTAGGTAGAACACTTGGACACAAACTCGGAGATGTCCTTCTTCATCCCACTCCACCAGTATTGTCGCCTCATATCCTGGTACATCTTATCACCTCTCGGATGTACTGCAAATCGGGACCCATGAGAATGAGTCATTACTGCATGACGTAATTCTGCTCCTTCTGGAACCACCAATCTCCCATTAAACCATAAACCTCCATCAGAACTAACAGAATAGGACTCAGCACCCTCGGCTAGAAGTCGCACAATCTGCTCCTAGCAAAACGGGTCTGTGGTCTGTGCCTGTATCACCCTCGTAACAATCTCGGGTGTGACTGACATCAAAAAAATGAAAGAACATGCCACTGCGTCCTGGTGACCCAACTCCTTCCACTTTTCTTTCCAGACGTCCGCTACATCGTCTACCGGTCTACGGCTCAACGGGTCAGCAACTACGTTGGCCTTCCCCGGATGATACTGTATATCGAACTGGTAGTCCTTCACAAACTCTAGCCATCTGCGCTGACGAATATTCAGCTCTCGCTGAGTGAACAGGTACTGCAGTGACTTATGGTCTGTGAACAAACGGAAGTTCTCCCCCAATAAATAGTGTCTCCATATCCTCAATGAAAAGACGACTGCTGCTAACTCTAGGTCGTGGGTGGGGTAATTCTTCTCATGTGGCTTCAGATTGCGGGAAGCAAAAGCTATAGCCTTTTCCTCCTGCTGGAGTACTCCTCCAAGTCCCCGTAAAGACGCATCGGTGTAAACCAGGTACCCCACACCCAGTTTCGGTAAAGCAAGGACTGGCGCTGAAGTAATCTTGTCTTTCAACTCGCCGAAAGCCAATTGACAAGGGTCATCCCAAACATATGGTACCCCTTTGCGAGTCAGATTCGTCAATGGACCCGCTATTTTGGAGAATCCCCGAATGAATCTCCTGTAGTATCCGGCTAATCCCAAGAAACTACGCACTTCTGTCAGTGTCGTGGGTTGTCGCCACTCCCTCACCGCTGACACTTTACTCGGGTCAACTGCTATCCCTTGCTCAGAAACAACATGGCCCAAGAACTGTACCTCTCACAACTAGAATCCACACTTCTCGCACTTAGCATACAACTGGTGCTCTCGTAGAGTCTGAAGAACCTGCCTCAAGTGTTCGGCATGCTCCTCCTCGGAGTGTGAATATATCAAGATGTCATCTATGAAGACGATGACAAACTGATCCAAGAACTCTCTGAATACTCGGTTCATCAAGTCCATGAAAATGGCTGCGGCATTTGTGAGTCCGAACGGCATCACCCTGAACTCATAGGACCCATATCTCGACAAGAAGGCAGTCTTTGAAACATCCTGCTCTCTAATACGTAACCGATGGTACCCCGATCTCAGATCTATCTTCGAAAAGAAAGTGGCTCTCCTCAACTGGTTGAACAAATCATCGATTCGAGGCAACGGGTACTTATTCCGTATCGTTACCTTGTTCAGCTCCCGGTAGTCCACACACAATCTCAGTGAACCATCTCTCTTCTTCACAAACAAGACTGGAGCGCCCCAAGGTGAGGTACTCCTACGAATGAAGCCCTGACCTAATAGCTGCTCTATCTGATCTCGTAGCTCTCGCATCTCTGCCGAAGCCATATGGTACGGTGCGTGTGCTATAGGTCTCGTATCTGGCAATAAATCTATAAAAAGTCTATCTCTCGACTGGGGGGTAAGCCTGGTATCTCCTGAAACACATCGGAATACTCCCTGACAACAGGGATCGAATCTAAGGGAATCACAACCTCCTTAGAGGTATCCTCCTCTATGTAATACAAATGAGCGGTCGAACCTCCCTCTGGGCGAGGCATCGCCACTACAAACATCTCTTTCCCCGGAATGGCAAAAACAATGCTCCCACCGAAGCAATCAATCATGGCTCTATAAGCTGCGAGCCAATCCATACCAATAATCACATCATGTTCGTGCATATCTAAGACTAACATGTCTACAGGTAATACCAAGCTACCAATCTCTACCCCTACTCCCCGGCATATAATGAAAATAAGTGACCCACTCCCCAGTGGTGAGTCGACACACATCACGGTGCTTTCTGCTGTGGCTAACAACCCTAAGGACTTCACAAAATGCGTAGCTATAAAACAATGCTTTTCCCCCGTATCAAACAAAACCCGACCCATAGTACCATGGATAGGAAACATACCCTCAATCGCGGGTGGTGCCTGTGGAGCTGCTGCCTGGTGGACGTTATAGACACGTCCATACTGTAATTGCCCCTGCTGTAATGGAGCCACTGGTAGGGCTGGCACCTGGGCTGGAGCTGAGAGGGCAGGTGGGAAAAGTGGTCTCTGCAGCTCATTTCGGGCTCCCTGCTGTTGTGGGGCCCTATCACCCTCTGGGCAATCCTGGCGCCTATGGCCATGTTTACCGCACCCAGAGCATCGTCCTTTGAAGTTACCTCCCCTCTGACCCTGCTGTCCACGGTCCTGCTGGCCGTTACCTCCATGCCACTGTCCCTGTTGGCCCCGATGTGCACGCTGTTGGCCTTGCTGGCCCTGCTGCTGTCCCTCTGGTCGGTGTTGGCCCTGCTAGCCCTGCTGATTAGGCTGGCCCTGATGGCCCTGCCTGAAACCCCCGAATCCCTGCCTAGAATCACCTGAACGGAATCGCTTAGCAGGGTCCCCCTGATGGGAACTCTACTCGTGCTCACGAGTATGTCCATGAGTTGGTGCCCCACTGGCACTATTACCCCCGGTCCTGCCCTGCTGGATGGACTTCCCTGCTCTCTTGCTTCCCTGCAGATGGAAGCGGTGATCCTGGCAATGTAGTAACGCTGCATTGAGTACATCAGTGAAAGTACTCAGTGATAGATTTCCAATAACGTGCTGACGAATCCTCCAAGCTAACCCGTCGACAAACAGCATAATGTTCTTGTTCTCAGTAGGTGCCTCATCTGGCACAATTATGAGAAGTCTTGTGAACTCCTCCTCATACTCAACTACAGTAAGGTTCTCCTGCTTCAGATTTAGTAATTTGCGCCTCATCTCAGTCTGCACTGCGGGTGGAAAATACTTGCGGTCAAACCGCTCCCACAACAACTGAATAGGGATCGTGTCCCTCTCCTCTAAAGTGGTAGTGGACTCCCACCACTGCAATGAGGCCCCCACCAGCTTAAAGGAAGCCAATAACTGCTTTTGCACATCAGTGCACTCATACATACGGAGATGCCGCTAGATGTCCTTCTTCCATTGGCTAACTGTAACAATATCGAAGCTACCAGAAAACTCAGGGGGATGCGCTTTCTAAAAAGCATCCCGAACCCTCTCCCATGCAGATGGAAGCTGTGCTGGTGCTGGCTCCGCTGCCTGAACCTGGGGTGGAGCCTGCTGAACCACCGCTAGTGCGGCATTCACCGCCAGAGCAACAATGGCGGCAACCTCATTTGCATTCATTGTGCCTGGTGCCGGAGCTGCTGGCTGCTCGGCCTGGGCACGCCTATCTTTCGGAGCACGTCTCGGAGGCATCTGAAACGTGAACAAGTTTATTAGTCTACAATTATTATCAAATCTCAAATAGCTGAATACTTAAACGTAAAATCAAGAATACAACAATCCTAAAATTAGGGCTCTATAGCAATAACGTTAAGCTGAAAGAGAAATAAGCCGTACAGATCCTATGGACACTAGAACTTAATGCTCTGATACCACCTGTGACACCTCGCCTAATTAAATACCGGGCGATCACTCCTTTATTAAATTAAATCAAGGTAAACAGTTGGTTCATTCTCAGCATCACTGTCGATAAAATACATTTTTCAATTTAACACCCTAAATAATTAAGCTAAGTGTCAAAAACATTTTCATACATACTTTCCAAATTTTAGTTAAAGAAAAATATTTATTTGTTTAAAAACAACATTTCTACAATTAAGAATCACATCACAGTAAACCAAATAATATAATACATTCGTCAATCGAATGTCAGCATATGAAAACTAAAGTCACAAATCCAAACTGAATAAATCCCATAGAACAATACTGAAAACAACTGGAATATAAATGTCCCAATAACAAATGAAATAATGGAAAGGGCGACACATGCCCAATAAATGAGAATTCTAGAAGTGGAGTCAATAAAGGAAGCCGTCTATGCAAGTGGCCTGCAACTCCCACCTAAGATGCAACACGTTCCTCTCAAGGGATCCTAAGCAAGACGCCCCTGTGGCTGGGCACCTGAAATATATACATATATATACAAGAGAGAGAGAGAGAAAAAGAAACAGGTCAGAGCCCGAAAGTGTGTTTGATTTTTAAAATACGTTTAGCAAGTATTTAAATTGATACAGGCCAATGCAACAACATATTAGTGCGTCACTCTCTTGAGAAATACTCACCTCTCTTCTAATGTGCACACCTATCGCACTAACCTTCCCAACGGTTTATCTTTTCATTTTATCATACTAACCTTCCCAATAATTTAGCGTATCTTCTTACTCATAAGATTTAAAAACCGAACAATATTTTTGTTTAAAAAGAATACTTCCAATTAGCAGTACAACTCTCGTTTTAGCTTTTATTAATTTATAAAGTTCCTCAGTGACATATTATACTTTCACAAAACAGTATTTACTATATGAGTCATCAGCCATGTCCTACTTATCAAATCACAGTAGGCAGTTTCAATTTCCAAATTTCATATATATATTAACTACTCGTATAATATATATAACATAACAGCACCCCGAATAAAACTATGGTGCGTGCATACTTCTACTATCCAAACCGCATATAACTCATATCAATGGGAATACAGGTTCGGAATCACTCTCGAACTATATTAACACATACAAAATCAATATCGAGGCGAAGTATAGATTCCAAGTCTCTAAGAGGATGGCACCTACTCGCGTCTCTTAGGACCGTCTGAACTATCAATTCGATAGACTGTACCAAGGATATCTATCTTCTAGGGTACAAGTCAATATCCCCCATAAAGGTCCCATCGAGATAAGACTCTCCCAGCCCGGTAACCTCAAGGGTAGCAAGTAGCGCGGTATGTTTTTCACATGTATATAATATATGTACACACAATCATATAAGTATACCACTTTATCATATTAATATAGGTTCTTCTCGTCACCCATAATTATACCATTTATCCTTAATTTCACATTTATAGAATTACGTATAAGGTTTCATTCCTAACCTTAACTCGAAGGGTTTTCTCACTTATTACCTGACACTCTTGGACTATATCCTCACAAATCTGAAATTCAGTAAGTATCTTTATTAGGTTCCAACGTAACTCTCTTACGCACCTCACCCTTTAAATTCATAAATTTACCAACCTAAAGTAAATATCCCATAAGTACCATTCTCGTTGAAGATTAAAGGTCCCAACATTTATTCATATGCCCTACTGGTCCTCAATGTCTCCCAAATCATTTTATCAAGAATGCCCAAGAATCATATCACGACAATTTGAATTTAACTCATTTAAAGAGGGAATTAGGAGTCTGCCAGGAGGGGTCGATCGATCAAAGCTTGGGGCTCGATCGATCGAAGCTCTAGGCTCGATCGATCGATCAAGCAGGTCTGCGAAAAATTCTGCAGATGCAGTTACGGGTTTCATCACCAAAATTTCACCAAATCCATATTTTCAAGTTCCAATCGTTCCAGAATTCTACTACTAACATTATAACAATATACTAGATGATTCTAACGTGAGGCCTGTAAATATTCATCATTTAAACATGGATTTTCAACCTAAAATTACATCCAATTATCAAGAACCCTAGAATTTTCTTAAACAGATTTCTAACAAATCTTTCTCCAGAATTTCTTTCTTATGACCATCAAAATTTTGTGGTTTATTTCCTCTACATGGCAAGGGTTTCCAGAATCAACATATAAATCAATACTACATGGATTCTCATATCATAAATTGGGTTTTGTTCCATAGTTTTCATCACAAATCATTCCTAAACTAACATGAAGATTGCACCAACGAAAAATAGCTGTAATACCCCGTATTTTTATAGCTTTTAAATTATGGGATTTATTAAATTTAATAGAGATAAATTAATTTAATTTTAATCTGGAATGTTGCTTTAAATATTTACTAGCGTGACGAGAGTTAGTAATTATTGGAAATTTGTTATCTGTTGAATATTACTGGATGAGTATAGTAATATATGAGATTTATTGTTATAATATTGTCACGTGTGAATAAAATGAGAATTATGGAAATTTAAGTCGGGACGCGCATGTGTCGTGTCGGGACTAAATGCTGATTAGTAAGTGAATATTTTATAAGTTGTTCGTATGGTCGTTTTGAGTGCGCCAACGTGTCCGGAAGGGTCGAGATAGTCAGAAAAGTGTACCCGGGGGTTTAGTTTGGGTCTCGAAGCGTTTTTAGTCCCAATTAGTACCCCGGGAGGGCGTTTTGGACATTTCGCAATTATGGGTAATTAAACCTACGAAAATTAAAAGGGTTATATAAGATATCTAGGTTGTCTTCTAGGGTTAGAACAACCAAAGACAAATGGCGGCCATTGGAGAGGAAGAGGAGAAGCTCTCCAAGGAGTTCTAGGCCAAGAACACATCGGATTGCACCGCCGTCACCACCAACGCGTAGATCGCGAGACGGGGAACGCAACCACACCAATTTCGGCACCAACCCAGATTTTTGAAAATTCCAAGCAAGTGTTTATCTTGCTTATTTCGTTGATTCATCTTTCATATTGGTTTTGGAATGATTAGGATGAATTGTATGGAAGAAAAACCCAATTTGAGATAGGAAATTGCATGTAGTGATGACTTAAATGATATTATGGAAACCCTTTGTCATGTAAAGGATTAAGCATTTGATTAGTAAAAGAGTTCTAATTTGATATAAACACAAAAAATTTTATTCCGGATGATCGGGCCATTGGAATCGTTTGAAATTTTAGTATGTTGTAGCGAACGGCGAGACAGGGCTGCTGACAAAAATTCAGCTTGATCGAACGGTCGGATTTCTAAAAATATTATTTTTACTTAAGAGTTTTATGTTTTGAGGACTCTTAGAGAGTTTTATATTTTGAGGACTCTTAAAGAGTTTTATATTTTGAGGACTCTTCTAAATAATAAAAAAAAAATATTCAATTAAAACTCCATTTTAATTCCGATTTCGAAACCATTTGAAATTCTCATCTTTGAAAATAAAATTCAAAATCCTTTAATGTAAGGCGAAATCTATATTTTTGGGATATCTAACATGAGGGACAATGTAAGTATATGTTAAAGGGGAGAGACACGTAAGAGGGTTACGTTGGAACATAAATGAATACCTACTAAATTTTATACTTGGGAGGATAGAATCCTTGAGCGTTATGTAGTAAGTGGAAAGGTTCCTCAAATTAAAGTAAGATGTGAATGGTTATACGTGATAACTATATAATGAGAAATAAATGCAAATGACGTAATTATGGGAATTGAGAATTTACCCATTATTGATATGGTAATATGAGTATAGTTATATGATTGTGTATGCATATACTATCTATGTGTGAAAATCATGCCCACGCTACTTATTATCCCTGAGGTTTCGGCGCTGGGACAGTCTTATCTCGATGGGACCTTTATGGGGGATATTGACTTGTACCCTAGAAGATAGATATCATTGGTACAGGCTATCGGATTGATAGTTCAGACGGGCCTAAGAGATGCGGGTATGTGCTTTCCTCTTAGAGACTTGGAATCTATGCTTCCCCTCATTTTGTTTGTGTATAAGTATCCTTGGTACAGGCTATCGCAATGATAGTTCAGACGGTCCTAAGGGACTTGGAACCTATAGTTTGTGTATGTGTTAATACAATTCGAGAGTGATTCCGAATTTGTATTCCCCTTAATGTGAGTGATATGGGGTTTGGATAGTAGAGTATGCCCGCACCATAGTTATTATGTGGGGTGCTGTTTTGATATATATATTTTCGAGTAGTTAATATATATATATGAAATTCTGAAATCTGGAACTGCCTACTGTGTTTTGATATGTAGGACGTGGTTGATGACTCAAATTGTAAATACTTATTTTGAGAAAGTATAATATGAAATTGGAAAACTTTATTGATTAATAAAGTCAAAATGAGAACTTTGGTTACTAATTGAAATATTCTTTTCAAACAATTGAATCGTGAAATTTGGAATCTTACGAGTATATAAGATAAGTTAAATCATTGGGAAGATTACTGCGATAAATGATAAGACAATCGGTTATGGAGGTTAGTGCGATAGGTGTGCACATTAGAAGAGAGGTGAGAATTTCTCAAGAGAGTGTCGCACTAATATGTTGTTGCATTGGCCTGTATCAATTTAAATACTTGCTAAACGTATTTTAAATCAAACACACTATCGGGCTATGACCCGTTTCTTTTTTTTCTCTCTCTCTCTTGTATATATATATGTATGTATTACAGGTGCCCAGCCACAGGGGCGTCTTGCTTAGGATCTCTTGGAAGGAACGCGCTGCAGCTTAGGTGGGAGTTGCAGGTCTCTTGATTAGACGACTTCGTTCATTCGGATCCACTCTTAGTACTTTCATCTAGTTGGGCATGTGTAGCTCTTTCCATTATTCCGTTGTTATTGGACATTTGTATTTCAGTTATTTCCAGTATTGTTACTATGGGATTTATTCAGTTTGGATGTGTGACTTAGATTTCGTATGTTGACATTCGATTGACGAATGTATTAAATTAATTGGATTATGTTGCAGAATTTAATGTGGTGTGATTCTTATTTATTGAATTTTGTTAATAAAATAAATGATTTTTCTGTAAATAAAATTTGGAAAGTTATGTATGAAAAATGGTTTTGACACTTAGCTTAATTATTTAGGGTGTTAAATTGGAAAATTTATTTTTATCGACAGTGATGCTGAGAATGAACCAACTGTTTACCTTGATTTAATTTAATAAAGAAGTGATCGCCCAGTATTTAATTAGGCGGGGTGTCACAGGTGGTATCAGAGCATCAGGTTCTAGTGTCCTTAGGATCTGTACGGCTTATTATGCTTTCAGCGTTGCTTTGTTTGTTATAGAGCCCTATGTTTAGGATTGTCGATTCCTTGACGAGATTTCGTTCTCCTGCTATAATGTGTATACATTAGTGAATTCTAATTTCGTTCGGATGTGTGCGTATACCGAGCGATGACGGATGTCAGAAGAGGACCGTTAAGCGTACATTAGGAGGCAAGGTTCAGTTGAGATTATAAAATATATCCAAGGATGATGACTGTAGTCAAGGTCACCTCTATTATGGCACGAGAAGCCAAGACTAGAAAGGCGACTAAGGCGCAACAGTGATTTCCAAATGCTGTTATAGTCAAATGAGGTGCGAGGGTAAACTTACCCAACGTATTACAAAAAAAAAAAACGTGTAGAGACTGTCAATGAGAAATTTTAGAAATGCGGAAATTATATGTTTCTTTACCAAAGGAGGTAATGTACCCAAAGGCTTAAATATAGGACGAAGTGTGGAAAACTGAAAGTGAAAATTTAGAGAAAATTTTCGTGGCTTTCGGGACGAAATTATAATGGTTGGAGTCAACCACCAATTTTAGAAGTGGAATGCTATGCCTATAGGAGAACCTTAGGTACAGTGCTGACCATATGTTCCTTCCTTAACTGTTCAGGATTAGAAGCAAATGTGGTTCTGAACTCATTGAGAGAGGGCATGTCAGGGGTCCATTCGTGAATATGAATCTTAACCGTTAGCGAATTTTGTATCGGAAGATGTAGATACAAGTGGGGGAAATGAATCCAAGTGGGAGACCAACTTGTAATAATAGTTGATAATACTCGAGGAGGAAATTATGATGGACGACCGATTCAGAGGTTGACAATGTCATACTTTGACTATATAAATGATAACACTTCTTTGTGGGGGAAGTTAAAGGAAATCGAAGAATTTAGTCGAGAATGAGACTCAATGCAACGATGGTGGTATAGCACCACAAAAGGATGTAGATACACATCAGGAAAACCATTTAAATGCTTCAGATAGTTAAATTCTTACCAAGTGATGGTAAATTCAGTAAGTACTATTATAGATAGTAACATGATCTTTATGGCTTGAAGAGTTAAGAGAACAATCGGGATGGTTTACAGGAATCGAGTTTACTAAAGTCCGAGAGGAGGACAAATCCTAACCTGGTTAGTAGGACAGGTGGTAAGTGGATTATGTGTTGAGGTATTTTGTGCGGAGATAGATTGCTCACGATAATATGTTCCAAAATGAGAAAAAGGACAGGAATACGGTGCCTAGTAAGGCAACGATTAAAATTATTTTTTGTTGGTTTGGGCAGACGTGTTACGTCCGAAAACCATTTGTGCAGTCAAGATGATTTCCAGGATGGAAGTATAAGTTTTATCCTTAGAGAATGCGGCGTGTTTATGTGACACGAGTGAGTCACTATATTTTGTTCCTTGCTAGATTAGCATGTGAGACGAGCTTAATGCATATCATTTTAAACGTTATTAAAATGTGAATATTTTTCCCTAGTGTAGCGGGATTTTTCTTTAGTGCTATCCGCGAAGGATGAATGAGTATATTAACAGTGTCGCGTATTTTTTTGAGATTACTCGTTGTAGTGATGCGATACACGAGTATGATATTATCTTTGTTAAAACATTATAGAAATGGTTATACGATAGTGGGCATTTATTGCAAGAGTATCGGAGTGGTTGCATTAGTGCAACATGTTTTATGTTTGTTTTGGCGAGGCTTTACCTGTGAGAAGGTTGGACTCCCACTTATATTATCTATCCTAGAGACTTCGGAGGAGATAGTGGGCTCGAGATATTCGATGCCAAAGTATGTATAGACTTTGTCAGTATAATTCCGTATGTATCGGGATTTACCGTTAGGCGAAAAGATTTGACTTAGTATTATGTTTAGCACTCCGGACTTAGTGTTAGGAAGAGTGCATTGTTATATTCATCCTTTAGGGATGTGGGAGTTAATATTTATACCCCTATTATTAGGGAAAGGAATTTCGAGAATTCCGAGTGTATGTATTCGAGGTTTATGGAATGCTATTACCACCAACCTATACTGAACAATAGTGCAATTAGTGAAATGTTCATTGTTAAGAATAATTCCGGGAGAAATTGTAACTTTTCTGTCAAGGGACGAAATAAAGGGGTATATACTATGGACGGAGGACCTAACGGATTTCGATAACCAACAATGCTAGGTAGTAGTGTATCGGGGGGGGTTCCTTGTTTGGATTTCGCTTTGCGAGACATCCCACGCATGAAACTTAGCGTAAGGTTGGAAATAGGGAGACGTTTGGTCACTATTCCATGAGTTCGGTACCCTGGTCGAAATGGGATCAAGTAATTATGTATGTAAGTTGGAAGTTGAATTTTGTTTTAAGGTCATTGGAGCCAGATTTTTGTGGTAGGAAAGCATTGAAAGTTATCCCCACGAGTTGAGGGGTGGAACGATGATAAGGAGAATTTAAGAATTTTGATTTCTAGGGTGATTGAGAGTACCCAAATGTCATAACCGCGTACAGAACACAAGGTGAATAAAGAGTTGGAATGATTTTTAGCATGGATTATCTGGAAAGAACTTTATATAATACAAAAGAGATGACCTGTAATTATTTTGATGAATAGAGCGTTAGTGATTTATTTTGGTTGTTGTACCTATTTGGGAAAATTGTTGTACTTATCTGAGGAAGGTTGAGAATTATTATTCCTCTTTTATTGTCATGGAATTTGAATGCCCTATTCCTTCTATTACGTTGAGTTTAGTTAGTCCTACATAAGAGTAGCCGTCGTTCGCTCTCCCAGGGCGGTCGGAGTGTTGCAAAAACGTGGGCATCTTGGTTAACTATAGTTAAAATAGTCTGAGTCAAAGGGACGTGTGAAATAAATGTTTGTGGGACTAGTATAACGAAGTGGAAGTGATAGAGTGGATTAAACGTCACATGAGGGGCGATAATCCATACATAAGTGTGCAATTAGAATAGCACGCCCTAACTTGATTGGAAGGCTGTGGGAAGCCATTCAAGAATTGGTATTCCTTGAATAGAGTAGAATTTAATTGTTATGAAGCACACCCAGAGCGGAATTTTTATTAGTCAAGTGTGAGAATGACTTGCGCATACAAAGAGTAATGATGTTAGTATAGTATAAGAGTTCGAGAAGTGCGCTTCGTGGAGAGAAGATCACGGGTGGAACTTTCGGCATACTACAAGGAAGGAAGGGGAGTATTACGTGTCACTTAATGTGAGACATTTCAAGGGAAGAATTGATGTTTAGGGAGACGTAGTGAGTAGTCTCTACATGCACAACCCATAGGTAAGGTTTGGTTGAAAGAGGAGAATCAACCAAATAATTTTGTGTTTATCGAAAATTCCTAAAATTGGAAGAGGTTGGTAAAGTCGGTAAAGTTCTTGGATGGGTTGCCATTCTCAAAACAAGATCAAGGGTTTATCCCGAACATGTGAATTAAGTCGCCGAGAAGGAAGTGATTGATATTCCTTTGGGCTGGCTTACAATATTAACTAGTATGCCCCAGACTTCCTTTGAAAGGAAGGATCGCGCCAGTGCATGGTCCGACGCAGTATAAATTTCTGAATCAGGATGAGATTGGTGAATCCCACCTTTGATATGGTATTTCAAGAACCAGCGGAGATAAGATTTCGTTTCAAGGAGGATGTATCACCCTTAGTCAGGGAATAAGCGCATGGTGACTAAAGATTAGAGGAGCCACGTGAAGGAGATTTTGGAATCTTGGTACGATGATTTCAAGAATGCTCTGTAGAAGCACTCGAACCTGTTTGTCGCGTATGAGGTACTTATTAAGGTTTTGTTATGGAAGAACCTCGACTATTCTCCTTCCGTATGTTTAGAGGAGAGTAGATAATCAGAATTTTTGGATCGGTCGAGAAAATATCCGATAACTATGGTAGAATTCCACGACTGTTTTAGACGAGCAAGACTGATCAAATGTTTGTAATATTTTCTCAGAATGGGAGTTTTGTATATGAATAAATCCGAGTATTTGTCATGTAGTGAGGTGCAGCCTCCTAATGATAGTGAGATAATGAAATGTATAACGTATAGGCGTGACCTATGCGAATGTTGTCGGTTGGGAGCACAATGTGAAGTGTCTCCAAAGAGAATGCAAAACAATGTTACCGTGAAGAAAGGGCTATAGTGATTGAGCGCCGTAATGTGTAGTTAGTTTGTGTACGGAAAAGGATATCCAGAATTGTGCTACCTGATAGGCCTTATTTTCCGAATTTCGGAACGAAATTCAGTTATTATGGGTGAAGTATGTAATACCCCGTATTTTTATAGCTTTTAAATTATGGGATTTATTAAATTTAATTGAGAAAAATTAATTTAATTTTAATCTGGAATGTTGCTTTAAATATTTACTAGCATGACGAGAGTTAGTAATTATTGGAAATTTGTTATCTGTTGAATATTACTGGATGAGTATAGTAATATATGAGATTTATTGTTATAATATTGTCACGTGTGAATAAAATGAGAATTATGGAAATTTAAGTCGGGACGCGCCTGTGTCGTGTCGGGACTAAATGTTGATTAATAAGTGAATATTTTATAAGTTGTTCGTATGGTCGTTTTGAGTGCGCCAACATGTCCGGAAGGGTCGAGATAGTCAGAAAAGTTTACCCGGGGGTGTAGTTTGGGTCTCGGGGCGTTTTTAGGCCCAATTAGTACCCCGGGAGGGCGTTTTGGACATTTCGCAATTATGGGTAATTAAACCTACGAAAATTAAAAGGGTTATATAAGATATCTAGGTTGTCTTCTAGGGTTAGAACAACCAAATAAAAATGACGGCCATTGGAGAGGAAGAGGAGAAGCTCTCCAAGGAGTTCTAGGCCAAGAACACCTCGGATTGCACCGCCGTCACCACCAACGCGTAGATCGCGAGACGGGGAACGTAACCACACCAATTTCGGCACCAAACCAGATTTTTGAAAATTCCAGGCAAGTGTTTATCTTGCTTATTTCGTTGATGCATCTTTCATATTGGTTTAGGAATGATTAGGATGAATTATATGGAAGAAAAAACCAATTTGAGATAGGAAATTGCATGTAGTGATGACTTAAATGATATTCTGGAAACCCTTTATCATGTAAAGGATTAAGAGTTTGATTAGTAAAAGAGTTCTAATTAGATACAAACACAAAAAATTTTATTCCGGATGATCGGACCATTGAAATCGTTTGAAATTTTAGTATGTTGTAGCGAACGGCAAGACAGGGCTGCCGACACAAATTCAACTTGATCGAACGGTCGGATTTCTAAAAATATTATTTTTACTTGAGAGATTTATGTTTTGAGGACTCTTAGAGAGTTTTATATTTTGAGGACTCTTAAAGAGTTTTATATTTTGAGGACTCTTCTAAATAATAAAAAAAAAATTCAATTAAAACTCCATTTTAATTTCTATTTCGAAACCATTTGAAATTCTCATCTTTGAAAATAAAATTCAAAATCCTTTAATGTAAGACGAAATCTATATTTTTGGGATATCTAACATGAGGGACAATGTAAGTATATGTTAAAGGGGAGAGACACGTAAGAGGGTTACGTTGGAACATAAATGAATACCTACTAAATTTTATACTTGTGAGGATAGAATCCATGAGCGTTATGTAGTAAGTGGAAAGGTTCCTCAAATTAAAGTAAGATGTGAATGGTTATACGTGATAACTATATAATGAGAAATAAATGCAAATGACGTAATTATGGGAATTGATAATTTACCCATTATTGATATGGTAATATGAGTATAGTTATATGATTGTGTATGCATATACTATCTATGTGTGAAAATCATGCCCACGCTACTTACTATCCCTGAGGTTTCCGCGCTGGGACAGTCTTATCTCGATGGGACCTTTATGGGGGATATTGACTTGTACCCTAGAAGATAGATATCCTTGGTACAGGCTATCGAAATGATAGTTCAGACGGTCCTAAGAGATGCGGGTATGTGCTTTCCTCTTAGAGACTTGGAATCTATGCTTCGCCTCACTTTGTTTCTGTATAGGTATCCTTGGTACAGGCTATCGCAGTGATAGTTCAGACGGTCCTAAGGGACTTGGAACCTATAGTTTGTGTATGTGTTAATACAATTCGAGAGTGATTCCGAATTTGTATTCCCCTTAATGTGAGTGATATGGGGTTTGGATAGTAGAGTATGCCTGCACCATAGTTATTATCTAGGGTGCTGTTTTGATATATATATTTTCGAGTAGTTAATATATATATATGAAATTCTGAAATCTGGAACTGCCTACTGTGTTTTGATATGTAGGACATGGTTGATGACTCAAATTGTAAATACTTGTTTTGAGAAAGTATAATATGAAATTGGAAAAATTTATTGATTAATAAAGTCAAAATGAGAACTTTGGTTACTAATTGAAATATTCTTTTCAAACAATTGAATCGTGAAATTTGGAATCTTACGAGTAATATAAGATAAGTTAAATCATTGGGAAGATTAGTGCGATAAATGATAAGACACCCCGTTGGGGAGGTTAGTGCGATAGGTGTGCACATTAGAAGAGAGGTGAGAATTTCTCAAGAGAGTGTCGCACTAATATGTTGTTGCATTGGCCTGTATCAATTTAAATACTTGCTAAACGTATTTTAAATCAAACACACTATCGGGCTCTGACCCGTTTCTCTTTTTTCTATTTCTCTCTTGTATATATATATATGTATGTATTACAGGTGCCCAGCCACAGGGGCGTCTTGCTTAGGATCTCTTGGAAGGAACGCGCTGCAGCTTAGGTGGGAGTTGCAGGTCTCTTGATTAGACGACTTCGTTCATTCGGATCCACTCTTAGTACTTTCATCTAGTTGGGCATGTGTAGCTCTTTCCATTATTCCGTTGTTATTGGACATTTGTATTTCAGTTATTTCCAGTATTGTTACTATGGGATTTATTCAGTTTGGATGTGTGACTTAGATTTCGTATGTTGACATTCGATTGACGAATGTATTAAATTAATTGGATTATGTTGCAGAATTTAATGTGGTGTGATTCTTATTTATTGAATGTTGTTAATAAAATAAATGATTTTTCTGTAAATAAAATTTGGAAAGTTATGTATGAAAAATGGTTTTGACACTTAGCTTAATTATTTAGGGTGTTAAATTGGAAAATTTATTTTTATCGACAATGATGCTGAGAATGAACCAATTGTTTACCTTGATTTAATTTAATAAAGGAGTGATCGCCCGGTATTTAATTAGGCGGGGTGTCACAATAGCAAGTTAAACACTTGCCTGGGATTTTTGGTATTCTGATTCACGGCTGATTTTGGTATGGCTGCGTTCCTCGTCTCGCGATCTACGCGGTGGTGGTGGCGGCGGTGCAAACCAGTGACTTTTTTGCCTTGAATTGCCTTGGAGCTCTCTCCTCTCTTCTCCAATGGTCGTCACTTGATTTCTGGATATTCTAACCCTAAAAGCTAACGTAAATGGCTGATATTGGTTGCTGAATTTCGTGGGTTTAATTACCCAATTATGTAAAATGACTAAAATGCCCTCCCGGGGTACTAATTAGGCCTAAAAATGCCCCGAGACCCAAACTACACCCCCGGGTACACTTTTCGGACTATCTCGACCCTTCCGGACACTTTTCGGACTATCACTTTTTATTTAAAAAAATTAGTCCTGACGTGACACGGGCACGTCCCGACTTGAATTTCCGAAATAGTCATTTAATTCACTCATGACATTCAATATAACAAATATAATATATTACTTTGCTCATTAGTAAGATTCAACAAGTTTCCCATCATTACTAACTCTCGTCACGTTAATAATTATAACATAATTAATTTCCGGATTTTTATTAAATAAAACATTCACATAAATTTAATAAATCCCCAAATTAATATAGCATAAAAATACTGGGTATTACATTGGAAAGCAAAGACATATACATTTACAGACATTTATGGTCATCACTCTAATTCTAAGCATAATTAAAATGTCATACGTTTAAAATAACGTAAAACATTCTAGCTGATTACTATGATGAGAGATTAGACACCCAATAGTAAAACGTCGTTTACTCCCTCTATAGAACTCCAAATGACCTCATTAAAAGCTCAAAAATTCTGGTAGATTGATATCTTATCTTCATTAATGAAACCCTAATCCATTCAAGATTCATGTTCTTCAACCAAGAACCCATTAAAATTTCATCTTAATAATCACATATGTTCTAATTTCATTTTATCTTCACATAGGGATTCATTCTACACTCAATCCTACATCGAATCATTATTTCTATTAATCTAAATCCTAATAACATAATTATAATCATGAAATTAAAAACCCTACACTACATGGGTATTATAACTTCTTCAAAAACATGGAAGATAAACACTAGCCTGGTATTTCCGGTCTGAATTAGTTGATAGGTTGATCTCCCCTTACTCCGATTTTGATTCTGTCACATTCGGGGTAAAAATTTTTGTAGAAAGCTTAGGTTTTCTTCTCCTCTTCTCCTCTCATGGCCTCTCCTCTCTCCAATTTGCATTAACCCTAGCCTCTAACCCAAAAAGATAAGATACAACCTTTTAATTTTCGGAGTTCCTTCTACCCTAAACTCCCAAATGACCAAAACTTCTTCAAACGGTATCGGGTTAGTCTAAAATCTCCTCGGGACCCAAACTATACACCCGGGTATACTATTTAGACTATTTTACCCTTTCGAAATCAACCGTGACCTCTAAATCATCGTTCGAGTCACTCTACAATAATTGCCTATCTTGACCTCAAATTGTCTAGACGCGACCCCGGTTGAGATCCATAACAGTCCCATCGATATCAATCACTACAACATATAATAATTATTGTGCAAATTTTTCTACCAATAATAAATCCTTATTCTCCCAAAATATTTAATTCTACCAAATTATGGCACACATGAAATTTTAAACTAGATCGAAAGAATTAAATTCCAAATACTCATAAATACAGGGTATTACAAAGAGATGCTACTCCGTTGATGTTAATGACATAAAAATTGAATTTTCAAGACATATCACCTATGATAGCAATATGCAGAGGCCAAATTACAGTGTAAAAAAATCAGGTTATGACAAACATGAATGTGCCCACGTGTAATCGATTTCAAATTCCTGGTCCCGTTAAAATAAATTTTAATTCGTTAAAATTACAATCACATTAAATTAGACATGTTAATATTTTATTCATGTAACTTCTTGCATGTTCTTGTGTTTTTTTTACCATTACTTTAATTCGTGTTACTTCAGTTGGAAATCTAATTTTCTAAAATCTAAATAATGAATTAAAATTTGAGATATGATCAAGTTATTCACTAAAAAAATAGATATACTTGGCGTAGTTCCTTTCGGTTTGACATCGCACTTGAATTTTATACTATAAAATAGTTCGTACATTTACGAGTAATTTAATATGACACAATAAATTTTTGGCACCATTGTTGGGGAACTAATTTTTGGAAAAGAATTCGTTACTCTTCGATTATATTCCTTTTACTACGTATAATTAAGTATTGAAAAAAAGTAAAAAAAATAAAAAATAGAAGTAAAAAGAAACATTTTCGTTGTAATTCTTGCGTTAGGATGAATTTTGAATTTTGAGTAGTGTATATGTTCTTGGGTTTGTGATCAAACACAACGTTTATATAGTAAAGTTATCGATGAATAATTAAATGAATAAGAACCAGCACCCAAGACCCTTCAAGAGCTTTTCTCCCCTATTTCTACAAACCAACCTTCATTTATAGTGTTCTCATGATGACTGTGGCACATTATCAATTTACAACTACAAACAATTCAACATTTTCCCATCTTTCACGAAATTGACAAAGAAGACCCATATATACATATAAAAGATTTTCTTGAAATTTGTTCTTCATTTAAATTTCAATATTTCTCAGATAAGTCGGTTCGTCTATCTTTATTCCCCTTCTCACTAAAACAGAAGGCAAGGTTATGGCTTAACTCTAATGCTCTTACTTCTGTTTCTACGTGGGAAACTCTAGTCTTTAAATTTTTAGGCAGTATCTTTCCAAGGGAAAAAACCAATGATATTCGGAGACAAATATCAAATTTCTCCCAAAAAGAGAAGTAAACTTTTTAGTAGTGTTGTGAAAGATTCACAGACTTACTTTTAAAACTCCCTCACCACGGTTTCGAAACAAGGCATCTTGTTCAATTCTTTTAGAAATAGATTAATACAATATTATACTCCACCAAAAACACCAATCTGGCACTGATTTAACCCGTGCCAAAATCGTTCCAAAATTATAAACATTAATAAAAAACTAAATAATAAAAACTAAATGGATTTCATTTAGATCCATCACTACTTTCATTCCCGCTCACTTGTTTTATTATTCTCTACGAAAGGATTCCCTCTACACAAACCATTCAATTTTTGGACCAAAATCTCAATGCTTCATCGACACTTTCTCTCTTATCCCTAAACCAATTTGATTTTCCAAGAGTGACTGATCTCCATTTCGATTACTCTCATCTCCATTTCCTTTTTATTATCTCTTACATCTATTATTTTTTAGCTTTTGTTCAAGTTATTTTTTTATTTTTTACCTTATTTTGTTCTAACTTGTAGCTTTGTCCGTTGTCAAGCCCTAGTGAAATTACACAGAAGGAGGATATAATATGAATCTCTTTGATGGACTGTGAGCCTATAATACTAATGAGTGCCTTCAAAATCCCATATATCTTAATGTTTCTACTCCATCAGCTTTAAAGGAGATAATTTCTACCCTCAAAGATTTAAGTTCAGATTTATATTTTTTTTCTTATACAGTAACCCGTTTGATTTGTTATTGTTCATCTTTTTGTTCGATTTCATTTTCACGGCTAAATAGGTTGTCACTTGTGCACTGTTATTTTTCAAAGGCTTAGTGTCCATTTATCTATGTTTCTATGGTATCATAATAGGAATTATAGGATGAAGTTTTCATTGGAAGCACTAAAGGATGTACTAGAAGAATGGGGATTCTTGAGACAATGTTACAAAACAAGCTGATAACTTTTGTTAAAATTTGGGGTATTTTCATTTTCCCCTATGTTAGTACTCATTTATATTTCCTCCTTGTTTTAAAAAAAAAATGAGTTACACCTCGAATACCTATTTGACTTTTTCTATAATTGTTAATTTAAAATTATAGGTTATTTTTATTTACAAGTTATGATGTTGGGTAGGTTTGATATAAATGTTTTTGTAAGTTTTTTTATGTTAATGTCAAAGATTGTGTATATAATCAATTACAAAAAGCATTTATGATTGTCTTTGTATAGTGTATGATAAAATGGATGTTTGAATCTTTTGTTCAAATCTCATAATTCTTTGGAACACTCTTAGAATTAATTCTGAGAAATTAAAAATAGACTCGGTTTTTATTAGTTTTCTTTTTGTAGCTATTTGTATATATAAGTGAATGATTGTATGTATATATAAGTGATTGATTGTATGTATGTATGTATGTATGTATGTATGTATGTATGTATGTATGTATTTATGTATGTATGTATGTATGTATGTATGTATGTATGTATGTATGTATGTATACACATACTGACATATTTGTGCGTACATATACAAATATATGTAGGCTGTTGTTGTTTGTTGTATTTTCTTATACACTTCTAATTATATAAATGTTAGGATTTAGGAACTTATAATTATTTTCTATTTTGTTTATATAGTTTCTAATATTCGTTTAGTTATTGACATTATGCTATTATTCTTTATAGGATTTAAGAACTTATAATTATTCACACTAGGTTATTGTTGTTTATAGGATTTTCTTATATGCTTCTAATTACATAGCTACTAGCATCAACTACATCATTTGTTAAGGTGTCTATATATTAGAACTATTTTGTTTCTATAACAGTGTTCGATCCTCTTTAATATTGGATATAATATGTGATTGAAATAATTCTATTTAATCCATTACGTGGGGGTTGCGAGAGATATGTTAGGAAATGATGAACTTTTGATTTTTATAGACCTGCCACTGTTCCGTAAAATTATATAGTGGGAAGGCACTCAGTGGTAAATTGTTTGGTCCATGGGATCCATATCTTTTCCATTAATTCTAAATTAACTTCTTTCCTCTTCATCTTCCCACAGGTCGTCAACTTTCTATGCTCTGGTTCATGATGGTCATATTCATTTCTTAATTTTAGCACTGTATTATAGAGTTTAAACCCTTCAATTGTTTGTACATGTATACACGTATGTGCAACTGTCTATGAATAATCAAATTAATATATATGTATATATACCTATGCAAGACATACCATCGAGGTTTGTTTTCTTTCATGTTTTGTTCTTATAAGTTCTGCAGTATTCCCATCAACCATTCATTGGAATGCCACCGAGAAGATAACTTATGTCCCTACATTTATGTATTTTAGAAGATGTCATGTTATTAAATCCTTAGAATGTATGGTAGAAATATTAGAAGTTCGAGATAAACTATTAAAGGTAACTACATGTATGAGTGAAACAATTTCCCTAAATGTTTAACTCCATTCCATTATAATATTACCATAGATGTTCATTGATATACTTTCGAACATGGATTTTTTTTCAAATGGAGAATTCATTATTTTTTACTTAGTAGAAATTGAGTGGACTCTCCAAGGCTTGTTTTGGAGACTAATTTTTGTTCAATAATGAATTTGCTAGTTTATAAGATAGAAACATTTTCTATATCTATTTTGATAGTTCAGTTGTAATGTTTTTTCTTAAAATTTCAAGGAACGTCTTTCGTCCATTGTCAAATTTTCTTCGACATATTCCTATTCATTGAATTAGACAGCGAATCATGTTGTGATTCTAAAATATAAACAATATGTATTTGTATCAATTGAATTAAATAGTAATTCCTCAAATAAAATTGTTTGTGAGGTATTTGTGTTTCTTCTAATATTGTATTGACGTTAAATGGATGCCACACACTCTATAGTGAATGCGACTTGAAGATCAAAAAGATTGTCGAGTGTCATTATGGTTGAATATTATGGTGCTTCATCAAAATGGGTTGTGTTAGTTTGTAATCTTTAAAGTAATTGTTTACAAAGTCATCGATACTATAGGGGGAGAGTCCAAGTAAGGGGATGTTTCGAAAAAAAATCATGACCTATGCTTGATTCCCAATCGAGTCCAGTAACATAAAAACCCCTAGTCTAAGGAAATATGACCTAATGTAGCTTAATACGCTTAGAAATGTCGATGCTCGAATGATGAAAGGCTTCGGTCTACTGGCACACTGCCTCACATCGATCGATTAATGTCTAGATGGTACACAAATCGGTCTGAAAGACTTGCAACATTATGATAACATTAGGGTGACTATTCATAGTAGCATATCATGGTCCAACATGCCCTCAAGTTTCTGAAAAAGACTAAATTTCAATGCTAAAGGACAATGCACGTCGATCGATAGATACTAAACGACATTTTCCCCAAAGACACACATTGCTCCCTAATGCCAAGGCACCCACCCGATGTTTCCCCCAACATTATATTACAGTCATCTTTCTCTATCAACCAAGCAACCAGCATTATTTATAATTTTACAAAATAAAGAAATATATGTAAAAAGAAATATTCAAGAGTTAAGTGACGACGATCTGATCCATTTTCACTGTCTAGTTTGTGGTCATGTTATTGTTTTCCTCGATAGTTTTTAATGTTGTGTTTTGTATGGATAAGACCATTTAGTTAAACTTGGTATGTATATTTATAATCACCTAATAAGTACGTTGAGTAACTTCCACATGTTCATAAGTACGTTGAGGACGTACCTAAGCAAAACACCTTTAACACGCATGGCCATGTTGATATTAAGGTCGACCATTTATTTGAATTTAGATTATAATTACGGTGAATGTAATTGTGGCTAGTAATATTTTATGAGTTATCATTGTAAGCACCAATTAATAGTTCTACCTCTTCTTAAATTAAACTCAAGATGGATTGTTAGTGACTGTGACAAAAAGAATAAAAGTTTGTGGATTCACAACTGAGTTGTGCACAATGTTAGTCATCGTGAACTCGAGATGCCTCCAAAAACCTCCAAGACTGTGACACCCCGCCTAATTAGGTACCTTGTGATCAGTCCTTTATTAAATTAAAAAAGTATTTCCAAATTGGTTCATTCTTAGCACCACTATCGAAAGTCAAATTAATTTCTAATCACATATTAGTTAATTAAAGTTGTGGCAAATTTTATCTTGCATTAAATAGATTGATAATAATATGCGGAAAGCTAAAATAAAAATTCACACCATACTAGAGTTCGAAACACCTCAAGTAAATAAAAAAATAAAGTCTTACCGAAAAAGCCTTTGGCTAAATCCGAACCAAATAATAATCTAATAGTAATAAGTAAATCTGAATCAAAGTTTTAACTGAAATATTGAAATACTACTAAGAGATCCTACACTATGAATGAAAGATAGATGTGTCTAATCAAAACTATGCAAGCATCCACCTGTACCGCAACTACGTATCCTTGAAGCAGAATATTAAGTCCGACGTCCCTGTCGCTGGAAACCTAAAAGGCTTTGAAAATATTTATAGGAAGAGTCGGTACTAAACACATTTTGAAAATATTTAGCAAGAATTTATCACTATTCAAAATCGGTTATTGATTACACATGTTAGGTTCATGTACACTCTCTTAAGGTTCCTCACCTCTCAATTATTGTGCATGCCTGACATCCTCAACTTAGCCCATCGAGTTGTACTACCCAAGATAACTATACATAAGTATCTATCTAGAATAATGACATTTATAAGTCCCCGTACCGCCCATAAAATATGCTAATCAAATTAACATTTCTCGTTTGTTAAGAGTTGAAATTTACATTTCCCCTATGTCCTCGTTTAATCAGTTAATTAAGTTTCACTACTAAATTCATTCTTTGTATATACACTATCTAACTGTCTACGATCACACGTAAGTAGAATATTCTAACAAGTATATATATTTTTATCTCTCAAATATATATATATCATTATGACGTCTCTCAAAAGGACCACCGTGAAGTATAAGCATACTCTGCTATCAGTCCAAGTACCTCTCGTACTAAATGGGGACTATTAGCTCGACATGTCTACTCGAACCCAAAAATCAAATATCAAACAATGGAGGAGAACATAGTTCTAAGCCTTTGGGCCATGCACATACCTAATGTACCCAAATGACACGACGGTCCCACTAATACACGCCACATAGTGAGCCACCCGATGTTCTATGTTATGGGTCACAAATCCCGACCTCACTGGAATCATCAAGGTGGGATCGCTACTGTACGAAAACCTACATGATAGCAAGCAACATAGGTATGGTAACTAATAACATCAATCATATAGGTACCCACACAACCTATATATATATATATATATATATATATATATATATATATATATATATATATATATATATATATATATACATACACATATTTAGTAGATATTCAAAAAACCTAATTATCATCATTCGTACGTAGTATATACCACTCGAATACTCATCGTACTTTCAAATTGCGATTATTCCCATTATCGGGTTTAACTGAGTATTATTATTTACTCCAAGGGCCCTAGGTACCCCATAATTTATTTCAGTACCTAAGTCTTGCTATCCCTATTAGTTTATACAATAAGCTCTCTTACGCTTTCCCTTAATTTTATTCTCATCTTTTCGAATTAAAGTACGTTACAATTAAGGCCATTTAATCATCATCTTAATTCTCTCGATAAGACAAAACCCCATAACCCTATCATGTCCTACTATAATATAACAAACGTCTCATTATATTCTAACAAATCCCCAATAGTTTTCTCGACAACACTTTAGGAGTTATAGGATAAAAAGGGAAATTTCATGATTTTTTAGAATCTGAACCTGTTCGTCTCTAAATCGAACTGGTTCAACGTTTTGCAAATTCGTCTTCTTTCATAAGAACTTGAGTTTTTCACAATTAACACCCACATACCTTACATGTTTCTCCACCAAAATTGAAACCAATTGTCCCAAAACTTTTCTACATATGTCAGGACAGTTTCTAACGTAATTTTAACATCAAAACATAACAATTTACACTCAAGAATGGATTGAATCATCTATTTCTGAAAGACCCTATATTTCTATGTGATTTATTCATAAGCAACATGAAACCCAGATTTAATCCATGGAGATTATTATATATCATCTAATTTCATATTCGCTATTGGTGTTAACTCAAACTACATGCAATTCCTACCCATAACATTCATAAAAATCATTATTTTCTTCCAAGAACAAAAAATTGATCAATATAATTGAAACCCTAGTTACATGGGTATTATAACTTCGTATTGACTTCAAATAAACACTTACCTTAGATCAAGAACGCACTTGAATCTCTCAAGAATTCTTCCTTAGGCTCCAATAATGGTCCCTACTTCTTCTCTAGTGGACACTCTTTGTTCTTTGAGTTTTAAACCCTAGCCCTTTCTATCTAATATCTGATATAAGGCTACAAAATTCATAGGTCTCTTTTCCCTATTTTACCAAATGATTAAGATACCCTCATATAGTTCCGGTTTAGTCTAAAAATGCCCCGGGATCTAAAAAATACACCCGGTATAATATTCCGACTATTTCGACCCATTCAGAATCATCCATGACCTCGCAATCATCATTTGAGACACTCTACATAAATATCCCATCTCGACCTCAATTAGTCTACACGTGACTCCCGGTTGACATAAAATCAAATATACTAATATCACTCACGATGACGTAAAATACTAATCATCAATTATTTACTATTCACTTAGTAAATTTAATTCATAATAAACACATTATCATTTAATTCAATTAAATTACTATAACACCCCATATTTTATATGATTTAAAAAATTATGGGGTTAATTATTATTGTTGGATTAATTGAATTAAAATGTGAGAAATCAATTGTAATTAATCCAAATTAAAATAAATATTAACTAGCACGCCAAGGGTTAATACTTATTGATGAAAATTATTGAAGATTACGGCGTGGTTATGTAATATGGGATTAGGTAAAATTAAAAATTGTCGAGAGTGTGAAATACGAAAGTTTGGTAAATTATGTCCGGACGCACGTTTGAGTCGTGTCCAGACTAATTAAATGGATTAAAAAAGTAAATTATTTTTAAGTAATTTGTATGGCCATTTCGAGTGTACTATTGAGTTCGAAAGAGTTGATATAGTCAGAATAGTTTACTCGGGGTTTAGTTTGGGTCCTGGGGTAATTTTAGGCCTAATCGGCATCCCGGGAGGTCTTTTTAGTAAATGGCATTTTTGCGATTTAATTAATGACGAAAATGAGAGATGGTTAATACCAGTTACATAAAGGAAAAGTTAGGGAATTCTTCACAAACTTCAAAGGAGATCCATAGAAGGTGAGAGAGAACAATCCCCGAGAGATTAAGGCTAAAACCCCATCATCTTCCACCACCGTGACCACCTTTGCGTAGATCGGGAGATGAGGAACAAGCCTATACCAATTTCATCAGCGGTTCAGACCATCATAATCGAGGCTAGTGTTTATTACTTTCTTTCTTTAGCAATAATTTTGTTTATGTTAGAGTAGGTAATTACCCCATTGTTATGAAATTGAATTTGGTGAAAATTGGGAGAATTAAATCATAAATTAGGACATATTTGATAAGAGTTTGATTCCCTCGTGTATATAGGATGGTGTCCGCAAATTTATGATAATTCTAATGAAAAAATTTGGGTTTAATTTAGAGTACGCATTGCACCATGTGGTCTTAATCTAAGGGTGTGGGGTTAGTATATATATGTATAGGGATGAGGTGACTATATATATATGTGTGTGTGTGTGTGTGTTTGTGTGTGTGTGTGTGTGTACTTGTGAATAATTCTACTGTGTGAAATTAGTAGATACGGGGATATTGAAAAATAAAATAAATCTTAGTGTGTAACAGATTTATTATGCAACTCAGGATCATGTAAATTAACTATCCGACATAGACTACTTTATTAACGTGTTATATGGGAGATATGGACATACTATGGGTGAATATAGGTTGTGGTATTTTAAGATTGGACAAGATAAGCAGTGTAGCATAGCCAGAATGGGTTGGTAGTTACGTTAAGTTTTTATAATAGATGAGAAGTGAGAATCTCATGTGAGAGATCGATATCTAACATGCACATAATACTTGCTTTATTGCAGTTTTAAATACTTGCTCAATAACCTTCAAAACATCGGGCTCTTACCCGTCTCTTACAATTCCTATCTTTTTTCTATATATATGTATTATAACAGGTTCTCAGCCACAGGGACCCCAGACCTATCCACTTGGATTACTTGGCAAGCTGCAGTTGTTGTGGAACCTGTAGGTTATTGAGATTAGATGCCTCTATCATTTTATTCAGTTCTATTAGACATTTCATTTTGGGCATGTGTCTCCCATTCTTAGTAGTTTCATTAGAGAGATTGTACTCAGCTTACTTTTGAGTTTCTTTCTATTGAATTGAGTATTATTACGGTTTATTGGTTTGAGACTTTAAACTGGAATGTTTTATCCAATCTTATTTTTAGCAGTTGACTCATAACTAGTATTTATTATATTCTTGTGTTCGGTGAATAGTTTATGTCGTAAGGCATAGAAACTAAATGAATTATTTTGGTTATAAATAAAAATGAAAAATATTTTGACAATAGATTAATTATTTATTAGGTGAGTATACTTGTTAAATGTTTTTTATTGTGATGCTAAGAATGAACCAACCGAACATTCAGTTTTAAATTTAATGAAGGACTGATCAGCCGGTATTTAATTGGGCAAGGATTCTCAGGTTCTATCATAGCATCGGGTTCTAGAGTTCTTTAGGATCTGTACAGGTTATTATGCTTCCAGCTTAGCATCCTTTGATGTAGAGCCCTATCTTTAGGACTGTTGTATTCTTATTTATGAAATTACATCTTCAGTTATTTGGGATTTAGTAATAACTGTCGACTAATAGAGTCATTCTCATCTCAGAGGCCTCCTCAACGTGCACCACGAGACAAACATGCCCAGCCAGAGCAGTCAGTAGCTCAGGCTCAAAGAATAATGAACGCAACTCAGGTCGTCGCCATAGTTTCACTGGCAGTGAATGAAACTTTAGTAGTGGTGCAGCAGGCCCCACCCCAGACTCAGGTTGTGGCGCCAGTTCCAATTCATGTGTTTCCCACTGCATAGGAGAGAGATAGGGATTCCTTCTAGAAGTTGCATTTCCCAGAGTTATAGGGCAGTTTTAACGTTGTTATCACGAGCCAATGGAAGAAAGATATCCAGAGGCATCTTCACATGTATGAGTGCATAGATAAACAAAGGCAGTTACTGGTTACCTTCAAGCTAGTAGGGGCAACCTTGTAGTGGTGTGAGTCCACTACCACTTTAGAGGAGAGGGACAAGATGATGATTCAGAGTTTATAGGTGCGGTTCGACTGCAAGTACTTTCCTTTGGTCGTTTAGACTGAGATGATGTGGAAATTATTGGACTTCACTTGGGATGGGAGTACAGTGGCAGAATATGGGGAGGAATTTACTAGACTGGTTAACTTGGTACCAAGTGAGGTGCCTACTTAAAAGAAGAAGATTCAGATGTTTTTGGATGGCTTGAATTAGAGGATACGACAGCACCTACTAGGTAATCTTTCCCTACAGTCCAACACCGATGTAGTGAATGCATCCTTACTATAATGTTAGGACCATCACTTCCATGCTAAGGGAAGAAAGATAGGTGGAGAGTCCTACCAGTAGGGCAGGACCTGGGGAGGTAATGTTAGTGGGGCACTAGCACAGCAGAACCATCACAAGTAGGGTTCCCAGCTGGGAGATTCTGCTAAGAGGTTTAGAGCAGGTGGATTCAGGCATGGATATGGAGGTTTTAGGTAGGGCTAGCAACAAGGATAGTAGGTCCATCAGGGACAAGGTAGAGGTGGCAACGGCCAGTGGCGCCAAGGCCAACAGCGGCATAGGGGAGGTAACTTCAGCGGCAGATGTTTTTCTTGTGGCAAGACTGGCCATAAGATACAGGATTTCCCCGATAAGGGTAAGTTTCCCCAGTAGCAGGGTGCTCATCAGGAGCCCCAGAGACCCATTTTTCTCGTCGCCTTACCACCAGCAGCACCAGTCCGAGCGTTACCCATAACCCTGATTTAGCAGGGGCAGTTACAGTATGGACGTGTCTTTAACGTCCACTAGGCAGTAATCCCGTAGGTGCCACCCGCAATGGAGGGTACGTTTTATATCCATGGTACTATGGGGATCATTTTATTTAACACTTAGTAATGAAATTCCTTCACAACCACTATCTTTGCATGAGCAAGAGGTTTGTTAGGCATAGTAGAGAGTATAGTGACATGCGTAGACTCACCATTGGTTAGTGGATCGTTGATTTTCTTTATATGCCGGGGAGTAGGTATAGAGAATGGGAGTCTGATTTTGCCTGCAGATTTGATAGTCTTAGATATGTCTGAGTATGACGCCATTATTGGTATAGATTGGATAGTTGCTTATAGGTCCATGATTGATTGCTTCAGTAGTAGTATACTTTTCCCTATCCTGGGCCAGGAGATGTTCATAGTGGCGAAGCCTCATTCCGAGGGAGGATCATCCACTCATTTTTATTACATAGAGGTGGAGACCTCTACGGTAGTAGCGATCCCACTTGGTTCGATTCCAGTCATTTGCGAGTTCACTAATGTGTTTCAGGACATACTGGGGTTACCGCAGAGTAGGGACATTGACTTTGTGATAGACTTGACATAGGGCACCCATCCTATAGCACGTGCGCCTTACCATATGGCCTTGATAGAGATGAGGGAGATGAGGAGCATGCCGAGAACTTACATAGGGTTCTGCAGACCTTACGGGAACATGAGCTTTATGCCAAATTGAAGAAATGTAAATTTTTGCAGTAAGAGGTACAATTTTTGGGACACATTATATCTGAGAGGGGGATATTGGTGGATCCTAGAAAAGTGTAAGCGGTGAGGGAGTGGGGACAACCCACGACACCGATGGAGGTACGGAGTTTTTGGGGTTTACCCGATTATTACAGATGGTTTATTCAAGGATTTTTGAGGATTTCAGGTCCGCTGACAAATCTGACTCGTCAGGGCGTGCTGTTTACTTAGGATGATGCATTTCAGTTGGCATTCAATGAGCTAAAGGATAAGTTGACTTCGGTACCCGTGCTAGCAATTCCGAGAGCATATGTGGAATACCTTGTGTATACTAATGCATCCTTACCGGGCCTTAGGGTAGAATTACAACAGAAGGAACATGCTATAGCTTATGCTTCACAAAAGATTAAGCCTCACCAAAAGAATTACCCCACCCACGACTTAGAGTTGGCAACAGTCATGTTTGTGCTTCGGATTTGGAGACATAACCTATAGGGGGAGCAGTTTCGCCTGTTTACAGAGCACAAGTCACTACAGTACTTGTTCACGCAGAAGGAGATGAATATGCATCAACGCAAGTAGCTTAAGTTTGTAAAAGATTATTAGTTTGAGATACTTTATCACCCATGAAAGGCTAACGTAGTTGATAAATCGACTTTTGTGTATATATCGTTGAGAGTAAAGACGGGCAATCAAAAATCCCTTTTGGTACCATCAAACATACTAAAAATGTATATTGGCAAGTAACGGGTCAATCCGTGCTCTCAAATGTGGACAAGAGCAAAATGAAAACAAGTATACTATTTTTTTTAAATAATTTTGAAGGGATAGTTATACTACTAATTATGAACTAAAAATTAAAACTACATTAATAAATAAAAAAATGATAAAATGAGCTAAATATGAGAAGAAAACAATTATGAGATAATTTAGGGGATTACACTTCACCACTTAACCAATTTATTTTCATTAATTAGTTTGTCTATTTGAAATACTCCACGTATATAAATTCACAAAATACCTCTCGTTACAAATGTAAATTTACATATAGCCTTTTTAGCATATTAATATTTAACTGTCACATACTCACAAAAATTAGATTAAAATATTTTCTAATAAATCACCCACTAGGGAAAGTTTACTAAAAGCATTGAAATCATAAATAAAAATTAAAGTTGATAAATTCAAACTACAATATCATTCAGAAATTGTCTATCTCTAGTTTAATTAGTGAATAAATATTATAATTTGATTACGCAATTTTCTCTCGAAAATAATTCACCCTCTCTCAAGGCGTAAATAAAAATTGTAAAATTTTAATAGTATTATTCAAAGGGGCATAATAAATAAACAAACCAAAAAAAAAATATAATTAAGTTAAGGGTTCGATCTCACCCTTTGAATAGGGTATTTAGCCTCTCATTATGGAATTATTACATGTAAAATGTAATAATGACACAATAAGAGGAATTAAATAAATAAGCCAAGAGAACAAAATGAAAACAATGTCTCCTTAAATTTTCATTGCAATCCCAAGCTTTGAAATGAATAATAACCCGTAAATCCGAGTTTTATTACACACAAAAATATCGTACAACTAACAATTTGTGTCTCAATATTTTTTGCCTCACTCAAGTCACTATAAAAAATTAGAAAAGAAGAAAAATAAAAATTTATATACAATCTACAACTAAAAATGAGATCCAAATAATGGAGCACTAAAAAAAATGCTCTCTTCTCTCTACACTGTCTCGGTCCGTTTTTTGGCTCTATTGTTTACTTCTATCCTTTTAAAATGAATAAGAGGTCTTGACATCAGACAGCACATGGGAGCATAAGGGTAGGGTTATTGGGCATCCAATTTTTGCAGAAATTGGATGTTGTAGGTAATGGATTTGATGTGTTAGATGTAGGAGAAGGTATAAGTACTGATATGGGATGGTTTTTTGCACTTTGGGTTTTGGCAGGGGTCCTTGGTTAAAAATGATTTTGGCTATGTCGCTAGTAGCTCGGGTTGGGTGAATCTGTGTTCGTGTGGTGTGGGTAGTAGCTCGGGTATGGGGTGATGGGTCTTGGGTTGTTGAACAGAAGGTCAAGGCTGGGAATGGCTCGGCTTAAGCTACTAGGTGGTGACAACGAGTATGGTGGGTTGAGGAGTGTGTTTGGGTGTAAGGTTTAATGGAGGTGGGTTATGATTTTGGTGTTAATGGTGGATGATAATGGAGGTGGGGAAATGGGTGGAAGTTGATGAATAGTGAATGGGTTAAGGGTGTGTTTGGGTGTTTGAGGTGTACGAGAGTTAGGGTGAGGGTGAGGTATTAGTTTAGGGTGTACGTGAGTGTAGGATGTTTGTGTGTGTGTGTGTGTTTAATTTGTACCCAACTAAAAATTAATAGAACTAAAAATAATTAAATCTAACTAAAAAAATAAAATCCTAATATATAAATAAAAGACACAAAATAAAAAAATGAAACCAAAAAGAAATAAAAATAAAATCTATTAAAACCAAAAAATAAATCCTAAAAAATGTAAAATCTAATAAAATAAGATAAAAACTAAAAACTAAAAATAAATCCCTAAAAAAAACTAATCCTAATAAAAAAATATAAACTAATAAAAAAATAAAAAATATATATATAAAAATAGCAAATAAATCCTAAAAATTCTAAATAAATAAAAAATAAATCATAAAAATAAAATGACTCAAACTAAAAATAAATAAAAAAATTAAAAAGTCATAAACTAAACACACACGGGTTTCGGGGTAGGTTTAGGGACTGGTTTTGGCTCGGGTAAGGTTACGGGACAAGATATTAGCCCCATTTGAAGCACATTTGCCTCAAGTTGAGCATTTAAACACTGCAAGATGCATTTGATCTTCAAAATAAACATTTAAGCGCATAAAACCCATATTGTCCAGAATTAGCAATTGAAATACGTCTATTCGGGGTGTAAAATGTACACCTTTGGGTGCTTATCACACCACCCCCAAACATAAAGTTGCTAGTCCTCGAGCAATAAGATAGAGAGAAAGATAGATAAGAAACCAAGAGTGTACCACTTTCGTGGGCACTTGCGATTGCACTTAGCATGTGCAATGAGACTTTAAACCTGTAGATTGCCCTACAGGACGAGTTGTATCTCGTGAGGGTTTGCAGGGAATATACCCACAAAGCTCTTTATTTAAAATGATTTATTGAAAGGCAATCAGTCTCTTACTAGACATAGAATAATCGCACAATCCATCAGGAGAAAAATATTTTGAGAAATACAAGCTAGAATGTGTAAAAATTTTAGCTATATGAATACTCAAGGCACATACTTCCTAGAACTCTATGTGTGTAGTGTGACTCAGTCAAAACGGGTCGAGTATCATAAGAGTAATACTTAGATTGACTCTTCAAAATAATTGCTTCAACCTTAAATCTCATTGATATATCTCTCTCACGACTCACGAGATTAGGGTAAGTGTATTGCTCTTGTGCACAAAATTTTAAAAATCAGGTTTGAGAATCATTTTTTAAAGATGTACGATTTTGATACAATTCACCACCCCGACCAAAAAGGAACATCGTCCTCGATGTTAAGTAAAATGATTTTTAAAATTTAGAGCATAAGGTGGAAAGAGATTAGCATAATCAATCGCTAATGAAGTGGACAGATGAAGCCAAAATGAAACCTGAATAAGTGTTAACATAAAAAAAAGTGTACAAGTTTATAAACATGGCAAAACATAGGTTGATGTGAAACGCCACCCCCAAACAGGATGAGAGTAGTACAAGAAACAACGGGCTACCTCCCGGTAGCGCTAAGTTTAATGTCTTCAGCCAGACCGAACCATTCTCACCCTAAAGATAAGATCTATGAAAGCATGGGATGACAGAAAAATGGGTGGCGATAAGAACCCCTAAACAAGACGAAAGCATTAGTCTTGTTGGATAAATGCTAAAACGGGTCAATGCACTTGTAGGGCAAAGTGAATCACACAATGCAAAGAATCGGTGGACCATGGGAAGGTGGGAATTAGGGTAATGGTGAGAAAGGCATGGGTGATTAAGCATCGGTCACAGGCCTTTTTGATTCGAATGTGAGGGAAACTAGGGCCCTATAAGTGTGATGCTCAAGCTGGATGGGGAGGTGAAATGGTCGGGAAAGTGTAATGGGGTGGGCCTCATAAAAATCACATGACTGTTCTATGAATGGGAGATGATAATGGTCTCGCCGTGACATGCTAGGGACCCGTCGAGGGAAAAAATCATCACCACAAGAGAGTGGCGGGCATAAAGTAACAAGCTCGGTGTCACAGAAGTGGAGAGTAGAACCACAGATACTCTCATGGAATGTGGAGGACGATTTTAGGTGAGGATCTAAAAATGTAGATGGAAACATGAAAGGTGTCAAATCAAGATCCAAACCATGTGGTGGGGTGGAATGGGTAATGGTTGGGTTGAGTGGGATAAAAGGTGGAGGAAGAAGAACCAACTCAAGTGTATGAGACACACACTCCTCGAAAGGAGTAAAGGAATACTCACAAAGGACCTTGGTATCTAAAGAGGGAGTGGTCAACTTCTCCACCAATGTGTCACCATCCGTAATGGTTAAAGGGTCTAACGAGGCATTCAGATATGAGATATATGAATAACCATCAATATCAGACTCAAAGTGAGTCAAACATCTCTGGAGAGGTTCCATAAAAAGGGAGGTGGGAACCATCTATGATTCAATCTCCGTGAATTGGGGAGCACTAGTAGACGGAGCGAACCTATAAGGAACGGTCGTATTGAGGACACAATCAATAGGTACAATAGGTATAAGATCGGGCGTGTTTTTTGATTCAGTGGGAATGCAAACCTCGAATGTGCATTCTTCTGAATATGGCAGGGAAGGGTGAACCTCGATATTAGGTTCTTTTGGATTTTCGGGGTATGGATCAGTCTCACTAGAGTCAACGCAAAAGTCAACTTGGGGTTCGGACCATGGAATGGTCTCATCGTCGAGATTATCGGGGGGCTAAGGTTGGGCACACTCAAAGTCAGTGGCACAAGACGACGCATCATCACTCCACGTGGGGGAAATAGTGGGATAACTTGGGATGAAATACGACTCGCGCTCACACTAATATTCATTTAATCTTTGTTCAAGTCGTTGGAGAGCTTCAATTTGAATTTGAGTGGCCTGTTGTTGCTTGACGATGAAATTTTGTGAGAGGCTTCAAGAACGGAGGCGGATGATGCTGGGGAAGTGATGGTTGGGGGTGGGACAATGGTGGATGGGTGAGGTGGATACAACACACTAGTATCATGAATAAATGGAGAATACTCATAGGAAGTGTGGGGAGAGGATTCAAGTGTGTCAATAACAAAAGGAGCGCCTTCGTGATGGACAAAAGGATGATAATTGTTGGGTGCGTAGTGAGGGAACTGATCGGGATGGGGTGCACTAGGTTACCATGATGACTGTGGGAATGTGTGAGGATCCACATCCTCGAGTAGGGATTCATATTGCGTGGGAGAGTGATCAATCTTCAACAAATAGCTTGGTGGGGGTTGCTCACACAACTCAGTATTAGATATGTCAGGATAATAAGTCAAAGTGGGTTCCGAACCAATGTCGGAGGGATACACATGTTCCATGTTGGGTTCGGATCGATAAAGAAGGTAAGGGCACTCATGGCACAAGTGATTGGCATATGAACACTGGGTGGACGACGAAGTATGCGAAACGTCGAAACTTGACACCGAGGGTGATGGAATAGGAGGTCCATGCATAGATTGTGCAAGAATATCAACGATACTCGTGTGAGAGCGGAGACCACTAAGGATATCATAAAGAGACGGCAACCCTCACACGTGTCACGTGACAATGGGAAATGACCAAAGTAGTCCCGTAAGGGACGTTCTTCGGCCATGTGGAGAGAAATATTTTTTTGATTTTTTTGAATTTTTTCAAAAGGAAAGAAAATATTTTTGGACTTTTCGAAAAATGAAAGAAAGAAAATATTTTTCGATTTTTATAAAAATAACGAACGAAAATATTTTTGGATTTTTGGGGAGAAAAAAATATGAAAAATATTTTTGATTTTTTTTAAAAAGCAAAAGCGTAAAAGTACACTCAGTATGAAACACACTAGGATGGAGCACACAAAACCGACTACCAAAGGATTGGAATTAGACATGTACAAGCAAAGGAAAAATCCTAACTGGCACGTAACCAATTTTTACCTTCAATTAGGTGAATGGGTAGCCAAATTTTAATTACTCCGGCGAGAAAAGACACGGAATCTTATACGTCGCCTATGGAAAATTGTGCTACTACTTGGCATGCTAGTTGATTTATTTTAATTAAGTGATGGCATATGTTAACAAGAAACTAGAGTTAAGTGATTGAGTCGGGTGATGAAATCCCTTCTCGTTTCAATGACCGGGTGTAGGTCTTAAGTTCACTAACTCATCAAACCATTGAAAGTAAGACTATGCAAAAATAAAATCACATAGGAGCAAATAGTTAAACAATAAATCGACTAGCCAACAGGAGAGCCACGAGTGATAAAGAAATGTACCTCCTAAGGCTTTTACACACGTAGGGTGAAGACCGAGGTGATATCTCGCTTATCTCAGTCGTGCCCAGGAGTCCTACAGACTCTCTACCTTGTCCGGTTTCCCTTTTCGCTTCTTTTTTAATTTAATTTAATTATTACAAATAATTGGTGTCCAAAGCACCATGAATAAATGTACAAAGCCTCAATATCCTAATACAAAAAATATATGTAAAAATAATATATATATATATATATATATACACACATATATATGAACAAATGTACAAATCTTCAAAACGCTCCTCAACTCGAAAAGTCGCGCAACGGCACTTTGTGAAAAGTCACTCACCAAAGTTTGAGCAAAGTCCAACGCATAAAAAGTCGACAACGACACCATTTGATATTTTGCCTCTTTGGTATGTCATTGAGAGTAAAGACGGTCAATCAAAAATCCCTTTTGGTATCTTCAAACACACTAAAAACGTATATTGACAAGTAAGGGGTCAATCCGCGCTCTCTAATGTGGACAAGAGCAAAATGAAAACAACTATGCTTTTTTTTTTAAAATAATTTTGAAGGGATATTTATACTACTAATTATGAACTAAAAATTAAAACTACACTAATAAATAAAGAAAATGATAAAGTGATTTAAATATGAGAAGAAAATAATTATGACATAATTAAAGGGATTAAACTTCACCACTTAATCAATTTTTTTTAATTAATTAGTTTGTCTATTTGAAATACCCCGAAACATATATAAATTCACAAATCAACTCTCATTGCAAATTTAAATTTACATATAGCCTTTTTAGAAGATTAATATTTAAGTTTCACATACTCAGAAAAAATAGATTAAAACATTTTATAATAAATCATTCGCTAGGGAAAATTTACTAAAAGTATTTAAGTCATAAAAAAAAGTTTTAGAGTTGAGAAATTGAAACTACAATATCATTCAAAAATTGTCTCTATCTAGTTTAATTAGTGAATAAACATTATAATCTAAATTTGCAATTTTCTCTAGAAAATAATTCACCCTCTCTCGAGGCGTAAATAAAAATTGTAAAATTTTAATATTAATATTCAAAGGGGCATAATAAATAAACAAACGAAAAAAAATAAAAATAATCAAGTTAAGGGTTTCATCTCACCCCTTGAATGAGGTATCTAGCCTCTCATTATGGTATTATTACATATAAAATGTAATAATTGAAGGACCCTTTTTGTGTGAGTTTCAAACCAAACCAATTTTTTATCGAAAATTATCCAACATTTAATTATGCACCAAACCAAGTTGTGAAAACCCAATTCTTACTTTAAACCAATTTTATCTTGATTAATCCTAAACATGCATCTAGTGATTAAAGCAAGTAAAATAAAGAACACTCACAGTGCCAAATGTACGAGGAAAAAACCCAAGATGGGAAAAACCCTCGGACGGCCCAAGCCAGACAATCACTATGAACAGTAGTTTTACAAAGACAAATTAGCCTTACTCAATGACTCGATCCCCTCGGGTCTAGACGCTCCTTCTGATCTTATACCATTCTTCAATAGTGACCACGCAGAAATTCCATCTTCCATGATGCTCGTCCATAACACTCGACTCCACAAATGTCTCGGTGTCCACCAATATGGCTTGATACGTCTTACGATGTTGAACACAATGTCCGTCGCTTCTCCACCGCAAAACCAGCAATCACAATTATTCAATGATGAACAAACTTCAACTTTGGTGCAACAAGATCACGTAAACATATAATAATCGTAACTCGAATCTTTGCAAACTCTAAGGATGTGTTTATGCTTTGAAACCTTAGAAAAACATGTGCACATACGTTTCTGGTTCGTAAATATTTTTCCAGAATGCACACCTATTAAACTATGATGAAACCATGATTTAAATAGGATTTAAATTCCGCCTCAAAAACTGTGTCGCTCGAACGACAGAGACACGTTCGCACGACATTGAATCTCGTTCGTGCAAGATAGAATGTCGTGTGAACGAAAGCGCGAAAGTTTGACTTTTTGTTTAAAACGTCTCTTCAATAAGAGATTCAAAAATATCAAAATATTTTTTTATCTTATCTTCATAAAATGTAGTGTACACCTTTTAAAACACCGTAAAACATTTTAAAACATCCTTCTATATAAAAATTACATCCTTATCTTTTATAAAACAATTCCGAGAACCATTAATTATACGCATTCATACCTGAGTGATCTCGAACTGCAATTTAACTTGAAGAAGAATAAACTTGCATCAATTAAACTTCGGCAAGATTTAATCTTTGAAGCTTTCCTGAAATGTCTTCAATTTTCTTTAATAAGTCATAGACCAAGTGGGATCGTGAAAAAATAAAGTCTCCCTATGACATATTACAAACACAGTTTTGTTCACGGATTTAAGTCAAAACAATACAGAGACTCAATTGGAAATTTATGTACTTACAAATCTCCCCCTTTGACTATTCTAGGACAAAACTAAACCAGTGAAATGCCTAAGCCGGGCCATTAAGCCGTATGACGCCTAAATCCCATCCCATAAACCCAAAGTAAAAAGTACAGAACCCAGACTAGTATATGTAGTAACGACAAACATGAACTGTTTGAATGTGATGTAGAGTTGAAACCTCGAATCGCTGAAGCATACTTACACACATGAAACAAACAAACAAATACCCATTGAATTATGGAGAAACACATGAAACCAATATATATATCCAAATGATACCAATTTTACAATATATACTAATATCAAACTCTTGAAAAATCATTTGTAAAATAGTTGAGCAACAAAATGATACAAATTATATGAATGTGTAAATGGTACCAATTAGAACTACAAACTTGTAATACCGATTTGTAAAACAAACAACATAAAAAATTTAAAACCATATAGCGCAACAAATCTCCCCCTACATCACATACATGTCTCCCTCTTTTTTTCTAGAATAGACAACCCGGTGAAAAGATAAACCAAACACCAACTATCTAGCATGATAATATTCCAATTTGAAACACTTAAAATTCATATCAAAGTGAAATTTTAAATTGCTAGATAATCATGAAACAACCAGCTAAATATGATCAAGAGATGACAAATCAGTAGCTAGTAAACCAAGGAATCACATAAAGAGAATAGAAAACTAATAAGGTGTGATAAACGGACAATATGCAAAATACCAATTATGAAATAAAAAAATCTGCATATAAACCAGCCAGTCCAGAAAGCTTCCAGCTGTACCAAAAATATACCAAATTAAACTAAAGGAATACAAATCAATCAGAAGCAAGATTTCAAGTTGTCGTTTGAACGAGCCAGGGACATCGCTCAAAAGAGACGAGGATGTCACTCGAACGAAGGACAGATGTCATTCGCATGACATGAGATGTCGTTCGAACGACTTTGCGCGACCTGCCAAATATTCCCAGATTCCCATAAATATGTTATATTTTTGCCCACTTAAAAAATTTCCACAACAAAATTCCAGGAAGGGCCTGACAGATGCAAAACAGTGTTAAAATAGTAGGCTTTTAACACAAAATGCAAAAACTAATAATTCGAGTTACATGCAAGCATAGTATCCATGTGCTCAAACATGGAAACGATCAAACATGGAATGTATGGGCGTGAAACTACAAAAATGAGTCACAATTACAACACATCGAAACGATCAAGAAGCTCTAATTTATAGCGATAAATCATCAAACTTTATCGTAGCCATGTGCCAATTAAAGTGTGAGCTTAATGAACTAAACATACTACATGCACACAAATCTAGAATTTTTACGGTTCTACAAACAATAGCGTCAAATGCAATGTTTCAACAATAGGATTAGTTGTGCAAACCCGTTTAAATTTTTAATCTATCCAAACTCCCTCGATAATATCAAACTTTCTTTGGAATGAACTAAATAAATTTGTCCTTTTTCTTAGCATATTGCATTTTCTTTTGGGCTCTTTTAAACGGTGGCTTTCACGACAAGTCAATTTTGAACTCTCACAGCCCTTTCCCGTGAATTACTCATCATTTTTTTAATTAGATAACAATACAAATCCTCATGGTAAATGGTTCTTATATGAACACTTCTCCTTAAGTATACTTACCCATATATGACAAGATTGAGATAAGAACGCCTCACCAAATTCAAATATACAAGAGAAGTCAAACATCCATATAAACTCGTGCATGTGTGCAATGTTGGCATATATACAAAGTCGAATCACAATGCATAAAAACTTCAAGATAACCCCATATAAACAATGGTTAAGATCATTGTAAGTGTCGATAATAATGACCAAATATCCTAGCCACATAGATAATTAAACGATGTTGGGGGGGGGGGGGGTCCAAGCACACCAATATGCCACACAGCAATATAGCACATCAAACATGTAAACTAAGAAACAAAAGGCCAAAAATATTTTTGGCTTTTCAAACATATTTTGACTCAAATAAATGAAAACTCTTTTTGGGATTTCAAAAGTTTCCTAAAACAAAATAAGATCTTTTGTATTTTTCAAATAAGTCTCAAACAAATGAAAACTAATAATACAAAATGATACACATGTCATAATACTAGCAATGAATATATCATGAAGCAAACTAATATATGACAAACATGGTAACAATATCATCCTTTAGATTTAGCATGGTAAGAATCAAGTTCACCAAAACGAGAATCATGAATTTTAATTCCTAAAGCCACTAAATATGATTTCCTAACCCAAGTAGGTGTAAAAAGATGCATGGGGGTTTTGGGAACTAGGGCAAAATTTATTCCTAAACTTCCTAGGAGCTTGTCTAAGGTCGTAACAATAACGCCTAAGGTGACCTTTCCTACCACAATAAGTGCAAGTGTAGTGGTGGTGGGAATTATTACCTATATATGGACCTTTTATAACCTTCCTAGTGTTTCGCACACGTGCGAGGGGAATGGGAACAAATCTCTCATTAAAACCTATGCCTCCCTTGTCTCCCTTAATTTGGACGGTGCCTAGGATCAAACCTACAAGGCAACTACCTAAGGATTTTCTTAATGACCCGGTTGTCGAAAATTTTCTCACCGAGGTTAAACGACGAGTTGACAATGTTGGACAACTTAGCATAAAACTCATCAAAAGTCTCACTCTCTAACATCCTAATGGTCTCAATCTATGTAGTGAGATATTGAAGTTTTGACGCCCTAACTGTGCTAGTGCCCTCGTGAGTGATTGCCAAAATATCCCAAGCCTCTTTTGATGTTTCACAAGTCATAATTCTATTATATTCTTCTGGTGTGACATGTGAAGAAATAATGTGAAAACCCTTAGAATTATATTATGAAAGTCTATATTCATTATTGGTCCATGACTCGATAGGTTTTAAAGTAGTGACCTCACTTATAATAGTGACACGGGGTGTCCAACCTTTTTCAACAGCAAGCCAAACACGTTCATCAATTGATTTTAATGCACTTTTCATTCTCATCTTCCAATAAGTGTAATTAGTGCCATAAAAAATAGGAGTTCAAAAAAATTCATTATTTCCAAAATTCATCTTTGAAAACACACGGGATCACAAAATAAATAATTTATGTTTTCTAGCTATGATACGAATTTGAAGGACCCTTTTTGTGTGTGTTTCAAACCAAACCAAATTTTTATCGAAAATTATCCAACTTTTAATTATGCACCAAAACATGTTGTGAAAACCCAATTCTTATTTTAAACCAATTTTATCTTGATTAATCCTAAACATGCATCTAGTGACTAAAGCAAGTAAGGTAAAGTAAAGAATACTCACAATGCCGGATGTATGAGGAAAAAACCCAAGACGGGAAAAAACCTCAGACGGTCCAACCCAGACAATCACTATGAACAATGGTTTTACAAAGATAGATTAGCCTTACTCAATGACTTGATCCCCATGGGTCTTGACGCTCCTTCTGATCTTATACCGTTCTTCAATAGTTCCCACGCATAAATTATGTCTTCCACGATGCTCGTCCACAACACTCTACTCCACGAATGTCTCGGTGTCCACCAATATGGCTTGATATGTCTTACGATGTTGAACACAATGCCCGTCGTTTGTCCTTCGCAAAACCATCAATCATAATTTTTCAATAATGAACAAACTTCAACTTTGGTTCAGCAAGATCACGTAAACCTATAAGAATAGTAACTCGGATCTTTACAAACTCTAAGGATGTGTTTATGATTTGAAACCTTAGAAAAACATGTGCAAATATGTTTCTGGTTCATAAATAGTTTTCCAGAATGCATAGTTGTTAAACTACGATGAAAGCATGCTTTAAATAGGATTTAAATGCCGCCTCAAAAACTTTTTCACTCGAACCACTGAGGATGTCATTCGCGTGATATTGAATCTCGTTCATACGAGATCAAATGTCGTTTGAACGACAACACGAAAGTTTGACTATTTGGCTTTTTGTTTAAAATGTCTCTTTAACAAGAGATCCAAAAATGTCGAACTCTTTTTCGAGCTTATCATCATAAAACGTAGTGTAAACCTTTTAAAACACTATAAAACATTTTAAAACATTTTTCTATATAAAAATTACATCCTTATCTTTTATAAAACAATTCTGAGCACCACTAATTATATGCATTCGTACCTGAGTGATCTCGGAACGCAATTTAACTTAAAGACGAATAAACTTGCACCAATTAAACTTCGGCATGGTTTATTCTTTGAAGCTTTGCCACAACATTTTCAATTTTCTTCAATACGTCATAGACCAAATGGGATCGTGACAAAATAAAATATCCCTATGACATATTACAAAAACAGTTTTGTTCACGGAATTAAGTCAAAACCATATAGGGACTCAATTGGAAATTTGTGTCCTTACACTAATGACAAAATAAGAGGCATTAAAAAAATAAGCCAAGAGAACAAAATGAAAACAAAGACTCCTTAAATTTTCATTACAATTCCAGGCTTTGAAATGAATAGTAACCCACAAACCTGAGTTTTATAACACACAAAAATATCATACAACTCCCAATTTGCATCTCAATATTTTCTTCCTCACTCAAGTCACTATAAAAAATTAGAAAAAGAGAAAAATAAAAATTTATATACAATTTACAACTAAAAATGAGCTCCAAAAAATGGAGCACTAAAAGAAGTAAAATTATCTCTTCTCTCTACACTATCTTTGTCCGTTTTTTCTCTCTATTGTTTACTTATCTCCTTTTAAAATGAAGAAGAGGTCTTGACATAAGACATCACATGGGAGCATAAGGTTAAGGGTACTGTGTAACCGATTTTTACAGAAATTGGATGTTGTAGGTAATGGATTTGATGTGTCAGATGTAGGAGCATGTATAGGTACTGATATGGGATGGTTTTTTGCACTTTGGGTTTTGGCAGGGGTCTTTGGTTAAAAATGATTTTGTCTATGTGACTTATTTCGTTTGTGCATGACAAAAATTGTGCCTATGTAAGATGGGAAATGGGGATACAAGTTTGGTGACGGGGTGGGGCTAACGTGTTTGGGTTGTGTCGGTTGGATCGTGGGTTGGAGCTCCGGGTCGTGAGTTAGGTAATGGGTTTGCTGAATTGCGTCCGAGATGGTGAGTATAGCAGGTGGTTGAGGTGCTGTAGGATTCATCTCGTGTTGGTTGAATCCGGGTTCGTGTGGTGTGGGTAGTATCTCAGGTATAGGGTGATGGGTCTTGGGTTGTTGAACAGACGATCAAGGATTGGAATGGATCGATTTATGGTACGAGGTGGTGACAGCGGGTATGGTGGGTTTTGGAGTGTGTCTGGTTGTAAGGTTTAATGGAGGTGCATTATGATTTTGGTGTTAATGGTGGATGATAATGGAGGTGAGGAGAGAGAGGAAATGGTTGGAAGATGATGAATAGTGAATGGGTTACGGGTGTGTTTGGGTGTTTGAGGTGTAGGAGAGTTAGGGTTAGGATGAGGTGTTAGTTTAGGGTGTATGTGAGTGTAGAATGTTTGTGTGTGTGTGTTTAATTTGTACCCAACTAAAAAATAATAAAGACTCAACTAAAAATTAATAAATCTAAAAATAATTAAATGTAACAAAAAAATAAAATCCTATTCTATAAATAAAAGACACAAAATGAAAAAATAAAAATAAAATCTATTAAAACTAAAAACTAAAATCCTAAAAAAATGTAAAATCCAATAAAATAAGATAAAAACTAAAAATAACTTCCTAAAAAAAACTAATCCTAATAAAAATAAAATAAAAACTAAAAAGTAATATATATATATATATATATATATATATATATATATATATATATATATATAGAGAGAAAATAAATCCTAAAAATTCTTAATAAATCTAAAATAAATCTTAAAAATAAAAGGACTAAAACTAAAAGTCTAAAGAAATTAAAAAGGCATAAACTAAATGCACACGGGCTTCGGGGTAGGTTTAGGGACTGGTTTAGGCTCCGGTAAGGTTACGGGATAGGGTATTATCTCCACCGGAACATGCATTTGACCTACAAAATAAATATTTAAGCGCATAAGACTCATATTGCCGAGAATTAGCAACTAAAATGCGTCTATTCAGGGTGTAAAATGTACACTTTTGGGTCCTTAACAGTAGTTGCGCATATGTTGAGCCGTAGGCCAGTAAGTAAGACGAACGAGGTGTGGAAGGTGAAATGGAAGGAGGTGGGACATCAGGATGCATTTGATAGGTCATTCGTGTCAGTTATGATTGTCACACCACAGATAGTGATGAGGGTCATTCAGGCCCATGCAGCAGATTCGTTTTGTCAGGAGAGGATTAGACAACTCTTAGTCGATGGAGCCGAGTCTTGTTCAGCGAGTTCTGAGGGAAGCTTGTGCTTCCAGGGAAGACTAGTTATCCCAGAGGGGGATGACTTACGACATGCAGTGATGATAGGGTCACATAGGTCCCAATTTATGGTACATCCCGGTGGGGATAAAATGTACCAGGATATGAGGTGGAAGTACTGGTGGAGTGGGATGAAGAGAGACATCGCAGAGTTTGTCTCTAGGTGTGCCATTATCAGCTAATGAAGGTGGACCATTGGAGACCATTAGGGTTACTTTAGCTACTAGCGATCCCTATGTGGAAATGGGAGAGCATTTCTCTAGATTTCATTACAGGGGTGCCTACTTCTCAGAGGGGGCATGATTCTATACGGGTTATAGTAGTTCATCTCTAGGTGTACCGGGACAGTATGGCCAGATATTTATTGCAGAGATAGTGAGATTACGTGATGTACCCCTTAATATCATGTGTGACAGAGACAAGCTTTTTGTCACTCGATTTTACGAGAGTTTCCAAGAGGCTATGGATATCGAGTTGCGATTAAGTACGGCGTATCACGCGTAGACCGATGGGCAGACTTAGCACACTAATAAGATGCTTTAGGATATGTTGGGTATGTGTGTCCTTGATTTAAGTGGATATTAGGATCCGTATCTCCCACTAGTGGAGTTGGCTTACAACAACTTCTATCAGTTCACGATTGACATAGACCCATTTGAATCATTATATGGTAGACCTTGTCATTCTCCTACTTGTTGGCTAGAGGTGGGGGGACAACAAGCTACTCGGCCTGGAGGTGATTCAGGACACGTTGAGAATGATTGAGATGATTCGGGGTCACATACGAGTAGCCTAGAAAAGACAAAAAAAGCTAAAACGATGCTATGAGGTTCTTCAGGGAGTTCACCATGGGGGACCAAGTTTTGTTAAGAGTATCTCCTAAGAAGGGGTAATGAGGTTTGGGAAAAAAGGGAAATTGCCTCAAAGATATGTAAGACCATTTCCTATCATCAAGAGGATTGAACCGGTGGCATACAAGCTTGGGTTGCCGGAGAACTTTCATCGTATTCATGATGTGTTCCAAATTTTGTCACTAAGGCGGTACCTCCAAGATGAGTTTTCCCACACCCACATCGCGATGGAGGAGATTGATTTGTATCCCAATAGTTCATATGAGGAGAAACCAGCAGCTATCCTAGATAATAGTGGTAGGAGACTGAGGTCAAAGGTAGTTCCACTTGTGCGGGTACAGTGGGAGCATCACAATGTGGAGGAGTCTACTTGGGAGCGAGAGGCGGATATGTGTGAGAAGTATCCAGATTTATTTGTACCAGGTATGCCATATTTTTCATGTTTTGAGATGAAATTTCGTTATTAGGAGGGAAGTATGTAACACCCCATATTTTTTCAGATTTAAATAATTACAGGGTTAATTATTATTGAGGGATTAATTGAATTAAAATGTGAGAAATTAATTGTTAATTAATCCGGATTAAAATAACTATTAACTGGCCTCCTAACAGTTAAAACTTACTAAATAAAATTATTTAAGATTACGATATGGTTACATAATGTTATAAATTTTCGAGAGTGTCAAATACGACAGTTTGGTAAATCATGTCAGGGCGTGCGTGTGAGTCGTCTCGGGACTAATTTAATGGATTAAAGAAGCAAAATATTTTTAAGTAGCTCTTATGGCCATTTTGGGTCCTCTATTGAGTCTACAAGGGTCGAGATAGTTATAATAGTGTACCGCGGGGTTTAGATTGGGTCCCGGGATAGTTTTAGGGCTAACCGGCATCCCCGGAGGGCATTGTTATAAATTGCATTTTTGGGATTTAATTAATGATGAAAATTGGAGATGGCTAATATCAGTTACTTAAAGGAAAAGTTAGGATTTTATGCACAAACTTCAAGGGAGGGCTAAAGAGGGTGAGAGAGAACAAGCCCCAAGAGACTAAGGACAAAAAACCATCATCTTCCACCACTGTGACCACCTTTTCGTAGATCGGGAGACGAGGAACAAGTCTATACAAATTTCATCAGCTATTCAGACCATCATAATTGAGGAAAGTGTTTATTACTTGCTTTCTTTAGAAATAATTGTGTTTATGTTAGAGTACCTAATTACCCCATTGTTATGAAATTGAATTTGGTGAAAATTGGGAGAATTAAATCATAAATTAGGACTTATTTGATAAGAATTTGATTTCCTCATGTAGATAGGATGATGTCCACAAATTTATGATAATTCTTATGAACAAATATGTGTTTAAGTTAGAGTATGCATTTCGCCAAGTGGTCTTAACCTAAGGGTGCAGGATTAGTATATATATTTTTAGGGATGAGGTGATAATATATATGTATATGTACTTGTGAATAGTTCTACCGCGTGAAATTAGTAGATATGGGAATATTGATAAATAAATAAAAAATCTTAGTGTGTAATACATTTATTATGCAACTGAGGAACATGTTAATTAACTATCCGGCATAGACTAATTTAGTAACATATTGTATGGGCGATACAGGCGTATTATGGATGAATGTAGGTAGTGGTAAATTGAGCTTGGACTAGATAAGAATAGTAGCATAGCTAGTATGGGTTTGTAGTTATGTTAAGTTTGCATATATATGGGAGGTGAGAATCTCATGTGAGAGTCCAATATCTAACATGCATATAATACTTACTTTATTACAATTTTAAATACATGCTAAAAAACTCTGAAAGCATCGGGCTCTAACTTGTCTCTTAAATTTCCTCTCTTTTTTCTATATATATGTATTATAACAGGTGCTCAGCCACAGGGACATTAGACCTAGCCGCTTGGATTACTTGTCGAGTTGTAGCTGTTGTGGAAGCCATAGGTTATTGATATTAGACGCCTCTATCATTTTATTTAGCTCTATTATACATTTTATTTAGGGAATGTGTCGCCCATTCTTAGTAGTTTCATTAGAGAGATTGAACTCAGCTTCATTTTGTAGTTCCTTTTTGTTGGATTGAGTATTATTAAGGTTTATTGGTTTGGGACTTTAAACTGGAATGTTTTATCCCGTCTTATTTTCAGCAGTCTATTCATATCCAGTATTTATTATATTCATGTGTATGGTGAATAGTGTATGTCATAACGAATAGAATTAAGTGAATTATTTTGGTTATAAATTAAACTGGCAAATATTTTGACAATAGATTCATTATTTATTAGGTGATTATATTTGTTAAATGTTTTCGACGGTGATGCTACGAATGAACCAACCGAACATTTTGTTTTAAATTTAATAAAGGACTAGTCACCTGATATTTAATTGGGTGGGGTGTATCAAATACATCTCGCATGTAATTTAAAATAAAATGAATTAATTACCGAATTAATTTAATATCAAATACGCAGAAATACGAGGTATAACATACTTCCCCCCATACAAAGGAATTTTGTTCCCAAAATTAGGTCATACCTACTGTAAACAACTCTAGATACTTCTCTCTCATGTCATCCTCCCTCTCCCAAGTATACTCATCAACACTGTGGTGTCCTCACTAAACTCTGACTAGTGGCACCACCTTAGATCGCAGCTTTTGCTAGAGGTGATCCAGAATATCCACGGGTCTCTCCTCATTTGAGACACCTGGCTGCAAATCAATTTCCTTGAGTGGAGCGTGCCAGAAAGCCCTATCACTCCTCCTGTATTGCTTCTACGGTTCCACATGGAACACATCATGTATCTATTAAAGATGCTCCAGTAAACCCAGTCTATATGTTACTGGTCCCACCCTCTCAACGATAGGGCAAGTACCCACGTATCTCGACGCTAACTTTCCATTCTTGCCTAATCTCAAGATCCCCTTAAAAGGAGACACTCGAACCCACACCTAGTCACCAACCTCTAACTAAACGTGCATCCGATCATTATCAACATAACTCGATCTTAGCAGTTATCTCCTATATCAACTCTAGACCTAATAACTTATTGTCCCCGCCTCTAACCAGCAAGCGGGTTGTGACACCCCGCCTAATTAAACATCGGGTGATCAGGCCTTTATTAAATTAAAACAGGTATCTCAAATGGTTCATTCTTAGCATCACTGTCGAAAACTTTTTAATTATTAATCACCTAAGTGAAAATTAGATCGGTGCCAAATTTTATCTTTCTTCAAATAGATAAATCAACCATGCAGAAAATAGTAAGACAATCACCATGTACTAAAACCCAATCTAACAAAGTATAAGTACAACAGAACATGAGTATTACCGAATAAACCATCGGCTAAAAATCACAAACAACAATAGAATAACCACTATTCTGAAACTAACATCTGAGACTGATACCGGACCACAAGTCCATAAATATAATAGTGTGAGATCCTGTACTATATCTGAATGAGAGACATCGTCTAGTAAAAATCCTATAAGCATCCACTGTGCTACAGCTTCGAGTCCTTAGAATGAAATCATCATACATGGCATCCCTGTGGCTGGACACCTAAATGGTTTTGAAAATTTTATAGCAAGAGTAAGTACTCAAAACATTTTGAAAATATTTAGCAAGCGTCTATCACAATATCAAATGCGATTATTGATTACACATGTTAGGTTCTTGTACACTATCTTGAGTTTACTCACCCCTCATATTTTGTGCACACCTAATGTGTTACACTTAGTTTATCTAGCCATACCTCCCAAGCTAAATAAAACCAAAGTAGTCAACTGAACTTATCTGTACCTAAGTTCTAGTACCGCCCATACAGTACATATGTTTCACTATCATCTCGCGTATGTTAATTAATTCTCAAGTAACATTTCACCTATGTTATGTTTCAAGACTTCTCATTTAGTTTCACTACTAAAATTACTACAATTCTCACAATTTTTGTCTTCCCACTTGTTTAATTAAGTTTCACTACTTAAATTACTAATTAGATTTTCTCTATCTAAAGGTACATTTCGTAATTAAGTTTCACTACTTAACTTACCAATTTGATACGTATCATTTAACACATCATATATCCATATACTAATACAAAATAGTAGAATATCATTAAGTGTATATATTTCACTCACAATATATATTAAATATTAGTTATTACTATTATGTCCTTCTGACACACGTAAATGACTCTTGGTTCGGAATGATCCATCGGCCCCAAGTGAGAATTGGTTCGGAATGATACATCGACCCCAATTATTTATATACACATATTCTGGCTCAGACTCTTTCATCACGCCACCAGTTCGAAGGTTTGGTTCAGCATTTTACATCGACCCCAAACATATGATAACCCAATGTTAGTTCGGAATACTCCATCAACCCTAACATAAAATAACCCTACGTTAGTTCGGAATAAACCATCGACCCTAATGTAGTTGATTTGGTATACATCTCTCAACCTAATAGTACATATAATTTAGTAGGTACACACCCGACCTATCAATCGTACTTGTACGTAATATAGTATTCTCTTTTATTAACAATAATTGTTTGCTATACAAATTTATTTCACTTCATATTGATTCGAGTATTCACACAACTCTAAGGGTGCTAGTTACCCTTTGTTATATCAATTCAGTAGTTACCCTTGTTAACCTACTGACTCAATAAATTTAAGCTCGCTCATGCTTTTTCGAAATAATATTCTTATCATCTCGAATTAGAATACATCACAATCAAGCCTATGAATCTCCACTTTAATTCTCTCACAAAATTAAAGCCCAACACTCAATCATAGACCTACTTCCATATAATTATTGTAGAAATATATTTCATCAAGGTCCCAAACACTTCCCCCATAAAATTTTAGGCATTTGAGTCTTAAAAAGAAAGATCTTACATTTTCTCACAGCCGAAACGAATCATAAATTTTTCTGGCAGATTAAACACCCTCTAGTAAAAATTCGATTTATCCCCCTACAGAACTCCGATTGACCCGATTCCAAGTTTGTTGGAAATCTAAGAGATAGAACTTTCCATAAATCTATGATTCACGCTCTAATTATAAGTAGAACTCAAATTGTACACGTTTAAATTCATGTCAAAACTCTGGCAGATTACTATACTGGGAGATCAAACACCCTGCAGTAACATCTCGATTACTCCCTCTATAGAACTCCGATTAACCTGATTCCAAGTTCATTGGATAGATAAGAGATAGAACTTTCCAGACATATATGTTTCACACTCTAATTCGAAGTAAAACTCAAATGGCATACGTTTAAATTTATGTCAAAAACTCTGGTAGATAGACATCTTGTGTTCATCAATTAAACCCTAAATCATTCAAGATTCATGTTCTTTAACCAAAAACTCATAAAGATTCTATGTTAATCATCAAATATATTAAAATTTTATTTCATATTTACCGGGGGATTCATTCTACATGCAATCCTACCCAAACAAATGATCAATTCATACATTTAATTCAAGGTTTTTCAATAGAATCAACCAATTCTTAAAACTTCCTACACGTGGGTATTATAACTTGAATTTGATTTGTAATAAGCACTTGCCTTGACAGAGGGGTTCTGATTTCGTGGTCTTGGTGTTTACATTGGTGTTCTCACCCTAAACCCTCTTTCATACGGCTCATAATAGACTCCCAAATTCGTAGGTCTCAATACACTCACATGTTAAAAGGCCAAAACACCCCCGAACGGTTTCGATTTTGTCCAAAATTATCCCGGGACTCAACTAGTACACCCGGGTATACTATTTTGACTAACTCGACCCTTCCGGACTCATTTGTGACCTCTAAATTATCATTTGAGTCACTTAAAAATATATTACTCGTTCTCACCCCAAAATGGTCTACACGTGCTAAGTAACTATTTACTACTCGCGCTATGTTAATAGAAAGAGGCAATATTAATAAGTATTTATCTCTCGATTAATACTCCATAATCACAATTATTAGTAAATCTCACTAAATTACTTTTCTGGCATAATTTAAATTAAATCGTATTTTCTCATTTAATTTTCCAATTTAATTAAATAGAAATACGGGGTATTACATACTCCCCCCCTTACAAAATAATTTCGTCCTCGAAATTAGGTAAGACTGGTATTAAGACTAAGGACCTTAAACATCACCGCCTCCTCTAATACACCAAAATCCAATCATATTATCCTAAGGGTCGCCCCAAGTACATGTCTTGCTTCATTATAAACCCTTATCGCATGTTATCCATGCCTCATATATTATAAGTTAGTCTCACTACTTAATATCTCCATAGATTTTTCCCAATCTAACGTTAACTCTTGAAATTAAGTTTCTCTCTACTTAATTTACCCTTTTGATGTATATCTCTATATATAGCATCTATGTGTCTACTATTTCACATAAGTAAAATATTTTAACGTATATATTTCACACACAATATATACTATAAGGAAAATTGGTTCGACATCGACCCCAATCGTCCTATCATTTACGTGTTACACCCCGCCTAATTAAACCTTGGGTGATCAAGCCTTATATTAATATAAACAGGTTTCTTTAATGGTTCATTCTTAGCATCACTGTCGAACGCCTTTTTTTAAAAAATTACTAACCACCTAAATGAAATTAAAACGGGTGCCAAATTTTAACTTTCTTAAACAACAAATAATCCAAACCACACATTACCAAAACTAGATATGAAAACGCAGTATAAAATAATCTGAAAGCAGTAAAAGTCTTGCCGTAAACCACGGCCCAAAAAGACAACTACAAATCCATAACTAGAATAAACTGTAACAGAAAAGGTGGAACGACATGTTCCAACAAGGAATAATAAAACTGAGATCCTGCACTAGAACTGAAAAAGAGGAAGCGTGTAAACAATCCCTGCAACCTCCACACTGGCTGCAGCTCCCAAATCTCTGACATGAATCAAGTTGGGTGTCCTTATGGCTGGGCACCTAAAAGGTTTTTAAAATTCTACAAAGCAAGAGTTAGTACTCAAAACATTTGAAAATATTTTGCAAGCTGTTATCACAATTAAGTTATTGATTACACATATTAAGGTTTTGCACACTCCCTTGAACTTCCTCACCTCTCTGACGTGATACGTAACTATCAAGGGTACTTAGACTACCTAGTTATACTTCTCAGAACCGTAGTTAACTCATTTACAGTTCATTTTCCTTATTCTTGTAATAACTTCATAATACTCAAAATTATTACTAAGACATTTACATATCGTTTCATTGTCTACTAATCTCATTTTGTATTTAATATTAGTTACCACTAATATATCCTTTTATTACACACAAGGACACTTGGCTCGAAATAATTCATCGACTCCAAGTGAAAGTTGGTCCGGAATGATACATCGACCCCAACTATCTACAAATATAAATATATACACATATTCTGGTTCGGGACTCTTTCATCGCGGCACCAGTTCAAGGTTTGGTTCGGCATTTAACATCGACCCGAAATTTATAATAACCTTATGTTAGTTCGGAATGTCACATCGACCCTAACATAATTAATTTAGGTAATATTCTCTTAACCCAAATCTATTTATATAAATTTAGTAGGTACGCACCCGACCTAATAAATCATACCCGTACGTAATATATTTTACTTATATTCTCCGTACTTATAAATTATAATATATCTCACTATTGTATTTATTCGAGTATTCGCGTAACTCTAATGGCCCTAGTTACCCCTCCCTTAATTCAGTAGTTAAGTAAATTTTAACCTACCGGTATTTTCTTTCCGTAATTAAGTCTCACTCTAACCAAAATTAAATTAACCATCTCAACCCACGGCTAAGTCCATCGTTCTTTCGTCATTCTATTTCTCCAATATTCTTACTCAATTATTGGTGGAGGAATCCTAATGATACACCTACTGGTAATTACAAGGTCCCCTCATAGGAAAAATAACATTTCTAAGATTCCCATTTAAGCAACGAAAATTAAAGAAATTTTCACAAAATTCTATAGAATTCAGACAGGGTCGATCGATCGATCGACTGCTTCGATCGATCAAAAGAATGGTCGATCGATCGACTGCTTCGATCGATCGATATTTAAGGGTCGATCGATCGATCGAGCAGTGACAGACCCAGTTCATCTTCTTCCTACGGGTTGCACCATTTTTACACCTCTAACTTTCATGATAAGCCATCTTATTCACAACCAACAATTTCTAATCATTCCTACATGTTCTGGATGATTACTAACGATTTAAAAGAACAAAATCATTACAAATCTTGGCCAAATTCACTGAAAATCTCTCTAATATTCAAGAACCCTAAAACTGCATTCTTTATATTTTTCATCAAAGTTCCAGATTTTCATACGAATTTCCCATCAAGTTTTCTATGATATAAACATGCTTGGTAATTCAAAAACGTCCTACATGCAAATCCTAATCAATCATGGATTATTATCAATTGTTTGTTCCCAAGAATATCATAAAAATCATGTTCTTCCTCAAGCTTAAACATGGGTATTATAACTCAATTATTTTGCAAATAACCACTTGCCTTAAGGTCTATAGGGTCTGATTTCATGGTTGTTGATGATGATTGATGATATTGGTGTCTCAATCCTTCTTCCCAATAATCTTTGTGGTGAAATCTTCCTAAGATGATCCCTCCTTCCTTTTTGCCTAAGGAATTTGCCTCTCTCTCTCTCTCTAATGGCTATGGTGTAACTCTAATTGTCTAACCCTGGCCACCACTCTTATAATCATATTTAGGGTTACAAAAATTCGTAGGTCTTCTTTCCCATAATTGTAAAGAGACCAAAATGCCCCCGAATGGTCCCGGTTTAGCCCGAAAATGACCCGGCACTCAACTAGTACCCCCGGGTACACTATTTTGACTAATTCGACCCTTTCGGAATCAACCGTGGACTCTAAATTATCATTTGAGTCTCGTAAATATTTTTCTACCCTCATTCTTAATTTTGTCGAGCTACATCCGGTACGTCCATATAGTCACTAGACCGTACATATTAACATAGAAAATTTATATTCACCTTAGTAAATTTTCTATAACACATATTCATCTTTATTAACATAATATCAATTTAAATTACTCTACTCACGTAATTTAAATCAAACATATTTAATCACATTAAATTACTCTACTTACGTAATTTAAAATTAAGCAGAATTACGGGGTATTACATACTTCCCCCCTTACAAAAGGAATTTCTTCCTCGATATTAGGAAAAATACCTGCTATGAATAATTCTGGATATTGTTCTCGCATATCCTCTTTCCGTTCCCAAGTGGACTCATCCATATTGTGGTGTCCCCACTGTACTCGTACTAAGGGTACCACCTTGGATCTTAGTTTGTGCTCACTATAATCCAGGATAGCCACGGGTCTTTCTTCATACGAGATATCTGGCTGCAAATCTATCTCCTCCAGTGGAATGTGCCAGAAGGCTCTCTCGCTCCTCTTGTATTTCTTCAGCGATGCTACATGGAACACATCGTGTATTCGCTGAAGATGCTCAGGGAGTCCCAATCTGTAAGCTACCGGTCCCACTCTCTCAATAATAGGGAACGGCCCCACATATCTTGGTGCTAACTTCCCATTTTTGCCAAACCTCGTAACCCCTTTCATAGGAGATACTCGAATTAACACCTGGTCTCCCACATCTAATTCCACATGCCTTCTGTCGGCGTCAGCATAACTCTTCTGCCTATCCTGGGCTATACGAATACGTCCTCGAATCAAATCTATTTTGGAGGAAGTCTAATGTATCATCTCTGGCCCTAAAAGCCTGTTATCCCCCACTTCTAACCAACAAGCGGGTGAACGACAAGGTCTCTCGTAAAGCGCCTCGAATGGAGCCATGCCAATAGTGAATTGGTAAGAGTTGTTATACGCAAACTCCACCAAAGGAAGATATGGCTCCCAATTTCCCCCAAAATCTAGAATACACATTCTCAGTATGTCCTCTAGCATCTGGTTTACTCTTTCCGTCTGTCCGTCCGTCTGTGGGTGATATGCCGTACTTAACCGTAAGTCGGTGCCCATGGCCTCCTGAAAACTCTACCAAAAGTGCGACACGAATATCTTATCTCGGTCCGACACGATATTAATAGGAACTCCGTGCAGCTTAACAATCTCTGAAATAAAAAGCTGCGCGTACCGCATAGTATCATAATCCGTACTAACCGGTAAGAAATGTGCGACCTTAGTCAAACGATCCACTATCACCCAAATGGAATCGTGGACCTTATCCGAGGTTGGTAACCCGGTAATAAAATCCATTGAGATACTCTCCCACTTCCACACGGGAATCTCTAGTGGTTGTAGCATTCCTGAAGGCCTCTGATGGTCAACTTTTATGAGTTGGCATGTAACACACTTTGAGACAAATTCTGCAATATCTCGTTTCATACCTGACCACCAATATACTCGTCGCATATCCTGGTACATTTTGTCCCCACCTGGATGTACCGAGAGTTTTGACCCGTGCGACTCTGTCATAACGGCATGCCTCAAATCATCATCTTCAGGTACTATCAGTCTATCGTTGAAGCGTAGTCCACCCTCTGAACTGACGGAGTAGAACTCTGCCCTCTTGGCCAGTAACTGCCGTACTTTATCCTGACAAAATGGGTCTTCTGCTTGTGCCCTCACTATCCGCATAACGTTCTCGGAAGTGATAGCTAGAACTGCCATACATGCTATTGCCATATCATCCTCGTGTCGGAGCTCACTCCACTTTGCCTTCCAAACTTCTGCTAACTCTCCGATAGGTCTTCTGCTTAACGCATCTACCACCACGTTATCCTTACCAGGATGATACTGCATATCAAATTGGTAGTCCTTCATGAATTCAAGCCACCTTCTCTGCCTCATGTTCAGGTCCTTCTGAGTGAACAGATATTGCAATGACTTATGATCCGTGAATAGCGTAAACTGCTCTCCCAGAAGATAGTGTCTCCAAATCCTCAAAGCAAAAACAACCGCTGCCAACTCGAGGTCATGGGTGGGGTAGTTCTTCTCATGTGGCTTAAGCTTTCGTGACGCATAAGCTATAGCCTTCTCCTCCTGTTGTAACACACCCCCAAGTCCTTGTAAGGACGCATCAGTATAGACTCGGTATTCCACTCCGCTCTTAGGCAAGGAAAGAACGGGGGCTGATGTCAACTTGTCTTTCAATTCATCAAATGCTAACTGGAAACTATCACTCCATACAAAGGGAATTCCCTTCCGAGTCAGATTCGTCAACGGTCCGACAATTTTTGAGAATCCCTTGATGAATGGACGATAATAGCTAGCCAAACCCAAGAAACTGCGGATTTCTGTCGGTGTCGTGGGCTGTCCCCACTCCCTCACTGCCGATACCTTACTTGGGTCAACTGCAATGCCCCTGCTAGATACGACGTGGCCTAGGAACTAAACCACCCGAAGCCAAAATCCAAACTTCTCAAATTTGGCGTATAACTGTGTAATATCCCGTACTTTTGGCTATATTTATTTTTGGGATTAATTAATTAAATGCGTATTAATTGGAAATTAATCCGGGTTATAAATACTAATGTGATACGAGTTAGTATTTGATTATGTGCATATATGATTATATATGTACTTGGTATTATAAAATTTGTCGTGAGATTTATATACGGCAATTTGGGAATTTTGTTGAGACGCGTGGGACCGCCGCGTCACGGTATAATATTTTGTTAATAAAAGTGAATTTAAAATCTATAATCCGTATGGTCGTTTTGAGTGCGCCAACGCGTCCGGAAGGGTCGAGATAGTCAGAAAACACTAGCCGGGGGTATAGTTTGGGTCCCGGGGTAATTTTAGACCATACCGGTAACTTAAAGAGTATTTTAGTAATTTGGTATTTTTTTGGGTAATTAAAAGTGACGAAAATTGAGAGTTGTAATCTGATAAGGATTGACCCCAACCAACCCTTATTAACCCAACAAGCTACGGAGGTTTATTGAAATTAGGTTTCATAAGTTTCCCCAAAGCAAACCCTAGCCACCATAGCCTTTTGGAGAAGAAAGCTTAGAGAAGGAGAGAGAGAGAGAGATTCTGCAGAAATTCTACACCGAATCCACACCAAATTCAGAAATCAAACCAAGGCAAGTGACTTTATTTCCATTTAATTACTGAGAATGTCTTTTCCATGTTAGAAATTGAAGAATCTTAATTGTTCTTGAAAGATTAAAAGAAAACCCATGAAATTTGAAGTTATTATTGAATGTTGGGATAGGTTTGCATGTAGAAACATTGTTGGGAGATTTAATTTTGGATATTTCATATCTAGGTGATGTATAAACGAATTAAAATCTGGGAATTTATGATGAGAAAAAGTTAGGGTTTATGTTCTTGAAGAAAATTGGGAATTAGTGTAGAAATTGTGATTTAATGATGTTTAGATGATATCAAACCCTTTAATGATGTTAGTATAACCCCTTAACATGTTTGAGGATGTTTAGAGAATTCAATATATTGTGGGAACGAATTTTAGAAGAGGTTTGAGGAGTAAAAATGGTGAAAAACGATTTTTGGGAAATTCTGGGCCGAAACTGGCATCTCGTTAGAAGCAGCCCCCAGGTCGTTCGAACGAGCTCGTTCGAACGAGCTTCTAACGAGTTGACCAGTCGTTATTAACGAGTAGGATTTTCGTTCGATATCTCGTTCGAACGAGACATCGTTAGAAGGGTCAGTTCGTTCGAACGAACTGGGATCTCGTTCGAACAGCCTCGTTCGAACGAGACTTCTAACGACCTGACAGTCCAAACTCGTTCGAAGCCTCGTTCGAACGAGACTTCTAACGAGTTGACAGTTTGACCCTTTTTGGACTGTTTTGACTTTTGGAGTTCCGGGAGATTGTTCAAGGGTAGAGTTAGCATCCCTTTGATGATATAGTGACTATTTGGGACTTTTGGGTTGTTGGGATGAGTAGATCATATACGAGAGTTATATTCAATGAATCATTTGGGTTGAGACGTGAGTGACTACTACGATGTGAGGATGAATTATAGCGCGTATAATTATAAACCGGAATAAAATAAGTTGTGATAATTATTTAGTACAAGAATGCGATATGTACTACTATTAAAATACGGTATTACTAAGATGTGTGTTTACTTAGTAGTAGTATATGGATTGTTTGTATGACATACCTACCATACTTGCTATCACGGGAGGTTTCGTTCGCTTAGGACCCTCTAATCCTTGTGTGCCTACGGGGGGGATATAGACTGGTACCTTGATGAACATAGATCATAGAAGGACTTATTGTGATATTAATAAGTCTGCATGACCATGGGAGCGTAGGTATGTGCGTGACCCATGAGATGGTGACTGTGTTCGCCTCCATTATTTGTGATGTTGTTATCGGTAAACTATTCCTGAGAGATTCGGAATATGTAATCCTTATGTACGTGATGTACCGGGATGGATAGCAGAGTATGTGTGCACTACAGCTTAGATTGCGGGGTGCTTGTATCGTATATTTATGTGATGAATAATATACATTAAATTAATGGAAATCCTCATGTTAATGTTGTAAAAATATTACGGTATTGTTTCGAGTTATATTATGAGTTAACTGATAGTTATATCATGGGCATATTTAGTAATTGTGTTCACATTAAACCTCTATTTAATTACGAAAGTTGTTATGTTATATGGAACCGAGTAAATGGGTAGAACCTTTGGTAGTCTAGCTAGTTATGTTGTTAGTTAGCTAGCAGTATGGGTAGTTATAGATGGGTACTTGCGTTAGGAGTGCACAGTTAGACGAGAGGTGAGAATATAATGTGAGTGCACGTCCTAACATGTACTTTACATTTAATGTTTTAAATGTTTTTAAAGCACTTGCAGGTTTTTAAATTATAACACTTTCGGGCTCTGACCCATTTGCTTTCAAATATATTTTCTTGTAAAACCATTTTAGGTGCCCAGCCACAAGGACACCAAGCATAGGATTCTCATTCAGGTGACGTGCTGTAGCTGGTTGTGGAAGCTACAGGGATTTGCTCATAGACGCTTCCATCTTTTGGATTCTAGAGTCACTATCTATCAGTTGTAGGGCATGTTGCCCATCTCTTTAGAGACCTCTTTTACATTTCAGTTTTCAGACTCTAGCATGTATTGCTCAGTATTCAGTTTTAGTTATTTATTTCAGTTACTTATCAGTTGTGGCATTCGTTTTGAGGAGTTTTACCTCCAGATTTTATTTACTTATTGTGATGATTATTCATTTTACTTCAGTATGGTGAATGGTGTTATTTAGTTATTCATTACTCTTGTTGCATGTTAATTAGATTTAATAAAATTTGGCACTTACTTTTTAAATACTAGGTGGTTAGAAATAATAAAACGTTTTCGACCGTGATGCTGTTAACTGAGCCAACTTGGCATTTTGAATTAATTTTATAAAGGAGTAGCTACCCGGTGTTTAATTAGTCGGGGTGTCACAGGTGGTATCAGAGCATCAGGTTCTAGTGTCCTTTAGGATCTGTACGGCTATTATGTTTCCGCTACGTTTTCTTTGAGATAGAGCCCTATATTTTAGGACTGTTGTACTCTTATTGTGTACGCTTCGTTCTTCAGCTATATTAAGTTTATAAACCGTGAACTTATAAACTTTGTTCTTGTTTCAGATGCCTCCACGACGTGCACGACGAGTTCCCAGGAATGCTACGCCCGAACCCCAGCCCGCTCCAGTTCAGGGCATGTTGAACGCCGCTGAGGTTGCTGCTATAGTAGCCCAAGCGGTAAATGCCGCGATTGCCGTGATTCAGCAGGCACCACCTCAGGCGCCGGTTGCCGCGCCAGTCCAGGTTAATGCATTCCCGTCTGCTTGGGAACGTGTACGTGACGCTTTTCAGAAAGCGCATCCACCAGAGTTTGCTGGAAGTTCAGATGTGGTTATCTCGAGCCAATGGAGGAAGGACATACAGAGGCATTTGAGGATGCATGAGTGCACTGACGTCCAGAAACAGGTGCTAGCTACTTTCAAGCTAGTGGGATCTGCACTACAGTGGTGGGAGTCCATTACCACCGCAGAGGAGAGGGATACCCTCACGATACAGGAGTTCTGGGTGCGGTTCGACCGCAAGTATTTTCCGTTCGCAGTTCATACAGAGATGAGGAGGAAGCTGATGAGTTTGAAGCAGGAGGGCAAGACAGTGGCCGAGTATGAGGCCGAGTTCACTAACCTGTTGAATATCGTTCCAGACGAGATTCCAACAGAGAAGAAGAAGATAGAGAAGTTCACCGACGGGTTGAATTGGAGGATCCGCTAGCATCTACTAGGGAACCTATCGTTGGCCACGTATTCTGATGTGGTTAACGCTGCACTATTGCACTGCCAGGACCACCGTTTTCATATGGCCGAGGGAAAGCGGTCAGGGGAGTCTAGCCATCAGGGCAGGACTGGAGGACATGGTGCCAGCGGAGCACAGACCGGTCAGGGGCAGAGACAGACTGAGCAGGGTACCCAGCAGGGGGACAATAAGAGGTTCCGATCAGGGAACTACAGGCAGGGACAGGGAGGTTTCCGCCAGGGCCATCAGGGTCCAAACGGCCATCAGGGCCAGCAGGGGCAGAATGGGCAGCAGTTCCATCAGGGCCAGCAGGGCCAAGGGAGGAATGGTAACGGCCACCAGGGCCGGGGACAGCAGGGGCAGAGGGGAGGGAACTTCCCAGGGAAGTGCTTTACTTGTGGCAAGACTGGCCATAAGAAGCAGGAGTGTCCTGATAGGGGCAGGGCCCCACAGCAGCAGCAGCAGGGTGCTCGCCAGGAGCCACAGAGACCTATGTTTCCCGCCGCTCTTCCTGCACCGCCACAGATGGCAGCTTTGCCACCCATTCCAGCAGTCCCAGCTCAGCAGGGGCAGCTACAGTATGGACGTGTCTACAACGTTCACCAGGCTGCAGTTCCACAGGCACCGCCCGCGATCGAGGGTACGTTTCCTATCCATGGCACTATGGGTCGGGTGTTATTTGATACGGGTCCTACACATTGTTTTATAGCTACACACTTCGCGAAAGCTTTAGGATTGTTAGCTACGGCTGAGAGCACAGTGACGTGTGTCGACTCACCATTGGGGAGTGGGTCACTTATTTTCTTTATATGCCGGGGAGTGGGGGTAGCGGTTGGTGGTTTGGTATTGCCTGCGGACATGTTAGTGTTAGACATGCATGTTCACGATTTGATCATCGGTATGGATTGGCTCGTATCATATAGGGCCATGATTGATTGCTTCAGTGGCAGCATTGTTTTTGCCATTCCGGGGCAGGAGATGTTTATAGTGGCGATGCCTCGCCCAGAGGGAGGATCGACCGCTCATCTGTATTACATAGAGGAGGATACCTCTAAGGAGGTTGTGATTCCTTTAGATTCGATCCCGGTTGTCAGGGAGTATTCGGATGTGTTTCAGGAGATACCAGGCTTACCGCCCAGTCGAGAGATAGACTTCGTTATTGATTTGCTACCAGGTACGAGACCTATAGCACGTGCACCGTACCGTATGGCTCCGGCTGAAATGCGAGAGTTACGGGATCAGATAGAGCAGCTGTTAGGGCAGGGCTTTATTCGCAGGAGTACCTCACCTTGTGGCGCTCCAGTTTTGTTTGTGAAGAAGAGGGATGGTTCACTGAGATTGTGCGTGGACTACCGAGAGTTGAATAAGGTCACGATACGGAATAAGTATCCGTTGCCTCGAATCGATGACTTATTCGACCAGTTGAGAGGAGCTTCTTTCTTCTCGAAGATTGACTTGAGGTCGGGATACCATCAGTTGCGTATCAGGGAGGAGGATGTCTCGAAGACTGCGTTCTTGTCGAGATATGGTTCTTATGAGTTTCGGGTTATGCCTTTCGGCTTGACCAACGCTCCAGCAGTGTTTATGGACTTGATGAATAGGGTGTTCAGAGATTTCCTAGATCAATTTGTCATTGTCTTCATTGATGACATTCTGGTTTACTCTCAGACAGAGGAGGAGCACGCCGAGCATTTGAGGCAAGTTTTGCAGACACTTCGTCAGAACGAGTTGTATGCAAAATATGAGAAGTGCGGGTTTTGGCTGAAGGAAGTACAGTTCTTGGGTCACATTATTTCCGATCAGGGAATATCTATCGATCCGGGAAAGGTATCAGCGGTGAGGGAGTGGGGACAGCCCACGACACCAACGGAAATTCGTAGTTTCTTGGGTCTAGCAGGATACTACAGGAGATTTATTCGGGGATTCTCAGAGATAGCAGGACCTTTGACACATCTTACTCGTAAGGGTGTGCCATACATCTGGAGTGATGCCTGTCAGTTGGCATTCGATGAATTGAAGGACAAATTGACCTCAGCACCTGTGTTAGCATTGCCAAGACCGGGAGTTGAGTATTTGGTTTACACCGACGCGTCTTTGCAAGGGCTTGGAGGTGTATTGCAGCAGGAGAGACAGGCCATAGCTTATGCTTCCCGTAAGCTTAAGCCTCATGAGAAGAATTACCCCACACATGATTTGGAGTTGGCGGCAGTGGTATTTGCCTTACGGATTTGGAGGCACTATCTTTTGGGGGAGAAGTTTCAGCTGTTCACGGACCACAAGTCACTACAGTATCTGTTCATGCAGAAGGAATTAAATATGCGGCAGCGTAGGTGGCTTGAATTTGTGAAAGACTACCAATGTAATACCCCGTACTTTTGGCTATATTTATTTTTGGGATTAATTAATTAAATGCGTATTAATTGGAAATTAATCCGGGTTATAAATACTAATGTGATACGAGTTAGTATTTGATTATGTGCATATATGATTATATATGTACTTGGTATTATAAAATTTGTCGTGAGATTTATATACGGTAATTTGGGAATTTTGTTGAGACGCGTGGGACCGCCGCGTCCCGGTATAATATTTTGTTAATAAAAGTGAATTTAAAATCTATAATCTGTATGGTCGTTTTGAGTGCGCCAACGCGTCCGGAAGGGTCGAGATAGTCAGAAAACACTAGCCGGGGGTATAGTTTGGGTCCCGGGGTAATTTTAGACCATACCGGTAACTTAAAGGGTATTTTAGTAATTTGGTATTTTTTTGGGTAATTAAAAGTGACGAAAATTGAGAGTTGTAATCTGATAAGGATTGACCCCAACCAACCCTTATTAACCCAACAAGCTACGGAGGTTTATTGAAATTAGGTTTCATAAGTTTCCCCAAAGCAAACCCTAGCCACCATAGCCTTTTGGAGAAGAAAGCTTAGAGAAGGAGGGAGAGAGAGAGATTCTGCAGAAATTCTACACCGAATCCACACCAAATTCAGAAATCAAACCAAGGCAAGTGACTTTATTTCCATTTAATTACTGAGAATGTCTTTTCCATGTTAGAAATTGAAGAATCTTAATTGTTCTTGAAAGATTAAAAGAAAACCCATGAAATTTGAAGTTATTATTGAATGTTGGGATAGGTTTGCATGTAGAAACATTGTTGGGAGATTTAATTTCGGATATTTCATATCTAGGTGATGTATAAACGAATTAAAATCTGGGAATTTATGATGAGAAAAAGTTAGGGTTTATGTTCTTGAAGAAAATTGGGAATTAGTGTAGAAATTGTGATTTAATGATGTTTAGATGATATCAAACCCTTTAATGATGTTAGTATAACCCCTTAACATGTTTGAGGATGTTTAGAGAACTCAATATATTGTGGGAACGAATTTTAGAAGAGGTTTGAGGAGTAAAAATGGTGAAAAACGATTTTTGGGAAATTCTGGGCCGAAACTGGCATCTCGTTAGAAGCAGCCCGCAGGTCGTTCGAACGAGCTCGTTCGAACGAGCTTCTAACGAGTTGACCAGTCGTTATTAACGAGTAGGATTTTCGTTCGATATCTCGTTCGAACGAGACATCGTTAGAAGGGTCAGTTCGTTCGAACGAACTGGGATCTCGTTCGAACAGCCTCGTTCGAACGAGACTTCTAACGACCTGACAGTCCAAACTCGTTCGAAGCCTCGTTCGAACGAGACTTCTAACGAGTTGACAGTTTGACCCTTTTTGGACTGTTTTGACTTTTGGAGTTCCGGGAGATGGTTCAAGGGTAGAGTTAGCATCCCTTTGATGATATAGTGACTATTTGGGACTTTTGGTTGTTGGGATGAGTACATCATATACGAGAGTTATATTCAATGAATCATTTGGGTTGAGACGTGAGTGACTACTACGATGTGAGGATGAATTATAGTGCGTATAATTATAAACCGGAATAAAATAAGTTGTGATAATTATTTAGTACAAGAATGCGATATGTACTACTATTAAAATACGGTATTACTAAGATGTGTGTTTACTTAGTAGTAGTATATGGATTGTTTGTATGACATACCTACCATACTTGCTATCACGGGAGGTTTCGTTCGCTTAGGACCCTCTAATCCTTGTGTGCCTACGGGGGGGATATAGACTGGTACCTTGATGAACATAGATCATAGAAGGACTTATTGTGATATTAATAAGTCTGCATGACCATGGGAGCGTAGGTATGTGCGTGACCCATGAGATGGTGACTGTGTTCGCCTCCATTATTTGTGATGTTGTTATCGGTAAACTATTCCTGAGAGATTCGGAATATGTAATCCTTATGTACGTGATGTACCGGGATGGATAGCAGAGTATGTGTGCACTACAGCTTAGATTGCGGGGTGCTTGTATCGTATATTTATGTGATGAATAATATACATTAAATTAATGGAAATCCTCATGTTAATGTTGTAAAAATATTACGGTATTGTTTCGAGTTATATTATGAGTTAACTGATAGTTATATCATGGGAATATTTAGTAATTGTGTTCACATTAAACCTCTATTTAATTACGAAAGTTGTTATGTTATATGGAACCGAGTAAATGGGTAGAACCTTTGGTAGTCTAGCTAGTTATGTTGTCAGTTAGCTAGCAGTATGGGTAGTTATAGATGGGTACTTGCGTTAGGAGTGCACAGTTAGACGAGAGGTGAGAATATAATGTGAGTGCACGTCCTAACATGTACTTTACATTTAATGTTTTAAATGTTTTTAAAGCACTTGCAGGTTTTTAAATTATAACACTTTCGGGCTCTGACCCATTTGCTTTCAAATATATTTTCTTGTAAAACCATTTTAGGTGCCCAGCCACAAGGACACCAAGCATAGGATTCTCATTCAGGTGACGTGCTGTAGCTGGTTGTGGAAGCTACAGGGATTTGCTCATAGACGCTTCCATCTTTTGGATTCTAGAGTCACTATCTATCAGTTGTAGGGCATGTTGCCCATCTCTTTAGAGACCTCTTTTACATTTCAGTTTTCAGACTCTAGCATGTATTGCTCAGTATTCAGTTTTAGTTATTTATTTCAGTTACTTATCAGTTGTGGGATTCGTTTTGAGGAGTTTTACCTCCAGATTTTATTTACTTATTGTGATGATTATTCATTTTACTTCAGTATGGTGAATGGTGTTATTTAGTTATTCATTACTCTTGTTGCATGTTAATTAGATTTAATAAAATTTGGCACTTACTTTTTAAATACTAGGTGGTTAGAAATAATAAAACGTTTTCGACAGTGATGCTGTTAACTGAGCCAACTTGGCATTTTGAATTAATTTTATAAAGGAGTAGCTACCCGGTGTTTAATTAGTCGGGGTGTCACAAACTGATGGTTCCGCAATGTCTGTAGGACCAATCGTAAGTGCTCTGCGTGCTCCTCCTCCGTATGGGAGTAAATCAGAATGTCGTCTATGAATACAATCACAAACTGATCCAAAAACTCCCTGAATACCCTGTTCATGAGATCCATGAATATCGCCGGTGCATTAGTTAGCCCAAAAGGCATCACTCTGAACTCATATGACCCGTACCGCGACATGAAAGCGGTCTTAGGTACATCCTCTTCACGAATGCGCAATTGGTGGTAACCCGATCTCAAATCGATCTTTGAGAAGTATGCAACCCCTCTCAATTGATCAAACAAGTCGTCAATCCTCGGTAATGGATACTTATTACGTATCGTTACTTTGTTCAGCTCTCTGTAATCTACACACAAACGAAGTGAACCATCTCTTTTCTTCACAAACAGTACTGGCGCACCCCATGGCGATGTACTCCGTCGAATAAAACCCTGTCCTAACAGTTGCTGGATTTGCTCTCTCAGTTTCCGCATCTCTGAAGGGGCCATGCGATATGGTGCTCTGGCAATCGGTCTCGTCCTCGGTGTTAGATCAATTACGAAGTCTATCTCTCTGCTAGGTGGTAACCCAGGTATCTCATGAAAGACATCCTCAAAATCCCTCACAACTGGGATTGAGTCCAGAGAAACGACCACCCCATGTGAGGTCTCCTCCTCAATATAATATAAGTGAGTTCGCGATCCTCCCTCGGGAAGTGGCATAGCCACAAGGAACATCTCCTGCCCCGGGATAGAGAACACGATGGTCCTCTCATAACAATCTACCATTGCCCTATTATGTGCCAACCAATCCATGCCTAGGATGACGTCATATCCCTCCATATCCAGCACTAGAAGGTCCGCCGCTAGACTCAATCTCCCAACCATAATGTCCACACCCTTACAAATCGAGTGTATGAGGGACCCACTACCCATCGGTGACTCCACACACATAAGATGAGTGCCTGCTGTCGCTAATAGGCCAGCTGCCCATGCAAATCTAGTGGAAATAAATGAATGCGTTGCCCCTGTGTCAAACAAGATATTCCCCTCAAGCCCATGAATAGGAAACATACCCGTAACTGCCGGCTGAAATGGAATGTCACAGATGTTGAACACACGCTCGTACTGCATCTGTCCTGGCTGTGGGGCCTGTGCTGCTGCTGGGGCTACTGGTGCCTGCTGCCCCTGTTGGTCACCCTGCTGTTGTGCCTGGTCTTGCCGTGGACAATTTCTGCTCTTGTGACCCTGCTGACCACAAGTGAAGCACTGTCCCTGGAACTGTCTTTGTCCTTGGCCCTGTTGGCCTTGACGTTGGCCCTGACGCCCTTGGCCTTGTTGTCCCCCATTTTGATTACCCTGGCCCTGTCGACCCTGAGGGACTGGTTGCTGAGGACCCTGCTGGCCCTGTCGGTCGAAGTGATACTTCCCGTGCTTAAGCTTCTTGGCAGGGTTCCCCTGCCTGGAATCCTGTCCCAACTGACCCGTTGCCTGCTGCTGTGTTGCGCTGCTGCCACTACCTCCATCCACCTTGCCCGGTTGGCTAGGCTCACCCCTCTTACTTCCCTTAGTATGAAAACGGTGATCCTGACAGTGTAGTAGAGCAGCATTGATGACATCTGTGTAGGTAACCAATGCCGGATTACCAATTAAGTGCTGTCTGATTCTCCAGGTTAGGCCCTCCATAAATTTGGACTTCTTCCTCTCCTCATTGCTCACCTCGTTTGGCATAAAATTGGCCAAGCGGGTAAACTCCTCCTCGTAGTCAGCAACTGAGCGATCACCCTGAACCACTTCGCTGAACTTCTTTCTCATCTCCGACTCTACTGCTGGAGGGAAATACTTGCGGTCAAACCGCACCCAAAACTCAGAAATAGTCAAAGTATCTCTCTCCTCGGTGGTGGTAACTGACTCCCACCACTGTATGGCCGCTCCTGACAGACGGAAAGTGGCTAGCATCTGTTCCTGCACTCCGGTGCACTCTAGCATGCGCAAGTGGCGCTGGATATTCTTCTTCCAGTTGCATGCTTCCACTATATTAGTACTGCCCTGAAACTCGGGTGGATGCCCCTTCTGAAACGTCTCCCTGACTCGTTGCCAAGTAGATGGTCCTGCCGGAACTTGCACTACCGGTGCCACATGGGGGAGGTACTTGGGGCTGAGGAAAGTGGGATGCCATTGCCCTCATTGCTGTCTCAACTACCTGAGCCACTATCACTGCAACCTGAGTAGTGGAGATTAGCTCGGGTGGGGGTGGTGGTATCGGTACTTGTGCCTCGTGATGAGCCTCCCTCACCTCCTCTCTGGGTTCATCCCTCTCTGCTCTCAGTCTCCTTGGCGGCATCTGAAATAAGATTCAATTTGTATAAGTACACAGTTTATACAAAATTTAAGAGCAGAAGTACGATAACGTAACAGTGGAAATTTAGTCAACAATCCTAATAGTAGGGCTCTAATACAAACAAACGTAACGCTGAATCGTAGTAAGCCGTACAGATCCTATGGACACTAGAACCTGATGCTCTGATACCATCTGTGACACCCCGCCTAATTAAACCTTGGGTGATCAAGCCTTATTTTAATATAAACAGGTTTCTTTAATGGTTCATTCTTAGCATCACTTTCGAATGCCTTTTTTTAAAAAATTACTAACCACCTAAATGAAATTAAAACGGGTGCCAAATTTTAACTTTCTTGAACAACAAATAATCCAAACCACACATTACCAAAACTAGATATGAAAACGCAGTATAAAATAATCTGAAACCAGTAAAAGTTTTGCCGTAAACCACGACCCAAAAAGACAACTACAAATCCATAACTAGAATAAACTGTAAGAGAAAAGGTGGAACGACATGTTCCAACAAGGAATAATAAAACTGAGATCCTGCACTAGAACTGAAAAAGAGGAAGCGTCTAAACAATCCCTGCAACCTCCACACTGGCTGCAGCTCCCAAATCTCTGACATGAATCAAGCTGGGTATCCTTGTGGCTAGGCACCTAAAAGGTTTTTAAAATTTTACTTAGCAAGAGTTAGTACTCAAAACATTTGAAAATATTTTGCAAGCAGTTATCACAATTAAGTTATTGATTACACATATTAAGGTTTTGCACACTCCCTTGAACTTCCTCACCTCTCTTACGTGATACGTAACTATCAAGGGTACTTAGCCTACCTAGTTACACTTCTCATAACCGTAGTTAACTCATTTACCGTTCATTTTCCTTATTCTTGTAATAACTTCATAATACTCAAAATTATTACTAAGACATTTACATATCGTTTCATTGTCTACTAATCTCAATTTGTAGATTATACACATAGAACATTTTATCCCACAACAAAGTATTTAATATTAGTTACCACTAATATATCCTTTTATTACACACAAGGACACTTGGCTCGGAATAATTCATCGACTCCAAGTGAAAGTTGGTTCAGAATGATACATAGACCCCAACTATCTACAAATATAAATATATACACATATTCTGGTTCGGGACTCTTTCATCGCGGCACCAGTTCAAGGTTTGGTTCGGCATTTAACATCGACCCCAAATTTATAATAACCTTATGTTAGTTCGGAATGTCACATCGACCCTAACATAATTAATTTAGGTAATATTCTCTTAACCCAAATCTATTTATATAAATTTAGTAGGTACGCACCCGACCTAATAAATCATACCCGTACGTAATATATTTTACTTATATTCTTCGTACTTATAAATTACAATATATCTCACTATTGTATTTATTCGAGTATTCGTGTAACTCTAAGGGCCCTAGTTACCCCTCCCTTAATTCAGTAGTTAAGTAAATTTTAACCTACTGGTATTTTCTTTTCGGAATTCAATCTCACTCTAACCGAAATTAAATTAACCATCTCAACCCACGGCTAAGTCCATCGTTCTTTCGTCATTCTATTTCTCCAATATTCTTACTCAATTATTGGTGGAGGAATCCTAATGATACACCTACTTGTAATTACAAGGTCCCCTCATAGGAAAAATAACATTTCTATGATTCCCATTTAAGCAACGGCAATTAAAGAAATTTTCACAAAATTCTCTAGAATTCAGACAGGGTCGATCGATCGAAAGAATGGTCGATCGATCGACTGCTTCGATCGATCGATTTTTAAGGGTCGATCGATCGATCGAGCAGTGACAGACCCAGTTCATCTTCTTCCTACGGGTTCCACCATTTTTACACCTCTAACTTTCATGATAATCCATCTTATTCACAACCAACAATTTCTAATCATTCCTACATGTTCTGGATGATTACTAACGATTTAAAAGAACAAAATCATTACAAATCTTGGCCAAATTCACTGAAAATCTCTCTAATATTCAAGAACCCTAAAACTGCATTCTTTATATTTTTCATCAAAGTTCCAGATTTTCATACGAATTTCCCATCAAGTTTTCTATGATATAAACATGCTTGGTAATTCAAAAACGTCCTACATGCAAATCCTAATCAATCATGGATTATTATCAATTGTTTGTTCCCAAGAATATCATAAAAATCATGTTCTTCCTCAAGCTTAAACATGGGTATTATAACTCAATTATTTTGCAAATAACCACTTGCCTTAAGGTTTGTAGGGTCTGATTTCATGGTTGTTGATGATGATTGATGATATTGGTGCCTCAATCCTTCTTCCCAACAATCTTTGCGGTGAAATCTTCCTAAGATGATCCCTCCTTCCTTCTTGCCTAAGGAATTTGCCTCTCTCTCTCTCTCTCTAATGGCTATGGTGTAACTCTAATTGTCTAACCCTAGCCACCACTCTTATAATCAGATTGAGGGTGACAAAAATTCGTAGGTCTTCTTTCCCATAATTGTAAAGAGACCAAAATGCCCCCGAATGGTCCCGGTTTAGCCCGAAAATGACCCGGCACTCAACTAGTACCCCCGGGTACACTATTTTGACTAATTCGACCCTTTCGGAATCAATCGTGGACTCTAAATTATCATTTGAGTCTCGTAAATATTTTTCTACCCTCATTCTTAATTTTGTCAAGCTACATCCGGTACGTCCATCTAGTCACTAGACCGTACATATTAACATAGAAAATTTATATTCACCTTAGTAAATTTTCTATAACAGATATTCATCTTTATTAACATAATATCTATTTAAATTACTCTACTCACGTAATTTAAATCAAACATATTTAATCACATTAAATTACTCTACTTATGTAATTTAAAATTAAGCAGAATTACGGGGTATTACATTACGTTGGTCCGAAAATCCCTCGACCCCAAGGTAGATGTAATGCACATGTTGGTTCAGACCTTTCCTCGATACCAATGTTTATTATTCATCATCGATTTGGTTCGACAAATCATCGACCCCAAATCGAATCCTTCATGTTTTGATCCGGAACATCATCGACCCCAATACAGAATTAAGCATACTTATTATCGCACATATGTAGGAAAACCATAAGGTATATATTTCTTACACATAACATATACTATCAACACTAATATTATAATCACCCCCCTTCTATAACACTTTTGGGGTTATTGGCTTGGAATCTCACCTCGATCATCAATAGTGATTGGTTATATTGTCTCGGAATCACACTTCGAGAACTAATAAATGTAAACATATCTCATCGCACATGAGTAGACAATTCATTAGCCATATATTACACACTTCATATATCCTAAAATGTCATATTCACATAGAATGGCCTCATATCACGCGTTAAGGACTAAGAGTTCGAAATGTCTCCTCGAACCAGCCTCAAAGTACATATAAGTTCATAATAGGTACCTAAGAACCTAAACCTTATGTACAGTCCATATACGCACCCACACTACCCATAAAATATGCTCATACGGTTATACATTCAACCTATGAATTGATCAGTGGTTTCTTCCAAAATTCCACTATCGTTAGGACGTAGTATCTTCCTTTCTCACAATAATTGGGTTATAGGCGACACAGCATACCCAAAATAAAACGTTATCTACATTCCTCCATGACCATCTCTCATAGGGTGGGATTGTAGGATTCCATCCTGATTCACTGTAAGGACATAATTTTATAAATGTCAGAGGTAGATTGTAGGAAATTTCTGTTCTCCTAGATCATAGTTCATATGTGAGATACCGCTACATTCAGCACATCAACACGATCATCCTCGACGGCCTGTATCCGAATTTAATGCATCCACTTTCTTCACGTGCATAATGATATATGCAACGTACTTCTCAGCTCATTCCCATTACTCCACTACGCTCTTTCAGTAAAATGTTTTATTGGAGTTTTATATATTAGCATAAATATTTGGGAAATGTTTTTGAAAATTATTTTTGAAGTCTGGATTATTTTTTTTATCAACAGTAGAATTTTTCTAAGTGTAGAAGCGAATGGCCTCGATCGACGAGCTCGTTCGAGCGACTTTGAAAGTCGTTCGCGCGAGATAGGCATGTCGCGCGATCTCGTTCGAACGACATATGTCCTTCGTTCGAGCGACATGGCTATCTCGTTCGAACGAGCCTCCGCCTCGATTTTTGTATAAATATCTGATCTCCTTCTACACATTTTTTCAAGTCTTTCTGCAATCTCGAAATTCTGCGAAAACTACCCAGAGTAAGACTTCACCTTTTAAGGTTTTCTAAACCTTTTTGATTCACAAAACCATTCCCATATATGTGTGTGAATCTTTAAACCTTCAAGAAGATCATTTACTCAACTGGAGTAATTTGTGAGGAAGCCTCTCTCTTCGTCACTGCTGCCCTATTGGAAAGAAATAGTTCCAACCGCCGACAACAGAACCGACACCCAAGGGTATTTCTATGTCACTGTATTTTCATTATAATCCGTGTAAGCCATACTCTTACAAAATTATTGTGAAAATAAAAGGTTTTGCCCCGTTGGGGATTTTTCCTCATATTTATGTTCTTGCATGTTTCATCATCGTAGTTAATCACATATAGATGCATGTTTAGGACTTATGTGGTAAAAATTGTGTTTAATTAAATAACTTTCTTATTTGAACGCAAACGCACTCCCCTTAAATTGGTATCAGAGCTAGTTACAGAAATTTACCGTGTAATTTTTCGCAAAATTTTTCTAAGATATCAATTTTCTGAAAAATTGATTTTTGAAAAACAAGTGTGTTCATTATGGAGAAGTTATATAATAAAATGCCAGTTTTTTACGGGACAAACTATGCATATTGGAAAGCCCGTATGAGATTAGCATTAAAAGCCATTGATGAACGTGTCTGGATTTTGGTTGAAAGAGGATGGACACCTCCCTCCGTCACTGTTGATAATGTGATCAATTTAAAACCTGTCACTTCTTGGAGCGAAGAAGAATTTAAGTGGTCATCATTCAATTCTAAGGGTCTAAGTGCTATTTCTGGGTCTATCACACCTGATGAGTTCAAACCCATAATGACGTGCACCACGCCAAAAGAGGCATGGGATGTTTTACAACTCACCCATGAAGGAACTAATGTTGTGAAAGAATCTAAATTGCAAAATTTGACAACTCAATTTGAAACCATCACCATGCATGAGACATAATGTTTTGATGATTTTTATGCTAGACTTTCTGACATTGTTAATACTAGCTTTAATCCTGGTGAACATATTCCTAATGCAAGAGTTTTTCAAAAGATTCTTCATTCTCTGCCTAAGCATTTTATTCCTAAAGTCACTATGCTAAATTCTATGGGTAATTTAAATACGCCGAAATTGGAAGAACTTGTAGGAAATTGCAAACATATGAAATTGACATGTTTCCTAAAACTGCTAGGTCTAAAGATAAGGGAATTGCACTTAATGACCAAGAGAGAAAGAATAAAGGGTCGGCTAGAAAGAGGGTAGAGTCATCTAAAAAGAGAGAGACTGATATGTCAGATTCTGATTGGGATTTTGACTTAGATGATTTGGCTCTTTTTGCAAAAAAATTCAAGAGGATTCTCAAATTTAAGAAAAATGGCAATTTTAAAGATAAAAAGAGATTTGAGAAAAATAAGTTTGAAAAGTAAAATGAAAAAGATTTTAAAGATCCTCCTAAAAAGGAAAGTGAGAGGTGCTTTGAGTGCGACAGTAGGGGTCATAGAGCCTTTGAGTGTGCCACATGTCTCACCAGAGAGAAAGGGAAAGTTGTTCTTAACGCTACCCTTAGCGACGAGAGTGAGGTCAAGTTGGTGGATTCTGGAGTCGAGTCACCGCATGAGTGTAAATTCACCGCATTCATGGCTAGTCATGTCAGATATTCTATCTCTCCTCACGACGATGAGGATGATGCTTCACAGGGACACCTCGACAGTGAGAGCGATGTGAGTGAGGGGGAGGATGACACAAGTGAGAGAGAGAGTGATATTCAACGCACCTACGTTGAGTTATATTCTGAGTCATTTAAAACTAAAAAGCGTAACAAAGTGTTAGTCCTTAAGATCAACGTCTTAGAGGATGAATTAAGTACAGCGAGCGAGAGAGAGTCCTCCACCTGCACCGCTCTGAGAGAGAGATAATTTTCCTGTGTTGAGAAAGAGAGTTTGTTTAGAGAAAGAGAGAGCATTTTTGAGAAAGAGAGAGGAGAATTGACTAAACAAGTGGCTAGTCTTACGAGTAAGATCCATTCCTCCCTGGAGACTCAAAAGAAACTTTAAGACCTTGTTGCCCAGCTGACTCATGATCTTGAGAAAGAACGGGAAGTCAAGGTACCAATCGAGGACAGATCTAGGAAGATGGGAAAGATGATCCTCGGCCCCATTTTAGGTTTTGGTGATAGGCAGGGAATTGGTTATGATGGTGCCTCCACGTCCCAAATTTCACCAGGACCAGTTCCTAAGTTTACTACGACTTCTTATGGACATTGTTAAAAACCTCGAATGAGAGTTCGACTAAGAAAAGCAAACCAAGGTTCGCCTTTGACTGTGTTCTTTTGTACTTATTGAAAAAGAAAAGGCCACCTCAGGGAGTTTTTCTATATTATGGGTCGGACACGATGTACTACTGCTCCACGTCAGCATACTGATGATTTTACTAGTCTGATAGAGCGAGTTGAGTTTTTAGCTGCCATATATCAGAGTTTGATGGAGGAATTCAGACGGATGTCTTTTCCGTCAGGGAATGCTTCTCACATTCCAGCTAAAACCAACAACAACAAAGGCAAACAAAAGGTCACCACTTCTTGGGTACCGAAGAAAGATAAAAAGGCTTTTGTTGTTCATGTCACTCTCAAAGCACATAATACCTCACAGTGGTATTTTGACAGTGGATGCTCCTGACATATGACAGGTGATGCCTCATTTTTTACATCTCTTGGGGAGACATTTGCTCCTGTTGCGAGGCTTGAGTCCGTCCGTTTTCTACTCGCCATCGCATGTCATCTGCGCTTGAAGTTATATCAGATGGATGTCAAGAGTGCATTTCTGAATGGCATTCTATAGGAGGAGGTTTATGTGGAACAACCAAATAGTTTTGAAGACCCTCAGCACCCGGAGCACATCTACTATCTGATAAAAGCCATGTATGGCTTGAAGCAAGCACCCCGTGCTTGGTACGAGAGGCTTACTTCCTATCTCTTAGCTCGTGGCTTCAAGAGAGGGGGGGTTGATATGGCGTTGTTCGTCAGGAGAAATGACGGTGAAATTTTGGTTGCCCAGGTCTATGTGGACGACATAGTCTTTGGATCCATGTGCTCTCAACATGCTCATCACTTTGAAGAGGAGATGAAAAGTGAGTTTGAGCTGAGCATGGTTGGTGAGCTTACTTTCTTCCTTGGTCTCCAGGTTCATCAGCTAGAGGATGGGATGTTCATCTCCCAATCCAAGTATGCTAGAGACCTAGTGAAGAAATTTGGTTTGGACTCCCCTAAGCATGCACGTACACTTATGAGTACCACTACCAAGCTTAGTAAGGACACTTCAGGCAAGGACATAGAGCAAGCCTTATATCGGAGTATGATAGGCAGTGTTCTCTACCTGACTGACAATCGTCCTGACATAGCCTTTAGTGTTGGAGTCTGTACGCGATATCAGGCATCCCCGAAAGACTCACATTCACTTTCTCTAAAACGTTTTATTAAATTCGTAAGTGGGACTCTCTCATACGGTATTTGGTATTCCTTTGATACTGATGACCGTTTGTCCACCTATTTAGATGTCGATTGGGCCGGGGATGTAGATGGTTATAGGAGAACTTCTGGTGGGTATTTCTATTTTGGTTATGCTCTTGTCTCCTGGCTGAGCAAGAAGTAAAATTCCATCTCTTTGTCCACTGCAGAGCCTGAGTATATAGCCGCCGGGAGTTGTTGCACGCAACTCTTGTGGATGAAGAAAATACTGGAGGATTATGGGATTTCACAGGACACCATGACCATTTCCTATGATAACACGAGCGCGATACACATATCCCGCAATCCAGTCCAGCATTCGCGCACAAAGCACATCAGGATACGTGAGCATTTTATACGAAAGTTTGTTGAGGAGAGAGTCGTATCCTTGAGTTTTGTTCCCACCGACCATCAGTTAGCCGATATTTTTACGAAACCTTTAGATGCCCTTAGATTTGAGAGTCTTAGGAAATCTTTGGGGATTTGCACAGTTGACTGAGGGGTTGGTCTATGTCTAGAATAAGATGCTTTTTCATGTTCATATCATATGCTTCTTATTGCTAGTTTGTTTTATATGTATTATTACTGTGTTGTACAGCTATTTATTTATTCTTTTAAACAAAAATCCAAAAAGATTTTTTTTGATAAAATATTTGGAGAAAAACATAAAAAGATTTTTGTATTTTATTTTGCACCTTTTATGGATGAACATTTAAGATAGCCAAGTCACAATTTTATTCCATATTTTCATGTGACTATTTGATAGAGTTTTGAGATGCTACATCATTTCATCCATGTGCTTTACATTGTATGGAGTCTTTGAGATGTAATTAGTGATATTTTCCTACATGTTTGACTCCTATCTCCTTTATTGCACACATGCGTGGCTTTATTTGACTATTGTACTTGTCTATCACATGTTGGCTTAAGTGTTTCCATCTCAATTCTGTCTATACAACTTACAATATGCGATAAAACTTGACAAGATTGCAATGCATGTAAAAAACCATTTTGTGAGACTGAGTGTTTGTTTAAGGACGGGGAGGGGCTATGAAAGGTAATTATCACTTCTTTGCGCAAAAACCACCATTCAAAAGGACCTAAAAAATGGAGGAATTTTATTATCCGGGGTCCAAAGAGGTTAAAAGAGCCCGAAAAAAATTAAAGGCAATAAAAAGCAATTCATGCCAAATATGGGCCATTAGGTTTCACCATCAATTCTCCAAAGTTTGAGAATTTATAATGCCTCTATTCAAAATTAATATCTGAGGGAGTTTGGTTGGAGAATATAAACGGGTTTGCACTTCCTTGAAAGTCCTGAAAAAGCATGCAATAGTTTTGGACGTTATTGGTGTGGAAATCACTTTGAGCTTTGATTTGTTGATTTGATTGAGTCAATGTCTTATATTTCCATCTTTTTACACCAAAGGAAGAGTTTGAGTTCATTCGTTAGGATTATCTGATAGTCATCATGCACATATGTCATGTTTGTCTGCATTGATTTTCCTATCGATTTTGATCACACCTCTTCATTTTTGCTACCATTGAGTTGGTTGTTTTTGCGTTCTTTCATCGTGTGATTCTTTATTGTATATTATGTGTGAAAAAATTTGAAAAATGCAAAAATAGCAGTTTATTCCCATGTGTCATTCTCCATGTGCATTCATTAATACTTCTCATATCTATCTATTTGGGGACATCATAAAAAGGGGGAGAAGAATTATGGGAGAGAATTGTTTTGGTGTTTGGCTGATTTATGAATGATTAGTCTGTTGCTTGTCACGGGTATTAGCTTTATCTCATGTGTGTAGGTACAACATTTCTCATTATTGGATTTCATTATTGGATTTCACACCCTGATGAGAAAAGCTTTGAGAGTTTCTGAGGAGCTGAAGATTTGAAAGACATGTCATTTAGTATTCTCAGTTTGAGCGTTTAATGGGGATATTATCTTGTATGTCATTTGATTGCATAATTCAGATTTTTTATGTATGTACCGGCATAGACATAGGGGGAGATTGGTAAGGACATAATTTTATAAATGTCCGAGGTAGATTCTAGGAATTTTCTGTTCTCCTAGATCACAGTTCATATGTCTGATACTGCTACATTCGGCACGTCAACACGATCACCCTCAACGGCCTGTATCCGAATCAACGCATCCACTTTCTTTACGTGCATCATGGTATATGCAACGTGCTGCTCAGCTCATTCCCACTACTCCACTACGCTCTTTTAGTAAAATGTTTTATTGGAGTTTTATCTATTACCATAAATATTTGGGAAATGTTTTTGAAAATTATTTTTGAAGTCTGGATTAATTTTTTTATCAAAAGTAGAATTTTTCTAAGTGTAGAAAAATTTGGCCTCGATCGATGAGCTCGTTCGAGCGACTTTGAAAGTCGTTCGCGCGAGATAGGCATGTCGCGCGATCTCGTTCGAACGACATATGTCCTTCATTCGAGCGACATGGCTATGTCGTTCGAACCAGCCAACGCCTCGATTTTTGTATAAATATCTGATCTCCTTCTACACGTTTTTTCAAGTCTCTCTGCAATCTCAAAATTCTGCGAAAACTACCCAGAATAAGACTTCACCTTTTAAGGTTTTCTAAACCTTTTTGATTCACAAAATTATTCCCATATATGTGTGTGAATCTTTAAACGTTCAAGAATATCATTTACTCAACTGGAGTAATTTGTGAGGAAGCCGCTCTCTTCGTCACTGCTTCCCTACTGGAACGGGATAGTTCCAGCCGCCGACAATAGAACTGACACCCGAGGGTATTTCTGTGTCACTATATTTTCATTATAATCCGTGTAAGTCGTACTCTTACAAAATTATTGTGAAAATAAAAGGTTTTTCCCCATTGGGGATTTTTCCTCATGTTTGTGTTCTTGCATGTTTCCTCATCATAGTTAATCACATATAGATGAATGTTTAGGACTTATGTTGTAAAAACTATGTTTAATTAAATAACTTCCTTATTTGAACGTAAGTGCACTCTCCTCATTCACAACAATATAGATCGGCACCTTGCACTTGTGAACTCTACCTTTTTAACGACATATTAGTCCATCATGGTCAACCCATTTCTCTAACCCAACGAAATGTTGACTTAGTTACGATGTTCACAGCCCATCCATAAAATATAACTCTGCCTATGCATTCCATAACTAGAAACGTAGGTTCACCACCGAATTTCAATTGCTCATTTCGAGACCGTCTTTCTCTATCAACTAGTGGTGCGTTTGGAGACAATCTCACTATATCTCTTCTGCAACACCGCTTCCCACTTACGTCATCTCTCTTCAAGTGGTACTCTATTCCCTTTTCTCTCCGGGTATTTTATACTTTACAATTTGTGCGCTCTTTTTAAATGGTTCACCTTTAGGGTTGGTTACCTTGTAAGAATAAACATTTTAGTAACACGTAAGTCACTCTCAACACTCATTCAAGTAGTACCCTGCATTAATTCTTCACAATAGTTAGGCCTCCCATACTAAGAGATAATGTTTGAACGACTTCCCACCGACATTCATCCCATAGGGTGTGCTGGCACTCTCAGAACATATAAGTGTGGATTAGCGTCTATTTCCCATGACGTTCAATCCATTTCATCGACACGACTTGCCTCATAACTTCCCCACCGGCGTACTTATCAAAATAAATTTTTGCATCCCTCTATCTCGGATGACTAAGAAAGCCAATTGACTAGGGCACCCATATACCCTTTTCTCCGTGAACAATTGCAAAAACATTGCACCTGTCGCTCTCGTAACACGCTTTTCCTTTACTCTCGCCTTGTCTTCACGGCGTGACTACAATCTTGTGGGTATTCTCAATCCCCTATAGACCAAGAATCAAATTCTTGCCCACAAAGTCCCACATGTCCCTTCGTGGTGAAATAAGTCTTTCAGTGTTTATCCATAACACTACCGGTTCCACTGATTCCCTAGCATCTAACGTTTATTCTCCTGACGTGCATAACAATTCAGTCATACCCCTTTTTCGCAACCGAACATAAACAAGGGACTTCTCCTTATGCATTCTTACTGAGCATTATCGGAACAACACATAGTCGAGATACTCAAATTCCATTCGTCAACAATATGTGCAACCATACTCCAATATCTCTAAAGGAGTCAAGTGGCACTGCACTTATACTATCACCAAGTCGTTAGTATTAATCATAACAACGAGCTCGATCTCTTCGCTCAGCGGTCATACGATATACCTTGAATCACATCATTAAAGTCCCTATACACCGAGATCAATCACTATGAGACATCCATAATCTTTGAAGTCTCCAATATACTGATGAATAATGCGAGCTTGACCCTCTTTCAGGTGAGGGATCATTAAATTCCTCATTCACTTGAGGCTGAAACTCATGTACAATCTTGCCCATCGCACTGGTGGTTCAAATGGTTCCCGAACATAATACGCTTGTCCTTACAGAAATGGAAAACTTGTCGGATTTATTATTCCCTTAAATAACTTCAGGCAAGATCAACACGCGTGGTCTTACGTCCCACATAAGATATCTTTTCATAAATCCCCTTATTCCAGGCCACACCGACTGGTTTAGGGTATTCCTCCTCTCGGACATGGCAGCCTTGATTTTTAACACTATCATCATGGTTTCCTTAGTTTCGCTGACAAAGGAACGCACTATTAGACTTAACAATCCCGACTTAGGATCAAATCAATGAATCCCTTAGTGGGTTTCCACTTATGGCTTGGACTAGCCCCATTACATTCAGTCTTACTCTTTGACTAAATCCTTAAACTCTTTTACCTCCGCCCACCTAGGGGAATTTATGTCAACCTTGTAAGAAGCACCATACTGCCTTCATACACATAAGTCATCCAAGCAGAGTTTTACCCAAATTGCGAACGACAACTCGAGAGTCCATTCTCTCAAGGGATCTTTTTCCCTTTTACCTATCTCATCGGGTACAACTTCACTTCAACAGATAAATTTATTTCTCACAGTTGGCCTCTACCAGGCTTTCACGTGATGGGTTCAGAAATTTCCATTCACTTCACTTCTGAACCATCATTGGAGAAATTTACGGTTAAACTATACGTAAGGTACCTCTATTTGTATACTGACCCTCGGTCTGGTTGTGGTGACTGGTATCCCCACCACGTTGCCTCTATAAAAAACATTTACCCAAATTTTCATTTCTGAGTATTTCTACTCTATCCTTAATGCCAAAACCTCTGTACATTCTACTTCCATTGGTTAACATGCACAGTCACCGTTTTATCAACTTTTTCACGGGTCGTTCTCTTCCAAGATCTTTCAAACCTTCTCCCATTATCACTGCATTGGGCGGGTTTAGATTAGCCTCACCCTTTACCGTCACGGTACTTAGAAAAATGTCTGATATGCCCCAACAGTCCTTGCAGCATCCACTTCCATTACACACTAGGAGTGACCTCGATAACGGTCATCTCTCCCATGATTACCATCCTCAAAAACTCCATGCTTCATGCTGATCTCCTCCCTCCTGCAGTCCTTACAACGCCAATGCTGGTCCTACCTCCATGTTCAACGTACCATGCCCAATCGAACTCGTATATATAACACTACATCTACTAAGTAGCAAGAGAATGTAAACTACGTACGTAGAAGAGTACAACAATCCTAAGATAGGGCTCTATATCAATCAAACGATACTGTGAAAACGTAGTAAGCCGTACAGATCCTATGGACACTAGAACCTGATGCTATGATACCATCTGTGACACCCCGCCTAATTAAACATCGGGTGATCAGACCTTTATTAAATTAAAACATGTTTCTCAAATGGTTCATTCTTAGCATCACTGTCGAAGACTTTTTAATTACTAATCACCTAAGTGAAAATTAGACCGGTGCCAAATTTTATCTTTTTTAAAATAGATGAATCAACCATGCGGAAAATAGTAAGACAATCACCATGTACTAAAACCAAATCTAACAAAGTATAAGTACAACATAACAAGAGTATTACCGAATAAACCATGGGCTAAAAATCCCAAACAATAATAGAATAACCACTAGTTTGAAACTAACATCTGAGACTCATACCGGATCACAAGTCCATACATAGAATAGTGTGAGATCCTGCACTAGATCTGAATGAGAGATATCGTCTAGTCAAAATCTTGTAAGCATCCACTGTGCTACAACTTTGATTCCCTGGAATGAAATCATCATACATGGCCTCCCTGTGGCTGGACACCTAAAAGGTTTTGAAAATATTTTATAGCAAGAGTTAGTACTCAAAACATTTTGAAAATATTTATCACAATATAAAATGTGGTTATTGATTACGCATGTTAGATTCTTATACACTCTCTTGAGTTTACTCACTTCTCATCTTTTGTGCTCACCTAATGTTTTACACTTAGTTTATCTAGCCATACCTCCCAAGTTAACTAAAACTAAAGTAGTCAACTGAACTTATCTGTACCTAAGTTCTAGTACCGCCCATACAGTACATCCGTTTCACTAACATCTCGCGTGTGTTAATTAATTCTAAAGTAACAATTCACCTATGTTATGTTTAAAGAGTTCTCATTTAGTTTCACTACAAAAATTACTAAAATTATCACAATTGTTGTCTTCCCACTTGTGTAATTAAGTTTCACTACTTAAATTACTAATTGGATTTTCTCTATCTAAAGGTACATTTCGTAATTAAGTTTCACTACTTAACTTACCAATTTGATATGTATCATTAAGCACATCATATATCCATCTACTAATACACAACAGTAGAATATCATTAAGTGTGTATATTTCACACACAATATATACTAAATATTAGTTATTACTATTATGTCCTTCTGACACACGTAAATGACTCTTGGTTCGGAATGATCCATCGGCCCCAAGTGAGAATTGGTTCGGAATGATACATCGACCCCAATTATTTATATACACATATTCTGGCTCAGACTCTTTCATCACTCCACCAGTTCGAAGGTTTCGTTCAGCATTTTACATCGACCCCAAACATATGATAACCCAATATTAGTTCAGAATACTCCATCAACCCTAACATATAATAACCCTACGTTAGTTCAGAATAAATCATCGACCCTAATGTAGTTGATTTGGTATACATCTCTCAACCTAATATCAATCATACTTGTACGTAATATAGTATTCTCTTATATTAACAATAATTGTTTGCTTTACAATTTTATTTCACTTTCATATTAATTCGAATATTCACACAACTCTAAGGGTGCTAGTTAACCCTTGTTATATCAAATCAGTAGTTACCCTTGTTAACCTACTGACTCAATAAATTTAAGCTCGCTCACGCTTTTTCACAATCATATTCTTATCATCTCGAATTAGAATACGTCACAATCAAGCCTATGAATCTCCACTTTAATTCTCTCACAAAATTAAAGTCCAGCACTCAATCATAAACCTACTTCCATATCATTATTCCAGAAATATATTTCATCAAGGTCCCAAACACTTCGCCGATAAAATTTTAGGCATTTGAGTCTTAAAAAGAAAGATCTTACATTTTCTCGCAGCCGAAACAAATCATAAATTTTTCTGGCAGATTAAACACCCTCTAGTAAAAATTCAATTTCTCCCTCTACAGTACTCCGATTGACCTGATTCCAAGTTTGTTGGAAAGCTAAGAGATAGAACTTTCCATACATCTATGATTCACACTCTAATTCGAAGTAAAACTCAAATCGTACACGTTTAAAGTCACATTTAAAGTTATGTCAAAAACTCTGGTAGGTAGACATCTTGTGTTCATCAATTAAACCCTAAGTCATTCAAGATCCATGTTCTTTAACCAAGAACTCGTAAAGTGTGACAACCCGAATATAATTATGATAAATCATGATTAGCTTATATTATATGAATAATATGGTATTAGTATATATATAATGTTAAGTGATTACGTTTAGTTTAATCCAACCTTCATAAAGCTTGAAATATCGAATTAGTTACAAATGTGAAATTTTAAAGTTTTCGGTAGGAATGTTCCTGTTGGAGGCTAGTTTTGACCTTTATGACGTAATAATGAACTTGAGGTGTAAGCTATATATTTTTAGATATATGAGTTAGGTTTATAACAAAATAAACGGTTCATCAAACGGACATCCGAGTGGGATGATATTGTCTTCTTACGAACAGGAGATAAAGTAGTCATTTAGCCTTAAATGATATTTTGTTTTATGTAATGCCACATGTTATATTTTGATTGGACCAAGAGGGGGTGGACTTATGCCGACTGAAAACCCTTGAATTAAGCTCTTCCTTCAGTATATTTTAGCCATGTAACATTTTTAACCCAAGGAAAGAGAGTTTTGAAGTTTAGGAAGAAAGTGTGAGGAGAAATTGAAAAACAATTCAAAGAAAAATTACGTAAAAGCCCCTAAGGTATTTCCATCCATAAATCTTGTTTATTTTTTTGTATTACTTATTTAAATGATTTTAATAATCATTTGTTTACTGAATTTCCATGTCTAGATGTGTACTTATGGATAGATGCAAGTTTAAGCAAACTTGAATGTGTAAACCCTTGAAATTGTTTTGTTTAGGAACCTTGTTTATTCAAACTTCCATATATGTTTGTATACTTACTGGATTTGATTCATTCCAATTAGATATTAACCTGTACTCATATATATATGACATATCCGAAAATCGTGGGAAAATACCAAGAAATGAGTCTTTGGTGAGAGTTTGAAGTTCGGGTATGAAATATGCCCTAAGGGTGAAAGTATGCCCGCCATGTGTTCGATGTTTTCCTTGACATAGCAAATGAACTCTGAAAATTATGAAATTTTATTCTTGTATTGTTCAATATGTTTACTAATGTTGGGTTAAATATCATATAAATTTGTGTTGTAGAAAAATTACGGAAATTCCTGGAAGCTGAATGAACGATAAAAGAGCCTATAGAGTAGATTTGCTATGTGGTAAAGAAAGGGGAATATCTTGCTCTACGAGACTTGAAATGATGTACCGTCTTTTGTATTGGAATACTAATAAGACAAGTATTGAATTACCAAGAATAAATGAATTTATATTTGGTCTATGGTTTGGATATGTTAAATATATTAACATGGATTTAGGTGGAACTTCACTTGTGATAAATGATTTGAATGGAATCATGTGATGCTTATGGACTGAATTATGTTTAAATCATTCTTTGGATTATTGATATTCTTACAATGATACTAATATTATAAGAATGATAGGAAGGGAAGAAGAGCTGATTGAACAAATACCGGATAAAGGCAAGGGAAAATCCAGTTAAACTGTCGAGGTGGGTGTTCTTATGATTTGTTTCATATATAAATATGAATATAGCTCTAAGAGCAGGATTTGTTTGAATACTTTGGTATTCAGGATTTTTTGGATATTAAAATATCCAGGATTTGTTTGGGTCTCATGATCCAGGATTGGTTTGAATACTTCGGTATTTAGGATTTTTTTGGATATTAAAATATCCAGGATTTGTTTGGGTCTTATGATCCAGGATTTGTTATCGCCAATGGGAAGAATTATTTGGATCTTATGATCCATGATTTGTTACTGCCAATGGGCAGGATTGTTCGGATTTTATATCCACATATTCGATATAGAATTGTTATTCTGTTGCAGGGAAGGAGTACCTCACTAAGCTTAATGCTTACAGTTTATATTTTAACAATTTTAGGTTCGTACGATGCCAGCTAGGATACCATATGACCAGTAACTTTGAGAGTTGCACCGTTGGAGAGAGCTGGGGTTTAAAAATGGGGGTTTTATCATTGTCACACTAAAGATTTTAATAAACTCACACATTGTATATATTGATTTAGTATGGTTTGAGTTGATCATAGTTAATAACCGTATTGTATGTCCGCTTAATTATGACCCTGATATTGAATTTTATGGTATAAGAATAATATTATGTTCATTATGCACATTGTGCAGAAAAATATTGATAATTGAAGTATATTTTCCAATGGGCTCGAGATTATGATCCAATTATTTTAATAACAAATTATTTGTATGGATATTGGGTTTGGGGTGTGATAATTAGTGGTATTAGAGCGTGTTTATTATTTCTGGACGTGTGTGACGGTTATATGACAGTATTGAATTGATTTGATATTAATGAATTGTTTATGTACTAACTAATAGTTTAGTATTATAAACTGTTATTATTGGTTGTTAGAACATTATTGTATTACGGATAATTCCAGATGGAACCTGAGAATTGAAAACCTAGAGAATAAGGAGTAGCTTCTCATACAAACAATACTGAAGTAGAGCAAAGTGTTGCTGGAAGGGCTAGAGTGCATGAGCAGTCTACAGAGATACAAATAATGGCACAGGCAATATTGAGGATGGCAGAACAACAGGAAAGAAATATAGCTTTAATGGCAGAGCAATAGGCTAGATATCTAGAATCAAAGACTGTGGCCAGGATTGAGAGATAGGCAAGGAAGGAAATGAAAGATTCCATGTATTAGAAGTTTTTGAAGTTGAACCCTCCAGAATATTCAGGGTCAGTTGAACCTACAGAAGCTAAGATGTGGGTCAGGGATATAGAAACTATATTTGCAGTTATGAAGGTTCCAGATAACCAGAAAGTGAATCTAGTTGTGTTTAAGCTGAAAGGAGAGGCCAAATATTGGTGGGAAGCTAGCAACCATTTGGTTCCCAGGATGAAAGGTACTGATGTTATTACTTGGGCTGAATTTATTAAAGATTTGTATGTTAAGTATTTCCTTAAAGTTTATAGGAGGGAGAAGCTGAGGGAATTTATAAATTTGACCCAAGGGTAAATGTCTGTAAGGGAGTATGATGCTAAATTTATTGCTTTGCCTAGATTTTCTACTAACTACTTACAGGATGAAGAAGATACATATAGTAAGTTTCAAGATGAACTGATTTGGCCTATTCAAAATAGAGTGGCCGCTTATGGGTTAGAAGATTATGCTTCTCTGGTAAACAAAGCCACGATAGTAGAAAGGCAAATGAACCAAGGGGTGGCGAGTAGAGAGAGTTTTAAGAAGAGTAGATTCGACGCATCTCACTCCAAGGGAGGTGAGGGTGGAAGTCTTAAGATGGAACCTCATAAATTTCTGAGAGGTGGTGGAGATAGTGGTAGAGGTCAGGGGAGATTAGGCAGAGATACCAGGGATGGAGGATCTTTTGGTTCAACCAGGAAGTCAGGGAGAGGTGAGGCCCCATTAGGAGGTGTTATATGTTTCTTTTGTAAAAAGGAAGGACATTATAAATCTGAGTGTCCTAAGCTTAAGGGAGTGGAATGCTACCATTGTCATCAAGTGGGGCATGTTAAGAAGAATTGTTCGCAGTTGGCAGAGACTCCAACAGCACCTAGTGAAGCAGCAAGCAGAGTTTTACCTCCAGGAAGTGGAGCAAAAAGTGTGGGTAGAGGACAAGTTAGTGGTTCCAGGCCAGGTGGACGAGTCTTTATGATGAAAGAAGCTCAGATTACTCCAGATGTGGTGACAGGTACACTATCTGTTACTAATAGAAGTGCTTATGTTTTGATTGATCCTGGTTCCACACATTCTTTTGTGTCCTATGCTTTTGCTGTATACCTGAATAAACCATGTATTCATTTAAATGTGGGGTTGGGTATTTGTTTGCCTATGGGGTATATGGTTGTAGCTGAATATGCTTTTTGTGATCGTGTTTTGATGGTGGGGTCTAGAGATACAGTTATAGATTTACTTCCATTGGATATTTCTGATTTTGATGTAATTCTGGGAATGGATTGGTTATCTAAATATCGTGCATCAATGGATTGTTTCTGTAAGGAAGTTATTTTTAATATGTGGGGGAAAGGAAAATTGTTCCCAGTTGCATCATTTCTGCTATTCAGATGAGGAAATTATTGAGTAAGGGTTGTGAGGGTTTTATTGCATATGTTCTTGACACTAGGAAGGGGTCCTTACAATTAGTCGAAGTTCCTATTGTACGGGATTTTCCTGAAGTGTTTCCTAGTGAGTTGTCGGGGTTACCTCCTGAAAGAGAAGTTAAATTTAGTACTGAATTAGCACTGGGGACAATACCTATTTCTATGGCACCGTATAGAATGGCACCTGCTGAGTTGAAAGAACTCAAGATTCAGTTACAGGATTTACTTGATAGGGTGTTCATACAGCCTAGTGTATCTCCATGGGGTGCACCAGTTTTATTTGTGAAGAAGAAAGATGGTACCATGCGTTTGTGTATTGATTATAGTCAACTGAATAAAGCTACAATTAAGAACAAATACCCTTTACCTCGTATAGATGATTTGTTTGATAAGTTACAGGGCGCTAAAGTGTTTTCAAAAATAGACTTACGATCGGGTTATCATCAGTTGAGGGTCAAGGAGAGTGATATTTTTAAAACTGCTTTTCGTACTCAATATGGTCATTTTGAATTTCTGGTGATGCCTTTTGGGGTGACTAATGCTCCAGCTGTATTTATGCATCTTATGAACCGGGTAATGCATCCTTTTGTTGATTCATTTGTGATAGTTTTTATTGATGACATTCTGATTTATTCACGTCATATAGTTGAACATGAAAAGCATCTTCGAACTATTTTGAATGTGTTGAAAGATAAGCAATTGTATGCTAAGTTTAGCAAATGTGAATTTTGTCTATCAAAAGTTGTATTTTTAGGCCATGTTATTTCTGAAGATGGTATATGTGTTGATCCCAAGAAGGTGGAAGCTATTGTAAATTGGGAGAGGCCCAATAATGTGACTGAGGTGAGGAGTTTTCTAGGTTTAGCTGGGTATTATAGAAGGTTTATTAAGGGATTTTCTTCAATAGCCTTGGCGATGACTAAATTAACCCGAAAAGATGTTAAGTTTGAATGGAATTCTGATTGCGGAAATAGTTTTGATGAATTGGAAAAGGGGTTGGTAACTGCACCTGTTCTTACTATTCCACATGGTGGAGATGGTTTAGTTATTTAGACTGATGCTTCACAGGGGTTAGGTTGTGTTTTTATGAAGCATGGTAGAGTTATTGCTTATGATTCTAGGCATTTGCGTACACATGAATGTAATTATCCTACACATGATTTGGAACTTGCTGCTATTGTGTTTGCTTTGAAATTGTGGCGTCATTATCTATATGGTGAGGTATGTGAAATTTTTACTGACCATCAAAGCCTTAAGTATTTATTTTCTCAGAAGGAGTTGAATTTGAGGCAGAGGCGGTGGATGGAGTTAATTAAAGAATATGATTGTACAATTCACTACCACCTAGGGGAGGCAAATGTAGTTGTAGATGCTCTGAGTAGAAAGGCTTCGAGCAGGTTATCTTGTATTCGGTGTGCTAGAGTTTCCCACATCATGGAGTTGAGATTGATGGGAGTAGAATTGAAGCTATCCGATGGGGACAGGTTATTTGCTCATGTAAGCATGGAGCCTTTGTTAGCTACCCGTATTCGTGATTTTCAAAGCCAAGATCCTTTTCTTGAGAAGAAACGGCAAGATGTCCGAGATGGTAAGTCTGAAGATTTTTGAATTGTGAATGATGGCACTTTATTGTATAAGAAACGATTATGTGTGCCTAATGTGGGTGGATTGAAAGAGGAAATTTTAGATGAGGCTCATAATTCCATTTATACTATGCATCCCGTTAGTACTAAAATGTATAAGGATTTAAAGGAGCATTATTGGTGTTATAATATGAAGAAGGAAATAGCTTATTTTGTTGCTAGGTGCCTTATATGTCAGCAAGTGAAAGTGGAGCATCAAAATCCTACTAGTCTGCTTCAGCCATTGCCAATACTGGAATTGAAATGGGATCATGTTTCGATGGATTTTGTGGTTGGGCTTCCTCGATTTCAGAAGGGGTCAGATTCGATTTGGGCAGTGGTGGACAGATTGACCAAGTTTGCTCATTTTCTAGCAGTCAAGACTACGTATACAGTTGATAGGTATGCTAGACTGTATGTTAATGAAATTATTCGATTGCATGGAGCACCGGTATCGATTATTTCAGATAGGGACCCTACCTTTACATCCAGATTTTGGGGAGGCTTGCATCATGCTATGGGTACTAACTTGAAGTTTAGTACGGCTTTTCATCCTCAGACAGATGGGCAGTCTGAAAGGACAATACAGATTTTTGAAGATATGCTTAGAGCTTGTGTGCTTGATTTCAAAGGTAATTGGGATGAATATTTGCCTTTGATAGAATTTGCATATAACAATAGTTTCAGTCTACTATTGGTATGGCTCCATATTAATCATTGTATGGTAGACGATGTCGTACACCGATATGTTGGGGTGAAGTTGGTGAAAGGAAGATAGAGGGTTCAGAATTGATTGAAGTCACCACTGAAAAAGTGAAGATTAATCAAGATAGAATGAGAACAACGCAAAGCAGACAAAAAAGTTATGCGGATAAACGACGAAAAGATTTGGAATTCCAGAAAGGGGATTATGTGTTTCTTCGGATATCTACATGGAAAGGAGTTATGAGGTTTGGAAAGAAAGGGAAATTAAGTCCACGCTACATTGGACCTTATGAAATCCTTGAGAAAATTGGGATGGTTGCCTACAACTTAGCGTTACCACCAGAGTTATCTCGGCTACATGACGTTTTCCATGTTTCTATGTTAAGAAAGTATGTATTGGATCCTTCACATGTGTTGGTGGAACATCCTATGGAGTTAAATGAAGACTTGAGTTATGTGGAAGAACCACTTGCTATCGTGGATAGGAAGGAACAAATATTGAGATCAAAAGTAATCCCACTTGTGAAAGTTATGTGGAGAAGGCTTTCCATGGAAGAGGCTACATGGGAGAGATAGTATACCGTGAAGTTTAGTTATCCGTATTTGTTTGATTCGGACAACCAAGGTATGTCAATTTTGGGGACGAAATTTCCTAACGGGGGGAGAATTGTGACAACCCGCATATAATTATGATAAATCATGTTTAAATCATGATTAGCTTATGTAATATGAATAGTATGTTATTAGTATATATATAATGTTAAGTAATTATGTTTAGTTTAATCCCACCTTCACAAAGCTTGAAATATCGAATTAGTTACAAATGTGAAATTTTAAAGTTTTCGGTAGGAATGTTCCTGTTGGAGGCTAGTTTTGACCTTTATGACATAACAATGAACTTCAGGTGTAAACTAGATATTTGTAGATATATGAGTTAGGTTTATTACAAAATAAACGGTTCATCGAACGAACATCCGAGTGGGAAGATATTGTGTTTTTACCAACAGGGGGTAAAGTAGTCATTTAGCCTTAAATGATATTTTGTTTTATGTAATGCCACATGTCATATTTTGATTGGACCAAGAGGGGGTGGCCTTATTCCGACTTACAACCCTTGAATTAAGCTCTTCCTTCAGCATATTTCAGCCATGGAACATTTTTAACCTAAGTAAAAGAGTTTTGAAGTTTAGGAAGAAAGTGTGAGGAGAAATTGAAAACAAATTCATAGAAAAATTACGTAAAAGCCCCTAAGGTATTTCCATCCATAAATCTTGTTTATTTTTTTGTATTATTTATTTAAATGATTGAAATAATCATTTGTTTACTGGATTTCCATGTGTTGATGTGTACTTATGGATAGATGCAAGTTTAAGAAAACTTGAATGTGTAAACCCTTGAAATTGTTTTGTTTAGGAACCTTGTTTATTCAAACTTCCATATATTTTTGTATACTCAATGGAATTGCTTGATTCCAATTGGAGATTAACCTGGACTCATATATGTATGACATATATGTATGACATATCCAAAAATAGTGGGAAAATACCAAGAAATGAGTCTTTGGTGTGAGTTTGAAGTTCGGGTATGAAATCTGCCCTAAGGGTGAAAGTATGCCCGCCATGTGTTCGATGTTTTGCTTGACATGGCAAATGAACTCTGAAAATTATGAAATTTTAATATTGTATTGTTCAATATGTTTACTGATGTTGGGATAAATATCATATAAATTTATGATGTAGAAAAATTACGGAAATTCCGGGAAGTTGAATGAACGATAAAAGAGCCTATAGAGTAGATTTGCTATGTGGTAAAGAAATGGGCGTATCATTCTCTAGGAGACTTGAAATGATGTAACGTCTTTTGTGTTGGAATACTAATAAGACAAGTATTGAATTACCAAGAATAAATGAATTTATATTTGGTCTATGGTTTGGATATTTTAAATATATTAACATGGATTTGGGTGGAACTTCACTTGTGATAAATGATTTGAATGGAATCATGTGATGCTTATGGATTGAATTTTGTTTAAATCATTCTTTGGATTATTGATATTCTTATGATGATACTAATATTGTAAGAATGATAGGAAGGGAAGAAGAGCTGATTGAACAAATACTGGATAAAGGCAAGGGAAAAGCCAGTTAAACAGTCAAGGTGAGTGTACTTATGATTTGTTTCATATATAAATATGAATATAGCTCGAAGAGCATGATTTGTTTGAATACTTCGGTATTCAGGATTTTTTTGGATATTAAAATATCCAGGATTTTTTTGGGTCTCATGATCCAGGATTGGTTTGAATACTTTGGTATTCATGATTTGTTTGGATATTAAAATATCCAGGATTTGTTTGGGTCTTATGATCCAGGATTTGTTATCGCCAATGGGCAGAATTATTTGGATCTTATGATCCAGGATTTGTTAATGCCAATGGGCAGGATTGTTCAGATTTTATATCCACATATTCGATATAGAATTGTTATTCTGTTGCAGGGAAGGAGTACCTCACTAAGATTAATGCTTACGGTTTATATTTTAACAATTTCAGGTTCGTACGCTGCTAGCTAGGATACCATATGACCAGTAACTTTGAGAGTTGCACTGTTGGAGAGAGCTGGGGTTTAAAAATTGGGATTTTATCATTGTCACACTGAAGATTTTAAGATACTCACACATTGTATATATTGATTTAGTATGGATTGAGTTGATCATAGTTAACCACAGTATTGTATGTCCGCTTAATTACGGCTCTGATATTGAATTTTATGGTATAAGAATAATATTATGTTCATTATGCACATTGTGCGAAAAAATATTGATAAATAAAGTATATTTTCCAATGGGCTCAAGATTATGATCCAATTATTTTAATAACCAATGATTAGTATGGATATTGGGTTTGGGGTGTGACATAAAGATTCTATGTTAATCATCAAATATATTCAAAATTTATTTCATCTTTACTGAGGGATTCATTCTACATGCTTTCCTACCCAAACATATGATCAATTCATACATTTAATTTAAGGTTTTTCAATAGAATCAACCTTCTTAAAACTTCCTACACATGTTTATTATAACTTGAATTTGATTTGTAATAAACACTTGCCTTGATAAAGGGGTTCTGATTTCGTGGAGTTGATGATGGATTGATGCTTCTCTTCTTCAATCCTTCCTCCTTTGGCTCCTAGGATGCAAAATCCAAACCCAACCTCTTCAAAAGCATCTTCTAAGCCTTGAGAATGATTTTCTCCTTCTCTTTAATGGTCTTGGTGTTTACATGGGTGTTATCACCCTAACCCTATTTCATACGGCTCATAATAGACTCTCAAATTCGTAGGTCTCAATACCCTCACATGTGAAAAGGCCAAAATGCCCCCGAACGATTTCAGTTTAGTCCAAAATTACCTCGGGACTCAACTAGTACCCCTGGGTATACTATTTTGACTAATTCGACCCTTCTGGACTCATCTGTGACCTCTAAATTATCATTTGAGTCACTTAAAAATATATTACTCGTTCTCACCCCAAAATGGTCTACACGTGCTAAGTAACTATTTACTACTCGCACTAAGTAAATAGAAAGAGGCAATATTAATCAGTATTTATCTCTCGATTAATACTCCATAATCACAATTATTAACAAATCTCACTAAAATACTTTTCTGGCGTAATTCAAATCAAATTGTATTTTCTCATTTAATTCTCCAATTTAATTAAATAGAAATACTGAAAAATATGGGGTATTACACGGGTGAACGATAATGTGACACGTCGCTTATTAAAATAAGAGGTGACCAGCCCGCTACTCCAATAAAAATGGAAATCTTAAATGATCCATTCTTAGCATTACCGTCGCATAATAATAATACGAGACAACCACCAAATATTTCAAAAAAAGGATGTCATATATAATTTTGCAAATTGGATAAAAGCAATTTCCATCAATCAGTTTATATATATATATATATAATAGTTTAACAACATTTCTACAAAAGATAACCGAATAAGCTATCGGTTAACAGACTAAATACAAAAGATCACACTAAGTATGATAGTATGTACGAATACTAAACATGAGCAACACGCTCGAATATACAGACAGATCATAGATAGAGTATCAAAAGAAATGATGCATCATCGACTACAAAAATCCTACAACATCCGCAAAATGCCATAGCTCTTTAACACTGGGAAGGAAAGTGACATCGGGCGCCAATGCGGTGGAGCACCTAAACATAAAGAAGAACCACACAAGAAGGAGAAATATAAACGGGTTAGGGCCCAGTTTGATATGATAAACGTGTGAATAATATGCATAACAATTATGAGTGCTAAATATCATAAGCTGGATAAGTTCACTCTTCATTCAAAGAATCCTCCTCACCTCTCTTCTAAGTGCACATCCTAACGCGTACAATTCATATTAAGTTAAACTACCCATTTACTTAATAGGATTAACCTAACTATATTCTACATGCCATGTTTACCAATTAGAAACATATTCACAAGTCAATAATCATTAGGGACCATAGACAATTAAAGGTGATTCACAGTTGTCTTAAATCAATTGATCATTCAAGTGAAATGCCATTTCCGTGGGAACATTTATAATCATAATAATAATGGTTCTAACACCATCCTTCTGGGAGTCACCCCACTGGATGCTCCCCTAGGTACTATCATCTTCCAGGGCCTATAACCCAGACCACCTGGGTATCGTAAATCGTAATGTGTGGGAGGTAGAAAAATACCTTAGATAGTGAGGCATAACCATACCTGGAATTACCTCACTTCAAACTATACAATCATACAATGTAACACCCAGTATCATGGCATGAGGACTATACTCTCCATGCATCATTAGCCAAGGGATTCACCTCTAACGCGTACTTGCCTATGATAACATTTAGAGAGGTATGTGTAACTGTGCCATAGTTACAAACTATATTAAATTAAGCATATGATCCTTATATTCTGAAACCGTATGTACATAAAATTTTGTCTACAAGATATTATTATTATCAAACTAGCCCCCAAAGGTCCAACACATACTACCCGACTCTACACTGGTCCTACTCTCATTTACTAGATGAAATGACTCATTATACCCTTGCAAATAATCCTCGAAATACGCTCACACACTCCCGCACTTCTTAGAGTACAACTCTCCTTATATGAGTCCATTTTACTTCTCAATACATCCTAAGAGAAGTTTCCTAAGCCTTAAACCCAAAATAAAACGAGTATAAAGAAAGTCCAATTCTTGGGCCGAAAATAGAGTACCGATTGATCGGCCCCGGACCCCCGGTCGACCGTGTATTTGGAATCTACCTTGTGAGACAATCAGTGGGATTTTCCCTTTTATCCCAGTCGACTGGTAGCTTGGCCATGTTCGACTGGTCGTACTAGATAAGTCACCCATCCCCCATTTTTCTTACAAAACCTAAATCTCTAATTCTTCTTCTTCCCTGTAAACTAGCTATAATCAACAAATATTACCAACACATCATTTCTACATGATCACCTACCAATATACCACACTTAAATCACGTGTTACTTATATAGGTGGAGATTAGAACAACAAACTTAATCAAAACTCTAAATGGGCTCAATATTAAGAACAATAATGATTTACACCATTTATTCAACATAATCATAAGGTATTGCAAGTATAATAACTTGCCTTGTTGTTGGAGTTTCGAATTATTCTTCTTAGCAACGATTCCAAGCTTGGAATGACAAAATCTCCTCTTTTATCTCTGTTCTCTCAAGCTCTCACTTCTGTCTAACTTCTAGGTTTAGAAAATATACAAATGAGGTATAACTGCTCTTGTAAGACTTAAATACCTAAATATAACTCAATTCCATTAAGTCCAACATTAAATTCCACTACACACTTAAAATGACTCGTAACTTCTATTTAAGTCATAAATAGCTAGAAAAAACCCCCAGAACCCAAAAGCAACCCTCGCACTTATTTTGACTATCTCGACCCTTCCCGGACTAACTATGCCCTCTAAAACTGACTTCCAGGATATTGTTCATTATTTTCTATTCCAACGTCATATTAACATTTTAATAATAACTCGAATGGCATATAAATCATAACCGTCACTTTCAAGCATAGCGACTCAACATTAACATAATATTACACTATTTACATTCGCATAGAGGTAAATATGCAATACTCATAAATATTAACTCTTAAATAACTAAAATTAATATTTATTCCAATTTCATTTATTTATGTAACTAACCCACATGGCAATTTAATATAAAAACAATTACTCAAAAGTAAGGGGTATTACAGATAAGGCCACCCGTAAAGAGCCTTAAATGTTTCCATGCCAATGGTAATTTGGTAAGAGTTGTTACATGCAAACTCTACCAATGGAAGATATCACTCTCATTCTGCCCTAAAATCGAGAATGCACATCCTCACCATGTCCTCCATCATATTATTTACCCTCTCAGTCTTCCCGTCTATCTATGGATGATAAGCGGAACTCAATCGCGACTTTGCACCTATGACTGCTTGAAAACTATGCCAGAAGTGAGAGATAAAATTTTTGTCTATATCAGACACAGTGTTAATAGAAACTCCATGTAGCTTTACTATTTTCTCAATTAACAACTTCGTATACTGAATTGTCTAATAATTGGTGTGAACTGGCAAAAAATGAGCCACCTTTGTCAACCGATCCACTATCACCCAAATAGAATCGTGGCCCCTCTGGGATGTTGGCAAAACCATAATAAAATCCATCGAGATGCTCTCCCACTTTCATATGGGAATCTCTAACGGCTGTAGCATCCCTGAAGGCCTCTGGTTATCTACCTTCATAAGCTAACAGGTAACACACTTCGAGGAAAACTCGACTATGTCTCACTTTATCCATGACCACTAATATTTCCTCCTTATATTCTGGTACATCTTATCCCCACTGGGATGTATGGTAAACCTCAAACCATGAGACCCGGTCATCAATACATGCCTTAAGTCTTAATCCTGAGGCACAACCAGCCTCCCATTAAAACACAGTCCTCCCTATGAGATGATCGAGGAAGACTCTGCACCCTCAGCTAACAATTTTCATACCCTGTCTTAACATTACCGATACTCTAATTTTGCTTTCACTACCCACATCACAATCTTAGGAGTGATAGATAAAACTGCCATACACACTCTGGCAACCTCATCATTGTGTTGGAGCTCACTCCAATTCTCTTTCCAGACCTTTGCTAACTCTCCAGTGGGCCATCGACTCAACGTATTTACCACTAGGTTAGGCTTTCTAGGATGATATTGTATATCAAACTTCCAGTCTCTCATGAATTCTATCCATCACCTCTGCCTCATGTTCCAATCCTTTTGTGTGAAGAGGTACTTAAGTGACTTATGATTTGTGAATGATGTAAATTGCTCCCCTATAAGATTGTGTCTCTATATTTTCAAACTAAAAATGACCACTACCAACTCAAGGTCGTGGGTAGGGTAATTCTTCTGATGGGACTTAAGCTTTCGTGATGCATAAGATATAGTCATCTCCTCCTTATGTAATACATCCCCAAGTCCCTACAAAGATGCATCCATGTGGACCTGGTGCTCCATCCCACTCCTAGGCAATGCAAGTATAGCTGTTGATCGTCAATTTGTCCTTCATCTCATCAAACGGTTACTAACACTGATAACTTCACACAAATGGTACCCCTTGTGAGTCAGGTTCATCACCGGGACTGTACTCTTTAAAATATCTGATAATTAAGTGACAATAATACCCAACCAACCCCAAGAAGTTTTGAATCTCTATCTGTGTCATGGGTTGTCCCCACTCCATTACCGTTGATACCTTACTCGGATCCATATCAATACCCCTTTTGGACACGATGTGATAAAGAAAATATACCTCCGGTAGCCAAAATCCACACTTCCCAAAATTTGCATATAATTGGTGGTCTCGTAGTGTCTGTAGAACCATGTACAAATGTTTTGTGTGCTCCTCCTTCGTGCCATAGTAGACCATAATTTCGTCTATGAAAACGATCACAAACTGGTCAAGAAACTCCCAAAATAACCTATTCATGAGATTTATGAATACTGATAGCGCATTGATGGGCCCAAATGGCATCACCCATAACTCGTACGATCCATCCAGTGATATAAAAGTGGTCTTAATAACATCCTCCTCTTGAATGCGCAAATAGTGGTAACCCAACCTCAAATCAATTTTTAAGAAGTACACAACCCCTCTCAACTAGTCAAATAGGTCATCAGTCCTCATTAATGGATATTTATTCCATATTGTGACCTTGTTTAGCTCCCTATGGTCCACACACAAGTGAAGAGAACCATCCCTCTTCTTTACAAATAGAACTGGTGCACCCCATGATGATGTGTTCCGTAGAATGAAACCCTGACCCAAGAGCTATTGAATATTCTCTGTCAATTCACGCATCTTTGAAGGGGCTATATGGTAAGGTTCCCTAGCAATCGATCTTGACTGCGGTACTATGTCAATCATAAACTCAGTCTCTCGGCTGGGTGGTAACCCTAGTATCTCCTAACATAAGTCCTCGAGGTCTTTCACGACTGCAATTGAGTCTAACGGTATGATTATCTCCTTAGAGGTCTCCTCTTTAATATAATATAAGTGTGTGCGTGACCCTCCCTCATGAAGAGGCATCGCTACAAGGAACATCTCATGTCTCTAAATGGAAAATATAATGGTTCTCTGATATCAATCAACCATTGCCCTATACTCTGCAAAGCAATACATAGCCAGAATCACATCATAACGCTCAATATCTAACACGATAAGGTATTTCACTAAGCTAAGTCTCCCTATAATGTTATCGACCCCTCTTCATATCGAGTGTATAAGTAACCCACTACCTATCGGTGATTCTACACCCATAGGGAGACTGCCGATTTTCTTTAATAAACTGATAGATCTAGCAGATCTAGTCTTAATAAAATAATGCGATGCCCTAGTATAAAAAAGAATCCTTCCCTCAAGTCCATGAATAGGAAATGTACCCTCTATTGCAGGTGGTGATGGCGGCATTGTTATATCTCGCATGTTGTATACACGCCTATAATGCATCTGTTCCTACTGCTACTAAGGGGATGGGGGTACTGGTGCTGCAGGGGGTAAAGAAGTTTGTTGTCCCTGTTGGGCACCCTGATGTTGTCCCCTACCCTACTCTAGGAAATCTCTCCTCTTGTCACCCCGCTAGAAAAAAATGAAGCACTGCCTTGGGAAATCTCTCTATCTCTTGCCTTGCTGGCCCTGATGCTACTGGCCTAGTTGTTGACCCTGATGGCCTCGGCTATTTTGGCAACCCCATGGTTCCCTTAGCCATGGTGGCCCTAAGGAATATGCTACTGATTTGGGCCTTGATGACCCTACCTATAACCCTGTCCCTCTGATCGGTACCCTCCAGACTTCAATCTCTTAGTAGAGTTCCCCTGACGATAATCCTACCCCTATTGATTGCATGTCTGGTGTTGCAGTGATTTTCTACCAATATCCCCATTTGCCTTGGCCTACTGGATAGGCTCCACACCTCTCTTGCTCCTCTTTGCATGGAAGTAATGATCCTGACAATGTATAAGATCAATATTGATGACATTAGTACATGTCACCAACGCGGGGTTACCGATCAAGTGTTGCCTGATCGTCTAGGACTAACCATCCATAAACTTTGGTTTTATTTTCTCCTTATTACTAACCTCGCTTGGCATAAAATTTGCCAAATAGGTGAAGTCCTCCTTATAATATACTACCGAGCGGTCACCCTGTGTTACCTTCCTAACTTCTTACGCATTTCTGACTCGACTACAGGCAGGAAGTATTTGCGGTTGAACCACACTCAAAACTCGATAATCATCATCATATCTATCTCCTCAATGGGGGTCACCGAATCCCACCACTGTAAGGCCCCTCCAGCCAGTATGAAAGTTTCCAATATATGTTTATGTACCTCAGTACACTCCACCATGTGCAAATGGAACTGCATATTCTTCTTCCATTAGCATGTCACAACCGCATCATTACTACCCTAAAATTTGGGTGGATGGCCCTTCTGGAAGGTCTCCCTAAATCTATGACTAGTAGATGGCCCTTCCAATACCTAGATCGATAGTGCCACCAGAAGCTGTGCCTGGGGCTAACGGAAATGAACTTCCATAGATACCATAGCTACATTGATCACCCAGGTTACTATCTCGGCTATCTGTGTAGTCAAAATCCTATACGGTGGCGATTGAACCCGTGGCTCCTATTGAGCCTCCTTCAACCCTTCCTTAGCCTCTGCCCTCTTAGCTCGCTCTCTCCTCGGTGGCATCTACAAATTGTTTGAATTGTTTGAGTTCAAAGTCAATAAAAAATTTAATATAAGAAGCATGATATCTCAAACACGTAAGATAAGCGCAACCGTCCTAATAATAGTGATATATATCAAAAGAATGATGCGCTGATATCATAGTAATTCGTACATATCCTATAGACACTAGAACATGATGATCTGATACCATGTGTGACATCCTGCCTAATTAAATATCCAGTCATCAGTCGTTTATTAAATTAAAACATGATTTCCAAATTGGTTCATTCTTACCATTACTATCAAAAACCAAATTAATTAGTAATCACCTATTAGTTAATTAAACTAGTGCCAAATTTTATCTAGAAATAAATAGATAAATAATAATATGTGGGAAGGAAAAATAAACACGCACACCATACTAGAGTTCGAAACACCTAAATTAAATAAATAATTAATGTCTTGATCAATAAACCCTTGGCTAAATCCATACCAAATAATAATTCAACGGTAATACGTAAATCCGAATCAAAGTCTGCAGTGAAATACTGAAATACTGCTAAGAGATCCTACACTACGAATGAAAGATAAATGCATCGAATCAAAACTTTGCAAGCATCCACCTGTACCGCAATTGTGTATCCCTAAAGTAGAATATCAAGTCTGGCGTCCCTGTGGATGGACACCGAAAAGGTTTTAAAAATATTTATAGCAAGAGTTAGTACTCAAAAAAAATTAAAAATCTTTAGTAAGAGTTTATCATAGTTCAAAATCGTTTATTGATTACATATGTTAGGTTAACGTACACTCTCTTGAGTTTCCTCACCTCTCAACAATTGTGCACGCCTAACGTCCTCTACATAGCCCACTAAGTTGTACTACCCAAGCTAACTAGACATAAGTATCTATCTGGACTATCGACATCTATAAGTCCTTGTACCTCCCATACAGTACGCTAATCAAATTAACATTTCACTTATTTCCACATTTAAACAGTAAATTAAGTTCACCACATAATTCATTTTTTAGATATAGACTATCTAACTACCTACAATCACACATAAGTAGAATATTCAAACATGTATATATAATTTTATCTCTCAAATATATATACATATATCATTATGACGTCTATCAAAAAGAAGCATCGTGAAATATAAGCATACTCTGCTATCAGTCCAAGTACCTCTAGTACCAAATCACGACTATTAGTTCGAAATGTCTCCTCGAACCTAAAAATCAAATATCAAACAATGGTGGAGAACAGAGTTCCAAGACTTTGGGCTACGTGCTTACCTAACGTACCTAAATGACATGTCGGTCAAACTAATACACGTCACATAGTGAGCAGCCCTAAGTTCTATGTTCTGGGGCACAAATCCAGAACTCACTGGAATCGTGAAGGTGGGATCGCCCATTGCACGAGAATCTCCGTGATAGCAAGAAGCGTTGGTACGTTAACTAATATCGTTAGTCATATTGGTACCCAAAAAACCTATATATATACATATTCAGTAGATATTCACACAACCTAATTATCATCATTCGTATATAGTATATGCCACATGAATACTCACAGTTTTTTTAAATTGCGATAATTCCCACTATCGCATTTAATTGAGTATCATTCTCTACTCCAAGGGCCCTAGTTACCCCTTATTTTATTTCAGTAGCTAATTCTTCCTTACCTTATTGGTTTATACAATAATCTCTCTCGTGCTTTCTCGTAATTTTATTCTCAAATTAAATTATACTACAATTAAGTCAATTTAGTCAATGTCTTAATTCTCTCGATAAGACAAAACCCCATAACCCTTTCATGGCCTAATGCAATATAATAAATCCTTCATTATATTCTAACAAATCCCCTAAATTGTTCCCAACAAAACTTTAGGAGATCTGGGCTAAATAGGGAAATTTCATGATGTTCTAGAATCCGAACCTGTTCGCCTCTGAACCGAACAGGTTCGGCGTTTTACAAATTAATCTTCTTCCTTATGAACTTGCGTTTTTCACCATTAACACCCACATAGTTTACATCTCTCTCCACCAGACTTAAAACCAAATCCCAAACCTTTTCTACACATGTTAGGATAGTTTCTAACGTAATTTTAACATCAAAACATTACGATTAACATTCAATAATGGATTGAATCATCTATTCCTCAAAAACCGTAGTTTTTTAAGTTCTATCTTCATAACCAATATGAAATTCAGATTTAATCCTTTTAAATTATTATATATCAACGAATCTCTTATCCTCTACAGGTGTTAAATCAAACTACATGCAATTCCTACCCATAATATGTTGAAAAATCATTCTTTTATTCCAATAACAACAAATTGATCAATACAATTGAAACCCCAGTCACATGTGTATTATAATTTCATATTGTTTTGCAATTAACGCTTGCCTTAGAGCAGTAGGGTCTGGTTTAGTAGTTTGGACGATGGATTGATTATCTTCTCGTCTAATCCTCACTCCAAACTTGGTTGCTTCCTTAGGCTTCAAGAATGGTCCCTCATTCTTCTTTATTTGCTTCTCTTTGTTCTTTGAGTTTCTAACCGTATCCCATTTTATCTAATATCTGATATAAGGCTACAAAATTCGTAGGTCTCTTTACCTTATTTTACCAAATGACTAAGATACCCCCGTACAGTCCCAGTTTAGTCTAAATAATGCCCCGCTATCCAAATAATACCCCCATGTATAATATTCCGACTATTTTGACCCATTCGGAATCGTCTGTGACCTCAAAATCATCATCCCAATCACTCTATATAAATATCACATCTCGGCCTCAATTATTCTACACGCGACTCCCGATTGAGATAAATCCAAATATGCCAATATCCCTCACTATGACATAAATTACTAATCATAAATTATTTACTATTCACTTTGCAAATTTAATTCATAATACACATTATCATTTAATTGAATTTAATTACTTATCTCGTGTAATTTAAAATAAAATGAACTAGTTACGAAATTAATTTAATATCAAATAGGAAGAAATATGGGGTATTGCAGTTACTACTTAGAGGTTACTTCATGATTACTTGGAGGTTACTTCATGATTAATTGGAGGTTATGTCATGATTATACATGTAGCTGTGATGTGTGGTAAAAAATGCACAACCATTATTCAACGATATTCTATTTTTATCCATTATAACCTTCACCATTCAATATCATCAACATTTTGTCTCTTTCTTTCGTATTAGAGCAATTGTTTTTGTTCAAATCCCTCCAAAATAGATTCACTAATATTATTTCACTTCCCTTGGTATTTGTGACACCCCGCCTAATTAAATACCGGGCGATCACTCCTTTATTAAATTAAATCAAGGTGAACAGTTGGTTCATTCTCAGCATCACTCTCGATAAAAATGAATTTTCCCATTTAACACCCTAAATAATTAAGCTAAGTGTCAAAAACATTTTCATACATAACTTTCCAAATTTTATTTAAAGAAAAAGATTTATTTATTTAATAACAACATGCAATAAGTAAGAATCACACCACATTAAATTTCGCAACATAAACCGATTAATAAAAATACATTCGTCAATAGAATGTCAGCATACGAAATCTAAAATCACATAACCAAACTGAATGAATCCCATAGTAACAATACTGGAATTAACTGAAATACAAATGTCCCAATAATAATGAAGTAATGGAAAGGGGCGACACATGCCCAATAGATGAGAATGCTAGAGGTGGAGTCAATAAAGGAATCCGTCTACGCAAGTGACCTGCAACTCCCACCTAAGCTGCAGCACGTTCCTTTCAAGAGATCCTAAGCAAGACGCCCCTATGGTTGGGCACCTGTAATACATACATATATATACAAGAGAGAGAGAGAGAGAAAAATGGGTCAGAGCCCGAAAGTGTGTTTGATTTATAATACGTTTAGCAAGTATTTAAATTGATACAGGCCAATGCAACAACATATTAGAGCGACACTCTCTTGAGATATTCTCACCTCTCTTCTAATGTTCACGCCTATCGTACTAACCTTCCCAACGGTTTATCTTATCATATATCGCACTAGTCTTCCCAAATGATTTAACTTAACTTAGATTACTCGTAAGATTTTCAATTCAATGATTCCATTTTAAAAAGGATGTTCCAATTTGTAACCAAAGTTCTTTATTTTAACTTTATAAAATCAATAAAGTTTTCCAGTGACATATTATACTTTCTCAAAACAAGTATTTATAATTAGAGTCAACAACCATGTCCTACTTATCCAATCCCAGTAGGCAGTTTCAAATTTCATAATCTCATATATATATTAACTACTCGTATAATATATATATATATATATATATATATATATATATATATATATATATATATAACAGCACCCCGAATAAAACTATGGTGCGTGCATACTTCCACTATCCAAACCCCATACCACTCAAATCAAGGGGAATACAAATTCGGAATCACTCTCGAACTGTATTAACACATACACAAACAATATCGAGGCGCAGCATAGATTCCAAGTCTCTAAGAGGATGGCACATACTCGCGTCTCTTAGGACCGTCTGAACTATCAATTCGATAGCCTGTACCAAGGATATCTATCTTCTAGGGTACAAATCAATATCCCCCATAAAGGTCCCATCGAGATAAGACTGTCCCAGAGCGGTAACCTCAAGGATAGCAAGTAGCGCGGTATGTTTTTCACATGTATATAATATATGTACGCACAATCATATAAATATACCACTTTAATCAGATTAATATAGGTTCCTCTCGTCACCCATAATTACAACATTTATCCTTAATTTCACATTATTAGTATTACGTATAAGGTTTCATCTCTAACCTTAACTCGAAGGGTTTTCTCACTTATTACACGACACTCGTGGACTCTATCCTTCCAAGTAGAAAATTCAGTAGGTATACCTCTATTTACTATCGTAACTATTCGCCGTAATCTCTCACTTGAATTACGTAGTTTCATCGTTCATTATATAATTATCCCAAAAAGAAAATTCTCGTCTTATAATAAAGTTCCCAACACTTATTCATATGTCCTACTGGTCCTTCCTATCTCCCAAAACATTTCATTAAGAATACCCAAGAATTATTTTGCGATAAATATAATTTATCTAATTAAACAAGGGAAATAGGAGTCTTCCAGGAGGGGTCGATCGATCGAGGTCTAAAGCTCGATCGATCGAACATTAGATCGATCGAAGCTCTAGGCTCGATCGATCGATCAAGTAGGTCTGCGAAAATCTGCAGAAATGCAGTTACGGGTTCTACCAATTTGCTTCATCCAAAACCATGTTTTTCCATTCCAAACGTCCCAAAAATTCTACTACTATCATTATAACAATATACCAGATGTTTTCAACGTAAAGCATGTGTATATCTAACATTAAACATGGATAATTAACCCAAAATCCCATCTAATCATCAAGAACCCTAGAGTTTTTCTTAATCATGGTTCTAATCTGTTTTTACCAGAATTTCCTTCTAATATATCATCAAAATTTCGTGGTTTATATTCCTCAACATGGCAAGAATTCCAGAATTTCATATAAACCAATACTACATCCATTTTCCTAACACAAATTGGGTTTTCTTCCATAGTTTTCATCTCTAATCAATCCTAAACCAATATGAAGATTGCACTAACGAAAATACGCAAGATAAATACTTGCCTGGGATTTTCGACGTTCTGATTTGCAGATGATTTTGGTGTGGTTGCGTAGCCGATTGCGCGATCTATGCGGTGGTGGTGGTTGTGGTGCAAACGGATGACTTTTGGGGCCTTGTATTGCCTTAGATCTCTCTCCTCTCTTCTCTAATGGCCGTCACTTGTGTTCTGAATACTCTAACCCTAAGAGACTAACCTAAATGGCTGATATAGGTTGCTGAATTTCGTGGGTTTAATTACCCAAAAAGGTGAAATGACTAAATTGCCCTCCCGGGGTACCAATTAGGCATAAAAACGCCCCGAGACCCAAACTAAACCACCGGGTACACTTTTCTGACTATCTCGACCCTTCCGGATGCGTTGGCGGACTCAAAACGACCATACGAACAACTTATAAAATATTCACTTTTTATTTAACAAAATTAGTCCCGACGCGACACGAGCACGTTCCGACTTAAATTTCTGAAATTGTCATTTACTTCACTCGTGACATTCAATATAACCAATATCATATATATTACTTTGATCATTAGTAATATTCAACAAATTTCCCATAATTACTAACTCTCGTCACGTTAATAATTTAACATAATTAATTTCCGGATTTTTATTAAATAATTAACTCACATTAAATTTAATAAATCCCCAATTTAATATAGCATAAAAATACGGGGTATTACATACTTCCCCCCTAATAACGGAATTTCATCCCGAAATTCGAAAAATAAGGCATACCTGGTAAAAACAACTCTGGATATCTTTCGCGCATATCTGCCTCGCGCTCCCAAGTGGATTCCTCCACATTCCCACTGGACCCGCGTAAGTGGAACTATCTTCGACCTCAATCTCCTCTCACTATAGTCTTGGATAGCCACCGGTCTCTCCTCGTAAGAGCTATCAGGCTGTAAGTCGATCTCATGTATCTCAATGTGAGTATGGGCCATATCATCCCGAAGATATCGTCTCAACGACGAGCTGTGGAATACATCGTGGATGCGATGTAAATGTTCTGGCAGTCCCAACCTGTATGCAACCGACCCAATCCTCTCGATGATGGGAAATGGTCCCACATACCTCGGAGCCAACTTCCCCTTCTTCCCGAACCTCATCACCCCCTTCATAGGAGATACACGCAATAACACTTGGTCCCCCACACTAAACTCCCGGAAGAACCGTTTCTCATCGGCGTAGCTCTTCTGCCTGTCCTGGGCTACCCGAATACGACTCCTGATCATCTCAATCCTCGCGGAGGTTTCCTCAATCACTTCTGGTCCTAGCAACTTGTTATCCCCCACCTCGATCCAACAAGTTGGAGAACGACAAGGCCTGCCATACAAAGCCTCAAATGGAGCCATGCCAATCGTGAACTGATACGAGTTATTATAAGCAAACTCTACCAGTGGAAGGTGTGGCTCCCATCCTCCTCCAAAATCGAGAACACACATGTGTAGCATATCCTCTAACATCTGATTAGTACGCTTTGTCTGTCCGTATGTCTGTGGGTGGTAAGCTGAACTCAACCTCAACTCAATACCCATAGCCTCCTGAAAGCTTTCCCAGAAACGTGACACAAAAATCTTGTCTCTATCTGACACAATATTCAGGGGCACCCCATGTAATCTGACAATCTCAGCGATGGACAATTGAGCATACTGACCCGTAGTATAATCTGTCCGCACTGGAAGAAAATGAGATACCTTGGTCAAACGGTCTACAATCACCCAGATAGAATCATGGCCCCGCTGTGATGTAGGCAACCCTGTAATAAAATCCATGGAAATACTCTCCCACTTCCATGCGGGTACTTCCAATGGCTGAAGCAATCCTGACGGTTTTTGGTGGTCCACCTTTACCAGTTGGCAAGTAGAACACTTGGACACAAACTCAACAATGTCCTTCTTCATCCCACTCCACCAGTATTGTCGCCTCATGTCCTGGTACATCTTATCCCCGCCCGGATGTACTGCAAATCGGGACCCATGAGAATGAGTCATCACTTCATGACATAACTCTGCTCTTTCTGGAACCACCAGTCTCCCATTAAACCGCTAACCTCCATCAGAACTAACAGAATAGGACTCAGCACCCTTGGCTAGAAGTCGCACAATCTGCTCCTGGAAAAACGGGTCTGTGGTATGTGCCTGTATCACCCTCGTAACAATCTCGGGTGTGACAGACATAACGGCTATTAAAGAATGGGCTACTGCATCCTGGTGACCCAACTCCTTCCACTTTGCTTTCCAGACATCCGCTACATCGTCTATCGGTCTACGGCTCAACGCATTAGCAACTACGTTGGCCTTCCCCGGATGATACTGTATTTAGAACTGATAGTCTTTCACAAACTCTAACCACCTGCGCTGACGCATATTCAGCTCTCGCTGAGTGAATAGGTACTGCAGTGACTTGTGGTCTGTGAACAAACGGAATTTCTCCCCCAATAAATAGTGCCTCCATATCCTCAATGCAAAGACGACCGCTGCTAACTCCAGGTCGTGGGCGGGGTAATTCTTCTCATGCGGCTTAAGCTTGCGGGAAGCAAAAGCTATAGCCTTCTCCTCGTGCTGAAGTACTCCCCCAAGTCCCCATAAGGACGCATCGGTGTAAACCAGGTACTCCACACCCGGCTTCGGTAATGCAAGGACTGGCGCTGAAGTAAGCTTATCTTTCAGCTCGTCGAAAGCCAATTGACAAGCGTCATCCCAAACATATGGTACTCCCTTGTGAGTCAGATTCGTCAATGGACCCACTATTTTGGAGAATCCCCGAATGAATCTCCTGTAGTATCCGGTAAACCCCAAGAAACTACGCACTTCCGTCGGTGTCGTGGGCTGTCCCCACTCCCTCACCGCTAACACTTTACTCGGATCAACTGCAATCCCCTGCTCAGAAACAACATGCCCCAAGAACTGTACCTCTCGTAGCCAAAATCCGCACTTCTCGTAGTTAGCATACAACTGATGCTCTCGTAGAGTCTGAAGAACCTTCCTCAAGTGCTCGGCATGATCCTCCTCGGAGTGTTAATATATCAAGATGTCATCTATGAAGACGATGACAAACTGATCCAAGAACTCTCTGAATACTAGGTTCATTAAGTCCATGAAAACGGCTGGAGCATTTGTGAGTCCGAACGGCATCACCTTAAACTCATAGGACCCATACCTCATCAAGAAAGCAGTCTTCGAAACATCCTGCTCCCTAATACGTAGCTGATGGTACCCCGACCTCAGATCTATCTTCGAAAAGAAAGTTGCTCCTCTCAGCTGGTCGAACAGATCATCGATTCGAGGCAACGAATACTTATTCCGTATCGTGACCTTGTTCAACTCCCGGTAGCCCACACACAATCTCAGTGAACCATCTCTCTTCTTCACAAACAAGACGGGAGCGCCCCAAGGTGAGGTACTCCTACGAATGAAGCCCTGACCTAACAGCTGCTCTATCTGATCCCGTAGCTCTCGCATCTCTGCCGGAGCCATACGGTACGGTGCGCGTGCTATAGGTCTCATATCTGGCAATAAATCTATGACAAAGTCTATCTCACGACTGGGCGGTAGTCCTCGTATCTCCTGAAACACATCAGAATACTCCCTGACAACTGGGATCGAATCCAAGGGAATCACAACCTCCTTAGAGGTATCCTCCTCTATGTAATACAAATGAGCGGTCCAACCTCCCTCTGGGTGAGGCACTGCCACTACAAACATCTCTTGCCCCGGAATGGCAAAAACAATGCTCCCACCGAAGCAATCAATCATGGCTCTATAAGCCGCGAGCCAATCCATACCAATAATCACATCATGCTCGTGCATGTCTAAGACTAACATGTCTGCAGGTAATACCAAGCTACCAATCTCTACCCCCACTCCCCGGCATATAAAGAAAATAAGTGACCCACTCCCCAGTGGTGAGTCAACACACGTCACTATGCTCTCTGCTGTGTCTAACAACCCTAAGGCCTTCACAAAATGTGTAGCTATAAACAATGCGTTGCCCCCGTATCAAACAAAACCCGACCCATAGTACCATGAATAGGAAACATACCCTCAATCGCGGGTGGTGCCTGTGGAGCTGCTGCCTGGTGGACGTTATAGACACGTCCATACTGTAATTTCCCCTGTTGCACTGGAGCTGCTGGAATGGCTGGTAGGGCTGGCACCTGGGCTGCAGCTGGGAGGGCAGGTCGAAAAAGTGGTCTCTGTGGCTCATTATGGTCTCCCTGCTGTTGTGTGTCCCTATCGCCCTCTGGGCAATCCTGACGCCTATGGCCATGTTTATCGCACCCAAAGAATCGTCCTTTGAAGTTACCTCCCCTCTGACCCTGCTGTCCACGGCCCTGTTGGCCGTTACCTCCATGCCACTGGCCCTGTTGGCCCTGATTAGCACGCTACTGGCCCTACTGCTGGCCCTGCTGTCACTGTTGGCCCTGCTGGCCCTGCTGATCCTGCTGGCCCTGCCTATAGCCCCCATATCCCTGCCTAGAATCACTTGAACATAATCTCTTAGCAGGGTCCCCCTGATGGGAACTCTGCTCGTGCTGATGAGTCTGTCCATGAGATGGTGCTCCACTGGCACTATTACCCCCGGTCCTGCCCTGCTGGCTGGACTCTCCTGCTCTCTTGCTTCCCTGCAGATGGAAGCGGTGATCTTAGCAATGTAGTAACGCTGAATTGAGTACATCAGTGAAAGTACTCAGGGATATATTCCCAATAAGGTGCTGACGGATCCTCCAAGCTAACCCGTCGACAAACAGCATAATCTTCTTGCTCTCAGTAGGTGCCTCATCTGGCACAATGGTGAGAAGTCTTGTGAACTCCTCCTCATACTCGGCTACAATAAGACACTCCTACTTCAAATTCAATAATTTTTGCCTCATCTCAGTCTGCACGGCGGGTGGAAAATACTTGCGGTCAAACCGCTCCCAGAACAACTGAATAGGGATCGTGTCCCTCTCCTCCAAAGTGGTAGTGGACTCCCACCACTGTAAAGCGGCTCCCACCATCTTAAAGGAAGCCAATAATTGCTTTTGCACGTCAGTGCACTCATACATTTGGAGATGCCGCTGGATGTCTTTCTTCCATTGGCTAACTGTAACAATATCGGAGCTACCAGAAAACTCAGGGGGATGCGCTTTTTGAAAAGCATCCAGAACCGTCTCCCATGCAGATGGAAGTTGTGCTGGTACTGGCGCCACTGCCTGAACCTGGGGTGGAGCCTGCTGAATTACTGCTAGTGAGGCATTCACCGCCTGAGCAACAATGGCGGCTACCTCGTTTGCATTCATTGTGCCTTGTGCCGGAACAGCTGGCTGTTCGGCCTGGGCACGCCTATCTTTCGGAGCACGTCACGGAGGCATATGAAATGTGAACAAGTTTATTAGTCTACAGTTATTATCAAATCTCAAATAGCTGAAGACTTAAACGTAAAAGCAGAATACAACAATCCTAAAAATAGGGCTCTATAGCAATAACGTTAAGCTGAAAGAGAATTAAGCCGTACAGATCCTATGGACACTAGAACCTGATGCTCTGATACAACCTGTGACACCCCGCCTAATTAAATACCGGGCAATCACTCCTTTATTAAATTAAATCAAGGTGAACAATTGGTTCATTCTCAGCATCACTGTCGATAAAAATGAATTTTCCCATTTAACACCCTAAATAATTAAGCTAAGTGTCAAAAACATTTTCATACATAACTTTCCAAATTTTATTTAAAGAAAAAGATTTATTTATTTAATAACAACATGCAATAAGTAAGAATCACACCACATTAAATTTTGCAACATAAACCGATTAATGAAAATACATTCGTCAATCGAATGTCAGCATAGGAAATCTAAAATCACATAACCAAAATGAATGAATCCCATAGTAACAATACTGGAATTAACTGAAATACAAATGTCCCAATAATAATGAAGTAATGGAAAGGGGCGACACATGCCCAATAGATGAGAATGCTAGAAGTGGAGTCAATAAATGAATCCGTCTACGCAAGTGACCTGCAACTCCCACCTAAGCTGCATCACGTTCCTTTCAAGAGATCCTAAGCAAGACGCCCATTTGACAGGGCACCTGTAATACATACATATATATATAAGACAGAGAGATAGAGAAAAACGGGTCAGAGCCCAAAAGTGTGTTTGATTTATAATACGTTTAGCAAGTATTTAAATTGATACAGGCCAATGCAACAACATATTAGAGCGACACTCTCTTTAGAAATTCTCACCTCTCTTCTAATGTGCACGCCTATCATACTAACCTTCCCAACGGTTTATCTTATCATATATCGCACTAGTCTTCCCAAATGATTTAACTTAACTTAGATTACTCGTAGGATTTTCAATTCAATGATTCCATTTTAAAAAGGATGTTCCAATTTGTAACCAAAGTTCTCTGTTTTAACTTTATAAAATCAATAAAGTTTTCCAGTGACATATTATACTTTCTCAAAACAAGTATTTATAATTTGAGTCAACAACCATGTCCTACTTATCAAATCCCAGTAGGCAGTTTCAAATTTCATAATCTCATATATATATATTAACTACTCGTATAATATATATATATATATATATATATATATATATCAGCACCCCGAATAAAACTATGGTGCGTGCATACTTCCACTATCCACACCCCATACCACTCAAATCAAGGGGAATACAAATTCGGAATCACTCTCGAACTGTATTAACACATACACAAACAATATCGAGGCGAAGCATAGATTCCAAGTCTCTAAGAGGATGGCACATACTCACGTCTCTTAGGACCGTCTGAACTATCAATTCGATAGCCTGTACCAAGCATATCTATCTTCTAGGGTACAAGTCAATATCCCCCATAAAGGTCCCATCGAGATAAGACTGTCCCAGCGCAGTAACCTCAAGGATAGCAAGTAGCGCGGTATGTTTTTCACATGTATATAATATATGTACGCACAATCATATAAATATACCACTTTTATCAGATTAATATAGGTTCCTCTCGTCACCCATAATTACAACATGTATCCTTAATTTCACATTATTAGTATTACGTATAAGGTTTCATCTCTAACCTTAACTCGAAGGGTTTTCTCACTTATTACACGACACTCGTGGACTCTATCCTTCCAAGTAGAAAATTCAGTAGGTATACCTCTATTTACTATCGTAACTATTCGCCGTGATCTCTCACTTGAATTACGTAGTTTCATCGTTCATTATATAATTATCCCAAAAATAAAATTCTCGTCTTATAATAAAGTTCCCAACACTTATTCACATGTCCTACTGGTCCTTCCTATCTCCCAAAACATTTCATTAAGAATACCCAATAACTATTTCGCGATAAATCTAATTTAACTAATTAAATAAGGGAAATAGGAGTCTTCCAGGAGGGGTCGATCGATCGAGGTCTGGGGCTCGATCGATCGAACCTTCGATCGATCTAAGCTCTAGGCTCGATCGATCGATCAAGTAGGTCTGTGAAAATCTGCAGAAATGCAGTTACGGGTTCTACCAATTTTATTCATCCAAAACCATGTTTTTCCATTCTAAACGTCCCAAAAATTCTACTACTATCATTATAACAATATACGAGATGTTTTCAACATAAAGCATGTGTATATCTAACATTAAACATGGATAATTAACCCAAAATCCCATATAATCATCAAAAACCCTAGAGTTTTTCTTAATCATGGTTCTAATCTGTTTTTACCAGAATTTCCTTCTAATATATCATCAAAATTTCATGGTTTATATTCCTCTACATGGCAAGGATTCCAGAATTTCATATAAACCAATACTACATGCATTTTCCTAACACAAATTGGGTTTTCTACCATAGTTTTCATCTCTAATCAATCCTAAACCAATATGAAGATTTCACTAACGAAAATACGCATGATAAATAATTGCCTGGGATTTTTGACGTTCTGATTTGCAGATGATTTTGGTGTGGTTGCGTTGCCGGTTGCGCGATCTACGCGGTGGTGGTGGTTGTGGTGCAAACGGATGACTTTTGGGGCCTTGGATTGCCTTGGAGCTCTCTCCTCTCTTATCTAATGGCCGTCACTTGTGTTCTGAATATTCTAACCCTAAGAGACTAACCTAAATGGATGATATAGGTTGCTGAATTTCGTGGGTTTAATTACCCAAAAAGGTGAAATTACTAAATTGCCCTCCCGGGGTACCAATTAGGCCTAAAAACGCCCCGAGACCCAAACTAAACCCTTAGGTACACTTTTCTGACTATCTCGACCCTTCCGGACGCGTTGGCGCAATCAAAACGACCATACGAACAACTTATAAAATATTCACTTTTTATTTAACAAAATTAGTCCCGACGCGACCCGAGCACGTTCCGACTTAAATTTTCGAAATTGTCATTTACTTCACTCATGACATTCAATATAACCAATATCATATATATTACTTTGCTCATTCGTAATATTCAACAAATTTCCCATAATTACTAACTCTCGTCACGTTAATAATTTAACATAATTAATTTCCGGATTTTTATTAAATAATTAACTCACATTAAATTTAATAAATCCCCAAATTAATATAGCATAAAAATACGGGGTATTACAGTATTATAGTAACCTTTAATTTTTTTTTTGTGGCTAAAGAACTTTTAATTTCATTGACACGTGTCAAATTAAGGTAGTAGCACCATGTAATGTTCAGATTTTAAATAGTGAAACTTGGAAATTTAATGGTAGCCACCCGGTGCATGATTATTTGTCATGCACACACACGAATCGTGTATTTTACTACAAATTAGAAGCCCATGGTTATTGTTTGGTGATGTATTATGCCAAAATTTCTTTTCTTGTGATTTTTTTGCCCGGTTGTGTTTTTTTTGTCCTTTTTCTTCAGTTTTAGAGAATTACTATATATATGCCTCAGGGCCAAGTATATGGGATTAAAAATGTTCTTTTTAATATATGCCTCAGGTCCAACTATAGCTACTGACAACCTTTATGTCCTTAATCATGCACTCCATGGTTTCCATGTCCACACCCTCGGTGGCACAACAAATTGTTGCATGAGAAGACGATAATCAACATGTTGTTGGGGTTATATAGGTAACAAATTCAACACTTTGTTTTCTTTTGGATGAGTAAACATATTACAACTTGTGCAAAGAAAGGAACCGAGTTTTTAAAGAAATCAACACTACAAAAATGAAACATAATCCTATTAGGACTTTTGCAAAGATTTTTCTTTTCCATTTCTTTCTATTTATTAGAATTAGATTCATAAGTTCCAGTGAATCCACGAGTATCCTTTTGATATTATCTCTCTTCGATTTCACTATAAGTGCTTTTCTTCACTTTGATTAGGCTGCGATCTTTAGCTTGCAAGTTGTCCAACATGTGTACATTTTTTAAACTTGTTGTATATTATCGTAAGATTAATGATAATAAGTTAACAAGGCCATAAATTTCATGACAGTAAGTTAACGAGGCCAAAAATGCCCTCCATTTCTCCAAATTAATTAAAGAAGGAAAAGTTGCAAGAATCTCTAATATTCTCTAATTTGTTCTAGAAGAGCTCCTTTTTCAAAATTTAATTGTTTGGTGATTATTGTGTTATTAATTTTTTTCATGACTACTGTATATATTAACAATTGGATGTCATTTGTATTGACGAAGCTCAATTATTTGATGACATTTTTTACCTCTACAATAAAGTTGTTGACCGTATAGTTGAGAATGTAATTGAAGCAAAGAAAAATCCGAACTATATATTTCATATATGTCTTGGAATTTGTAACTGTAGTTTGTGTCGATAAGCAAAAGGGTGGCCTGCCACTAGTGTTCTATATAAGAAGGTGATAATTGTTGTATTTATTCCTTGTATATGCTGCTTATGTTCATTTTTTCCCTCCCCGGATGTTTAAAGCTCTATGAACGTATTGTTCACTGTCCAGATTTCAAATATGGGCTTCAAATAAATTGCACACTATTTCATGCAAACCAAACGTTGAAATACTAGTAGTAGTGATGTGGAGAACATTTCAATTGTTAAAAAACTTGTGTCAGTGACGAAAGATATGACTTACAGCAATGTTGACTCTGCTCAGGCTGAACACAAAACAAAAGTGACTTCAAAAAGGGTGTGAAAGAGAAGGCCGTGTAAGTTTCAAATAAAAAACATGGTAGGTGTGGTGATACTGATGGGCTTGTCATTGAGTCCAGTGATGAAAACAAACAACTATCAAACATTGAAGACAGAGAAAAAGAGGATGATTTCAAAGACAAGAATGAGGAGGAAAAGATTATGGAACATTCCTAACTAGCCCAATGTCTAAAATGACAATCGAAATGGTGCTGGATAGTATTGCTAGATTATTAAGACATAGGCGCGGATATGTTAAGAAGGTAGGGGTATTTGGATTCTAAGCTACTAACCGTAATGTTATTTATGCGGATCGTAAAGTTGAGAGAGGCGACGAAAATGCAACACCTGATCTTTGTAGTGTAAGTTGTATGAGAATATGGATGTTTTTTCTTTTGGGGTTCTGTTAGTGGAGCTTATTACAGGTCGATGTGAAGTGGATTCATGTTGACAAAGCCTCGTGAAGTTGATGCAAGATCTTTTTATTTGCATAGAGCTCATGGTGTTTTGGATGATGGAAAGTTGCAAACTTTTTACCAATAGATCTCTATGATCCACATTTGGATTTGCGTTTTATTACTTGTGCTCCTTATATGTATCTATTTCATTCGCATCTAAAAAAATCCATACTTTAGCTTCTTTGATTATCCTTGGCTTGGGTATCATTGGTTTAATACTCAACCCAAGACTTTAGTTTCTTGTAGCCGTCTCGATAAGGCTTTACATTCTTCCATTATTTTCATTTTGGGGATTTTTTTGTCTCTTTGTTCTTCTTTTTGTTTTATAAATTTTGCCCTTCAATATTTCTATTAAAATAGCCTTCATCAGTGAATTTTTCTAGAAGATGTAATTCCCTAAAGTTACTCATTAATTCTTTTGTTACTTGATATGTAGGATTAATTTTTTTTGTGATATTATTTATTATTTTTTTTACTAATTCAAAAATCTGACACAGTTAGAAACTTTTCCAAAAGCGAACAACATTTTGGCATGGTTTGGACTATACCAAAAGTGTACCTAAATGTACTCAATTTGGCACTATTACAAACTGTGCAAAAGTGTGCTGAAATATCAATTTCTGTGTTTTGAAATGTACTCAATTTGGCACTGTTACAAACATGTGTTTTGAAATCTCTCCCCCCCCCCCCCCCCCAGCAATAATTCTAGAACAAAAAACTGAAGAAAAATCCATCCTATGAAAGTCTAAGCCAAAAACTACTTGTATATACATTGATTGCAAGTAAAACGAAAATACAGAGTTTCGACACATGGTATGATTTTGACTTGACACAACAGAATGCTTCAATTTTGTCCTCTCAACTTTGCTTTCACAATTTGGAAAGAATATGTAAAAAACATTATGAAGTCTACACATACTAACAAAGCCATAAAACTTGTGTGTTGTATAAAAGGGTAGAGTAAATATTTTTCACTTTAAACGAGATGCAAAAGATAGAAAATAATAACACCAAAGTTTATGTGATAAATATATAATAATATAAACGGTTAATATATCCCCCTGAATGAGTGAAATATTTTAATTTTTCTCCTCTATGTTTGTGCAGTTCCTCACCCTTTTTGCGATGGGTAATCAAAGGTAATTAATAAAATGTGAAAACAATATAATAAACGAGAGAATTGGACGTTAGAAAATAATTATATAAATGACATCCACAAATGAGAATATGTAAGACAATAAAAATGATTTCAAATAAAATCAAAGATATCGAAGAGAAATGAATGTACTTGTCCAACCATGTGCCAATAGAATATTCCACCATCCATGCATGTGCTTATCCTAAACATCCAATGTGAGGCAACACGTATAAGTTTCCCAAGTGCAATAAACATCAAATATCCCATCATCCAAGGAGACTAAATACAAAAATCTTAAATGTTAGCATCCAAAGAAATAAATATCTAAGGAGTCACTTCCCCGGGGACAACCTGCACCGTTAAGATGGTCCATCAGATCCCACTCCTGTCTCCCCCTTGGAAAACTGACATGTGTGAGCATCTGGGATCTTCACACTCCTAATCAACGTATTGATAAATTCAATATTTTCTACATCTAAACCTCTTACTTATAGATTCGTGTTGTGTTATCGTTGTGTTTCGTGTTTAAAATTGTCACTCCTAGCTCTATTAGGCTCATATTATAGAAAAATTATGTTTATTTAATTTATTTCAGTTTTCTTTTAAAAGTCCAAAATTTAAATTAAAATGCAGAATTTATAGCACAAAAGGAAAAAAAAATGGTAATTTCATATTTTAACACATTTTTTATTAAAATTTTTGAGAAATATTTTTATTGTATCATTTAAGAAGTTCCTCAAAAGTTTCTTTTAAATTGGAATAGAAATGGACACTAAAATGACACAGTTTAACTTATAGAGTCTAAAAATAGTAAAATGCGTATTAAAAAGGGTGAAATTATAATTTGATGAAATTAATATTTTTTTAAGACAAAAAATTCTCATGTGACATATTTTTATGTTTTGTTAGAACCCTGCGAGTTGTAATACCCCGTGATTTTTGGGAATGAGAATTTAATTTATTTTTGGCAATTGAGGATGATGTAAAGTATTTTGGATGACAGTTTTGGGCGCAAGGTTTATCTCTAATGGTTCAAGATAGTCAAAATGACCGACCTTGGGTTTTATTTTGGTTCTGAAATATTTTAAGCGAGTTTTACTCAAATTGGAGTAAACGAGTCATTTAAAGTGTATATTACCATTTAAAGTTGGGTATCTTGATAATTAGGCTTATAAAGCAATTGGGATATTTATAATCTCATTCTTGATATTTAGGGAGAGGGAGAGAAAGCCCTAGAAACAGAGAGATGAGAAAAGCTTGGAGGTTCTGACACACCGCGATTTCGAGGAAGATTTAGACTCTACAACTTTGAGGCAAGTGATTAATCTTTCTAAATAATATATGTGCGTAATTTGATTCATGATTTATGGGTAAAATAATGTATTTTGCGTTAAAATGTCAAAACCTAGATTTTGTAGATTGAATCTTGCATTTAATGCTCATATATGGATCTGATGGAGTAGTGATGGTTGGGATAGTAGTTGAGTTTATTTATAAGCTTAGAATCATTATTTAATGGAGGAATGAGGGTTAGAATTGATGATTTTAGGTTTTACAATTCGTGGGTTATGCAGAAGTGGGGAACCTTTAAAGTTCTGCAGACCCGAATCGATTCGCCCCCTTAAGCGAATCTATTCAGCTTATGTAAAAATGTCAAGTCCGTGTGACCGAATCGATTTGGACCCAACACCGAATCGATTCATCTTAAGACAGACTCACAGGTCCTTCGGACTCAATCGATTCGCATAGAGGGGCAAATCGATTCGCCTGTGGAACCGAATTGATTCAGGCCAGGCCGAATCGATTCGAAAATAGGGTTGTTTTGCGGAGTTTTTCTAGAATGTATTCTACTCCATTTCTATTGGGTTTATCGATTATGAACCTTCCTATTTGATGCAAGAGATATGTTTTGGAAACTTATAGGGAGGTTTCTCACATGATGTGATTGTGGGGACGTATCGAATCATGTTGGAAACATATACACATACGTATTCGAGTTTGTTGCATCGATGTAGTGGGGGAATATCATTAAGAATGGGAGTCCTATTTTGAGATTATAAGTAAGATAAAATATGATGTAAGGTTTAGGACTCTTAGAGCGTGTTGCGAAGGTATGATGTGAGATTGTTAGGCCAAATTTTGCGTCGAATCCTCCTAGCGATGGGATTCTATTTAGATATGATTGGGGATCAATGAGAGAGAGAGGTCGCGTATCCCTAGTGATGTTCAACCTAAGGAATAAGTTGTAAATGCAACAATGCTAAGGGTTCATAGGAGCAACTGAACCGTAGGCTGAATTGAGAATGATTGGATTACACTATCGACTACAATAGGATTGTGTTATAATCGTAGTCGGGGTAGTTACTACTTATATATGTGTGATCAATGATGGGTATTCCAATGCATGATGGGATCATATAATGAATTCACGATTGAGCTTGAGGCTTACCGACTATTAGTTAGGTGACTACCTATAATCGGGATAACTATGGTGTATCAGTGTGCATCTGGATATAGGTGGTGTGTTCATGAGGATTGTTATGTATTTTCGATTATGAGACAATATCCCTAATATTTAATAGATTGGGAGACTATTCATATCATTGGGGTAATGATTGAATATGTTTCAAGTGAGGGATCATTATATATAATGAATTAGGCTACTATGCATATAACGACGGCTAGTATAATGAGGACTATATATACCTATAGCCGAATTTATTAATTTCATACATACGGATGGGAGATAGTATATATAGATATGTCTATATGTCTGTGTATATGACGTGAATGTATATACCGTATGTAATGGTTTGTATATATGATGTGATCATATGTATGTATATATAGTGTGAATGAGATATATACTTATTGTGTGGGCATACCCAGCACACGCTATCATGGGAGGTTACGCGATGTGGGTGAGGTCCTTGGTTTGAGGAGCAGGGAGCGTATAGTCCCTAGGTCATAGTCGCCCATTAATTATTGTGTGATTTTATTTTGGGGTGAGAAGTCTTGGTTATGATTCGTTCTCACTTCCGGTTAGAAACTATGACCGCTTCCGATACGTTTTTTTTCCACCATGGCGGTGTGATAATAATTCGATAGATGGTAGCCAGGGATAAATAGAGTAATTCCTGGAAGATGATATCATTGTGCAGTAAATTTGTATCCTATAACTGTATATGTTATAATTACGTCAAAGTGCACATTATGTGTGATATGTGTACATGGTTATAGGATTGAATAATTGTGTTACATATAAATAGAATAATGTTATATAGACCCTAAGGGTTTTGTGCAATATTATATTAAATGGACTTAGGAATAGTAGTTTTTAAAAAAAAGTGGAATGTGTAGCTGTAGTGTGCTGAGGGAATAATTGATCTTGACAAACAATGTTGTCCAGGAGTAGTGTATCGGGGCGGTTTCTTGTTTGGATTTCGCTTTGTGAGGCACCCTACGCACGAAACATAATTCAACGTTGGGAGTGGAGAGAAGTTTAGTCCTTGGTATTAGGATTACGCTTTATGAGGTGACACTCCTTGATAAGTATATAAAGATGATGGGAGACTATTTTAAGAGTAATAACTTGTTGAAGTTAATAAGTAGGAATTTTGATAAACTCTTTTGAGATATAGGTATGTAGACCTCTACCTATTGAGGTAAAAGTTCGGGTGTAAACTTAGGAGACGGTTGGAAGATAAAATTTTGAGCTATAATGTAGTTAGGAGGTTACGCTGGTGTATATTATGGGTAGATTATGATTTAATTGTCCATAGAATGTGTCGGGTAGCATAATTAAGGTTCAGGGGTATACGTTTAGCTGCGCGCTTTTCTTGAGGGGTGAGTTCGGGGTTCCACAAGAGTGCGAATCCACAACAATTATGAAATATTGCATTTATAATTATTATGCAATGGTTAATACACTTGCGAAAAATGTTTTCACACCTCGGGCTCTAACCCATTTATATCTCTCTTGCTATATATATATATATATATATCTATATATATATATATATATTGTATACTACAGGTGTCCCACCGCAAGGGCGCTAGTGATGCCTTTCCATCCAGTATTCTCGGAGTCGTGGCAGATGCGACCTGTTGCGGGATTCGTATTGTAGTTGTTTTCTACTTCATTATAAATCTAGGTAGGAGTCATTTTGTATATCGAGATTATACCCAAGAGTTATATGTAGCATTTTATATGTCTTCCCTTTTGATGTTGTATTGTATGTTACCCGACAACATATTCGCGTATATTTTCTTTTATGTACTTATGGTGTATTAATTGAGCCTGTCCTTTCATCATGATGCATTTGTACCCTTTTTATTCATGTTCAGTAGTCATTTTATCGTTGGCTTGATGTTTATTGTGTGTTCTTAAATTTTGGCATCCGTTTTTTATAGTATTGGGTAGTTGGCTATATTTATTTTAGTATCGTCACTAGATGCTGAGAATGATCCACTTGAGATTCCTGATTTAATTTAGTACAGGGATGGCCAACCGTTATTATTTTAAGAGGGGTTTCACATGAGTTTGGACCAAAAACAAATTGAAAGGATAAAGTTATTTGAATATGTCACACAATACATGATTGACACAACTTTACTAAATGATTCTTATAAAATCAATTGAGTATGTGTTGGGGTCATGCCATAGCTTTTCAAAAAGATCGTTAAAAGACTCACAAATTTGTAATTGGGGAAAAAAATGAGATTTTGATGTTTTGGAGGTAAAAAACGCAATAAAATTGGTGCTAAAAAATATAAAACAAAAAGTGCCAGAAATGCACATTGAAAAAATAAAGATAAAAGAAAAAGGAAAAGGTGGATCTTGTGGGATGATCTTGTGCACGGATATAAAAGCTCAATCTAATAGTCCAATCGAGAAAGGGGACCAGAAAGAAAAGGAAAAAAACATAAAAAGGAGTAGAGGGACAAGTAATGAATGGAGCTCCCACCCAAAAAAATCTTCTCCTCTTTTCTTCTTTTCTTAATCTTTTGCTATGATTTTAATTTAAACATTTGGGAACAAGACTTTGAAGATTATGTTTTCGAGACTTATTTCTTTATTGGCATGTATTCAAGTAAATATTCTTATTTATTTAATTTTGTTTTTGTTATTAATACGCTAGGGTAAATTTGACACGAGGGTTAAGATGAAATTACAAATGTTAGAATTTATGTGAGTCAATACAACCAAAAAATTATGTTCCTTCCATGTTTAATGTTATATCTTGTCCAGTCGTTCGTATTTATTCTTAAAAATTAAAATGATATATTGTTTGCGTTTCGTTCGATTCAGTGCGTGATTTATTTAATTAAATGGATACACGTGTTTTGACAAATTCAATTAATGATTGAGTTGTACACGTTAGTTTGACGAAAGAGGTGATACTCTACTGATGTTAATGATATAAAAACTGAATTTTCATGACATATCACTCGTGATAGTAATATCTAGCCGCCAAATAGAGTGTAGAAAAAATAGGGTTATTGAACCACATGAATGTCACCATGTGTAATGGATTTCAATTTCCTTGTCCCGATGTTAAAAAATTTAAGTCATTAAAATTACAATCTCATTAAATTAGTCATGTTAATATTTAATAGATGTAACTTCTTGCATATTCTTTAGTGTAGCGCCTTTTTTACCATTAGTTTAATTAGTGTTACTTTAGTAGAAAATTTAATTTTTTAAAATCTCAACTTTTTCATCGAGATTATGAATTAAAATTTAAGAGAAATCGAGTTATTCACCAAAAAAGGCATATACTTGTGTAACACCCCGCCTATTTAAATACCGGGAGGTGAATCTTTTATTAAAATAATGTTGGATTCTCATTTGGTTCATTCTTAGCATCACTGTCGCAAACGTTTTAAAATTTACTAACCCCCTAGTATTCAAAAAGTCGGTGCCAAATTTTATCTTTCGTTAAATAATCTCGTGTGGAAATAAAAACAATAACCAAACCATCCACGTAGTAATAATAAACTGAACCAATCAAAAGATAAATAACTAAATAAAATCATACTGAATAACCAAACCATCCACGCAGTAATATAAACCTGAGTACAATGTCTAAAATAAAATAAAAGAAATAACTAAAGGGGCGACATGCCCAAAAAAATATTTGAACTGCATCCTACTCTATGAATGAAGTAACTGAAGCCTGTAATCCACATCCTACAAGAATCCACGAGTAATATAGCTATGCATCCCCGAAACAGATCATCAAGCTGGGCATCCCTGTGGATTGACACATAAAAGGTTTTGAAAATATTTTCACACGGGTCAGAGACCAAGATAACCTTTTGAAAATATTTTGCAAGCAGTTAAATCACAATTTAAAGGAAGTTATTGATTACACATGTTAGTCTTCGTACACTCTCTTGAGTTTCTCACCTCTCATCTATACTGCACACCTAATGTCTCCAACTTTTCCCACCTAGTTATGCTACCCAGCCTAACTAGACCTCATAATTATCTAACCAACCACAAATTCGGTTTACCTCACATGTACCACCCATACAGCACGCTACAAATTCCCCTTAATTATCATTAGGTCCTTAGTTATATTTCTCTTTAATTTTTGTTAACCCTAGCCTCTAACCCAAAAGAGGACATACAACCTGTTAATTTTCAGAGTTCCTTCTACCCTAAACTCTGAAATGATTGAAACTCCCTCAAACGATGTCTGGTTAGTCTAAAATCTCCCCATGACCCAAATTATACACCCGGGTATGATATTTTGCCCCTTTCAGAATCCACCATGACCTCTAAATCATCAACCAAGTCGCTCTACAATAATTTCCTATTTTGACCTCAGATAGTTTGCACGCGACCCTCGGTTGAGATCCAGCACAGTCCCATCGATATCACTCACTACGACGTATAATAATTATTGCACAAATTATTCTACCAGCAATAAATCCTTATTCTCACAAAATATTTAATTCCAATAAATTACAACACACGTGTAATTTTACAACTAAACCAAAAAAATTATAAAATTAATTAAATTCTAAATACTCAGAAATACGGGGTATTACATACATCCCCCTTATAAAGGAATTTCTTCCTCGAAATTAGGATAAGCACGGTACTAAAAGTCTAGTACGCTCCCTTATTCCAAAACTCTTAATAATAATACATACATATCTATCTGACCTGATCATGGATAATCCGTAAGGATTTTACTACCCAGAGATCCCGTAAATCCAATACCCGTGCATAATCGCACAAATGCTACTCGACTCCCTCAACCTTAAATAAATGATATAACTATCAACTATTAGTTATAACTACATATACGTACATGAACTAAGGTACTAAACCCTTGTACTAATGATCGAACCTCTCCCAACTTCCAAAGTTCTCTAAGTTTCATGGGTGGGATGTCTTGTAGAGATAAATCCAAACAAGGACCCACCGATACACTACTACATCACATTTTCGGTCATCGAGATCTGTTAGGCTCTCAGTTCGTAACATGTTCCCCTAAATTCTGGTCTGCTGACATAAAAAGTGTATTTGTCCACTCTCATGTCACTAAAGACGACATACAATATGGTGCTCTCACTATCACTAAGTTCTCAGCATTATATCAATAACAAGTTATATATATCCGCTCGACAATGAACACAATGCACCCTAAATTACATCTGTAAAAAGTCCGTACGCACCGAAATCAAACATAACAAGACAGCTTATTCATCGAAGTTTAGGATATATATATATATATATATATATATATATGCGGGCTCAACCCTCTTCCAGGTGATGCCTCCCAAAACAATATATCTCACCTTGGAATAATAAGCATGATAGTCTTATCACACAATCTACTTCCCCTCCTCGGTAACTAGTCACTACACATGATCATAATAAACTCTGCTTTCCTAACTCTCAAAAGTAGCAAATCATAACATAGAAATCCTCTTAGTTCCCACACCCTCGCCCCTATAGGCGTAATCGAGGAGCCCCGCTGCCCAACTATAAATATATTCATAATAACCAAGTCAATTTTTCCAACTCACCCCTAAACATGACTCACACTTAAATTTTATTGTTAACAATCATATATGGTGACGCACCTATATCATCCGAACTAATTCCGTAATCATAAGGATAAAAATAAAATATTACCCACATTCACTATCTGCCTTGTCTGGTCGACCAGTTCCTGAACATAATTCTCACGTTAAAACTGAGCCAAGATCTATTGCAATGCTTGTACATCTAGGACCTCATCATGTATTTTCCGCCTTCCTCACTTTGGGAAATCCCTTATTTTCTAGCCTACACACCCAAAAGTGAAGCATAGGCCCAAGAAATCTCTCGACCCCTTATCACGACCCTGCTGGCCTCCCCCATAATTTCCTTAGCCCTTATTTCCCTAAGGAACATGTTGCTACTACTGAGGACCTACTAGGCCTGCTTGAAACCCCGACGTTTAGGTTGGACAATTCTTAGCCTAAACCTCTTGGCATCATCCCCTTACCAAGAATCCTTCCCCTGGTATCCAGACACCTGCTGATGTGATGTCCAATTGGCATCACTCCCTTCTGATCCACCTGCCTAACTAGATTCTCCTACTCTCTTCCTTCCCTTCAGATAGAAGCGTTGATCCTGACAGTGAAGTAGTGCATCATTAATGACATCGGTATAAGTCTCCAATGTTGGGTTTCTAATCATATGTTACCGATCCTCCAGGCTAGTCCATTCATGAACTTCATTTTTTTCTCCCCTTAATTGTTTAACTCATCTGGTATAAAGTTAGCAAAAGGAGTGAAATTTTCCTCGTACTCTGCCACCGTGCGATCTCCTTGCACCACATCAAATAACTTCTTCCTCATCTCTATTTGGATAGATGATGGGAGTACTTGCGATCAAATCGCTCCCAAAACTCCATAATCGGCATTGTATCTCTCTCCTCAGTAGTGGTACCTAACTTCCACCATTGTAGCTCTACTCCCATGAGCTTGAACATAGTCAACATTTTCTTCTGAGTGTCACTATACTCAATCATCCGAAGTTGGTGATGTAGGTCCTTCTTTCATTGGCATGCTACAATCACATGTGCGCCACCCTGAAACTCTGATGGGTGTTCCTTCTGAAAAGCATCCCCAACCCTTTGCCAAAGCGAGGACCTCGGATGGGCCTGAACTACTAGTTCCACTGGCGGATATGGTTGTGCCTGTAAAAAGTGAACTGACATGGAAGTGATGGTTGCTTTGACTACCTGTGCCACTATCTCGAAAAAATGTGTAACCGTCACCGTTCCCTGTGACGGTTGTGGTTGTGGTAGATGTGGCTCTTGTCGATCGTCCTACTCTTCATTAATCCTCATTGCTACTTTAGTTGGTCTTGCTCTCCTAGGTGGCATCTGAAATCATATCGAATTATATGATTTCACCATCAAGTACAATGTAATTAGAAGAATAACATAAATGCACATACGTAATGGATAATACACCAATACTAAAATAAGTCTCTATATCAAAGAACGCTAAGCTGAAACGTAAAAAGTTGCACACATCCTAAGGACACTAGAACCTGATGCTCTGGTACTAACTATAACACCCCGCCTATTTAAATATCGGGTGATCAATCCTTTATAAACATAAAGTAGTAATCCCATTTGGTTCATCCTTATTATCATTGTTGAAAACATTTTAAAATTTACTAACCACCTAGTATTCAAAAATCTTGTGCCAAACTTTATCTTTCGTTAAACAACCTCATAAAGAAATAAAAACAATAACCAAACCATCAACGCACTAATAATAATATGAACCAATCACAAGATAAATAGATAAATAAAATCATATATAATAAACCATCGGTTCCCAAATCTAACATAAAGTGAAACATAAAAATATAAACCTGAGTACAAAGTCTGAACTGAAATAAAAGAAATAACTGAAGGGGAAACACGCCCAAAAGAAATAACAGAATTGCATCCTACTCTAGGAATGAAGTAACATGAGTGCCAATTCGAAATCCTGCAATCTTCCACATGTACTATAGCTACACATCTCTATAACCGATCATCGATCTGGGTGTCCCTGTGGTTGGACACCAAAATGGTTTTGAAAATATTTTGCACACGTGTTAGAGACAAAAAAAAAACTTTTGAAAATATTTTTCAGGCATTTAAGTCAAAGTTTTAAAGCAGTTATTGATTACATGTTAGCTCGTGTACACTCTCTTTAGTTTCTCACCTCCCATCTATAGTGCACACCTAACGTCTCCTACTTATCCCACCTAGTTATGCTAACCAGCCTAACTAGACATTATAATTATCTAACTAACCATATTTTTGGTTTAGCTCACATGTACCTCCCATACAACACATTACAAAATACCCTTAATTATCATTAAGTCCTTAGTTAGATTTTGTCTTTAACTCCCCCCGTACCGCCCATACAGTACGATATTGTTCTATTAATAATTAAAATTACCCGTGTTTTTATTCAACCATAATTAACATTTCACATATGTTATTCTTAACCCATTTCATTAAGCTACTCTACTTAAATCTTCTTTAGATATACACTATCTAACTCTACTACTTTCACACACTCGTTCGATTATCTCATAAATAAATTAGTTATAGATATACACTATTGTAATACCCCGTATTTTTATGCTATATTAACTTGGGGATTTATTAAATTTAATGTCAGTGAATCATTTAATAAAAATTCAGAAATTAATTATGTTATAATTATTAACGTGACGAGAGTTAGTAATTATATGAAATTGGTTGAATATTACTAATGAGCAAAGTAATATATGATATTGATTATATTGAATGTCATGAGTGAATGAAATGACAATTTTGGAAATTTGAGTCGGGACGCGCCCATGTCGCGTCGGGACTAAATTTGGATAAATAAAAGTGAATATTTTATAAGTTGTTCGTATGGTCATTTTGAGTGCGCCAACGCATCCGGAAGGGTCGAGATAGTCAGAAAAGTGTACCTGGGGGTTTAGTTTGGGTCTCGGGGTGTTTTTAGGCCTAATTAGTAACCTGGGAGGGCATTTTAGTCATTTTTCTTTTTTGGGTAATTAAACCCACGAAAATTAGAGGAGTTATATCAGATATCTAGGTTACCTTATAGGGTTAGAAAGCTCAAAACTCTAGAATGGCCATTGGAGAAGAGAGGAGAGAGCTCTCAAGGCAATTCAAGGCCAAAAAGTCACCCGTTTGCACCGCCGTCACCGCCAACGCGTAGATCGCGAGACGGGGAACGCAACCACACCGAATTCATCTACAAACGAGACTTCTGAAAATCCCAGGCAAGTGTTTATCTTGCTTATTTCATTGATGCATCTTTCAAATTAGTTTAGGAGTAATTAGAATGAGTTTTTTTGGAAGAAAACCAAAAATATGAGATAGAAATCGCATGTAGTTATGGTTTATATGATAATTTTGGAAACCCTTGCCATGTAGAGGAATTACCCACGAAATTATGATGATTATAAGAAGAAAATTCTGGAAATACTTGTTAGAACCATGTTTAAGGGAATTTTAGGGTTCTTGATAATTAATTAACTTTTGGGGCTGTTAATCCTTGTTAAATGTTAGGAATCCACATGCTTTACGTTGGAAATACGTAGTAGGATGATATGATGATAGTAGCAAAATTTTTAGACGTTTGGAATTGGAAAAATATGGATTTGGTGAAGGTTAGAAGATGAAACCCGTAACTGCAATTCTGCAGATTTTCGCAGACCTGCTTGATCGATCGATCGAGCCCAGAGCTTCGATCGATCGAGCCCCAGACTTCGATCGATCGACCCTGCCTGGCAGACTCCTATCTTCCTTGTTAAATTAGTTAAATTCAATTTATCGTGAAATAATTCTTGGGCATATTTAATAGAATGTTTTGGGAAATATGGAAGACCAGTAGGACATATGAATAATGTTGGGACTTTTAATGTGAGCCGAGAATTGTATTTTTGGATAATTACTTAAAGTTCGATGGATTTATGTATTAAAGGGAAAGGTGCGTGAGAGAGAGTTACGTTGGGACATAAAAAGAAAACCTACTGAATTTTATACTTGGGAGGATAGAGTCCAGGAGTGTCTCGTAATGAGTTGGAGAAACCCTTCGAGTTAAGGTTAGTGATGAACCCTTACAAGAAATACTTAATGTGAAAATTAAGGATAAATGTTGTAATTATGGGTGATGAGAGGAACCTAAATTAAATATGATAAAAGTGGTATATTTATATGATTGTGTATGCATATATGGTATACATGTGAAAACCATGCCCGCGCTACTTGTTATCCCGGAGGTTACCGCGCTAGGACGATCTTATCATGTGTTGCCTTATGGGGGATATTGATTTGTACCCTAGGAGATTGATATCCTTTGTACAGTCTATCGAATTGATAGTTCAGACGGTCCTAAGAGACGTGAGGGTATGTACTGACCTCTTAGAGACTTGGAATCTATGCTTCGCCTCAATCTTGTTTGTGTATGTATGTTGATACAATTCGAGAGTGATTCTGAACTTCTATTTTCCCTTAGTGTGAGCGATACGGGGATTGGATAGCAGAGTATGCCCACACCATAGTTCTTATGTGGGGTGCTGTTAGAATATATATATTATACGAGTATTTAATATATATATGAAATTTGGGAAATTGAAACTGTTATTGTGTTACGGCAAGTGAGAAATGATTCCTGGTTATAAATTGGAAATACTTGTTTGAAAAAGTATAATATGATACTGGGAACTTTATAAATCAATGAAGCTAAAATGAGAGTTGTGTTACTAAATGGGAAGTATCCTTTTAAACAATTATATTGTTCGGTTTTGAAATCTTACGAGTAATTTTAGATAAGTAAATTATTGGGAAGGTTAGTGTGATAAAATGAGAAGATAAACCGTTGGGAACGTTAGTACAATAGGCGTGCACATTAGAAGAGAGGTGAGAATTTCTCAAGCGAGTGTCGCTCTAATATGTTGTTTCATTGGCCTGTAATCAATTTAAATACTTGCTAAACGAATTTTAAATCATACACACTATCGGGCTCTGTCTCGTTTCTTTTTTTCTCTCTCTCTTGTGTATATATATGTATATATTACAGGTGCCCAGCCACATGGGCGTCTTGCTTAGGATACCTTGGAAGGAACGCGCTACAGCTTAGGTGGGAGTTGCAGGTCTCTTGATCAGACGACTTCGTTCATTCAGATCCACTCTTAGTACTTTCATTCAGATGGGCATGTGTAGCCCTTTCCATTATTCCGTTGTTATTTGGACATTTGTATTTCAGTTATTTCTAATACTGTTACTATGGGTTTTATTCAGTATGGATGTGTTACTTTAGATTTCGCATGTTGACATTCGATTGACGAATGTTTTAAATTAATTGGATTATATTCTAGGTTTATTGTGGTGTGATTCTTATTTATTGAAATGTTGTTAATAAATAAATAAATAATTTTTCTTTAAATAAAATTTGGAAAGTAATATTTAAATTTGGTTTTGACACTTAGCTTAATTATTTAGGGTGTTAAATTGGAAAATTTCTTTTACGACAGTGATGCTAAGAATGAACCAACTGTTCACCTTGATTTAATTTAATAAAGGAGTGATCGCCCGGTATTTAATTAGGCGGGGTGTCACAACTATCCATCCTTCTTACATTACACATAAGTATATATATATATATATATATATATATATTTATAGCATCTCCCGGACAGGCCACCGTGATGCTCACTTGCATAGTCTGCTATCTAGTCCATGTACCTTTCATACCAAATTAAGGACTACTGATTCGGATATCACCCTCGAACCATAAATCAAAACAACACATACTGGAGCCAAACGTAGTTCCAAGCCTATGGGTAACGAACACACCTAACGTACCCAATTGACTATCAATACTATCGTACACTCAGATACTAGTTGTACCTAGATTATATGTCCTGGGTCACTAATCCAGACCTCACTGGAATCGTCAAGGTTGGATCGCCCTCTGTGCGAGACCTCCAAGATAGCAAGCACCGTAGGTATGTTCACATATAAGAACGAGCATAATAGGTATGCATAGAACCTAATCCATATGTTCCATATAGACATATACACAACCCATAAATATAATCCGTATAGGTATATACTCAACCTATAAACATCATTTGCATAGGTATACACTCAACCTATAAATATAATTCGTATAGGCATACACCCAACCTATAATATAATACTCATATGTATACACTCAACCTATAATATAACTCGTACGTAATATATATCTCGAATGCTCAACATATTAATCAATCTACGAATATAACCCTCTATCTCACTTTTTCGAGTATTCTCTACACGAATGGCCCTAGTTACCCCTTGATTAAATATCAATATATAATACTCTCCTACAATACTGGTAGAAATCATAGGGTCGCTCATTTCCCCGTGATCCTTTCTCATTCTCCCGAATTTAATCATATCACAAAATTGAGCCCGATTCACCTTAGCCATAATTCTTCTCAATTATGACTAAGCCCTAATCTTACCATTGGCCTACTGGTGATCATTATATTGCCCAATATAATTTAAATGCAGCCCTAAAGTTCCCCCGATCATTATTCACAAAATCAAGGCTTAAATATGGAAATTTGGGCAATTATGTGCAAACGAATCGAGTCGTAAATTTTCTGGCAGATTAAACACCATGTAGTTAAATTTTGATTTCTCCCTATAGAGAACCCCAAATGACCTCATTCAAAGCTCATTGGAAATCTAAGACATGAAAATTTCCATACATCTATGGCTAGAACTCTAATTCTAAGAATAATTAAAATGGCATACGTTTAAAGTAATGTCAAAACTTCTGCCAGATTACTATGTTAAGATATTAGACCCCCTATAGTAAAACGTCGATTACTCTTTCTCCAATATGTGACAACCCGCTCACCAAAATAAGGGGTGGCCAGCCCAATACTCCAATATAATAGTAATCATAGATGGAATCATTCTCAGCATCATAATAAAATATAGAGTATCCATGATAACCACCCAAAATTTCAGAAAACGGGTTGCCAAAAATTTTGGTTTTAAAGTTTAAGAAAGAATTTAAACAACCCAAATCTTGAAAAGATAGGGGAAACCTCAAGGATATATGTATATTACTATAATAACATGTGACAAATAAGAGCACCAAATATGTTATCGGTCCACTGATACATACAATATTGTTAAACAATTTCAGTTAATTTATATAATACATTACTTTAAACACTTACAAAATCTTGGGCCTCTCGCCCAAGTAAAGAGACACGATCATAGCAAGAATACAAAAATGAAAAAGGCTATACCAAATGTATCCCGTAATACCCGCAATTCATCATGGTTCGCCGAGGACATCGGAATAGGAATTCAGATCAGGCATCCTTGCGGCGAAGTACCTGAGCGGAGACAAGATGTATATGCAACAAGAAATGTAAACGGGTCAGGGACCGATTTTATATGATCACCAGATGAATAAAAGTATGACAATTATGAATATAATCATGCTAGGAAGAATAGAATCTATCTACACAGTTCTAAAATATAAGCTAAGACAGTAAAGAAAAGCATGAGTTAAATCTGAATAGGCTAAGACAATAAATTAAAATCTTCCGTCTCATTATTATGTTCCTTTTCAGGAACTCATAATTACAAAATTTACGCTCCTTACTAGCATTTCATTCCTTATAAGGAAAATATAATTATAATTTTAAGCTCGTTATGGCTTTTATTTCAATTACATGCCCATCCTGGCATTACCATTCCTTAGCAGGAATATAATCAACATTAAATGCTCTTTGTGCCATTGTACTGTGCTCTTTGTGGCACTTTATTATGCTCTTTATGGCATATCACATACATCAAGTCCCACTTGATTATGAACTGTTATATTTATATACATATAACTAATTCTAAGACCGCCCGTCTGGGTTTCCCCACTGTGCGCCCCCCTAAATGACCATCATCTTCCAGGGCCTATCATAAGACAACCTGGGCACCTATATCGCAAGACATCGGGAAGCGGCCATGTGCCTGTGGGATAGTCAAGACCACACCCAGAATCTCCTAACCATTGCAGAAAAATATACAACAATAAACACTCACATGGCCTATGGACTATATCCACCATGCGTTAATTTGTCAGGGGGCATCACCTCGGGTGCGAACTTCCTTATGATGTCATTTAGAGAGGTGTGTTTAATAATAAAAAAAAAACATTTACCATTTCCATAATTTAGTAAATTATCATTTACCATGTTTCCAATCATTTCCGTTTCCATTTACATTTTAGCAAATGCATATTTCATTTTTTTTATTCGATACCATATTCATTTATATCTTGTAAATATTTCACCCTTGAAATCCGGAGCCATACATATATTATATCGATATTACAACCTCGATGAATAAATGAACTATCAATTTATTCTCCCAAGATTTATTTGTGAAGTTATTATAAACCATCAAGACTAATCATAGCTCTATTGAGCTTCTAAGGTCTCCCAAACGTAATACTATAACTCGTAGTTTAATAATGATCAACTAGAAGAAACAATGCCCTAACATTAATTGGCATATCCCCGAAAAAACTCCATATACGCACTTCTATTCTAGGTTAGTTTTCCCAACTCAAATTCAACTCTAGGACAGTTTACTTCATGCAAGAAGGTTACTAGGTCCTAAACCTAAAGAAAAAGAACCAAACTTGAGTTATAAAAACAACTCAAAAATAGCAGGAAAACGAATCGATTCGCCCAAAAAGCGAATCGGTTCGGACAATAAAACAAAGTTCCTGTAATTGGCAGAATCGATTCGGCCTTAACCTGAATCGATTCGGGATATGCAGACCTGGAAAATACCCCTTACCAAATCGATTCGCTCTACGGCCGAATCGATTCGGTCCTGCAAATTTGCCAAGAATGTCTACGAAGGGTTATGAACCCTAATTTTCCCAAAACTCAAGTCTCTTCCATTTTATACACAACCAATAATATTTATCTACACAAATTCATCCTACATGATTAATAACCATCAAAACACATAATTTCTTCAACATAAATCAAGATTAGGGTTTAAATACCATAAATTTCACATTTAAAACATAAATGTTAAATACTAAACTATCACACAATTTATACATCTTAAATCACATATTAGCAAGTAGAAAACTTGCCTTAGGGTTGATAACTCAGATTTGTTTGAGGTAGGAGCCATCTCCAATCTTCAATCTTCCAATCTCTCTTATTTTCTCCATTTTCCTCTTCCTTTCTTTCTCTCTAAGGTAACACACACAAATGAGAAATGAAATAAGGGGAAAGACTTAAAATCGTGGGTTAAGTCTAAAGTCTCCAACTTAATTGGTTAATACCACATTAAAATGACTACCAATATGCGTTTAAGTTAAAACCATGTAAAAGTTACCGAAACCCAAAAATACAATATGGAACTTATTTTGACCGTCTCGCACCTTCAGAGACTAACTACTCCCTCTAAATTGGCATCCAGTAAATTTATAAATTATTTTCAGTTCCAATTTCATTTAAACCATAGTGTCATTTAAAATACATGACCCTATAAAACATGCAACCTGATGATATTTACTTTCATATATAGTAAATATGTATCAATCTAGTAAACATTAACTTCTAATTCATTAACTTAATATTTACTCCAGTTCTAACATTTTATATAATTACCTTATGCGGTAAATATAAAATTAGCCTCCTAAAAGCGAGGGTTGTTACATACTCCCCCCCTTATGAGGGAATTTTGCACTCAAAATTCAGGCATACCCTTTACGCATAAAGGGTATACTATCTTAAGCTATCATTCTATCGTCCTTAACAAACCCTCGTTACTACGGCATTCCGAAATGGGCTTGGACTAAGGTCGTCTCTATCTATCTCGGTCCACAATCTTTGTGCTCTAGCATAGCATAAAGCGTTCCTCACAAACTATCAGTTGTAGCTTCCTACAGCGGAAGATGCTAACTATGTGACTAGGAGCAAAATGCCTTACATCCTAAATCACGCTACATCCTACTTTGGGGATACCTATACCAACAATAATTGGCTTAACCCCAACACTACTGAACTTTTCTTCGCATTGACGTATCCTATCAAGGCGTATGGCTCAAAAGCTAAATATTTAAAGAAATGTCCCAATACCACTCCAATTCCAAGGAACATATTACATGTGGGTTTCATCCAACGAGTATGCGAATTACCCAACCGGCCACGCTAGGCCACTTAAGGTACCATGCCTTATGGAATTATTCATAAGGCCATTCAAAAGACTAATGGTTGTACGGGAATTTCCCTCCATGCAACTATGCTCTGTAATACCCCGTATTTTTATGCTATATTAATTTGGGGATTTATTAAATTTAATGTGAGTTAATTATTTAATAAAAATCCGAAAATTAATTATGTTATAATTATTAACGTGACGAGAGTTAGTAATTATGGGAAATTTGTTGAATATTACTAATGAGCAAAGTAATATATATGATATTGGTTATATTGAATGTCACGAGTGAATTAAGTGACAATTTCGGAAATTTAAGTCGGGACGTGCCCGTGTCGCGTCGGGACTAATTTTGTTAAATAAAAAGTGAATATTTTATAAGTTTTTCGTATGCTCATTTTGAGTGCGCCAACGCGTCCGAAAGGGTCGAGATAGTCAGAAAAGTGTACCCGAGGGTTTAGTTTGGGTCTCGGGGCATTTTTAGGCCTAATTGGTACCCCGGGAGGGCAATTTAGTCATTTCACCTTTTTGGGTAATTAAACCAACGAAATTCAGCAACCTATATCATCCATTTCGGTTAGTCTTTTAGGGTTAGAATATTCAGAAAACAAGTGACGGCCATTGGAGAAGAGAGGAGAGAGCTCCAAGGCAATCCAAGGCCCCAAAAGTCATCCGTTTGCACCACAACCACCACCACCGCGTAGATCACGCAACGGGATACGCAACCACACCAAAATCATCTGCAAATCAGAACGTCGAAAATCCCAGTCAAGTATTTATCTTGTGTATTTTTGTTAGTGCAATCTTGATATTAGTTTAGGATTGATTAGAGATGAAAACTATGGAAGAAAACCCAATTTGTGTTAGGAAAATGCATGTAGTATTGGTTTATATGAAATTCTGGAATCCTTGCCATGTAGAGGAATATAAACCACGAAATTTTGATGATATATTAGAAGGAAATTCTGGTAAAAACAGATTAGGACCATGTTTAAGAAAAACTCTAGGGTTCTTGGTGATTAGATGGGATTTTGGGTCAATTATCCGTGTTTAATGTTAGATATACACATGCTTTACGTTGAAAACATCTGGTATATTTTTATAATGATAGTAGTAGGATTTTTGGGACGTTTAGAATGGAAAAACATGGTTTTGGATGAAGAAAATTGGTAGAACCCGTAACTGCATTTCTGCAGATTTTCGCAGACCTGCTTGATCGATCGATCGAGCCTAGAGCTTCGATCGATCGAAGGTTCGATCGATCGAGCCCCAAGATTCGATCGATCGACCCCTCCTGGAAGACTCCTAATTCCCTCTTTAAATGAGTTAAATTCAAATTGTCGTGATATAATTCTTGGGCATTCTTGATAAAATGATTTGGGAGACATTGAGGACCAATAGGGCATATGAATAAATGTTGGGACCTCTAATCTTCAACGAGAATTGTATTTATGGGATATTTACTTTAGGGTTGGTAAATTTATGAATTTAAAGGGTGAGGTGCGTAAGAGAGTTACGTTGGAACCTAATAAAGACACTTACTGAATTTCAGATTTGTGAGGATAGAGTCCACGAGTGTCATGTAATAAGTGAGAAAACCCTTCGAGTTAAGGTTAGGGATGAAACCTTCTACGTAATACTAATAATGTGAAAATTAAGGATAAATATCATAATTATGGGTGATGAGAGAAACCTATGTTGATATAATGATAAGTGGTATATTTATATGGTTGTGTATGCATATATTATATACGGGTGAAAAACGTACCCGTGCTACTTGCTATCCTTGAGGTTACCACGCTGGGACAGTCTTATCTCGATGGGACTGTGACACCCCGCCTAATTAAATACCGGGCGATCACTCCTTTATTAAATTAAATCAAGGTAAACAGTTGGTTCATTCTCAGCATCACTGTCGATAAAAATAATTTTTCCAATTTAACACCCTAAATAATTAAGCTAAGTGTCAAAAACCTTTTTCATACAAACATCCAAATTTTAATTAAAGAAAAGATTTATTTATTCTAAACAACATTTCTACAATAGAGAATCACAGCACGATGAACTAAATAAAACCATACATTCGCCAATCGAATGTCAACATAATAAAACTAAAAATCATAAACCATCCTGAATAAATCCCATAAAACAATACTGGAATAACTGAAATATAAAAATATCCCAACAATAAATGAACTGATGAAAAGGGCGACACGTGCCCAGTAAATGAGAGTAATAGGAGTGGAGTCAATAACAGAAGCCGTCTACTCAAGTGACCTGCAACTCCCACCTAAGCTGCAGCTCGTTCTTCTCAAAGGATCCTAAGCAAGACGCCCCTGTGCCTGGGCACCTGAAAATATACATATATATACACTAGAGAGAGAGAGAGAAAGAAACGGGTCAGGGCCTGAAAGTGTGTTTGATTTTAAAATACGTTAAGCAAATATTTAAATTGATACAGGCCAATGCAACAACATATTAGTTCGTCTCTCTCTTGAGAAATACTCACCTCTCTTCTAATGTGCACACCTAACGCACTAACCTTTCCAACGGTTTGTTTTAACATCTAACATACTCGATTTTTCCAAAAGCTTTAACTTAACTTAGATTACCCGCAAGGTTTACAATTTGACTTTTTTTTAAAAGAATGTTCCAAACAGTAACCAAGGTCCTACATTTTAACTTTATAAAAACTCTAAAGTTTTACCGTGACATATTATACTTTTCAAAACAAGTGTTTAATAATAAGAGTCCACAAATATGTTCTACTTATCTAATTTCAGTAGATAGTTTCAAATGGCATAATCTCATATATATATATATATATATATATATATATATATATATATATATATTAACTACTCGTAATATATATATAACCGCACCCCGAATAAAACTATGGTGCGTGCATACTTCCACTATCCAAAGCCCCATATCACTCACATAAAGGGGAATAAATTCGGAATCACGCTCGAATTGTATTAACATAAATACACAAACAATATTGAGGCGAAGCATAGATTCCAAGTCTCTAAGAGGGTAGCACATACCGGCGTCTCTTAGGACCGTCTGAACTATCACATCGATAGCCTGTACCAAGGACATCTATCTTCTAGGGTACAAGTCAATATCCCCCATAAAGGTCCCATCGAGATAAGACTTGTCCCAGCGCGGAAACCTCAGGGATAGTAAGTAGCGTGGGTATGATTTTCACATGCATATAATATATGTACACACAATCATATAAATATACCAATTTCATAATAATATAGGTTCTTCCCATCACCCGTAATTATACCGTTTATCCTTAATTTCACAATTATAGAATTACGTATAAGGTTTTATTCCTAACCATAACTCGAAGGGTTTTCTCACGTATTACCTAATACTTATGGGTTATATCCTCACAAATCTGAAATTCAGTAAGTGACTTTATTTAATTCCAACGTAACTCTCTTACGCACCTCACCCTTAAGTTCCATAAATCTACCAACCTAAAGTAAATATCCCATAATTACCATTCTCGTTGAAAATTAAAGGTTCTAACATTTATCCATATACCCTACTGGTCCTCAATATCCCCCAAATCATTTTATTTAGAATGCCCAAGGTTTATTCCACGATAAATTAATTTAACTAAATAAACAAGAGAAATAGGAGTCTGCCAGGAGGGGTCGATCGATCGAAGCTTGGGGCTCGATCGATCGAATCCTTCGATCGATCGATGCTCTATGCTCGATCGATCGATCAAGCATGTCTGGGCAAAAATTCTGCAAAAAATGCAGTGACGGGATTGATTAAGTTTCTTCATCAAAACTCATATTTTCCAACACTAATCGACCCAAAAAGTCTACTACTAACATCCTAACATAATTCCAGATATCTTTAACGATCAACATGCGTGTATACATCATTAAACATGGTTAAACAACCTAAAATTTCATCTAATCATCCAGAACCCTAAAATTTCCTTAACTTTTGTTCTAATCAGTTTTCTCCAGAATTTCCTTCTAACTAATCATCATAAATTCGTGGGTTAATCATCTACTTCACATATTAATTTCCAGAATAAGGTTTAATGGTTTCTACATGCAGATCCCTATCAAAATTGGGGTTTTCTTCCATGGATTATACTCCTAATCATTCCTACACTAATATGAATATTACACCAACGAAAATACGCAAGTTAAACACTTGCCTGGGATTTCAGAGGTCTGGTTTCCTGCTGATATTGGTGTGGTTGCATTCTCCTCCTCGCAATCTACGCGTTGGTGGTGACGGTGGTGCAATCGGCGGTGTTTTGGGCCTTGAATCACCTTGAGAGCTCTCTCCTCTCTTCTCCAATGGCCGTTCTAGGGTTCTGAATGTTCTAACCCTAAAAGGCTGACTTAAATGGCTGCTAAGGATGGCTGAATTTCGTGGGTTTAGTTACCCTATTATGTAAAATGACCAAAATGCCCTCCCAGGTCGCTAATTAGGCCTAAAAACATCCCGAGACCCAAACTAAACCACCGGGTACACTTTTCTGACTATCTCGACCCTTCCGGACACGTTGGCGCACTCAAAATGACCATACGAACAACTTATAAAATATTAACTTTTTAATTAACATAATTAGTCCCGACGTGACACGAGCACATCCCGACTTAAATTTCCGAAATAGTCATTTAATTCACTTATGACATTTAATATAACCAATATAATATATTACTATGCTCATTAGTAATATTCAACAAGTTTCCCATAATTACTAACTCTATTCACGTTAATAATTATAACATAATTAATTTCCGGATTTTTTTATTAAATAAATCCCCAAATTAAATATAGCATAAAAATACGGGGTATTACATACTTCCCCCCTAATAACGGAATTTTGTCCCAAAATTCGGAAAATAAGGCATACCTGGTAAAAACAACTCTGGATATCTCTCGTGCATATCTGCCTCACGCTCCCAAGTGGATTCCTCCACATTATGGTGTTCCCACTGGACCCGCACAAGTGGAACTATCTTCGACCTCAATCTCCTCTCACTATAGTCTAGAATAGCCATTGGTCTCTCCTCGTAAGAGCTATCTGACTGTAAGTCAATCTCATGTATCGTAATGTGAGTATGGGCCATATCATCCCTAAGATATTGTCTCAACGACGAGATGTGGAATACATCGTGGATGCGATGTAAATGTTCTGGCAATCCCAACCTGTATGCTACCGGCCCAATCCTCTCGATGATGGCAAATGGTCCCACGTACCTCAGAGCCAACTTCCCCTTCTTCCCGAACCTCATTACTCCTTTCATAGGAGATACTCGCAACAACACTTGATCTCCCACATTAAACTCTCGGAAGAACCGTTACGCAGCGGCGTAGCTCTTCTGCCTGTCTTGGGCTACCTGAATACGACTCCTGATAATTTCAATCCTCGCGGAGGTCTCCTGAATCACTTCTGGTCCTAGTAACTTGTTGTCCCCCACCTCGAGCGAACAAGTTGGGGAACGACAAGGCCTGTCGTACAAAGCCTCAAATGGAGCCATGCCAATCGTAAACTGATAGGAGTTATTATAAGCAAAATCTACCAGTGGAAGGTGTGGCTCCCAACCTCCTCCGAAATCGAGAATACACATGCGTAGCATATCTTCCAACATCTGATTAGTACGCTCTGTCTGTCCATCTGTCTGGGGGTGGTAAGCTGAACTCAGTCTCAACTTTGTACCCATAGCCTCCTGAAAGCTTTCCCAGAAACGTGACACAAAAATCTTGTCTCTATCTGACACAATATTTAGGGGCACCCCATGTAATCTGACGATCTCAGCGATGAACAATTGGGCATACTGACCCGTGGTATAATCTATCCTTACTGGCAGAAAATGAGCCACCTTGGTCAGACGGTCTACAATCACCCAGATAGAATTGTGGCCTCGCTGTGATGTAGGCAACCCTGTAATGAAATCTATGGAAATACTTTCCCACTTCCACGCGGGTACTTCCAACGGCTGAAGTAATCCCGACGGTTTCTGGTGGTCCACCTTCACCAGCTGGCAAGTAGAACACTTGGACACAAATTCAGCGATGTCCTTCTTCATCCCACTCCACCAGTACTGACGTCTCATGTCCTGGTACATCTTATCGCCTCCCAGATGTACTGCAAATCGGGACCCATGAGAATGAGTCATCACTTCATGATGTAGCTCCGCTCCTTCTGGAACCACTAATCTCCCATTAAACCTCAGCCCTCCATCCGAACTAACAGAATAGGACTCAGCACCCTCGGCTAGAAGTCGTACAATCTGCTCCTGACAAAACGGGTCTGTGGTCTGTGCCTGTATCACCCTCATAACAATCTCGGGTGTGACTGTCATCACTGATATGAAAGAACGTGCTACTGCGTCCTGGTGACCCAACTCCTTCCATTTTGCTTTCCAGATGTCCGCTACATCGTCAACCGGTCTACGGCTCAATGCATCAGCAACTACGGGTCTGTGGTCTGACGCATATTCAGCTCTCGCTGAGTGAACAGGTACTGCAGTGACTTATGGTCTGTGAACAAACGGAATTTCTCGCCCAATAAATAGTGCCTCCAAATCCTCAATGCAAAGACGACCGCAGCTAACTCCAGGTCGTGGGTGGGGTAATTCTTCTCATGCGGCTTAAGCTTGCGGGAAGCAAAAGCTATAGCCTTCTCTTCCTGCTGAAGTACTCCCCCAAGTCCTCGTAAGGACGCATCTGTGTAAACCAGGTACTCTACACCCGGCTTCGGTAAAGCAAGGACTGGTGCCGAAGTAAGCTTGTCCTTCAGCTCGTCGAAAGCCAACTGACAAGCGTCATCCCAAACATATGGTACCCCCTTGCGAGTAAGATTCGTCAATGGACCCGCTATTTTGGAGAATCCCCGAATGAACCTCCTGTAGTATCCGACTAACCCCAAGAAACTACGCACTTCCGTCGATGTCGTGGGCTGCCCCCACTCCCTCACCGCCGACACTTTTCTCGGGTCAACTGCTATCTCGTGCTCAGAAACAACATGGCCCAAGAATTGTACCTCTCATAACCAGAATCCACACTTCTCGTACTTAGCATACAACTGATGCTCTCGTAGAGTCTGAAGAACCTGCCTCAAGTGTTCGGCATGCTCCTCCTCGGAGTGTGAATATATCAAGATATCATCTATGAAGACAATGACGAACTGATCCCAGAAATCTCTGAAAACTCGGTTCATCAAGTCCATGAAAACGGCTGGGGCATTTGTGAGTCCGAACGGCATCACTCTGAATTCATAGGACCCATATCTCGACAAGAAGGCAGTCTTTGAAACATCCTGCTCTCTAATCCTTAACTGATGGTACCCCGACCTCAGATCTATCTTTGAAAAGAAAGTTGCTCCCCTCAACTGGTCGAATAGATCATCGATTCGAGGCAACGGATATTTATTCCGTATCGTGACCTTGTTCAACTCCCGGTAGTCCACGCACAATCTCAGTGAACCATCTCTCTTCTTTAAAAATAAGACTGGAGCGCCCCAAGGTGAGGTACTTCTACGAATGAAGCCCTGACCTAATAGCTGCTCAATCTGATCTCGTAGCTCTCGCATCTCTGCCGGAGCCATACGGTACGGTGCGCGTGCTATAGGTCTCGTATCCGACAATAAATCTATAACGAAGTTTATCTCACGACTAGGCGGTTAGCCTGGTATCTCCTGAAACACATCGGAATACTCCCTAACAACTGGGATCGAATCCAAAGGGATCACAACCTCCTTAGAGGTATCCTCCTCAATATAATATAAATGAGCGGTCGAACCTCCCTCTGGGCGAGGCATCGCCACTACAAACATCTCTTGCCCCGGAATGGCAAAAACAATGCTCCCACCGAAGCAATCAATAATGGCTCTATAAGATGCGAGCCAATCCATACCAATAATCACGTCATGCTCGTGCATGTCTAAGACTAGCATGTCTGCAGGCAATACCAAGCTACCAATCTTTACCCCTACTCCCCGGCATATAAAGAATATAAGTGACCCACTCCCCAGTGGTGAGTCGACACACGTCACACTGCTCTCTGCTGTGGCTAACAATCCTAAGGACTTCGCAAAATGCGTAGCTATAAAACAGTGCGTTGCCCCTGTATCAAACAAAACTTTACCCATAGTACCATGGATAGGAAACATACCCTCAATCGCGGGTGGTGCCTGTGGAGCTGCTGCCTGGTGAACGTTATAGACACTTCCATACTGCAATTGGCCCTGCTGCACTAGAGCTGCTGGAATGGCTGGTAGGGCTGGCACCTGGGCTGGAACTGGTAGTGCAGGTGGGAAGAGTGGTCTCTGCGGCTCATTACGGGCTCCCTGCTGCTATGGGGCCCTATTGCCCTCTGGGCAATCCTGGCGCCTATGGCCATGTTTGCCGCACCCAAAGCATCTGCCTTTGAAATTTCCGCTCCTCTGACCCTGCTGTCCACGGCCCTGCTGGCCGTTACCTCCACGCCACTGGCCCTGTTGGCCCTGATGTGCACGCTGTTGGCCTTGCTGGCCCTGCTGCTGTCCCTGCGGTCGGTGTTGGCCCTGCTGGCCCTGCTGATTAGGCTGACCCTGATGGCCTTGCCTGAATCCTCCAAATCCGTGCCTAGAATCACCTGAACGAAATCGCTTAGCAGGGTCACCCTGATGGGAACTCTGCTCGTGCTGACGAGTCTATCCATGAGTTGGTGCCCCACCGGCACTATTACCCCCGGTCCTGCCCTGCTGGCTGGACTCTCCTGCTCTCTGGCTTCCTTGAAGATGGAAGCGGTGATCCTGGCAATGTAGTAACGCTGCATTGAGTACGTCAGTGAAAGTACTCAGGGATAGATTCCCAATAAGGTGCTGACGGATCCTCCAAGCTAACCCGTCGACGAACAGCAAAATTTTCTTGCCCTCAGTGGGTGCCTCATCTGGCACAATAGTGAGAAGTCTCGTGAACTCCTCCTCATACTCGGCTACAGTAAGGTTCTCCTACTTCAGATTTAGTAATCTCCGCCTCATCTCAGTCTGCACTGCGGGTGGAAAGTACTTGCGGTCAAACCGCTCCCAGAACAAATGAATAGGGATCATGTCCCTCTCCTCCAAAGTAGTAGTGAACTCCCACCACTGTAGTGCGACTCCCACCAGCTTAAAAGAAGCCAATAACTGCTTTTGTACCTCGGTGCACTCATACACGCGAAGATGCCGCTGTATGTCTTTCTTCCATTAGCTAACCGTGACAATGTCGCAGCTACCAGAGAACTCAGGGGGATGTGTTTTCTGGAAAGCATCCCGAACCCTCTCCCATGCAGATGGAAGCTGTGCTGGTACTGGCGCTACTGTCTGGACCTGGGGTGGAGCCTACTGAATCACCGCTATCGCGACATTCACCGCCTGAGCAATGATGGCGGCTACTTCATTAGCATTCATTGTGCCTGGTGCCGGAGCTGCTGGCTGCTCGGCTTGGGCACGCCTATCTTTAGGAGCAAGTCTCGGAGGCATCTGAAATGTGAACAAGTTTATTAGTCTACAGATATCAACAAATCTCGAATAGCTGAAGACTTGAACGTGAAAGCAAGAATACAACAGTCCTAACAATAGGGCTCTATAACAATAACGTTAAGCTGAAAGCGAAATAAGCCGTACAGATCCTACGGACACTAGAACCTGATGCTCTCATACCACCTGTGACACCCCGCCTAATTAAATACCGGGCGATCACTCCTTTATTAAATTAAATCAAGGTAAACAGTTGGTTCATTCTCAGCATCACTGTCGATAAAAATAATTTTTCCAATTTAACACCCTAAATAATTAAATAAAACCAATTCTAAACAACATTTCTAAAATAGAGAATCACACCACGATGAACTAAATAAAACCATACATTCGCTAATCGAATGTCAACATAATAAAACTAAAAATCATAAACCATCCTGAATAAATCCCATAAAACAATACTGGAATAACTGAAATATAAAAATATCCCAACAATAAATGAAATGATGAAAAGGGCGACACGTGCCCAGTAAATGAGAGTAATAGGAGTGGAGTCAATAACAGAAGCCGTCTACTCAAGTGACCTGCAACTCCCACCTAAGCTGTAGCTCGTTCTTCTCAAAGGATCCTAAGCAAGACGCCCCTATGGTTGGGCACCTGAAAATATACATATATATACACAAGAGAGAGAGAGAGAAATAAACGGGTCAGGGCCCAAAAGTGTGTTTGATTTTAAAATATGTTAAGCAAGTATTTAAATTGATACAGGCCAATGCAACAACATATTAGTTCATCTCTCTCTTGAGAAATACTCACCTCTCTTCTAATGTGCACACCTAACGCACTAACCTTTCCAACGGTTTGTTTTAACATCTAACATACTCGTTTTTTCCAAAAGCTTTAACTTAACTTAGATTACCCGCAAGGTTTACAATTTGACTTAATTTTAAAAGAATGTTCCAAACAGTAACCAAGGTCCTACATTTTAACTTTATAAAAACTCTAAAGTTTTACCGTGACATATTATACTTTTCAAAACAAGTGTTTAATAATAAGAGTCCACAAATATGTTCTACTTATCCAATTTCAGTAGATAGTTTCAAATGGCATAATCTCATATATGTATATATTAAGTACTCGTAATATATATATAACCGCACCCCGAATAAAACTATGGTGCGTGCATACTTCCACTATCCAAAGCCCCATGTCACTCACATAAAGGGGAATACATTCGGAATCACTCTCGAATTGTATTAACATAAATACACAAACAATATTGAGGCAAAGCATAGATTCCAAGTCTCTAAGAGGGTAGCACATACCGGCGTCTCTTAGGACCGTCTGAACTATCACATCGATAGCCTGTACCAAGGACATCTATCTTCTAGGGTACAAGTCAATATCCCCCATAAAGGTCCCATCGAGATAAGACTTGTCCCAGCGCGAAAACCTCAGGGATAGTAAGTAGCGTGGGTATGATTTTCACATGCATATAATATATGTACACACAATCATATAAATATACCAATTTCATAATAATATAGGTTCTACCCATCACCCGTAATTATACCGTTTATCCTTAATTTCACAATTATAGAATTACGTATAAGGTTTTATTCCTAACCATAACTCGAAGGGTTTTCTCACGTATTACCTAATACTTATGGGTTATATCCTCACAAATCTGAAATTCAGTAAGTGACTTTATTTAATTCCAACGTAACTCTCTTACGCACCTCACCCTTAAGTTCCATAAATCTACCAACCTAAAGTAAATATCCCATAATTACCATTCTCGTTGAAAATTAAAGGTTCTAACATTTATCCATATACCCTACTGGTCCTCAATATCCCCCAAATAATTTTATTTAGAATGCCCAAGGTTTATTCCACGATAAATTAATTTAACTAAATAAACAAGAGAAATAGGAGTCTGCCAGGAGGGGTCGATCGATCGAAGCTCTATGCTCGATCGATCGATCAAGCAGGTCTGGGCAAAAATTCTGCAGAAATTGCAGTGACGGGATTGATTAAGTTTATTCATCAAAACTCATATTTTCCAACACTAATCGACCCAAAAAGTCTACTACTAACATCCTAACATAATTCCAGATATCTTTAACGATCAGCATGCATGTATACATCATTAAACATGGTTAAACAACCTAAAATTTCATCTAATCATCCAGAACCCTAAAATTTCCTTAACATTTGTTCTAATCAGTTTTCTCCAGAATTTCCTTCTAACTAATCATCATAAATTCATGGGTTAATCATCTACTTCACATATTAATTTCCAGAATAAGGTTATAATGGTTTCTACATGCAGATCCCTATCAAAATTGTGGTTTTCTTCCATGGATTATACTCCTAATCATTCCTACACTAATATGAATATTGCACCAATGAAAATACGCAAGTTAAACAATTGCTTGGGATTTCATAGGTCTGGTTTCCTGCTGATATTGGTGTGGTTTCATTCTCCTCCTCGCGATCTACGCGTTGGTGGTGACGGTGGTGCAATCGGTGGTGTTTTGGGCCTTGAATCACCTTGAGAGCTCTGTCCTTTCTTCTCCAATGGCCGTTCTAGGGTTCTGAATGTTCTAACCCTAAAAGGCTGACTTAAATGGCTGCTAAGGATGGCTGAATTTCGTGGGTTTAATTACCCTATTATGTAAAATGACCAAAATGCCCTCCCGGGTCACTAATTAGGCCTAAAAACATCCCGAGACCCAAACTAAACCCCTGGGTACACTTGACTATCTCGACCCTTCCGGACGCGTTGGCGCACTCAAAATGACCATACAGACAACTTATAAAATATTCACTTTTTAATTAACATAATTAGTCCCGACGTGACACGAGCACGTCCCGACTTAAATTTCCAAAATAGTCATTTAATTCACTTATGACATTTAATATAACCAATATAATATATTACTATGCTCATTAGTAATATTCAACAAGTTTCTCATAATTACTAACTCTATTCACGTTAATAATTATAACATAATTAATTTCCGGATTTTTTTATTAAATAAATCCCCAAATTAAATATAGCATAAAAATACGGGGTATTACAGGGACCTTTATGGGGGATATTGACTTGTACCCTAGAAGATAGATATCCTTGGTACAGGCTATCGGACCAATAATTCAGACGGTCCTAAGAGACGTGAGGGTATGTACTGGCCTCTTAGAGACTTGGAATCTATGCTCGCCTCAATCTTGTTTTGTGTATATATGTTATTACAGTTCGAGAGTGATTCCGAACTTGTATACCCCTTAGTGTGACCGATACGGGGATTGGATAGTAGAGTATACCCGCACCATAGTTTGTATGTTGGTGCTGTTAGAATATATATATATATATATATATATATATATATTATTTGAGTGCTTAATATATATATATATCTGAATTGGGGAAAATAAAATGTTGATGTAACGTAGTAGGTGGGAAATAATTCTGGACTATAAATTATGAATACTTGTTTTGAGAAAGTATAATATGTCACTGGGAAACTTTATTGGTTTTTATAAAGTTAAAATGGAGAACTTGGGTTACTAATTGGAACATTTTCAAATGGAATCGTTGTATTGTAAATCCTACGAGTAATCTAAGATAAGTTAAATCATTTGGGAAGACTAGTGCGTTAAATGATAAGACAAACCAATGGGAAGGTTAGTGCGATAGGTGTGCACATTAGAAGAGAGGTGAGATTTTCTCAAGAGAGTGTCGCACTAATATGTTATTGCATTGGCCTGTATCAATTTAAATACTTGCTAAACGTATTTTAAATCAAACACACTTTCGGGCTCTGACCAGTTTCTTTTTCTCTTTCTCTCTCTTGTATATATATGTATGTATTACAGGTGCCCAGCCACAGGGGCGACTTGCTTAGGATCTCTTGGCAGGAACGCGCTGCAGCTTAGGTGGGAGTTGCAGGTCACTTGCGTAGACGGCTTCCTTTATTGATTCCACTTCAAGCATTCTCATTTATTGGGCACGTGTCGCCCTTTCCATTATTCCAGTGTTATGGGGACATTTGCATTCTAGTTATTTCTAGTATTGTCACTATTGGGATTTATTCAGTTTGGATTGTGTTACTTTATGTTTCGCTTGTTGACATTCGATTGATCAATGTTTAAGATTAATTGGATTATGTTCCAGGTTTATTGTAGTGTGTTTCTTATTTATTGTGATGTTGTTAATAAATAAAATAAATGATTTTCTTTAAATAAAATTTGGAAAGTTATGTATGAAAATGTTTTTGACACTTAGCTTAATTAATTAGGGTGTTAAATTGGAAAATTTAAATTTTTATCGACAGTGATGCTGAGAATGAACCAACTGTTCACCTTGATTTAATTTAATAAAGGGGTGATCGCCCGTATTTAATTAGGCGGGGTGTCACAGGTGGTATCAAAGCATCAGGTTCTAGTGTCCATAGGATCTGTACGACTTATTTCGCTTTCAGCTTAACTTCATTGCTATAGAGCCCTATTTTTAGGATTGTTGTATTCTTGCTTTTACGTTTAAGTCTTCAGTTATTTGAGATTTGATTATAACTGTAGACTAATAAACTTGTTCACCTTTCAGATGCCTCCGAGACGTGCTCCGAAGGATAGGCGTGCCCAGGCCGAGCAGGCAGCAGCTCCGGGACAGGGTACTATGAATGCAAACGAGGTAGCCGCCATTGTTGCTCAGGCGGTGAATGCCGCACTAGCGGTGGTTCAGCAGGCTCCACCCCAGGTTCAGGCAGTGGCGCCAGCACCATCACAGCTTCCATCTGCATGGGAGAGGGTTCGGGATGCTTTTCAGAAAGCGCATCCCCCTGAGTTCTCTGGTATCTCCGATATTGTCACAGTTAGCTAATGGAAGAAAGACATCCAGCGGCACCTCCGTATGTATGAGTGCACTGATGTGCAAAAGCAGTTATTGGCTTCCTTTAAGTTGGTGGGAGCCGCTTTACAGTGGTGGGAGTCCACTACCACTTTTGAGGAGAGGGACACGATCCCTATTCATTGGTTCTGGGAGCGGTTTGACCGCAAGTATTTTCCCCCCACCGTGCAGACTGAGATTAGGCGAAAATTACTGAATCTAAAACAGGAGAGTCTTACTATAGCCGAGTATGAGGAGGAGTTCATGATACTTCTCACCATTGTGCCAGATGAGGCACCTACTGAGAGCAAGAAGGTTATGCTGTTTGTCGACGGGCTAGCTAGGAGGATCCGTCAGCACCTTATTGGGAATTTATCCCTGAGTACTTTCACTGATGTACTCAATGCTGCGTTACTACATTGTCAGGATCACCGCTTCCATCTGCAGGGGAGCAAGAGAGCAGGAGAGTCCAGCCAGCAGGGCAGGACTGGGGGTAATAGTGCCGGTGGGCCACCATCTCATGGACAGACTCGTCAGCACGAGCAGAGTTCCCATCAGGGGGACCCTGCTAAGCGATTCCGTTCAGGTGATTCTAGGAAGGGATATGGGGGCTATAGGCAGGGCCAGTCTAATCAGCAGGTCCAGCAGGGCCAACACCGACAACAGGGTCAGCAACAGGGCCAGCAGGGCCAACAGCGTGCTAATCAAGGCCAACAGGGCCAGTGGCGGGGAGGTAACGGCCAGCAGGGCCGTGGTCAGCAGGGACAGAGGGGAGGAAACTTCAGAGGCCGATGTTTTGGGTGCGGAAAACATGGCCAGAGACGTCAGGATTGTCCTGAGGGTGATAGGGCCACACAGCAGCAGGGAGCCCGTAATGAGCCACAGAGACCACTTTTTCCACCTGCCCTCCCAGCTCCAGCCCAGGTGCCAGCCCTTCCAGCCATTCCAGCAGCTCCAGTGCAGGAGGGCAATTATAGTACGGACGTGTCTATAATGTCCACCAGGAAGCAGCTCCACAGGCACCACCCGCGATTGAGGGTATGTTTTCTATCCATGGTACTATGGGTCGGGTTTTGTTTGAAACGGGGGAAATGCATTGTTTTATCGCTACGCATTTTCCGAAGTCCTTAGGGTTGTTAGACACAGCAGAGAGCATAGTGACGTGTGTTGACTCACCACTGGGGAGTGGGTCACTTATTTTCTTTATATGCCGGGGAGTGGGGGTAGAGATTGGTAGCTTGGTATTACCTGCAGACATGTTAGTCTTAGACATGCACGAGCATGATGTGATTATTGGTATGGATTGGCTCGCAGCTTATAAAGCCATGATTGATTGCTTCGGTGGGAGCATTGTTTTTGCCATTTCGGGGAAAGAGATGTTTGTAGTGGCGATGCCTCACCCAGAGGGAGGTTCGACCGCTCATTTGTATTACATAGAGGAGGATACCTCTAAGGAGGTTGTGATTCCCTCGGATTCGATCCCAGTTGTTAGGGAGTATTCCGATGTGTTTCAGGAGATACCAGGCCTACCGCCCAGTCGTGAGATAGACTTTGTCATAGATTTATTGCCAGATATGAGACCTATAGCACGCGCACCGTACCGTATGGCTCCGGCAGAGATGCAAGAGCTACGGGATCAGATAGAGCAGCTATTAGGTCAGGGCTTCATTCGTAGGAGTACCTCACCTTGGGGGGCTCCAGTCTTATTTGTGAAGAAGAGAGATGGTTCACTGAGATTGTGTGTGGACTACCGGGAGTTGAACAAGGTCACGATACGGAATAAGTATCCGTTGCCTCGAATCGATGATCTGTTCGACCAGCTGAGAGGAGCAACTTTCTTTTCGAAGATAGATCTGAGGTCGGGGTACCATCAGCTACGTATTAGGGAGCAGGATGTTTCGAAGACTGCTTTCTTAACGAGATATGGGTCCTATGAGTTTAGGGTGATGCCGTTTGGACTTAGAAATGCTCCAGCCGTTTTCATGGACTTAATGAACCGAGTATTCAGAGAGTTATTGGATCAGTTTGTCATCGTCTTCATAGATGACATCTTGATATATTCACACTCCGAGCAGGAGCATGCCGAGCACTTGAGGCAGGTTCTTCAGACTCTACGAGAGCATCAGTTGTATGCTAAGTACGAGAAGTGTGGATTCTGGTTGTGAGAAGTACAGTTCTTGGGGCATGTTGTTTCTGAGCAAGGGATTGCAGTTGACCCGAGGAAAGTGTCAGCAGTGAGGGAGTGGGGACATCCCACGACACCGAAGGAAGTGCGTAGTTTCTTGGGATTAGACGAATACTACAGGAGATTCATTCGGGGATTCTCCAAAATAGCGGGTCCATTGACGAATCTGACTCGCAAGGGAGTACCATATGTTTGGGATGACGCTTGTCAATTGGCTTTCGACGAGCTGAAAGACAAGCTTACTTCATCGCTAGTCCTTGGTTTACCGAAACCGGGTGTGGAGTACCTGGTTTACACCGATGCGTCTTTACGGGGACCTGGAGGAGTACTCCAGCAGGAGGAGAAGGCAATAGCTTTTGCTTCCCTCAAGCTTAAGCCACATGAGAAGAATTACCCCACCCACGACCTGGAGCTAGCAGCGGTCGTCTTTGCATTGAGGATATGGAGGCATTATTTACTGGGGGAGAAATTTCGTTTGTTCACTGACCACAAGTCATTATAGTACCTATTCACTCAGCGAGAGCTTAATATGCGTCAGCGCAGGTGGTTAGAGTTTGTGAAAGACTATCAGTTCGAAATACAGTACCATCCGGGGAAGGCCAACGTAGTTGCTGATGCGTTGAGCCGTAGACCGGTAGACGATGTAGCAGATGTCTGGAAAGCAAAGTGGAAGGAGTTGGGTCACCAGGACGTGGTAGCCCGTTCTTTTATATCCGTTATGTCTGTCACACCCGAGATTGTTACGAGGGCGATACAGGCACAGACCACAGACCCGTTTTTCCAGGAGCAGATTGTGCGACTTCTAGCCGACGGTGCTGAGTCCTATTCTGTTAGTTCTGATGGAGGTTTGAGGTTTAATGGGAGATTGGTGGTTCCTGAAGGACCAGATTTACGTCATGAAGTGATGACTCATTCTCATGGGCCCCGATTTGCAGTACATCCGGGAGGCGATAAGATGTACTGGGACATGAGGTGACAATACTGGTGGAGTGGGATGAAGAAGGACATTACTGAGTTTGTGTCCAAGTGTTCTACCTGCCAACTGGTAAAGGTGGACCACCAGAAACCGTCTGGATTGCTTCAGCTATTGGAAGTACCCGCGTGGAAGTGGGAGAGTATTTCCATGGATTTTATTACAGGGTTGTCTACATCACAGCGGGGCCACGATTCTATCTGGGTGATTGTAGACCGTTTGACCAAGGTATCTCATTTTCTGCCAGTGCGTACAGATTATACTACGGGTCAATATGCTCAGTTGTTCATAGATGAGATTGTCAGATTACATGGGGTGCCCCTAAATATTGTGTCAGATAGAGACAAGATTTTTGTTTCACGTTTCTGGGAAAGCTTTCAGGAGGCTATGGGTACTGAGTTGAGGCTGAGTTCAGCTTATCACCCACAAACAGATGGACAGATAGAGCGTACTAATTAGATGTTAGAGGATATGCTACGCATGTGTGTTCTCGATTTTGGAGGACGTTGGGAGCCACATCTTCCACTGGTAGAGTTTGCTTATAATAACTCCTATCAGTTCACGATTGGCATGGCTCCATTTTAGGATTTGTATGGCAGGCCTTGTCGTTCTCCAAATTGTTGGCTCGAGGAGGGGGATAACAAGTTTCTAGGGACAGAAGTGATTCAGGAGACCTCCGCAAGGATTGAGATGATCATGAGTCATATTCGGGTAGCCCAGGACAGGCAAAAGAGCTACGCCAATGCGAAACGGTTCTTCCGGGAGTTTAGTGTGGGGGAGCAAGTGTTATTGCGTGTATCTCCTATGAAGGGGGTGATGAGGTTCGGGAAGAAGGAGAAGTTGGCTCTGAGGTATGTGCGACCATTTCCCATTATCGAGAGGATTGGGCCAGTTGCATACAGGTTGGGACTGCCAGAACATTTGCATCGCATCCACGATGCATTCCATATCTCGTCGTTGAGACGATATCTTCGGGATGATATGGCCCATACTCACATTGCGATAGATGAGATCGACTTACAGCCTGATATCTCTAACGAGGAGAGACCGATGGCTATCCTAGACTATAGTGAGAGGAGATTGAGGTCGAAGATAGTTCCACTTGTGCTAGTCCAGTGGGAGCATCATAATGTGGAGGAATCCACTTGGGAGTGCGAGGCAGATATGCGCGATAGATATCCAGAGTTGTTTTTACCAGGTATGCCTTATTTTCCAAATTTCGGGACGAAATTCCGTTATTAGGGGGGAAGTATGTAATACCCCGTATTTTTATGCTATATTAATTGGGGATTTATTAAATTTAATGTGAGTTAATTATTTAATAAAAATCTGGAAATTAATTATGTTATAATTATTAACGTGACGAGAGTTAGTAATTATGGGAAGTTTGTTGAATATTACTAATGAGCAAAGTAATATATATGATATTGGTTATATTGAATGTCACGAGTGAATTAAATGACAATTTCGGATATTTAAGTCGGGACGTGCCCGTGTCGAGTCAGGAATAATTTTGTTAAATAAAAAGTGAATATTTTATAAGTTGTTCATATGGTCATTTGGAGTGTGCCAACGCGTCCGGAAGGATCGAGATAGTCAGAAAAGTGTACCCGGAGGTTTAGTTTGGGTCTCGGGGCGTTTTTAGGCCTAATTGGTATCCCGGGAGGGCAATTTAGTCATTTCACTTTTTTTGGGTAATTAAACCCACGAAATTCAGCAACCTATATCAGCCATTTAGGTTAGTCTTTTAGGGTTAGAATATTCAGAAAACAAGTGACAACCATCGGAGAAGAGAGGAGAGAGCTCGAAGGCAATCCAAGGCCCCAAAAGTCATCCGTTTGCACCACAACCACCACCACCGCGTATATCGCGCAACGGGCTACACAACCACACCAAAATCATCTGCAAATCAAAATGTCGAAAATCCCAGGCAAGTATTTATCTTTCGTATTTTCGTTAGTACAATCTTAATGTTAGTTTAGGATTGATTAGAGATGAAAACTATGGAAGAAAACCCAATTTGTGTTAGGAAAATGCATGTAGTATTGGTTTATATGAAATTATGGAATCCTTGACATGTAGAGGAATATAAACCACAAAATTTTGATGATATATTAGAAGGAAATTCTGGTAAAAACAGATTAGAACCATGTTTAAGAAAAACTCTAGGGTTCTTGATGATTAGATGGGATTTTGGGTCAATTATCCATGTTTAATGTCAGATATACGCATGCTTTACGTTGAAAACATCTGCTATATTGTTATAATGATAGTAGTAGGATTTTTGGGACGTTTAGAATGGAAAAACATGGTTTTGGATGAAGAAAAATTGGTAGAACCCGTAACTGCATTTCTGCAGATTTTCGGAGACCTGCTTGATCGATCGATCGAGCCTAGAGCTTTGATCGATCGAAGGTTCGATCGATCAAGCCCCAAGCTTCGATCGATTGACACCTCCTGGCAGACTCCTAATTCCCTCTTTAAATCAGTTAAATTCAAATTGTCGTAATATAATTCTTGGGCATTCTTGATAAAATGATTTGGGAGACATTGAGGACCAGTAGGGCATATGAATAAATGTTGGGACCTTTAATCTTCAACAAGAATGGTATTTATGGGATATTTACTTTAGGGTTGGTAAATTTATGAATTTAAATAGTGAGGTGCGTAAGAGAGTTACGTTGGAACCTAATAAAGACACTTACTGAATTTCAGATTTGTGAGGACAGAGTCCACGAGTGTCATGTAATAAGTGAGAAAACCCTTCGAGTTAAGGTTAGGGATGAAACCTTCTAAGTAATACTAATAATGTGAAAATTAAGGATGAATATCGTAATTATGGGTGATGAGAGAAACCTATATTGATATAATAATAAGTGGTATATTTATATGGTTGTGTATGCATATATTATATACGCGTTAAAAACGTACCCGCGCTACTTGCTATCCCTGAGGTTACCGCGCTGGGACAGTCTTATCTCGATGGGACCTTTATGGGGGATATTGACCTGTACCCTAGAAGATAGATATCCTTGGTACAGGCTATCGGACCGATAGTTCAGACGGTCCTAGGAGACATGAGGGTATGTATTGACCTCTTAGAGACTTGGAATCTATGCTTCGCCTCAATCTTGTTTTCTGTATATATGTTATTACAGTTCGAGAGTGATTCCGAACTTGTATACCCCTTAGTGTGAGCGATACAGGGATTGGATAGCAGAGTATACCCACACCATAGTTTGTATGTTGGTGCTGTTAGAATATATATATATATATATATATTATTTTAGTGCTTAATATATATATATATATATCTGAATTGGGGAAAATAAACTGTTGCTGTAACGTAGTAGGTGAGAAATAATTCTGGACTATAAATTATGAATACTTGTTTTGAGAAAGTATAATATGTCAATGGAAAACTTTATTGATTTTTATAAAGTTAAAATGGAGAACTTGGGTTACTAATTGGAACATTTTCAAATGGAATCGTTGTATTGTAAATCTTATGAGTAATCTAAGATAAGTTAAATCATTTGGGAAGACTAGTGCGTTAAATGATAAGACAAACCTATGGGAAAGTTAGTGTGATAGGTGTGCACATTAGAAGAGAGGTGAGATTTTCTCAAGAGAGTGTCGCACTAATATGTTATTGCATTGGCCTGTATCAATTTAAATACTTGCTAAACGTATTTTAAATCAAACACACTTTCGGGCACTGACCCGTTTCTTTTTCTCTTTCTCTCTCTTGTATATATATGTATGTATTACAGGTTCCCAGCCACAGGGGCGACTTGCTTAGGATCTCCTGGCAGGAACGCGCTGCAGCTTAGGTGGGAGTTGCAGGTCACTTGCGTAGACGGCTTCCTTTATTGATTCCACTTCTAGCATTCTCATTTATTGGGCACGTGTCGCCCTTTCCGTTATTTCAGTGTTATTGGGACATTTGCATTCCAGTTATTTGTAGTATTGTCACTATTGGGATTTATTCAGTTTGGATTGTTTTACTTTATGCTTCGCATGTTGACATTCGATTGATGAATGTTTTAGATTAATTGGATTATGTTCCAGGTTTATTGTAGTGTGATTCTTATTTATTGTGATATTGTTAATAAATAAAATAAATGATTTTCTTTAAATAAAATTTGGAAACTTATGTATGAAAATGTTTTTGACACTTAGCTTAATTAATTAGGGTGTTAAATCGGAAAATTTAAATTTTTATCGACCGTGATGCTGAGAATCAACCAACTGTTCACCTTGATTTAATTTAATAAAGGAGTGATCACCCAGTATTTAATTAGGTGGGGTGTCACATGCTCTCAATAGCTCTGTATCCTAAGGCGCACGTTCAAGATATGCCTTTCGGCATTAAGTCAACTTCCTCCATTCATTCACCCATTTTAGGGTGGAGAGATATACGGCCTTTCCATACGGTTCCCATTCCTTCATTGAACCTTACTGAACCTTGATATGAATAACTAGTCTCGGTCCACCACTATTTAGGTACTTCACACAGTTTTACCATTCATTCATGAAAAGTGGGTCGTACTCCTCTACATATCGTTCGCCTGCAATGCCCGGCAAAGCAACGATCTTGTCAAACGATCAACAATTTTCTCAAATAGGATCATGACAAGAACGGTGCCGGCAGTTCAATGCAAACGTCTATGAATACCCTTCTTCGTTCCACCACTACTCTCTTTACACGAGTAGGTGAAATGGTTAATCATAGACCGAAATGCTCTCGCTACAAAGTCTCCTGAGTCATGCTCGTTCTACTTAGCTTCCTATGGCATCACTAATTTCTCTGACGGGTCTTCTACTTGACGCATATACAACCCCAATCGCATTCATTTAGCGAGAGGATCGATTTCCTACCCAGGAAGTAGTGCCTTATCCTTTTAAGGTGATCACTACCATGATGAATTTTAATTCATGTATGGGATAATACTTCCCACAGGTTTAAGCATGTGAGATGCATAAACAATGGGTCCATGCTTCAGTATTATTACTCCCCAACCCGGCAGAAACTTATTCATAAATCCCGCCCTCGAGCTTACTATCATGGGCTCAGGAGTGAAGGTCAGCCCGTCCATTAACTCCCCAAAAGTGAAATCACCACGTAACACCATATCTAAGAAAGGCCTCATCTCCTTCGGTCCATCCATTGAAATTTCTCGAGATTCCTTACTCCTCGTTCCTAGGTATCTAGTCCCCCTTAGAGTTAACCCATGACCTACACGTGGTCAACTCCTTACCGCTTTCCAAATTTAAGATCACATACCCTAAAGACCTAATGTCCTAATAATCCTAAAGTCTATCTACATATATACTATCTAAATCATAAGCATCTAATACTAAATATATCCCTAGTGCCCAAGACCTTACTCAACTTCTGACATTCGCTCGGGTTCATGCGTGGGACGTCTCGCCGAAGCGAAATCCAGACAAGGAACCCTCCCGTTACACTACTACCTCGCATCGTCGGTCATCAAGATGTGATGATCTATGACACATAATCGGGATCAGAAAAAAAATGTTAATTCGCAACTCTACTAATAAGATTCTACTTCTATACTTTACCATCCAATAATTGAGGATTTCAACTAACAAGACATCTACTTTCTGTAAAGTCTTACAACCATTTATACCATAACAACATATATATACCCTTTTTAAGTAGCCTTATTATCAAGGCACAACCCGAAGTCTCAATTTGACTTCGTATCTCAGTCTCCCTCACATCGATTATAGGAGAGAACAATATACAGTGCTTCTATCTCGCACTTTAATAGCCCTTAATCACTCTTCTACGTGCTTCTCGGCTAAACCTTTCAACCCAACTTCTAGCAACAGAAAGAAAATAAAAGAAAGAAAAAGAATAGCACCTCTCCACTGACAACATTGTTAAGCATTCATGCGGCGGAGTGTCTCGCAAAGCGAAATCCAAACAAGGAACCCCTTCGACACATGCCTACTTAACTGGTTGATCATGGAGATAAAGCGTAACAAGCACAAACAAGGCAAACAAACAATCAAACACTCACACAAGATAAATAAACGAATAAAAAAAATATCCTACCTACCTCGATCCACCTCTATAAAGTCTCAACCTGTATTCAGGAGAGAAATTATAGAATAACTAGTTCCATTTTGAACTAGAAGTAAGATAGTCTTACAATTTTATTTGCTTGCTATCACACCAAACCAACCAAAATATCTTTACTCTCATAATGTACATAAAATAAGAGAAAGGAAAAGTAACATCTCTCCACTCCCAACGTCGTTAAGGTTCACGCGTGGAGCGTCCCGCAAAAGCGAAATCCAAACAAGGAACCCCTCCTATGCATTACTACTTAACCTTGTTGGTCATGGAGATAAGTCATAACATCCACATACAATGCAAACAAGCAGTAAAACACTCATACCAAATATCACCTATAACACATATACCGTTAAAATATCCTCACTCATTTCATAACGAGTGAAGAAATCGTAAAACTTCCCTACCACGGAAGTCATATAACTACCTTTCTATAATTGCATAAACACTACTACAAGCTCAATATACACACCTGAATCTACAGTAGATATAATACTACTAAATCTTATCCTAAGGAATACACCACCCACTAATAAGGTGGAATTCCTGCCAACATTTTATGCCAACCACTCCGAGTCAATACTATTGGTTTTCAAACTCCATATTCGAGACTTACATGAACCAACATTATTTGCATCAACCCCCAACCAGGCACTTTATTCTTGCGCTCGTTATCCACTCAACGAAGTTTAAAATGAGTGGTTCTACGCTCCACATCATAGCCATTATTCTGCCTCTGGCCGACAATAATTGTCCACGCAGTCCATCCTACTTTCTCAGTCAAAGAGGACATGATCTCGGCATCCTCTTCCTCGGCTCAATGGAACCTCCCCAGGCGGATGTCCACCAGAGGGGTTTCTCAGTCATTACTCCATCAGAAGTGTTAACGACACTTATTCTGGAGCCTATCATTATATGGTGCATGATCCCCCCAACCGTACAACACTTTATTCACTGTCGGCCTTTAACCGAGCATTGTGTGAACATTTTAGAATCCACCTTCACCTCAGTCCAGTTATCCCAGAGAAACTTACGATAGAAAGAATCTACCGATTTTCTCCATGGGCAAAAAAAAAATATTCCGGCACCCCCGAATATGGTGACCACATCTTCACCACCTCAACACTACCCCTATGGGTGAGGGATTTTCCTCCATCCTACTTCAGGGCACTTATCCACTTCAATTTAACATCACTTGAAATCTCAAGCTTAGTACCACTTTCTACTTCTAGCGGTACTTGAGAAACTACATCAACTGCAATTAGTAGTCGTAGTAGCAAGATAAGGAAGTGCTACAAAAAGGGAGCGAACTCCAAACCGGTCCTCATCCCCGACCATAATTTACAGTTTTTTGTAGTCCCATCTCATGACGCCTTCGCGATGACCTACTATTCTCACATGCATGCGCAAAAGCTTCAATAAGTTCTACCTCATGGGAGAATAACGAGATCTCACTAGAGAAATCAACGATCTTAATCCTAAGGCTTTATGTCAAATCAAAAGCAACGCTGAAAACTTAAGGCATCCACACAGATTCCTAAGGACTCTAGAACCTGATGCTCTGATACCATCTGTGACACTCCGCTCACCAAAATAAGCGGTGGCCAGCCTAATACTCCAATATAATAGGAATCATAGATGGAATCATTCTCAGCATCACAATAAAATATAGAGTATCCATGATAACTACCCAAAATTTCAGAAAACGGGTTGCCAAAAATTTTGGTTTTAAAGTTCAAGAAGGAATTTAAACAACCCAAATCCTGAAAAGAGAGGGGAAACCTCAAGGATATATGTATGTTACTATAATAACAAGTGACAAATAAGAGGACCAAGTATGTTATTTGTCCGCTGATACATACAACATTGTTAAACAATTTCAATAAATTTATATAATACATTACATTAAACATTTACAAAAGCTTGGGCCTCTCGCCCGAGTAAAGAGACACGATCATAGCTACAATACAAAAATGAAAACGTCTATACCAAATGTGTCCCGTAATACCTGCAATGCATCACGGTTCGCCGAGGACATCGGAATAGGAATTCAAATCAGGCATCCTTGCGGCGGAGTACCTGAGTGGAGACAAGATGTATATGCAACAAGAAATGTAAACGGGTCAGGGCCCGGTTTTATATGATCACCAGATGAATAAAAGTATGGCAGTTATGAATATAATCATGCTAGGAAGAATAAAATCTATCTACATAGTTCTAAAATATAAGCTAAGACAGTAAAGAAAAGCATGAGTTAAATTTGAATAGGCAAAGAAAAGAAAGAGTAACATAAATTAAAAGCTTCCATCTCATTATTATTTTCCTTATCAGGAACTCAAAATTACAACAGTTACGCTCCTTACTAGCATTTCATTCCTTATAAGGAAAATATAATTATTATTTTAAGCTCGTTATGGCTTTTATTTCAATTACATGCCCATCCTGGCATTACCATTCCTTAGCAGGAATATAATCAACATTAAATGCACTTTGTGGCATTGTACTATGCTCATTGTGGCACTTTATTATTCTCTTTATGGCATATCACATACATCAAGTCCCACTTGATTATGAACTTTTATATTTATATACATATAACGAATTCTAAGATCGCCCATCCGGGTTTCCCCACTGTGCGCGCCCCTAAATGACCATCATCTTTCAGGGTCTATCATAAGACAACATGGGCACCTATATCGCAAGACGTCGGGAAGCGGCCATCTGCCTGTGGGATAGTCAAGACCACACCCAGAATCTCCTACCCATCGCAGAAAAATATACAACAATAAATGCTCACATGGTCTATGGACTATATCCACCATGCGTTAAGTTGTCAGGGGGCATCACCTCGCGCGCGAACTTCCCTTATGATGTCATTTAGAGAGGTGTGTTTAATAATTAAAAAAAAAGCATTTACCATTTCCATAATTTAGTAAATTATCATTTACCATTTTTCCATTCATTTCCGTTTCCATTTACATTTTAGCAAATGCATATTTCATTTTTTTTATTCGATACCATATTCATTTATATCTTGTAAATATTTCACCCTTGAAATCCGGAGCCATACGTATATTATATCGATATTACAACCTCGATGAATAAATGAACTATCAATTTATTGTCCCAAGATTTTTTTGTGAAGTTATTATAAACCATCAAGACTAATCATAGCTCTATTGAGCTTCTAAGGTCTCCCAAATGTAATACAATAACTCGTAGGATGAAAACTATACACTCGGGTATACTATTCCCATTTTTACGACCCTTTCAGAATCAACCGTGATCTCTATATCATCAACCATGTCACTCTACAATAATTTCCTATCTTGACCTCAACTAGTCTACACGCGAGCACCGGTTGAGATCCAACACAGTCCTGTCGATATCACTCACTATGACGTATAATAATTGTTGCACACATTTTTCTACCAACAATAAATCATTATTTTCCCAAAATATTTAATTCCATCAAATTACGGAGCACGTGTAATTTTAAAGCTAAATAGAAATAATTATCGAATTAATTAAATTCCAAATACTCATAAATATGGGGTACTACAACTTTGCACAGTTGTTTTGGGTTCGACATCACACTTGCATTCTTTACTACAAAATAGTTCGTGCATTTACAAGTAATTTAATATGAGACAATATGTTTTTGGCACCATTGTCGGAGAACTAATTTTTGGCAAGGAACTCGTTAGTCTTAGATTATATTCCTTTTACTAGTTATAATTTAAGTATTTAAAAAAAGTAAAAATAATTTAAAATTTTAAAAATACAAGGAAATGGAAATATTTTCGTACTAATTCCCATGTTAGGATTAATTTGGAATTTTAGGTATTGTATGTGTTCCTCGGTTCGTGATCAAACACATCGTTTATATAGAAAATATATTGATGAATAATTAAATGAAAAAGAACCATCACCCAAGACACTTCGGGAGCTTTTCTCCCCTATTTCTACCACCACACCTTCATTTATAGTATTGATCTCCATGACTATGAAACATTATCAATTACAACTGCAAAAAATTTAATGTTTGCCTAGCTTTCATGGATTTGGCAAAGAAGACCCGTATATTTTTATAAAAGATTTTCTAGAAATTTGTTCTATATTTAAACTTCAAAATTTCTCAGATAAATCGGTTCTTCTTTCTCTATTCCCCTTCTCACTAAAAGAGAAGGAAAATTATGGCTTAACTCCCATGCTCCTAATTCCATTACTATGTGGAAACTCTAGTGTAACAACCCCCATTTTCTTAGGTAAAGGTTGGACAAACACGATATGCCAAAGATTGGGCTTGTTGTCAATTTATACAATTCTCATCACTAGAATTAAAATTGAAGTTTATTCTTTACCAAAACTTCACAATTAATAATAGAAACCATCATAACAAAAACTGATTTAATTCATGAGTGTAAAATTGAATCATCATACAATGTCCATATAAATAAACTCTCGGGCTTATGCCCATACAAATGTCGAAATGAAATAAAATGACCAAATGAATAATTACAACATATACAATAATCAATGGAATATAATCCACCACGTACAACGCAACTGCAAGTTTGATCCATCGGCAGTCCTGATATCCTTGTTTTCAAGAAAACCTAGGGGAACAATATTTATAATTTTTGGTCAGAGACCTAAAGTTACAAGGATTATTCACCAATAAATATGCAAAATGTAACTAACTCATACTTCATGTCTTACCATCGATGCTCAAATGTAACGAGTATCTCACCTCTCATCTAGAAGCAATCCTACTCGTATGTTCAAACAAATACTAATTTGAATGTTTCATTATTAAATTTTACATGTAATGACAAAGCCATCTACTGATGTGTCAACTAAAAGTGGGTGTTACATCTAACACTATAGTCCCCGAATTAACTTCATAATGTTGTCCACTGAGTTCTATATAAATTTAGTGCATATGTGTACATAATATAATGTTCCTTTATTTTAGTCTAGCTCGTCGGAGTTTTTGATTTTTAATGCACACTAATTATCGTTTACACAATTAGATTATAAATTTCATTCTTTTTAATTACCATCTACATTCTTAGAATGCCAAATTAATATTCTTATTAAAAACTGTCTACCACATTAAACCATTAGAATTAGTTTTGTTACCAATTAACCGCATCCTTATGTTAATATGGCATTGTTATCATTATGTATTGTCTTAATCTATAGACTATGAGAACGCATTCTCATGCAAGGCACGCCACAATGTGTAAATAGATAAATACATATGTTCGAGTATATATATATAAGACAATTATCTTCGGCGTCCTCTTAATGCTTTATCGGAAATACCCGGAGGAGTCCCTTGTCCCAAAATGGGTAACAACAAAATAAAAGCAAGAGGGGTGATACCTACGTAGTTCACCATTTTATGGCCCATACCTAACTTTGACAAAGGATTCCTGCATCTACACCTATCTCTCGAAAGTAGCGCTGCAACATAGTACCTAAAATATGACATAACACTCCACCTAGTGTAATACCCCGTATTTTTATGCTATATTAATTTGGGGATTTATTGAATTTAATGTGAGTGAATTATTTAATAAAAATCCGGAAATTAATTATGTTATAATTATTAACGTGATGAAGTTAGTAATTATGGGAAATTGTTGAATATTACTAATGAGCAAAGTAATATATAATATTGGTTATATTGAATGTCATGAGTGAGTTAATTGGCAATTTTGGAAATTTCAGTCGGGACGCGCCGGTGTCGCGTCAGGACTAAATATTGTTAAATAAAAATGAATATTTAATAAGTTGCCCGTAAGGTCGTTTTGAGTGCGCCAACGCGTCCGAAAGGGTCGATATTGTCAGAAAAGTGTACCCGGGGGTGTAGTTTGGGTCTCGGGGCGTTTTTAGGCCTAATTAGTACCCCAGGAGGGCATTTTGGTCATTTTACATATTTGGGTAATTAAACCCACGAAATTTAGCAACCTATATTAGCCATTTAGGTTAACCATTTAGGGTTAGAATATTCATAACCCTAGTACGGCCATTGGAGAAGAGAGGAGGAAGCTCTCAAGGCAATTCAAGGCCAAAAAGTCACGCGCTTGCACCGCCGTCACCGCCAACGCGTAGATAGCGAGAAGGGGAACGCAATCACAACAAAATCAGCCGCAGTCCAGACTTCTAAAAATCCCAGTCAAGTATTTATCTTGCGTATTTTCGTTGGTGCAATCTTCATATTAGTGTAAGAATGATTAGAGATGAAAAATATTGAAGAAAACTGTAATACCCCGTATTTTTTGTGATATTTAATTATGGGATTAATTGAATTAAATGTGTATTAATTGGAAATTAATCCGGATAAAAAAAATACTAGCGAGATGCGAGTTGGTATTTGATTGTTAATGAGTGTATATGGCTATATATGAATATTTAATTATGAAATTTGTCGTGAGATTGAAATACAGCAATTTGAAAATTTTGTTGAGACGCGTGTGACAGTCGCGTCAGGAATATATTTATTTCAATTAAAAAGTGAATTTTATTTCTATCAACCGTATGGTCGTTTTGAGTGCGCCAACGCGTCCGGAAGGGTCGAAATAGTCAGAAAACACTAGCCGGGGGTTTAGTTTGGGTCCCGGGGCATTTTTGGGTCATGCCGGCAGCGTATAAGGGTAGTTTGGTAATTTTGGATTTTTGGGAATTAAAACCCACGAAAATTAGGAATTAATATCTGATCTGGACTTTACCCACTAAACCCACTAACTACACCTTATGACTTAATGGGCTACAGGGGTTATTGGAATTAGTTCCAAAAGTTCCTAAGGCAAACCCTAACCTCCATTACCATCCTTAGAAAAGAGCTTGTGGATAGAGATAAGGGAAAATTCTGCAGAGAGAGAGAGAACGATTCATCAATTCATCATCAAAATCAGAGAAATACATAAGGCAAGTGGTTTAATTTACATTATTTTGCAGTGAATGTTTCTTCCATGCTTAGACAATTCAAAAATTTCATTTGTTTGGGAGATTGATGAAAAAACGCATAAAATTGGAGTTATAAATTTAATTTTTGATATAGGTTTGCATGTAGAAATGTTATTGGATGTTTGAACTAAGAGAATTACTACTTTTTGTGTTACAAGAACGGATTAATTATGCCCATTGATGATCAAAGAAATTTCTAGGGTTCATGTTCTTGAGATTGGGGAAAAGTGTAGAGATTTGATAATTGGATGATGTTTAGGATGAATTAACCCCACAAAATGTGTTAGTATATGACCTAAATATGTTTAGGAATGGTTAGAAACCTTGAACAATTGTTGGATTGATGTTTATAGGAGATTAGAGAGGAAGAAAAGATGGAAAAACAAAAAGGGAAAAATCTGGGCTCGAAACTGGCCACTCGTTAGAAGACCTGCCGAGGTCGTTCGAACGAGCTCGTTCGAACGAGCTTCTAACGAGTTGACCTTTGACTTCTAATGAGGGGGATGTTCATTCGATGCCTGTCGTTTGAACGATATCTCGTTAGAAATCCCACTTCGTTCGAATGAACTCTCGTTCGAAATAGCCTCGTTCGAACGAGACTTCTAACGAGCTGACAGTTTGGCCTTTTTGGCCTGTTTTGATTTAGAGTGTTTCGTAACCTTATTTAATTGTAGAGATGACATTTCCTCGATGACTAAATTATATAGTTGGGACATTTGGGATATATCGAGGAGCAAAACATAGAAGTGTGGTTTGAACCAAATGATAGTTATGGGTTAGAACGTAAGTAACTATTTAGGACGAGAGGTTAATGGATGATGTAGATATAAAACGGGGACAAGTGCGTGGGTATAAGAACGAGAAGTATACCACTAATATAAATATGGTAATAGCTAAGATGTGTGCATGCTAAGTATATATAACTTGATGTGTATGACATACCCACCATACATGCTATCACGGGAGGTTTACGTTCACTTAGGGCCTTCTAATCCCTGTGTTGCCCGGATTTAGATTGGTATCTCGAGAACATAGGTCAGAGAAGGAATAATTGGGATATTAATAAGTTTGTTGATCGTGGGAGCGTAGGTATGTGCGTGACCCATGTGATGTGACTGTGCTCGCCTCCATTGCTTATGATTGTTGTTATCTGTTAATGATTCCTGAGAGATTCGGAATGCGTTATCCTTATGTACATGATGTACTGGGATGGATAGCAGAGTATGTGTGCACCGCAGCTTAGTCTCGGGGTTCTTGTATTGTATATTTATGACGTGAATAATATACACTTAGATTAATGAGAACTTTAATGTTGGTATTGGGAGTAAAAATACGAAAACGCTTTGAGTAACTATAAAGAGATAACCTGTAATAAATTATATTGCTTATAATTGAGAATACGAGTTTAAGTAAAGCCCTTTATCTAATTTATAACGCCGAAATGTATAATGGGAATCGAGTAGTAAGGGGTAGAACTTATTACGGTTTGGGTAGATACGTATGTCACTTAGATGGGTGTGATACGTTAGGAGTGCACAATTAGTCGAGAGGTGAGTATTTCATGTGAGTGCACGTCCTAACATGTATTTTGCATTTATTGTTTTAATGTTGTTAAAACACTTGCTATTTTTTTAGATACTCTCCACTTTCGGGCTCTGACCCGTTTTCTTTCAAATCTATCTTTTTGTAAAAACCATTTTAGGTGCCCAGCCACAAGGACACCATGCTTAGGATCTGTATTCAGGTGACGAGCTGTAGCTATTTGTGGACGTTACAGGGCCTTGCTAGTAGATGCTTCTTTCATCTTGACTCCATATTCAGTGTTCATCAGTTGTAGGGTATGTCGCCCATTTCTTTTAGAAACATTTCCTATTTAAGATTTTCAGACTTTGGGCATGTAATTAATTCATGTTACATTGTTTACTTAGTTTTATTCATTTAAGTTATGGGATTGTGGTGAGGAGTTTTCCTCCGGACTTATTATAATTGTTGGTTATTGTATTACTTCCTTATGACGAATGGTTATGTTGTTCTTCCTTTATTCTTTTATCGCATGTTAAACGGATTTAATTAAAAATTGGACAACTTACTTTTTAAATGCTAGGTGGTTAGTATTCATTAAAATGTTTTCGACAGTGATGCTATTAACTGAACCAACTTGGCATTTTGTATTAATTTAATAAAGGAGTAGTTACACGGTATTTAATTAGTCGGGGTGTCACTGGTGGTATCAGAGCATCAGGTTCTAATGTTTCCGCTCAGCTTTGTTTGATGTAGAGCCCTATATTTTAGGACTGTTGTATTCTTTTATATATGCTTCGTTCTTCAGCTATTTTGGGTATATAACTGCGAACTTATAAACTTTATTCTTATTTCAGATGCCTCCATGACGTGCACAACGGGTTCCCAGTGATGCAACGCCAGAACCATAGCCCGCACCAGTTCAGGGTACGATGAATGCCGCCGAGGTTGCAGCCATTCTGGCCCAGGCGGTAAATGCCGCACTTGCTGTGGTTCAGCAGGCACCACTTCAGGCGCCAGTGACCGCGCCAGTTCAAGGACATGCATTCCCGTCTTCTTGGGAGCGCGTACGAGATGCTTTTCAGAAAGCACACCCACCGGAGTTCGCAGGTAGCTCTGATGTTGTGGTTTCGAGTCAGTGGAGGAAAGACATTCAGCGACACTTGAGGATGTATGAGTGCACCAATGTCCAAAAGCAGATACTAGCTACCTTTAAGCTAGTGGGGTCTGCACTGCAGTGGTGGGAGTCTATTACCACCGTGGAGGAGAGAGATACTCTCACGATCCAGGAGTTTTGGGTACGGTTTGATTGCAAGTACTTTCCGTCGGCTATTCCCATGGAAATGAGGAGGAAGTTGATGAATCTTAGGCATGAGGGTAAGACTGTGGCCGAGTATGAGGACGAATTCACCAATCTGTTGAATATTGTTCCGGATAAGATACCGACAAAAGAGAAGAAGATACAAAAATTTACAGACGGGTTGACTTGGAGGATTCGTCAGCATTTGTTGGGGAACCTATCGTTGGCCACTTACTCAGATGTGGCTAACGCTGCACTGCTGCACTGCCAGGATCACGGCTTTCACATGGTTGAGGGCAAGAGATCGGGAGAGTCCAACCATCAGGGAAGGACTGGAGGACATGGTGACACTGGGGCAATATCTGTTCAGGGGCAGAGACAGGGTGACCAGGGTTCCCAGCAAGGGGATCACAAGAGGTTCAGATCGGAAAATTTCAGGTACGGACAGGGAGGTTTCCGGCAGTGCCATCAGGGTCAGAATGGCCAGCAACAGTTTCAGCAGGGCCAGCTGGGCCAGGGGAGGAACGGTAACGGCCACCAGGGCTGGGGGCAGCAGGGACAAAGAGGGGGAACATCCCGGGGAAGTGTTTCGTTTGTGGCAAGACTGGCCATAAACTCCAGGACTTTCTTGAAAGGGACAAGGCCCCGCAGCAGCACTAGGGTGCTCGACAGGAGCCGCAGAGACCTATGTTTCCCATCGCCCTCCCGGCGCCACCACAGATGGCAGCATTACCACCCATCCCAGCGGTCCCGGTACAGCAGGGGCAGTTACAGTATGGACGTGTCTATAACGTCCACCAGGCAGCAGCTCCACAGGCACCACCCGCGATTAAGGGTATGTTTCCTATCCATGGTACTATGGGTCGGGTTTTGTTTGATACAGGGGCAACGCATTGTTTTATAGCTACACATTTTGCGAAAGCCTTAGGGTTGTTAGCCACAGCAGAGAGCACAGTGACGTGTGTAGACTCACCATTGGGGAGTGGGTAACTTATCTTCTTTATATGCCGGGGAGTGGGGGTAGTGATTGGTAGTTTGGTATTACCTGCAGACATGTTAGTATTAGATATGCATGAGCATGATGTGATTATCGGTATGGATTGGCTCGCAACTTATAGAGCCATGATTGATTGCTTCGGTGGGAGCATTGTTTTTGCCATTCCGGGGCAAGAGGTGTTTGTAGTGGCGATGCCTCGCCCAGAGGGAGGCTCGACCGCTCATTTGTATTACATAGAGGAGGATACCTCTAAGGAGGTTGTGATTCCTTTAGACTCGATCCCAGTTCTCAGGGAGTATTCCGATGTGTTTCAGGAGATACCAGACCTACCCCCCAGTCGAGAGATAGACTTTGTCATAGACTTATTACCAGATACGAGACCTATAGCACGCGCACCTTACCGTATGGCTCCAGCTGAGATGAGAGAGTTACGGGATCAGATTGAACTGTTGTTGGGTCAGGGGTTTATACGGAGGAGTACTTCGCCGTGGGGTGCCCCTGTGTTATTCGTGAAGAAGAGGGATGGATCCTTGAGGTTGTGTGTGGATTACCGAGAGTTGAACAAGGTCACGATACGGAATAAGTATCCGTTGCCTCGAATCGATGACCTATTCCACCAATTGAGAGGAGCTTCTTTCTTCTCCAAGATTTATTTGCGATCGGGATACCATCAGTTGCGTATCAGGGAAGAGGATGTCTCGAAGACTGCGTTCTTAACGAGATATGGTTCCTACGAGTTCCGGGTTATTCCTTTTGGTTTGACAAATGCTCCAGCCGTGTTTATGGACTTAATGAATTAGGTGTTCAGAGAGTTCCTAGATCAGTTCGTCATTGTCTTTATTGATGACATTCTGGTTTACTCCCAGACAGAGGAGGAGCACACCGAGCATTTGAGGCAGGTTTTGCAGACGCTACGACAAAATGAGTTGTATGAAAAATACGAGAAGTGCGGGTTTTGGCTGAAGGAGGTTCAGTTTTTGGGGCATATTATTTCGGACAGGGGGATATCTGTTGATCCGGGGAAGGTATCCGCGGTGAGGGAGTGGGGACAGCCCACGACACCGACTGAGATCTGTAGTTTCTTGGTCTTAGAAGGATACTACAGGAGGTTTATTCGGGGTTTCTCCAAGATAGCGGGTCCCATGACACATCTGACTCGTAAGGGTGTGCCATTCATCTGGAGTGATGCCTGTCAGTTGGCATTCGATGAGTTGAAGGACAAGTTGACCTCAGCACCTGTGTTAGCATTGCCGAGATCGGTCGTTGAGTATCTAGTTTACACCGATGCATCCTTACAAGGACTTGGAGGTGTATTGCAGCAGGAGAGTCAGGCCATAGCTTATGCTTCCCGAAAGCTTAAGCCTCACGAGAAGAATTACCCCACTCATGACTTGGAGTTAGCGGCAGTTGTATTTGCCCTACGGATTTGGAGACATTAACTTTTGGGGGAGAAGTTTAGATTATTCATGGACCACAAGTCCCTACAGTACCTATTCACGCAGAAGGAGTTGAATATGCGGCAGCGAAGGTGGCTTGAGTTTGTGAAGGATTATCAGTTCGATATCCAATATCACCCGGGAAAGGCTAACGTGGTAGCAGACGCGTTGAGCCGTAGACCAGTAGATGAGGTGGAAGGCAAAGTGGAAAGAGTTGGGACACCAGGATGCAGTGGCCCGATCATTTATGTCAGTGATGACTGTTACTCCGCATATTGTCATGAGGGTGGTAAAGGCACAAGCAGATGACTCGTTCTGTCAAGAGCAGATAGTTCGATTATTAGCAGAGGGAGCAGAGTCCTATACCGTTAGTTTAGACGGGGGATTACGCTTCAAAGGGAGACTGATAGTTCCGGAAGGGGAGGAATTGCGACACGAGGTGATGGTAGAGTCGCACGGCTCACGGTTTGCGGTACATCCCGGTGGGGATAAAATGTACCAAGACATGAGACGTCAGTATTGGTGGAGCGGGATGAAGAAAGATATTTCCGTGTTTGTTACTAAATGCGCCACTTTTCAGCTAGTAAAGGTGGACCATCAGAGACCGGCAGGACTTCTACAGCCATTAGAGGTCCCGATGTGGATGTGGGAGAGCATATCCATGGACTTTATCATGGGGTTACCTACGTCGCAGAGGGGTCACGACTCCATTTGGGTAATTGTGGACAGGTTGACCAAAGTCGCTCATTTTCTACCCGTAAGGACAGACTACACTACGGGATAGTATGCCCATCTCTTTATTGCTGAAATAGTGAGACTTCACGTTGTGCCCCTAAATATCGTATCTGACAGAGACAAGATATTTGTTTCACGGTTTTGGGAGAGTTTTCAGGAGGCCATGGGCACGGAATTGCGATTGAGTACGGCATATCACCCGCAGACCGATGGGTAAACCGAGCATACAAACCATGTGTTGGAAGACATGTTGCGTATGTGCATCATTGATTTCGGGGGTGGATGGGAGCAGTATCTTCCACTGGTAGAGTTTGCTTACAATAACTCCTACCAGTTCACCATTGTCATGGCTCCATTTGAGGCGTTGTACGGTAGACCTTGTCATTCCCCAGCATGTTGGTTGGAGGTGGGGGACAACAAACTTCTTGGGCCGGAAGTGATTCAGGATACTTCAACGAGGATATAATTGATTCAGAGTCGCATTCGGGTAGCTCAGGATCGACAAAAGAGCTATGCTGATGCGAAGAGGTTCTTCAGGGAGTTCCAAGTGGGGGACCAGGTTTTACTCAGAGTATCTCCTATGAAGGGGATTATGCGATTTGGGAAGAAGGGGAAGTTGGCACCGAGATATGTAGGGACATTCCCTATCATCGAGCGAATTGGGCCTGTTGCATATAGACTTAGGTTACTGGAGCATTTGCATCGGATTCATGATGTGTTTCATATTTCCTCACTAAGGAAATATCTTAGAGACGATTTGGCTCATTCTCACATTGCTTTGGAGGACATCGATCTTCAGCCTGATAGCTCCTACGAGGAGGGGCTGATTGCTATTTTCGACCGAAGTGAGCGAAAACTGTGGTCAATGATTGTTCCGTTAGTCCGTGTTCAGTGGCGACATCATAATGTTGAGGAGTCCACATGGGAGCGCGAGGATGAGATGAGCGAACGTTATCCAGAGTTGTTCTTACCAGGTACCTTCTAGTTCCGAAATTCGGGACTAAATTATGTTATTAGGGGGAAGTATGTAATACCCCGTATTTTTTGTGATATTTAATTGTGGGATTAATTGAATTAAATGTGTATTAATTGGAAATTAATCTAGATTAAAAAAATACTAGCGAGATGCGAGTTGGTATTTGATTTTTAATGAGTATATATGGCTATATATGAATATTGAATTATGAAATTTGTCGTGAGATTGAAATATGACAATTTGGAAATTTTGTTGAGACGCGTGTGACAGTTGTGTCAGGAATATATTTATTTCAATTAAAAAGTGAATTTTATTTATATTAACCGTATGGTCGTTTTGAGTGCGCCAACGCGTCCGGAAGGATCGAAATAGTCAGAAAACACTAGCCGGGGGTTTAGTTTGGGTCCCGGGGCATTTTTGGGTCATGCCGGCAACGTATAAGGGTATTTTGGTAATTTTGGATTTTTGGGAATTAAAACCCGCGAAAATTAGGAATTAATATCTGATGTGGACTTTACCCACTAAACCCACTAACTACACCTTATGACTTAATGGGCTACGGGGGTTATTGGAATTAGTTCCAAAAGTTCCTAAGGCAAACCCTAACCTCCATTACCATCCTTAGAGAAGAGCTTGTGGAGAGAGAGAAGGGAAAATTCTGCAGAGAGGGAGAGAACGATTCATCAATTCGTCATCAAAATCAGAGAAATACATAAGGCAAGTTGTTTAATTTACATTATTTTGTAGTGAATGTTTCTTCCATGCTTAGACAATTCAAAAATTTCATTTGTTTGGGAAATTGATGAAAAAACGCATAAAATTGGAGTTATAAATTTAATTTTGGATATAGGTTTGCATGTAGAAATGTTATTGGATGTTTGAACTAAGAGACTTACTAATTTTTGTGTTACAAGAACGGATTAATTATGCCCATTGATGATCAAAGAAATTTCTAGGGTTCATGTTCTTGAGATTGAGGACAAGTGTAGAGATTTGATAATTGGATGATGTTTAGGATGAATTAACCCCACAAAACGTGTTAGTATATGACCTAAATATGTTTAGGAATGGTTAGAAACCTTGAAGAATTGTTGGATTGATGTTTATAGGAGATTAGAGAGGAAGAAAAGATGGAAAAATGAAAAGGGAAAAATCTGGGCTCGAAACTGGCCACTCGTTAGAAGACCTGCCCAGGTCGTTCGAACGAGCTCGTTCGAACGAGCTTCTAACGAGTTGACCTTTGACTTCTAACGAGGGGGATGTTCATTCGATGCCTATCATTCGAACGAGATCTCGTTAGAAAGCCCACTTCATTCGAACGAACTCTCGTTCGAAATAGCCTCGTTCGAACGAGACTTCTAATGAGCTGATAGTTTGACCTTTTTGGCCTGTTTTGATTTCGAGTGTTCCGTAACCTTATTTAATTGTAGAGATGACATTTCCTCGATGACTAAATTATATAGTTGGGACATTTGGGATATATCGAGGAGCAAAACATAGAAGTGTGGTTTTAACCAAATGATAGTTATGGATTAGAACGTAAGTAACTATTTACGACGAAAGGTTAATGGATGATGTAGATATAAACCGGGGACAAGTGCGTGGGTATAAGAACGAGAAGTATACCACTAATATAAATATGGTAATAGCTAAGATGTGTGCATGTTTAGTATATATAACTTGATGTGTATGACATACCTACCATACTTGCTATCACGGGAGGTTTACGTTCGCTTAGGGCCTTCTAATCCTTGTGTTGCCCGGATTTAGATTGGTACCTCGAGAACATAGGTCAGAAAAGGACTTAGTGGGATATTAATAAGTTTGCTGATCGTGGGAGCGTAGGTATGTGCATGACCCATGTGATGTGACTGTGTTCGCCTCCATTGCTTGTGATTGTTGTTATCTGTTAACGATTCCTGAGAGATTCAGAATGCGTGATCCTTATGTACGTGATGTACCAGGATGGATAGCAGAGTATGTGTGCACCGCAGCTTAGTCTCGGGGTGCTTGTATTGTATATTTATGACGTGAATAATATACACTTAGATTAATGAGAACTTTAATGTTGGTATTGGGAGTTTAAATACGGAAACGCTTTGAGTAACTGTAAAGAGATAACCTGTAATAAATTATATTGCTTATAATTGAGAATCCGAGTTTAAGTAAAGCACTTTATCTAATTTATAATGCTGGAATGTATAATGGGAATCGAGTAGTAAGGGGTAGAACTTATTACGGTTTGGGTAGATACCTATGTCACTTAGATGGGTACGGTACGTTAGGAGTGCACAATTAGTCGAGAGGTGAGTATTTCATGTGAGTGCACGTCCTAACATGTATTTTGCATTTATTGTTTTAATGTTGTTAAAACACTTGCTATTTTTTAGATACTCTCCACTTTCGGGCTCTGACCCGTTTGCTTTCAAATCTATCTTTTTGTAAAAACCATTTTAGGTGCCCAGCCACAAGGACACCATGCTTAGGATCTGTATTCAGGTGACGAGCTGTAGATGTTTGTGGACGTTACAGGGCCTTGCTAGTAGACGCTTCTTTTATCTTGACTCCATATTTAGTGTTCATCAGTTGTAGGGCATGCCACCCATTTCTTTTAGAAACATTTCCTATTTCAGATTTTCAGACTTTGGGCATGTAATTAATTCAGGTTACATTGTTTACTTAGTTTTATTCATTTCAAGTTATGGGATTGTAGTGAGGAGTTTTCCTCCGGACTTATTATAATTGTTGGTTATTGTATTTCTTCCTTATGGCGAATGGTTATGTTGTTCTTCCATTATTCTTTTATCGCATGTTAAACGGATTTAATTTAAAATTGGACAACTTACTTTTTAAATGCTAGGTGGTTAGTATTCATTAAAATGTTTTCGACAGTGATGCTATTAACTGAACCAACTTGGCATTTTGTATTAATTTAATAAAGGAGTAGCTACCCGGTATTTAATTAGTCGGGGTGTCACTAAAACTCAATTTGTGATAGGAAAATCCATGTAGTATTGATTTATATGAAAATTCTAGAAACCTTGCCATGTAGAGGAATGTAACCACGAAATTTTGATAATTATAAGAAGGAATTTCTGAAGAAAATTGGTTAGAAACCTGTTTAAGAGAATTTTAGAATTCTTGATAATTAATTAACTTTTGGGGCTATTAATCCTTGATTAAATGATAGAAATACCCATGCCTTACGGTGGAAACATCTGATATATTGATATAATGTTAGTAGTAGCATTTTGGGACGTTTGGGTTTTGAAATATATGGATTTGGATGAAGAAAAGTGTTAGAACCCGTAACTGCAATTCTGCAGAAATCTAAATACCTGTTTGATCGATCGATCGAGCCTAGAGCTTCGATCGATCGAAGGTTCGATCGATCGAGCCCCAGACCTCGATTGATCGTCCCCTACTGGCAGACTCCTATTTCCCTTGTTTAATTAGTTAAATTAAATTTATCGTGAAATAATTCTTGGGTACTCTGAATAAAATGTTTTGGGAGATAGGAAAGACCAGTAGGACATATGAATAAGTGTTGGGAACTTTATTATAAGACGAGAATTTTGCTTTTTGGGATAATTATATAATGAACGATGAAACTACGTATTCCAAGTGAGAGATTACGGTAAATAGTTACGATAGTGAATAGAGGTATACCTACTGAATTTTCTACTTGGAAGGATAGAGTCCAGGAGTGTCACGTAATAAGTGAGAAAACCCTTCGAGTAAAGGTTAGAGATGAAACCTTATACGTAATACTAATAATGTGAAATTAAGGATAAATGTTGTAATTATGGGTGACGAGAAGAACCTATATTAATATGATAAATTGGTATATTTATATGATTGTGTGTACATATATTATATACATGTGAAAAACATACCGCGCTACTTGCTATCCTTGAGGTTACCGCGCTGGGACAGTCATCTCGATGGGACCTTTATGGGGGATATTGACTTGTACCCTAGAAGATAGATATCCTTGGTACAAGATATTGAATTGATAGTTCAGACGGTCCTAAGAGACGCGAGTATGTGCCATCCTCTTTGAGACTTGGAATCTATGCTTCGCCTCGATATTGTTTGTGTATGTGTTAATACAGTTCGAGAGTGATTCCGAATTTGTATTCCCCTTGATATGAGTGGTATGGGGTTTGGATAGTAGAAGTATGCACGCACCATAGTTTTATTTGGGGTGCTGTTTTTTTATATATATTATACGAGTAGTAATATATATATGAGATTTGGAAATTTGAAACTGCCTACTATGATTTGATAAGTAGGACATGGTTGATGACTCAAATAGTAAATACTTGTTTTGTGTAAGTATATTATGACACTGGGAAACTTTATAAAGTAATAAAGCTAAAATGAGAGTTGTGTTGCTAATTGGAAGTATCCTTTTTAAACAATGATATTGTTCGGTTTTGGAATCTTATGAGTAAGTTAAAATAAAGCTAAATTATTGGGAAGGTTAGTACGATAGGCGTGCACATTAGAAGAGAGGTGAGAATTTCTCAAGAGAGTGTCGCTCTAATATGTTGTTACATTGGCCTGTATCAATTTAAATACTTGCTAAACGTATTTTTAAATCAAACACACTATCGGGATCTGACCCGTTTCTTTTTCTCTCTCTCTCTCTTGTATATATATGTATGTATTACAGGTGCCCAGCCACAGGGGCGTCTTGCTTAGGATCTCTTGGCAGGAACGCACTGCAGCTTAGGTGGGAGTTGCAGGTCACTTGCGTAGACGACTTCCTTTATTGACTCCACTTCTAGCATTCTCATTTATTGGGCACGTGTCGCCATTTCCATTATTTCATTGTTATTGGGACATTTGTATTTCAGTTATTTCTAGTATTGTCACTATGGTATTTATTCAGTTTGAATTGTGTTACTTTATATTTCGCATGTTGACATTCGATTGACGAATGTTTTAAATTAATTGGACTGTGTTCCAGGTTTATTGTGATGTGATTCTTAATGGTTGAAATGTTGTTTTAAATAAATAAATCATTTTCTTTAAATAAAATTTGGAAAGTTATGCATGAAATGGTTTTGACACTTAGCTTAATTAATTAGGGTGTTAAATTGGAAAATTTATTTTTATCGACAGTGATGCTGAGAATGAACCAACTGTTCACCTTGATTTAATTTAATAAAGGAGTGATCGCCCGGTATTTAATTAGGCGGGGTGTCACACCTAGCACATTTATGCTGACGTGTGTTCCGATTCTGATCCCACTCAAACCCCAACCAATAGGACGGTCCATGAACCTAGGTAAGACCCCACAAAATAGTATAATACATATTATTATCAAATATACACAAGTAGTTACTCTATAATTACTTTTAATAAAAGAAATATTTATTCATATAAATATTGCCTTTTCGGCTTGATCATAATACTTTAGTCAGTAATTACATCACCCATATTATGTTGTCACCCTACAAATTGATCGCCAATTAAATTTGAAGTCCCAAATATTGTATTCTAGACTTAATAGTAAAATTTACTTCATCTTTTATTTCTCCATAAATATATATAATTATAGTTATTCCTAAAATAACCTTCACAAAGCAATTAATGATTTCCGCATATTGCCCTCACAGCTTAGAAGTTAATCCTTCTAAATTATTAATAATTATTAATTTCTTGTTCCTTTACAATAAGGTTTATATGTACATATATAAGGAGTCAACTAATATGTATCGGTACTTAGACCGAAACTACTATCACAACCGATACCAACCATCCTGACTTAGCCCACTTGTCTTATGATAAATTTCTACTAAGTATCCTTATATGGTAATAATTTGAGGCAGATAACCATTAATTATATTCTCAAGCCTTAGACGTATATCTAATAAGTAACTCTTTTATTTAAACTTATAAAATTTTAAACCAAAAAATTATTCCAATCATCTAGGTACATCCCAACCGTATAATATATTTATTTCATATAGCTTTATTCAATAATCCCACGTCAATCATCATACACAATTAGTTAACTTGTACTTTAAGTTATCTCCATACAACGAACCCATCCCAGTTTAACTACATATGTGTATATATTCATAAAAATATCATTAATACGTTGGTATAAGTCTATATCCCCCCACCTGAACGAAAATGGTCTCGAACACCCTTTCATAGAAAAATCATAACTAAATTAAAAAAATCAGAAAAATACGAGGTCGGCGCCCACGCGAATTTCACAATTTTTTTTATACTTTTCAAAAAATACGGGACACATTTCGGACGCGCCCGGATACTTGTTTTTTTCGAAAAGTATATTTCAATTGTGACATGACACATGTAATACTTCTTATTTGAAAGTAGAAATCCAATTTAGATTTATTCACACCATTAGAGTTCAACTCTAAAATGTATAAATAATAATTAATCAGAACCTTCATTAACTAAGTTCATCGAATTAATTTAATTCGTAGTAAACATTATTTTATTCCAAAACACACGGGGTATGTCTCTAAATTTTTAGGCAAGTTCTTTCCAACATAAAATAACAATACGCTTAGGAGACAAATATCAAATTTCTCTCAAAACTAAAATGAATGTTTTTTGGAGTGTTGGCAATGATTCACTGACTTACTTTTGAAATGCCCTCACCACAGTTTCGAAACATGACATCTTGTTCAATACTTTTACAAAGGATTAATAGAAGCTTATACGAACATGATAGTGTCTTGGAATAACAGTAGTTTCCTATGCCATAGGAACGGTCAAGCATATAATTCCCTTGAAAATTTATATGAAAACTCTCGGGATTGGGATTTTCCTGACCAAAATTATCCCAATAGTATCCTAAAAAGGCAGACTCTGAGGTGATAGAGGGTGTTGAAAAAAAGAGACAATTTGGCATTCTGTGAAAAAAAGTAAAAGCATTAACATTGACGTTGACTAAAATCACAACAATCAAGTGGAAAATGAGGTTTGTGGTATGTGCGCGAGTCTTATGCATCTAACACATGCATGTCCTTATGTAGTGAGTTAAAACATGCAATTAAATGTACAAGAAAATGATATGAATAACTTGAAGCACCTTATACCTTTGACTTACTTAAGTCTACATTGTATAAGTGCTCAACTAGTTTGGAAATATTGACAAAATTTGTTGTCTATCCTAGAATCCAAAAAGCCTCAGAACCTATCTCTCCAATCCCCTTCAATGATCTATGATGATACAAAATGAATCACACTACACACAATTAGAAGTGCATACATGTGTTCATATTGCCTAAAATTGAGTGTGTGTTTAATTCCCCTTGAATTGATGCTTTAATATTTTTTTTGGGAATTTTTAAATCATTTTAAATAATTTTAAACTTTTTTTAATATTTTTTTAAACAAATATTTTTATTAATAAATGGGATAATAAAGTTTTTGGGGTAAATATGCTATTTTGGAAACCTCTATTTTCACTCGAATTGTTTGGATGGGTAGGATCTCAAAGCGCTAGAGACCTCAGGGTGATGTTTTGTAATTAGTTTGATGCTCGTGTGAGACCCAATGAACTGCCAACACTTGTCATCCTCCGGCCTTATGTTTTTGTGTTTCTTATGTGAGAGGACTTGTTGAATTATTGGTGATCGTTGGATCATTTCTTATCTAAAGCCTGCATGCGTTCTTGGTTAATCCCAGTGCATACATATGAACCAATCACAATGCGTTTAATCCACCGCTTTTCTACAATCGTTGGATCAAGTCAAAACCCTTGTAGACTTAATCCTAGACCCTGATTTACCTCGAGTATCCAGAACCTTCCCCAGGCATTATAAATTCCCTTCCCTTCTCTGCCTAATAGAACTTTTGGTCATTCGTCTTCTATGGGAGAAAAAAATAAGAGAGAGAAGAGAGAAGAGAGAAGTGAGAGAAGAGAGAAAAAGAATAGAGAGAAGAGAGAGAAAGGGAAACAGTTAGCCATAAACAAACCCTAACCCTAAACACTTCGTCTCTGTAACAAAACTTCGTGTAAACCTTACCCCAAACACAACGTGAGTGTTTGAGAAAGAGTGAGAGAGAGTGTTTTGTTCATATCGTTGCTGTAACCTCGTGATTTTAGATCTTGTACACAACTTAAACTGTAGAGTGCAGATCTTGTTTCTTTTTCCATAGAAACGTTAGATCTATACTCTGTAGGTTATATTTTTCACTAGATCTGCATATTTTCAACAATGGTTTAAGAAAATCATTTCTGTTTTGATTTTAAAATGTTTTACAGTTTCTGTTTTTACAAAACTTAACCTGACCTAGTTGGATTCGCACTTGGAGGGTTTTCAATCTCCTAAATATTTTCAAAAGAGATTGAGAAAGGTCTTAACCGATTTCTTAAGCAAGATCTTCGTGGAATCTGGGATTATTCTAAAGGTCAAAAAGGTTTTAGTTCTTTAAGAAAGAAAAATAACAAAATCACTGGATATAGACTTTATATGTAATTTGTATAGGATTGTTTGTAAATCTAAGTGTGTGTGAGTTCATGCATGTGAATAGGATTCACTACACAAACACTTAACACACTACTACACTGGAAGTGTTGTGTTTAACATCTGAGATCATTGAGTCGACGTAAAGAAGCTAAAGCAAAGGAAGTTAGCAAACTGGAGAAACATCAACAACAAATCAGATCTATCAGAAGTTAGAAGGAGCCAAGTGGGGTATATTCCTAAACTTAGAATAGGTTGTTTTGTGTGCTTGCATGTTGTGTTGTTTGTAACTGATTTTTGTTATTTGTGGATTTTTGTTTTTGTGACTTAGAAGTCACCGTGGATGTTTCCTCTGTTGGGAGAGGTTTTACCACGTTAAAAATCATTGTGTTGATTATCTTCATCTACTCACCTCATTCTTTAAGTGTGCTGAATTTTTGAAACTGCCTTAGTTTTAAAACTGATTACACAATCTTAATTAATCTCGTACATAAGTTTCTTTGTAAACAAATCTTGTTTATAATTTTTATTTTTCAAAATAAAAGGGTTTCTCCAACAAACATTCGGAGTTGCTTATATAGTTTAACCTTGTGTTAAACGACATTAGCAACGTTTTTCAATTGGTATCAGAGCACTGTTAACTTTTTATTTCAAAAGATCTTGTGTTTCTGAAATCGTTTTCTGAAAAACCTAACTATGGACGAGAAGAATGAAAGGTTTGGTAATCTGTCCAGACCTCCTCTCTTTGATGGAAACAACTTTGCTTACTGCAAAGTAAGAATGGATGCCTTCATCCAAGGGACTTTAGGAGATGATGTCTGGGACATTATTGAAAACGGATACACTTTTCCTACTAAATCAACCACTGAAGGAAGTGATGAGAGGATAAAGAAAGTCTTAAATGAATTTACTCAAGAAGAGAAAACCATCTCTCGTAATAACAATAAAGGCAAGAATGCCATATTTATGTCCATTAATGAGTATGAGTTCAAGAGAATCTCATCTTGTGCCACTTCCAAGGAAGCATGGGACACATTAATCACTGCACATGAAGGAGACTCAAGAGTTAAAGCTGCTAAAACCCAAATGCTTATCCAGCAGTACAACTCTTTGATCATGACTGATTCTGAATCTTTTGACGATTTTTACATGAACTTAACTGATATAGTCACTAAGTTGCATGCTAATGGTATTACTTATGATAGAAATGAAATTGTTTCTAAAATACTAAGGTCATTACCACAAAAGTTTGACAGTAAGAGGTATGCTATTGAGGAAATGAATGATCAAAACCTTACCCCTGAGTTACTCAGTAGCAAACTCAGAACTGTGGAAATGGAATTAGACTTTAAGAAACAGTTAAATCACTCTCAAAGAAAGCAGTCCAACTCTAACTTAAGTTTTGCCTCTAAGATACCCAAACTAGAGTCCAATTTGATCAACTCTGACTCTGATGAGGATTGTGACATAGACAAACTAGATAATCAGATTGCCTTGATGTCTAAACAATTTAAGAAAATTATCAAATTTCGAAACAAACAGGGAACTAAACAAGGCAAGCCTAATCATCCTACTTTGTCTACTCCCAAACCTCATGAGAGAGGTCTTGACAAGCATCCTAAGGACAATAACTCCAGACCCACTAGAGACCTTAAAAAGATTGAATGTTTTAGATGTGGGAAACTAGGTCACATTGCTCACGATTGTAGAGTTAATCTGAATAAAGACAACACACACATTAGAGCCAATGTCTGTAAAACTTGGGATGATTCAAGTCACTTTGATGAGGAGGAACTTGAGTCATCAAATGGTCTTGACCCTTGCATGTCTTTTTATGCCAAGATCATTTACAATGATGATATGCCTGTGTGTGATAATGATGCTCCTACTCCTGCTTGTGTGAATACTTCTTTGATTGGCCTAGATGCTTTATTGACAGAAAATGTTGCTAGTTCTAGTTCCGTGTGTGTGAGTCAAAGTGATCTCGATAATGACGATGCCAATGGGTGCGTGAGTACTAAAACTGAATCGTTAAGGGTCACTACACACACTTCACTTAGCGACTCAGACACTGATGACCTCCCAGATATCCATACCTTGTATGCTAAAACTCTTAAAAAAGGCACTAGACTGGAGAAGACTGTTAGAGACCTTACTAAGAAATTAGATGATCTAAGTCTAATTGTGAAGTTGAATGCTGAAGAGTACACTAACCAGTGTCTATCTCATCAATCTGAAATTAAAACTTTTGATCAAAAATTAAAAGAGTTGACTAAAACTAATGAAACCCTGGAAATGAAATATAAGGGAACATTATTAGAACTGGAGGAAGCAAAAACAAAGACAGCTACAGTTTTCAAAAAGTTTTCTAAGTTTGAAAACAATTCAAATTGCTTTACTGACTTTGTTGTTGACTCCAAGACCAATTCTGATGATAGAACCGGTATTGGATTTTGCCCTACGAACAAATCTCAAACTACAAAACTTGAACCTATTAAGTTTGTGTCTGGGGGCAAAAGACCAATGGAAACATGTCCAGACTTTCATTTGATTAAAAATAAATTTGATCAAAAGCAACAAGAGAAAGATATTGGAGAGTCTAGTAATTCTAAGGCTGAGACTGCACTTAAGACTAAATACGTCTGTCCTTTGATCAGAAAGGCTAATTCTACTTATAAGACCATACCTCCTAGGAATAGGACTTCTGAACAGAATGCTGTCAAACCTATCTTTAGAAGTTTTCCTAAGGAAATTCATCCCTCAAGCAATCAATATTGCTCTTACTGTGACATTTATGGTCACTCCTTTGAAGGTTGTTATGCTAGGCGTCTAAACACTCCTGTGTACAACACTTCTGTCTAAAAGAACTTTAACTATTCTAGGGAAAGTTGTAACAACTATGTCCTTCCAAGACAACCTGATAAGAACTCTAACTACAGAAATAGAAAGACAAAAACTAAGAATTCATTTAAGAGAAAGGCTCCTAGAAACTTTCCTAAGCCAAAAGCTCAAATTTTTGACAATAATAAGTTTGCTGGTCCAAATGTATTTAGACAAAAAGCTGTGTCTCGAAAATTTTATCAAATGAGGGCAAACTTACGCAAAATTAAAACTAGAGCTATATGGGTTAGAAAAGAGGATCGTTTACCCCAAATGAAGTGTAACATTGTCATCACTGCTTTAAAAGCTTAACACACTTCATCTGGTTGGTACTTAGATTCAGGATGTGCCAAACATATGACAGGAGATGAAACAAAACTTCTAAACAAAACCAGATTTGCTGGTGGGAAAGTTGTTTTTGGTGATGGCGTTTCATCTCAGATCATTGGTAAAGGAACCCTAAAAGAAGAAGGGATGCCTGTTCTCGAAAATGTTCTATTAGTTAAAGGCCTTAAAGCCAACCTCCTAAGTATATCACAATTTTGTGACTCTGACCATACAATCATCTTTTCAAAGAACAATTGTAAAATTTTAAATGATAAAGGTGAATGCATTATTACAGGATTTAGAACACCTGACAATTGTTATACTGTCAAGAATAGTTCTGAAACCTGTAACATTGTCAGAATGGATGATAATGAAATCTGGCATAATCGTATGGGTCACTTAAGTTATGATATCCTTGTTAGATTGTCTAGTCAAGAAATAGTTAGAGGTATTCCTAAAATTAAACCTATTTCAAGTGTAGTCTGTGGTCATTGCCAGGAAGGAAAAATAGTTAAGACTTCGCATAAAAAGGTTAAAGACATCCTCACCTCTAGACCTTTAGATCTCATCCATACGGACCTTATTGGTCCCTCTAGAACTGTTAGTCTTTGTGGACACAGTTATATCCTTGTCATGGTTGATGATTTACACGATTTACTTGGGTTGCCTTCTTGAAACATAAATCTGACACGTTTCAGAATTTTTTGAAAATTCTTCTAAGAATTGAAAATGAGAAGGACACACAAGTCAATCGTATTCATAGTGATAGAGGGGGAGAGTTCATAGACACAGGAATAGTTGAATATTGTGACTACAACGGTTACAAACATGAATTTAGTGCCCCTAAAACTCCTCAGCAGAATGGCATTGCTGAAAGGAAAAACCGAACTCTTCGAGAGATGGCACGTGTCATGTTGCATGCCAAATCCCTACCTAAATACTTCTGGGTTGAATCCATTAGAACTGCCTGTCACATCACTAAAAGGGTCTATCTTAGGAAAAACTCTAAACAAACCCCTTATGAGTTGTGGTACGGTAAGAAGCCTAACCTAAAATACCTAAGAACCTTTGGAAATCAGTGTTATGTCTGTAAAGACAGAGAACACCTGTCTAAATTCGAAACTCGTGGTGATAAAGCCATCTTCTTAGGATACTCTCTAAACAGTCGTGCTTATCGTATATAGAATCTGCGTACTAAGGCTCTTATGGAATCGATAAATGTAATTGTAAGTGACACTATTGTCGAAAATAAGATATCTAAATCACCTATTGTGGTTGAATCTGAAAATGATTTCAAAACTGATTCACCAGAAATAGATGACTCACTACCTATTGAGAGTCCAGAAGTACCTGGCTGGGTCTCTAAAGACCATCCCATTGACAATGTGGTCGGTAATCCTAATGAGCCAGTTCGTACTAGATCCCAGTTAAGAAATTATGCTAATTATGCATGTTTCGTTTCCCTTGTGGAACCGAAAAATGTTAATGAAGCATTGAATGACACACACTGTATTTCTTCTATGCAGGAAGAACTTTTACAATTTGTCATTCATGATGTCTGGTATCTTGTACCTCGGCCTCAAAACAAAAATGTTATTGGAACACATTGGATTTTTAAGAACAAATCTGATGAAAATGGGGTGATTCTTAGAAACAAAGCTAGACTTGTTGCTCAAGGCTACTCTCAAATAGAAGGGATAGATTTCAGCGAGACATTTTCCCCTGTCACTCGTCTTGAATCTGTTCGACTTCTTTTCGCCATAGCGTGTTACTTAAAATTTACACTTTATCAAATGGATGTCAAATCTGCTTTCCTAAATGGAATTCTGTCAGAAGAAACATATGTAGAACAACCCAAAGGGTTCATTGACCCTAAGCACCCTAACCATGTCTTTCGTCTAAAAAAGGCTCTGTATGGCTTAAAACAAGCTCCTAGAGCTTGGTATGAACGCCTTTCCAACTTCCTGTTGGATAAGGGTTTTAAGAGAGGAGGAAATGACCAGACTCTCTTTGTCAAACATTTTGACAAAAACATTATTATAGCCCAAGTCTATGTAGACGACATCATTTTAGGGTCAATTTCAAAATCTGAAGTTAAATCCTTTTTCTTCTATTATGCACAAGGAGTTTCACATGTCCCTTATGGGGGAGCTACAACTTTTCTTAGGATTTCAAGTAAAACAGAATTCTGATGGGCTATTTGTCTCTCAAACTAAGTATGCCTTAGACCTTGTTAAGAAATTTGGCTTAGAGAATGCTAAAGTTGCCAAAACACCTATGAGTACTACTGTTAAATTATGTAAAGATGAACATGGAAAGTCAGTTGATTCCACACTTTATAGTAGTATGATTGGTAGCCTACTCTATCTAACTGCCTCACGACCAGACATTATGTATGCTGTATGTCTGTGTGCTCGTTACCAGAATAACCCTAAAGAGAGCCATTTATTGTGTGTAAAACGTATAATAAAGTACATAAACGACACTCTTAATCTTGGACTTAGGTACACTAAGGATAACTGTGGCACCATCATAGGTTATACTGATGCTGATTGGGTCGGGTGTACTGATGATAGTAAAAGTACATCAGGTGCCAGTTATTATGTCGGCAATAATTTAGTTGGTTGGAGTAGTAAAAAATAGAACTGCACATCTTTATCCACGGCTGAGTCCGAATATATAGCAGCAGGAAGTTGATGTGCTCAATTATTATGGATAAAACAGATGTTAAGTGATTATGGGATTAAAAAAGATCAATTACAATTGTATTGTGACAATCAAAGCGCCATTAACATATCTAAAAACCTAGTTCAACACTCGCGAACTAAACATATTAAAATAAGACATCATTTTATTCGCGAACTTGTTGAGACTAAGGAGTTAGAAATTCATTACCTGCCTACTGATCTGCAACTTGCAGACATGTTCACTAAACCTTTGGATTATAACAGGTTTCTGTATTTGCGTAATTCTATAGGCATGGTATGCGCTGATTAAACTCTTAAGACTTTAATTTTTACCCTTTGTCCATTTGAGACAAAATGGGGGAGAAATTTGAGTTTTATGAGTTCAATATTTTGTTCACATTACATCTAAACTGCTTGATCTTAGTGTGTATATTTGCAGGAATCTCTTCTACTGATTGTCTACCGTTTCTAGTGTACAAATTTGTAAATAGTTGAGTTATGTAATTTTTGTCTTTCTAGGAAACGGGTAGATAGAATCTTTTGTATAGGACTAGGTTTTTATTTTTTTTGGTTCCCTACGAGTTTTAAGTTAACTCAAAGGAGATATTGTCTCATATTTCCAAAGGGGGAGATTGAAGTACCTTATACCTTTGACTTACTTAAGTCTACATTGTATAAGTGCTCAACTAGTTTGGAAATATTGACAAAATTTGTTGTCTATCCTAGAATCCAAAAAGCCTCAGAACCTATCTCTCCAATTCCCTTCAATGATCTATGATGATACAAAATGAATCACACTACACACAATTAGAAGTGCAAACATGTGTTCATATTGCCTAAAATTGAGTGTGTGTTTAATTCCCCTTGAATTGATGCTGTAATATTTTTTTTGGAAATTTTTAAATCATTTTAAATAATTTTAAACTTTTTTTAATATTTTTTTAAACAAATATTTTTATTAATAAATGGGATAATAAAGTTTTTGGGGTAAATATGCTATTTTGGAAACCTCTGTTTTCACTCGAATTGTTTGGATGGGTAGGATCTCAAAGCGCTAGAGACCTCAGGGTGATGTTTTGTAATTACTTTCATGCACGTGTGAGACCCAATGAACTGCCAACACTTGTCATCCTCCGTCCTTATGTTTTTGTGTTTCTTATGTGAGAGGACTGGTTGCATTATTGGTGATCGTTGGATCATTTCTTATCTAAGGCCTGCATGCGTTCTTGGTTAATCCCAGTGCATACATATGAACCAATCACAATGCGTTTAATCCACCGCTTTTCTACAATCGTTGGATCAAGTCAAAACCCTTGTAGACTTAATCCTAGCCCTTGATTTACCTCGAGTATCCAGAACCTTCCCCAGGCATTATAATTACCCTTCCCTTCTCTGCCTAACAGAACTTTTGGTCATTCGTCTTCTGTGAGAGAAAAAACTAAGAGAGAGAAGAGAGAAGAGAGAAGTGAGAAAAGAGAGAAAAAGAATAGAGAGAAGAGAGAAAGGGAAACAGTTAGCCATAAACAAACCCTAACCCTAAACACTTCGTCTCTGTAACAAAACTTCGTGTAAACCTTACCCCAAACACAACCTGAGTGTTTGAGAAAGAGTGAGAGAGAGTGTTTTGTTCATATCGTTGCTGTAACCTCGTGATTTTAGATCTTGTACACAACTTAAACTGTAGAGTGCAGATCTTGTTTCTTTTTCCATAGAAACGTTAGATCTATACTCTATAGGTTATATTTTTCACTAGATCTGCATATTTTCAACATTGGTTTAAGAAAATCATTTCTGTTTTGATTTTAAAATGTTTTACAGTTTCTGTTTTTACAAAACTTAACCTGACGTCGTTGGTTTCGCACTTGGAGGGTTTTCAATCTCCTAAATATTTTCAAAAGAGATTGAGAAAGGTCTTGACCGATTTCTTAAGCAAGATCTCCATGGAATATGGGATTATTCTAAAGGTCAAAAAGGTTTTAGTTTTGTAAGAAAGAAAAATAACAAAATCACTGCATATAGACTTTATATGTAATTTGTATAGGATTGTTTGTAAATCTAAGTGTGTGTGAGTCCATGCATGTGAATAGGATTCACTACACAAACACTTAACACACTACTACACTGGAAGTGTTGTGTTTAACATCTGAGATCATTGAGTCGACGTAAAGAAGCTAAAGCAAAGGAAGTTAGCAAACTGGAGAAACATCAACAACAAATCAGATCTATCAGAAGTTAGAAGGAGCGAAGTGGGGTATATTTCTAAACTTAGAATACTTTGTTTTGTGTGCTTGCATGTTGTGTTGTTTGTAACTGATTTTTGTTATTAGTGGATTTTTGTTTTTGTGACTTAAAAGTCACCGTGGATGTTTCCTCTGTTGGGAGAGGTTTTACCACGTTAAAAATCATTGTGTTGATTATCTTCATCTACTCACCTCATTCTTTAAGTGTGCTGAATTTTTGAAATTGCCTTAGTTTTAAAACTGATTACACAATCTTAATTAATCTCGTACATAAGTTTCTTTGTAAACAAATATTGTTTATAATTTTTATTTTTCAAAAGAAAAGGGTTTCTCCAACAAACATTCGGAGTTGCTTATATAGTTTAACCTTGTGTTAAACGGCATTAGCAACGTTTTTCATAACTAGCAAAACCAGATGAATCCATAGCCTCACCGGTGGGTATGGATCCGCACCGCATGGGCTCAACCTTGGTGCGTATTGGCCACAACATCCTACTGTTTGCGTTGTTTTAAGGCTTTTGAAATTATTCAATGAAAAATAATAGAGTTGAAACACTTATTTATATTTAAAATTTAATCCCCAAACCTTTATATAATATTCCCAAATACTTTTAGAAATTACATCCTCGCCCTTGAATTTTAAAAACCAGTTTTAAATAACTTGGAATTTAATTCAAATCACATTAATTTAGTTTATTAAAATGTTAAAAGATATTTTTTACATAAAACCTTTTTCATAAAATATTCAATGTAACAATTCAATTTATTTTTTAAATTAGAGTTAACTTTAAACGAAACTGACAATGAGAAACCTAAAGGGATTCCTTAAGTTTTAATTGTGTTTCTTCATTCTTGTAAGACCCTATGAAAATCCTTGGAACATATTGAATCAATTGTGTTCTCATATTTGCTTGTTTCACATTCATATTGACTTTGTTTTGGGACCGGGAAGATGAGAAAAACATGGTTTTTCAAATCTCCACCTCCCCCCCCCCCCCCCCCCCCCCACCCTTGTCAAATCCAGAACAAAAAAAATGAAGAAAAACCCATCCCGTGGAAGTTTAAGTCTAAAACTATATGTCTATACTCTGATTGTAAGTAAAAATAAAAATATAGAGTCTCTACAGTTGGTATGATTTTGACCACACACAACTGAATGCTTCCCTTTCATCTTCTCAAAATTTCTTTAAACAATTTGGGGAAAACATGTAAAACTTTTTATGAAGCCTGCACATACTAGCAAGGCCATAAAATTTGCGTGTTGTATAAAAGGATACAATTAATAGTTGGCACTTTAAATGAGATGCAAATGATAGAAAATAATAATACCAAAGTGAATGTGATAACAATATTATCGTATAAATGGATACTATATCCCCCCTAATGAGTGAAATATTATAATTTTTCTGCAGTAAACTTTTGCAGTTTGTCACCCTTTTTGCTTTGGGTGATCAAAGCTAATAAATAAAAATATCAATTACCAAACAGTCCCTCAAATATTTTTAATACACAATTAGTTCAATGGTTTTCAGTTTGTTCTAAAAAGTTTCTCAAACACCTATTTAATCAATATTATCTTATTTCTAAATCGATGTGTGTGAGCATCTAGGTTTTTGACACCCCTCAATAACTTATTATGTGTGGTGGTAAAGAGTAAGTAGAACAATACAAAATGTTATCTCTTATTATTTCCACATTTACAATAGTAAAACAAATACAATATATATAAGGCTACTGCTAAGCATAATATATGAGTTTGTGGGTATATGAAGTTAGTGGGGAGTTGCTAGTGATAAGAAATGTGGATAACTATTTACGATATTATGGTTGTAGTTGCCGTAGGAATTATGCTTAATACGCCATAACAAGTTGATGTTGATCGTGAGTAAATCATCAACTTGTCTCGAATAGAAGTGAACGAAAATTTTTGTGTAGACTCCTCCTGAGTGACGTTTCTCCTCAATATATATGTGATATAAGGTTAGGGTTTTGGGTCATTTAGGGGCATGGTATACTATGGTGTTGTGCCAAAATTTGGGTTTGTTAAATGGTAGGTTGGTAGTGTCTTGTAACAAACTGCTTAAAATAATAACTAGTGGCCAGTCCTATACTACTTTAATTCAGGAATCTCAGATGGCTCAGTCTTAACATCAACTGACAGTACGATATAGTATAAGACTAACTACCCGAAATCGTATAAGAGAGATGTTAAAATTTAAATCAAACACACCACGGATAAAAAACCAACACTACAGAACTACTAATAAGGAATAAATGCATAAGTACAAGATAAATGAGATGCTAGAATAAAATGAAATGAGTATATACAAATTAATATACCCGAATAAGCTGTCGGGTCACAGACAATACAATAATTGAAATGGAAAAATGTAAACATCTATAAATATCCCTTGGGTAGAAACCCGATATACAACATGAGTCCTATCTAGATATACCAAGAGGTAGGAAGCGACTACAACTAAATCCCGTAACAGTCCACACCTATCACGGCTCCCAAAACTCTGGATAGAAGGGCATCCGGTATCCATGCGGTAGGACACCTGTAGTACAATATATATATATATATATATATAGCAAAAGAGAAGAAATAATGGGTCAGAGCCCGAGTGCAAAAATGTTTAGCAAGTGTGTTAACCGTGCATAATAAATATAAATGCAGTTATTTCATAATTTAAATTGGAGTCCCACTCCCGTGAAACCCCAACTCACCTCTCATCTAATAGCACGCACCTATTCGCGTCCTGAAATCTTAATTAACTTACCCCACCCATAAGGACAACCTAGCTTACCATAGTCACGGCTTGTACACACAAGATCTACTATCCTAACATTACCCAAGAATCCAACCCATTCTAGTCGCACTTAATTATTTTTATTCATATATGCCATACTAGGTTCTATTGAATCCAATTTAACTTAATTAGTTATCCAATTTTATCACTTCACATTTTAACATTAAACTTCAGATTAAAAGTTTATTCTTTAAATAACATGCATAATTTAATAAGGGTAAAACTTCTCTCTACTCTCAACGTTGTGCTGCGTTTCGTGCAAGGGGCGTCTCGTAAAGCGAAATCCAAACAACGAACCCCCAATACACTACTCCTTGACAATGTCGATTGTAGTGATCCATTATGTCACAGATACAATTCTACTATTACAACTACTAAGATTAGATTACTCTCTAAGAGTGACCTCAATACTCCAATAAATATCCTTGGGATGATGTGACCGAAATATTCCTTAAATGCGATACATCAACCCCCAACAATCTGGGACGCCATAATCATCCAAAATGTCACCATATGAAATTCATATCCTTAGATCTACAGGATATAATAAGCATATATATATTTTCTCTAAACATATATATAGATACAATCATTCATTCCCATAGACAAGTGTACATACCACATATGATGTACAATGGCCATTCACATAACATACCGGGTTATATATATCGCCGAGAAACTGCACCATGCTATCATCTTACAGGGCATTACTCATATACCATCCTGGGGACCACGGTCGGACTCAATATCACCGACATCGGGGCCAACACACACACACGATGTACCGGGAAGCAGTCATAGATCCTAACTTGTCAATGAGACGAAACATACCCACCACGTCTCACCCCAAAGGAATGTAAATCACATATTAACTCGGCTATAAGTACACGTAATCTTCAATATACGAGCCGCCATCCCATCATATTTAATTTACCTCGATGTGTGAATAAAGTCCCTCATGTAAAGCATATTCATTTATTCCTCCTATGATGAATAGTCTCCCAAAATATATGTATATATTCAACATCACCCAAAGTTTAGTGTAGGAAACCATCACTACACATATCCTCTAAATTCGAAAGTACATAAATATCTCTAGTACTGTTTGACCATTGTCATATACATGACTAATAGTCTATAAACCTCAGCTTATCCAAACTTCCTTTCAAGTATTGGAATCCTAATGGTTATTTCCACACAATTATGTATATACTATCCTGACTAGAATTTATTCTACCACTTGTTCTAGTTAATAGTACGACCCAATCGTTCCCAATTCGGACTACGGTTCATTTACTCTCATGAATCCCCAAGTCTAACACCTCTGATTTACCCCTTAAGTTTATCATTACTAAGGATAATGCGACTACTTCTCTCATTGGTCCCCAAATTTTATCTTAATGATATCCTATCTCTATAAGGATTCGATATAAATGTCGGCTTAGAATTTGACAACATGCCCCCGTAACTCTGTCTAAGAGTTCTTAACCTACCATCGTATCTATACTCACTTTTGATTTCTAATTAGGAATTTCAACCCTAATGAGGTTTCTCACTATCTCCATAAACACACACAACTCCAATGCATACACATATATATTTTCCCCAAACTATTTCAAGAAGTCCCCATGATCCTAACATGTGAGAAACCCCTTTTAAGTCTCTAAACTGTATCTCTTACATCATAAAAGAAGACCCCAAATTAATAAACCCAACCAAACACGGTTAGAAATCACTATAGAGAAAATCACTCCAAATGCCCTATTTCTGAATCGATTCTGCCCTATTCCGAATGGACTCGGCCTAGCGAATCGATTCGGACTCCAAGGCGAATCGATTTGGGTCCAAAGACCTGGGCTTCTGTCTTAGGATGAATCGATTCGCCTTGGGTATGAATCGATTCGGTCAATGCTGACCTACCAATTTTGCCTAAGATGAATCGATTCGCTTAAGGGGCGAATAGATTCGGGTCTGCAGAATTTGAAGGGATCTTCTTCTTCAATGAACCCACGAATTTAAAATCATAAAATTTCACTTTTAACCCCTAAACCTTCATCACAACATGATTCTAAGACAATAAATCAACCCAAAGTTACATCCAACCATTTCTACACCATTAGACCCATTCTTGAAACATAAATTTCAAGGTTAAACCCAAAAATCTAGATTTTGATATTAATTCCCAAAATCCATTTCTTTCACCCACAAATTATGAAATCAAATACACAAATGAAATATTTAGTAAGATTAAACACTTTCCTCGAGATTGTAGAGGTTGGATCATCCTCGATGTCGCGTTTGGGCCGGAATCTCCAAGCTTTGCTTCATATCTCTCATCTTCCTTTCTTCTTCTTTCTTTCTTGCTTTCTCGTTTCTTTCTATTTCTCTCTTTCTCTAAATGAGAAGGCTTGATCCATAAGCCTCTTAAATCCCTTAAAAAAATAAACCCAGTTTTAATTGTTAATGCACACTTTAAATGACTCGTTTACTCCAATTCGAGTCAAACATACTAAAAATATTCCGGAGCCGAAATAAAACCCACTGACAGTCATTCTGACTATCTCGACCCTTTCGGGATCGATGGTCCACTCAAAATAATCATCCGAAATACATTAAAACGTTCTCTATTTTTGGACTTCAATTTTCAAATTCTAAAATTCTCCAATTCAATTAAATTTTATTTTCCCGAAAATTTAATTTCTCAGTCTCCAAAGTCACGGGTTGTTACATACTTCCCCCCTTACAAAAATTTCGTTCGCGAAATTTAGATTGTGCCTAGGACTTTAAATCTCATGTAGTCCTTACATTTACTTCCAATATCACTATACCGATCATTCCTAGTTTTCCCGTCGAACCATATAAATTTTAAAACAAACTAACTACCCACGACACCCCTACACCCCGTACCCGAGTTCAACTTGTAGAATTATAATCAGGCTCCATTAGGCTTAATTCGTAATATAACTATGAGCAATATAATCTATAATAACATATTACATATATATAAATATTTGAAATTTTCCATGGTTGAACTCTTCTCAATTCCTGACACTAGATACCTTCGTGGAGGGGAGGTCTCGCAAGAGAAATCCAAATAAGGAACCCTCCCAATACACTACTGTGTTGCTAGGTCAGGGATTGAGATTAGTTGAACCAGGGTTAAGGTTTTATAAAAGATTTTCAAATTATAGATATTGCCGAAGGCCTATGTAATAATATAATATAAATCAATTATGCGTCTTTCGACATGCCAAACAAACACCTTATGTTTAGGACACAAGGCCTCAACAAATACAACAATCTAACCAATACCTAGTTCTCAAAACCAGCACAACTAGTTGCTAAATTATCCGATCAACATAAATCTACTAAACTCTAAACCTCTCAGTCATACAAATCCTTTACATCACCCCAAAACATTACCTCCAAGTAAGTCCTTCCCTAATCGGCACACTATAATTACACGCCATAACCTATCTATAAGATAAATAAACTTATAACCACTACTCAACAAACCTCAACATTCCGCACATCCGGAATTCAATATTATAACTCTCGACTATCTCCTCATGCGATGATTTATTTTCTCAATAGATGCCATACAAAGGCCATACTTACTCACTCCTTCCTCCAAGGAAATTCTATACACCCTAGGGACGTAGCGGCTAACCACTCATTATACCTAATGCGCGACGTTACCAATATCGCACAAAGCGTGACTTAAACCCAAAAAAAGGTATTCTACCTTATACTTCCATAATCCAATTGCTTTACTTCATCCTTGGACCTTTATTTAAAGTCCTCTACTTCTTACAGGACAAGCCTTATTCCAAAACCTATTTCTCCACAAGAGAAACATCTTCCTTAAAATCCTTCCTAATCATTTTGAAGGACAAAACGTGATTGCGACTACCAAAATCTCCCTCAATCCTACTCAACGAACCTGAGTCTCCAATTTCTTACGCCCTTCTTAAATAAAGATGATACCCCTAACAATTTGTTAATGCCACATAACTTCCACCGGTAGAAGTCAGCATCACGAGGCTTCCTAACAAAGATTGACGGGTTTATCAATCTAAACCTCCCAAGGACTACACTATATACCTCTCCTCAGACTTACCTTACTAAGTCCAAGATTCACCATTCGAGTAAATTTCCGTTTCTTACTCAACCACCGATAGAACACCCTGAACCACTGCTAGAGCTCCCTTTCTTATTTCCGAATGAATTGAGGAAAACAAATACCTCCAATCAAAGCATACCCATAATATGTTATGGGTATTGTATCTCTAATATTGTCCTTTCCTAGACGACATAATATAGGCGACGTCTGAAATGAAAGAACCTGTTATCAAAACATCGATCAAGTGAATACACTTCACAGAAGAAGATAAACGCCGTAAACACAACAATCCTAATAGTAGGGCTTTATATCAAGAACGTTAACGGAAGAACGCAGAAAACCCGCACAAATCCTAAAGACTCTATAACCTAATGCTCTGATACCCGCTTAAAATAATAATGGGTGGCTAGCCCTATACTACTTTAATTCTGGAATCTCAGATGGCTCGGTCTCAACATTAACTAACAGTACTATATAGTATAAGACTAACTACACGAAATCATATAAGTGAGATGTTAAAATTTATGTAAAATACACCATGAATAACAAACAAACACTATAGAACTACTTATAAGGAAGAAATGCATAAGTACAAGATAAATGAAATGCTGGAATAAAATGAAATGAGTATATACAAATGAATATACCCTAATAAGCTGTCGGGTCACAGGCAATACAATAACTGAAATGGAAAAATGTAAACATCTATAAATATCCATTGGGTCTAAACACGATATACAACATGAGGCTTATCTAGATATACCAAGAGGTAGGAAGGGACTACAACTAAATCCCACAATAGTCCGCACCCGTCACGACTCCCTAAACTCTAGATAGAAGCGCATCCGATATCCATGCGGTAGGACACCTGTAGTACAATATATATATATATATATATATATATATATATATATATATAGGAAAAGAGAAGCAATAATGGGTCAGAGCCCGAGTGTAAAAATGTTTAGCAAGTGTGTTAACCGTGCATAATAAATATAAATGCACTTATTTCATAATTTAAAGTGGAGTCCCACTCCAGCGAAACCCCAACTCACATCTCATCTAATAGCACGCACCTATTCGCGTCCTGAAATCTTAATTAAGTTACCCCACCCGTAAGGACAACCTAGCTTACCATAGTCACGGCCTGTACCCACAAGACCTACTATCCTAACATAACCCAAGAATCCAACCCATTCTAGTCGCAGTTAATTATTTTTATTCATATATGCCATACTAGGTTCTATTGAATCCAATTTAACTTAATTAGTTATCCAATTTTATCACTTCACATTTTAACATTAAACTTCAGATTAAAAGTTTATTCTTTTAGTAACATGCACAATTTAATAAGGGAAAAACTTCTCTGTACTCTAAACATTGTGTTGCATTTCGTGCGTGGGGCGTCTCGTAAAGCGAAATCCAAACAAGGAACCCCCCAATACACTACTCCTTGACAATGTCGATTGTAGTGATCCATTATGTCATAGATACAATTCTACTATTACAACTACTAATATTAGATTACTCTCTAAGAGTGACCTCAATGCTCCAATAAATATCGTTGGGATGATGTAACCGAAATATTCCTTAAATGCGATAGATCAAACCCCAACAATCTAGGACGCCATAATCATCCAAAATGTACACCATATGAAATTCATATCCTTACATCTACAGGATATAATAAGCATATATATATTTTCTCTAAACATATATATAGATACAATCATTCATTCCCATAACCAAGTGTACATACCTCATATGATGTACAATGGCAATTCACATAAGATACCGGGCTATATATATCGCCGATAAACTGCACCATGCTATCATCTTCTAGGGCATTACTCATATACCATCCTGGGGACCACGGTCGGACTCAATATCACCGACATCGGGGCCAACACACACACACGATGTCCCGGGAAGCACTCATAGCTCCTAACTTGTCAATGAGAGGAAACATACCCACCACGTCTCACCCCAACGGAATGTAAATCACATATTAACTCGGCTATAAGTACACATAATCTTCAATATACGAGCCGCCATCCCATCATATTTATTTTACCTCGATTTGTGAATACAGTCCCTCACGTGAAGCATATTCATCCATTCCTCCTATGATGAATAGTCTCCCAAAATATATGTATATATTCAACATTAGGGTTATCACCCAAAGTTTAGTGTAGGAAACCATCACTACACATCTCCTCTAAATTCGAACGTACATAAATATCTCTAGTACTGTTTGACCATTGTCATATACATGACTAATAGTCTATAAACCTCTGCTTATCCAAACTTCCTTTCAAGTATTGGAATCCCAATGGTTATTTCCACACAATTATGTATAAACTATCCTGACTAGAATTTATTCGACCACTTGTTCTAGTTGATAGTACGACCCAATCGTTCCCAATTCGGACTACGGTTCATTTACTCTCATGAATCCCCTAGTCTAACACCTCTGATTCACCCCTTAAGTTTATCATTACTAAGGATAATGCGACTACTCTCTCTCATTGTTCCCCAAATTGTACCTTAATGATATCCTATCTCTATAAGGATTCGATATAAATGTCGGCCTAGTATTTGACAACATGCCCCCGTAACTCTATCTAAGAGTTCTTAACCTACCATCATATCTATAATCACTTTTGATTTGTAATTAGGAATATCAACCCTAATGAGGTTTCTCACTATCTCCATAAACACACACAACTCCAATGCATACACATATATATTTTCCCCAAACTATTTCAAGAAGTCCCCATGATCCTAACATGTGAGAAACCCCTTATAAGTCTCTAAACTGTATCTCTTACATCATAAAAGAAGACCCCAAATTAATAAACCCAATCAAACACGGTTAGGAATCACTATAGAGAAAATCAATCCAAATGCCCTATTTCTGAATCGATTATGCCCTATTCCGAATGGATTCGGCCCAGCGAATCGATTCGGACTCCAAGGAGAATCGATTTGGGTCCAAAGACCTGGGCTTCTGTCTTAGGAAGAATCGATTTGCCTTGGGTATGAATCGATTTGGTCAATGCAGACCTACCAATTTTGCCTAAGACGAATCGATTCGCTTAAGGGGCGAATAGATTCGGGTCTGCAGAATTTGAAGGGATCTTCTTCTTCGATGAACCCACGAATTTAAAATCACAAAATTTCGCTTTTAACCCCTAAACCTTCATCACAACATGATTCTAAGACAATAAATCAACCCAAAGTTACTCCCAACCATTTCTACACCATTAAACCCATTCTTGAAACATAAATTTTAAGATTAAACCCAAAAATCTAGATTTTGATATTAATTTCCAAAATCCATTTCTTTCACCCACAAATTATGAAATTAAATACACAAATGAAATATTTAGTAAGATTAAACACTTTCCTCGAGATTGTAGAGGTTGGATCGTCCTCGATGTCGCGTTTGGGCCGGGATCTCCAAGCTTTTGTTCCTATCTCTCTTCTTCCTTTCTTCTTCTTTCTTTCTTGCTTTCTCGTTTCTTTCTATTTCTCTCTTTCTCTAAATGAGAAGGCTTTATCCGTAAGCCTCTTAAATCCCTTAAAACAATAAACCAAGTTTTAATTGTTAATACACAGTTTAAATGACTCGTTTACTCCAATTCGAGTCAAACATACTTAAAAATATTCCGGAGCCGAAATAAAACCCACTGACTGTCATTCTGTCTATCTCAACCCTTTCGGGATCGATGGTACACTCAAAATAATCATCCGAAATACATTAAAACGTTCGCTATTTTTGGACTTCAATTTTCAAATTCTAAAATTCTCCAATTCAATTAAATTTTATTTTCCTGAAAATTTAATTTCTCAGTCTCCAAAGTCACTGGTTGTTACATACTTCCCCCCTTACAAAAATTTAGATTGTGCCTAGGACTCTAAATCTCATGTAGTCCTTACATTTACTTCCAATATCACTATACCGATCATTCCTAGTTCTCCCGTCGAACCATATAAATTTTAAAACAAACTAACTACCCACGACACCCATACACCCCGTACCCGAGTTCAACTTGTAGAATTATAATCAGGCTCCATTAGCCTTAATTCGTAATATAACTATGAGCAATATAATCTATAATAACATATTAAATATATAAATGTTTTAATTTTCCCATGGTTGAACTCTTCTCAATTCCTGACACCAGATACCTTCCTGCGGGGGAGGTCTCGCAACAGAAATCCAAACAAGGAACCCTCCCAATAGACTATTGTGTAGCTAGGTCAGGGATTGAGATTAGTTGAACCAGGGTTAAGGTTTTATAAAATATTTTCAAATTATAGATATTGCCCGAAGGCCTATGTAACAATATAATATAAATCAATTATGCGTCTTTCGACATGCCAAACAAACACCTTATGTTTAGGACACAAGGCCTCAACAAATACAACACTCTAACCAATACCTAGTTCTCAAAACTAGCACAACTAGGAGCTAAATTATCCGCTCAACATAAATATACTAAACTATGAACCTCTCAGTCATACAAATCCTTTACATCACCCCAAAACATTACCTCCAAGTAAGTCCTTCCCTCATCGAAACACTATAATTACACGCCCTAACCTATCCATAAAATAAATAAACTTATAACCACTACTCAACAAACCTCAACATTTCGCACATACGGAATTCAATATTATAACTCTCGACTATCTCCTCACGAGATGATTTATTTTCTCAAAAGATGCCATACAAATGCCATACTTATTCACTCCTTCCTCCAAGGAAATTCTATACACCCTAGGGACGTAGCGGCTAACCACTCATTATACCTAATGCGCGATGTTCCCAATAACGGACAAAGAGTGACTTAAACCCAAAAAAAGGTATTCTACCTTATACTTCCATAATCCAATTGCTTTACTTCATCCTTGGACCTTTATTTAAAGTCCTCTACTTCTTACAGGACAAGCATTACTCCTAAACCTATTTCTCCACAAGAGAAACATCTTCCTTAAAATCCTTCCTAATCATTTTGAAGGACAAAACGTGATTGTGACTATCGAAAACTCCCTCAGTCCTACTCAACAAACCTGAGTCTCCAATTTCTTACGCCCTTCTTAAATAAAGATGATACCCCTAACAATTTGTCAATGCCACCTACCCTCCACCGGTAGAAGTCAGCATCACGAGGCTTCCTAACAAAGATTGACGGGTTTCTCAATCTAAACCTCCCAAGGAATACACTATATACCTATCCTCAGACTTACCTTACTAAGTCCAAGATTCACTATTCGAGTAAATTTTCGTTTCTTACTCAACCACCGATAGAATACCCTGAACCACTGCTAGAGCTCTCTTTCTTATTTCCGAATGAATTGAGGAAAACAAATACCTCCAATCAAAGCATACCCAGAATCTGTTATGGGTATTGTATCTCTAATATTGTCCTTTCCTAGACGACATAATATAGTCGACGTCTGAAATGAAAGAACCTGTTATCAGAACATCGATCAAGTGAATACAGTTCACGGAAGAAGATAAACGCAGTAAACACAACAATCCTAATAGTAGGGCTTTATATCAAGAACATTAACGGAAGAACGCAGAAAACCCGCACAAATCCTAAATACTCTAAAACCTAATGCTCTGATACCATCTGTAACAACCCGCTTAAAATAATAATGGGTGGCTAGCCCTATACTACTTTAATTCAGGAATCTCAGATGGCTCGGTCTCAACATTAACTAACAGTACTATATAGTATAAGACAAACTACACGAAATCATATAAGTGAGATGTTAAAATTGATATAAAACGCACCACGAATAACAAACAAACACTATAGAACTACTTATAAGGAAGAAATGCATAAGTACAAGATAAATGAAATGCTGGAATAAAATGAAATGAGTATATACAAATGAATATACCTGAATAAGCTGTCGGGTCACAGGCAATACAATAACTGAAATGGAAAAATGTAAACATCTATAAATATCCATTGGGTATAAACCCAATATACAACATGAGTCCTATCAAAATATACCAAGAGGTACGAAGCGACTACAACTAAATCCCGCAATAGTCCGCACCCGTCACGGCTCCCTAAACTCTAGATAGAAGGGCATCCGGTATCCATGCGGTAGGACACCTGTAGTATATATACAATATATATATATATATATATATATATATATATATATATATATAGCAAAAGAGAAGCAACAACGGGTCAGAGCCCGAGTGTAAAAATGTTTTGCAAGTGTGTTAACCATGCATAATAAATATAAATGCACTTATTTCATAATTTAAAGTGGAGTCCCACTCCCGTGAAACCCCAAATCACCTCTCATCTAATAGCACGCACCTATTCGCGTCCTGAAATCTTAATTAAGTTACCCCACCCGTAAGGACAACCTAGCTTACCATAGTCACGGCCTGTACCCATAAGACCTACTATCCTAACAGAACCCAAGAATCCAACCCATTTTAGTCGCACTTAATTATTTTTATTCATATATGCCATACTAGGTTCTATTGAATCCAATTTAACTTAATTAGTTATCCAATTTTATTACTTCACATTTTAACATTAAACTTCAGATTAAAAGTTTATTCTTTAAGTAACATGGACAATTTAATAAGGGGAAAACATTTCTCTACTCTCAACATTGTGCTGCGTTTCGTGCGTGGGGCGTCTCGTAAAGCGAAATCCAAACAAGGAACCCCTCAATGCTCTACTCCTTGACAATGTCGATTGTAGTGATCCATTATGTCATAGATACAATTCTACTATTACAACTACTAAGATTAGATTACTCTGTAAGAGTGACCTCAATACTCCAACAAATATCCTTGGGATGATGTAACCGAAATATTCCTTAAATGCGAGACATCAACCCCCAACAATCTGGTACGCCATAATCATCCAAGATGTACACCATATGAAATTCATATCCTTACATCTACAAGATATAATAAGCATATATATATTTTCTCTAAACATATATATAGATACAATCATTGATTCCCGTAGTCAAGTGTACATACCACATATGATGTACAATGGCCATTCACATAACATACCGGGCTATATAGATCGCTGATAAACTGCACCATGCTATCATCTTCCAGGTAATTACTCATATACCATCCTGGGGACCACGGTCGGACTCAATATCACCGACATCAGGGCCAACACACACACACGATGTCCCGGGAAGTAGTCATAGCTCCTAACTTGTCAATGAGACGAAACATACCCACCACGTCTCACCCCAAAGGAATGTAAATCACATATTAACTCGGCTATAAGTACACGTAATCTTCAATATACGTGCCGCCATCCCATTATATTTAATTTACCTCGATGTGTGAATACAGTCCCTCACGTGAAGAATATTCATCCATTCCTCCTATGATGAATAGTCTCCCAAAATATATGTATATATTCAACATTAGGGTTATCACCCAAAGTTTAGTGTAGGAAACCATCACTACACATCTCCTCTAAATTCGAAAGTACATAAATATCTCTAGTACTGTTTGACCATTATCATATACATGACTAATAGTCTATAAACCTCATCTTATCCAAACATCCTTTCAAGTATTGGAATCCTAATGGTTATTTCCACACAATTATCTATAAACTATCCTGACTAGAATTTATTCTACCATTTGTTCTAGTTGATAGTACGACCCAATCGTTCCCAATTCGGACTACGGTTCATTTACTCTCATGAATTCCCCAGTCTAACACCTCTGATTCACCCCTTAAGTTTATCATTACTAAGGATAATGCGACTACTCTCTCTCATTGGTCCCCAAATTGTATCTTAATGATATCCTATCTCTATAAGGATTCGATATAAATGTCGGCCTAGAATTTCAGAACATGCCCCCATAAATCTGTCTAAGAGTTCTTAACCTACCATCGTATCTATACTCACTTTTGATTTGTAATTAGGAATTTCAACCCTAATGAGGTTTCTCACTATCTCCATAAACACACACAACTCCAACGCATACACATATATATTTTGCCCAAACTATTTCAAGAAGTCCTCATGATCCTAACATGTGAGAAACCCCTTATAAGTCTCTAAATCGTATCTCTTACATCATAAAAGAAGACCCCAAATTAATAAACCCAACCAAACACGGTTAGAAATCACTATATAGAAAATCACTCCAAATGCCCTATTTCTGAATCGATTCTGCCCTATTCCGAATGGATTCGGCCCAGCGAATCGATTCGGACTCTAAGGCGAATCGACTCGGGTCCAAAGACCTAGGATTATTTCTCATGCTGAATCGATTCGCCTTGGGTATGAATCGATTCGGTCAATGTAGACCTGCCAATTTTGCCTAAGCCGAATCGATTCGCTTAAGGTGCGAATGGATTCGGGTCTGCAGAATTTGAAGGGATGTTCTTCTTCATTGAACCCACGAATTTAAAATCATAAAATTTCACTTCTAACCCCTAAACCTTTATCACAACATGATTCTAAGCGAATAAATCAACCCAAAGTTACTCCCAACCATTTCTACACCATTAAACCCATTCTTTAAAGATAAATTTCAAGATTAAACCCAAAAATCTAGGTTTTGGTATTAATACCCAAAATCCATTTATTTCACCCACAAATTATGAAATCAAATACACAAATGAAATATTTAGCGATATTAAACACTTTCGTCGAGATTGTAGAGGTTGGATCGTCCTCGATGTCGCGTTTGGGCCGGGATCTCCAAGCTTTTCTTCCTATCTCTCTTATTCCTTTCTTCTTCTTTCTTTATTGCTTTCTCGTTTCTTTCTTTATTCCTTTCTCTTTTCATTCTATTTATCACTTTCTCTAAATGAGAAGGCTTGATCCGTCAGCCTCTTAAATCCTTTAAAACAATAAACCCAATTTTAAATGTTAATACACACATTAAATGACTCGTTTACTCCAATTCGAGTCAAACATACTTAAAAATATTCCGGAGCCGAAATAAAAGCCAATGATAGTCATTTGGACTATCTTGACCCTTTCGGGATCGATGGTACACTCAAAATCATCATTCGGAATACTTTAAAACTTTTTCTATTTTTGGACTTCAATTTCCAAATTCTAAAATTCTCCAATTCAATTAAATTTTATTTTCCCAAAAAATTAATTTTTCATTCTCAAAAGTCACAGGTTGTTACATGTCTCAAGGTGTTTGATGGAAAAATATTTCTGGGTTAGCCGGGGGCAATAGAGAGGAGGATCGTGAGACTATAGATTGGGGAAAGTATTAGGGCGAACTAATTCCTATAACAACTGACGAGAGAAGGGAAAAAATAGGAAATAGAGCATGGGGGTGGAATATGGAAAGAATAGAGTGGGTTTTGAGATCTTAATGTCTTAAAGGTTTCACCTTTATCATGTAATTTTTCATTTTGTGTCTGGTTTCTGTTGAAGGCCTCAACTTTATCTGGGACTGCTAATTTTAAGTTGTGGTGTTAAAAGAGGTTGAATTGAAGAGTGGGTTGGATTAGTTTGGGAAACAAATAAGAGAAAATTGGAGGGAAGTGTTGTTTTGAAAGTAAACATGAAGCCATAAGCAAAAGAAAGAACGTTTTTGTGTTCGAGAGAGAAAAGAGTTTGAGGTTTGATATTATAGTGGAATCATTGACGGCCAAATGCTTTGTTCAATATGCCAGGAAGATGGATGTTGTGTTTTAAACTTCAGATAAACATAAACAAACATATGATGATGAGAGAAAATAGAAGATAGTGGAGAGAGTGGTGAGGGAGGTGATAAGGTCCTTGAAGTTCGAGTAGAGGTGTTTGATGACGTGAAAATAATTTTTTTCGAGGAGAGTGGGTGTCCCACTGCACCGAGTTTATCTGAAATGGCCTTGGCTTTGTGAGAGTAAATGAGCATGCTCACAATTAGTTTATCTCATTGGATCATATAAAAGCTAATGAAGGAGCTGTAGGGAAGGGATAGCATATTAAAATAGGTTTTAGCCATATAAAATTAGATCCATCTGGTTTTCCAGTGGAGATAGTTTTAGTTGTCTAGTCTGAGAGAGACAAAGTGAGTTGAGTTTATGAGATTCATAATTGCTGGGGGTAGAAAATTCAATGGTGGAATTTGGAGAGAGATTTGACTCGACATTTGTCATGCATTTCTCTGACACCGTAATAACTTATTATGTGACGTGGTAAAGAGTAAGTAGAACATTACAAAATGTTCTCTCTTATTATTTACCCAGTTACAATAGTAAAACAAATACAATATATATAAGGATACTTCTAAGAACAATATATGATTTAGTGGTTATATGCAGTTAGTGGGTAGTAGCTGATGACAACAAACGTGGCTAACTGCTTATGATTATGGTTAATACCCCAAATCAACGTGTTGATAAATTTAATATTTTCTACATCTAAACCCTTTACTTACACTTTATTAGAATCATATTGTAGACAAAATTAGGTTTATTATTTTATTTTTTAAATTAAAGTTTAAATTAAAATAAAATAAATTTGAAATGAAGAATTTATAGGACAAAAGGAAAAAAATGGTAATTTCATATTTTAATACAATTTTTTTTCAAAGTTATGAGAACTATTTTAATGATATCATTTTATAAGTTCCTCAAAAGTTTCACTGAAATCGGAATTGAAATGGACACTAAAATGACACAATTTAACTTATAGAGCCTAAAAATGATAAAATGGGTTTTAAAAATGGTTCAATTATAATTTGATGACATACATATTTTTTAATCCCAAAAATATTCTCATGTGACATATTTTTAGTTTTTGTTCGAACCCCATGAGTTTGAAGTAGAAACGGATTGGGATGACAAAGGTAATTGGATATGTCACGACACGACATGACTGAAACTGCTGTACTAAATGATTTTTATAAAATCAATCGAGTAGTGCTTTGGGTCATACCATAGTTGTTCTAAAATATCATTAAAAGACTAGCAACTATTTAGTTGCGACGAAAAATAAGATTTGACGTTTTGGAGGTAAAAACGGGATAAAATGTAATACCCAACATTTTTTCGTATTTAAAATTTGATTAATTCGGTGATTATCTAGATTTAGTTTAAAATTAAACATGTGCTATAATTTGATGAAATTGAATACTTTTAGGAGATAATGGTTCTGTTGGTGGAATAATTTATGCAACAATTATTATACGTCGTACGAAGTGATATCGATGGGAACTGAATCGGGAATCACGTGTAGACTATTTTGAGGTCGATATAGGATATTTAAATGAAGTGACTTGGATGATGATTTAGAGGTCACGGTTTATTCCGAAAGGTTTGAAATAGTCAGAATAGTATACCCAGGTGTATTATTTGGATCCTGGAGCGATTTTTGACTCAGCAAACACCATTTACGGGCATTTTAGTCATTCAGGAGATTAGGGCAGAAGGAACTCCGAAAATTAAAAGGTTATATATGCCCCTCTGAACAAGAGGCTAGGTTTAACACATTTTTGAAAGAGGAGAGTCCAGAGGAGAGGAGAAGGAGAAGAACCTAGGCTTTCCCACACCATTTTTCATCACCGAAATGCCAGAAGCATAATCGGACTAAGAGAATAAGGACTACATCATCTCATAAATGAGATCAAACTTGCTGCATTAAGGTAAGTGTTTATCTTTCATATTTTTTAGGAAGTTATAATACCCATGTAGTGTAGGGTTTTATTCTCAATGATTTTGATGATGTTTTTGAAGTTTAAATGAATAAAACATATGATTGGGGTAGGATTTCATGTAGAATGAATCCCAAGATGAAAAGAAAATGAAATCAGAACATATATGTTTATTATGAAGAGTGAAATCTTGTTTTAATGAAGTATATACTAGAAGAACAAAAAATCTAGGATTTTGATGAATTAATAGTTCGATATGTTCTTGGATGGATTTCATGGTGACTTAATGCATCGATTGCGTTATAAGTAGCCCTTATATGTATATTGAATGTATGGGTAAGTTGCATGAAAGTTTAAGAAGGTTTAATGGGGGTTTTAGGGGTTAATTTGGGAGAAAAATGACTTTGGGATTAAGTTATCAAACCTAGGATTGATCGATCGACCGTGAGACGTCAACTAATCGATGGGATCGTTTGAATGTGTTTTTTTTCTTCTTAGAAAGAGATTAGGTTCTAATTCGAAAGAGGTTAGTATTTAGTTAGAACGCCATTAGTTTTTAGGTTATGGAGATAGATCTTTTTGTTATGAACGTGTGGCCGCCAGTTTCGTATTTTCTAATTTGTTTTAAATTTGTTATGGACTTTTTATGGAAGGGTGTTCAAGATCGAAATTTTCAGTCGAAAATTAAATCAGGGTATGTAATGGTTTTTGAACTATATGTGGACTTTGGGAATTCCAATAGACCTATACTTACAGCTTAGGCTTAGTCATAATGAGGGTAAAATGACACTAGGGCCTACGAGATTTAAACGATTTTGTTAAGTATCGGGAACTTAAAATGGGTTATGGGTAAAATGAGGGTAGGGCTTAGTGATGTTTTAACTACTGAAATTTCTTAAAGGATAATTGGGACCATTCAGGTAGTGAGTGATACTCATAAAATATGAATATAATATTAGGCGAGAATAGTTAGTACGCTGTGTATTTTGGAGATATAAATATTACGTACGAGATATATTATAGGTTGTGGGTATACATATACTGCAGATATATATATGATGTGTGAATATCTATTATGAGATTTGTTATGTGTATGAACATACCAACACAATTAGACTATAATTGTTATTCATTTTAATTACCGTCTATATTCTTAGACTGACCAATTAATATTCTCATTAATAACTATCTACCACATTAAATCATTAGAACTTAGTTTTGTTACCAATTAACCGCATTCCTATGTTAATTTGACTTTGTTATCATTAAGTATTGTCTACATCAATAGACTATGAGAACGCAATCTCATGCAAGGCACACCGAAATATGTAAACAGATAAATACATATGTCCGCGTATGTATATATATATGTACACGACACATAAAGACATCGATCTTTGGCGTATTGTTCATACTCTATCAGTAATACCCGGAGGAGTTCCTCATCCCAAAATGGGCAACAAAAAAATATAAGCAAGAGGGTCGATACCTATGTAGTACACCGGTTCACAGCACAATCCAAACTGTGACAAATGATCCCATCATCTACACCTACCTCTCGTAAGTGGCATTGCTACGTAGTACCTCCATCTAGACCACTATGCCGACGTATGTTTCGGTTCCATTCACACTCAAACCCCAACTAGTAGGATGGTCCATGAACCCAGGTATGACCACACAAAATATTATAACACATATTATTATCTAATATACACAAATAGCTACTCTATAAGTACTTTTATCCAAGGAAATATATGTAAGGACATAATTTTATTAATGTCCGTCACAATTAATTATGTTGTATACCGTTACAAGTGATCGAGGAATTGAGAAGGTTACCTCTACAAAATACGGATCCGAATTACAAGTGGTCTTCAACATTCAAGCCCAACAATATGATTTTGGTAAAAATATGTTTGAGTTTCATTTAAATTTCATTTTAAGAGTGTTGGGATATTTTTTAAAAGAGGTTTTATATAGAACATATTTTTATAAATGTTTCTTCATAATAAAGTTTCATAACTGTTTTCGAAAGTTTGTTTTTGAAATTTTTTTCATAAATTTTACAAGTACTATTGTGTACCTCGGTTTTGACGCTGCTATCGTTCAAGCGAGACCAGTCTCGTTCGAGCGATATAGGGATGTCGCGCATAGTCCTTCAAGTGACATGTGTTTCTCGTTCGAGCCATATGGTTTTTGTTCGAGTGATGCTACTTTCTGTCAGACATGCCACCGCCTTAAAGTTTTCTATAAAAGTGGATGTCAGCTTTTGTTTTTAGGAGAGAAGACGTTTTACAAACTTTTAGAGAATTGTTTTGTTTTTGGTACTCCTAGTAACTTTTCAATAACATCATTTGGCAGAATGTTTTCTTCTCTAATTTAGGGTTCAAATATTTGTTTTTTAGTTCACCAAATCCCAATAACTTTTATGTGAATTATTTTGGAACCCAAATAACTTATTTTTCTTTTGTTCTTTCTTTGTGGGAAGATCTCGACAACCGAGCGTTGCGTGCTATTGTGGAAGGAGTCTCGACAGAGTTTTAAGACTGCGCATCTTTGGGGAGTGCTTGGGGGTGTTCTCTTGCTTATTCTGGACTTAGGTTCATGGGGTTCACTAAGTGTGGATCTACTACAGATTTCTAGACAATATGTTAAAGGTTTGACGAAGACACTGTGCGTTATTCTTGTGGGTGATATCAAGTTGTTTGTAAGTCAATGATCTTGTCATCTTGTCAAAGTTCTAGAAATAAAGATTTTGCCCTAAGGGGACTTTTCCTGAATTCTATGAGTTAGCATATTTGTGTTTATGATTGTTTCACACACGCACACACGTAGTTTCATGTTTAGAGTCTAATGCAATTTGGTTTAAAAATAGACTCTGATTAAATAAGGCTAAATTGGAAATTTGCAAATATAATCAATTATCACTCACCGACTTTCTACAAATTGGTATCAGACCAGGTTACACTATTTTATTGTGTATTCCTATTTTCCACAAAATTTGTGTGATATTGATTTTTTCTAAAAAAATTGTTTTGAGAAAAAAATTGTAATTTTTCCGATAGAGAACTTATGTAATCACATGTCCCCTCCGGTTGGCACGAGTCAAAGTTTTGATGATTTAAATAGTTTGAATTTGACATTTTTGAAAACAATTTAATTTATCGAAAAAGAAAATTATCGTTTTAAATCCTCTATGGATCATTTGTAAACAATTCAAAATCAAATACATTTTTATCGTGAAAATTTTGTTTCTTTGTACTATGAATTTTATCCTTTAAAATTGTCCAAAAACGAGAGTGTTGAGAGAGTCCTATTTTTGGAAAAAGAGTTAAAGGAATTTAAAAATTCTAGGATTTGTGTTTGTGCCAAAGAGGATACAAATATTTTAAGAAATGATTATATGGCACATGAGAAGACACTTAAGGAAAAGTTTGCTTTAATTGAGGGGGAGAGAGATACCCTTTTAGGCATTGTTGAAAATTTGAGAAAGGCGTCCCTTAAATTGGAAGATTCTAATTCTTTGCTTGAGTCTATAATTTTAAAGTTAAAAAATTATTTGAGTGACTCGAGTAGTATTGGTAGTAATTGTAATGGATCATCTTGTTCTCATGCTTCGAGTGTTAAAGCGCAAACCATAGTTTGTTTTAGAGGGTTAACCAACTCCAAGGATATTAGAAAAGGTTAACCCGTAGGTGTAATTCCACCCGTTTACACATGTTCACATTGTGCTAGGAAAGGTCACCTTAGGCGTTTTTTTTTTCTATCTTGGAAGAAGTCCTAGGAAGTTGAAGTCTAGTGTTTTTTTTATTTCCAAAAAGCCCAAACATCATTGCACACCTATTTGAGTTAGGAAATCACTTTTATCAGAACTAGATGATAGACTATATGATTCTTGTTTGCTTGCACATGATTTTTCTCTTTCCATATCATATAGATGATTGTGTTTGATTATTTGTCATACTGTAGTTATGTTTCATATATGTTTGCTACTGTTATGACATATGTATTTTTTGTATTAGATTTTTTCTCAAAATTTTGAAAAAGCCAAAAAGATTTTATTTTGAAAAATGTAAAGAGTTTTGTATTTTGTTTACACCTTTTATGGATGGACACTTAGGATGACCATTTCACAACATCATTCCATATCCATGTGACTTTTTTATATTGTTTTGAGATAATATATCATGTCATCTATGTGCTTTACATTATTTGGAGTCATTGAGATGTAATTAGTGTTACTTCCTGCATGGTTGACTCAAAATGTCTTTTATTGCACATGTGCATGAATTTGTTTGATTATTTTGATTATCTATCACATGTTAGTTGAGTATTTTCATCTCAATTCTGTCCTTAAAACAATCAAACTGTAATAATACGAGAGTAATAAAACTAGTGCATATAAGATCCATTTCCCATGATAAATTTGTTTAGAATGAGAAAAAAATGATGATTGAGAATGAAAGCCACTGTTTGAAAAGAGCGTGCACAAAAAATTAAGGCGATAAAAAGATGAAATTTGCCAAAATTTCGGCCAATAGCTTTTCCCTAATTGGAGAATTTAGAACCTCATTAGAAATATAAGAAGATCATTATTTTTTAGGGAGTTTTGGTTGGATATCTATCAATGATTTTGCAAGTCCTTTGAAAAGTTCACCAAATGGCACTAAATAGTTTTGGACGTTATTTGTGTGAAAATCACTTAGCCTTTGATTTGTTGATTTGAGTTAGTCGATGTCCTTTAAATTCAACATTTTTACACCTAAAGACTATTTTTTATTTTCATTCATTAGGGCTACACTTATTCATCGTGCACATATGCTTGATTGAGTTGATTTACCTATCGAATTTGATCATACCCATTCATTCCATATCCATGATTTGGTTATCGTAGTGTTATTCATGGTGTGATGATTCTTTGTATTATTTTTTGTACAAAAAATTGAAAAATTAAAAATAGTTTATGGATGATTTGAAAACTTTTGAGTTACTCTGTTGCATGTGTAGTTTGATCCATATTTTCTATGATTTGTCGTGACACTCCATGTTTTATTTGTTTCTTCTAATGAAATACCAACTTTATGTCATATTTTGGGGAGTTCTTGTGGGTGTTATCTTGGTAATTCTGGACTGGTGTTCATGTGGGTTCGCTATGTGTGGATCTATTGCAGATTTCTAGATGATACTTTGAAGGTTTAATGAAGACACCGTCCGTTACTCTTTTGGGCGATATCAAGTTGTATGTAAGTCAATTGTCTTGTAAGCTTCTCAAAGTTCTAGAAATAAAGGTTTTGCCCTTTAGGGATTTTTCCTGGATTATGAAAGTCAGCATATTTTTGTTTGTGATGGTTTGACACATGCACACACGTAGTTGCATGTCTAGGGGATGATTTAATTTGGTTTAAAAATATAATACAATTAAATAAGGTTAAATTGGAAATTTGTGAATTTAATCAATTATCACACACCGACTTTCTACAATATCTATTCATATAAATATAGCCTTTTCGACTAGATCATAATCCTTTAGTCAATTATTAGATTACAAATATTAAGTCGTCATCCGATTACTGCTCCCCACTTAAATATTAATTCCCATATATTGTCTCCTTGACTTAATAGTCAAATTTACTTCATCATTTATTTCTCCATAAATATATAAGTATAGTTATTCCCAAACTAACCTTTCCAAAACAATTAATGATTTCAGCATATTTCCCTATTGGCTAAGAAGTTAATCCTTCTAAATTCTTAATAATTATTCACTTCTTGTTCCTTTACAATAACGTTTATATGTACACATATAAGGAGTCAACTAATATGTATCGGTAGTTACACCGAAACTACTATCAGAACCAATACCAATAATCACGACATAGCCCACTAGGCTTAGGATACATTTCTACTTAATATCCTTAAACGGTAATAATTTAAGGAATCTAACCATTAATTATATTCTTAAGCATTCGACATATCTCTAATTGGTAATTCTTTTGTTTAAACTTACCAAGATTTAAATCATAAAATTATCATCATATCTTTTATGGTCTTATCATCTATGTGACCCTACTAAAATTTCTCAATCATCTTGGTACATCCCAATCTTTTAATATATTTATTTCATATATCTTTATTCAACAATCCCATGTAAATCATTTCGTTCATATAGTTGACGTGTTCTTTAAGCTACGGCCACATCACGAACTCATCCCGGTTTAACTACATATATAAGTTCATAACAATATCATTAATATCTCGGAATAAGTCTCTATCCCTCACTTGAGAGAAAATGGTCTCGAACACCCTATCCCAGAAATATCATAATGAATTAAAAAACGATCAAAAAAATACGACTTCGGTGCCCAAAAGAACATATCAATTTTTTTCACAAGTAGGTGTACCGAATCGATTTCGTTTTCCCAATAAGCCGAGATCATGTCTTCTTCCAAGAAGATATTTTCCCATTTAATTCTAAATGCATTAAATGCATCAAACTTTGTTCAACTGACTCAATAAACTAATCTATGATATGGTAATGTGGTCTAACATTAAATGGAAACGTTTTAAACAAGATTTCTCACCTAAATCATCCTCAAACATCAATAATTAAATCAAAGATTTTCAATAATCTGAGAGTATACAAGTCTCAACTCTTCTTCAGCCTCAAGAACGTAATTACATATTATAAAAGAGTACTAGACATGAGTTCTTCAATTGATTTCAAAATTAAACAATCTACATTTAGACTTTTGCAAGGAGGAAACATGGATCTAAGATTATAACACGTGAATATCATCAAAGTTCTATAAAATCTCAAGAACTCTAGACATGGTTACATTAAATCAAGATTTAAATTATATTATAAACATGGATTCAACATTAATACAAGAATAAAACATTCCGAACAATAATGGCAAGAGAATCCTTTCTTGAAAATAGTAGAGAAAATCATATTTTCTTCTTCTTATGGTGGTTCTTCCTCTTCTTCTTGGGTGGGTGTGCTTAAACTCCCAAGGAGTGGTTTAATACTTAATAAATATTATTAGTCTTCAAATCCCGATTTGGGTCATAGTCCACAACATTGGACACCCAAATGAGCCCAAATATAATATTTTATAGCTCGATAACTACACAGCTCATGTATATATGTATATATATATATATATATACATAACCCAAGATCATTCCTAAGGGTCTAAAATGCCCTAATGTGTCCGAAATGCCTCCCAAAGTGTGTCCCGAATATTTTTTCTATCCAAAAGTATACTTCAATTGTGACGTGACATATGTAACACTTCTTATTTAAAAATAGAAATCCAATTTAGATTTATTCACACCATTAAAGTTGAGCTCTAAAATTTATAAATAATAATAAGTATAAATACTCACAACCTTCATTAATTAATTTCATTGAATTAAATTGATTTGTAATAAAGTCTATTTTATTCCAAAAAATATAGGCAAGTTCTTTCCAAGGTAAAAAACCCATACCCTTAGGACACAAATATCAAATTTCTCTATAAAAAAAAGGAAACTTTTTAGCTGTGTTGGGAATGATTCACTGACTTACTTTTAAAATGCCCTCTCCACGGTTTCGAAACATGGTATAATGTTCAATTCTTCTATAAAGGATTAATACAAGCTTATACTAACATGATAGTGTCATGGAATAATGATAGTTTTCTAAGACATAGGGACGATCAAGCATATAATTCCCTTGAAAATTTATATGAAAACTCTAGGGATTGGGATTTTCCTGACCAAAATAATCCCAATAGTATCGAAAAAAAGGCAGACTATGAGGTGAGAGAGGATGTAGAAAAAAAGAGACAATTAGACATTCTGTGAAAAAAAAGTGAAAGCATTAACATTGAGGTTGACTAAAAACACAATAATAAAGTGCAAAATGAGGTTTGCGGTATATGCGCGAGTTCGATGCATCTAACACATGCACGTCCTTCTATAGTGATTTATAATACGCAAATAAATGAATAAGAAAATGATATGAATAACTATCAAAAACTAATTAATCCAAAGCCTCGCAAGTGGGTATTGATCCGTAGTCGCTTGGACCGCATGGACGTAACCTTGGTCTGCAACATCCTACTGGTTGGGCTGTGTTTACGCTTTTGAAATTATTCAAAGAAAAAACTAAGTGTTGAAACACTTATTTATATTTAAACTTTCATCCCCAACCCTTTATATAATATTCTTAAATACATTTAGAAATAACATCCTCACCCTATAATTTTAAAAACCAAGTTTAAATAACTGGGAAATTAATTCAAATCACCTTAACTTAGTTTAGAAAAATGTTAAGAGATATTTTTTATATAAACCTTTTTCATAAAATATTCAGTGTAATAATTAAAAAAAAATATTTTTCTTTTTAAAATTAGAGCTAACTTTAAATGGAAAAGACAATGAGAAACCTAAAGTCATTATTTAAGTCTTAATTATGTTTCTTTATTCTCGTAAGACTTTATGAAAATTCTTGAAATATATTGAATCAATTGTGTTCTCATCTTTGATTGTTTAACATTCATGTTGACTTTGTTTTGGGACCGGGAAGATGACAATAACATGGCTTTTGAAATCACCCCCCCTGTCAAATCCAGAAAAAATGAAATGAAGAAAAACCCATCCCGTGAATAAGTATAAAACCACATGTTTATACTCTAATTGAAAGTAAAAATAAAATACAGAGTCTAGACACATGGTATGATTTTGACCTCACACAATTGAATGCTTCACTTTCGTCTTCTGAATATTTCTTTGAACAATTTGGAGAACATGTGAATTTTTTTTTTGAAGGTTTCACATACTAACAAGGACATAAAACTTGAGTGTTGTCTAAAAGGATACTATTAATAATTAGGAACATTAAAGGAGTTGCAAAAGATAGAAATAATAATACCAAAGTGTAATTGATAACAATATTATCATAAAAATGGTTAATATACCCCCCTTAATGAGTGGAATATTACAATTTTTCTCCTATAAATTTATGCAGTTTTTCACCCTTTTTGGATTGGGTGATCAAAGGTAATAAATAAAATAATCAATTACCAAAAAGTTCCTAAAATATTTTTAAAGAAAATTTAGTCCAACGCATTTTACTTTGTTCTAAAAAGTTTCTCAAACACCCATTTAATCAATATTATCGTATTTCTAAAAGTCCGCGCTAGCGACATGTTGATGGACTTTTTAAAACAAACAAAAAGACTTTGACTAAACGTGTATTACAAAATGTTCGAGGGACTATTTGGTATGTGCCCCTAAATAAGATATGAAAACAAAATTATAAATCGGAGAATCAGAGGTTAAGAAATAATTATATAAATTACATCCACAACATGAGAGTATGTAAGACTAAATAAAAATGATTATAAATAGTATTCAAGATATCCAAGCAAAATGAATGTACTAGTCCAACCATGTGCCAATAGAATATTACACCATCCATGCATGTGCTTATCCAAAACATCTAATGTGAGGCAAGGTATATAAGCTTGCCAAATGCCATAAACATCTAATAATCAAAGAAAAAATGTTCAAAGCAAAAATGTTTAAATTCTAGTATTCGAATAAATATCTGAGGAGTCACTTACCACTGGGACCACCTGGACCGTTAGGAGGAGGATGATGGATGGTCCGTCAAAACCCTCTCCTGCCTAGAAATAACTTTGTCCCCCTCAGAAAATTGACGTGTGTCAGCATATAGGTTATTAACACCCCTTAAATAACTTATTATGTGAGGTGGTAAACAGTATGTAGAACAATACAAAACGCGCTCTCTTATTATTTCCACGGTTACAATAGTAAAGAAAATACAAAATGTATAAGGCTACTGTTAAGGACAATATATGTGTTAGTGGGTATATGCAGTTAGTGGGTAGTTGCTGGTGATAAGAAACGTGGATAACTACTTGCGGTATTGTGGGTATAGTTGTTGTAGGCATTATGGTTAATACCACCTATGGGGACCCATTTATTATCGCCCACTAAGGTAGCTGATGAAGCCTAATAGATCGGAGAAGTTACCTGACCCAGATCATGGGAAAAATATATGCGTGTGCATTTTAAATTACTCCAGAATAGGATCAAGTAAATCTCCCATAATTACTCAGAGATATTCAAGGGATTCATGGTCTATCCTATCGTTATTAACTTAGAGTTACTTTCACAACTCAAATTCGACATCGATAAATTGTAACCCCTAGCCCAGAACATAAGGGCATGTAAGCAAGAATATTGAGAGATACTTCATAAAACTGTGAACCTCTTCGTGGACATAGGCAGGTTGTCAAACGGTATGAATGCATGCTTTTATGTGTGATTGTGATTGTTCTTCATAATTTTTTATTGTGATACTTTTTTATACCACAATTGGCACCGTTTTTGGGAAGCGATTGTTATTCCTATGAAAATACTCACGAACTGAAAGCCTACAATGTCGCACCACAGCAGCAACATCCCTCAAGCAGGTGATGTTCAGGAAGAACCAGCCCCTTCGAGGGTGAGGTATGAAGAAAGTCATGAACAACCTAGGTCCACGCAGATTTCCAGGTTTGTCGATGCCTACAATGCTAGACTTAAAGAGAAGGAAGAAGCCCCGTGTTGCCAATAATAAGAAAATTCTCATTTAAAAAGGTGATTAGACAGAATGGAGAGATATCTTCACAAAAACACTAGGCGATTCCATGATAGGACTCCTAGCCCTCAGGTGAGTAAATATCACAGGCGAGGAAGCAGCCCTAGCTGCGACTAAGAATGATCTGAGAGGAGCAGGTCGTAGGATGGTCGATCAGAGAAATAATAGAGATATCGACGTCATATCAGTCTCTAATGATAGGATGATGAAATGAGGATTGGTCTGGAAGGAAATGGGCCAACACCCAGCCCACCGAGGAGATAGATCCACACGAGTGCTAGCCAGAAAAGATCTTAAAAATAAGCTGAAATTGAGAACACACTATATGATTGACTTACTTTAGTCTATATCACATAGGAGTTCCAACTAGTTTGTACACTGAGATAAAGTAGGCTAGATTTTAAAGAGTTGCTCTCTCTCTCAAAGTATCCAAGTATCAAAACAAAGAACTAGTCCAACAACCTCATGATCCACCAAAAAGAGAAGTTATTTCTACCTCATTGCCACTACAGGACACTTACACTGCATATTAATGATTTTATGTGTGCACAAGGGTCATATTATGTTTTAGGAATTTTTCAAACAATTTTAGTTCACTTAAAAAAAAATTTGAAAAATTAAAGATGATTTTTCAAAATTAGTTCATTTATGATTTTAAATGTCTGGGGTATATTTGCAAATATTATTATTCCTAAAAACTTGCTATGTGTAGAAACAAAAACTACTAGAGACTTGTGGGGATGCAAATCATATTTTCAATTACACAAAAACAAGCATTTTATGTGGCATCTCATCCATACACATGTTGGTCATTCAATCGCTAGATTTGTGTTTCTTTTAAGTCTCAGTTGCAAGAAAATATCACGGCCCTTGGATCAAATTGATCAATGAACTGCATGCTCTCCTAGCTAATCAAAGAGAACCGAAATAGACTAATCATCAATCGTTTAATCACCGATCGTATTAAACCATTAAATTTAAAGTCAATTGGTCTGCCTTAATCTGAGCCATTGACTTGAATCGGTATTCTCAATCCTTCCATGACCAATATAAAAGGATGCATTTGGTCTTCATTTGGCAACTTTTTGTCATTCATCTAAATTGAGGGGAAAACTATAGTAGAAAGAGGAGAGATAGAAAAGAAAGAAGAAATATAGAGAAGTGAGCAAAACTTTCATCCAAAGAACAAATCTTAAGAGTTTTCCTCCTAAACACCACATCCAAAACATCCAGTTTCATATACCAAAAAACCCCAACTTTAGTGTTAAATCTAAGGTTTATGTGAATAATGGTGTTGGGTTATTTTGGCGCTTGAAGACCTCTTCAATATAGTCATCTCTCTTAGAACCTATCTCTAAGGAAATCTCGAGTTTCTTTTGCATAAATATTGAGGTTCTATTGTGAAAACCCGCCTATTAAAATAATAGGTGGCCAGCCCAATACTCCAATAATCACAGGAATCATAGATGGTCCATTCTTAGCATCACTGTCGATTAAAATAATAGTATGAGATAACCACCAATCATTTTAGAAAAACGGATTGTCATAAACAAAAAATTTTAAAAGTAAAAGAAAAACACTTAGACAATCCCATTTGTAAAAACGGTGGGTATCAAAAATCGATAAATGGAGTATGACAATACAATAAATAATCACCGAATAAGCTATCGGTGCACAGACCAATACAAATAATACATTAAGTATTACAATCCAATATATACAGTATAATGAATGAGTGTAATACCTTGGGCAAACACGCCCGAATAAAAGTACTGAACATAACTAGAGTACAGAAGAAAGGAGCGTCTACTACGAGTATCCTACAACATCCGCAATATGCTGTAGCTCCATGACAACTGGAATGGAATTTGTAAATACAGGTGTCCATGCGGAAGCGCACCTGTAATGGCAAGGAATATGCAGCACAAAGAAATATAGATACCGGTCAGGGCCCGGTTTGATATGATTACCATGTGACTAAAATGCATGACAGTTAAGTGCGTATTTCTCTCGCAGATAACAATAATAATTCTCACCTCTCAATCTAGTAGCAACCTAGCGCAATATTGTGAGATGTTCTAGTTAGCCCTAAGTACTAAGGGCTAACTTCCCCCCCATTCTCAACCCTATGCACTGTTGGTGCGTGGGGTGTCTCGCAAAGCGAAATCCAAACAAGGAACCCCCCCGATACACTACTACTTAGGCAAGGTTGATCGTCGAGATCCATTAGACCCTAAGCATGAAATAATAAATAAATACATGTGTGTGCATAAGTGTGGGAGGTCACATCTACAGCTACTCAAGAAATATAAAAGTAAACCCATCCATCATCTAATGGCACAATTCCTAATTCTTTCTTTAGGAATATACATATATGGTAAATTCATTTTAACAAATGTTTACCAATTAATCTCATTTCAAAACTTTCTTTACCAAATTTTATTTCCTTCTTCCATCCAGGAAAATACATAATTCAAAGCAAGTTTTATTATCATAAAATTCTTTACTTTTCATATCATATCATCCATTTTCCTTCTTCCATCCGAAAAATGTATTTAACATCCCATTTCCCTTCTTCTATCCGGAAAATGTAAATTAAAGCCATTTTATTATCATAAAATGCTTTAATAACCAATAATGTCCCACATTATTGAAGCATAGTTATATATCATATAATATAACGCAATCTAAGACCGCCCGTCCGTGTTTCCCCACTGTGCCCGCCCCTAAATGGCTATCATCTTCCAGAGCCTCCAAGACAACCTGGGATCCTATCGAAACGTCGGGAAGCGACCATGTGCATGCGGGATAGTCAAGACCACACCCGAAATCTCCTAACCAGCGCAGAAAATATATATAAATAAACGTTCACATGGCCTAGGGACTATATCCACCCTGTAATCATTAGTCAGGGGGCTTCACCACAACGCGCGCAACTTCCCTTATGACAGCGATTTAGAGAGGTGTGTATCCATAAATTAACATTTATGAAAAACATTACTTTTTCCATTTGAAAACTCACATTTTACATTTCCAAAAATCATTCACTTAGCCATTAAGCACCAAGTTTTAGAAGGTGCATTCATTCTTATTAAGTCATATTTTATTAATGACCTAAGACCCAAAGTGCCACTAACCTCAAAATAACCTCGAATAGTTTATATAATCTCATAAACCCTCAAAGTGAGTCTCCATAAGGGAGTGTCTCCCAAAAGCTCAACATTAATATTTTAACTTCAAATATATCTTTAGGTTAACCTCCTATATCAATTGGACATTAGCCTAATACAACTAGTCCTCGGGTAAACCCAATTCTCCATTCTTAGCCTAGGACATTAGTCTACCCAATACAACCCTCTAAGACTCCCCATTAATTCCCAAAGGAAGGTTCCTAAACCTTAGACCTAAAAGGAAAAAGGATGAAAATCAAAATAAAAAAATCTCACAAAAACAGGGGAACCGAACCGATTCGCCCCTTGGGCCGAATCGATTCGGTAAATAGCCGAATCGATTCGGTGAGCAAAAAATGGCTTTCTGCAATTGCCGAATCGATTCGGTTTTAACCCGAATCGATTCGGTCTGCAAGACCTGTACCCCTTTCCTTATCCGAATCTATTCGCCCAGAGGGCAGAATCGATTCGGGCCTGAGATTTTGCCCAGTTTGGGCGACGGGTTAGAAGAACCCTAAAATCCCAAAACCTCAAATCTTTGCTTCTGCCCAACATCAACAACATCTAATTCTACCAAATCATTCATACACCATTTACAACTAATAATTGATCCCCAAATCAAATTAAAACTAAGACTTAAGGGTTTAACCATCAAAATCAACAAATACCCATTTATGGGTTAAATCTCAAAAACCTAACTATACATGCAATTTATCACATTAAATCAATATCTAGCAAGTAAGAAACTTGCCTCGAGGTTCGTAGTCTCGGAACACCTCCGGTAGCGACGAATTCCGGCCCAAATCCTCCATTTCTCTCTTTCTCTCTACTTCTCCCAACTCTCTCTTCTCTCTCCTTTGGATTTCTCACACAAATGAAGAAAAAGAAAGGGGGTGGGGGATTTATAAGGGTCTCAAAATATAAACCCCCACTCTTAAATGCTAATACACCTCTAAAATGACTCGTAACCACTTAATTGAGTCATAACCCCTTAAAAATGCCCGAATCTCAAAAATTACAACTGGGCACTTATTTCGACTATCTCGACTATTCTGAAAACAACCGCACCCCCTATTTTGGCATTCGGGAAAGTGTGAACTATTTTTACGTTCCAATTCCATTTTTAATTCATTAATTATACCCAAATTTAAATATAGGTCATAACCGTCGTTTTACATATAACGACGCAAAATACACAATATAACACTATTTACCTTCTCAAAACGGTAAATAGACAAAGCATAGTAAATATTATCCCTAAGTATCACGGGAAATAATATTTACTCCAACATTCCCTATTTTATAAAATTAGCCCATTAGGCAAAATAGTATAAAATAGTCGCTCGAAAACCTGGGTTGTTACATACTCCCCCCCTTAAAGGGGAATTCTGCCCTCAAAATTCAGGCGTAACCCATAACCATAAAAAGGGTATACTATAATAAAAACCGTGCTATCATACTAGCAATCCCCTGAATAGAAATGTCCCCATAGGACTCAGACTAAGGTCATCGCTATCGATCTCAGCCCACATCATCATGCTATAACATAGCGCCAAATAGTTCCTCAGGAACTTTCGATCCTACCCTTCTACTACGGGAGGAGATACCCACACAATCTCGGAAAAAATTGCCTTACTTTCCGAAACATGTTATACCTTTACTATGGAATAACTACACTATCTTACAATCGTTAACCCCAACACTACTTACTCCTATTCGCGTTGGTGTAGCCCTCAAAAGTCTACTTGCTCACTGAGCCCAATCTAAAGGAAGGTTCCCGGACCACTCCCAGTCCCAGGAATATACTATTCGCTGTTTCCATTCCAACGAGTAGGCAAGGTATATTGCCATCTATACTAGGCTATGAACGGCCCAACGTTTATCAGAAATGATCCGAACTATCGCACGGAAATTCGATCCATAAAGCTACTACTCCGATCTCTCCTTTAAATCAAATCCACCCTTCCACTTAAGGGTGGTAGGATATACCCCATATCCCAACGGTTCCCATTTCTCCCTGGAGACTTTACCTGTACCTTGAAATGAATGTCTCGTCTTGGTTCACTACCATTTGATATGAACCGCATACAGATCTAAAACTCCTACTAAGAAGAGTTGGGCGTACACCTCCCGCTTAGTCCGCCCATTTCCATCGAGCAAGCAGCGATTGATCAAATGATCCACAGTTTCCTCAACTAGAATCATGACCATTGCATTATAGATAATTCGATAAAAATTCCCACGGATATACCCATCCTCGTTCCACACTACTCTCTACATACCAGTAGGTGAAAGGGTCAATCATGGACCTGAATGCCCTTACAATAGCGCCCCCTCGGTGAAGCTCACTCCACTTGGCATTCCATGCCACGAATAAACTCTAAGACGGTATCTACTCGGCGCCTATACTACTCCCATCCTCATTGCCTTAGCGAAAGGGAATATCCTATCGATAGTCCTTTACGATCACAAGCTTGTTATTCGTGAAAGGACTCCAAATTCCTGCCCAGGAGAAATGCCTCTAAGTCTTTAAGGCCAATACTACCGCCATGAACTTTAAATCAAGCGTGGGATGGCACTTCTTAAAAATGTGAGACACACGGACAATAGGTCCATGTTCCCATATTGGCACATCCCGTTCCTGGCAAAGACTCGTTCGTTAGATCCACTCTCGATCATAACAACACGAGTGCAGGAGAAAAGTTAGCTTATACTTCAACTCTTCCAAAGGTAGGTTACCCATGTAACCCTCTAACTACGAGAGGCCTCACCACTAATGGCCTAACATTCTAACGAGCTCGAAATCCCAAACTGCTCGTCTAGGGACCAAATCCTACTTAGAGTTAACCCACAACCTATTGTGGTCAACTCCCAACCATCTTCTTAAAATAACGCCGCATGCCCTAAGGGCCTAGCATCCTAATAATCCTAAGGTCAATCTATCTATCCTAACCTAGTCGTATAAGTATAATACTAAATATCCCTAGTGTCCAAGACCTCTCCCGATTTCCGACATTAGCTCGGTTTCATGCGTGGGACGTCTCGCCGAAGCGAAATCCAAACAAGGAACCCTCCCGTTACACTACTACCTCGCATTGTCAGTCGTCGAGAAGTAACGGTCGAAGACACATGATTAGGATCGACGGAATCCTAACTCGAACTCTACTAGTACACATACTTCTACGTCCTACCATAACTATCGACTGAGGCATTTACTTCCAGTAAGATGCCACCAATACGCTACCCCAAGAGACACATATACCTCTACACAAATGGCCTTCTCATTAAGGCACAATCATAAGTCCCTATCGGACTTTCATCATCATAGTCTTCCCCACATCGATTCAGAGGAAAACTATCATCGCGCTCATATATCGCACATGAACTTAGCCCTTAATCACTCATATACGTGATTTTTTTGGCTAAACCTTCCAACCCAGCACTTAACCAGCAGAAAAGAAAAGAAAGAAGAAAAAAGAACAGAAAAGAAAATGCACATCTCTCCACTCCCAACGTCGTTAAGGTTCATTCATGGAGCGTCTCGCCGAAGAGAAATCCAAACAAGGAACCCCTCCACGCAGTCACCTTAACTAGCCGGTCATGGAGATAAGGCACATCACACACAAGTAAGGCAAACAAAGCAAGCAAACAAAATAAAAACAAAAATAAAGGAAACTATCTACCTACCGTAAACCACCTCTATAAAGTCTCAACCTGTATCCGGGAGAGATATTATAGAACAACTAGTCCTCCTCCTAGAACTAGAACTAGGATAGCCTCGCAATTCATTCGCTTGTTATCACACCACCCAAACTAAGAATATCTCTACTCGTATAATATATATAATACAAGTAGCACGTACCACACATATCACCACTCGCCCCATAACGAGTGAGAAGGAAAAATACAGAACTCCCCTATTTTGGAAGTCACATAGATATACTTACTACTATATATAGAAATACATACCGATACTATCACAAGCTCGATATACGCACCTGAATCTAGGGCTAACACCAAACTACTTCCATCAACGACTCAACTAGGAGTCCCATCCTTGCCGGTTATCTTCAATCGACCAGATCAGAACGCATAGTTCCCTTGACTTCTTCAGCAAGGAGTACATTCTTCCAGCCTCCCCGACCTTAGCTCCACGAGCCTTCCCCAGGTGGATGTCCACCAGTGGGGTCTCATGAACACTACTTCTCCAAAAAGTGTTTCCAACACTTACTTACGAGCCTAGCATTTCCACTGAAAGGCTCTTTCTATGGGCAAAAAAAAACATTCTGCCCCACCATAAAGAGGCGACTATTATTTCCCTCCACTTCAATCTTACTTCTAAGGGTGAAAGGTTTTCCTCAAATCCTCACACCTGGGCACTCCTATACCCCACTTTAGGCCAAACTCTCGGGCCTCACGCTCTCACCGAACGAGGTTACACTTCGTCTATCCAACCGAACTTCAACATGTGGTCCTAATAAAGAACCTCTCAACTCCGAATTGACATTGCTCGGAGTCCTAAGCATAGTACCACTCTCTACCGACAGATGTGCTTGGGAAAACTATTTTCACTGTACTTAGTAGTCACGGCAGCAATAAAAATAATGCTGCAAAGGGAGGGACCTCTAAAGCGGTCCTTATTCCCGACCACAGCCTACATCTTATAGAAATTCTATCCCACGATGCCTTCACAACGGCCTTCCTCAACGCCCTTCATCTAACGACTTACAAGTTTCACACGAACGCGTAGAAGATCTTCGGGGATCTCATACCATAGCAGGAGAACGAAATCTCACAAGAGAATTCAACGACCTTATTCCTAAGGCTCCACATCAAATAGAGAGAAACGCAGAAGACGTAAAACATCCGCACAGATTCCTAAGGACTCTAGAACCTAATGCTCTGATACCATCTGTGACAACCCGCCTATTAAAATAATAGGTGGCCAGCCCAATACTCCAATAATCACAGGAATCATAGATGGTCCATTCTTAGCATCACTGTCGATTAAAATAATAGTATGAGATAACCACCAATCATTTTAGAAAAACGGATTGTCATAAACAAAAAATTTTAAAAGTAAAAGAAAAACACTTAGACAATCCCATTTGTAAAAACGGTGGGTATCAAAAATCGATAAATGGAGTATGACAATACAATAAATAATCACCGAATAAGCTGTCGGTGCACATACCAATACAAATAATACATTAAGTATTACAATCCAATATATAAAGTATAATGAATGAGTGTAATACCTTGGGCAAACACGCCCGAATAAAAGTACTGAACATAACTAGAGTACAGAAGAAAGGAGCGTCTACTACGAGTATCCTACAACATCTGCAATATGATGTAGCTCCATGACAACTGGAATGGAATATGTAAATACAGGTGTCCATGCGGAAGCGCACCTGTAACGGCAAGGAATATGCAGCACAAAGAAATATAGATACCGGTCAGGGCCGGGTTTGATATGATTACCATGTGACTAAAATGCATGACAGTTAAGTGCGTATTTCTCTCGCAGATAACAATAATAATTCTCACCTCTCAATCTAATAGCAACCTAGCGCAATATCGTGAGATGTTCTAGTTAGCCCTAAGTACTAAGGGATAACTTCCCCCCCATTCTCAACCCTATGCCCTGTTCGTGCGTGGGGTGTCTCGCAAAGCGAAATCCAAACAAGGAACCCCCCCGATACACTACTACTTAGGCAAGGTTGATCATCGAGATCCATTAGACCCTAAGCACGAAATAATAAATAAATACTTGTGTGTGCATAAGTGTGGGAGGTCACATCTACAGCTACTCAAGAAATATAAAAGTAAACCCATCCATCATCTAATGGCACAATTCCTAATTCTTTCTTTAGGAATATACATATATGGTAAATTCATTTTAACAAATGTTTACCAATTAATCTCATTTCAAAACTTTCTTTACCAAATTTTATTTCCTTCTTCCATCCGGGAAAATACATAATTCAAAGCAAGTTTTATTATCATATATCATCCATTTTCCTTCTTCCATCCGTAAAATGTATTTAACATCCCATTTCCCTTCTTCTATCCGGGAAATGTAAATTAAAGCCATTTTATTATCATAAAATGCTTTAATAACCAATAATGTCCCACATTATTGAATCATAGTTATATATCATATAATATAACGCAATCTAAGACCGCTCGTCCGGGTTTCCCCATGTGCGCGCCCCTAAATGGCTATCATCTTCCAGGGCCTCCAAGACAACCTGGGATCCTATCGAAACGTCGGGAAGTGACCATGTGCCTGCGGGATAGTCAAGACCACACTCGGAATCTCCTAACCAGCGCAGAAAATATATATAAATAAACGCTCACATGGGCTAGGGACTATATCCACCCTGCAATCATTAGCCAGGGGGCTTCACCACAACGCACGCAACTTCCCTTATGATAGCGATTTAGAGAGGTGTGTATCCATAAATTAACATTTATGAAAAACATTACTTTTTCCATTTGAAAACTCATATTTTACATTTCCAAAAATCATTCACTTATCCATTAAGCACCAAGTTTTAGAAGGTGCATTCATTCTTATTAAGTCATATTTTATTAATGACCTAAGACCCAAAGTGCCACTAACCTCAAAATAGCCTCGAATAGTTTATATAATCTCATAAACCCTCAAAGTGAGTCTCCATAAGGGAGTGTCTCCCAAAAGCTCAACATTAATATTTTAACTTCAAATATATCTTTAGGTTAACCTCCTCTATCAATTGGACATTAGCTTAATACAACTAGTCCTCGGGTAAACCCAATTCTCCATTCTTAGCCTAGGACATTAGTCTACCCAATACAACCCTCTAAGACTCCCCATTACTTCCCAAAGGAAGGTTCCTAAACCTTAGACCTAAAAGGAAAAAGGCTGAAAATCAAAATAAGAAAATCTCACAAAAACAGGGGAACCGAACCGATTCGCCCCTTGGGCCGAATCGATTCGCCCTTGCGAATCGATTCGGTAAATAGCCGAATCGATTCGGTGAGAAAAAACTGGCTTTCTGCAATTGCCGAATCGATTCGGTTTTAACCTGAATCGATTCGGTCTGCAAGACCTGTACCCCTTTCCTTATCCGAATCGATTCGCCCAGAGGGCCGAATCTATTCGGTCCTGAGATTTTGCCCAGTTTGGGCGACGGGTTAGAAGAACCCTAAAATCCCAAAACCTCAAATATTTGCTTTTGCCCAACATAAACAACATCTAATTCTACCAAAGCATTCCTACACCATTTACAACTAATAATTGATCCCCAAATCAAATTAAAACTAAGATTTAAGGGTTTAACCATCAAAATCAACCAATACCCATTTATGGGTTAAATCTACAAAACCTAACTATACATGCAATTTATCACATTAAATCAATATCTAGCAAGTAAGAAACTTGCCTCGAGGTTCGTAGTCTCGGAACACCTCCGGTAGCGACGGATTCCGGCCCAAATCCTCCATTTATCTCTTTCTCTCTACTTCTCCCAACTCTCTCTTCTCTCTCTCTCTCTCTCCTTTGGCTTTCTCACACAAATGAAGAAAAAGAAAGGGGGTGGGGGATTTATAAGGGTCTCAAAATATAAACCCCCACTCTTAAATGCTAATACACCTCTAAAATTACTCGTAACCACTTAATTGAGTCATAACCCCTTAAAAATGCTCGAATCTCAAAAATTACAACTGGGCACTTATTTCGACTATCTCGACTATTCTAAAAACAACCGCACCCCCTATTTTGGCATTCGGGAAAGTGTGAACTATTTTTACTTTCCAATTCCATTTTTAATTCATTAATTATACCGAAATTTAAATATAGGTCATAACCGTCGTTTTACATATAACGACACAAAATACACAATATAACACTATTTACCTTCTCAAAACGGTAAATAGACAACGCATAGTAAATATTATCCCTAAGTCTCACGGGAAATAATATTTACTCCAACATTCCCTATTTTATAAAATTAGCCCATTAGGCAAAATAGTATAAAATAGTCGCTCGAAAAGCTGGGTTGTTACATCTATAAAAATAAAAAACACAAAACAATTTATAGGTTTTTGTCTATGTTGGATCTTTAAATTTGTTGTTATTTTCAAAAAGATCCTACTCTATTTTAAACTATTTTTGAAAAATAGACTTCGGATTTTTAAAGAGAACTTAAAGACGTTTATGTCTCTCAGATTATATTTCACATTTTATGAAATAAAGTCATACATAAATACAGTTGTACATAAATAAATGCCTCATTTTAATAGTAAGATTATTTTTCATCTTCGATTTGAAAACGTTGTTTATGTCTCAGAAATAGTTGCTGCCTATCGTATATATGTTTATAATTCATAGGAATTTGTTTGTATAATTATTCTGAGAGGTGTGAGTTGCATAATCTGCATTTAGTTCACAACACAAACATTATCACTCAATAAACACTTAGTATTAGTTGTTCGGTTTGAGAGAACTGATGTTGTAAGAGCAGCTACAATCAATGTACAAGTGCAAAGTAAGGAAGTTACTGGTGGAAGATCAGAATCAAGTCAGAAAACTTTAATATTGGAGTAACTCGTGTAGGTATATTTTTTTAACTTAGAATTAGGATCTTGATTTGCATGCTTAGTGATGTAACTTGTATTGTGATTATTTCAAGTGAATTTTTATTTTGCTCCGTAGAGGGGGGCGTGGATATTTCCCTTATTTTAGGGTTTTACCATGTTAAAAATTATGTGTCAAATTTTCTTGAATGATCTTAATTGCATCTATGAACAGTGTCTCATTTAAGACTTAATTGTAGGTTTTAGTTTTAAAAACCTAAGGCAATCAAACTAACAAATCTCGAGGACATATTGAGAATCATTTTAACACATTTTATGTTGTATTTTGAAAAGAGTTTTGTTGAAGGAGTTTATTATCGGAGTTTTAATCTATAACATATTTTTTATTAACTTGTTATGCAGTTTTTCAAGTGGAATCAGAGCAGGTTTATCAAAAGTTATTTTGATCCTAAAACTCCATAAATTGTTTTTAAAATCCATTCTGAGCAGCTTCTCTTACTGGAAAGTAAGAGAAGCAGCTTCTCTTACTGGAAAGTACGAATGGTTGCTTTCATTCAAGGAACTCTTGGTGAAGATTTTTGGGATATTATTTAAACTAGTTATGAACATACGTCTTTATCTGATACTGATTCCACAAAGGTTAAGAAACTTCTTAGCGACTTTACTAAGGCAGAGAAAAAGATGTATCTGGATAATAATAATAAAGGCAAGAATTCTATCTTTATGTCAATTAATGATCATGAGTTCAAGAGAAACTGTAGTTGCTCTACCTCTAAATAGGCATGGGAGACTATAGTCAATGCACATGACGATGGTGAACGTCTTAAGGTCGGAATAATAATAATGCTTGTCCAAGAGTATAATACACTGATTATGGATGACAGTGAATCTTTTGATGATTTCAACATTAAGTTAACTCATATTTTTACAAAATTACATGCAAATGTTATAACTTATAGTAAAAAATAAATTGTTCAAAAGATTCTCTAGTCATTACCTATTAAGTTTGATAATAAGAGATATGCCATAGAAGAAAAGGACGACCCAAATATGAATCCTGAGCTGCTAAGCAGCAAATTAAGAACTTTTGAGATGGAGTTAGAGTTTAAAAACAATTGACAACCCAAAACAAGAGACCAACTGGTTTAGCCGAAAATCCCAGAATCCACCGGAACCTTAGAATCCACAAATGAAGCTTTAGGAACCCATCAACCACACACGGTGCCTTTCACCGTATGACAGTGCCGCAGTAAAATAATAAACTTCTTCTTTATGGGATGTAGAAGTAAACCCAAACGGACTCTTCAATTTGGTAGAGTAAAATCCGGTGCTAAAAACTCCAAGTAAATATATATATGTGGTACTTGGAATAAACTAAACTTTGGGTGTAAGATTTTTGGTTGGAATTTAATCCATGAAGGATTGAAAACACAAAAACATGAACTTTTAATTTTTTTGAAAAATCTCTCTCAATATTTCTCTTAAAGTGTGTCGAAAGTTGGTTTTTCAAAAGAGGTTCCCACACTAAATAATTCTGGAAAAGTTAGTGGGAAAAAAGTAGTGGGAATATGGAGAAAACTGCCAAAAAACTGTTCCCGCCAAACTCTTTCGAATGACTTTTTTGTTCGAACGACTTTAGTAACGATAATCCATTGAGAAAAAAAGAAATCTTGTTAGAAGACTCATTCGAACGAGATTCCAGTTCGTTGGAACGACTTGTAAGAAAATGGAAAATTCTTTTTAAGCCCAAAACTTTTTATGAAAAGTTTAAAAATATATTTTCTGAGTAAAATAAAGTCGTTCAAACTATTTATAAAAACTTTATAAAATACACCGAATAAATTTCCAAGATCCAATATATATATATATATATATATATATATATATATATATATATATATACAGAGAGAGAGAGAGAGAGAGAGAGCATTCATACCTTACGAGCATTGGAACCAATGTTGTTGACGTAAAAACGAGGAACAATAAACTCGGCATATGATGAAGCTTTATAATCTTCGTCGCTACGTCTTCAAATAACACATCATAGGCTTGGATGGATACACTTAAACACTACCGTATGACACAAATGTTTTTTTTCGGAATTGAGCCAACACTACATTAAGACTCAATTGGAGACTTGTGCCCTCACAAATCTCCTCCTTCGGCTATTCCGAGACAAAAACCAAAAAAAAATCCTACAGGGCTGTCAAGCTCTACTAGACTCATATATCCGACCAAAACTTGTCTCACGACCCAAGGATTAATATCTTTGCCGATGAAAGTTGCCACTTAGAAAAATTCCTGCACACTTAAGCAAATTATCAAACTCGTAGGGAATATCAAGAATATTAAAAGCATGTAAAAAAAACTCCCCCTAAATTAATTCTCCTTCAACTATGATCAACCTAAGAACATATCTCTCTCCCTCTAAGATAATTCACCCCAGATAAGATACGAGAATAATAGGAATAGATACCATTTCTCCCCCTATCATTCTCCCCCTTTTTGTTCAGGAATAGACAAAGGATAAAAACTAATTTAAACACGATAAAGCGTACAGTGATAAGAGTATAAAAGAATATGGGAACCTAAATCATAACTAATCCATACAAATAATAAAGGATACTAACGAAGATGCAAAAAAAATGATACCAGTGTGATGCATAAGATACAAAGCATTGGATATCAATAATAATATGCAACAAGATAAATAACATTTATGAATTAGAAGCATAGATGGATTATAAAGCAAGGCAAAGACAAATACAATACCTCGTTTATGAGTACATAATAAATATCATTGATGCACACACACATATAGTAGGTATAAAGACCACTCATGACACAAAATACATTATGCTTTTCACACTCGTATGGCAAAAATGTGTCCAAATACATGTAGTGAACGGGAGTGTAGGGGCGTGAACTAATAAGAATTAAATTTAGACACAATCACTTAAAACATGTTCACGAATTTCTCATTTGATTGCAAAACTATATCACATTTAGATATAGCCTCATGTGACCATATAATTGAACTCAATGAACAAACATACACAATGCATACAAGTCTAGAATTTTAATGATTCTACAGACCAATAGAGTCATGACATTGAAAGTACAACTAGGATAAATGGACATTATGCAAACCGTTGATATACCATCCAAACTCCCTCAAAATAGGCATATTAATTTAATCTTTTGAATGAATAAATCAACTAAACAAAATAGGCCATGACAAATATTTTCTTTTAATGCCATTATTCTTTTAGGCATTTGGACCACGTATTTCTTTTAGGTCCAAACAAACGGTCGCTTACTCACAAAGGTTGATATTTCCTTTAGGAGCCCTTCCCCGTGCACATTTATATATATCATTTTTATGTCTCACACAAATCTCACATGGAACGAATTTTAACATGCACTAGTCCTCCTAGGTAAAAAATATGTAGATGACTAGATTGGGAGGAGAACACCTCATAAAGCTCAAATATAACATGTGAATTTGAAGTTTCAAGTGAGCTGGTGCATGTGTGAATTGATGCATATAAAAATAGAATCCATTATAGCAACATAAAATCCAACTACTCGATGTAAGCATGGTAAAGAACATTTTAAGGATTGACAATCTTAACCAAAATTTCTATCCACATGGAAGCGAAAAGGAAGGGATTCAAACACAAGTATATTCCATATAAAGTGTGTCAAACTAAAAAACACACAAAATAATAATCTTTTTGAGTTTTTGAAAATTTTTAATCAAAAATAAAAATATTTACTCAAAAGACACACAAAATCTTTTTGTAGTTTTCATTAACTGCAAACTAAAATGAAACAAATATAATACAAAAGATAAACAAAAATCATAATTCTAGCTTGAGATATGTTATAAAGTAATGACTAGAAAATGATTAAACAAGCATACATTTATCACGATAATATACCATGAAGTACAAAAGCTAAAGTATGCAAACAACTAACACATTCAACCTTTAGATTTAGCAATGGATGTATCGTGTGAAAGTAAATAAGAATAAAAAATCCTATCTTGTAAAGCTACCAAGTCAAATCTCCTAACCCAAACTAATGATGAACGACGATCTCATGATATAGGAATAATTGCTACCTTCGTTGTCTTACGGTGGGACTTTCTAGGACCTCGTTTAAGATCAAAGGAAAACTTCCAAAGATAATCTTTTCTACCACATTGTGAGCACCTAAAGACTCAGCAAAAAGATTTACCTAAGGAATGATCTATAACATTGTTCATAAAGGATTCTACTAAAACATTGGTTTTGGGCTTTATGAGTTGATTCATTACAAGTATCGAAGCCTAAACCACAAGTGTCATTTTTAATTAGGACCGTTCCTAATATTTTATCTAATTTCTCCGAACCACACTCCAAATAAAATTTGACTTTACTAGAGTCTTTTATTTTATTTTCTAAATCTATAATGTGAGACTCTAATATAGCATTGCACTCTTCAAACGTGAGAAGCTCCTTTTTCAAGGATTACGTTAAGACGTTAAGGCTATCTCTCTCGCCTTCTACATATTCAATCTTCTCTCGAAGAGCTCTCTCTCGTGTCCTAAGGTCATCCACTAATGCGCTATCATCAATGACCTTGGCATGCTCTCTTAAACTATCTTCTAACTTCAAATTTTCTCTTTTTAATTTAATAAATACTTCATATAATTCTTGAAAAGCAATTTGAAGTTCACTCACATTAACCTCTTCTTCATTTTCACTCTTTCTCTCTTCTTCACTCTCACAACCATAAAAAATAAGGGAATCATAAACTTTAACCTTGGAAGTGTCATATATTTGTATATCTTCATGGGAAGATTCATTATCGATGCTCACATGACTTGACATGAACGCAACAAAGTTACGCTCAACGGGGGAACTTTGTACATCTTCCTTATCACTATCACTAAGGGTGGCATTGTAAGAAATTGGTTGCTTACCCTATCTGGGCATTCAAAACACCTATGGTCATACCCTTCACAACCATAACACCTATTTGACTCGTCCCTATTAAAGTTTTCATTTAATGTTTTAGGGATCTTTTCAGCTTTTTCATCCTTGGGATTTTCAAATTTCTTAAAACCATTGTTAAATTTATCTTTGTTTATGAAATTCCTAGCAAACATAGCCATATCTTTTGAGTCACTCTCTACTACTTATTTTTCCTCCTTTCGAGCTTTCAAAGCAACACGCTTATCTATTTTCTTTCTAGTTTTGGAGGGAAACTTTTCTAGTTCATAGGTTTGTAAATCACCTACAAGCTCTTCTAATTTCGTAGAGGCTAAAGTGGGTAAAGAATTTAAAATGGTCATTTTTGGAAAAATCTATCAGGTAGGGACCTTAAAATTTTCTTTACTACTCGGTCGTCGGGTATTTTCTCTCCCAAAATAAAATATGAATTAACTATATCAAAAAGCCTAGCATAAAATTCATCAAATGTTTATTTTTCATTCATTTTGATGGTTTCAAATTGAGTGGTCAGGTTTTGGAGTTTAGAAGCTTTAACGACACTAGTACCCTAAGGTGTGAGTTGTAAAATATCCCAAGCGTCTTTAGTGGTTTCACACGTCATAATGCATCGGAATTCATCCAGTGTGACCGCGCTAAACAAGGCATTTAAACCACGGGAATTAAAATTTGCAAGTTTAAATTCATTCTCACTCCATCTATCTATGGGTTTGGGTACACGCTCATTATTTACCAAATCTTTAGGTGGGGACCACCCGTTAATGACTGACAACCAAAACATCTCATCTAGAGACCTAAGTGCTGAACGCATACGTGCTTTCCAATATTCGTAATTAGAACCATCGAAAATAGGAAATTTTGAAAATGGGGAAAAATCCATTACTAACCAAAAATATTTAAAAGGACCTTAATGCAATAAATTACTTCTCCGGCTCTCATTCCACTTGTTGGAAATGTAGGCCCCCAATTTTAAAGTCCTTAAAAAATAATTTCCTTTAATGAGGAATAAACATGGTTTAATTAAAAAGGAATAATTCACATTAAAATATTGCAATTTTAATTCTTCCAAAATTAAAATTAAACTAAACCGGATTTTAATTTTCTCAGAATTAAAATTTCTCTAAAAAGCAAACTTGGGAATTTTTAACTTTTATCCCAAAAGAAATTTAACATAAGTCCTAGAAATTTGCCTAAACTATAATTAATTCAATTTTCCAAATTAGTCGAAGCCAAATTTTATCCAATAAAAAAATGACGTCAATTAAATTCAAATTTCCCCAAATTATGTTAGCACCAAATTAAATAATCCAATTTTATCTTTTTACCTAAGCATGCATCTAATGCGATTTTGTAAAAGAAAAAATAAACAAACCAAGACGCCGCGATGTACGAGGAAAAACCCACAACGGGAAAAAACCTCGGATGACCCTAGACTTAAGTCCACTAATTACGGAATTACAATTACAAGACATGTGACTTACAAGACTCGAGTCAACTCCTTCAAGCTCCGACGCGTCTTCTTGAAACTACCTCTGCTTAGCCGACAATCCCAGAATCCACCGGAACCTTGGAATCCACCAATGAAGCTTTAGGAACCCATCAACCACACACGGTGCCTTTCACAGCATGATAATGCCGTAGAAAAACAACGAACTTCTTCTTTATGGGATGTAGAAATAAACACAAATGGAATCTTCAATTCGGTAGAGTAAAACCCGGTGCTAAACACTCCAAGAAAATATATATATGTGGTACTTGGAATAAAATAAACTTTGGGTGTAAGTGTTTTGGTTGGAATTTAATCCATGAAGGATTGAAAACACAAAAACATGAACTTTTGATTTATTGGAAAATCTCTCTCAATATTTATCTCAAATTGTGTCAAAAGTTGGTTTTTCAAAAGAGGTTCCCGCGCTAAATAATTCTGGAAAAGTTAGTGGGGAAAAAGTAGTGGGAACATGGAGAAAATTGCCAAAAAACTGTTCCCGCCAAACTCTTTCGAACGACTTTAGTAATGATAATCCAGTGAGAAAAAAGGAAATCTTGTTAGAAGACTCGTTCGAACAAGATTCCAGTTCATTCGAACGACTTGTCCGAAAATGGAAATTCTTTTTAAGCCCAAAACTTTTTATGAAAAGTTTAAAAAAATATTTTCTGAGTAAAACTAAGTCGTTAAAACTATTTATAAAAACTCTATAAAATACACCCAATAAATTTCCAATCTCATATACATACATATATATATATACATATATATATATATATATATATATATATATATATATATATATATATATATATATATATAAGGAGGAATGATGTTTTTACTGTTCAACAAGATGATAACATAATTAAGGGTTGATATTGAGTGTGAGAGTTTGAATCTAATGATTTAATATGAATCCATGTGGCACAGCCTGTTAATCTCTAGAGCCTCTCAATTCGCAGTCTACCTCGAGCCTTTCAATTAATCACCCACCCACTATTGGACAATGGAACTAAGAAAGGACGCCTATGAGTGGAAGTAAAAGCAAGCCCCTCATTTTGACAGCAAAACTCTAAAGGAACGGTTGAGATTTAGATGATTCTAAGCTTTGTTACACGATTACCAACACTACCTCTTCCTTTTCAGGCTTTTATCACTCCGGTCATCTCACCTGCTCACATTTTCTCACTCACAATAACAAGACTCTAACCCCATCTTTCAACTCTCCATTTTCTCACTCACAACTACTGACGACAAGGATTGACAACATTTCTTCATTCCCCAAAACGCCAGGTACCTCATTTTCTACTCACTATTCTCCTTTGATTTAATTTTTTTTGTTGGATTTTTTGATGTAGTCTCATGAATCCAACCAAATATCATTGGGGACAACGAAAGCTTTTTTCTCTTGATTGGTATATTTTGTTTGTATTATTATGGAGGTCTTGAGATTAGTTTTCAAATCTCAACGCATGGCTTTAAAGTTTCAGAAAAAAATGGGTATCAATGAATTTTTATGAAGTGGGTGTTCTTATGTCCGTAGGAAGCTTTGCACTAAGCTAAGAGGTAAACATATAAGATCGGGTTCATTTTTTTCCTATTTTTTGTACACATTCCTCTTACCAGACCGATTTTTGCACTGACCAAACTAATTTTTGCATTGACTTTGCACAAATCTGGGTTTTTAAGGATCCCCCGGAGTTTATCTCAATTAGCGTATGAGATTCCCGAATTTTGTTATAACATTTTTCTTTCTGACACACTTTTGTTTCTTAAAACCATGGGCATAACTCTCTCTCTCTCTATATATATATATATATATATATATATATATATATATATCTATCTCTATCTCTCTCACAAAAACACGACACTTGCACTGTTCCCACATATAAGCCTCAAAAGCTGAAGACCCAGCTCTCAAATATCAGCGGAGCAGAATTCTCACCGGAGCAGAAATATCACGGAAGCAAATCTTGCACAAGTCTCACCGGTATGGGAAAAAACTCCTCCGATCTGGAAAAAAAAGCAGCCCCTATCTAACAAAACTCCTTTAATTTCTATTCACTACTATTCAAATGTAAAAAAAGGCAGCCCCGGTGATAATTTTTTGAATAGTTTCTTTAATTTTTAATTAATTATTTTAGTTCCTTAAATATTTATGTTTTTTGGATGGAGGTATGAGGTTGTGTTTTTTTGAATGGGGTACTCACCGGCATGGAGTTTCGTGTCAGAGATGCTGGATGTGGGGGTCGGTGGTTTTGCCACTTGGTTTGGATTAGAAATTGGGCTATGGAATGCCGTTGGTGGTAATTGAGGTCGTCGGTGGTTTTGTCGCTTGTTTTGATGTTTTTGGTTTGGTCGATTGACAAACACCAACTCTATTAAAAGGTATATAATTGATCGTGGAGCTGCCAAAATAGGTGTATAATGTTTAGTCCATTAACAAAGCCAATATTTTTATTTTGTTTCATGATCTGTTGAATTTAGGTGGCGTTATAACGCCAACTGTTTGACTTTGGAGTCTGAATATTTTTGTCATGCTTAATATATTTTTGTTTTTGGATATTTGGATTGACTTTATTGATGATCTATTCCTATAATATTGATTTCACCTTCTTTTTCTTTTCGGATGTGTGTTTAAGACTAATGGTGTAACTCTGAAAAGATTATTGGGTCAAAAATGTCATATCAGAGCTCAAAGCTCAAGGAAATGACATATGCAGAAGGCTCAAGACGTACCATATCAGATCTAGAAGATTGTTTTGGTGTCATATTAGAGTGATTATTTTTTTTGTTACTATTATAGCCATGTTAATGGCTCGATAAATAAAGTTATTTTGTCCTTCGTGTTACAGGGAGATTAGATTTATGTACATAAATAATTGGCATATGGTGTTGTTAAAAAAAATAGCATACTATTGTGTTTTCGTAAAAAATAAAAAATTGCTTTGCGGTTGCAACTACTTTTTCATATGGTTAATTATATTGTCATTTATTCTTCATTTACTTGGACTATGAAATTACGTATTTCTCACTGAGCCGTCTTGGTGGTCTAAATAATCACGACCTTATGTTATTTGTTTACAACTAAAAAATCACAAGATTATGTTATTTGTTAAGTTATTTTTATTTCTTTGTACTAATTGAACGTTTTTTCATTTCTACAGTTTGTTGTGATAATGAATGGAAATCTGCACATTTTATTAAGAACGACAACTTAGATGAAAAGAACAATGCCATTAAATGGCAACTCAATGAATTTTTTTGCAGAAATAATGACACTGGTGAAACATCACGAATTTGTGTTACCCCTTGAAAATATATGTTGCACCTCCACCCATTAACAATTTTTTCATAATTACATTAACGAAGCACTCTCTATTTTCATATCAAGGTTATATTTTTTGAAAAAGTTGTGCTTATATTACTTTTAAAGTAAACATATTAATTTTTATCAAGGTTATATTTTTTGAAAAAGTTGTGCTTATATTACTTTTAAAATAAACATATTCATTTTTATCAGTATGCATATATGGTGTAGGTTATCAATATGAACTATTTTTATGCTAACTTTAAGCCTATTATTTGAGTGAGTTATGTATGTGATCAGAACATTAGATAAATTTTATATTGCTTGTACATGACTTTAGGGTCCACTCAAAATTTTGATCTTGCCATGTTTTGCTAAGATAGAGTTTGTGTGTGCACTTAGTATTGTGCAATTTAAGACACTTTTTTCAAACAATGCTCATGTTTTTATATTTTTTGTGTCAGTTGGGATTCTTAAGTATATAATTTGTTCGTTTGCAAAAAATAATGCGATCCTATATGTGTAACTATAATTATCACAATATATTTTGTACTTCATTATGGGTCTTCATTTTGTACACATACCTAACTACTAATGCTTAATATCTTTATCCCGTGGTTAGTGAGATTTAGATTTCATTTTTTTTTTTTTTTGCAAATGATGAAATAATGATTTCATCGTTTGCAAACATATTCATTTTTATCCCGTGGTTAGTGAGATTTAGATTTATCCCGTGGTTAGTGATTTTATTTTTTTTCTCAGTTGGGAAATTCATTTATTCACAACTTCAGTGCACAAATGTTAATATGTATTTAATTTTTCTTATATATATAGTAACAATTACATTAAAATAATGTCTAAATGCGATGTAATCATGTAACAGTTAATAATATATGTTAACAGTTGTATTAAGTACCACACAATTAAATGCATGGCGTAAAAAAGTTAAGCTACAAGTAGAAGTTATGCACTTATATATACTGACGAACGATATACAGATGTTTTGTTGGGAATAATGTTTTTGCCGTTTTGCGATTATCTACTTTCAAAATTTTTGCGATTTCGTAATTATGTACTTTGAAAATTTCCGTCGTGCCTTCAGGCACGGGTATCCGCTAGTATATATATATATATAAAGTGCATTCATAACTTAGGAGCATTGGAACCAATGTTGTTGACGTAGAAACGATGCACAATAAACCCGACATATAATGAAGCTTTGTAATCTTGGCCGCTATGTCTTCAACTAAAACGTCATAGGCTTGGATGGATACACTTGAACACTATCCTATGACTCAAATTTTTTTGTTCGGAATTGAGCCAACACTACATTAAGACTCAATCGTAGACTTGTGTCCGTACAACTTATTCAAATTTTAACTATTCTAGAAAGAGTAGGGATACTTATGTTCTCCCAAGATAGACCACACACAACTCTAACCATAAAAAGAAGGGATGACCTAAAACTAAGAAGAAATTATTTTGAACGACTCAACAAAACGTTTCTAAATCAAAAGCAAATAAAATTGTCAAAACATGCCTATTTGGATTAGAAAAGATGACTTGTTACCCTAGCTCAAGTGCAATATTGTCATATCTACTTTTAGGCAAAGCGCACTTCATCTGGATTGTACCTTGACTCCGGATGTTCTAAACATATGACTAGAGATGAAATAAAATTAACAAACAAAATAGACTTCTTTTGAGGTAGTGTTGTGTTTGATGATGGAGTTTCCTCTAAGATCATAGGTAAGGGAACATTATTCGAGGAAGGTCCCGCCAATCTAAATTATGTCCTCCTAGTTAAAGGTCTCAAATATAACATTCTTAGCATATCTCAAATTTATGATTCCAATCATACTGTTACCTTTTCAAAAACTGATTGCAAAATTCTTTATGAAAAGGGAAACAGCATTTTAATAGGAAACATAAATGAGGATAATTGTTACATAATTATTCCTAAGTATAAATCTTGTAATATTTACAAAATAGAAGTTGATGATATCTAGCATAATAAATTGGGATATACAAATTTTGATAATCTTCGTAGGTTAAGTTCCCAAGAAATTGTTAGAAGACAGCCTAAAATAAAAAATTCTCTTGTTCCTATTTATGGTCCCTGTCAAGAAGCGAAAATAAGTACACGTCCTCATAAGAAATTTAAAGATGTTTTAACTACAAAACCTTTGGAATTAATCCCCATGGACCTTATGGGTCCTTCGCGAACTGTCAACTTCTATGGTAATAGTTACATACTAGTTATTATGGATGATAACACACGATATACATGGGTGGCTTTTATGAAACATAAATTCGATACCTTCGATAAGTTCTTAAAAATTCTTTTAAAAATAGAGAACAAGAAGGATACCCAAGTATGTCGCATCAGAAGTGACAGAGATGGAGAATTCAAGGATTTTGGAGTTGCAGAATTTTGTATAGGCAATGGTTATAAACATAAATTTAGTGCACCGAATGCACCTCAACATAACGAAATTGTTGAAAGGAAAAATTGAACTTTACAAGAGATGGTTAAGGTTATTCTCGATGCAAAAAATCAACCACAGTATTTCTGGGATGAAGCTGTTGAAATAGCTTGGCATATCATTAATCGTGTATGCCTTAAGAAGAATTCCAAACACACTTCATATTAACTTTGGTTCCATGAAAAGCCTAACTTAAAATATTTTGAAACCTTCGACAATGTCTGTTATGCCTATAAATAAAAAGAACATCTGTCAAAATTTGATATTTGAAGAGAGAATGTAATCTTTCTTGGCTATTGTAATACCCCTCATTTTTATGGGAAAATAAATTTAATAATTAAGTGAAAATTGGGAATTTAAGAAATTATCGTGAATAGTAATTTTTGGAGTTTTCAAGGATTAAATTATTTTTGATGTGTATTATATTTACTCTTGGGATTAAGTAAATAAGTCTGAGTATTTTATTACTTGTCGCAACTGGGTGAAAAGACAAAAGGAAATATTTTAAAATGGGAATACCGCATTAAGTTGTGTTGGGTTAAAAAAGTGAATTGTGGTCGAGTACCTCAGATGGTAATTTCAAGTGCGCCGTGGTTTGTTTGAGAATGGCCGAGATAGTCTGAAAAGAGTATCCGGGGGTATTATTTAGGCTTCGGGAGTTTTTGGGCTAATAAGGACTCGTAATTGAGTAAATGAGTTATTTTTGGGTTTATAAGGGATAAACCCTTATTTCTCCCTATTTAAGTAAGGGGAGAGGGAAAGAAAGAAAGAGAAGAGAGAAAGGACAAGAGGGAGAAGAAAAAGAGGATTTCCAGCCAAACTCCGCTGGATTGATCTCGAGGTCGTCGAATTTTATCCACGAGGCAAGTGTTTACTTGCTTTATTTCTTTTAATCATAAATCTCATATTATAGTTGGTAGTGATAAACTATAGAGATTTTTGGGTTGTGTTTTCATGAATCAAACGGGTGTTTCGGAAGATCAAACGTATAAAACTCGAATAATATCCAATTTGAGAAACTTAGGAATTAATTGAGATTAGTTGTTGGTTATGGGTTCTAGGATGATTAAAACCCTTTTTATGTGTTTAAGTATAGTTGGTTGTGATTAAATTAGGTCGGTAGAAGAAATAAAAATCTTCGAGGTGTATTAGTAGAGGTTTGGGATTTTTGAAGAAGAACGTCAATAGTGACACAACGTCACTTCTGATTCGCTTCGGCTAGGAAGCGAAACGATTCGTCTCCTGGTCAAAAAATAAAATTTGTACATCTTTTTGATACGATCGCGTGGGCGCCAACCTCTTATTTTTCTGATTTTTGGTTTATTTATAATGATTTTTCTACGGAAGGCTGTCTGAGATCGAAATTGTTAGTCAGAAATTAAGGCTAGAATGATTTGAAGATAAATATTAGGGGTTCCCAAATAGAGTGTTAGGACCTCTAAAGTACTTGAGGAGATATGAAAACTTTGGGTTCGTTGAAATAAATCTGAGTTATAATTTAAATGGAGACTGGATTGAGTTTTGGGTTTTTCGTATATATATAAAACCTAAGTAGATTTGGGGATTTCGGACCAGCCGAATTGATTCGTACAAGAAGAATCGATTCGGTAAGAGACAGTTTGAAAGTAGAACCATTTCGAATCGATTCGGACAGGCCGAATCGATTCGATCCTGGTAGATCTTTGAGGTTTTCGCCTTTTAAGTTTAGGGAGACTTAAATTATGGTTTTGGAGATTATTATCAGAGATTCTAACTGGGATGTTAGGACTCCTAGATGATGATTTGAGGATAAGTAAACCTCAGAGTACGATCCAGGGTATGGATTTAATTAATGTTTTGGGATAAAAGACATTTGAGAAAATCATTCGGCAAGCGTGTATTGATATATTTATGCGGTTAGAATAAATATGGGCCGATTATAATGGAGAAAATCCTAGAATGTGATCAGGATGGAATTTGGGGTTATTGGTCATCGTTATGTGAGATTGACAGTTGTGGCAATTTATATATTTGAGGAATTCTTTCGATTATATATACGATGTGATTACAGTATATATATTATATGATATGAATATATATATATATATATATATATATATATATATATATATGTGTGTGTGTGTGTGTGTGTGTGTGTGTGTGTGTGTGAATGGTATATATATATTTATGTGAAGCATACCCCCTCTATGATATCATGGGAAGTTGCGTGTTGTGGGTCAGGTCCCTGGCTTGAGGAGCATGGAGTATATAGTCGTCATATCATCCATTTTTATATTATGAGATTTTTATTATGGGTGAGATGTGGTGGGTATGTTTCGTCTCACTTTCGGGGAGGATCTATTACCACTTTCCATACGTTGTGATTTGATTTTTACAAACGCGATGTGAGATTCTGACCGTTGGTACCCAAGATGATACATGAGCGATTCCCTAGTAGATGATAGCATAGAAACCGCATCCTCGACTTATAGCTCATTGGGATGGTTATTATACTTGTGTGTATAGTATATTACTTGTGTATGAGAATAAGATATTAGATATCTCTAATAAGTGTAAAGAGATAAATGAAAAAGGATTTATTCTCATTCCGGGAGACTTTATCCGGACTTCAATTATGATATGAAAAATAATATGAGTATGTTATGTATATGTATATATATATATATATATATATACGTTATCTATTGAGGGCCTAATGGATCTCGACGATCGACATTGCCAAGTAGTAGTGTATCGGGGGGTTCCTTGTTTGGATTTCACTTTTGCGAGATACCCCACGCACGAACATGACATAATGTTGAGACTGGGGAGAAGTTTATCCCTTAGTACTCGGCTTAACTAAGATTGTTAGAGATTGGGTGAAACGGATTAGTTAGGAAGGGTTGCTTAACTAGGGTATTTTTTAGGTATACGATAGGTGTGCACTATTAGAAGAGGGGTGAGGGGTATCTCATGGGAGTGCGATACCAAATTTAAATATGAGGTAAAAACATATATTTTTTTGCGAATATTTTGACAACTCGGGCTCTGACCCGTTTATCCATTTCTCCCCTCTTTTGCTATATGTGTGTGTGTGTGTTTATATATATATATATATATATATATATATATAGGTGTCCAGACACAGGGACGCCTGGATGACGATTCCTTCGAGTCAGACATCTGCTGCAGAAGCTATGGATGCATGTAGGTATCTTCTAGATGCTTCTATCCTTGTAATCTAGATGGGAGGCAATGTATAACCATTCAGGCTAATAACCCAACCACATTTATTTATTCTTTTACCGCCTTTTAGTGCGGCTATTCGATTTGGTTGTATGATGTTAAACTGAGTGTTCGATTATTTTTATTTCATTTCAGTTCTATATATAAACTGTTGTGATTATTTTAATTGATTAATTTGTTTAAAAGATTAGTTAAATGAAATTTTGACGCCACCCTAATAGGTTATTAGTAATTAATTTGGTTTTCTACAGTGTTGTTAAGAATGAACCATATGAGACTCCTGTTTTAATTTGGTACATGATTGATTGCCCGGTATCATATTAGGCGGGGTGTTAGAGATATAAGTATTAGTGGCACCGATATAAGGAGATAGTTTTGAGTTAACCACAAGAATATTGGTGGGTTAACTTTATAAAAGGTTGCATTTCCAGTTATAGGAAAGATTAGAGTTTGAAGTATTGGGTTAGGAAAACTCAAGTGTGCAGATATTGCTTAGAGAGAGTGTTACGTGTTTAGAGAAAATGTTACGCGTGTGATGTTTACAATGGTTGTACAAATAGGCACAGGTTAGAAGGTGTATGGCCACCTTGGTAAGTTGGTTTTATATATCGCCTCAACTAGAAGTGCACCGTATATAAGAGGTAGCATGCCTAAAACTAAGCGATGAGACTGATGGGAATAGTCAAGCGTTAGTATAGGCCCGTTCCATTAGATAAGATTATAGAATCATTAGGTGCAACGCGATGTTATTAGAGTCAATCTTACGATCGAGGTATCAGAGTAGAATATGTAAATATAAATAAGTTAGTAGTATAGTATAAACCTTATTAGAGGCGAGTACTGAAGGAATTTATGGTTCAGAACCACTTGAGTTAGTACCATTCCACTTTGAGCTATTAGGATGTGGAGTGATTCATGACCCTAGGTTAGTGTTGGTAGTAATGGTTGTATATAAATTTCAAGGGCAAAATTTTCCTGTAAGGCGGGAAGTATGTAATACCCCGCACTTTTATGCGAAATTAAATTTGATAATTACGTGCAAATTGGGAATTTAAGAAATTATTGTGAATAGTAATTTTTGGAGTTTTCAAGGATTAACACTACACCAAAAATAGGAATCTATCACGGTTTAAAACCGTCTGGCACAGTTTTGAACTGTGCCAGAATCAGGTGTTCCAAAATAGCCATTTTTTTTCGGCATGGCTCAAAAGTGTGCCAAATTTGGCCAAACAGGAACACTTTTGGCACACTTTTAAACCGTGCCAGAATTTTATATTTGTGGCACACTTTTGGCACAGTTTGAAAAAAATTGGGCACAGTTCAAAATCGTGCCAAAATATGATACACTTTTGCCACGGTTTTGAACTGTGCCAAATTGTTTATAAAAAGAAAAAAAAAATATTTGAAAGCACAAAAATTCACAAATTGAAAATATTGCACATTGTTTATAAACTAATGTACATACAATGTAACAACCCTCGATTCTGGGAGGCTCATTTTATACTAATTTTACCGCATAAGGTAATTATATAAAATGTGGGGACTGGAGTAAATATTAATTGAATGAATTGGAAGTTAATATTTACTAGATTGATGCATATTTACTATATGTGAAAGTAAATATCATCACGTTGTATGTTTTTGGTGTCATGATTTAAATGACTTTATGGTTTAAATAGAAATTGGAACTCGAAATACTTTATAAAATTTCCGGATGCCAGTTTAGAGGGTGTAGTTAGTCTCGGATGGTGCGAGATAGTCGAAATAAGTTCCATATTTGATTTTTGGGTTCCGGGCACTTTTGACTGGTTTTAAACTTAAATGCGTATTTGGGAGTCATTTTAGTGTGGTGTTAACCATTTAAGTTGGGAGTTTTAACCTAAGCCACGATTTTTGTCTTCTAAAGTCCCTTATTTTTCCCCATTTTATGTCTTGAACATAGAGAGACAAAGAGAGAAAGAAAGAAGAAGAGAAAAGTGGAGAAAGAAGAGAGAAAATGAAGATTTGGAGATGGATTGTTGCTGCTACTCAAGGAAATCTGAATTTGTAACCTTAAGGAAAGTTTTCTACTTGCTAATATGTGATCTAAGTTGAATAATTTGTATGATAGTTGTGTATTTGCATTTATGGATCAAAAATGAATTTGTGGGATTTAGACCCTAATCTTAGTTTTGATGATAAAATTGTGAGTTTTAATAGTTATAAATCATGTAGGATAATCTTTGGGTAGATAAGAGTTATTGGTTGTGTTCAAATGAAAGAGATTTGTGGTTTGGGTTTAGGTTTTAGAAGAAGAAGAGCCCTAGGTCTGCTATGACCGATCGACGGCGGTCCCCTGATCGGTCGACCGGGCCTTCGGGGGCAGGTTTACTGCTTTTCTACAAAGGCATAAAATTCTTAGGCGGTCGACCGCGGTCCCCTGACCGGTCGACCGGCCATTTCATTTTGAGCTTTCTGCATTTCTTCGTAGGCAAAACCTTGAGACGCGGTTGACCGCGGTCTTGGGACCGGTCGACCGGTCCCCTGTTTTTTTATCACCTTTAAACCTTATTTTGTTTCCTAGGTTTATTCTCTTTGATAGGAACTAGGAACCTTATTGTATGAAGTAAACTAAAAGTCCTAGAGCTCTTGATGAGTGAGATACAACCCTAGATCAGAAATGGTTTAGGCGGGGTTTTCCGGGGTTATGCCTATTGATGTTAGGGCATTCATTCTTCTAGTTGATTTCTTTTAAACTAGGGAATGCATTATTATGTTTGGGAGACCTTAGAAGCTCAATGGAGATATGTTATTCTTGATGGTTTATAATATCTATCAACGAATCTTAGGAGAATAATTGAAAGTCTATTCATTCTTTGAGGTCAAAATGTCGATGTAAATACGTATGGCCCCGGATTTTAAAAAGGCGAGATATGTACAAAATGTAAATGAATATGGTTTCGGATAAATGGAAATATACATTTTCTAAAATGTAATTGGATATGGAAATTGATGGTAAATGATAATTTACTTAATCTTTAACATGATAAATGGTAATTTGGTTAAACACACCTCTCTAAATGACATCATAAGGGAAGTTCGCGCGCTTGGTGATGCCCCCTGGCTAATGAATGCAGGGTGGATATAGTCCTAGGCCATATGCGTGATTATGTTATGTTTTCTGCGCTAGTGAGGGGATTCCGGGTGTGGTCCTGACTCTCCCGCAGGCATATGGCCGCTTCCCGACGTTTGCGTTATGAGCCCAGGTTGTCTTGAATAGATAGGCCCTGGAAGATGACGGTCATTTAGGGGCGCGCCCAGTGGGGAAACTCGGAGGGGCGGTCTTAGAATCGTTGTATGCATAAGAATATAACCATTCTAAATCAAGTGGGACTTGATGTATGATAAATGCCATAAAGAGCCTTTAATGTTGATTATATTCCTGCTAAGGAATGGAAATGCCAGGATGGGCATGTAATTAAAATAAAAGCCACAAAGAGCTTAAAATTGAGATAAAAGCCATAAAGAGCTTATAGTTATAGATTTATTTTCCTGTTGAGGAATAAACTATGACATGAATCGGAGTATATGATAGAAGTTTTATTTATGTTAATCTTCCCTTTCTCCTGCTTAGTTAAATTAAACTCATGCTTCTCTTTACTGTCTCAGCTTATGTTTTAGAACTGTTAGCTAGATTTTATTCTTCCTAGCATGATGAGATTCATAACTGTCATACTCTTTATTCATCTGGCGATAATATAGAACCGGGCCCTGACCCGTTTATATTTCTTGTTGCACATGCATCTTGTCTCTGCTCAGGTACTCCGCCGTAAGGATGCCTGATTTGATTCTCCATTCCGATGTCCTCGGCGAGCCGTAATGCATTGCGGGTATTACGGGACACCTTTGGTATAGACATTTTCATTTTTACATTCTAGCTATGATCGGGTCTTTTTACTCGGGCGAGAGGCCCAAACTTTTGTAAATGCCTAATGAAATGTAATATGTAATTTATGGAACTTGTGTATTATTGGTGTATCAGTTTGGTGACCGGTAACATACTCGGTCTTTTTGTTGTATTCTTGTTGTATTATTTACGTACTCTTGGGGTTTCCCCTATCTTTTCAGGAATTGGGTTGTTTGTTTTACTTTATTTACTTTAAATTCAAAAATTTTGACAACCCGTTTTCTGAAATATTGGATGGTTGTCCTGGATAATCTATATTTTCATTTTGATGCTGAGGATGATTCCATCTATGATTCCGTTATATTGGAGTATTGGGGTGGCCACCCCTTATCCTGGTGAGCGGGTTGTCACATACAAACTTCAAAATATTACAAGTCTTTAATAGTTCATAGGAAAAAAAAAATTTATGCGGAGTTTTCTTTATTTTCTGGACATTCCAAAACCTGTTAATACAAAACCTGCTTAACATAAAGCCCACATGGACACAAAATATAGCAACTAACTTACAAAAGCCCGCACGACCATAAAAGTTAACAATAAAACTACAAAAAGACCGCATGTCCATAACACAAAAAAGTGAAATCATGAATAAACCCCTTGTGTAAATCATTGAGTTCTATGTGTGTTCCACGTGAATAAATGCCAACGATAAAATGTCATCCTGCAAAAAAATAGGATACAAAAAAATACAATATTAGTAACCCGTTAATTTTAAAAAAAACTTACTCAAACTAAAAAATTACATTTAAGAGTGGAAATTATAATCATATTCTAAAAATGGGAGACCCGGGACTATGCGGTGAGGTCCTACAAGTTATATTGGTCCCGTGCTAGGTGTTCGCGCCTCTTACGTGTCTGTTTGGGGGTTTGTTTAGGTTTTCATCCTTTAACGGCTTATTTTAAAGTTCAAGTGTTGATTTTTGTAAATTATCATCATATTCTCAAATCGGGAGACTCGGGACTATGCGGTCAGTTCGTACAAGTTACATTGGTCCCGTGCGAGGTGTTCGTGCCTCTTATGGGGTCGTTTAGGGGTTGGTTTGGGATTTCACCCTTTAACGGATTGTTTTTAAGACTAACTGTTAATTTTTGCAAATTATCGTCATATTCTCAAATCGGGAGATCCGAGACTACACAGTCAGTTCCTACATATTACATTGGTCCCTTGCGAGGTGTTCGTGCCTCCTAAAGGTCCGTTTGGGGCTAGTTTGGGTTTTCACCCTTTAAAGGCTTGTTTTTAAATCTAAGTATTGATTTTTGCCAATTATCGTCATATTCTCAAACCATGAGACCTGGGACTACCCGGTCAGTTCCTACAAGTTGCATTGTTCCCGTGCGAGGTGTTCGTGCCTCCTACGGGTTCGTTTGGGTGATAGTTTGGGTTTTCACCCTTTAATGGCTTATTTTTAAGTCTAAGTGTTAATTTTTGCAAATTATCATCGTATTCTCAAACCGATAGACCACGACTACACGGTCAATTCCTACAAGTTACATTGGTCCCATGCGAGGTGTTCGTGCCTCCTACGGGGACGTTTGGTGGCTGGTTTAGGTTTTCACCCCTTAACGGCCTGTTTTTAAGTCTAAGTGTTATTTTTGCAAATTATTGTCATGTTCTCAATTTATAAGACTCGAGACTATGCAGTCAGTTCATAAAAGTTACATTGGTCATGTGCGAGGTGTTCGTACCTCTTACGGGATAGCTTGGGGCTAGTTTGGGTTCTCACCCTTTAACGGCTTGTTTTTATGTCTAAGTATTGACTTTTGCAAATTATCATCGTATTCTCAAACAGGGAAACTCGGGACTACGCGGTCAGTTCCTACAAGTTACATTGGCCTTGTGCGAGGTGTTCATGCCTCCTACGTGTCCGTTTGGGGGCTAGTTTTAACAATCCGCCTAATGGGATACCGGGCAATCACTCCTATATCAAATTAAAATTGGAGTCACATATGGATCATTCTTAGCATCACTGTCAAAAATCCATATAATTATTAATATCCTATTAGGCGAGCTTTAAAAATTTTACTTAACTACTCATTTTTAACCAATTAAAATAAAACATCCACAAGTTAATGCGTAAATGAACTAAAACGAAAATGACATGAAATAAACTAACCGAACACTCGGTTCAAATTATACAACCATAATGAATGATGCTCTACAAGAATAAATAAATGTAGTTGAGCCATTGGCTCGAATGTTTGTACAGTACCTCCTATCTAGAGTACAAGGATGGAAGCGGCTATCAAAAACCTGCAGGCATCCACAGCTGCTGCAACTGACGTCTGACCCGAAGGAAGTGTCATCGAGTCGTCCCTGTGTCTGGACACCTATGTATATATATAATATACAGCAAGAGAGGAAAAATAGATAAACGGGTCAGAGCCCAAATTTTGAAAATATTTTGCAAGTGCATAAATGCTTTATTTTTAGAAAAAAAATAGTTTTATCTCATATTTGAATTGGTATCGCACTCCCATGAGATACCCCTTACCTCTCCTCTAATAGTGCACACCTAACGCACCCTAACAACACATCCTAGTCAAGCTACCTCTCCTAACTAGTCTAATCACCCAGCTACTATCTACCCAAGATAGTCCAAGTGCTAAGGGCTAAACTTCCCTCCATTCTGAACACTGCACTAAGTTCGTGCGTGGGGTGTCTTGCAAAGCGAAATCCAAACAAGGAATCCCCCCGATACACTACAACTTGACAGGGTTAATGGTAGAGATCCATTAGGCCCATAGCACGTACAAATGTATAAATACATATATATATATATATATATATATATATATATATATATATATATATATATATATATATATATATATATACACACACATCTACAATATACATACGGATAATATCTCCCGGGCTGAGGTTTACCAATTTAATTTCATCTTTATAATACACAGTCGGATCTACCTCCCGAACTGAGGTGTATTCTATACTCATGTCAAAACCTTCCATTTCCCTTCTCATATCCAGGAAATGAATTTAAAATCCAATTCATTAGCATGAATTGCTTTACCATATCATATACTTTTAAAAGCCAATTTTGTTATTATAAAAATGCTTTTCCTTTTTTATTAAATTATCCCATTTCCCTTTTTATACTCAGGAAATGAAAATTAAAGGCAATTTATTATCATAAATTTCTTTAATGAATCTAAGACCGCCCCTCCGAGTTTCCCCACTAGACGCTCCACTAAATGGCTATCATCTTCCAGGGCCTATCTATACAAGACAACTTGGGAACCTACCAACGTCGGGAAGCGGCCATATTGCCTGCGGGAAAGTCAGGACCACACCCAAAATCCCCTAACCAGCACAGTAACCAATAATCGCCCATATGGCCTATAGTACTATAGCCGCCCTGCATTCATTACCCAGGGGTGTTCACCATAACGCACGCAACTTCCCTTATGATAGCGATTTAGGGAGGTGTGTATAACCATAATTTATCAATTATGAAAAACATTTATCCTTTTCCATTTTGAAAACATTCATTTTTATATTTTCAAAATCATTGATCTCATGTCATATATATATGTACTTTAAATCACATAGCATATATATATATATTATATTTCCTTTCAAGAATACTTGTAAATGTCCATTTGCCAACTACATCTAGCGATGACCATTAATCCCAAAGATTCCCTCAAGGAATCATAATCATGCATTCATATAAGCATGATCCTAAACCCAAAGTATTTCCTTACTTTATAACTAATAAATACTATAATCATAATTAAGGATTTTATCGGATGTCTCTAATTATACCAATTCACTCTAATTGAATATATATATCTACATCCTCAACTTATCCTAATCATTTCCTAGGATACACTTAACGAAAATCGATATAATTATGCTTTCTGTACGCATAATTATATAGGCCTACATGCCTACTAGAAATAGCCTCGGGATTCATTTCACCCGAACAACCTTAATTTCAGTGGGTTGGGGATTTCTTTTTCGTGAACCCAAAGAATACACCTAGTCCAATTAATCATTTAGAGGTCCCCACCCTATCTTAGGAACCCCAACATTAAAAATCCTCAACTTATCTATTTTCCTCGAAAATATAAATTTACGGGTTATACATTAAAACCCTTACCGTACCCTCCTAAATTTCCTCAAATTGGTGGACCATATAGTCCTAAAAGATCCCTCATATCATCTCATAAATGACCTCGAATCAATTGGAATTGGAATTCACCCATCCAATTTACCCTAAGAAAATTACCAATTTTCAGCAAGTGTCGATCGATCGAACCTTGGCCATCGATCGATCCCCCATGATCGATCGATCTATCATGTCGGGTAGCTTCTTCTCCGAGAAGCTGTTTAGACCATTAAAGCTTCTCCCAAGCTTTTGTCGCCTCAACCAACGGACTACAACCTCAATCAACTACAACTACACATATATAAAGGGTTCTAAACATCCTAGAAACCTAAACCACCAATTAATTTAGATTAATTTCTAAGTTTCTCCAAAAATCAAATTTTTGGGTTTTATTCGTTTTATCTCCCGAAAACCCGTTTATCCACAAAAACCCAACCCAAAATCTTTAGGGTTTGTTATACCAGCAATGATATGAGATATTTATTCTTAAAAAAAAATAAAGCAAGTAAACACTTGCCTCGTGGACAAAATCTGATGTCCTCGAGCCAAATACCGCAGAGGCTGGCCGGAATCTCCCCCTTTTTCCTCTTTTCTTCCTCCTCTATGTCTTCCCTCTCTTCTCTCTTCTTTTTCTTTCTCTTTTTCTCCCTCTCCCCCTCTTTATATATTGATAAAAGGGTTTATTCCCTTAATACCCCCAAAACGACTCGTTTACTCAATTACGAGCCTATTTAACTCCAAAATTTCCCAAAACTCAATTTCGACAATCAGACACTCTTTTTCGACTATCTCGGACATTCGGAGACTCATGGCGCAGTCGAAATTCCCATCCTAGGTACTTGACCGCAAATCAGTATTCTAACCCATAAAAGTAAATGCGGGTTTTCTCGTTAAATCTTACCTCTATTGTCGCTATACTCCACGACGACATATAATTAAAATATTTCGACCTATATAGTCCCAAGAATAATTATACCACCCATCGAAAATCATCAAATCCATGAAAATCCCAAGAATCAGTATTTTGAGAAATTCTCTAAATTCCAATTTACACTTAATTATGGAATTTAATTGTCTCCAAAAGGGCGGATTGTTACATACTCCCCCCCTTACAACAGAATTTCTTCCTCGAAATTCGGATATAACCTACACCATCTAATTAGGATCATTACAAATCCGAAAAACTCAAGGGAAAGATACTAACCCAATGGTTCCCAACCATATGCTATACGACTAGCATGATCGTAAAGTGACTCTAATACGTCACATCGCACCCATCATTCATAGTGCCGAATTGCATGAATTTTAACCTTATATACTACGCCCATTCTATTTCAGGCGGTACATAAACTTTCTCACTAAGGTGCCCATACACCTTTCTAACTTGTGCACATCTGCACAAACATTGCGAACGTCTGAGACATAACACTCTCTCCCAATAAGGATCTCCTTTCCTCGGTGTAATACGCATCTAGGTGTCCTTCCGAACCGCAAAATTTCAATTCTCCTAACCTCGGCGCCACTAACTATATCTAACCTACATCATAACAAATGCTACAATCTATGCGTTACTCTACCTACACGAGACGAGGATATTCCTAAGTATGTCCCTAGTGTCCAAGGCCTCTCTCAACTTCCGACATTTGCTCGGTTTCGTGCGTGGGACGTCTCGCCAAGGCGAAATCCAAACAAGGAACCCTACCGTTACACTACTACCTCGCGATGTCGGTCGTCGCGATATAGCGACCTAAGGCACATCAACGGGACGTCCTAAATCCTGCCTACGCTAATCCTACAAACGCATTTCTACTATCTTATCCTTCCGCCCATACGGAAGGAAACCTAACCGATCATAGTGCCTACTCTCTGAAAAGAACCACGTACATCATACCCAAATCATATTTCCTAAAAATTTTCCTTTTCATTAAGGCCTGACTATTATCCTCAAATCAATTTCTCTAGGTCCTACTCCACCCAACTACTTGTGGTGAGAGGATCACTCTAGTACTTTTCCATAGCATAATATTTTTAAAAACAGACCATCATCACAGGGCTCATAGTCTATAGTGGTTCATCCACACTATAAGACTAACCCACATCTTTGCATCCTATAATAACTCTCCACGCCCAGTGTCGTTAAGAGTCTTATGTGGAGCTTCTCGCAAAGAAAAATCCAAACAAGGAACCCCTCCACACATTGACACTTGAATTCGTCGATCACGGAGTCCCGTTATTTCAAACATGCAAACGGGATAATCATATCCCTTATCAACAAAAGGTGGTCTGAACTCCTATCTCTAACTAAGAGTCACACCACCCAGCGCTCGCACTAATTCTAAGTCCTTGCGCAAACCATCACTAAGCTTAATCATACAGCTCAATCATAATCATGTGGGCCTTAAATTATATCTATAAGGTTGCCACATATACAAACCAGGAAAATGAAACCTCTAATCTTACTCATCGAAGTTCCATATACCCATAACAATAAAGGAGAACTCAACTTGTATCCAGGCGAGATATCGCACCAACAATCCGTTCCACCCTGGAACCATGGACAAGATAGTATTGCCATCATTAGCCTGCTATCACTCCGATAATACCAAATACATTATATATATATATATATATATATATATATATATATACAAAATATAAACACCCGCCTCTATGACGACTGAAAGAAAACAAAATACCGCTATCGCGGAAAAATACATCGTCCTACATTATTATGTTATCGAGACGGAAACAAAACTCAAATTACACACACGAGTCTAGGGCTATCAAACACCACAACTTCATCTAGCCACACCTCTTACTAGAATTTCTTACTCTAGGCCCCATCTGGGCATCCTAACCCTGTCCTTTATTCCTACCGGGAAAGGACTAACTGTTGTGGCTCCGCACTTCACCTTACCATTTCCATCACTGGTCTTCCTGACCATGATAAAGTTGTTAATGCCATCTGACTCTATAACCTCACTCCTTACAGTCACCTTACTAATTGTCTTAACTTCTTCGTTAAAAGGAAACTCCACCACCGGTTCCAACAGTCCTATTTCAACAAATCTCCCCACATGGATGTCCACTCAGGGGCACCTGAACACACCCACATTCTCCTTACAAGTGAAAATCTTCTTTAAATTTTCACATCTGGGTATTTCCATACCCTGCTCTAAGTCAAAGCTCCCGAGCCATCTGCATCCTCTAGGTAGTTCCATGCTCACTTTGCACTACCCCAACTTTAATATATGTGCCTTCTCAAAGACCCTTTTCGAACCCTCGTCTTCAAGGGGTAGTTCAACTTGAGTACCACTTTTGGTCATAGAAGTACTTGGATACTCATAACTACTATACTTTAGTAGTTGTTGTAACCATCCTTAGAATTTTCCACAAGGAGAGTGGCCTCTACTAAGGTCCTCATCCCCAACTTCTACAAGCTATTCCATCTAAGCTCCGCCTCCTGATGTCCTCCCTGAGGCTCTCCCTGGTCGTCCTTCTTCGATCGGCACATGATGCTAGAATGAGAACGCAAAAGATTTCTATAATTTTCTAACAAGGCAGGAGAATGAAATCTCACAAAGGAATCAACAATCCTAATCCTAAGGCTCTATATCAAATCAAGAGCAACGCTGAAAGCGTAGTATGTCCGCAGAGATTCCTAAGGACACTAGAACCTGATGCTCTGATACCATCTGTAACAACCCACCTAATGGGATACCTGGCGATCACTCCTATATCAAATTAAAATAGGAGTCACATATGGATCATTGATAGCATCACTGTCGAAAATCCATTTAATTACTAATATCTTATTAGGCGAGCGTTCAAATTTTTACTTAGCTACTCCTTTTTAACAAATTAAAATAAAACATCCACAAGTTAATGCGTAAATGAACTAAAATGAAAATGAAATGAAATAAAATAACCGAACACTCGGTTTAAATTATACAACCAAAATGAATGATGCTCTACAAGAATAAATAAATGTAGTTGAGCCATTGGCTCGAATGTTTGTACAGTACCTCCTATCTAGAGTACAAGGATGGAAGCGGCTATCAAAAACCTGCACGCATCCACAGCTGCTGCAGCTGACGTCTGACTCGAAGCAAGTGTCATCCAGGCGTCCCTGTGTCTGGACACCTATATATATAGATATAATATACAACAAGAGAGGAAAAATAGATAAACGGGTCTGAGCCCGAATTTTGAAAATATTTTGCAAGTGCATAAATCCTTTAATTTTAGAAAAAAATAGTTTTATCCCATATTTGAATTGGTATCGCACTCCCATGAGATACCCCTTACCTCTCCTCTAATAGTGCACACCTAACGCACCCTAACAATACATCCTAGTTAAGCTACCTCGCCTAACTAGTCTAATCACCCAGCTACTATCTACCCTAGATAGTAAAAGTGCTAAGGGCTAAACTTCCCTCCATTCTCACTGCACTACGTTCGTGCGTGGGGTGTCTCACAAAGCGAAATCCAAACAAGGACCCCCCCTCCCATACACTACTACTTGGCAGGGTTAATAGTAGAGATCCATTAGGCCCGTAGCACGGAAAAATGTATAAATACATGTATATATATACATCTACAATATACATCCGGATAATATCTCCCGGGCTGAGGTTTACCAATTTTAATTTCAATTTTATAATACACATCCGGATCTACCTCCCGGACTGAGGTGTATTCTATACTCATGTCAAAACCTTCCATTTCCCTTCTCATATCAAGGAAATGTATTTAAAAGTAATTCATTAGCATGAATTGCTTTACCATATCATATACTTTTAAAAGCCAATTTTATTATTATAAAAATGCTTTTCCTTTTTTTTTTTTTTAAATTATCCAGTTTCCCTTTTTATACTCAGGAAATGTAAATTAAAGCCAATTTATTATCGTAAATTGCTTTAATGAATCTAAGAATGCCCCTCCGGGTTTCCCCAGTGGAAGCGCCCCTAAATGGCTATTATCTTCCAGGGCCTATCTATACAAGACAACCTGGGAACCTACCAACGTCAGGAAGCGGCAATATTGCCTGCGGGAAAGTCAGTACCACACCCAGAATTCTCTAACCAGCGCAGTAACAAATAATCGCCCATATGGCCTATAGGACTATAGCCACCATGCATTCATTATCCAGGGGGCAACACCATAACGCACTCAACTTACCTTGTGATAGCGATGTGGGGAGGTGTGTATAACCATAATTTATCAATTATGAAAAACATTTATCCTTTTCCATTTTGAAAACATTCATTTTTATATTTTCAAAATCATTGATCTCATGTCATATATATATGTACTTTAAATCACATAGCATATATATATATATATATATATATATATATATATATATATATATATATATATATATATACTATATATCCTTTCAAGAATACTTGTAAATGGCCATTTTCCAACTACATCTAGCGATGACCATTAATCCCAAAGATTCCCTTAAGGAATCATAATCATGCATTCATATAAGCATGATACTAAACCCAAAGTATTTCCTTACTTTATAACTAATAAATACCTTAATCATCATTAAGGATTTTATCGGATGTCTCTAATTATACCAATTCACTCTAAGTGAATATATATATCTACATCCTCAACGTATCCTAATTATTTCCTAGGATACACTTAACGGAAATAGATATAATTATGCTTTCTGTACGCATAATTATATAGGCATACATGCCTACTAGAAATATCCTCGGGATTCATCTCACCCGAACAACCTTAATTTCAGTGGGTTAGGGATTTCATTTCTGTGAACCTAAAGAATACACCTAGTCCAATTAATCATTTAGAGATCCCCACCCTATCTTAGGAACCCCAACATTCAAAATCCTCAAATTATCTATTTTCCTCAAAAATATAAATTTAAGGGTTACACATTAAAACCCTCACCCTACCCTCCTAAGTTTCCTCAAATTGGTGGACCATATAGTCATAAAATATCCCTCATGTCATATCATAAATGACCTCGAATCAATTGGAATTTGAATTCTCGCATCCAATTCACCCTAAGAAAATTACCTATTTTCAACAGGGGTCGATCGATCGACCCTCGGCCATCGATCGATCGAAGGCTCGATCGATCGAGCACCCATGATCGATCGATCGATCATGTTGGGCAGCTTCTTCTCCGAGAAGCTGTTTCGGCCATTAAAGATTCTCTTAAGCTTTTGTCGCCTCAACCAATGACCTATAACCTCAATCAACTACAACTACACATATATAAGGGTTCTAAACATCCTAGAACCCTAAACCACCAATTAATTTAGATTAATTTCTAAGTTTCTCCAAAAATCAAATTTTAGGGTTTAATTCGTTTTATCTCCTAAAAACCCGTTTTATCCACAAAAACCCAACCAAAAATCTTTAGGGTTTGTTATACCAACAATGATATGAGATATTTGTGCTTAAAAATAACTAAAGCAAGTAAACACTTACCTCGTGGATAAAATCCGACGTCCTCGAGCCAAGTCCCGCGGAGGCTGGCCGGAATCTCCCCCTTTTTCTTCTTTTCTTCCTCCTCTCTCTCTTCCCTCTCTTATCTCTTCTTTTTCTTTCTCTTTTTCTCCCCCTCCCCTCTTTATATTGGGAGAAAAGGGTTAATTCCCTTAATACCCCCGAAACGACTAGTTTACTCAATTACGAGCCTATTTAACTCCGAAATTCCCCGAAACTCAATTTAGACAATCGGACACTCTTATCCGACTATCTCGGACATTCCGAGACTCATCGTGCAGTCAAAATTCCCATTCGAGGTACTTGACCGCAAATCACTATTCTAACCCATAAAAGTAAATGCGGGTTTTCTCATTAAATCTTACATCTATTGTCGCTATAATCCACCGCGACATATAATTAAAATATTTCGACCTATATAGTCCCAAAAATAATTATACCACCCATCGAAAATCATCAAATCCACAAAAATCCCAAGAATCACTATTTTGAGAAATTCTCTAAATTCCAATTTACACTTAATTATGGAATTTAATTGTCTCCAAAAGGGCGGGTTGTTACACTAGTTTGGGTTATCACCCTTTAACGGCTTATTTTTAAGTCGAAGTGTTGATATTTGCAAATTATCGTTGTATTGTCAAATCGGGACACCGCGACTACACGATCAGTTCCTATAAGTTACATTGGTCCCATGCGAGGTGTTCGTGCCTCCTATGGGGACGTTTGGTGGCTGGTTTAGGTTTTCACCCTTTAACGACCTATTTTTAAGTCTAAGTGTTATTTTTACAAATTATCATTGTATTCTCAAACCGTGAGACTCGAGACTACACGGTCAGTTTGTACAAGTTACATTGGTCCTGTACGAGGTGTTCATGCCTCTTACGGGGTCGTTTGGGGCTGATTTGGGTTTTCACCCTTTAACGCCTTGTTTTTGTGTCTAAGTATTGATTTTTGTAAATTATCATCGTATTCTCAAACCGGGAGACCCGGTACTACGCGGTTAGTTACTACAAGTTACATTGGTCCCGTGTGAGGTGTTAGTGCCTCCTACGGGGACGTTTGGTGGCTGGTTTAGGTTTTCATCCACTAACGGCCTATTTTTAAGTCTAAGTGTTAATTTTTGCCAATTATCGACATATTCTAAAATCGAGAGACTCCTGCCTACGCGGTCAGATCCTACAAGTTATATTGGTCACGTGCGAGATGTTCGTGCCTCTTACGAGACCGTTTGGGGGTTGCTTTGGGTTTCCACACTCAAACGGCTTATTTTCAAGCCTAATCTACCTATTTTGAAATAATTGTCATATTCTCAAATCGGGAGACCTGCGACTACGTGGTCCGTTCGTACAAGTTACATTGGTCCGGTGCGAGGTGTTCGGGCCTCTTACGGGACCGTTTGGGTGTTGGTTTGTGTTTTCACCCTCAAACTGCTTGTTTTAAAGCCTAATCTACCTATTTTTAAATTATCATCATATTCTCAAACCAGGAGACCCGTGACTATGCTATCATTGTCTCTAACTCAAGTTCAGTTAATTTTAGCACACAACAGCATATATGCAACATATATGCATATCGTAGCCTATATATGGCATATATGCAATAACTGTATATATAAATGCACACAACAGCATATATGCAACTTATATACATACAATAGCATATATGTTGCATATCTACAGTAGATGTATGCATATATGCAGTAGCATATATGCACGCAGGAGCATATATGTTGCCTATATGCTCACAATAACATATTTTTTGCATATATACAACATATTGAATGGGAGAACAATTGCTTAAATACTTGAGTTTTTTCTTCCCAATCTTGGGCCTCGATCTTGATGCTCTAAGAATAGGTGGATCATAAACGTAATTTCTTAGATCATCATAAAGAAGAATCGACCTTGATGAAGATCAAAAACCATGTTTACAACAAAACCTGTTGAAAACAAAGATAAAAAATACGTCACCAATGTTAATCTCGTAGAACAAAATAAAATTGTTTTGAGTTTTGAATTGTTGTTTTCGTAGAACAAAATAAAATTGTTGTTTTGAATTGTTTTATGGGTGGATTACAAATATTTACCTTAAGGGCATTTTCTTTCGTAATTACAACGGGAACCTTCAATCGAGAAAGAATAGGGGCAGCTTTTTCAAACTGGAATAAAATAAATAGATTAGTTAGTCTTCTTCCTTGGCATGGCATGCAATAGATATATGCAATAACTATATGCATATATGTTGCATATAGGCACACAACACCATATATGCATATATGCTGCATATATGCACACAGCAACATATATGCATACAGTAGCATATATGCAATAACTGTATCCATATATGTTGCATATATGCACACAGTAGCATATATGCAACATATATTCATACAGTAGCATATATGAAATAAATATACGCATATATACAGTAGCATATATGCACAGAACAACATATATTTTGCATAAATGCATACAGTAGCATATATACACTTATTCCAACTTTTAGAGGTGCAAACACTCAGTTAATTGGTTAAAAAGAATGTGGTGTAAACAAGCTTCATGCACTTGAGGTAAAGATCAGGTGCATCGCAGAGCTTACCGAGTTGAAGAACATTTACCACGTTCTCAATTGTCAACTGTTCAGTTAAAGGCTTGGTGCACCGCTATTTTAGATGTGGTACCATGTACACGTGGGACATTTTCCAACACAATCGAGTCGTATTTTTGTGTCATTTCAACCTATACGACAAAGATAAATACATACACATAAGATTTAAGGAAGCATTACTTGAAGTTTTTGAGAAAAATGAAAAAAAAAACAAAAAAACTTTGGTTGGGACATTTTGTCGAACACGTAGTTTGCATGATTTGAAAAGGTTGTTGATCGTTATGTTTGTATGGTGTTCTTGCCCAATTGTTTTAATAAAACACCACACATTGTTCACAATGTTTTTTTACAAAAACAATAATTCAAAACATTTAAATTTACAGCAAGAGTATACACCAAACTACAATAAGGACCAAAACCTAAGTTATCTTAAAAATTCAAAATGCACCCAATTTTAAATTTTAAATTTTAAAATGCATACCATGGGTAATAAAAATCACCAGGTTGACTGTTGATTGTATATGCATCATATACATTTGGAGTTGCTTATGCCTGCCTCCTCGATCTACTTTATCCTCTCCACTATGGGGGCAAGATATCTATTTCAAGATGTGATAAGAAACGTCAATACAGTTGTGTTGTGAGTACTATTTTAAGTTAAAGAGGGACACCAGTTCCACCTGAAATAATCAATCAGCTCTATTCATGAACTAGGTTGTCCCAGGCATTCATCAATTCGTCTTCCTGTGGATTAGGATATCACTAGAAGAGCTATTCGCGAACTAGGCTATCACAGGCAGAGTCTATATTTCCCCTCTGTAACTACCCTTACCCATGGTTATATTGGTTATAAAAACCTTAATGGTGTATATAAGCTCCCGGCTCAATTAGACCTATTTATGGACCCAATAACATATGTTGTAGGAAAAAAATTAGATAAAATGAATGAGTTCATTGAAAGACCTCGATAGAAAAACCTGGGATCTATAGGATAGATACTTGAGTCTTCATAAAGGTCCACTAGACATTGCATCACTTACAAGTGAGCAAAAGTATCAATCATTCCCACCACCATAGAGATGGGTAGCTATACAATAGGGCCATTAAATATCAGTGCATTTGAGAGGGTGTGGCAAGTATTGAATTAATCTTTTGGTTCCTAGCTCAAAGTATAATGATATGAATCAAATCCCTAACGAAATGTACTATAGAGATTTTTCCACCACTAAGTCTGGCTCTGCTAATGTGTGATACACCATGTGATTTAATGCCGGACTCATGTGTTAATAAGAGGGAGGATGAGACCACTCGAGAATACACCGTGTGATTTATTGATAAGAAAATGGAAGTCGACCATTATAATGAAAATGTAGACCTATCAAGGCAGGTATTGGGACCATGCAAAGGAAAGTCCTACAACTACGGATGAAGTACTGGCCAAGGAAAGTAATGAAGGCCAACGACAATGGCTAATCTATAGATGAGGTATGTAGAATCTCATATAATAAAGACAAGCCTATTAATCGTTCTCAGTAGAAGCATGAAAAAATGTTTAATGAATATACCTTAGTCACAATGTAGTTCTATATAATTCTTAGTGACATTTGAGACAAATAACAACTAAAATGGCCACGGAAACTAAAATTACCCATGAGTAGAAGCAACAAGAAAACATGTTGTAAATTCTCAATAATATAAGATTTTATTTCAATAAACATAAACGAGAGTCACTGAGAAAACACTAGAAAAATAGCATCTTACATAATTTACCTCATTATGAATCCCCTCTGCGATGTTCTTCTGTTGGGTTTCAATTGACGGCTGAAGAAGATGCATAAAAAAAAATAATCAATTTTGGAAACTACACTAAGATAAGTAAATAGAAATATAAGAGAGTAATTTCCCACAAACTTCAATCACAAAAGGTTGAGAAATTTATAAATATTAGTACCTCAAAATAATATTGTTTGCAATTATAAACAAATTTATATATATAACAAACGCTAAAATGATAGATTGTAAAGGTGGGAGGCAAAAGAAGAAAAAAATGGACAGATGGGAAGTTATGGATCCCTAGTCCCATTAGTCAGAATGAAATAACTAACTGTTATGGATAGAACACAAGACATTCTCATTCAAAACAATTGTACTCCCTCTTGCACTAATGCATTTAATCAATAATGCATTTAATCAATATTGTCAAATACATAGTATAAATTCGTAAGATGGTCATTTCAAGGACTTATTAAGTTCAACTTACTAATCCTTTAATCAATAATGTATACTGCTTATTGTGAGGACTATTGAATGTATAATCCTTATTCAGCGCCTCCAATGTATAGTGCTTAGTGTGAGGACTATTGAATTAAGGACACGCTACTCTGCATACGGTAAGCAGACTCTTCTTAACATTTCATCGACTTATTAAGTTGAACTTCGAAAATGAAATGATTCTTAATAGATCTTGTAAAGTAAAAGATGAAGAAAAGCGTAGGAATAATTGTTTTTCCTTGTTTTCTAGTTAACTTCCTAAAAACATATCTTATTTCATCTGATTAAATTTTAGCAGCACTTCTTGTATTCAAATAAAAGAAAGTGTTGCATATATACACTAAATTCATAGAGTATTTGAAGAAGTTAAAAAGTATGTATACCTTGAGACCGGGTATAATTCCTCGAGCTACATTAAAACAAGCACTTGATATCCTTCCTTACTCACGTAATTCTGGTATGGGAGCTTACCCTAATATTCCCTATAGATCCGAACCAATTTCATTGAAGTATCTAAAATTCTCGTAAAAAAATAAAATAATATCAGTCTTTGCTTGTGTATGATTGCCTTTACATTCATTTTTTGGGCCCTAATTTTACATTAAATTAAAAATGAAGACCTAATAGAATATTGGAGAATTATTAGGTTTTAAGGGACTTAATAATACTTATTTGGATCAGAAGTGGTCTAACTTGGAAAATGGGAAATAGACATTTTTTTCGCTCACACTCTCATGGAATAGTAAAAAAACTATTTACCAAATAAGAACGTGCCATTCATGACTCAAAATTCCGTACATGTATAAATTCGGAATGAAATACCCAATTAAATCCTCAGATGACAAAACTATCAAATATAAGCCTATTTTCCCTAACAAATTAAACATTGCCTTAAAGACACATGAAATTTCATCATAACAATGTAGCAAGAGTTGATTCGCAATCAATATCTACTAAGCCAATAGTGGAATTTACTAAAAGTGTTACTAATTTACCAAATCTATTTGCAACTGGTCTTTATATTTTGAAAAAATAAAATGATAAATTTCAACTTGCCATTGACTAAGGAAGACCAGGTTCATCACATGCATTATCTATGTACCGATTTAGACACATGAGTACAATCCCCAATTGGACTTTCCCTAGCAAGGCCAAAGTCTGAAAGATTCAGGTTAAAGTCCATATCCAATCACCAACTCTAAAATAAAATAATAATATTGCATATAAATTCTACTGATCATTATTTAATATAGATAAATATAAATCATCTTAACAATCACCAACTCTAAAAATATTTCATCATTCAATAATTTTAAAACACCCTAACAACTGATACTCAATACTGGTGCCAGTAACGTATGTACACATTATACTATACTGATTACATACAACAACTAGCAGATAGTATTAACTATAACAATTGAAAGCCCTAAAATGTATATACAAAACCCTACAATCAACAGACTCATAAAAGCACATCGACAGCCAAATATAAACTTAAGCAAGTATATATATATATCAAACCCTAAAGATGAAAAAATGAGACTCCAAAACGTGGGAGACTCCAAAATGTGTATTACCTATGTAAGGGCTGAGCAGGACTAAAACATGGGAGACTCCAAAGTGACGAACTCCAAACTAATGAACTCCAGAGTGCCCAAAAGTGACGAACTCCAAAGTGACCAACTCCAAAGTGACTCTCTCCAAAGTGATGAACTCCAAGAGAGAAATACACGATCGGGAGACTCGAAATAAGAGGAATGAGTGAGTGGGAGAATCCAAAAGGGTGTAAGTGAATTTTTTAGGGAATTTTATATTTTAGTAATTGTACTTAATTTTGGTACACTTAAAAACAGTGCAAAATTTTGGGTTAAAAAAGTGAATTGCATTCAAGTGCCTCGGATGGTAATTTCAAGTGTGTGGTTGGTTTTAGAATGGCCTAGATAGTTAGAAAAGAGTATCCTAAGGTATTGTTTAGGCTCCGAGAGTTTTTGGGCTAATAAGGACTCGTAATTGAGTAAACAAGTTATTTTTGGGTTTATACGGGTTAAACCCTTATTTCTCCCTATTTAAGGAAAGGGAGAGGGAAAGAAAGAAAGAGGAGAGAAAGGACGAGAGGGAGAAGCAAAATTGGATTTCTGGCCAAACTCTGCTGGATTCATCTTGAGGTCATAGAATTTTATCCACGAGGCAAGTGTTTACTTGTTTTATTATTTTAGGCATAAATATCATATTGTAGTTGGTAGTGATAAACTATAGAGATTTTTGGGTTGGGTTTTCGTGAATCAAACGGGTGTTTCAAAAGATCAAACATATAAAACTCGAATAGTATCCAATTTGATAAATTTAGTAATTAATTGATATTAATTGGTATTAATTGATATTATGGGTTCTAGGATGATATAAGTATAGTTAGTTGTGATTAGATGAGGTTGGGAAATGAAATAAAAATCTTGGAGGTGTATTAATGGAGGTTTGGGATTTATGGAGAAGGAGGTGAATAGTGACACCACGTCACTTCCGAATCGATTCAGCTAGGAAGCGAATCGATTTGTCTCTTGGTCACAAAATAAAATTGTAGATCTTTTCGATATTGTCACGTGGGCGCTGACCGCGTATTTTTATTATTGTTTTTGGATTTATAATGATTTTTCTACGGAAGGCTGTCTGAGATCGAAATCGTTAGTCATAAATTAAGGCCAGAATGATTTGGAGATAAATATTAGGTGTTCCCAAATAGAGTGTTAGGACCTCTAAAGGACTTGAGGAGATATGAAAACTTTGTCTTTGTTGAAATAAATTCGAGTTATAATTTAAATGGAGACTTGATTGAGATTTGGGTTTTCGGGATATATATAAAACTAAGCAGATTTGGGGATTTCGGACCACCCTAATCAATTCGGTAAGAGATAGTTTGAAAGTAGAACCATTTGAAATCGATTCGCACTGGCCGAATCGATTCGGTCTTGGCAAATTTTTGAGGTTTTCTCCTTTTGAGTTTAGGGAGACTTAAATTATGGTTTAGGATATTTTTATAGGAGATTCTAAATGGGATGTTAGGACTCCTAGATGATGATTTGAGCATAAGTAAACCTCAGATTAATTTAGAGTACGATATGGGGTATGGATTTAATTAATCTTTTGGGACAAGAGACATTCGAGAAAATCATTCGGCAAGTGTGTATGGATATATTTATGCGGTTAGAATAAATATGGGCTGATTATAATCGAGAAAATCCTAGAATGTGATTAGGATGGAATTTGGGGTTATTTGTCATCGTTATGTGAGATTGACAATTTTGGCCATTTATATATTTGAGAAATGATTTCGATTATATATACGATGTGATTACAGTATATCTATTATATGATACAAATGTGTGTATATATATATCTATGTGTTAATGGTATATATATATTTATGTGAAGCATACCCCCTCTTTGCTATCATGGGAAGTTGCGCGATGTGGGTGAGGCCCCTGGCTTGAGGAGCAGGGAGCGTATAGTCCTCAGGTCGTAGTGTCCTTTTTTATATTGTGTGATTTTTATTAGGGGGGACTTGGTTGGTATGTTTCGTCACACTTTCGGGGAGGAACTATGACCACTTCCCATACGTTGTGATTTGATTTTACCAAGATGGTGTGAGATTTCGACCGTTGGTACGCAGGATGATACTTGAGTGATTCACAGGTAGATGATAGCATAGAGACCGTATCCTTGACTTATAGCTCGTTCGGATGGTTATTTTACTTATGTGTATAGTATATTACTTGTGTATGAGAACAAGATATTATATATCTCTAATAAGTGTAAAGAGATAAATGTAAAAGGATTTATTTTCATTCCGGGAGACTTTATCCGGACTTAAATCGTGATACGAAAAATAATATGAGTATGTTATTTATATGTATTTATATGGGTATATATACATTATGCACTGAGGGCCTAATGGATCTCGATAATCAATATTGCCAAGTAGTAGTGTATCAGGGGGTTCCTTGTTTTGATTTCTCTTCGCGAGGCACCCCATGCACGAACATGACAAATGTTGAGACTGGGAGAAGTTTAGCCCTTAGTACTCGGGTTAACTAGGATTGTTAGAGATTGGGTTTTACGGATTAGTTAGGCAGGGTAACTTAACTAGGGTATTTGTTTAGTATACGATAGGTGTGCACTATTAGAAGAGGAGTGAGGGGTATCTCATGGGAGTGCAATACCAAATTTAAATATGATGTAAACATATTTTTTTTAAAAAAATAAAGCACTTATGCACTTGCAAATATTTTCAAAACTCAGGCTCTGACCCGTTTATCTATTTTCTCCTCTTTTGCTATATGTATATATATATATATAGGTGTCCAGACACAGGGATGCCTGGATGAGTATTCCTTCGAGTCAGAGGTCTGTTGCTGTAGCTTTGGATGCATGCAGGTATTGTACAAACATTCGGGCTAATAACCCAACTACATTTATTTATTCTTTTACCGCTTTTAGTGCGGCTATTCGATTTGGTTGTATGATGTTAAACTGAGTGTTCGATTATTTTTATTTCATTTGAGTTCTATATATAAACTGTTGTGATTGTTTTAATTGATTAATTTGTTTAAAAGATTAGTTAAATAGAATTTTGACGCCAGCCTAATAGGTTATTAGTAATTAATTTGGTTTTCGACAGTGATGCTAAGAATGAACCATATGAGACTCCTGTTTTAATATCGTACAGGATTGATTGCCCGGTATCTTATTAGGCGGGTTGTTACCGCTATTCCCAAACAAGTAAGGATTTTCGTGTCTACAACTATCGAACCAAAGACATTATGGAATATTTTCATATAATTGTAAATGATACTAGTTCTGAGAGTAATGTTAGTGAACCTGTTGTCCTAGATAAGGAAGAAGCAAATTTTACCTCAGACTCTCCAAAAATAACTGATTCACTGCCACTAGATAGTCCTTCGGTACCAACATGGGTTTATAAACACCATCCTATTGAAAAGATTGTTGGTAATCCTTTCGAGCCAGTTAGAACTAGATCACAACTTCAAAAAGTGGCACAATTTGCATGTTTTGTTTCTCTTTTAGAATCGGAAAATGTAAATGATGCCCTTTGCGACTCATTATGGATCAACGCTATGCCAGCAGAGCTTGTCCAGTTTCAGAGTCATGTTGTTTGGTATCTTGTTCCTAGGCCAAAATATAAGAAGGTTATCGACACTCGATGGATTTTCAAAAATAAAACAGATGACAATGGGGAGGTCGTTAGAAATAAAGCTAGATTAGTAGCACAAGATTATTCTAAAATAAAGGGAATCGATTTTGATGATACTTTTGCTCATGTTACTCATCGTGAGTTAGTTCTTCTCCTCTTGGCCATTTACTTCCATTTACATTTTAAGTGGAATTTTAACTAAGGAAGTATACGTAGAAAAACCTAAAGGTTTTATCGATCCCTCTTATCCAGACCACATGTTTAGACTTAAAAAAACCTTATATGGTTTGAAACAGGATCCTAGAGCTTGGTATGAGAGTTTATACACATTCATAGTCTTTCATAGATTTGTTCGAGGTGGTAATGATCAAACCTTATTTATAAGAAATCAGGTAAACATTTTCTGATTTCCCAAGTTTACATAGATGATATTATTTTCGGATCAACCTATCCAAACGAAGTAAAAGGCTTTTTCGATATAATGCATTTTGAATTTTAGATGTCTTTAATAGGTGAATTACAATGTTCCTTAGGTCTACAAGTCTAGAAATGTAATGATGGTCTTTTTAATACTCAATCTAAATATTCCTCTGATCTCATTAAGAAATTTAGATTACAACTCTCTAAACCAACACATACACCTATGAGCTCGTCAACCAAACTATCTAAAGAAGAAAATCGTAAAGATGTTGACCCGACCTTGTATAGGAGTATGATAAGTAGTTTGTTATACCTTACTGCTTCCCGACCAGATATTTCTTTCGTCGTTTCTGTTTGTGCTAAATACCAATGTGCACCCAAATAATCCCACTGGTTATGTGTAAAACATATCATTAAATATGTTAGGGGTACACAAAATTATGGTATTTGGTACACTAAAAACACCACTAGTGCTAATGTAGGTTACACTGATGCCGATTGGGCAGGGTGTTTGGATAATAGTAAGAGTACTTACGACGCCTGCTATTATGTAAAACATAACTTAGTAGGCCTGAGTAGTAAGAAATAAAACTGTATCTCTCTCTCTACAGCTGAATTCGAGTATATTGCAGCTGGTAGTTGTTTTTCACAATTATTATGGATCAGGCAAATGCTTAGTGACTATGGTATTGTTGAAGAAAAATTGATTTTGTATTGCGATAACCAGAGTGCTATCAACATATCTAAAAATCCAGTTCAACACTCTAGAACTAAGAACATTAAAATTAAACATCATTTCATTCGTAATCTTGTGGATTCTAAAGAATTATATATTGAATATCTTAATACTGAAGGACAGTTATCTTATTTGTTTACAAAACCTCTCGACAGTATTATATTTTAGTATCTTCGTAATGCCATTAGTATAATAGTTAATTCACACATCATTCATATCCTCAGTAGTTGTATGCTAATAATTGGTTTATTAAATGATAAAGATGCCACCTAATATCTATTTAATGTAGGAAAACCTTGCATCTGCCCTTGTATATGTTATTGCTTGTATTGTCATCTGCTATCATATTCTCCTTATTCATATTCTTATACCCCGTTGTATATTTGAGCAAAATTGGCGGAGAGGAATGTAACACCCCGCCTAATTAAATACCGGGTGGCCAGTCCCATACCAAATTAAAACAGAATATAGAGTTGGCTCATTCTTAGCATCACTGTCGAAAACATTTACAACTCACCCAATACTCAAATAAGCTGGTGTTAAAAACTTTCCAAATTTAAATTTCAACAAAACCATTTTTAGTTTAAGAATAACACCACACATTTTATTCTACAAAACTGGTAACACAATAAATAACACAAAAGAATTTAAATGAAACTGGAATGAACATTCCCATATAATATATAAATCCTTTACAATAATCCCAATAATGTTAAATGTATTAAAAAGTCCCGAATACAATAGAATTTGACCTCAATAGAAAAGATAACTGAATCCTTTGGGCGACATGCCCTAACTAAGAATACTGTGAATCAAAAGATGATAAGCGTCTAAGCAAAACTCCCATAGCTCCATTGCTCATCACAATCAACTATAGTTGGCGTCCCTGTTGCTGGATAACTGATATAGAGATACAATAGAAGAGAAAATATGCAAGGAAACGGGTCAGAGCCCGAATGTGTAGAGTATTTTTAAAACAACAAGTATTTAACAAGTGTAATAAAGCATTTATTATGTACATGTTAGATCCAACTCTCACTTGCAATTCTCACCTCTCAACTAGAGTGCACACTTAACGTTTCCTATTAACCTCCTAGTTAATGGTTCCTCTTTTCTAGTCTCCACATTATAATCCATTTCCCATATCATCATCCCCGTATGTCCCATACCATACGTCACATTATTATTCATTTACATAATAATCCCCGTATGTCCCATACCATACGTCACATTATTATTCATTTACATTTCTCCTTTATGATTAGTTTATCATTAACATGAATCATTATTCATTAATCTGAATCATTCCTCATTAATATGAATCGTTACCCATTAATATGAATTGTTTCTCATTATTATGAGTTAAGCTTTTCAATTCTATAAGCATAAACATTTATTAACTAAATTCCATTAACTTTCTCTATTTACCGTTATCTACAATTATCACCATAGATAGATTTAACCACAATATATCTATTCATTCATTTAATCCATTATATATATATTCATATATAATATGGCACCCCGAGTCACAGCTGTGGTGCAATACATTACTCTGCAATCATGTCCCATCATCGCAGGTCCCCGAATAGGGGACTACAGGTTCGGTAAGATTCCACGAACCATAAACAACAACAAACAAATTGGAGGCGAACATAGTTCTTGTATCCATGGGTCACGCACATACCTACGCACCCACAGTCAGCGGACTTATCAACTCCCCGATAAGTCTTTCATAGACCTATGTTCTCGAGCGACAAATCAAAGATCCCATGGATTCATCAGGATATGACTGCCCTCATGTGCAAACCTCCCACTGATAGCAAGTAAGCTAGGTATGTCATACACATAAATTATCAATCAATCAAATAGGTATTATCATACCTTTAATGTAATATCAACAAGGTAATTATCACTATCCTAGATATTTCCCATACGTAGCATTTTATCTCTGTAATAATATATCATATCTTTACTTCATAATTTAATTATCCTCGCATCCTATAACATCTCTCCACTCTCGACTTCGTTAAGGTTCATGCGCGGAGCGTCTCGCAAAGCGATATCCAAACAAGGAGCCCCTCCATTACACTACTACTTAACTTTGTCGATCGAGGAGGTCGGACAACTTCAACTATGTGATCGGGATAACCTCAAATCTTCTTTCAACCAAATGTGTTCAAAACTCCCACTTCTATCTAGGATCCATACCACTACGCTCTTATAATTTAATTATTCTCATATCCTAACAACACTCCACTCCCGACGTCGTTAAGGTTCATGCGCGGAGTGTCTCGCAAAGAGAAATCCAAACAAGGAACCCCTCCATTACACTACTACTTAACTTTGTCGAGCGAGGAGGTTCATCAACTTTAAATACGTGATTGGGATAACCTCCTACCCTAAGGCTACCCTCTCTCAATTCACAAGATTCAAATAGGATTTTCCTCAACATATATTCAGTAAGTAGTCACTAATATCCTACTGGTCCATAACATTATTTCTCCCGAACTACTACGAGTTTAGTTCTCCTTTTAATTAAGGTTAAAACCGATAGTTTCAAATCTCTTATAAACACATATTCTTTCACTTAGGATTAAATCCTCTTGTAAACCTAAGGATACCCAAGTGTTATATGCAATTACCCCTACTGGTCCTATCTTTAAACCTCATACATCTCCATTTAGAATTTAACAAATAAATCTAGCAACCGAAATTCCATTCGATATAATTTTCATCCTTTTAATCACTTGAATCCAAATCAAATTAATTCAAATCTTATCAAGGGTTTACTGATATTTTCTAAGTTCCATAATCTCTAAATAATAATCACCAAAGATCCACAAAAGGTTTGGGATAAGAATCTACATTTAAAAAGAAACAACATTACTTAAACTGGGGAGGTCGATCGATCGAAGGTAGGGGTCGATCGATCGATCCCTCAGGTCCAGGCCTGATTTTCTACATTTTCTGCAACTACGGGTTTAGCAACTTTTGATCATTTAAACCGTCATCTAAACATTCCAAATGACTTATAAACTTTACTACATGATATATTTACATATATGAATGATTTCCAATACTCTAAACATCCTAGAATCATCAAAGGATTGGATTAAAAAGCATGTTTATCTCCTTATTCCCAGAAATTTATTAACATAACCTCTTCAAGAACACATCAATGGTTTCCATCATTTCTTCAACAGATTCATGACTATTTCATGGATTATTATCATCCTAACACATGAGTTAAATTCCTATATCATTTCAGTTTTCCAGAAATCCATTTAATGATCCATTATTTCTTCCAAACATGAATAATATTCTCTTATCATTATATTCTAACATGGACAATATAGAAACTTAAATTGCCATTATCAAACACTTGCCTTTAGTGTAGGTCTGATCCTTTGGTGTAGTATATCTCACCTGGTTGTCCCTTCTCCGGTCAAACTCCGGTGGTGGTTTGTGGTGGTGAACCTTGGTTCTTGTTCTTCACCTTCCCAAGTGACTTTTCCCTTCCCAAGCACTCTTACACTCTCTCTAGGAAGATGGCTACTCTTATTTGTGAAGAGGAGATGAATAACTCCCATTCACTTAATCTACAAACACTTATAATAGTTCCAAATCCGAAATCAATATTCATCCCCCCTAGAAAAATGACCAAAATGCCCTTTCGGGTTGTCTCTTCATTCCCAACTGACCCGAGACTCAAAATTAACATCCAAATAGACTTTTCTGACTATTTCGAACCTTCTGGACGCAACGACGTAGTCGAAATGACTATTAGGTCGATAGAAAATAAATTTCCTTTTTAAATTAATAAACTAGTCCCAACACGTCCCATACCGCGTCTGACTAAAAATATAAATTACCGCATTTATAACATATGGTCATCTCAATGACATCACATTCATATATTACCTAAATATCTTTAAGTAATATTCAGAATCATCCATATTAATATCCACCGTCCGGATAAATCCCGAATGAATTAATTAATAATAAAATCTAATTAATCCATTAATTTAAAATATAACCCATTTTAAAAGTCATTTAAAATTACGGGGTATTACATACTTCCCCCCTTATAACAGAATTTCGTCCCGAAATTCAGGAATATAAGTCATACCGGTAAGGTCAACTCCGAGTATAAATCTAACATCACAAAAAACCCAAGATGTACCGCCCATACAGTACATTAACAAAATCCAAATCGATGTTGTACGCCAAGCCTCACCATATAGTCTCAACTGAATCAAATTTAGACTTTACCTCATCTTCCCTATACCGTCCTCGAGACAAACTTTGGGAAAAACTGAGCCTCACACATTGAACAAATAAATCCTGAAGTTCCAACTACTTACCCTTTTACAATTATGAAAATTACTGCCATTTATTTATCCAGGGCGCCCATACACCCTGTCGTACCACTTCCAATATAAAAATTTCGCAAAGGTTATAAACTTATATACTAAAGAACTAACTTATTTCGACTCCCAACAGTTATTAGTTTCATGCGTGGGGTGTCTCGCAAGAGAAATCCAAACAAGGAACCACCCCGATACACTACTTCCTAAAGTAGTCGGTCATCGAAACTCCTAAGGTCCTTAGTCAATAATGTATAAAAATTTTGATTATATATAAAAATATCAGGTTTATTGATTTAAACAAAACTTAGGTTTTTATCGATTTCAAATAGGGTCTACGCATCTACTCTCTTATAGAAGACAAGATGCAGACATATTCTCACATATACCACAAGTCAATGCACGCCGATAATCAAATCATACTCGGACATGCTCTAGGTAAGTAATCCCATGGTACAAATCAAACCCACGTGATAACATGTAATATATATAGGTGTCCCACACCCCTCAGTGAGTCTACGCAAATAACGATGCCATAGGCTAAGTTTAACAACCCTTTTTGCCCTCACAATATCAATCACTACAAAATCAATACGCCTCATACTTCCTTAGAAAGAAAACATACCCTCATTTGCGGGTGGTGGTTGTTGAATCCCAATATTATAACTTTGCTCCGATGAGTCAAGAAAAATTTTACCCCAAATTTTCAGTTCTAGTTAAATCACACTCCACTATATACCCAAGCCTTTCAATATATTTCCTTCATTGGGGAACATTCATAATTCACGCATTTCAAGAACTTCTACTGATGACTCTCATCAATTTTCCCTAATAGGGGTGACCTCGACTACGGTCATCATACTCGAACATACTTCATAACCTCATAAGTACGATCTCTACTATCCATCCAATGGCCCTCATCTGCCATACTTCTTAGTTCGATCACACCCGAACAAAAATAAGATTCACTGATATATACAGAATCTTACCAAAGAGATCAACAATCCTAAACATAGGGCTCTACATCAAAGAACGCTAAGCTGAAAACACAGTAAGCCGTACAGATCCTAAAGGACACTAGAACCTGATGCTCTGATACCACCTGTAACACCTCGCCTAATTAAATACCGGGTGGCCAGTCCCATACCAAATTAAAATAGAATATACAGTTAGCTCATTCTTAGCATCACTGTCGAAGACATTTACAACTCACCCAATACCCAAATAAGATGATGTTAAAAACATTCCAAATTTAAATTTCAACAAAACCATTTTTAGTTTAAGAATAACACCACACATTTTATTCTACAAAACTGGTAACACAATAAATAACACAAAAGAATTTAAATGCAACTGGAATGAACATTCCCATATAATATATAAATTCTTTACAATAATCCCAACAATGTTAAATGTAACAACCCTCGCTTTTGGGAGCCCATTTTATATTTAAATTCTATATTGAGTAGTTGCATATATAAATGCCGGATGTGGGTAAGTATTAATTTGACATAATAAGTTAATATTTACTAATAAGTTGCATATTTACCATGTGGATAAATGATTATTACCATGTGGTGCTTTAAATTGTCATGAAAATTAAAATGGCAATTCGAATTAAAATGAAACCGGAACCTAAAAATGGCTTATATAATTTCCAAATGATAATTTGGAGGGTGTAGTTAGTTCGGGGAGGTGCGAGACAGTCAAAATGTGTGCCATATTATATTTTGAGATTTTGGGCACTTTTGACTGGTTTTGGCATATTGCGTATTAGAAATTAACTATTGCGGTATTAACACTTAAAGATGGGAGACTTTTATCTTAAGCCACGTATAGTCTTTTCCCCCAAGTCTTTCATTTCCTCCTAATTGCCCTAAGTGTTCTAGCCCTCGAGTGAGAGAGAGAGTGGAAGATTGGAGAGAAAAAGAGAAATCTTGAAGATTGGTGGTTTGATCTTGCTTTCTTCTTCAACCAAGACTGAATTTGAATCCTCAAGGCAAGTTTTCTACTTGCTAATTATATAGTTTAAGATGAATAATTAGTATGGGTAGTTATGTATAGTTTTGATGTAATATAATTTTTGGTTTTAGTTGGATTTATGGGTACCAACATCTTTGATAGAGTTTGATTGTTGTTTGAGGTGGAAAAATGTTGTTGGAAGCATTTATGATCATTTAGTATCATTAAATGTAGTTGGATGATTTTGGGTTGGTTATTGATTTTGGGTCTAGAAGGAAAATAGGAGATAATGGTCTAGGTCTGCTATGGCCGGTCGACTGCGTCTCTGAGACTGGTCGACCGGGCCTTCGGAAGAGGGCTTACTGCTTTCTTGCAAAGGCACGAAATATAGGGCGCGGTCGACCGCGTCCCACTATCGGTCGACCGGTCCGTCTGAAATGAACTTTCTGCATTCTTTCAAAAACTAAAACTTGGTTCGCGGTCGACCGCGGTCCTGGGACCGGTCGACCGGTCTCCTGTTTTCTTACTCAAATTTCCTACTTTTGTTCTTAACCCTTTTTCTTTCCCTAGGAACATAGGACTCTTCTTGAATGAAGTAAATCTTGGCTTTTAGAGTCCTAGTTGAGTTGGTTGTCACCCTAGTGTTGAATGGGTTTCACTTGGGGTTAAGTCCTGGGGAGGGGTTGTCCTAAGTGATGTTGAGGCACCACTTCTCTAGGCGCATCCAAATAATTGTGACACCCCGACTAATTAAACACCGGGTAGCTACTCCTTTATAAAATTAATTCAAAATGCCAAGTTGGCTCAGTTAATAGCATCACTGTCGAAAACGTTTTATTATTACTAACCACCTAGTATTTAAAAAGTAAGTGCCAAATTTTATTAAATCTGATTAACATGCACAAGAGTAATGAATAACTAAATAACACCATTCACCATACTGAAGTAACAAGAATAACCATCACAATATGTAAATAAAACCTGGAGGAAAAACTCCTCAATACAAATCCCACAACTGATATGTAAACTGAAATAAATAACTAAAACTGAATACTGAGCAATGCATGCTAGAGTCTGAAAACTGAAATGTAAAAATGCTCTAAATAGGAATGGGCAACATGCCCTACAACTGATAGATAGTGACTCTGGAATCCAAAAGATAGAAGCGTCTATGAGCAAATCCCTGTAGCTTCCACAACCAGCTACAGCACGTCACCTGAATGAGTACCTATGCTTGGTGTCCTTGTGGCTGGGCACCTAAAAAGGTTTTACAAGAAAATATATTTGAAAGCAAATGGGTCAGAGCCCGAAAGTGGAAATCATTTTAAAAACCTGCAAGTGCTTTAAAAACATTTAAAACATTAAATGAAAAGTACATGTTAGGACGTGCACTCACATTATATTCTCACCTCTCGTCTAACTGTGCACTCCTAACGCAAGTACCCATCTATAACTACCCATACTACTAGCTAACTGACAACATAACTAGCTAGACTACCACGGGTTCTACCCATGTAATCGGTTCCATATAACATAACAACTCTCGTAATCAAGTAGAGGTTTACTGTGAACACAGTTACTAAATATGCCAATGATATAACTATCAGTTAACTCATTATATAACTCGAAACAATACCGTAATATTTTTACAACATTAACATGAGGATTTCCATTAATTTAATGTATATTATTCACATCATAAATATACGATACAAGCACCCCGCAATCTAAGCTGTAGTGCACACATACTCTGCTATCCATCCCGGTACATCACGTACATAAGGATCACATATTCCGAATCTCTCAGGAATAGTTCAGATAACACAAATCACAAATAGTGGAGGCGAACATAGTCACCATCACATGGGTCACGCACATACCTACGCTCCCATGGTCAGCGGACTTATTAATGTCACAATAAGTCTTTCTATGACCTATGTTCATCAAGGTACCAGTCTATATCCCCCCCGTAGGCACACAAGGAATAGAGGGTCCTAAGCGAACGAAACCTCCCGTGATAGCAAGTATGGTAGGTATGTCATACATACAATCCATATATCAATACTAAGTAAACACACATCTTAGTAATACCGTATTATATTCGTAGTACATGTTGCACTCTCGTACTAATGATAATTATCACAACTTATTTTATTCCGGTTCATAATTATACGCGCTATAATTCATCCTCACGTCGTAGTAGTCACTCACGTCTCAACCCAAATGATTCATTGAATATAACTCTCGTATATGATATACTCATCTCAATAACCCAAAAGTCCCAAATCAATCACTATATCATCAAAGGGATGCTAACTCTACCCTTGAACTATCTCCCGGAACTCCAAAAGTCAAAACAGTCCAAAAAGGGTCAAACTGCCAACTCGTTAGAAGTCTCGTTCGAACGAGGCTTCGAACGAGTTTGGACTGTCAGGTCGTTAGAAGTCTCGTTCGAACGAGACTGTTCGAACGAGGTCCCAGTTCGTTCGAACGAACTGACCCTTCTAACGATATCTCGTTCGAACGAGATATCGAACGAAAATCCTACTCGTTAATAACGACTGGTCAACTCGTTAGAAGCTCATTCGAACGAGCTCGTTCGAACGACCTGGGGGCTGCTTCTAACGAGATGCCAGTTTCGGCCCAGAATTTCCCAAAAATCGTTTTTCACCATTTTTACTCCTCAAACCTCTTCTAAAATTCGTTCCCACAATATATTGAGTTCTCTAAACATCCTCAAACATGTTAAGGGGTTATACTAACATCATTAAAGGGTTTGATATCATCTAAACATCATTAAATCACAATTTCTACACTAATTCCCAATTTTCTTCAAGAACATAAACCCTAACTTTTTTTCTCATCATAAATTCCCAGATTTTAATTCGTTTATACATCACCTAGATATGAAATATCCGAAATTAAATCTCCCAACAATGTTTCTACATGCAAACCTATCCCAACATTCAATAATAACTTCAAATTTCATGGGTTTTCTTTTAATCTTTCAAGAACAATTAAGATTCTTCAATTTCTAACATGGAAAAGACATTCTCAGTAATTAAATGGAAATAAAGTCACTTTCCTTGGTTTGATTTCTGAATTTGGTGTGGATTCGGTGTAGAATTTTTGCAGAATCTCTCTCTCTCTCTCCTTCTCCAAGCTTTCTTCTCCAAAAGGCTATGGTGGCTAGGGTTTTGCTTTGGGGAAACTTATGAAACCTAATTTCAATAAACCTCCGTAGCTTGTTGGGTTAATAAGGGTTGGTTGGGGTCAATCCTTATCAGATTACAACTCTCAATTTTCGTCACTTTTAATTACCCAAAAATACCAAATTACTAAAATACCCTTTAAGTTACCGGTACGGTCTAAAATTACCCCGGGATCCAAACTATACCCCCGGCTAGTGTTTTCTGACTATCTCGACCCTTCCGGATGCGTTGGCGCGCTCAAAACGACCATACGGATTATCGATTTTAAATTCAATTTTTATTAATAAAATATTATACCGTGACGCGGCGGTCCCACGCGTCTCAATAAAATTTCCAAATTGCCGTATATAAATCTCACGACAAATTTTATAATACCAAGTTCATATATAATCATATATGCACATAATCAAATACCAATACTCTTCTCATTAGTATTTATAACCCGGATTAATTTCCAATTAATACGCATTTAATTAATTAATCCCAAAAATAAATATAGCCAAAAGTACGGGGTATTACATACTCCCCCCCTAATAACTGAATTTCGTCCCGAAATTCGAAACTAGAAAGTACCTGCTAAAAACAGCTCTGGATAACGTTCGCGCATCTCATCCTCGCGCTCCCATGTGGACTCCTCGACATTGTGATGTCGCCACTGAACACGTACTAACGGGACTATCTTTGACCGTAGTTTTCTCTCGCTTCGGTCCAGAATAGCAATCGGCCCTTCCTCATAAGAGTTATCCGGCTGGAGATCGATGTCCTCCACGGCAATGTGAGAATGAGCCAAATCATCCCTAAGGTATTTCCTCAGCGAGGAAATATGGAACACGTCGTGAATCCGATGTAAATGCTCCGGTAACCCGAGTCTATACGCAACCGGTCCGATCCAGTCAATAATAGGAAACGGCCCCACATACCTCGGTGCCAACTTCCCCTTCTTCCCGAATCGCATAATCCCCTTCATCGGAGAAACCCTGAGCAAAACCTGGTCCCCCACTTGGAACTCCCTGAAAAATCTCTTCGCATCAGCATAACTCTTCTGCCTGTCTTGAGCTACCCGAATGCGACTCCGAATCAACTCAATCCTTGCCGAAGTATCCTGAATTACTTCCGGCCCAAGTAGTTTGTTGTCCCCCACTTCCAACCAACATGCTGGGGAACGACAAGGCCTACCGTACAATGCCTCAAACGGAGCCATGCCAATCGTGAACTGATAGGAGTTGTTGTAAGCAAACTCCACCAGTGGAAGGTACTGCTCCCATCCACCCCCGAAGTCAATAATACACATGCGTAGCATGTCTTCCAACATCTGATTGGTGCGCTCGGTCTGCCCATCAGTCTGCGGATGATAAGCCGTACTCAACCGTAATTCCGTGCCCATGGCCTCCTGGAAACTCTCCCAAAACCTCGAAACAAATATCTTGTCTCTGTCAGACACGATATTTAGGGGCACACCGTGAAGTCTCACAATCTCTGAAATGAAGAGTTGGGCATACTGACCCGCAGTGTAATCAGTCCTAACGGGTAAAAAGTGAGCGACCTTGAACAATCTGTCCACAATTACCCAAACGGAGTCGTGACCCCTCTGCGACGTAGGCAACCCCGTGATAAAGTCCATGGATATGCTCTCCCACATCCACACCGGAACCTCCAATGGCTGTAGCAATCCTGTTGGTCTCTGATGATCCACTTTTACAAGCTGACAAGTGGCGCATTTCGAGACAAACTCTGCGATATCTCTCTTCATACCGCTCCACCAATACTGCCGTCTCATATCTTGGTACATTTTGTCCCCTCCGGGATGTACCGCGAACCGTGAGCCGTGCGACTCTGCCATCACATCGTGTCGCAGTTCCTCTCCTTCCGGAACTACCAATCTCCCATTGAAGCGTAATCCCCCGTCTGAGCTAACGGTATAGGATTCAGCTCCCTCAGTGAGTAATCGAACTATCTGCTCCTGACAGAACGAATCATTTGCCTGTGCCCGTACAACCTTCGTGACAATCTGCGGTGTAACAGTCATCACAGCCATGAAAGATCGGGCCACTGCATCCTGGTGTCCCAATTCCTTCCACTTCGCTTTCCACACCTCTGCCACCTCATCTGCTGGCCTGCGGCTCAACGCGTCTGCTACCACGTTAGCCTTACCCGGGTGGTACTGAATGTCGAACTGGTAGTCTTTCACAAATTCAAGCCACCTACGCTGCCGCATATTTAATTCCTTCTGTGTGAACAGATACTGTAGTGACTTGTGGTCCGTGAACAGCTGAAACTTCTCCCCCAAAAGATAGTGCCTCCAAATCCGTAAGGCAAATACTACTGCTGCCAATTCCAAATCATGCGTGGGGTAATTCTTCTCATGAGGCTTAAGCTTACGGGAAGCATAAGCTATGGCCTGTCTCTCCTGCTGCAAAACACCTCCAAGTCCTTGCAAAGACGCATCGGTGTAAACCAAATACTCAACTCCCGGTCTCGGCAATGCTAACACAGGTGCTGAGGTCAATTTGTCCTTCAACTCATCGAATGCCAACTGACAGGCATCACTCCAGATATATGCCACACCCTTACGAGTAAGATGTGTCAAAGGACCTGCTATCTCTGAGAAACCCCGAATAAACCTCCTGTAGTATCCTGCTAAACCCAAGAAACTACGAATCTCCGTTGGTGTCGTGGGCTGTCCCCACTCCCTCACCGCTGACACCTTCCCCGGATCGACAGATATTCCCTGGTCGGAAATAATGTGACCCAAGAACTGGACTTCCTTCAGCCAAAACCCGCACTTCTCATATTTTGCATACAGCTCGTTCTGACGAAGTGTCTGCAAAACCATCCTCAAATGCTCGGCGTGCTCCTCCTCTGTCTGAGAGTAAACCAGAATGTCATCAATGAAGACAATGACAAATTGATCTAGGAAATCTCTGAACACCCTATTCATCAAGTCCATAAACACTGCTGGAGCGTTGGTCAAGCCGAAAGGCATAACCCGAAACTCATAAGAACCATATCTCGACAAGAACGCAGTCTTCGAGACATCCTCCTCCCTGATACGCAACTGATGGTATCCCGACCTCAAGTCAATCTTCGAGAAGAAAGAAGCTCCTCTCAACTGGTCGAATAAGTCATCGATTCGAGGCAACGGATACTTATTCCGTATCGTGACCTTATTCAACTCTCGGTAGTCCACGCACAATCTCAGTGAACCATCCCTCTTCTTCACAAACAAAACTGGAGCGCCCCAAGGTGAGGTACTCCTGCGAATAAAGCCCTGCCCTAACAGCTGCTCTATCTGATCCCGTAACTCTCGCATCTCAGCTGGAGCCATACGGTACTGTGCACGTGCTATAGGTCTCGTACCCGGTAGCAGATCAATAACGAAGTCTATCTCTCGACTGGGTGGTAAGCCTGGTATCTCCTGAAACACATCCGAATACTCCCTGACAACCGGGATCGAATCTAAAGGAATCACAACCTCCTTAGAGGTATCCTCCTCTATGTAATACAGATGAGCGGTCGATCCTCCCTCTGGGCGAGGCATTGCCACTATAAACATCTCCTGCCCTGGAATGGCAAAAACAATGCTCCCGCTGAAGCAATCAATCATGGCCCTATATGCTACGAGCCAATCCATCCCGATGATCACATCGTGAACATGCATGTCTAACACTAACATGTCCGCAGGCAATACCAAACCACCAACCTCTACCCCGACTCCCCGGCATATAAAGAAAATCAGTGACCCACTCCCTAATGGTGAGTCGACACACGTCACTGTGCTCTCTGCCGTAGCTAACAATCTTAAAGCTTTCGCGAAGTGTGTAGCTATAAAATAATGTGTAGCACCCGTATAAAATAACACCCGACCCACAGTGCCATGGATAGGAAACGTACCCTCGATTGCGGGCGGTGCCTGTGGAACTGCAGCCTGGTGAACGTTGTAGACACGTCCATACTGTAGTTGCCCCTGTTGAGCTGGGACTGCTGGAATGGGTGGCAATGCTGCCATCTGTGGCGGTGCGGGAAGAGCGGCGGGAAACATAGGTCTCTGTGGCTCCTGGCGAGCACCCTGCTGCTGCTGCTGTGGGGCCCTGCCCCTATCAGGACAATCCTGCTTCTTATGGCCAGTCTTGCCACAAGTAAAGCACTTCCCTGGGAAGTTTCCTCCCCTCTGCCCCTGCTGTCCCCGGCCCTGGTGGCCGTTACCATTCCTCCCTTGGCCCTGCTGGCCCTGATGGAACTGCTGCCCATTCTGCCCCTGCTGGCCCTGCTGGCCGTTTGGACCCTGATGGCCCTGGCGGAAACCTCCCTGTCCCTGCCTGTAGTTCCCTGATCGGAACCTCTTATTGTCCCCCTGCTGGGTACCCTGCTCAGTCTGTCTCTGCCCCTGACCGGTTTGTGCCCCGCTGGCACCATGTCCTCCAGTCCTGCCCTGATGGCTAGACTCCCCTGACCGCTTGCCCTCGGCCATATGAAAACGGTGGTCCTGGCAGTGTAGTAATGCAGCGTTAACCACATCAGAATACGTGGCCAACGATAGGTTCCCAAGCAGATGCTGCCGGATTCTCCAATTCAACCCGGCGGTGAACTTCTCTATCTTCTTCTTCTCTGTTGGAATCTCGTCCGGAACGATATTCAACAAGTTAGTGAACTCGGCCTCATACTCGGCCACTGTCTTGCCCTCCTGCTTCAAACTCATCAGCTTCTTCCTCATCTCTGTATGAACTGCGGACGGAAAATACTTGCGGTCGAACCGCACCCAGAACTCCTGAATCGTGAGGGTATCCCTCTCCTCCGCGGTGGTAATAGACTCCCACCACTGTAGCGCAGATCCAACTAGCTTGAAAGTAGTTAGCACCTGTTTCTGAACATCAGTGCACTCATGCATCCTCAAATGCCTCTGCATGTCCTTCCTCCATTGGCTCGAGATAACCACATCTGAGCTTCCAGCAAACTCTGGTGGATGCGCTTTCTGAAAAGCGTCACGTACACGCTCCCAAGCAGACGGGAATGCATTAACCTGTACTGGCACGGCAGCCGGCGCCTGCGGTGGTGCCTGCTGAATCACGGCAATCGCGGCATTTACCGCTTGGGCTACTATAGCAGCAACCTCAGCGGCGTTCAACATGCCCTGAACTGGAGCGGGCTGTGGTTCGGGCGTAGCATTCCTGGGAACTCGTCATGCACGTCGTGGAGGCATCTGAAATAAGAACAAAGTTTATAAGTTCACGGTTTATAAACTTAATATAGCTGAAGAACGAAGCATACACAAAAGAATACAACAGTCCTAAAATATAGGGCTCTATATCAAAGAAACGTAGCGGAAACATAATAGCCGTACAGATCCTAAAGGACACTAGAACCTGATGCTCTGATACCACCTGTGACACCCCGACTAATTAAACACCGGGTAGCTACTCCTTTATAAAATTAATTCAAAATGCCAAGTTGGCTCAGTTAATAGCATCACTGTCGAAAACGTTTTATTATTACTAACCACCTAGTATTTAAAAAGTAAGTGCCAAATTTTATTAAATCTGATTAACATGCACAAGAGTAATGAATAACTAAATAACACCATTCACCATACTGAAGTAACAAGAATAACCATCACAATATGTAAATAAAACCTGGAGGAAAAACTCCTCAATACAAATCCCACAACTGATATGTAAACTGAAATAAATAACTAAAACTGAATACTGAGCAATGCATGCTAGAGTCTGAAAACTGAAATGTAAAAATGCTCTAAATAGGAATGGGCAACATGCCCTACAACTGATAGATAGTGACTCTGGAATCCAAAAGATAGAAGCGTCTATGAGCAAATCCCTGTAGCTTCCACAACCAGCTACAGCACGTCACCTGAATGAGTACCTATGCTTGGTGTCCTTGTGGCTGGGCACCTAAAAAGGTTTTACAAGAAAATATATTTGAAAGCAAATGGGTCAGAGCCCGAAAGTGGAAATCATTTTAAAAACCTGCAAGTGCTTTAAAAACATTTAAAACATTAAATGCAAAGTACATGTTAGGACGTGCACTCACATTATATTCTCACCTCTCGTCTAACTGTGCACTCCTAACGCAAGTACCCATCTATAACTACCCATACTACTAGCTAACTGACAACATAACTAGCTAGACTACCACGGGTTCTACCCATGTAATCGGTTCCATATAACATAACAACTCTCGTAATCAAGTAGAGGTTTACTGTGAACACAGTTACTAAATATGCCAATGATATAACTATCAGTTAACTCATTATATAACTCGAAACAATACCGTAATATTTTTACAACATTAACATGAGGATTTCCATTAATTTAATGTATATTATTCACATCATAAATATACGATACAAGCACCCCGCAATCTAAGCTGTAGTGCACACATACTCTGCTATCCATCCCAGTAAATCACGTACATAAGGATCACATATTCCGAATCTCTCAGGAATAGTTCAGATAACACAAATCACAAATAGTGGAGGCGAACATAGTCACCATCACATGGGTCACGCACATACCTACGCTCCCATGGTCAGCGGACTTATTAATGTCACAATAAGTCTTTCTATGACCTATGTTCATCAAGGTACCAGTCTATATCCCCCCCGTAGGCACACAAGGAATAGAGGGTCCTAAGCGAACGAAACCTCCCGTGATAGCAAGTATGGTAGGTATGTCATACATACAATCCATATATCAATACTAAGTAAACACACATCTTAGTAATACCGTATTATATTCGTAGTACATGTTGCACTCTCGTACTAATGATAATTATCACAACTTATTTTATTCCGGTTCATAATTATACGCGCTATAATTCATCCTCACGTCGTAGTAGTCACTCACGTCTCAACCCAAATGATTCATTGAATATAACTCTCGTATATGATATACTCATCTCAATAACCCAAAAGTCCCAAATCAATCACTATATCATCAAAGGGATGCTAACTCTACCCTTGAACTATCTCCCGGAACTCCAAAAGTCAAAACAGTCCAAAAAGGGTCAAACTGCCAACTCGTTAGAAGTCTCATTCGAACGAGGCTTCGAACGAGTTTGGACTGTCAGGTCGTTAGAAGTCTCGTTCGAACGAGACTGTTCGAACGAGGTCCCAGTTCGTTCGAACGAACTGACCCTTCTAACGATATCTCGTTCGAACGAGATATCGAACGAAAATCCTACTCGTTAATAACGACTGGTCAACTCGTTAGAACCTCGTTCGAACGAGCTTGTTCGAACGACCTGGGGGCTGCTTCTAACGAGATGCCAGTTTCGGCCCAGAATTTCCCAAAAATCGTTTTTCACCATTTTTACTCCTCAAACCTCTTCTAAAATTCGTTCCCACAATATATTGAGTTCTCTAAACATCCTCAAACATGTTAAGGGGTTATACTAACATCATTAAAGGGTTTGATATCATCTAAACATCATTAAATCACAATTTCTACACTAATTCCCAATTTTCTTCAAGAACATAAACCCTAACTTTTTTTCTCATCATAAATTCCCAGATTTTAATTCGTTTATACATCACCTAGATATGAAATATCCGAAATTAAATCTCCCAACAATGTTTCTACATGCAAACCTATCCCAACATTCAATAATAACTTCAAATTTCATGGGTTTTCTTTTAATCTTTCAAGAACAATTAAGATTCTTCAATTTCTAACATGGAAAAGACATTCTCAGTAATTAAATGGAAATAAAGTCACTTGCCTTGGTTTGATTTCTGAATTTGGTGTGGATTCGGTGTAGAATTTCTGCAGAATCTCTCTCTCTCTCTCCTTCTCCAAGCTTTCTTCTCCAAAAGGCTATGGTGGCTAGGGTTTTGCTTTGGGGAAACTTATGAAACCTAATTTCAATAAACCTCCGTAGCTTGTTGGGTTAATAAGGGTTGGTTGGGGTCAATCCTTATCAGATTACAACTCTCAATTTTCGTCACTTTTAATTACCCAAAAATACCAAATTACTAAAATACCCTTTAAGTTACCGGTACGGTCTAAAATTACCCCGGGATCCAAACTATACCCCCGGCTAGTGTTTTCTGACTATCTCGACCCTTCCGGATGCGTTGGCGCGCTCAAAACGACCATACGGATTATCGATTTTAAATTCACTTTTTATTAATAAAATATTATACCGTGACGCGGCGGTCCCACGCGTCTCAATAAAATTTCCAAATTGCCGTATATAAATCTCACGACAGATTTTATAATACCAAGTTCATATATAATCATATATGCACATAATCAAATACCAATACGCATCTCATTAGTATTTATAACCCGGATTAATTTCCAATTAATACGCATTTAATTAATTAATCCCAAAAATAAATATAGCCAAAAGTACGGGGTATTACAATAATTTGGATGGGAATTGTAGCCCCATACTTGGCGACTTTAGGGGCTTGAAATGAGGCACATGAGACCTTAAGCTCGGGAGACTAATATGATCCCTTGGAGACTTATTCGAGGCATAACCTAAGTTGTGAATAAATGAAATATCCTACGATTATGGTTTCAAACAAATGAAACATGTAAATGTAAAATGAAAAGGAAAAGAATGGTTTTTTTAGTAAATGCTAATTTACTTAAACACACCTCTCTAAATGCTATCATAAGGGAAAATCGCGCATGAGGTGATGTTCCTTGACTAGTGAATGCAGGGAGACTATAGTCCTCGGCCATATGCGGGTTTATTATATGTATTTTTCTGCGCTAGTGAAGTAATTCCGGGTGTGGTTATGACTCACTCGCAGGCATATGGCCACTTCCCAACGTGCTATAGGTACCCAGGCTGCCTTGTTTGATGGGCACTTGGAAGATGATAGTAATTTAGGGGCGCGCCCAGTGGGGAAACTCGGAGGGGCAGTCTTATAATCGTTATATGTATATGAATGTAACTTTTCTAAACTCAAGTGGGACTTGAGGGATTTATAATTTCCACTAATAGTATTATGATAATTACATTCCTGCTAAGGAATGGGAATTGGAATGAAATGAGAAGAAATTGATACTATGTTCCTGTTAAGGAAATTAATCTGGTTTAAAGTGGAAATTAGTGAAGAGAAGCTTTTAATTTAATTTAGGTATCATGTCATTCTTTTGCATAGTTTACTTAGTCATGTCCTTTCACTTGTCTTCTCTCATTCATGCTTAGGTTGTTAGATTTCTGTTATCTATTGTCATGATAAACTGTTCATATCTTGCATGCTTATGGTTCATCTGGGAACTATATATAAACCGGGTTCTGACCCGTTCATTTTCCTCTATGTTGTGCTTGTTATTGTATCCGCCCAGGTGCTCCTCCGCAAGGACGCCCGTGTTGATATTCCTACTCTTTTGCTTTTACGGAGCTGTATGAAATTGCGGATATTACAGGATGTTTTGTTAGACGCCGTCATTCTTTTGATATCTAGTTATGATCGGGTCTGTCACTCGGGCGAGTGTCCCAAACTTATATTTGTATAATGATTGTAAAACATAATATCTAACTGTTGCTATTACTTTTGTGTAGCTGTGGACCGACAGCATATTCGATTCTCCTCTTTGTATATAGTTGTTTTAGATGTACATTAATTATGTTTCTTTGAATTCCACTATTATTCTAGAATGGGTTGTTTAAATTATTTTTCTTAACTTAACTTTTAAATTGCATAAATTTGTTTTGACAACCCGTTTTCTGAATTATTGGGTGGTTTTCTCGGTTACTCTTACTATATATGTGGTGCTGAGAATGATTTCCGTCCATGATTACCGTATATGTCGGAGTATCGGGCTGGCCACCCCTTATTTCGGAGTGAGGGTTGTCACAGATGGTATCAGAGCACTAGGTTCTAGAGTAGTAGGATCTATGTGGACTTGTCACGATCTACCGTAGCGTTCTTCGATATAGAGCCTAATGATAAGACTGCTTTGTTGCTTATAATTGCGATCTTCTGTGGATTAGATTGTTGTGAATTGTATTATAACACTCTGGTCCCTTCATCTCAGATGCCGCCTAAGAGAGGTCTCCCTGCGAGACGCAATAGAGTTGTAGAAGAGGATATTGGTCCTCCACCACCCCAAGGAACTTTTAATGCTGCGGACGTAGCCAATATCGTGGCTCATGCAGTTAATGCTGCCATGACCGCAGTAGCTCAACAGATGCCAACAGCTCAACAAAGGGCATAGGGATCTCAAGTGCCTACGGGACCTTCTCCGTGGGAAAGAGTAAGGGAGTCCTTTTTAAAGGGCCATCCCCCATAGTTTGATGGAGGTTCTGATGTTGTTCGAGCAAATCAATGGAAGAAGGATATGCAACGCCATTTGAGAATGGTGGATTGTAGTGAGGAAAAGAAGCAAGTCCTTGCTACTTTCAAGTTAGTTGGGGCAGCGTTACATTGGTGGGAGTCGATGACTACGCCAGAACAGAGGGATACTATGTCCATTACGGATTTCTGGGTCTTGTACGACCGGAAATATTTTCTTCCCGCGATTCAGAGGGAGATGAGGAGGAAACTTCAAGATCTAGTTCAGGGAGAACGATCGGTTGCCGAATATGAGGAGGAGTTTACCCGGCTAGCTAGTTTTGTGCCGGAGGAGGTGACTCCTGAGGAAAGAAAAGTCTCCAAATTCCTGGGAGGTCTAAACTGGAGAATCCGACAGCATTTGTTGGGTAATCCGGCTTTACAAACTTTTGGTGAAGTGATGAATGCGGCATTGCTTCATTGTCAGGAGCATCGCTTGTTTATTCAGAATAGCAAGAAAGCTTCAGGAATGGGGCAAGTGGGGAAGTCCGGGATAAGTGGGAATGGAGGAGGAGCTTTTCCTTCGTCCCAACCTGCGGGTAATAAGCAATGGGAATGGGATCCCCAGCAAGGGGATGGGTCGAAAAGGCAACGCCCTGGCGGGTTTAATGTTGGTGGTAATGCCAACATGCAAGGTCAGGGTACCGTACCACAGCAAGGGGGTCGGGGTGGCCAGGGAGGTAGGGGCATTCTGGGCCAAGGTTTTGGGCAGTTCAGAAATAACAGAGGTCGAGGTCAGGAGAATTTGGTGGGGAAATGTTTCTAATGTGGAGAAGCTAGTCATTTTAAGAGAGATTGTCCTGAGGCGATCAGGGGACAACCTCCACGAGTTCCTCAGCAGCTTTATGTGCAGTTCCCTCCACAAGCACCGAATCCAGTTGTCCCTGTGCAGTAGGGTCAACTACAGTATGGGAGAGTCTACCACATTCAGGATGCTATGCTTCCTCCTATTCAGCCAGCACCGCCAGCTATAGAGGGTAAGTTCCTTATTCAGGGACACGTGGGTCGCGTTTTGTTTGATACGGGTTCGACACATTCTTTTATTTCCATAAGTTTTGCTCAGTCCACAGAGTTGATAAAATCTGTGGAAAGTACCTTTACTAGTGTGGAGTCTTCTATGGGTGTCGGTTCCCTTATTTTCTTTGTTTGTAAACGTGTAAGGATCACTCTTGCTAATTTGTGTTTTGAGGCCGACTTACTCGTCCTAGAATGGTCGGGTATGATGTTATCTTGGGCATGGATTGGCTTGTTAAATATCATGCTATAGTTAATTGTTACGGGAAGAGTATAGTCTTCGCCGTTCGAGGACAACATATGTTCCTGGTGGTTATGCCTCGCTTAGAGGGAGATTCTGGTGCTTATTTATATTGTATTGCGGAAGAGAGTTCTCGGGATGTAGTTATTCCCTTAGATTCTATTCCTGTTGTTTGGGATTTGGAGGACGTGTTCCGGGAGATACCGGGTTTACCTCCTAGTAGAGAGATTGAGTTTGTGATTGACTTAGCGCCGGGGACTCGATCGATTGCGCGAACTCCTTATCGTATGGCTCCTGTGGAGATGAGGGAGCTAAGAGATCAGATTCAACAGTTGTTGGAACATGGGTTTATCAGGCGTAGCACGTCGCCGTGGGGTGCTCCTGTGTTATTTGTGAAGAAAAGAGATGGTTCCCTCCGGTTGTGTGTTGACTATAGAGAGTTGAATAAGGTCACCATCCGGAATAAATACCCTTTGCCTCGCATAGATGACTTGTTTGATCAGTTCAGGGGAGCGACCTACTTCTCTAAGATAGATTTGAGAATGGGGTATCATCAGTTGAGGATACGGGAGCAAGACATATCCAAGACTGCTTTTCTGACGAGGTACGGGTCTTATGAATTTTTGGTTATGCCTTTTGGGCTAACCAATGCCCCTGCGGTATTCATGGATCTTATGAATAGGGTATTTTGGGACTTCCTGGACCAATTTGTTATCGTATTTATTGATGACATCCTTGTGTATTCTCAAACAGAAGATGACCAAGCTATTCATTTGGGGTTGGTCCTACAAAGGTTAAGGGATCGCCAACTGTACGCTAAGTTTGAGAAGTGTGGTTTTTGGTTGCGGGAAGTGCAATTTTTGGGTCATGTCGTGAGTTCGCAAGGCATATCGGTGGACCCAAGTAAAGTTGTTGCGGTGAGGGAGTGGGGTTAGCCCATGAAACCTACCGAGGTACGCAGTTTTCTGGGTTTGGTTGGTTATTATCGTCGATTTATCAAAGTATTTTCTAAGATTGCTAGTCCTTTGATAAATTTGACCCGGAAAGGTGTTAGAATTGTTTGGGATAATGCCTGCCAAGCGGCGTTCGATGAGCTCAAGGATAGATTGACTTCGGCTCCAGTCCTCGCTTTACCTAAGCCGGGGTTGGAATATTTAGTCTTCGCCAATGCATCCCTACAGGGTTTGGGAGGTGTGCTTCAGCAGGAGCGACAAGCTATTGCATATGCTTCCAGGAAGCTCAAGCCTCATGAAAGAAATTACCCGGTGCATGACTTGGAATTAGCCGCAGTTGTCTTTGCCTTAAAGATTTGGAGGCATTATCTTCTTGGGGAGAAGTTTAGTCTTTTCACGGACCATAAGTCGTTGCAATATTTATTTTCTCAGAAAAATTTGAATATGCGGCAGCAAAGATGGTTGGAGTTCGTGAAAGATTATCAATTTGATATTCATTATCATCCGGGTAAGGCGAACGTGGTGGCGGATGCCTTGATTAGGAAACTCGAGGGAGAACTAGCTGATGTGTGGAAAGCTAAATGGAAAGAACTCAGTCATGAGGATGCGGTTGCTAGGGCGTTTATGTCCGTGATGACCGTTACTCCGACGATCGTGGCAAGGGTTGTGGAAGCCCAAGGCAGAGATAAAGAATGTCAAGACCATATTCGCCGATTATTGGCCGGGGGAGCGAAGTGCTACTCGATAAGTTCTGAGGGTGGATTGCGCTTTCATGGAAGGCTTATTGTTCCGGAGGATGGAGATTTGCGACGGGCTGTGATGGCGGAATCTCACGGCTCTAAATTTTCGGTACATCTGAGAAATGATAAAATGTATCAAGATATGCGCCGTCAATATTGGTGGCCGGGTATGAAACGAGATATTTTGGTGTTTGTATCTCGATGTACTACTTGTCAGTTGGTTAAGATTGACCATCAGCTACCGGCAGGTCGGTTGCAACCGTTGGAAATTCCCGTTTGGAAATGGGAGAGCATTTCAATGGGTTTTATCACCGGTTTGCCAACGTCACAAAAGGGTCACGATTCGATATGGGTCATAGTTGATCGCTTGACGAAGTCGGCGCACTTCCTTCCCGTCCGTACCGATTATAATATCGCTCGTTACGCTCGGTTGTTCATTGAAGAGATTGGTAGATTGCATGGGGTGCCCTTGAATATTGTTTCCGGCAGAGATAAGACTTTTGTTTCCCACTTTTGGCAAAGTTTCCAAGAGGCCATGGAAACCGAATTGAAATTAAGCACTTATTATCATCCTCAAACAGATCGCCAGACCGAAAGGGTTAACCAAATGTTGGAGGATATGCTTCGTATGTGCATGCTTGATTTTAAGGGTAGTTGGGAACAATATCTCCCTTTGGTTGAATTTGCGTATAATAACTCGTACCAGTTCACTATTGGGATGGCGCCCTATGAAGCCTTGTATGGTAGGCCTTGTAGATCCCCCACGTGTTGGTTAGAAGTGGGAGATAACAAGTTTCTTGAACCTGAAATGATTCGGGATACTTCTTTTAAGATCGAACTTATTCGAGATCGAATTCGGACAGCCCAAGATAGACAAAAGAGCTATGCCGATACGGGAAGAAGACATGTGGAATTGGAGGTTGGAGACTAAGTGTTGGTTCGGGTGTCGCCTATGAAAGGCGTTAAGCGTTTCTGAAAGAAGGGGAAGCTTGCACCATGTTTTGTTGGGACTTTTCCTGTGTTGGATAAGGTAGGCCCAGTGGCGTATCAAATTTCCCTACCGGAACCTTTGCAATAGATTCATGATTTTTTCCACATCTCCTCTTTGAAGAAGTATAAGAGGTGTGATGGTTCCCTTTGGCACATTCCTTTTGAGGACATAGAGTTGCTACCCGATGTTTCTTATGAAGAGCAACCGGTGGCTATATTGGAGCATGGGGAACGTAGATTGAGATCTCGTGTAGTGTCATTGGTTAGGGTACAATGGTGTCATCACAGCGCCAAGGAATCTACTTGGGAGCGTGAGGACGATATGCGGGATAAGTATCCGCATCTTTTTATCCAAGGTACGCTTGAATTTTGGGGGAAAAATTCCCTCATAAGGGGGGGAGTATGTAACAACCCTCGCTTTTGGGAGCCCATTTTATATTTAAATGCTATATTGAGTAGTTGCATATATAAATGCCGGATGTGGGTAAGTATTAATTTGACATAATAAGTTAATATTTACTAATAAGTTGTATATTTACCATGTGGATAAGTGATTATTACCATGTGGTGCTTTAAATTGTCATGAAAATTAAAATGGCAATTCGAATTAAAATGGAACCGGAACCTAAAATGGCTTATATAATTTCCAAATGATAATTTGGAGGGTGTAGTTAGTTCCGGGAGGTGCGAGACAGTCAAAATGTGTGCCATATTATATTTTGAGATTTTGGGCACTTTTGACTGGTTTTGGCATATTGCGTATTAGAAATTAACTATTGCGCTATTAACACTTAAAGATGGGAGACTTTTATCTTAAGCCACGTATAGTCTTTTTCCCCAAGTCTTTCATTTCCTCCTAATTGCCCTAAGTGTTCTAGCCCTAGAGTGAGAGAGAGAGTGGAAGATTGGAGAGAAAGAGAGAAATCTTGAAGATTGGTGGTTTGATCTTGCTTTCTTCTTCAACCAAGACTGAATTTGAAGCCTCAAGGCAAGTTTTCTACTTGCTAATTATATAGTTTAAGATGAATAATTAGTATGGGTAGTTATGTATAGTTTTGATGTAATATAATTTGTGGTTTTAGTTGGATTTATGGGTACCAACATCTTTGATAGAGTTTGATTGTTGTTTGAGGTGGAAAAATGTTGTTGGAAGCATTTATGATCATTTAGTATCATTAAATCTAGTTGGATGATTTTGGGTTGGATATTGATTTTGGGTCTAGAAGGAAAATAGGAGAGAATGGTCTAGGTCTGCTATGGCCGGTCGACCGCGTCTCTCAGACTGGTCGATCGGGCCTTCGGAAGAGGGCTTACTGCTATCTTGCAAAGACACGAAATATAGGGCACGGTCGACTGCGTCCCACTATCGGTCGACCGGTCCGTCCGAAATGAACTTTCTGCATTCTTTCAAAAGCTAAAACTTGGTTCGCGATCGACCGCGGTCCTGGGACCGGTCGACCGGTCCCCTGTTTTCTTACTCAAATTTCCTACTTTTGTTCTTAACCCTTTTTCTTTCCCTAGGAACATAGGACTCTTCTTGAATGAAGTAAATCTTGGCTTTTAGAGTCCTAGTTGAGTTGGTTGTCACCCTAGTGTTGAATGGGTTTCACTTGGGGTTAAGTCCTGGGGAGGGGTTGTCCTAAGTGATGTTAAGGCATCACTTCTCTAGGCGCATCCAAATAATTTGGATGGGAATTGTAGGCCCATACTTGGAGACTTTAGGGGCTTGAAATGAGGCACATGAGACCTTAAGCTCGGGAGACTAATATGATCCCTTGGAGACTTATTCGAGGCATAACCTAAGTTGTGAATAAATGAAATATCATACGATTATGGTTTCAAACAAATGAAACATGAAAATGTAAAATGAAAAAGAAAAGAATGGTTTTTTTTAGTAAATGCTAATTTACTTAAACACACCTATCTAAATGCTATCATAAGGGAAGCTCGCGCATGAGGTGATGTTCCTTGACTAGTGAATGTAGGGAGACTATAGTCCTAGGCCATATGCGGGTTTATTATATGTATTTTTCTGCTCTAATGAAGTAATTTCGGGTGTGGTTATGACTCACTCGCAGGTATATGGCCACTTCCCAACGTGCGATAGGTACCCATGCTTCCTTGTTTGATGGGCACCTGGAAGATGATAGTCATTTAGGGGCGCGCCCAGTGGGGAAACTCGGAGGGGCGGTCTTAGAATCGTTATATGTATATGAATGTAACTTTTCTAAACTCAAGTGGGACTTGAGGGATGTATAATTTCCACTAATAGTATTATGATAATTACATTACTACTAAGGAATGGGAATTGGAATGAAATGAGAAGAAATTGATACTATGTTCCTGTTAAGGAAATTAATCTGGTTTAAAGTGGACATTAGTGAAGAGAAGCTTTTAATTTAATTTAATTTAATTTAGGTATCATTTCATTCTTTTGCATAGTTTACTTAGTCATGTCCTTTCACTCGTCTTCTCTCATTCATGCTTAGGTTGTTAGATTTCTGTTATCTATTGTCATGATAAACTGTTCATATCTTGCATGCTTATTGTTCATCTTGGAACTATATATAAACCGGGTTCTGACCCATTCATTTTGCTCTATGTTGTGCTTGTTATTGTATCCGCCCAGGTGCTCCTCTGCAAGGACGCCCGTGTTGATATTCCTACTCTTTTGCTTTTATGGAGCTGTATGAAATTGCGGATATTACAGGATGTTTTGTTAGACGCCGTCATTCTTTTGATATCTAGTTATGATCGGGTCTGTCACTCGGGCGAGTGGCCCAAACTTATATTTGTATAATGATTGCAAAACATAATATCTAACTGTTGCTATTACATTTGTGTAGCTGTGGACCGACAGCATATTCGGTTCTCCTCTTTGTATATAGTTGTTTTATATGTACATTAATTATGTTTCTTTGAATTCCACTATTATTCTACAATGGGTTGTTTAAATTATTTTTCTTAACTTAACTTTTAAATTGCATAAATTTGTTTTGACAACCCGTTTTCTGAATTATTGGGTGGTTTTCTCGGTTACTCTTACTATATATGTGGTGCTGAGAATGATTTCCGTCCATAATTACCGTATATGTCGGAGTATCGGGCTGGCCACCCCTTATTTCGGAGTGCGGGTTGTCACATTAAATGTATTAAAAAGTCCCGAATACAATAGAATTTGACCTCAATAGAAAAGATAACTGAATCCTTTGGGCGACATGCCCTAACTAAGAATACTGTGAATCAAAAGATGATAAGCGTCTAAGCAAAACTCCCATAGCTCCATATCTCATCACAATCAACTATAGTTGGCGTCCCTGTTGCTGGACACCTGATATAGAGATACAATAGAAGAGAAAATATGCAAGGAAATGGGTCAGAGCCCGAATGTGTAGAGTATTTTTAAAACAGCAAGTATTTATCAAGTGCAATAAAGCATTTATTATGTACATGTTAGATCCAACTCTCACTTGCAATTCTCACCTCTCAACTAGAGTGCACACTTAACGTTTCCTATTAACCTCCTAGTTAATGGTTCCTCTTTTCTAGTCTCCACATTATAATCCATTTCCCATATCATCATCCCCGTATGTCCCATACCATACGTCACATTATTATTCATTTACATAATAATCCCCATATGTCCCATACCATACGTCACATTATTATTCATTTACATTTCTCCTTTATGATTAGTTTATCATTAACATGAATCATTATTCATTAATCTGAATCATTCCTCATTAATATGAATCGTTACTCATTAATATGAATTGTTTCTCATTATTATGAGTTAAGCTTTTCAATTCTATAAGCATAAACATTTATTAACTAAATTTCATTAACTTTCTCTATTTACCGTTATCTACAATTATCACCATAGATAGATTTAACCACAATATATCTATTCATTCATTTAATCCATTATATATATATCCATATATAATACGGCACTCCGAGTCACAGCTGTGGTGTAATGCATTACTCTGCTATCCTGTCCCATCATCGCAGGTCGCCGAATAGGGGACTACAGGTTCGGTAAGATTCCACGAACCATAAACAACAACAAACAAATTAGAGGCGAACATAGTTCTCGTATCCATGGGTCACGCATATACCTACGCACCCACAGTCAGCGGACTTATCAACTCCCCGATAAGTCTTTCATAGACCTATGTTCTCGAGCGACAAATCAAAGATCCCATGGATTCATCAGGATATAACTGGCCTCACGCGCAAACCTCCCACCCATAGCAAGTAAGCTAGGTATGTCATACACATAAATTATCAATCAATCAAATAGGTATTATCATACCTTTAATATAATATCAACAAGATAATTATCACTACCCTAGATATTTCCCATACGTAGCATTTTATCTCTTTAATAATATATCATATCTTTACTTCATAATTTAATTATCCTCGCATCCTATAACATCTCTCCACTCCCGACTTCGTTAAGGTTCATGCGCGGAGCGTCTCGCAAAGTGAAATCCAAACAAGGAACCCCTCTATTACACTACTACTTAACTTTGTCCATCGAGAAGGTCCGACAACTTCAACTATGCGATCGGGATAACCTCAAATCTTCTTTCAACCAAATGTGTTCCAAACTCCCACTTCTATCCAGGAGCCATACCACTACGCTCTTATAATTTAATTATTCTCGTATCCTAACATCACTCCACTCCCGACGTCGTTAAGGTTCATGCGCGAATCGTCTCGCAAAGAGAAATCCAAACAAGGAACCCCTCCATTACACTACTACTTAACTTTGTCGAGCGAGGAGGTTCGTCAACTTTAAATACGTGATTGGGATAACCTCCTACCCTAAGGCTACCCTCTCTCAATGCACAAGATTCAAATAGGATTTTCCTCAACATATATTCAGTAAGAAGTCACTAATATCCTACTGGTCCATAACATTATTTCTCCCGAACTACTACGAGTTTAGTTCTCCTTTTAATTAAGGTTAAAACCGATAGTTTCAAATCTCTTATAAACACATATTCTTTCACTTAGGATTAAATCCTCTTGTAAACCTAAGGATACCCAAGTGTTATATCCAATTACCCCTACTGGTCCTATCTTTAAACCTCATACATCTCCATTTAGAATTTAACAAATAAATCTAGCAACCGAAATTCCATTCGATATAATTTTCATCCTTTTAATCACTTGAATCCAAATCAAATTAATTCAAATCTTATCAAGGGTTTACTGATATTTTCTAAGTTCCATAATCTCCAAATAATAATCACCAAAGATCCACAAAAGGTTTGGGATAAGAATCTACATTTAAAAAGAAACAACTTTACTTAAACTGGGGAGGTCGATCGATCGAAGGTAGAGGTCGATCGATCGATCCCTCAGGTCCAGGACTAATTTTCTGCATTTTCTGCAACTACGGGTTTAGCAACTTTTGATCATTTAAACCTTCATCTAAACATCCCAAATGACTTATAAACTTTACTACATGATATATTTACATATATGAACGATTTCCAATACTCTAAACATCCTAGAATCATCAAAGGATTGGATTAAAAAGCATGTTTATCTCCTTATCCCCAGAAATTTATTAACATAACCTCTTCAAGAACACATCAATGGTTTCCATCATTTCTTCAACAGATTCATGACTATTTCATGGATTATTATCATCCTAACACATGAGTTAAATTCCTATATCATTTCAGTTTTCCAGAAATCCATTTAATGATCCATTATTTCTTCCAAACATGAATAATCTTCTCTTATCATTATATTCTAACATTGACAATATACAAACTTAAATTGCCATTATCAAACACTTGCCTTTAGTGTAGGTCTGATCCTTTGGTGTAGTATATCTCACCTCGTTGTCCCTTCTCCGATCAAACTTCGGGGGTGGTTGGTGGTGGTGAACCTTGGTTCTTGTTCTTCACCTTCCCAAGTGACTTTTCCCTTCCCAAGCACTCTTACACTCTCTCTAGGAAGATGGCTGCTCTTATTTGTGAAGAGGAGATGAATAACTCCCATTCACTTAATCTACAAACACTTATAATAGTTCCAAATCCGAAATCACTATTCATCCCCCCAAGAAAAATGACAAAAATGCCCTTTCGGGTTGTCTATTCATTCCCAAATGACCCGAGACTCAAAATTAACATCCAAATAGACTTTTCTGACTATTTCGAACCTTCCGGACACAACAACGCAGTCGAAATCACTATTAGGTCGATAGAAAATAAATTTCCTTTTTAAATTAATAAACTAGTCCCAACACGTCCCATACCGCGTCTGACTAAAAATATAAATTACCGAATTTATAACATACGGTCATCTCAATGACATCACATTCATATATTACCTAAATATCTTTAAGTAATATTTAGAATCATCAATATTAATATCCACCGTCCGGATAAATCCCGAATGAATTAATTAATAATAAAATCTAATTAATCCATTAATTTAAAATATAACCCATTTTAAAAGTCATTTAAAATTACGGGGTATTACAAGGAACTTGAGTACCTGGCTTATAATTTCATATCTTATTCTATACTAACTTAACTAATATGCCATTGAGTTTTTATTTGTTCTAGGCATTTATTATACCCGATTGTATAGGTTGGCCTATTTATTATGGTACTGGTCTATATTGTAGTTGAGTGATGTATTTTCTCTCTTATTTTCGGTTGTAGGATGGGAGAGAGTAGGTAGATACTTTGTATAGGAAATCTAGGATTCTTTTATTTTTACCCACGAGTACATATACTCAACGGAATTTTGTCTCTAATATCCAAAGGGGGAGATTGAGAACACACAATATGATTGGCTTACTTGAGTCTATATCTTATATAAGTTCCAACTAGGTTGGACATTGAGGCAAAGTAGGCCATATTTTCAAGAATTGATCTCTCTCTCAAAGTATCCAAGCATCAAAAGAAGGAACCACTCCAAGAACCTCGTGATCCACCAAAGAGGGAAGTTATTTCTACTCCATGACCACTATTGGACACTTACACTGCATATTATTGATTTACTGTGTGCATAAGGGTCATATTATGTTTTAGGAATTTTTCAAATAATTTTAAATCACTTAAACTTTTTTTTTGAAAAATTAAAGATGATTTTTCAAAATTAGTATGTTTGGGGAATATTTGAAAATATAGTTTTTCCTAAAAACTTTCTCTGCATAGAAACTAAAACCGATAGAGACTTATGGGGATGTAAGTCATATTTTTAGTAACATAAAAACATGCATTTTTTGTTGCATCTCAGCCATTCATGTGTTGGTCATTCAACAGCTAGATTTGTGTTTCTTTTAAGTCTCAGTAGTAAGAAGGGATCATGGCCCTTGGTTCAAATTGATCAGAGAACTGCATGCTCTCCTAGTTAATCCAAATGAACATAAATAGACCAATCATTAATCATTTGATCACCGATTGTATTCAACCGTTAGATTTAAAGTCAATTGTTCAGCCTTAATCTGAGCAACCGATTTGAGTTGGTATTCTCGATCCTTCCACCACCCGTATAAAAGGATGCCATTGGTCTTCATTTGGAAACTTTTTGTCATTCGTATAAATTAAGAGAAAACCCATAGTAGAGAGAGAAAAGTGAGAAGAAATAGAGAGAAGTGAGGAAACTGTTCGTCCAAAGAATAAATCTCAAGAGTTTTCCTCCTAAACACAAGATACAAAACTTTTTGTTTCATATACCAGAAAACCATAACTTGAGTGTTAGATCTATGGTTTCTATGAGTAATGGTGTTGGGTTATTTTGGCACTTTAACACCTTTTCAATACAGTCATCTCTATTAGAACCTATCTCAAAGTAAATATCGAATTTCTTTGTAGAAATCTTGAGGTTCTCTAAAAGAGAAAAAACACATGACCATTTATAGGTTTTTGTCTCTCTTGGATCTTTAAATTTGTAGTTATTTTCTAAAAGATCTTACTCTATATTCAAATGTTTTTGAAAAATAGACTACAGATTTTTCAAAGAGATCTTATAGACATTTATGTCTCTCAGATTTTATTTCATATTTTGTGAAATAAAGTTGTACAGAACTAAAAGTTGAGACATATAGGTGTAATACCCCGAAATTCTGCTTAATTAGGAAAATACTTTCTATTTAAATTACGCGAGTAGAGTAATTTAATGTGATATGTTTTATTTAAATTACGTGAGTAGAGTAATTTAATGCGATAAAAGACGTTTTATTTAAATTACGTGAGAAGAGTAACTTAATGTGAAATAATGATTAATAACGATTAAGATGATGATATAACAATTTACTAAATGTGAGTAGTAAATTTTGAATGTTGTTAAGTACGGTCTAGTGATTATATAGACGTACCTGAGTTATTTCAACCGAGTGTCACGCGTAGACAAAAATGGTAGATGAGATTAGAAAAATATTTTAGGAGACTCAAACGATAATTTAGAGTCCATAGGTGATTCCGAAAGGGTCAAAATAATCAAAATAGTGTACCCGGGGGTACTAGTTCGTTGTCGGGTCATTTTCAGGCTAAACCGGGACCATTCGAGGGCATTTTGGTCTCTTTACATTTATGGGTAAGTAGACCTACGAATTTTGTAACTCTAAATCATATTATATGAGTTGAGGCTAGGGTTAGAAAGAAATAAAATACACCATAGCCATTAGAGAAGAGAGAGAAGCAAACTCCTAAGGCAAAAGAAGGAAGGAAGGGAGATTCTTAGGAGATTTCACCACCAATCCGTTGGGAAGAAGGATTGAAGGAACAAAATCATCAACCATCATCAACAACCACGAAATCAGACCCTACGAATCATAAGGCAAGTGGTTATTTACAAAATAAATTGAGTTATAATACCCATAATTAAGATTTAGGAAGAACATGATTTTTATGATATTGTTGGGAATAAAACAATTGATTATGATCCATGATTGATAAGGATTGCATGTAGGACGTTTTTGGATTTCCAAGTATGTTGATATCGTAGAAAACTAGGTAATTAATTCGAACTAAATATCTGGAATTAGGATGAAAGATATAAAGAATGCATTTTTAGGATTCTTGAATATTAGGGAGATTTTTAGTTGGATTGGCCAAGATTTATAATGATTTTGTTGTTTTAAATCCCTAGTAATCATTCCAGAACATGTAGGAATGATTAGAAATTGTTGGTTGCAAATATGGTGGATTATCATGAAAGACAGAGAGATAAAAATGATGAAACACGTAGGAAGAAGATGAACTGGGTCTGTCACTGCTTGATCGATCGATCGACCCTTGAATGTCGATCGATCGAGCAGTCGATCGATCGACCATATCCCATTGATCGATCGACCCTGGTTGGACTTTAGAATTTTTTTTGAAAATTTCCTTTTATGTACCGTCACTCGATGGGAAACTTGGTGAAATATTTTACATATGAGGAGACTTCATAAATACCAGTAGGTGTACCGTTAGCTTTCTAAATAACTGATTAAGTGGAAATTTTGGAGAAATGGACCGACGGGAAAACGATTGATAGCCGTACGTTCGGATTTCGAGAATTTAACTACGGAAAGAGTGAGAGAAAGTTTCGGGATAATACCAGTAGGTTAAAGTTAACATACCTACTGAATTAAGGGAGGGGTAACTAGGACCCTTAGAGTTGCGTGAATACTCGAATGAGTACAATAGTGAGCTAAATTATAAATTAATGAGTACAGTGAATATAAGTCAAATATATTACATACGGGCATGATTTGATAGGTCGGGTGTGTACCTACTAAATTATATAAAAAGTTTGGGTTAAGATAATTTTACCTAAATTTAATTATGTTAGGGTCGATGTGACATTACGAACTAACATAAAATTATTTTTATGTTTGGGGTCGAGGAAAAATTCCGAACCAAACTTTTAACTGCTGTCGCGATGAAAGAGTCCCGAACCAGAATATGTGTATATATTTATATTTCTTTGAAAATAGTTGGGGTCGATGGATCATTCCGGACCAACTCTTACTTGGGGTCGATGAATCATTCCGAACCACGAGTCCTTTATGTGTAATAAAAGGATATGTTAGTGATAACTGATATTAAATACAATATTGTGTGATAAAATGTATTCTATGTGTATAATTTACTGATTTAGAATAGTAGACAATGAAATGAATGGTAAATATCTTAGTAATAATTTATAGCGTGATGTAATTATTACAAGAATAAGGACAACGAACAGTAAATAAGTTACCTACGCTTATGGGTAGTATAACTAGGTAGACTAAGTATCCTCGATCGTTATATACTATAGAAAAGAGGTGAGGAAGTACAAGGGAGTGTCTGAAACCTTAATATGTGTAATCAATAACTTAATTGTGATAATTGCTTGCAAAATATTTTCAAATGTTTTGAGTACTAACTCTTGCTATGGAAATTTTTTAAAAACCTTTTAGGTGCCCAGCCACAAGTACACCCAACATGATTCCGTTCCAGGGAGTTGGGAGCTGCAGCAAGTGTGGATGTTGTAGGGATTGTTTAGACGCTTCCTCTTTTTCAGTTCTAGTGCAGGATATCAGTTTTAATATTCTTAGTTGGGACATGTTGTCCTACCTTTACTGTTACAGTTTATTCTAGTTATGGATCTATAGTTGTCTTTTATTGGCCGTGGTTTTCGGCAAGACTTTACCTGCTTTCAGAGTATTTATACAAACTTCTTATTTAAGACTAGAATTTGTAATGTGTTTGTATGGTTTAATTTTCTTCTTAAGGAAGATAAAATTTGGCACTCGTTTTAATTTCACTTAGGTGGTAAGTAAATTAAAAAGCGTTCGGCAGTGATGCTAAGAATGAACCATTTAACAAACCTGTTTAAATTAAATTAAGGCTTGATCACCCAAGGTTTAATTAGGCGAGGTGTCACAGATCGTATGAGAGCATCAGGTTCTAGTGTCCATAGGATCTACACGGCTTACTACGATTCAGCGTTACGTTTGGTTGTATTAGAGCCCTACTATTAGGATTGTTGATTCAAATTTCCACTATTTCGTTATCGTACTTCTGCTCTTATATTTTGTATAAACTTTGTACTTATACAATTTGAATCTTACTTCAGATGCCACAAAGGAGACAGAGAGTAGAGAGGGCTGAAGCCAGAGAGGAGGTGAGGGAGGCTCATCAGGAGCCAAAGGTGCCGATACCACCACCCCCACCCGAGTTAATATCCACTACTCAGGTTGCAGTGATAGTGGCTCAGGCAGTCGAGGCAGCTATGAGGGCCATGGAAGCCAACTTTCCTCAGCCCCAAGTACTTCCTCCTGTGGCACCTGTAGTTCAAGTTCCAGCAGGACACTCTACTAGCCAGAAAGTCAGGGAGACATTTCAGAAAGGACACCCACCCGAGTTTCAGGGCAGTACCGATGTAGTGGAGGCGTGCAACTGGAAGAAAAATATCCAGTGCCACTTGCGCATTCTAGAGTGCATCGAGGTACAGAAACAGATGCTAGCCACTTTCCTTCTGTCAGGAGCGGCCCTACAGTGGTGGGAGTCAATTATCACCACCGAGGAAAGGGACACTTTGACTATTTCTGAGTTTTGGGTGCGGTTTGACCGCAAGTATTTCCCACCAGCAGTGGAGTCAGAGATGAGGAAGAAATTCAGCGAATTGGTTCAGGGTGATCGCTCAGTTACTGACTACGAGGACGAGTTTACCCGCTTGGCCAATTTTGTGCCAAACGAGGTGAGCAATGAGGAGAGGAGGAAGTCCAAATTTATGGAGGGCCTAACCTGGAGAATCAGACATCATTTGATTGGTAATCTGGCATTGATAACCTACACAAATGTCGTCAATGCGGCTCTTCTACACTGTCAGGATCACCGTTTTCATGCGAGGGGAAACAAGAGGGGAGAGCCTAGCCAACCGGGCAAGGTGGATGGGGGTAGTGGCAGCAGCGCATCACAGTAGCAAATAGTGGGCTAGTTAGGGCAGGATTCCCGACAGGGGAACTCTACCATGAAGTTTAAGAACGGGAGGCATCGCTTTGACCGGCAGGGCTAGCAGGGTCCCCAGAAACTTGTCCCTCAGGGCCGACAGGGCCAAGGTAATCAAAATGGGGGACAACAAGGTCAAGGTCGACAGGGCCAACGTCAAGGCCAACAGGGCCAAGGGCAGAGACAGTTCCTGGGCCAGTGTTTCACTTGTGGCCAGCAGGGTCACAAGAGCAGAAATTGTCCACAGCCAGACAGGGCACAACAACCGGGTGCCCAACAAGGGCAGGAGGCTCCATTATCCCCAGCAGCAGTACATGCCCCACAGCCAGGGCAGATGCAGTATGGACGTGTGTTCAATATCTGTGATATTCCATTTCAGCCGGCACCTCCAGCACCGCCGGTAGTTGCGGGTATGTTTCCTATTCATGGGCTTGAGGGGAGTATTTTGTTTGACACGGGGGCGATGCATTCATTTATTTCCACTAGATTTGCACGGGCAGCCGACCTATTAGAGATAACAGACACTCATCTTATGTGTGTGGAGTCACCGATGGTTAGTGGGTCCCTTATACACTCGATTTGTAAGGGTGTGGACATTATGGTCGGGAGTTTGAGCCTAGCGGTGGACCTCCTTGTGCTGGATATGGAGGGATATGATGTCATCCTAGGCATGGATTGGTTGGCACATCATAGGGCAATGGTAGATTGTTATGAGAGGACCATCGTGTTCTCCATTCCGGGACAAGAGATGTTCCTTGTGGCAATGCCACTTCCCGAGGGAGGGTCGCGAACTCATTTATATTATATTGAGGAGGAGACCTCACATGGGTTGGTCGTTTCTGTGGACTCAATCCCAGTTGTGAGGGATTTTGAGGATGTCTTTCAGGAGATACCAGGGTTACTACCTAGCAGAGAGATAGAGTTCGTCATTGACCTAGCACCGGGGACGAGACCGATTGCTAGAGTAGTGTATCGCATGGCTCCTTCGGAGATGCAAGAACTGAGAGAACAAATTCAGTAGCTATTAGGACAGGGTTTCATTCGATAGAGTACATCGCCATGGGGTGCGCCGGTGTTGTTTGTAAAGAAAAGGGATGGTTCACTTCGTCTGTGTGTAGATTACAGAGAGCTGAACAAAGTGACGATACGTAATAAGTATCTGTTGTCGAGGATTGACGACTTGTTTGATCAATTGAGAGGGGATGCATACTTCTCAAAGATCTATTTGAGGTCGGGTTACCACCAATTGCACATTCGTGAATAGGATTTACCTAAGACTGCTTTCCTGTCGCGGTAAGGGTCATACGAGTTCAGAGTGATGCCTTTTGGGCTAACTAATGCACTGACAGTATTCATGGATCTCATGAACAGTGTATTCAGGGAGTTTTTGGATCAGTTTGTGATTGTATTCATAGAAGACATTCTAATCTACTCTCACACGGAGGAGAAACACGCTGAACACTTATGAATGGTTCTAGAGACATTGTGGGACCATCAGTTGTACTCCAAATTTGAGAAGTGTGGATTTTGGTTTCGGGAGGTTCAGTTCCTAGGCCACGTCGTATCTAGCAGAGACATTGCTATTGACCCGAGTAAGGTATCGGCGGTAAGGGAGTGGGGACAGCCCACGACACCGACCAAAATTTGTAGTTTCTTGGGATTGGCCGGTTATTATCGTCGCTTCATCAAGGGATTCTAAAAAATTACCGGACCATTGACGAATTTTACTCGAAAGGGAGTTCCCTTCGTATGGAGTGACAGTTGTCAGTTAGCATTTGATGAATTAAAGGACAAGTTGACATCAGCCCCCGTTCTTGCCTTGCCTACGAGCGGAGTGGAGTACCGAGTCTATACTGATGCGTCCTTACAAGGACTTGGGGTTGTGTTACATCAGTAGGAGAAGGCCATAGCATATGCGTCCCAAAATCTTAAGCCACATGAGAAGAATTACCCCACCCATGACCTCGAGTTGGCAGTAGTCGTTTTTGCATTGTGAATATGGAGGAACTATCTTCTGGGCGAGCAGTTCACTCTATTCACGGATCATAAGTCATTGCAATATCTGTTCACTCAGAAGGACCTGAATATGAGGCAAAGAAGGTGTCTTGAATTCGTGAAGGACTACCAATTTGATATACAGTATCATCCTGGTAAGGTTAACGTGGCGACAGATGCGTTAAGCAGAAGACCTACCGGGGAGTTGGCAGAAATTTGGAAGGCGAAGTGGAGTGAACTTCGACACGAGGATGAAATGGCGAGAGCATGCATGGAAGTTTTATCTATCACTCCCGAGAGTGTTATGTGGGTAGTGAGGGCACAGGAAGAAGACACATATTGTCAGGGCAAAGTACGACAGTTACTGGCCGAGGGGGCAGAGTCCTACTCCATCAGTTCAGAGGGTGGACTACGGTTCAATGGTAGGCAGATAGTACCCGAAGATGATGATTTGAGGCATGCCGTTATGACAGAGTCACACGGGTCAAAATTCTTGGTACATCCAGGTGGGGACAAAATGTACCAGGATATGCGACGATTATATTGGTGGTCAGGTATGAAACGAGATATTGCAGAATTTGTCTAAAAGTGTGTTACATGCCAGCTCGTAATAGTTGACCATCAGAGGCCTTCAGGGATGCTACAACCACTGGAGATTCCCGTGTGGAAGTGGGAGAGTATCTCGATGGATTTTATTACCGGGTTACCAACATCACAGAAGGGTCACGATTCCATATGGGTGATAGTGGATCGTTTGACTAAGGTAGCTCATTTCTTACCGGTTCGTACGGATTATGATACTATGCGGTACGCGCAGCTATTCATTTCAGAGATTGTTAAGCTGCACGGAGTTCCTATTAATATTGTGTCGGATCGAGATAAAATATTTGTGTCACATTTCTGGCAGAGCTTTCAGGAGGCCATGGGCACCGACTTACGGTTGAGTACGGCGTATCACCCACAGACGGACGGTCAGACTGAGAGGGTAAAGTAGATGTTAGAGGACATGCTAAGGATGTGTATTCTAGATTTTGGGGGAGGTTGGGAACCATACCTTCCTTTGGTGGAGTTTGCATATAATAACTCTTACCAATTCACTATTGGCATGGATCCATTCGAGGCACTTTACAGGAGGCCTTGTCGTTCACCCGCCTGTTGGTTAGAGGTGGGGGATAACAAGTTATTGGGGCCAGAGATGATACAGGAGACTTCCTCCAAAATAGGGTTGATTAGAGGACGTATTCGAATAGTTGAGGATAGGTAGAAGAGTTATGCTGATGCCGGTAGGAGACACGTGGAACTAGATGTGGGCGACCAGGTGTTAATTCGGGTATCTCCTATGAAAGGGATTACGAGGTTCGGCAAAAAGGGGAAATTAGCACCAAGATATGTGGGGCCATTTCCCATCATTGAGAGGGTGGGACCGGTAGCTTACAAATTGGGACTCCCTGAGCACCTTCAGCGAATACACGATGTATTCCATGTGGCATCGTTGAAGAAATATAAGGGGAACGAGAGAGCCTTCTGGCACATTCCACTAGAGGAAATCGATTCGCAGCCAGATGTCTCGTATGAAGAAAGACCCGTGGCTATCCTGGATTATAGTGAGCGCAAACTAAGATCAAAGGTGGTACCCTTAGTACGAGTACAGTGGGGACATCACAATATGGATGACTCTACTTGGGAACGAGAGGAGGATATGCGAGAACAATATCCAGAATTATTCATAACATGTATTTTCTAATTTCGAGGACGAAATTCCTTTTGTAAGAGGGGAAGTATGTAATACCCTGAAATTCTGCTTAATTAGGAAAATACTTTCTATTTAAATTACGCGAGTAGAGTAATTTAATGTGATATGTTTTATTTAAATTACGTGAGTAGAGTAATTTAATGCGATAATATATGTTTTATTTAAATTACGTGAGAAGAGTAATTTAATGTGAAATAATGATTAATAAAGATTAAGATGATGATATAAAAATATACTAAATGTGAGTAGTAAATTTTGAATGTTGTTAAGTACGGTCTAGTGAATATATAGACGTACCTGAGTTATTTCAACCGAGTGTCACGCGTAGACAAAAATGGTAGATGGGATTAGAAAAATATTTTAGGAGACTCAAACGATAATTTAGAGTCCACAGATGATTTCGAAAGGGTCAAATTATTCAAAATAGTGTACCCGGGGGTACTAGTTCGTTGTCGGGTCATTTTCGAGCAAAACCGGGACCATTCGAGGGCATTTTGGTCTCTTTACATTTATGGGTAAGTAGACCTACGAATTTTGTAACCCTAAATCATATTATATGAGTTGAGGCTAGGGTTAGAAAGAAATAAAATACACCATAGCCATTAGAGAAGAGAGAGAAGCAAACTCCTAAGGCAAAAGAAGGAAGGAAGGGAGATTCTAAGGAGATTTCACCACCAAACCGTTGGAAAGAAGGATTGAAGGAACAAAATCATCAACCATCATAAACAACCACGAAATCAGACCCTACGAATCATAAGGCAAGTGGTTATTTACAAAATAAATTGAGTTATAATACCCATAATTAAGCTTTAGGAAGAACATGATTTTTATGATATTCTTGGGAATAAAACAATTGATTATGATCCATGATTGATAAGGATTGCATGTAGGACGTTTTTGGATTTCCAAGTATGTTGATATCGTAGAAAACTAGATAATTAATTTGAACTAAAAATCTGGAATTTGGATGAAAGATATAAAGAATGCATTTTTAGTGTTCTTGAATATTAGAGAGATTTTTAGCTGGATTGGCCAAGATTTATAATGATTTTGTTGTTTTAAATCGTTAGTAATCATCCCACATGTAGGAATGATTAAAAATTGTTGGTTGCAGATATGGTGGATTATCATGAAAGATAGAGAGACAAAAATGGTGAAACCCGTAGGAAGAAGATGAACTGGGCCTGTCACTGCTTGATCGATCGATCGACCCTTGAATGTTGATCGATCGAGTAGTCGATCGATCGACCCTGGTTGGACTTTAGAAAATTTTGTGAAAATTTCCTTTATGTACCGTCGCTCGATGGGGACCTTAGCGATAATATTTTACCTATGAGGACACTTCATAAATACCAGTAGGTGTACCATTAGATTTCTTCATAAATGATTAAGTGGAGATTTTGGAGAAATGGGCCGACGGGAAAACGATTGATAGCCGTACGTTGGGATTTCGAGAATTTAACTCCGGAAAGAGTGAGAGAAAGTTTCGGGATAATACCAGTAGGTTAAAGTTAACTTAATTACTGAATTAAGGGAGGGGTAACTAGGACCCTTAAAGTTGCGTGAATACTCGAATGATTACAATAGTGAGATAAATTGTAAATTAATTAGTACAATGAATATAAGTAAAATATATTACATACGGGCATGATTTGATCGGTAGGGTGTGTACCTACTAAATTATATAAAAAGTTCGGGTTAAGAGAATTTTACCTAAATTTAATTACGTTTTAATTCTTTGAAGCTGTGTCGCAACGTCTTCAATTTCTTTAATATGTCATAGACTAAGTGGGATCGTGAAAAAATAAATCTCCCTATGACATATTACTAGCACAGTTTTGTTCACGGAATTAAGTCAAAACAATACAGGGACTCAATTGGAAATTTAAGTCCTTACAAATCTCCCCTTTTGACTATTTCGGGACAAAACTAAACCAGTGAAATGCCTAAGCCGGGCCATCAAGTCGTATAACGCCTAAATCCCATCCCATAAACCCAAAGTAAAAAATAAGGGCACGAACTAATATTTGTAGCACCGACAAGCATGAACTGTCTGAGTGTGATGTAGACTTGAAATCTCGAATTGCTGAAGCATACCTACAGATATGAAATAGACAAAAATATACCCAGTGAAGTATGGAGGAAAAAATGAAACAAATATATATCCAAATGATATCAATTTTACAATAGATACCAAGATGAATAAACTCAAAAAAATCATTTGTTAAACAATTGAGCAATATGATACCAATTTGATGAATGCAAAAATGATACCAATTTGAACTACAAATAGTAAAATATGGAATCACAAACATGCTCAAAAAATCTCCCCCCTACATCACATACATCTCTCCCCCTTTTTGCCTCGAATAGACAATCCGATGAAAAGATAAACCAATCAACAAGTATCTAGCATGAGAATATACCAAATAAAAAATGTTAGATAATCATGAAACAACCAGCTAAATATGATCAAGTAATGATAAATCAGTAGCTAGTAAACAATCACACAAAGAATCAGCAGTTTAAACATGTGTGATAAACGGAAGTATATGCAAAATATCATTATGAGACAATAAAAACTGCATATAAACCAGTTAGTCCAGAAAGCTTCCAGCAGTACCAAAAAAGTATACCGATTATAAGTAGAGGACTGCAAACAAAAAGAAGCACAAATTCCCACACCGTTGTTCAAACGAGCCAGGGACGTCGTTCAAATGAGATGAGGACGTCGCTCGAACGAGACTTCGCGTGACATGGTGATGTCTCTCGAACGACTAATTGAGACATTCCAAAATTTCTCAGACTCCCAGAAATATCATAAATTTTTGCCTAGTGAAAAAATTTCCAGAAAAATCATATAGGAAAGGCCCGACAACAACAGAACAGTGTTAAAATAGTAAGCTTTTTAAAAAAATGCATAAAAACTAGTAATGCGAGTTACATGAGAACATACTACCGATGTTCCCAAACATGGACATGGAATGAATAGTCGTGAACTACAACAAATGAGTCACAATTCCAACACATCGAAATGGTCAAGAAGCTCTAATTGATAGCAATAAATCATCAAACTTTATCATAGACATATGACAATTAAAGTGTGAGCTTAATGAACTAAACATACTACACGCAAATAAATCTAGATTTTTGACGATTCTACAAACAATAGCATCAAATTGCAATGTTTCAACATTAGGATTAGTTGTGCAAACCCGTTTAATTTTCTCCAACCAAACTCCCTCATAAATATAGATTTTTTAAGTCCTTTTGAGGTTTCTAAAATTCTCAACTTATAGAAAATCTTATTGGCCCTTTTCTTAGCATATTACCTTTTTCTTTTGGGCTCTTTTAAATGGTGGCTTTCACGGCGAGTTAATTTTGAAATCTCGCAGCCCTTTTTCGTGAATCACTCAACATTTTTCAATTTAGATACTAATTCAAATCCTAACGGTAAACGGTTCTTACATGTACAGTTCTCCTTAAGTCTACTTACGCATATATGACAATATTGAGATTAGAACGCCTCACCAAATTCAAATATGCAAGAGGAGTCAAACATCCATATAACCTCGTGCATGTGTGAAATATTGGCATATGTACAAAGTCGAATCAAAATGCATATCAACTTCGAAACAACCCCATTTTAACAATGGTTAAGATCATTATAAGCATCGATAATAATGACCAAATGTCTTAGCCACATGGATAATTAAACGATTTGGGGGGGGGGGGGGGGTCCAAGCACACCAATATGCCACATCAATCATGTAAACTTAAAAGAAATAATTGAAAATATTTTTGACTTTTCAAACATATTTTGACTCAAATAAAAGAAAAATATTTTTGGGTTTTCAAAAGTTTTCGCAAAAAGCAAAATATTTTTGTATTTTTCAATAGGACTCAAAAAAATGAAAACTATAATACAAAATGATAAACATTTCACTATACTTGGAATGAATATATCATGAAGAAAACTAGATTATGACAAACATGGAAACACTATCATCCTTTAGATTTAGAATGGGAAGAATCAAGTGCACCTAAATGAGAATCAATAAGTTTTATTCCTAAAGCCACTAAATACGATTTCCTAACCCAAGTTGGTGTAAAACGAGACATGGGGGTTTGGGGAACCGGGTCAACTTTATTTCTAAACATCCTAGGAGCTTGTCTAAGGTCGTAACAATAACGCCTAAGGTGTCCTTTCCTACCACAAAACGTGCAAGTGTAGCAATGGTGGGAATGATTACCTACATGTGGACCTTTTTTAACCTTCCTAGTGTTTCTCACACATGCAGGGAGAATAGGAACAATTCTCTCATAAAAAATAATACCTCCGCTACCTCCCTTAATTTGGACAGTGCCTAAGATCTTATCTAACTTCTCCGACCTAGCCTCCAAATCAAACTTAACTCTAGACGAGTCTCTAAACTTCTTGCCCAAATCATGAATCCTAGACTCGAGCAAATGCCAAAACTCCTCAAACTCTAGAATTTCCTTTTTCAAAGAATCCATTAAACCATGTAGATTATCTCTCTATTTCTACACAAACTCTAGTTTCTCCCTAAATTTCTTCACTCGTGCCCTAAAATCCTCAATCAAATTATCATTATTTTCTATGGCACGCTCATTCAACTTATGTTGCAATTTTACATTTGCCTTTTTCCCCTTAACTGTCTCGTCATACAGCTCATTAAATGCAACATGCAATTATTTCACATCTACCTCCTCTTCATCACTCTCTTCACCCTCACTAACATGGGATTCACTCAAAACCTCCTTGGAAGTGTCATTCACATGAGAATCGTCATCGCTCACATGACATGCCGTAAATGTAACAAAGTTACGCTAAATGGGGGAACTCTCTCCCTCTTCCGAATCACTATAACATAAGGTGGAATCATATGAAATAGGTTGCTTTCCCTCTTTCTTAAGTCTAGTAGGACACTCCTTAACTTTGTTACCATACCCCTCACACCCAAAACACTTATCCTACGCATCTCTCTTAGTCTTATCCAACTTATCCTTAGAGGTGGAATCTACTTTGTTGTTCTTAAATATTTCAAATTTCTTGGCATCCTTCGATTATTTTTGAAACTTAATAAATTTTTAAAATTTCTTTACCAACAAAGCAACATCCTCAAAATCAGAACCTGAATTGAAATCCGAAACTTTAATTTCCTCCGTTTGGGTTTCCAAAGTAATACCCTTTTCTTTCTTAGGCACTTGCTTGGTGGTAATCATGTCTATTTGATGGGTTTATAAGTCACCTACAATCTCCTCTAGTTTAGTCGACGCTAACTTACCCAAGGAGTTTAGAATAGTTAATTTCGCATCAAATCTACTAGGCAACGACCTAAGGATTTTCTTAATGACACAGTTGTCAGGAATTTTCTCACCTACGTTAAACGATGGGTTGACAATATAGGACATCCAAGCAAAAAACTCATCAAAAGTCTCACTTTCTAACATCCGAATGGTCTCAAATTGTGTAGTAAGATTTTGATGTTTTGACGCCATAACCGTAGCACTGCATTGACAACCTATGTGTATGTCTCTAATGCCTGATTAGCCAACAGGAGCTATCGAATCCTCCATGCGAGTCCATCCATGAACTTAAGCATTCTCTTCTCTTAAGTATTAACCTCATGTTTCACGAATTTTCTAACCGAGTGAACTCTTCCTCGTATTCTTCGACAGTACAATCTCTATCGGTTCCCTGTGTTACAACTGTGTATCCCTGGAATATATAATCAAGTCTGGCATCCCTGTGGCAGGACAGCTAAAACGTTTTGAAAATATTTGCAGCATGGGTTAGAACCCAAAGCATTTTTAAAAATATTTAGCAAGTGATTAAGTTTGCAGTTATTAAAATGCATGAATGCTTTTCATATTTAATGTAGTGTCAGACTCCCTTGAAATAATGCTCACCCCTCATCTAAAGTGCGCACCTAAACCTTTCTTTCGAACCCTCGTTGTTATAGTATCCCGTCTAACTAACCTTGTTATGAAAACTTCCTGACACACTAGTCTTTCCTAAGTAATCTTACTATTGATTCATAAACAATTTATCCCACTAACCAACTTAATCAATTTTAAAGAAAACTATATAATAGTCTCGCTAGTTATATACCAGTAAAACCATGTAATTCACCCTATATAAATATATACTTTATTATATACGTATGTAATTAATACAACTACACTTCACATAATTTACTCGTATGTTAATATCTACACTATTATAAATGTAGAATAATACTACAAAATTTACACATATCTCGTATGTATATCTATCCTCCTAAGTAATAATTCACCGGATGAATTCTCTAAAATGCTATCACCCAAGGAATGCCCATCCAACCTGGATATCACGAGACGGTTAACTCACACCGATTCAGGAAAAAAATAACCGTAGTTGAGGCAGTAATAGTTCCTCTAGTGTGAGACCAAATCATACCCAAAAATGTCACACCTCAAAGTGAATCACAACATAAAATACAGGACACTATGACCTGGGGATTATACTCGCCCTATGTTCAATACCCCGGGGATTCACCCACATCGTGCAACTTCCTATGATATCACTAGAGGGTATGTATTCCTATAAACCGATTTGGCCTGACCCCCGAACCAGTTTGCCTTGACCCCTAAACTGGTTCGCCCTACCACCCGAATCGGTTTGCCCCCAAATCTGAACCGGATCGCCGTACCTGGGTTGCGAACCTTATTCTTCCCCAACTCATTCTTCCTCCATGAATAAACCTCAAAGTTTTCATGTTCTACCCCAAATCTTAATATGATTATTATCAACCTTAATACACCTCGAAGTCAAGTTCTAACCATCATCCAAAACTTTAAATACGAGTGATTTCGATCAAACTTCGTCAAATCCTGGATTGGGTTATAATATGGGTTTCAATCAATTGTTTATAAATTTGATTCTCTAAATCTGAAATTAGACATCAATCTCTACTAGGTTTGTCGTAGAATTCAAATTATTATAACCTTGAATCCTATGGGATCATAAATTTCATATTAATCTACACAACATGTTTAAATCATCAAAAAAAAAAATTCAAATAATTCCAACCCAAATAAACTTTTCATTACACACAGTATGATATAAATCAGATATCATAATTTAAAAGAAAGAAAATTAACCTCTTTCCAGTATTGATTCATAGGGTCAAATTTCCTTTGACATAGACGATGATTTGACAAAGAACGCACTCAATCCTTCTTGGTTTGGCTCCCAAAAAATCACCATAATTTCTCCCTCTTTTCTTCCCTTCTTGGATTCCACTAACTATTTAACTTAGGTTAAATAACTTTAAACCCGAAATTAAACTAATGGTATAAGCCAAAATGACCTGAACACCTGTGTGGGCCCAGTTGTGCCTAAAAATGTCCGAAGACCCAATTACTACCCCGAGTACTCTTCTACTACTATCTCGACCTATCCGGAATAAACTCTATGCTCTAAATCGTCATACGAGTCACTCAATACAAATTTTCACATTTCCACTTCCAAATATGCTCCATGTGAAAATAAATTATAAACTTAATTAATTAAATCTAAATAATCTAACTAAATAAATTCTTCAAATCATCAATTTAATTAAAATTTTATATCCTCATAAATGCGGGGTATTACCATAAAATGCATCTGTTTGGCGTATAAATATCATTATTTTTGGTACTTATCAATAGACAACTGATAGAAAAACCTATGACATGTAAAATACATTATATACTCTATTCGTATTTCCTGGGGGTGACATTGTAGGGTCTAGTATCCGGGTTGTATTTTTACCCGTGTAGGTAGTTACATCTCTGTTACATGATAGGTAGTTGTGATTCATTATTTATGACAGTGAAGAAACTTGTATGAATATTTACACCTTGGCTCAGTACATGAGCTTAGTTTTGTACTTAGATGAAGGTTGGGGTACTTATTGCATGTGAGAACCGACGGGTGGCATGTATTGTAAATCAATCAGATGATTTTTTATTGCTAATATTGAAGTCAACTTTTGAAACTGTCAGGCTCTAACCCAAAACTAAAAAAATGTTTTCCAATCATATATAGACCGGATCAGTACAGCTGAGGAGAGTTCGGGCTTGGAGCTCCACCTTGCATTGTAAATTTTCATTTTTTTCATTCTAGAATATGTTTATCTTATATTCTAATTTAATATTTACATTAAGAGTTTTGTATGTGCACAAGCCGGGATTTATTATGCAATAAAATTTATTTAGAATCGTGATGTAATGATAGTTGGGTTAATACTTTTTCATTTACGAGATTATGGCATTCCGGTTTATTCCCATATGTGTTTGGTTTAATTTCAACTCTTTACTTTATCGTTTGGTGCTGATAATGGTATGAATTGTTCAATGATCCCCATCTTCAGTGTATTATTTGTCTCGACTGTTAGATGTAAACTAGGCGTGGTTACAATGACCCTCATGGTTATTATAATCCTCATAATCCTGATTTGGTAAGTGAAATACCGAAAGAGGGGGATCGCTAGTTATGATTTAATATTGAGTAGATTTACATAGACGATGCCAATTTTAGGTGAATAATTTCCTACTTGTTACATATGCAGTACCAAATATTTAATTCTAATGTGAGTAATCCCTATGAAATTTTAACAATTAAGATTCAATTCCTATCAGTCAAGAAGTGGTGATTGGAGCAAAAAAAGTAGAGAAACAAAAAATTTGAAAGTGGGCTCGTTTCCATTCTTAATAGATAAAAAAATGAAAAGGGACGTAGGGTACCCAATTTTAAATTTTACTCAAATTTAAACGGATGGTTGAACACAAATAAAATTTAATTTTCTTTCACAATTATAATAAACAGAAAGTGAAATTAAACATGACAAACAATTAAATTTCCACTTAAACAAATATTAATTCTAATTGAATTTAAATAAACTAAGCACCGATATTCTCAGTTTAATTAATGGAGACTTGAATTAAAGTAACTAAAAACTTACCCAAACATATTTTTTCACCAAATTAAGAAAAGTGGTGATTTAAACCAGAATTTATCTTTTAAAGCCTAGCATGCATCTATGTGAATTTTGCAAGATAAATTATGTAATCACAACACACTACGCCGCGATGTACAAGAAAACCCCATAATCTCCGCATACTCGACAACAATGGACTCCACCACAGTCTCGGAATCCACCGATGGGTCTCAGTCACCATTAACCCACACACGATGCCTTTCACCGTATGTGTACACCACAACAACATGAACCAATATTCTTTTGGGGGTAGAGAAGAAACCCAAAGAATCTCCTTAATGGGTAGAGAATAGACCCGGTGCCAAACCAATCTCCAAGCGAAGATGTATATATATGACACTTGGTTTTTAAAGAAACTTGGGTGTAAACATGTGTTTTTGAAGAACTTAATTAATGGAAACTCAACACACATTAATGGAACCTTTTCTCTCAAGAAATGTATCTCTAAAAACTATATCTCTCTTTTTCTCTTAAAAAGTTATGAGAAAAAGTGTTTCTCACACTTAGTTAATCAGGAAAAAGAAGTGGGAAAAAGTAGTGGGCGAATGGGGCAAATATAAATACAATTGACAAAAACTGCCACTAGGTCGTTCGAATGACTTTCTAATGATATTTTAGAACATAAATGCCCAAAACTCGTTTGAAGTTCGTTTGAATTCTCATTCGAATGACTTCGTTTAAACAATCTTCTAACTAGAATTTAGAGTCAAATGTCTTTAGAAGTCTCGTATGATATGTCATTCAAACGACCTCATTTGAACCAGAAATGTCGTTCGAACGACATTTCAGAAAAACAATATTTTTCTTTAAAAAAATATAAAATGCATTTTTCAATTTAAATTCAATAAAGATAAAACACCCAAATAATTTTCCAAGATCCTATATATATAAATGCATTCATACCTTTGGAGACTTTGGAAAATCATCAATTGTTGATGATGCGAAATAAGGCATTAGAAACCGGCAATGATGAATCTTAAAATACATGACCGCTACGTCTTCAACTCTTCAAACATCATAGGCTTTTAGGATACAACAAGACCATTTATCCTATGACTCAAATTTTTTTGTCCGTAATTGAGCCAAAACTACAAATGGACTCAATTTCAAATTTGTGTCCTTACAGAAAAATTACCTCTTAAATATAATATAATGTATTAAGCTACTCGTTCAAGAATCCCGAAATTTTTGTAATTTTTTCTTTATTGCTTATAAGCACCACCAGGAGAGGCTTTTTCTCCTAATTTCTTATAAATAATTTTTTTCTTGCAAAAAATACACATAAGCCAATAACAATAATAACAAAGAAGATAAGACTTCCAACGCACAAATAGGATAAGATATAAGTGGTTAGACAATGTGCCTATTTTGGCCATCCGGTTTCATCCTTCTATCCTTTCTCCTCCAAAAAAGGGGAGTGGGGAAAAGAAGATGGAGGGTGTAAAAGGTATCGTGACCTCTCGAATCTGGGAGCTCTTCGGTCGTCGTTGGTGTGGGGTGTATGTAAAGAGATGGAGTCGCCAATATATTTTACTCAAAACATATAAAATAAAATGTGGTCGCCTCGAGAGACGGTGTCAAGGACAAAATGATGCTTACGAAACCAATAGTTTGAGGGATTGGTGGCTATGTTATTGAATGGGAAGGTGTTAGGCACACATCCCGACCTTCCGGTCCATCATGGGCGTGTGTTATTGTTTTCCTTTATTTATCCATGAAGTGTGTGTGTGTGTGCATGTATAATGGAGATCAGAATTGCCCAAATCATACCACATAAAAGATAGAGTAAGTTCATCCATAGGAATGTTTCAAAAATTATATTAAAAATAGGATTTATGCATTTATCATGATAATAATCGTTACGTTGAAATGATAATATATGTGGGATAAAATGCTAATAGGAATTACAAACATGATTTTTAGGAATAATGCATAGATAAAAAAGTGACAAAGGTAAAAAAATGGTAAAGGGAAGAACTTAGAAAATTGGACTCGAGTCTCGAATTTTAGCTGGAAATGCCTACGTAGCGTATAAATGCATCAAAGTTTCACGTAGTTCGTATATGGCATAAGGGTGCGGTTAATCCCATAAATCCAACCAGAGATTTCTCTTATATATGTATGTGTAGAAAAAGCTTTTTTAGTGTGTTAATAATCTGATAATTCCCGCTTGGAAATTTACGATCAAAACCCTCTTTTTCTTTATTTTTGATTTTTTTTATAGAAAATAAAGTATGTCCAATAATAGTAATAAAATGGTATGTTAAGGTATGTGATTTGAAAGAATAAAATGCTAAAATAAAAAAATAATTTAATGCAAAAATTAATAGCATTTAGAGAGAAAGTGAACGATTGGACCTTCTTGGAGATCTCGAGTTTGAACTTGGATGTTGAAGGGCTACCCTTCCACTTGGATGAATATAATAGAATGTAATTTACGAAGTTTGTTAAAAGGATGATGAATTGGGAATGTTGGAAATGGGTTTGGATATGGAAATTGCACTGATTTTTAGATAGAGTTGCAGAGATCACTGAGGTTGATGGATCTGAGATCTCTTAGGAGTGAGGTTAAGCCCTCTATTAATAGGGTGAGGGGTCTGTCGATTGGCAACCCCTAGTCCTTCCAATCGGTAGGTGAATGAAATCCATTGATCTAAATTGTGCATGGGGAATTCCATTATAATGTTCATTGAGACAGATTCAAGAGTCATTAGGAACTCTCCCGGGTTCGGGAGTCGACTTTGGGTCAAATTTGGCTCCGAATTGATCATTGGTCCGTTGGACGAGATATTGTCGGATGGAAATAGATCGTTCATCGGAACGATAAATCAGAATCACACACGAGGTGGTCCATTGTAAAGGTTAGGCAGTTTACTTAATAATTCCAAAGAGCTTATCTTATTTCGAAAAGGTTAACTTGGTCAATCAGGGCCCGAAAGCGCCCGTTGACCTCTCGGAGTAAAACAAATCGTTTGTTCATACCATAAGCCAGAATCATGTATGGGCGCAGACCATTGGAAGCGTATTATGTCCCCTTCGAAGATTCATTCAGTCTCGTTCAAGCTGTAGAATTGACCTAGGTGAAACGGATCCTGGGAGGGGTTGGTGGCCTCCGAATCAGTTTCGGGGGAAAATGGGTCATTCATTGGAATTAATATGCCATTTAATTCACGTGGCAGACAGTTGGAAATGAGAGGTTTCAAAGATCTTCAACTCTGACAATAGAGTTGACTAGAGTCAAGTGGGGCCTAAGAGCACCCGATGGCATATATATATGTACTCGTGGTACGACCTAGGGTTTGTACTGAAATGAGGAGGTTCTAGGGACCCGAGGAGAGACTTAGGGGGTCCTAGAATGCGATGTCTATAGATACCCTCAACGGGTGAGATTGGAACAAGTTAAAGTCGTCGAATAGACACCACATGATGTTTTGGAGAAGTTATCGTTTGTGCGTACCTAAAGGGACAAGGATGATCATTTTAAATGGTCAAGGCCTAAGGTACAGTGATGAATGATTCATATGGTCGAGGTTGATTCTGAGGACCTAAGTTAATTCTATGGATGGAGGATTGTGCGCGCCGCCGAGGTCAATTCTGAAGACCTAAAGGAACGACTAATTCTAAGGGTTGAGATCAAATCTGAGGACCTTAAGTAGAGATGACCAATTCTGCGAGTCGAAGACGATTCTTAGGAATTAAGGTAGAGATGACCAATTCTTAGGGTTGAAGTTTATTCTGAGGGTTTGAGTTGAGATGACCAATTTTGAGGGTCAAATCCAATTCTGAAGGATTAAGTTGAGGTTACCGATTATATGAGTCAAATCCAATTCTGTGGGCATAAGTTGAGGTGACCAATTCTGCAAATCAAGGTCAATTTTGAGGACCTTAAGTATAGATGACCAATTCTGGGGGTCGAAGCCAATTCTGAGGGCTTAAGTTTAGGCAACCAATTTTGAGGGTTAAGGTCATTTGTGAGGACCTTAAGTAGAGAAGACAAATTCTGTGGGTCGAAACCCATTATGTAGTCTTAAGGCAGCGATGACTAATTATGAGGGTCGAAGCCAATTCTATGGGCTTCAGTTGAGATGGTCGATTTTAATGGTCGAAATCAATTTTGAGGGCTTGAGTTGAGGTGATTATTTCTGTGGGCGAAGCAGTTTCCGTGGACATAAGTTTAGGCGACTAGTTTTTCAGGTTGAGGTCAATTATAAGGACCTTAAGTAGATATGATAGATTATGTGGCTTGAAGATAATTTTAAGGGCTTGAAATGAGGTGAACGATTCTAGGGGTCGAAGCTAATTCTAAGGGCTTGAGTTGAGGTGACCGATTTCGAGGGTCAAAGAGAATTCTACGAGCTTAAGTTATAGTTTTCCCAAGGAAATTTTGAGAGTCCACCCGAGAATTTATCTTGCGGTTCTGCTGGGGATGATTTTGTAGGTTTCGCTAGGGAAGAGTAAATAATCCAACGCTTGTACATTTTTTTGTTAGGGCAATTTTTTTTTCAATGTCTTTTGGTGACGTTGCTTGAGGAGATATCCAATTGATTTTGAAGATTTCGCTGGGGAGATAAGGGTTCCACTGGGGGAAATGCGTGTCATAAAAATGCTTTTCTAGGTGAGAAGGGTTCCCAAAATTCATTTGATATTTTTAGGAATTTTCTAGGGATTTTTCTAGATTTTCTACCATTTTTTTCTTCTTTTTGGTGATATTTCCCTTTGATGACTTTTGACATGGATCTTTACTTTTTTGTTTTGACATTCTTATATCTCTATGTTGACTATGTGTACTCGAGGGACGATGGGGTATAAGGATGTTTGGGAGAGCCTTCCACCTTTGGTGCGTTGGGTGTTTTCATCAACTAGCTTTGGTAGATTGGCGTCTGCACCCGACGAGACGCCTTGTTCGACGACTATTCTTTGTGCTCTAGGGGAGAAGTCGTGGGATACCACCCACACCATGCATTTTTTCTTTGGGGAGATGATTGTGACTCCCATTGACGCACAGTACCTGTTGGGGATGGTTCGCGGTGGGGTGTATATAGATCCTTCTTAGTGATGTCAGCGACGGTGATGGCGGCGTTAGGATATGTGGAGAGGGTAGTCTCTGGGTACTCTCTTCATTTGTATCTTTTGAGGGAGTTATTTTTTAGTTAGAGGATTGATGAGGAGGATAGGCATCAAGTGCGACAGTTGACCCGTCTATTTATTCTACTTTTGTTGGGAGGGTTCTTAGTGGTGACGAGTGGCGATGTCGTCCACATGTGGTTTTTTCTGTTTTGAGGGTGTTTTCAAACATCCCTCTTTATTACTATGGGATCTTAACATTGGAAAACCTTTATTTCTCCTTAGATTCAGTCAGTGCTAACGAAAAACCTTTACTGGGGCCACGTATCTTTTGGAGCTATTGTTTCCTTTATGGATTTTTTCTCCATGCTTTCACATTTTCCTTTATGGATTTCCTTATTAATTCTCCTCATTACTGATTCATGTCTTTTGCAGACGTGGTTTTACGAGGTGATTGGGTTTGACACCCAATTGATAGCTTTGAAGGATGAGTTTATTGGGGACTTTTGCAGGATGTACCGTTTGCGGAGGTTCAACCAATAGTCAAAGAAGTCTCTTTCCTTGGAGGTGGTGCGCCAGGTCTTCAATGCCCTGACAAGAGAGCGGGTAAATCCTTTTGTTGAGACACATTTTCGCTTATGATCTTTTCCAATATTGATCTTCCTACTAGGGATCTTCCATGTGACCTTCTATCCCTGGGGTACGTCCATCCAACATACGGGGTTGAGTGGGGGTAATGCATAGATGCGGCGTTTGCTGATGCATGAGTTAGGCTATTCATGGTATCTCGGGGAGAGAGTAGTTTTGCAAGTCTTGAAGGAGGAGGCGATTAAACCCCCTGCGAGGCCCATGGTTTACATGAGGCGAGTGCAGGCGATGGCCAATTATCTGAGAGTAGAAGCGAAGATTGATGAACCTTACTCGTTGTACACTGAGATGGTGGTGGCTTATGACAATCTAGATTTCATGTCGAGATGGTTAATGCCACCCAACATATATGACGTGATGCATCTTCCCCCCATGGGCTTGAGTCGGTCAGTGGGGTCTTCCTGTAAAGTATGTGGTGCATACTCATCAACGGTGGCGACAACCTTAGAGGTTCTTTATGTGCTATGGGATCCACCTTCTTATAACATTTGGCAGGAAAACGGAGGGTCGGTGCGTATGTTGTCTCACCCCAATGTGATGAACATCGAGGAGTTGGGCTTGACAAATGAGGTTCTTCATCCACCGGTATACCCTTCATTTCTTTTTCCTTTTACTTTCTAATTCCTTTCTTTGCCTCAGACTGACTGACTTGCTCTTTTTTATTTTTCTTGTAAGACATTTGAGTGTCGACCAGTTCGTTGAGTGTTATCCAAGACTGGGTAGCTTTTTCTATGGCACATATTTAGGAGTCGATCGAGGTTCCGTCTTGCTTGGTTCCTTCTGCCTCATCTGAGGAAAGGTATCATTCGGGGAGTGGAGTTATGTCATCTCATCGCTGGGGAAAATGATTGCGCCACAGGGATGGAGGTTCTTAGAGAAAGAGAGAGAAAGAGAAAGAGAGAAAGGGACTGACTATAGGTAGAAAGGGAGTCTTGAGGGTTTCGGGATGAGTCCCATTGTATTATCTTTTCATGTTGCAAAATCAATGTAACACCGGAAATATCTATGCAAATTAAGCTTTTGTTATTTTTCTCTTTTAGCGACTTAAGGAACATACACTTTTTACTTTGCTTCTGAGACCATAAAAAGAAGTTTTTAAAATGATTCGAGAGATTATTTATGTTAAAATTGTGTGAGTAAAAATACTAAGAAAGGAAAATCCTGACTTCTTTTGGGAATAAAATTTATTTTTGTTGAGTTTTTGGGAACTTTCTAAAAATAGGGGGTTGCCGATCGACGGGTCAATCAATCCAAGGATTTTATTATACTTCCTTCAATTGCTTGGTACTTTGTGGGGTAATTTTCCTTCTGATTTCTGTAGGGTTTCTGTCTTTGGTTGGTGTTTTCCAAGTATAAATACGGGGTAAGGATAAGGAATTTTCTTCACACCTCCACATTCCTTCTCTTTTGCATTCTTTTTCCCTCCTTTGCGAAAATGGCTCTGCTTAGTAGTGTTGAGTTTGTTGACTACCTCTAAACTTTGAAGGCGATGTGCTCATACAATGTTGACTATGATTATTTTGACATGCATCGAGTCTCTTTATGACGCAATTGGCCCATAGAGTGGAATATGCTAATAGTAGCGGTAGAGTTATTGTACCCTAAAGACCATGTTTTCTGCTTTGGCTTAGAGAAATATGTACGACTTATGAAGAGTTTTCTTCCATGTGGGGGATAAATCCCAGTATTGTATCACCTATGCATGAATTTTGCCAATTCCCTAGGGAGATGTTAGCGGGACTTCTCCATATCTCGCCTTCAACGGCTAGGTCACTAATTGCGGGATGAATAATCTTTCTTCCTGTTGTACTGCATTTCATACGTTTATAGGATGTTAGGGATACTGGCTATGATAGAGCCGTCATTTTGGTCTTGACTTCCAAATTATTGTTGGTGACTGGGATACTGTTGGTGGACAAACAATTCCCATCTATTGCTTTGTGGATGTCGTACCATCATAATCATGTGACGGTGATACTAGAGAAGACTTTGAATAGTCTAGGTGCCTCGTGGGAAGGTCATTCTAACTTTCTAAGGGGTAGCCCGGTAATACTGTTCATGTGGCTATAAGAGAGATTATGTATGGTGGTCCCTCTTGAATATGCCTTGGCGGTTTTGCCTAACTTCTTTTCTCGCTACTTTATTAGTGTAGGCCTAGATATTGAGAGCTGGGAGACCTGGTTTGTGGAGCACGGGTCTCAAGGTTTGCGTTGGTCAGTTCCTTAGTGGGTGGATATTTTTCCCATTTTGGAGTTGGGGAATACCAGTATGTTAGGTTGGTTGGCCTCAGGAAAACTTCTGTCTACTTCCATAGCATCTCATGCGCTAATTTGGGTAGGAATAGATTGTGCCACCTTAGACACTAGATTTTTTTCGGAGGAGGATTTGACAGAGCGTATGTGCATGCGGTTGGGTTCGCTATGGGAGAATCTCCAACCATCGATCCATCCTTCCCAGTCTACTGGAAGAGTCTGGTATATTTTTAGGGACTACATTAAGTGGTTATGGAAAAAAGTAGTTACTAAGATGTTGGTTGTTGAGACCGGGCAACGGTGGTTCACCATATCTAACACCATAGAGGGAGTTGTTGTGGTTTTCATTAAGCTGGTTCGAGGTTACCATTGTATTGAGCATCTGGGGTACTCTATTCAGGTGGGGGAAGTTTGGGGACGTCAAGACGTGGATGATAATGGGGCGTGTTCCTCTGGCAGTTGCGGGTTAGACCCCTGGGGAGTTTATTCGTGAAGCTTTTCTAGTTGTCATTCTGTTTGTGGGAATAAATCTTGAAGGGTTGTTTTTAGGAGCATTTGATTTTTTTTACCATTTGGATTTTATAAAGATAGGGTTAGGCTAGCAAGGGAGGTCGTTTGTTTCCCCACGTCTATGTAATTATATGGAAATTTCCTAATCGTGAAATAAAAAAATTTGTTGATCATCTAGTTGCGCCTCTTGATGAATTTTGGTTTAGAATTATCTATACCAATAACTAAGGCATACATAATCCTTTTGTTCATGTATATGATAGAATGAAGTATCATTCTTTGGGGTAAGAAAAGAATAGAATTTTATGAAAATGAAGGGGGTCCTGCTCATTTAAAGCGTATGTGCTGCATACATACCTCTAAGGGTTTTAAAAATTTTGAATTTTGTTTTTGAAAGTAAAAGGTTTTGAGGATCAGGCCCCACGTAGTTATTAGTAGTGGGAAATGAATGATTTTTTGAATAGAAGGTAGATGAGAAGAATTTTAGCGTGTCAAGATTTCAAACTAGGGGTAGAATTTCTTGCGGCGGTCCAGGTTGATAGGACATGCCATCTCTTCTCCATCAAGGTCGATGAGCATAGCACCGCCACCAGATATAAAATTCTTCACGATGTATGGGCCATTCCAGTTTGGCTTGAATTTAACTCTACGGTCCCATATGGGCACAACTATTTATTTAAGGGCTAAGTTCCCTTCTTAGACACCGTGGTCTTTGACTCTCTTATTAAATTATAGCATTATTCGGCAATGGTACTCTTGTATGTGATATATAGCCTTAAGTCTGCTCCTGTTTAATAGTGACTACTCGTTAAGATGACTTTGATGCCAATCTTCCTCATTTATTTTGGTTTCAAGCATGACTCATAGTGAAGGAATTTCCATCTCTATGGGTAAGACTGTTTCCATGCCATATACCGGAGAGTAAGGGGTAGCCCCAATGGATGTTCATAGTGAAGTGTCATTGACCCTGAAGACATACAGAATCTGGTTGACCCAATCTCGATAGCTTTCAGTCATCTTGCTGAGGATGGTTTTGATATTTTTACTAGCCACTTCTACTACTCCATTGGATTGAGGTCGGTAGTGATAAGATTTGTTTCCCTGAATCCCATACTCGTTGTACACTTCTGTGACCTCTACCTCGAAATGTAACTCGTTGTCTGACACTAGCTCAAGCAGGACCCCATATTAGTAGATGATATTTTTTTGGATGAACTTGAACACCATCTTGGCATTTAAAATTGTTTATGACTCGACTTCTACCCATTTGGTGAAGTAATCAATCACAACCAAAATGAACTCATGTCCATTAGAGGCTTTGGGTGTTATTTTCCCTATGATATCGATTCCTCATGTGTAAAATGGCAAAGGAGAAGTCATGTTGTATAATTCCCATGGAGGAAAGTATTAGAGATTGGAAAATGTTGGCATTTAATGTATCTCCGGACGTAGGTGGTGCAATATTGAACCATGGTAGTCCAATAATAGCCTGGTCAAATGATCTTCTTGGCAAGAATATGACCATTTATGTGGGGTTCGCACTCCCCACTGTGGATCTTCTGCATCATCTCTTTAATTTTATCCAATGCGATTCTGTGTAACTAGGTTCCATCGAAGTTTCTCTTTAACAGTTCTTTATCACATATAATGTACTTAGGATCCAGTTTACGAAGGGTTGCTAAATTTTTCTTATTAGAACCTTGGGGGTATCTACAATGCTTGAGGAGGCGCCAAATATCATAGTACCAGTAGTCGGCTATATTAGGATCTCCTTCTGTGATGAGCTCAAAGTGGTAGGAATGGGTAGGTTTTTCTTGCTTTTGGACTAGGAAATAAGCCATTGTTATTCCTTCGAGCATATTAATCATAAAGGGCATCAGCTAGGTTGTTCTTTTGAAATTAGGAGGCCAACTCTTCAAGGTAGGCGTGGAAGGGTAAGAATTTCTCATCTTTGACTTTCCATCTTTTAGGGACTTGACCAATGATGAGGGCTAAATCTGCATAGACATCGGATTCATTTCTTGAGAGCGAGTTTAAGGCCTACCGTCCATGCCTCGTATTCAGTCATGTTGGTGGTGTAGGAAAAATATAGCTTAATTTAAATGGGAGTGTTAGAGTCATCAAAGGCGATCAAGAGTATCCCAATTCCATACCCCTTTTTATTGGTGGTGCGGTCAAAGAACAGTTTCCAACGGAGGTCTTCTTGGGTGTTACAAAGGACATTCTTATTCGAGAACAAAGAAATCCAGACATCGGCTTCTTCCGTAGGGCAGTCAGTAAGGTAATCGAAGATGGATCTTCCTTTTATGGCTTTCTACGTGACATACACACTATTAAATTCGGTTAGAAGCATCAACCAACAGGCCATTCAACTGGACAGTGTAGGATTTTCGAGTAGGTATTTGATAGGATATATTCAGGATATAAGTTTGATGGGGAAGGCGAGTATGTAGCACCGTAACTTTTAGGTGACACAGACAAGGGTGACATATGCTTTTTCCAAAGATGTGTAGTTAACTACCTACCTGGACAACTTATGGCTGGCATAGTAGATAACTCTCTCCTTATGGGATTTTTCAAGGTACTAGGCTAGCAAAGCCCCAGTTGCAGTATCTATTGCGGTTAGGTACATGAGCAGGGGAATACCAATTTGTATCGGCATGAGTATCGAAGGTCGGGTTAGGTATTTCTTGATCTAGTAAAAGGCTTTTTAGAAAGATTCATTCCAAATTTTGGTGTAATCCTTTCAGAGGAGTTTGGAGATGGATTCACAGATAGAACTCAACTGGCTAATGAACCGAGTTATATATTACATTTTTCTAAGGAATTCTCATACTTCCTTCTCTATTCGGGGTGGTGGCACTTCGAGTATGACTTTAAGCTTGGCAGGATCTTATTCTATGCCTTTATTCCAAACCATGAATCCAAGAGCTTTCCTTTGGCAACACTGAAGACACATTTTTATAGGTTAAGCCGCATTTGATATTGCCGTAGTCGTTCGTAGAATTTTTGGAGAGCAAGAACATGACCTTCCCTAGTACTACACTTGATAATCATATCGTAAACATAGACCTCGACTTCTTTGTGTATCATATCATGTAATATGGTTGTGGATGCCCTTTGGTAGGGAGCCCCTGTGTTTTGTAGACCAAATGGCATAACGGTATAATAGAAGGTTCCCTAAGGGGTGGTGAATGCAGTTTTTTCTAGATGATCTGGGTGCATATTGATCTAATTGTATCTGACAAAACCATCAACAAAGGACTTTAAATCATGACTAGTTGTGTTTTTACGATCATGACGATATTGGGTAGAATTTAGTAATCCTTCGGAGAGGCTTTGTTCAAATCTCGATAATCAACGCACACTAGAACTTTTACTCCTGATTTAGGCACATGCATGATATTGTCTAGACACGTGGGAGATTCGATCACACAAATAAAACCCACGTTCAACTGTTTGACCACTTCTTCCTTAATCATGAAACACCATTCAATGCAAAGCTTTCGCAGTTTCTGTTTGACCGGTTTGCATTCTGGGAGCATTAGAATCTGATGATGAGCGATCTCGAGATCATTGTCACGCATGTTATTGTAGGACAATACAAATACATCCACAAATCCCTTTAGCAGTTCTTCAGGTTACCCATTAAGCGTGGCCCCTACCCCAATCTCGCGTAGTTGGCTACTAGAACCGAGATTAATATAACAATGTCATCTTCATTAACTTGAACGCATTTATATTATTTGTTATTAACCTTATTCAGATCAGTTAAGAATTTTTCATTAGAAAAATCATCATCATCATCAAGAGATCGATTATAATCAAGACAGTTAATGTAAGGCAAAACAAGATACTTTAAATCTTCATTTATTTCATTTTTAGGAAAGACAACATTAAGAACCTCATTAATAGAGGTCTCAATTACATTGGAGTAAGGAGGAATAACATGAAAAGAAAAAATGTGATAGACATCTAAGTTGGGTTGAATCTCAACAGGTAGAACTGGTACATCATGCTAGTTGAGGAGAGGTGCATCAAGAACTTTAATTAGGAAGGACGGATCCAGTGTTGTATTGCTTGAGTGGATCATGCTGAGTGTCAACCCTCGTGTCTTCATATTGAATAAATCTTCATAGTCACTTCCCTCGAAATCTCTGATAATAGCAATGGTCTCTTCAATGAGTGGTTAGACGTGATGCTCGAAACTTTTAGCCCAAGAGTTGTTATTTCAGAAAAATATCTCCATTCTTAGTGTCATTTTCTTATCCATATGATCATACCGCGGTTTGAGAAATCCACAAAAGGGGAAATATTCATCCACTTTAATGAATCATCCATTCAAAGAGTCTATTAAGATAGTCTTGGAACTTTCTGACCCTCTTTTCAGTCGAGGCTGGGAAATCATTTTGAGTTCTTCTGGTAACAGTTGACAACCTAAACCACAAGGATGGAACGCTTTCTTCAACATAATTTGTTAAAGTATCCCCTGTTATCATCGTCCAAGACCTAGTCCGGGCACGAAGTACATTTTTTTAGACATCTGGATTACATTGATGTTGCCATGAGAATTGTGTTCTGAACAAACTCTATCTTTGAAATCATCCCCTACTGGGAGTAAAAGTGGCTCAACTTGAAAGCTTGATAGAATCTTATCATTCACCCCATTCTGTATCTTTAGTACCAGATTGCTGGTGTTTGCATTCTCAGCATCATTGTCATCTCCCAATATGGTGAAGATCATCCCATTAGCAAAGAACTTCAATTTCTTATGGAAGGAAGAAAACACACACTTGACACTGTAGAGCCAGGGTCATCTGAGCAATAAGTTGAATCAAGTCGGGATATCAATGACTTGTAACGCAACAATGATATTTATAGGGCCAGCCCCATTGCAATCTTTATGGTTCCTATCACTTCTCGATGAGTTTTATCATAAGCGTGCACGGCAACAGAGGTTGGAGAAAGGTCGCTCACTTTTGGTCCCGAGAAGTTGAAGGTCCTTATCAGGAAGACAATAAGAGATGATCCATTATCGACAATTGAGATCGTGATAGTCTTTCCCATGACTTCGACATATATATTGAGGGCGTAATTATGTCATAGACAAAACTTAAGGATTTCTTCCTATGAGAAGGAGAGCATTATAATAGAGGTTAGAGATCTGACCAGATTCACTACTTCTTCTGGTTTGGTGGAAGGAGGGACTGTGGGCCCGTAGAGTAGTTTGATCAAGGAATTCTGGTGCGATTGGGAAGATATAAAGAGTCCCTATAGAATGATATTAGCTTGGGTTTTCTTCAACCGATCAAGGATCTTTCTCTCCTCGAGGGTCATTTTCAACATAGGTAGTTCTTGGACGATCACTTTTCCTTTGATATTTGTTTCTAATTGAGGATTCAGAACCTGGTAGTGCCTCCCAGATTTGGTTATATGGTTATAGAGGAGGGGAAAAATAGAAACCCCATTTCCTCATCTCTCCCGGGTTGTTCAGCCACTTTATTGATTTCTCCTAGTAGCTCCTCAAACAATATCATCCCGCACACACTGATTATTGGGCTAGGATTTTTTAGACTTTTATCTTTATCGAAACCATCAAATTTGTCCCCCCATTCGATGGCAATGACTTCATCTTTCCATAAAAAGTCAATACACTCCACAACCTCAACACTTTCTTCATATAGGTCCTCCCACTCATCGAGGAGATGTAAAACTAAAAGGACCAAATGCCCTTGTAGTTTTAAAGCATCGAGTAGCTCAGACATACTACAAATATCAATGGTCTCTCGGAATAAGCCTATCATTGTTTGGACAACATCATCTAAACGGACTTCATCGATAGGTACCACCCAATTATCTAACTCTCGAGACCATTTTTGAGCATTACCGAATCTCTAGAAGTCAGAAGTCATTTATGAGGGCAATGTCAGCCTGAACTCTAGGAGTTGGTTCACTACTGCTATTAATTCCATGTATCTTCCTCCAGAATGGGTATGGACAGTGATCCATGCCCAAGTAACGAGTGACAAATCTTGGTCAGTGAAACTGGTAGGGTGTAGGAGAAAATACGGATAAACTTTATGTGTTTTAGGGGAATATATGGGTATGATGAGTGATTTATAGGGTATTATCTGGGTAGATGGATAAATGATTCAAAAGTGGATTGTGGGTAGTGTTAGGTTTAGGATTGGTTGGTGGGTTGATGGTATCCCTGTCAATCAGACCTTGGATTATATTTAGGAGATGAAAACAATTATTAGTTGTATGGGCGGTATTTTGATGAAAATCACAATGGGCATCTGGTTTGAAATTTCTGGGAAGCGAGATTGGTAATCGACGTGTGTCCAATGGTTTGATAAGATTTAGGCTTAAAAGTGCCTGGTAAACTTTGGAGAGGGTATCATGAAGCTCAATGCATTCTTTTCTCACCGGGTTAGGACGAATTTTTGGTTCCCGTGAAGCGGAAAGATAATAAATGTTATTGATGGTTGGAATTTTGGTATTGGCAGGCTTCTCATACTTTTAGGGAGTGAACTGTTTGGGTGCTTTCTTCGGTTCAATATCTGTTTTGGCAAGGCCTTCTTCGATCTCCTTCTTCTCAAAGGTCTTGAAAAGTGGGTAATACTATCCTCACATCATCTTTTGGACACGGGGTAAGAAATTATTCTTCACGGTGATGACTTGCTCTTTTTTGTAAGGTCGATTGGTTATGGTGTCTACTTTCTCTCTCCACCTTGCTATGAAGTTACTGACTGAATCCTCAAGGTTTTTCTTAAGCAACTCAAAATCACGAGAGGTGTCTTCCAACTCTTTGTTGTACTTGTATTGTGATATGAATTCACGAGCAACATCCTCCTAACTACAAATTATTAACTCTTCGAGAGATATAAATGAGCGGAGAGTGTTGTCCTTCAAAGTCTACTGGAGAATTTGGGCCATCATTTCCTCAAAGGCACCTAGGAGAGTCTTGGCTTGGTGATAACTGTGGAGATGAACAATTGGGGATCCACTACCCCAAAACTTCTTGATACTGGACATATTTAATTTTTTTGGTAGCCTTGCTTTAGGATACGGAGTCATGTGGGTGTAGTCCATGTAAATTCCAGAGATTCTAACTTCGTCAAACTTCTTGGTCAATATCTCAAGGTCTTCCTTGACCTTATTCAATTCTTCTTCCTTCGGATCAGTAGTAACGGGCAAGATTCGGCATAGGAAGTTGGACTGGCGATGGTACATTAGTAGTGGAGCATGTGGAGTGTGCTGATAGACATTGGGAACCCAAATAGGCATTGAATGCAGGTGTACCCAAAGAGCGAGGCAAAAGGACCTCATGCTATTCGAGAATATTGACTCGATTTTGTTGCATATCAAGAACCTTAATTTAGAGGTTGTCAATGTTGGAAGTGAGTCGGGCTAGGACTGTCATCGATTCTAATTAAACATTTGGTGCTCGATTTTCATTCTCCATGGGAAATGAATGAGGATGGAATCCGAAATCGGAGGAATTAGTGAGGGAACTGAAAAATTCCTGGGGCGATTTGACGGAAGATCGGAGACAATAGGGGGTCATGCGAAGGGTATGCGATCGACCTGAGAAAGACAAAATTTTGAATTTATTTTTGACAAATGAAAGGGGAAAACTATTATTTTGGAAAAGGGAGGAAATATTTTTTACATTCGTTTTTGGAGAAGAAGAGGACAAAATGTTTTTTTTTTAAATTTCGGTAAAAATGAGCAAAGATATTTATGAAAAAGTAAGGAAAAATGTTTTTGGTATTTTTGATAAAAGAGGGAAAAATGTTTTTGACACTTTTAGCAAGGAGGGAGGAATATAAGAGAAATATCTCAGCATGATTATTATCTTCCCACTTATATTAGGTTTACCTAAATGCTAAATGAAACGCTGAACAGGACCCGAGCCTGGGATAATTGGATTTGAAGAAAGAAATAAAATAAAATACGTAAAATACGGGTTGACTTGTTTCCAGGCTCATGGGAAGGGTCCTATCATTTTGATATATCTAGCCAATAAAATATGTAAAAATTTGGGTCGCATGCTGACCCATCGTTTTTGTACGGTTTTGGGTAGAAATCGACAGATTAAATATGAGTGTCCTAGGTTTTACGCCTATATGAGGGTATGAATTTGTTGGCATAATTAGTAGGGTTCCCCCTTTGGCATGACTTCCACCATATATGTCTTGCTTTGGAAGGCAATTGGTACGTGTGGACAAGCCATTTGATATACCTCACTATACGTTAATTACCTGGCTATATACCTAGTGTGGAGAGTATGTGTTAGAGCGAATTCAATATACTCGATGTAGGTGAATGAGTTCCCTGCGATATACATCATGTCATGACTTTGGTCAAACGGTACGAGGCGGGGGGTAACCATTCCTTATACGTCGAACGTACTTGGCCAATGGAAGGTGAGGTTCATATCGCTTAGTCTAACTGCGACCTACTTGACCAGCGCCCGTCATGAAGTGACCCCCCAGTTACAGGACAAAATTTATTCAATAGACATTCTCTTTGGTGATGTAGTGTGCAAGATGCATGATTCTTGATAAGTATATTATGGAGAGGCTACTTTATTCATGATGAGCATTACACAAACCAGGGGTTATGTGAGAGATGTATGACTATCTACAAGTGAGTGTGTGGTAATGAACCTGAGCATGGATCAACTACAGGTGGTATGTGAAAAGTGTGAGTGAGAATGGATTTATACAAGCGTGATAAGTGAAGGTGTGTCCTAGTAACGCCTAACCATGGATATTCTAAATGATGTGTGAACCAAGTGGGTGTAAGTAAACTTATTTGTAAGTAGTGTGTAGTGTTCATTGAGAGTATCTACAAGTGTGTGAGTGAGTAGTGATATAAGTAAGATCTATATATGTGCAAGAAATAATAGAGGAGAAAAGTGAGGGAACATACTGATAGGTTCATATGCACACACGAAAAACAAAACACCCATGCAAATAGAGTCTAGACCTCTTATTAAGATAATAGTCCCCAGTAGAGTCGCCACTGTAGCCATCCCGTTTAATCCTTCCATCCTCTCTCCTCCCAAAAATGGGGGTGGGGAAAAGAAGAAGGAGAGTGCAAAACGTCTCGCGCCCTCTCGGATCTAGGAGAGCTTTGGTCATCGTCGGTGGAGGGTGAATGTAAAGAGATGGAGTAGCCAGTCTACTTTAGTCAAACTAGACAAAATAAAATGTAGCCACCTCGAGAGACGGCATCAAAGACACACTCATGCTAACGAAACCAATAGTTCGAGGGTTCAGGTGCTATGTTACGTAATTGGAAGGTGTTAGGAATCCATCCTACCCTTTCGGTCTCTCATGGGCTTATGTTATTATTTTAATTTGTTTCTCCATGAAATGTGCATGCGTGTATATATAATGGAGATCGGAATTGCCCAACTCATACCATGGAAGAGATAGAGTGAGGTGAACCATAGGAATGTTCCCTAAATTATATTAAAAATAGCATTTATGTGTTTACCAGGATATTAATCGGTATCGTGAAATGATAATATATGTGGGAGAAAATCGTAATAGGAATCACAAACATGATATGTCGGAAGAATGCATAGATAAAAAAGTGACCAAGGTGAGAAAAATGGTAAATGAAAGAATGCAAAAAATTGGACTCGAGTCGCATATTTTAATCTATAATGCCTATGTAGCTTGTAAAGGCATCAAAGTCTATGTAGTTTGTATACGGCATAAGGGTGGTATTTATCCCATAAATCTAATAGGGGATTTCTCTTATATATGTATGTGTAGAAAAAGTTGTTTTAGTGCGAGAAAAATGTGAGAATTCTTGCTTAGAAATTTATGAGCAAATCCTTCTTTTTCTTAATTTTTGGTTTTTCTTAGAAAATAATGTATGTGAAATAATATTAATAAAATGGTATGTTAACGTATGTGATTTCAAAGAATAAAATGCTAAAATAAATAAATAAATAATCTAATGCAAAAATTAAGAGAAAGTGAGAGATTTAACATTCTTGGAGATCTTGAGTTTGATCTGGATGTTGAGGGACTACCCTTGCACTTGGATGAAGATGATGAAATGTAATTTACCATGTTTGGTAAAAGGATGATGAAAGGGGAATGTTGGAAATGGTTTTGGATATGGAAATCGTACTGATTTCGAAAGAGAGTTGTTGAGATCCCTGAGGTTGATGGATCTGAGGTCCTTTGAGAATGAGGTTAGGCACTTAATGTATAGGGTCAGGGGTCTTCCAATCGGAAACCCCCTAGACCTTACAATCTGCAGTTGAACCTAGGCACACTACCGATAGACAGGGAACTGGAGTTGCCGATTTGTAGTATCGTGTAAATTTTTGCTGAAAAATGGTCGTAGAACGCAATCCATTGATCCAAATTTTGCATTGGGAATACCATAGGGAGCCATTGGGACATCTCCCCGGTTCGGGAGTTGTCTTTGGGTCAAATGTGGCTTGGAAGCTCACGTCGGTCCTTTGGACGGGAGATTGTCGAATGGAAACGAACTGTTCGTTCGAACGATAAATCAGAATGGTGCATGGGGTGGATCGTTGGAAAGGTTAGGTTATGTACTTCATCATTACAAAGAGCTTCACTCGGTTCGAAAAGTTGACTTTGGTAAAAACAGATCGTTCGTTCGTACCATTAGTCATAATCATGAATGGACGTGGACCGTTGGAAAGGGTTTTAAGTCCCATTCAAATATTCATTTAGTCTCATTCAAGCTGAAGAGTTGACCTACGTCAAATGGATCTTGAGAGCGTCTGATAGCCTCCGAATTAGTTTTGGGGGAAAACAAGTTGTTCGTCCAAACGGTTATGTCATTTCGTGCATGGGTCCGACCTTTGGAAAGGGGGTTCAGTTACCTTCAAGGTTTTACAAATATTTCTCTCTGATGATAGAGTTGACAGGAATTAAGCGAGGCCCGAGAGTTCTCGATGGCCTCTACATCGGTACTCGGGGTATGATCTAGGGTTTATAGTGAAATGGGAAGGTACTAGGGACCTGAGGAGAGACTTAGGGGGTCTTAAAATAGGGTGTATACACCTATGTCTACATGGTTGTTCGGTATTTGGTTTTACTAAACTAGAATCTTGTTTGGTATAGTATCTTTACTTGCTTGAAAATACGTACATTTACATGTGGGGTGATTTTACATTAATAAGGCAACGTAGGAGAGTCATGGGCCCCAATACTTCTTACTAACAAATATCCCCCTCTATTAGCCACAATATCCCCTGATATTGGCCTGTAATAATCCTTGGCAAGGCCGAACAACTATCATTTGTAGACCCCCTTGACTAGTAGACTTCTTCCTTCCCAACGTACATGGCAGTACATGTGCTCGTCGAACTATTGACCCCACAAATACATATAGGAAACAAGGCATTAATGTCTAACTATATTACTAAAATGATCAACAATATTTAATAGTCAAATTTCAATATATATTAGTGTAGTAAGAACATGAAAAGTGAGAAAAATACAATAAAATTATATTATTTTTGACTACAAACAAATTCGACCCCTAATGTTTGGATTGAGTCACAATTCCATAACTCTCGCGAGTGGCACGTGTAAATTTTTGTTAAATTAGTTAACAGTCCTTGAAAATTTTGATGAATATGAGGAATATGATACTTTGAGTGTTTGATTGAAAAAATTGAAATATTATGGACTCAATCGAGACTAGTCTAAAATATCAGGGGACGGATATGTCATTAACTATTATTTTTAATTAGACTTAATATTATAGTTAAATATTTAAATCAATTTAATTAATAGTTCAAGTATATTAAGTGATAATGTATTTAAAAAAAATAAATGAAAAATTTAATTAAAACTTTTTAGAGTAGTGATACGGTCATCGAAAAATTACCCCAATGTTATTATCCACGATAAAAAAAGATTGCAGTTTGGGATGAAATCATCCATATATATATTGAAAAAATAGAGAATGAAACAAAGAATATACTCAACAAAAATGGGGTTAAAAGAACTACTTCATTCAATAACATTCAGCCACATAAATATATACAAACAAACTATCTAGCATAAAATTAGGAAGTGAATATTAACAACTTATGGTACTACTGGAAAGTCTTAGAGACTAGAAAATAAACAAACTCCTAAAGACTAGATCATATAATAACTTATTCAAATATAAAACAAAACTTTTTACACCCTCCCTTAAACTGGATGTTGTTAACACCAGTTTATAAAGCACTCACATCTTAAAACGAACAAACTCCGAGTAGTTTTCAAAAATTCTCAAATGCATCTAATTTGAGGGCTTTCGTAAAAATGTCCATGACCTGATCCTCACTCCGACAGTGGAGAAGATCAATTTTCCCTTCCTTGACAAGATCACATAAGAAATGGTACCTCACATCGATGTGCTTGCTTCGTCCATATTGAATAAGATTGTTTGATAAATTGATGACTAAGTTGTTGTTGTAATAAATTTGAGTGATGCCATGTTGATGAAAGTGCACTTCACCAAGTAATTGTTTCATCCATATAGTTTCACATGTGCATGATGGAGAGGCAATGAATTCTTCTTCGGTGGTGGATAATTAAATAATTTTTTGTTTCTTTGATGACAATGATATTGTTCCTCGTGCAAGCATGAATGGATAACCCGAGGTGCATTTCCTATTATCAAGATCTCCGCTATAAACCTATCTGTGAAACCGATCAAATATGGCAATATTCCTTTATTATATAAAAATCGGAGATTCACTTTACCATTTAGATACTGAAATATTCTCTTGGTGGCATGAAGATGAATATATTTTGAATTATCTATATATCAATTTATATCGCTAATAGAATGCGTAATATAAGGTAATTTAATGGTCAAATACATGAGACTTCCCACAATTTGTTTATACAATGTGATATGCACCTTTTTTCTATGAGGATCATTTATTACCTTCAATCCAACTTCAACTGGTGTTCGAACATGATTGCAATCATTCATACGAAATCTTTCTAAAATTTTATTGGCATACTTCTTTCGTGGTATAAAAATTCATATATCTGATTGTACCACTTCCATACCAAGGAAATAGTGCATGATACCGAAATCAGACATATAAAACTTAGTCATTATTTACCTTTTGAACTCTTCGAACATTGTGGGGTCATTGTCGGTGTAGATCAAATCATGAACATATAAGAACAAAAGAATAAACTTCCCACTACTTCCGGACTTTATAAAAAGCATAGGCTCATATGGGCATTTTTGGAAGCCTACTTTCGCGAAGTATGCCTCAATACGATTATACCAAGCTCTTTGTGCATGTTTTAGTCTACATGATGCCTTTTGTAGCTGATACACCTTCTGCTCACTCCCATGCATCACGTATTCGGGAGGTTGATCGACATACACTACTTCTTACAAATGTCCATGCAAGAATTCTAATTTTGCATTGAACTGAAATCAGTGCTATGAGTTTTGTTCATCCAACGTGAGTATCATTTTTATAGAGTCTTGTCGATCCACTTGAGCAAGTACCTCATCATTGTCAATACCTTGTTATTTCTTATACCCCTTTACGACCAACCTTGTGTTGTCTTTATCGACTTTCCCATAAGAATTTAGCTTCATTTTGTACACCCAGTTAGCACGAATAAACCTGTGACCGGATGGGAGATCAGTCAACTCTCTTGTGTCATTATTCTCTATAGACACTACACTAAAATGGGTGATTTGTGATTGTTGTTAGCAGTAAAAATTTACCTTTATAATTTCTATTTACCGTAATAATTTAGAAGGTGACAAAAAAAATATTTTAACTCCTAATAGCAGTCACAAATTTTTATAACCCCTATGGGGGTTATGACTGATGATCCCAATTTGTAACTACTATTAGTAGTTACAAAAATAATATATATAACTGCGGACAACAGTTACAAATGTAATATTTATGTTTTGCGCAATGATATTTTTGAGACTTTATCTTGGGATGAAGTGTAATGACCCCGTTTCATAAGGCCTTATATGTAGTTTGTTTTTACACACATGTGTTACTTATTATCTTATAAATGATGCATTATTAGATATGTGGTATTATTTGCTATCAATATAACAAAACCCATTTTTAAATACGAAGAATCAACTGTGAATTGGATGAAATCGAAGTCTTATGACATATCCTAAGGTAAGTAATAAGTTTTGGGGTAGAAAATATAATTTTATGAAACTTTACGGACTAAAATAAGATATAAAAAGGGCCATTTTGTAAATAAAATATTTTTAAGGACCTCTAAGAAAAATTGAAATATATAGTGGGAAATTACAAAAATACCCATCATGCGTAAAATGACCCTTATAACCATATGAACTTTCCACCACATGCTAGACACCTCCACCTTACACGTGTCGTCTCCAGAGATAAACTCAAAACACTTGTCATCAGTTGAGGATGTTAAGACCACAAGACCACCCCAAAACACGACACCCAAACAATGACTTGCCACCATAAATACTTGATCACCTAGACACAGGTAAACACCGTAATACTTTTGGAAACCTATACATAGGGACTTTGGGATCATTTATAACTCACACCAATTCCTTGAGAATTATAGTAAGAAGGAGTGATACAAAGCTTATGAAATATCTTAAGAAGGAGTTCTATAATTTTGAAGAAAGAATTCATTTTGTAGGTATGATTTTATTTAAATGTTGTAAAGCATTTTTATAGTTTTAATTTCGTGTTTTATAGATTTACTTAGTAGTTATGCTGGTAATATACACTAAAGTCTCCACTAATGAAAACTTAAAATTTGGAAACAATCTAGATGGATTTTATTTTCAAAATATGTAAACTTGTTTGAAAATATATATACTCTTTTTGTAAGTAGTTTCTCGTTATTATGGAATCTCATTTGAGTAATTCCAATGTCAGTCCCGGTGAAATTTTGTCTAGTTGAGATGGTATTTAAGTGGTGCCCCTGTGACCCTCCATCTCTACTGGGAACCGACTGATTAAGAAGAAGTATGAATTTAATTCCTTAAATACGATGAATGAATATTAAAAATTGAGAAAATGGTTTTAGTAACCTTTTACAAAAAGTTATTTTAGGATTAAAACACAGTATTAGAATACGTAATTAAACCTTTATTGTATTTATTAGATTAATGTGTGATCCAAGACTTCGAGGCACTGTTTTAGGTGAGTACTCTATGTCATTTCTTGCACATTTAAATTATATGATATTCTGCAAATTATGTATTTTGTGAAATGCATTTATACTCAAAATGCATCTGATACCGATGATTGGTTCAATTTTGATATGTTTACATCTCTCCATATAGACACACTGATTCAAATGAGTATTTTAAATGATATTGAATATTGGAAATAAGATTCGGCCTAAGGGACCTCTTTACTGACTGACCTTCCCAGTTGGGTTATCGCTGGTGTGACCTAAATAAGGCGTTGTGGCGATATAGTTCGATTGACACTCAACTACCAGGGTATAATACGGTAGAAGAACACGGCATTAGAGTGTACTTGGCCATTAAAATGATATGATTGAAAGAAAAAGATATGAGATTTTATTTGCTGCATTTTTCTTATTATGAGTTATCCAATTGTGATATATATACTATAATTTCAAAATATATGTATCTATTTACTGCAAGTTCCTATCCATATATGTACATGCTTCTCTTTTGACTTGAATATGTTTCTATTTTCAGAAAACCTTGGAATGTCAGGAGATTAAATCTTATTTAACTTTTTGCTGACATTTTATAAATAACGATTTTTCAGGAAGTAATTACACTGGAGTATGGAGTGTAGAAGGACTATGTTGAAGATCTAGCTTAAGGAGATCTTTTGTTACACTTTTAAATATAACGTTTATTTTTATGAGATAGAGCATGTTTGTCTGTTTAGTAATAAGTTTTTAATTTTGGCATAAGTTGTAATTCGTTCATACTTTAATATATATGAAGTTCCCTTTTAGAAAGCTCTGGTGATATAATTCCATTTTTTTCAATAGTTTACGATTCATGACCATGTGAATGAATATTCGTTGCATTTATTTTAAGATATATTTTAAGGCCAGAACATTGAATGCCTTGGTGGCATTTCAAGACACTCACTCCCTACTACTATTGGGTTGGGGTCGTGATAGAGGTGGTATCAGAGCATAGGTTATGAACCCGTAGACTTCTGAACATAGGTTTCAAACATTATAGATTTCATGTTTCCATCCTTAGGAGATAGTATTAAATATCCGATTTATGTGATAACACACCCTATGTATTGTATTATTTATAATTGGTCTTTTACTTTTCAATCTTGATATAGTATAGTAGATCTTACGTTTTTCCATGACTATAGAAAATGATCAAGGGAAGATCATCTATGGGAACTAGTGATTCGAGTGTTGAAGTACTGGAAGGTGCATACAAGGCGATCGAAAGTCTAGCAAAGATTATGGAGCATCAGGTGAATAATGGCATACCAAGGAATCATGAACTACTATTGAACAGTTCAAGAAGTTGATTCCGCCATCTTTTAAGGGTAATCCTAACCCCACTGAAGCAGAAAGTTGGGTGATGTAAATAGAAAATATAGTCGATGTTCTTAAGTGTGCTGATGAACAAAGAGTTTCATTTGGAACGTTTATGTTAGAAGGTGAAGCCGAACATTTGTGGAGAATGACTAAGAGAATATACGAGGAAAGGAATACTCCCATCAGTTGGAATGACTTCTTAGTGATATTCTATGAGAAATACTTTTCTGAAATGGTACAAGACCAAAAAGTAGAAGACTTCATGAGTGTAGTTCAAGGAAATATGATGGTTAGTCAATACGAGGCAAAGTTTACCGAGTTATCCCTTTTTGCACGTCATGTTATGATAACTTATGTTTTAAAGGCCAAAAAGTTTGAACGTGGGCTAAGTTTGAATATTCGTAGTAGAATTTCCATCCTAAAGTTGACCTCTTATACTAACGTGGTGACTAGAGAATCGATAGCTGATAAGGACAGTGAAGAATATAATCAGGTTAGAGAGGGGAAGCGGAAGTTTGGGGAACAAAGAGGAAGGAACCCCAATAACAAACCCTTTAGGACTATACCTAATACAGGGCGACCTTTTGTGAACAAACCCTTTAATGTTGATAGATGCCAACAATGTGGTAATATTCATAGAGGGAAACCATGTTACCTGGAGACAAGAAATTGCTTTAGGTGTGGCCAAAAGGGATATAAAATGAGAGATTGCCCTAACAAAGGGAAGGTGCCAACAAAGACTTTTAATGACAATAAGGATCATGTCATACAAGGTAGAATTTTTAATCTTTTTGATGCAAAGGCTGCTAATGCAGTAGTGTTCGCTATACTTTCTATATGTGCACAACATTTTCAAGTTTTAATAGATCATGGTTCTACCCATCCATTTGTGTCTTTACATTTTGTTAATCGCTTTCCTAATATTCCTGAGCCCTTGAATCATAACATACATGTTTCTACTCCTTATGGTGATTTATTGACGGGTACATTAGTATATAAATCTTGCCCTAGGTCATTTCGGAGTTGGATTGGTTAGCATGATATCATGCTAAGGTAGATTGTTTTGAGAATAGAGTTACTTTCCAAATTCCTAACCAACCAAATTTCAGTTTTGAAGGAACTGGCGTCCTATCTCCCATGTGTATTATCTCTACAATGCAAGCCTACAGTTTTCTTAAGAAAGGATGTCAATGATTTCTTGCAATTGTTATTGATTTGTAAATGAAAGAGCCTAGTTTATAAGATATTCCTATAGCCAAACATTTTCCAAATATTTTTCCAGATGATTTACCCAGTCTACCTCCTAGTAGAGAAATAGAGTTTACGATTGAACTTATTCCTCGAGCTATACAAATCTCAAAATCACCTTATCGCATGGCACCTTTAGAATTAAGTGAATTAAAAGTTCAATTACAAGATCTTTTAGACAAAGGATTTATTAGACCAAGAATATCCCCTTGGGGTGCTCTAGTGTTATTTTTTAAAAAGAAGGATGGGACGATGAGGTTATGTATACATTATCGTGAACTGAACAAGGTAATCATTAAGAATAAATTCCCCCTACCTCATATAGATGATTTATTTGACCAACTACAAGGTGGACACGTATTTTCTAAGATTGACCTTATGTCAGGATATCACCAATTGATGATTAAGGAAGATGATATTTTGAAATCAGTTTTTGTAATAGATATGGTCACTATGAATTTCTTGTGATGCCATTTGGACTTACTAATGCACCAGCCATTTTTATGGATATGATGAATAGAGTGTTTAAGAAATCTTTGTATCATTATGTGGTTGTTTTCATTGATGACATCCTTATTTATTCTAAGAGTATTGAAGAGCACGAAAAGCATTTAGAGATAGTATTACAAATCCTTAGGAATGAGAAATTATATGCGAAATTGAAGAAGTATGAGTTTTGATTGCCTAGTGTTTCTTTTCTAGGACATGTCATTTCTAAGGAGGGGGTGTCGATTGACCCTCAAAAGATCGAAGCTATACTAGATTGGCCTAGACCAACTAATGTAACAGAGGTTCATAGTTTCCATGGATTAGTAGGTTATTATCAAAAATTTGTTTATGGATTTTCCAGCATTGGCAAACCTCTATATAGGTTAACACAAAAGAAGGTAAAATATGAATGGTCTGAGGATGTTGAGAATAGTTTTCAAGAACTTAAGAATCGATAAGTAATTGCTACAATTTTGACTATTCCTTAAGGGAGATGAGGATTGGTAATTTATGGTGATGCTTCAAAGAATGGTTTGGGATGTGTACTAATGCAAAATGGAAAATTAGTAGCTTATGGCTCGAGACAATTAAAACCACATAAACAGAATTATCCAACCCATGACTTAGAATTAGATACTATAATTTTTTCGCTTAAAATTTGGAGACACTATGTATATGGTGAGACTTCTGAGATTTATACTGATCACAAGAGTTTGAAAGATATATTTACTTAGAAAGTATTAAACATGAGACAAAGGAGGTGCTTAGAATTGATGAATGATTATGAATGAAATATTCATTATCACCCAGGGAAAGCAAATGTAGTAGCTGATGCTTTAAGTACGAAGTCTATAATAAATTTAGCATGTCTCATTACATATCAGGAACCTTCGTTAAGAGATTTGAGAAGTATGGAAATAGATGTACATATTTATATTAAAGGAGGAATAATCTTAACCTGACAAGTATAACCCACGTTGATGGAAAGGATAAAAATTGCACAAGTAAATGACCCACAATTGAAGGAGATTAGAGAAGAGGTTATTGAAGGGAAGAGAATTGAATTTGTGATACAAGATGATATATTAAGGTTTGGAAATAGAGTGTGTGCTCTACGTGATGCCCAACTAAAGATGCAAATTTTACAGGAAACTCATTGCTCAAGATTTATGCTTCATCCTGGAAATACCAAGATGTATAGAGATCTTCGAGAAGTGTTTTGGTGGAACAATATGAAAAGGGAGATAGCAAAATCTGTATCTCGTTGTTTGGTTTATCAACAAGTAAAATCTGAACATCAAAAACCATCAGGATTATTACAACCTCTACCTATCCCTGAATGGAAATGGGAACATATTACCATGGATTTTGTGACAGGTTTACAAAGGAGATCAAATGGTAATGATTCTATTTGGGTAATTATTGATAGGTTAACTAAATCTACGCATTTTCTTGCCATTAAGATTACCCATTCATGAGAAAAGTTAGTCAAGTTGTACGTGCGGGAAATTATTAGGCTTCATGAAAGCCCAATTTCAATTATTTTTTATCGTGACCCTAGATTTGTGTGTCGCTTTTGGAAAAGCCTACAAGTATCCATGGGACCAAAATTGAATTTCGGCACTGTTTTTCATCCTCAAACAGATGGACAGTCTGAAAGAACCATTCAAACTTTAGAAGATATGCTTAGGGCATGTATACTTGATTTGAAGGGCAATTGGGATCATCATTTTCCATTAGTAGAGCTTGCCTATAATAATAGTTATCAAGAAAGCATTCAAATGGCTCCGTATGAAGCACTATATGCTAGAAGGTGTTGTTCTCCTGCATGTTGGCTAGAAGTCAGAGAAAGAAAATTGTTGGGACCAAAATTAATTCAGATCAAAATAGAGAAAGTGAAATTAATACAAGACCAACTTCGAGTCGCTAAAAGCCGTCAAAAGATCAACACCGATAGTTAGAATTCCAAAGAGGAGATTATGTGTTCTTCAGTGTATCGCCTTCAAAGGGAGTAATACGATTCGGGAAGAAAGGGAAGTTGAGCCCAAGATACATATGACCTTTTAAAATCCTTGAAAAGATAGGAGTTGTTGCATATGAAATAGCCTTACCACCTGAACTCTCTAGTGTACATAATGTGTTTCACGTATAACTGATAAAGAAATATGTCCCAGATCCAACACATATCTTATGTCACAAACCTCTTCACGTTAGAGAAGATTTGTCATACATTGAGCATCCGGTAGAAATTTTGGACCATAAAGATAAAATATTACGAACCAAAGTAATTCCACTAGTCAAAGTATTATGGGGTAATCATGTTTTACCAAAGTAATTCCACAGTTAAAGAAGCAATGTGGGAGCGGGAAGATGAAATAAAGGAGATATAACCATACTTGTTTGTAAATTAATATGAGTTAAGTTTGGGGACAAACTTTTTATAAGGAGGGTAGGATGTAATGACCCCACTTTTATAAGCTCATATATATAGTTTGTTTTTACACTCATGTGTTACTTATTATCTTATAAATGTTGTATTATTAAATATGTGGTATTATTGGCCATTAATATAACAAACCTCATTTTTAAATATGAAGAATCAACTATAAATTGGATCAAATCGAAGTCTTATGACATATCCTAAGGTAAATAATAAGTTTCGGGATAGAAAATATAATTTTATGAAACTTTAGGGACTAAAATAAATATATAAAAAGGGCCATTTTGTAAATAAAATATTTTCAAGGACCTCTAGGAAATATTGAAAATATATAATGTGAAATTACCAAAATACCCTTCATGTGTAAAATGACCCTTATACCCTTATCACCTTTCAACCACATGCTGGTCACCTCCACCTTACACATGTCATCTCCAAAGAGAAAGTCAAAACATTTGTCATCATTTGGTGATGTTAACACTGCAAGACCACCCCGAAACGCGACACCCAAATGATGACTTGCCACCGTAAATGCTTGATCACCTAGGCACATGACAACACCGTAATACTTTTGGAAACCTATAAATAGGGCCTTTGGGATCATTTATAACTCAGACCAATTCCTTGAGAATTATAATAGGAAAGAGTGATAGAAAGCTTGGGAAATAACTTAAGAAGGAGTTTTATAATTTTGAAGAAAGAATTCATTCCGTAGGTATGATTTTATTTAAATGTTGTAATGCATTTTTATAGTTTTAATGTCGTGTTTTATAGCTTTACTTAGTAGTTATGATGGTAATATACACTAAAGGCTCCATTAATGAAAACTTAAAATTTGGAAACAATTCGAAATGGATTTTATTTTCAAAATATGTAAACTTGTTTGAAAATATATACACTCCTTTTATAAGTAATTGCTCTTTATTATGGAATCTCATTTAAATAATTCCAAAGTAAGTCCTGATGAAATTCTGTCTAGTTGAGATGGTATTTAAGTGGTGCCCCTGTGACCCTCCATCTGTACTGGGAACCAACTGATTATGAAGAACTATGAATTGAATTTTTTAAATACGATGAATGAATATTAAAAATTGAGAAAATGGTTTTAGTAACCTTTTACAACAATTTATTTTAGGATTAAACCACAATATTAATAATTGGGCTTTATTTAGAATACGTAATTAAACCTTTATTGTATTTATTAGATTAACGTGTGATCCAAGACTCAATATCTATAATTTTGAGCCACTATTTTAGGTGAGTACTCTATGTCATTTCTTGCACTTTTAAATTACATGATATTATGCAAACATTGTATTTTGTGAAATTCTTTTATTCTCCAAATGCATCTGATACATATTCAAATCAAAAGAGAAGGCATATGCAATTGTGTTATATATACTATCATTTGAATATATATATATATATATATATATATATATATATATATATATATATATATATATATACTGCAAGTTCCTATCCATATATGTATATGCCTTCTCTTTTGATTTGAATATGTATCTATTTTATGAAAACCTTGGAATGTTGGGAGATTAAATCATTTTCATCTTTTAGCTGATGTTGTATAAATAACGATTTTTCAGATAGTGATTAGATAGGAGGATGGAGTGTAGAAGGACTATGCTGAAGGTCTGGCTTAAGGAGCTCTTTTGTTATACTTTTAAATATAACGTTTGTTTTTATGAGATAGCGCATGCTTAGCTCTTTAGTAATAAGTATTTAATTTTGAAATACGTTGTAATTCGTTTATACTTTAATATATATGAAGTTCCCTTTTAAAAATATCTGATGACGTAATTCCATTCTTTTCAATAGTTTACGATTCATGACCATGTGAATGTATTTACGTTGCATTTATTTTAAGAAATGTTTTAAGGCCATAAAATTGAATGCCTTGGTGGCATGTTTAGACACTCATTCCCTACTACTATTGGCTTGGGGTTATGACATGAAGACTCTAAAAGTGAGGAAGATATGACTCCCTTATCCCAATTTAATCCTATTAGTGTATAAATTCACGACACCCGTGGCATTGATTTATTTGTGGATCTCCCCAAACTTGATTCAGCATCTGGGGTTGATTTCGATCTTATCTCGAATGATTTAAATTCTACTGCGAAAAATGACAGTTGGAACGTCATTCGAAAGAGAACACCTTCAAGAAATTGTAGAACCTAAATCCCTTTTTAATGTTTGTTTCTTTTTTGCAAGAATCCTAATCTAGCGTTTGTAAGTGCCCTTGGACAGGCGTTTTCTCCTCGTATTAATAAAAAAATAAAAATAAATGAATCTAATATTTATAAGTGTTGACAGCAGTTATGAATCTTATATTTGTAACTGATATCAGCGATTACGAATGTTATATTTGTAACTGTTATTATCGATTACAAAATTGACAGTAGTGAGTAATTTTTTACTGCTATTAGCAGTTACAAAAGTTGAATTAGTTAAATGTGGTAAGAGTTGTTACAAATATCTTTCGATTTTCACAAAATGATGAAATGACGAGAGTAGAATAAATATCATGAACATGTAACAAGTCTAAAATATTTGACAGTATTTCATTTATATTTTTGATATTCCAAATATTTGGTATGCATATAACTTGTTTAAACTTAATTTAACATCAAACAGCCCCTTCTTGGGCACCAAGTACAAAATGAACATAGAAAAACAAATAAGCTAAAAAAATAACGACATGGCACTTCGATGACATGAATTTTCATAAACATGTAACAAATCATTCTAAACCTAGAGCGTGGGTAACCATTCGGTGGATACGCTTCGTGAAGTGTAGGTATATGAACATTTGGGGGTATTTGATGCGGTGACACGCTCCCTAATGTACTCAGAGTACGCCTGTTGAGTGTAACTACCCGTGATTTTTAAACCAGTTTTAATTAAATTAAGTCGAATTTCGAAAAAAAAATTGCATCTATCTAATTTTGGTGTGTAAAAATGTTGGGTTTTACATATAAAATGAATCTTTCGAGTGGAATTTAAATTGGGATTAAAATTTGGAAATTATAACTTTTTGTATAAAAATCGGGGGAGGATCAGACCTAAGTAGAAAATAATATATAAAAATATTGGAACATCAGATCGAGCTAAGATTGTTTGCGTAAATTCCTCTCTCCTTCATCTATTAAACCTCCAAATTTCAGCCAAATCCAACAGTTCGATAGTAAGAAATATTTTTTTTTACTGTTTGTATCTCATTAGGACTCTCATTCTTTTTGGTATATAACAAAAAGTGACTAGTTTAGGACTTCTCAAAAATCAGTATTCTCCTATATTTTCATCTCCCTTCATCAAAAAACCCTAGCCCCAATTTTATTCAATATTCAACCCATGATTTGAAGGCTTATTTGGTGTTTGCTCAAGTTTGGGCTAGAATGAGTTTTTATCATTTTTGCGAGGGGAATGCAGTTGTATGATCAGAATTTTGAGGATGAATCTTATGAGCTCTTGTGATGATTTTAAGGTACGGGGTTTAAGCAAAATTATGCTTAAATCTCTCGAGTGTAGTCGTTTTGTTCCTCATTTATTTGTATCATATTTTTTATATGATAACGTTTATTGGAATCTAAAATATTGATTCGATTTGAGATATTGTATTTGTTGATATGCATGGTCTCATGAAATTTTTATATGACACAGAGATTGGTCACCCGCCTATAGTCCAAAAGTCCAATAACAAAGATGAGGCTTTACGAAACTTAGGTGAGGTGAGGTGAAACTCGGTGACCTATTAATGAGTTATTGAAAAATTATATTGGTAGAATGCTCGGATGTCACATTGAACTTTAAGTCAAATTCATATTGTTGCATTTATTCATCGTTATTGTTTTGAGCATTTATTCTTGTCATATTGTGTACTTCCCCATATTTTTCTTTTAGTGGGAGGTGACTGTGGATTTGGACACTATGAATTTTTGGAGGATTTTAGAGCACAACTTTTGAGGGATTTTATTTTTGAATAGCTTGGCAGTGTAATTTATTTGGAGAGCTTAGTATTATTTTTTAGTGAAATTTAATTGTAATTATTTTGGAAGTGTAAATTCTGGATTCATTATATTTATTTTGTGGAATATAGATGTTCTATACTAATTGTTGAGGATTTTGTTAATTTTTAATCGTAAGAGTGCCTCGTCTTTTGTGTGAGGTGTTACAGATGGTATCAGATACTAGGCATGCGACAACCCTCGGGTCTTTGGTTTTGGGTCTATCATGCGGGTTAGAGGTGTTTTGTTGGAGATAGGGAGTTTTTTTAGGATGTGGTAGGCATCGCAGTTAAGATTAGTAATCTCGATGTGAGGATGTTTAGAATTGATTTGAGGACTTTAGTGTTGTGATGATTTTTTAAGGATAGAATCGAGTAGTGATTCGTGCGAGAGCGCGAGGTAGGATTTGGTGTATAGACGCCTAATTTTTATTTTTATGTGTAGGCATTTATGCATCGTATTTTATCTTGTGCGTTCGGCTTCGTCGAATTTCGAGGATGAAATTCCTGTGCTATTGGGGAAGTACGTAAAAAACCTTGATTTTTAAATCGGTTTTAATTAAATTAAGTCGAATTTAGAATAAAATGGGATCTATTTAATTTTGGTGTGCCAAAATGTTGGGTTTTATATATAAAAATAAGGTTTTTAGTGGAATTTAAATAGGGATTAATGTTTGGAAATTATAACTTTTCGTATAAAAATCAGGGGAGGATCCGGGCTAAGGAGAAATATATATATATATATATAAATATTGGACCATCCATTTGAGATGATTTTATATTTAACTTCCTCTCCCCTTCAGCTAGTCGCCTCCAAATTTCAGCCAATTCCAACGGTCCGATAGTCCGTGTTATTTTTTTTAGTGTTCGTATCTCATCAGGACTCTAATTATTTTTGGTATATAAACATAAAGTGAAGAGTTTAGGACTCTTGAAATATATTTGAGCATTCTAAAAAAATCAGTTGCCTCCTCTATTTTCATCTCCCTCTATCTAAAAATCATAACCCCAATTTTATTCAATATTCAACCCATGATTTGAAGGCTTATTTGGCATTTTCTCTAGTTTGGGCTAGAATGAGTTTTTATTGTTTCGTGAGAGGAACACAGTGGTATTATAAGAATTTTAAGGCAGAATCTTATGAGTTTCTTGTCATGATTTTAAGGTACGAGGTTTATACAATATGCTCCTTAAATCACTCAAGATTAGTCATTTTGTTCCTCATTTGTTTGTGCTTATATTATTTATATCATGACGTTTATTGGAATCTCAAATATTGGTTCGATTTAAGATATTGTATTTGTTGATGGGCATGGTGTCATGAAATTTTTATATGACACGAAGAAGTGTCACCCTCCAAAATTTTGAAAGTCCAATAGATGGGATGAGGCTTTATGAAGCTTTGGTGAGGTGAGGTTATGCTGGGTGACCTATTGATGTGTTGTTGCAAAATTAAATTGGAAGAATGGTCGGATGTCGCATTGAAGCTGAATTCAAAATCGTATTGTTGCATTTATGCACCATTAATATTTTGAGCACCTATTTTTGTCATATTGTGTACTTCCCCGTATATTTCTTTTAGTGGCATGTTAGTGTGGATTGGGACGTTACAGTTTTTTGGAGGATTTTGGAGCACTATGTTTGGGGGATTTTATTTTTGTATAGCTTGGAAGTGTAATTTATTGGGAGAGCTTAGTATTATTTTCGAGTGAAATTTAATTGTAATTATTTTGGAAGTATAAATTTTGGATTCATAATATTTATTTTGTTTAATATAGATGCTTTATACTAATTGTTGAGGATTTAGTTCAGTTTTAATTGTAGTAGCTCCTCACGAGTTCCTTGGGGTGTTACATCAAGCAAGTTCAATGGACTCAAATTTTTAGAAAACGGTGCCTCGATATCCATTGACTTGTGCTTCTGTTGCTTGCCACGAAGTGTAAACACTGGGATTTAAAACTTTGAATACTACGTATGCCGAGTACGCCATGTGTAAACCTGCAAACAAGGAGGCCTAAAATGCATACAATGTGAGTTACCAAAACCCAATCAATCTCCTCCATTTCTCCCAAAAACTCATCTTTGTCCGTTTATTAAATGTCACAATTTAATCTAATCTACTCGATTAGCAATAAAATATCTAAAATCTTTGATCACATTATCCACTTTCAACTCAGCTCAATCTACCCAGCCTTGATAACAACATTACTTGTGTATGGAAACAATGTACCAAAATTATAAAATTCATGTGTAACTAACCATAAATAATAGAAATGTAATAAAGTAGGAATTTTAATTTAAACAAAAATGCGTATCAATGAGGAAAGCAGAAACATGAAAACATGGTAATGAGGAGAGGAACAAGAAACATAGAATAAAGCAATATAACAGCTATATAACTTATTTTATATAACACAAGTTATATAATTGTTATACAAGTTATATAATTGTTACATAAATTTTGTTATATAACATAAGTTATATAACTATTATATAAAATTTCAATTATAACTGTAATACCCGTATTTTTATGACTTTTGATTTTGGGGATTTATTAAATTTAATTAGAGATATTAATTTAATATTAATCCGAAAAAACATTCAAATACTTACTAGCGTGATGGGAGTTAGTAATTATTGAAATTTTGTTGTCAGTTACTTTATAGGTAAAGTAAGTAGTGTAATTGAATTTAGGAAAATTATCACGAGAATCTAATTTGATAATTTTGGAAATTTATCGGGACGCGCTTGTGTTGTGTCGGGATTAAATTTGAATTATTAAAAGTGAATAAATTATAAGTCACCCGTATGTCATTTTGAGTGTGTCAATGTGTCCGGAAGGGTCGATATAGTCAAAATAATGTACTCGGGGATTTAGTTTGGGTCTCAGGGCATTTTTAGGCCTAATTAACATCCCAGGAGGGCGTTTTAGACATTTTATATTTTTGGCATGGAAACCCACGATTTTTCAATGGTTATATCAGATGGTAGGAGACTTCTTCTAGGGTTAGAATAACCATAAACCAAAGACGGCCATTTTAGGGGAAGAGGAGAAGCTTTCCAAGGGGTTCTAGGCCAAGAACACCACCGTTTGCACCGCCGTCGCCGCCAAACTTTAGATCGCGCAACGAGGATCACAACCAAACCAATATTTCCATAAATATGAGCCAAATAATTACAGGCAAGTATCTGTCTTGCTCTGTTTCAGTTAATGCTCCAGTGATATTAGTCTAGGATTGATTAGGATTATTTTTTGTGAAAGAAAAACCTATTTTGCAGACTCGAATTTGCATGGTGTATGGGTAAAAGACGTATTCTTGAAATCAAATTCACATTTAGAGGTTGAACCACAAATTTACATTAAGTTAGATGTATAAAATATAGGAAAGTTATGGGAAGAAACTAAACAAAGAAAATATTAGGGTTCTAGATATTTTTATGGATTGTAGCCCCTTTTAATTCGTTATACTTGATGAAAATTCGCATATCTTACGTAGAATATCAATTATTTGGGGATATAACACTTGTAGTATAAATTGTTGGAAGTTTGGAAGTCAAATGTGTTGGTTTGGATGATTTTGAAAGAAGAATCCCGTAACTGGTATTTCTGCACTTTCGGCATAACTGCTTGATCGATCGATAGACCTAAGAGCATCGATCGATCGATGGATCGATTGATCGAGCCCCTTCCATAGATCGATCGACCCCTCCTGGCAGACTCATACTCCCTTATTTTAAATGGTTGATTTCAATTTAAATGAGTAGTAATGTTTGGACATTCTTATTAAAACATTTTGGGAGATCAAGAGGACCAGTAGGACATGATAAAAATGGAGCATGTCAATTAAGAATAAATTAGGGTTAACGGGGAGTGAATTACACTTAAGAAATAGTGGAAACATGTGTTTAATGGGTGAAAATCGTAAGGAAGTTACGTCGTAAAACAAAAGAGTACTTACCGAAAATACACTTGGGGATATAAGATTTAAGGAGTGTTACGTAGTAAGTTGGAATAATCCCATATATAAGAATAAAAGAGACGAACCATTATACTAGATAATCTAGTAATGTGCAATAAGAATAAATATCATAAGTACGGATCATAGGTGTACCTAAATTTGAAATGGGAATGGTAGTATACATATATGACTGTGTTTATGCATATACTATATACGTGTAAAAATCAATCCCGCGCTACTTGCTATCACTGAGGTTACCGCGCTGGGACCGTCTTATCTCGATGGGACCTTTATGGGGGATATTGACTTCTACCCTAGAACATAGGAATCTTTGGTATATGCTATCGGATCGATAGTTAGACAGTCCTAAGAGACGTGAGGGTATGTTCTAACCTCTTAGTGACTTGGAACTATGCTTCGCCTCAGTTTGTATGTGTTTTATGTTAATACAGTTCGAGGGTGATTCCTAACTAGTATTTCCCTTAGTACGAGTGATGCGGGGACTTGATAGCAGTGTATGCCCGCACCATAAATTATATGTGGGGTGCCAATAGTATATATATTATAGGAGTGATTAATATATGTATATAAACTTCAAATTTGGGAACTATCTACTATGACTGAAGGTAGGTAAGTAATGAATAATGATTTAAACTTCGATATAAGTGTTTGAAAGGTTTGAGGCAATACTGAGAATCTTTAAAATCAAATGAGATTTATGTGAGAACTTTGCTTTTAAAATTAATTTCCTTAACAACTAGATATTGTCGACAAGAAACCTTGTGAGTAACTCAAGATAAGATAAACTATTGGGAGTGGTAGTGCAGTAGGTGTGCACATTAGAAGAGAGGTGAGAATTGCTCAAGAGAGTGCCGCACTAATATGATTGTTGCATTAGTCGGTAAGAATTTTAAATACTGGCTAAACTAATTTTAAACTATTTTACAATCGGGCTCTGACCCGTTTCCTATTTTCTCTTCTCTCCTGTATATATATGTATATATTACAGGTGCCCTGCCACAGGTGCGTCTTGCATAGGATCCTTTGGTAGGAACATGCTGCAGCTTACGTGGGAGTTGCAGGCCTCTTGCTTAGACGACTTCATTATTGATTCGACTTCTAGCTTTATTTATCCGGTTGGGCATGTGCCGCCCTTTTTCCATTATTCAGTTGGTTTTATCAGAGATTGTGATTCGTGTATTTCCAGTATTTATACTTTGGGATTTTTACTGTCAGGATGTTTTCCTTTGAAGTTTTAAGGTTGGAATTAATTAGTTTGATGCTTAAATTGCTTGGATTATATGTTCCAGTATAGTTGTTGTGTGATTCTTAAACTATGGATTATGAAAGGTTTTAAATTAAATTTGGAAATTGATATCTTAAAATGGATTTGTCACTTAGCTTCATTATTTGGGATGTTTAATTGGAAAAGTTATTTTTGCGACAGTGATGCTAAGAATGAACCAACCGTGCACCTTGGTTACAATTTAATAAAGGACTGATCACCCGATATTTAATTAGGCGGGGTATCATAGGTGGTATCAAAGCATCAGGTTCTAGTGTCCTTTAAGATCTGTACGTCTTACTTCGCTTTCAGCTTAGCGTTCTTGCTATAAAGCCCTATTTTTAGGATTGTTCTATTCTTACTTTTACGCTTACCTCTTCAGCTATTTGAGATTTGATAATAACTATAGACTAATAAATTTATTTACGTTTCAGATGCCTCCGAGACGTGCACCCAAGGATAGGCGTTCCCAAGCCGAGCAGCCAGCAGCTCCGGCTCAGGGAACGATGAACGCAACCGAGGTAGAAGCTATCCTTGCTTAGGCGGTGAATGCCGCGCTAGCGGTAGTACAGCAGGCTCCACCCATGGTTCAGGCAGTGGCACCAGTATCATCACAGCTTCCATCTGTATGGGAGCGTGTTAGGGATGCCTTCCAGAATGCGCATCCCCCAGAGTTTGCGGGTAGTTCGAATATCATTGTAGCCAGCGAATGGAAGAAGGATATCCAGAGGCATCTGCGCATGTACGAGTACACGGACGTGCAGAAATAGCTGTTAGCTTCCTTCAAGATAATGGGGGCCACTTTGCATTTGTGGGAATCCACCACCACCTTGGATGAGAGGGATATAATCAATATTCAGTCATTTTGGGCATGGTTTGATAGCAAATACTTTTCATTCGCCGTGCAGACTGAGATGAGGCGGAAGCTAATGAGTCTGAAACAGGAGAATTTGACTGTTGCTGAGTACGAAGAGCAGTTCACAAGACTTCTCACTATAGTGCCAGATGAGGCACCCTCTGAGGGGAAGAAAATACTGTTGTTTTTGGACGGGTTGTCTTGGAGGATTCGTCAGCACCTAATAGGCAATCAGTCACTGAGTACCTACACGGACGTACTCAATGATGCTTTGTTACACTGCTAGGATTATCACTTCCACCTACAAGGAAGCAAGCGAGCAGGAGAGTCCAGCCAGCAGGACAGGCCAGGGGGTAGTGGTGGTAGTGGTGGTAGTGGAGCACCGACATCTCAAGGGCAGACTCGTCAGCATGAGAAGAGTTCCCATTATGGGTACCCTGGCAAGCGGTTCCGATCAGGTGACTCTAAGCAGGGATTTGGGGTATTTAGGCAGGGCCATCAGGGGCAGTCTAATCAGTAGGGCCAGCAGGGCCAACATCGTCAGCCGCAGGGCCATCAAGGCCAATAACATTTTTAGCAGGGCCAACAGGGTCAATGGAGGGGTTGTAATGGCCAGCAGGGCCATAATTAGCAGGGACAGAGGGGAGGAAATTTCAGGGGCCGATGCTTCAGTTGTGGTAAAAATGGCACAGGCGCCATGATTTTCCAGAGGGAGATAGGGCCCCACAGCAACAGGGTCCCCATAATGAGCCATAGAGTCCAATTTTTCTAGCTGCCCTGCCAGCACCAGCTCAGGCACCAGCCCTAGCAGCCATTCCAGTAGCTCCAGCACAGCAGGGGAAGTTACAGTACAAACGTGTCTATAACGTCCACCACGCAATAGCTCCTCAGGTGCCACCCATAATTGAGGATACGTTTCTGATCCATGGTACTATGGGTCAGGTTTTATTTGATACTGGGGTGACACACTATTTTATAGCTACTCACTTTGCGAAGGCCTTAGGGTTATTAGCCACAGCAGAGAGCACTGTGACATGCGTGGACTCACCACTCGGAAATGGATCGTTAATTTTCTTTATATGCCGAGCTGTGGGAGTTGAGATTGGTCGATTAATATTACCAGGAGACATATTAGTCTTAGATATGCATGTGCACGACGTTATTATTAGTATGGATTGGATACAGAGCCATGATACATTATTTCGGTGGGAGTATTATCTTTGCCATTCCGGGGAAGGAGATGTTTGTAGTGGCAATGCCTCGCCCAGACGGAGGCTCTACCGCTCATTTATATTACATAAAGGAGGATACCTCTAAGGAGGTCGTGATTCCCTTAGACTCGATCCCAGTTGTTTGTGGGTATTCTGATGTATTTCAGGAGATACCAGGCCTACCCCCAGTCGAGAGATAGATTTTATCATAGATTTGTTATCGGATACTCGATCGATAGCACGCGCTCCATACCGTATGTCTCCAACAGAAATGCAAGAGTTACGAGGTTAGATAGAGAAGATGTTAGGTTATGGCTTCATTGATAGGAGTACCTCACCTTGGGGCGCCCCAGTTTTGTTTGTGAAAAAGAGAGATGGTTCACAGAGGCTATGTGTGGACTACCGGGAGCTGAACAAGGTCACGATACAAAAAAAATATCCGTTTCCTCGAATCGATGATCTGTTCGACCAGCTGAGGGGAGCAACCTTCTTTTCGAAGATAGATTTGAGATCAGGATACATCAACCACGAATTAGGAAGTAGGATGTTTCGAAGAATACTTTGCTGATGAGATATGGGTCCTATGAGTTCAAAGTGATGCCATTAGGACTCACAAATGCTCCAGCCGTATTCACGGACTTGATGAACCGAGTGTTCAGAGAGTTCTTGGATCAGTTTGTCATCGTCTTCATAGATGACATTCTGATATATTCACACACTGAGGAGGAGCATGATGAACACTTGAGGAAGGTTCTTCAGACTCTACGAGAGCATCAACTGTATGCTATGTACGAGAAGTGTTGATTCTGGCTACGGGAAGTACAATTCTTGGGACATGTCATATCTGAACTTGGGATAACGGTTGACCCGAGTAAAGTGTGAGTAGTGAGGGAGTGGGGACAGCCCACAAGACCGACGGAAGTGCGTAGTTTTTTAGGGTTAGATAGATACTACAGGAGATTCATTCGAGGGTTCTCCAAGATAGCGGGTCCATTGATGAACTTGACTCGCAAGGGGGTACCATATGTTTGGGACGATACTTGTCAATTGGATTTTGATGAGCTGAAAGACAAGCTAACATTGGCACCGATTCTTGTGCTACCCAAGACGGGCGTGGAGTAATTGGTTTACACTGACGCCTCCTTATGGGGACTTGGGGGAGTATTTTAGCAGGATGAGAAGGCTATCGCTTTTACCTCCCGCAAGCTTAAGCCACACGAGATAAATTACCCTACTCATGACCTAGAGTTAGCAGTGGTCGTCCTCGCATTGAGGATATGGAGACATTATTTATTGGGGAAGAAGTTTCGCTTGTTCACAGACCACAAGTCACTGCAGTACCTATTCACTCAGCGAGAGCTGAATATGCGTCAGTGCAGGTGGTTAGAGTTTGTGAAAGACTATCAGTTTAACATACAGTACCATCTGGTAAAGGCCAACGTAGTTGCTTATGAATTGAGCCATAGATCGATAGACGATGTAGCGGACATCTATAAAGTAAAGTGGATATAATTGGGTCACCAGGATGCGTTAGCCCGTCCATTCATATCTATCATGATAGTGACACCCGAGATTGTTACGAGGGTAATACAGGCACAGACAGCAAACTCGTTTTGCAAGGAGCAGATTGTACGGCTTTTAGCTGAAGGTGTTGAGTCCTATTCAATTAGTTCCGATGGAGGTTTGAGGTTTAATGGGTGATTGGTGGTCCCAGAAGGAGGAGACTTACATCATGCATTGCTGACACAGTCTCACGGGTCCAGGTTTGCAGTGCATCCTGGGGGAGATAAGATGTACCAGGATATGTGGCCACAACACTGGTGGAGTGGGATGAAGAAGGACATTGCGGAGTTCGTGTCCAAGTGTTCTACTTGCTAGATGGTAAAATTAGACCACCAGAAACCGTCGGGGTTGCTTCAGCCGTTTGAAATACCCGCATGGAAGTGGGAGAGTATTTCCATGGATTTCTTTACTAGGTTGCCTACATCACAGCAGGGCCATGACTCCATCTGGATGATTGTGGACCGTTTGACAAAGGTGGCTCATTTTCTGTCGGTACGAACAGACTATACCATGGGCCAGTATGCTTAGTTGTTCATTATTGAGATTGGTAGACTACATGGGGTGCCCCTGGATATTGTGTCAGATAGTGATAAGATTTTCGTGTCGCGTTTCTGGGAGAGTTTTCAAGAGGCCATGGGTACAGATTTGAGGTTGAGTTCAGCTAATCACCCATAGTCAAATGGATAAATAGAGCGTACCAATCAGATGTTGGAAGATATGCTACAGATGTGTGTCCTTGATTTTGGTGGAGATTGGGAGCCACATCTCCCACTAGTAGAGTTTGCTGATAATAACACTTATCATTACACATATATAGTTTCTCAGACCAGAGGTGATTCATGAAACCTCTGCTGGGATTGAGATTATCAAGAGTCCCATTCGAGTAGCTAAGGACAAGCGGAAAAGATATACCGATGCAAATTGATTCTTTCGAGAATTTAATATGGGGGATCAAGTATTACTACGTGTATTTCCTACAAAAGGAGTGATGAGGTTTGGGAAGAAAGGGAAACTGGCCTCTAGGTACGTGGGACCATTTCCCATTATCGAGAGGATTGGGCCGGTAGCATATCGAATGGGACTGCCAGAACATTTACACCGCATTCACGATGTATTCCACATCTCATCGTTGAGACGATACCTTCGGGATGACTTGGCCAACACCCATATCGCGATTGAGGAGATTGACTTACATCCTGATAGCTCTTACGAGGAGAGACCAGTAGAGATTCTAGACCATAGCGAAAGGGGATTGAGGTCGAAAGTAGTCCCACTTGTACGGCTCCAGTGGGAGCATCATAATGTAGAGGAATCCACTTCGGAGGGTGAGGAAGATATGAGTGAGAAGTACCCAGAGTTATTCTTACCAGGTATATCTTACTTTTTTGAATTTCGGGATGAAATTCCGTTATTAGGGGGGAAGTATGTAATACCCCATATTTTTATAACTTTTAATTTTGTGGATTTAATAAATTTAATCAGAGATATTAATTTAATATTAATTCGGAAACACATTCAAATACTTACTAGCGTGATGAGAGGTAGTAATTATTGAAATTTTATTGTATGTTACTTTATGGGTAAAGTAATTGGTGTAATTTAATTTAGTAAAATTATCACGAGAATCTAATTTGATAATTTTGGAAATTTATCGAGACGCGCTTGTGTCATGTCGGGATTAAATTCGAATGGGTCGAGATAGTAAAAATAATGTACCCAGGGATTAAATGCTGGATAATTTTGGAAATTTTAAGTCACCCATATGGTCATTTTGAGTGCGTCTATATGTCCGGATGGGTCGAGATAGTAAAAATAATGTACCCAGGGGTTTAGTTTGGGTCTCGGGGCATTTTTAGGCAAAATTAACATCCCGGGAGGGCGTTTTTGACATTTTAAATTTTTGGGCATGGAAACCGACGATTTTTCTAAGGTTATATCATATGGTAGGAGTCATCTTCTAGGGTTAGAATAACCATAAACCAAAGATGGCCATTGGAGAGGAAGAGGAGAAGCTTTCCAAGGGGTTCTAGGCCAAGAACTCCAACGTTTGCACCGCCGTCGCCGGCAAACTTTAGATCGCGCAATGAGGATCACAACCACACCAATATTTCCACAAATCTGAGCCAAATAATTCCAGGCAAGTATATATCTTTCTCTATTTCAGTTAATGCTCCATTGATATTAATCTAGGGTTGATTAGGATTAATTTTCTGAAAGAAAAACCTATTTTGGAGACTCGAATTTGCATGGTGTATGGGAAAAGACGTATTCTGGAAATCAAATTCACATTTAGAGGTTGAACCACTAATTTACATTAAGTTAGGAGTATAAAATCTGGGAAAGGAATGGGATGAAACTAAACAAAGAAAATAGTAGGGTTCTTGGAATTTTTATCGATTGTAGCCCCTTTTAATCCGTTATACTTGATGAAAATTCGCATGTCTTACGTAGAATATCAATTATTTGGGGATATAACACTTGTAGTATAAATTGTTGGGAGTTTGGAAGTCAAATATATTGGTTTGTATGATTTTAAAAGAAGATTCCCGTAGCTGGTATTTCTGCAGTTTCCGCATAACTGCTTGATCGATTGATCGACCTAAGAGCATTGATCGATTGATGGATCAATCGATCGAGCCCCTTCCATAGATCGATCGACCCCTCCTGGCAGACTCATACTCCCTTCCTTTAAATGGTTGATTTCAATTTAAATGAGTATTAATCTTTGTACATTCGTATTAAAACAGTTTGGGAGATCAAGAGGACCACTAGGACATGATAAAAATGGAGCATATCATGTAAGACTAAATTAGGGTTAACAGGGAGTGAATTACACTTAAGAAATAGTGGGAACATGTGTTTAATGGGTGAGACTCGTAAGGAAGTTACGTCGTAAAATAAAATAGTACTTAGTAAAATTACACTTGGGGCTATAATATTTCACGAGTGTGACGTAGTAAGTTGGAATAATCCCATAAATAAGAATAAAAGAGACGAACCATTATACGGAATAATCTTGTAATGTGCAATAAGAATAAATATCATAAGTATGGGTCACCAGTGTACCTAAATTTGAAATGGGAATGGTAGTATACATATATGACTTTGTTTATGCATATACTATATATGTGTAAAAATCATGCCGGTGCTACTTGCTATCATTGAGGTTACCGCGCTGGGACAGTCTTATCTCGATGGGACCTTTATGGGGGATATTGACTTCTACCCTAGAACATAGGAATCCTTGGTACAAGCTATCAAATCGATCGTCAGATGGTCCTAAGAGAAGTGAGGGTATGTGCTGACCTCTTAGTGACTTGGAACTATGCTTCACCTCAATTTGTATGTGTTTTGTGTTAATACAGTTCGAGAGTGATTCTGAACTAGTATTTCCCTTAGTACGAGTGATACGGGGACTTGATAGCAGTGTATGCCCGCACTATAGATTTTATGTGGGGTGCCGATAGTATATATATATTATATGAGTGATTAATATATGTATATAAACTTGAAATTTGGGTACTATCTATTGTGACTAAAGGTAGGTAACTAATGAATAATGGTTTCAACTTGGATATAAGTGTTTGAAAAGTTTGAGGCAATATTGAGAAACTTTATAATCAAATAAGGTTTATGTGAGAACTTTGCTTTTAAAATTAATTTGCTTAACAACTACGAATTGTCGGCATGAAACCTTGTGAGTAACTTAAGATAAGCTAAACTATTGGGTGTAGTCGTGCGGTAGGTCTGAACATTAGAAGAGAGGTGAGAATTTCTCAAGAGAGTGCCACACTAATATGATTGTTGAATTAGCCGGTAAGCATTTTAAATACTGACTAAACTAATTTTAAACTGTTTTAGAATGGAGCTCTGACCCGTTTCCTATTTTCTCTTCTCTGTTGTATATATATGTATATATTACAGGTGCCCAGCCAGAGGGGCGTCTTGCATAGAATCCTTCAGAAGGAAAGTGCTACAGCTTAGGTGGGAGTTGCAGGCTCTTGCTTAGACAACTTCATTACTGATTCCACTTCTAGTTTTACTTTATCCAGTTGGGCATGTGCTGCCCTTTTTCCATTATTCAGTTGGTTTTATCAGAGATTGTGATTCGTGTATTTCCAGTATTTATACTTTGGGATTTTTACTGTCAGGATATTTTCCTTTGAAGTTTTAAGGTTGGAATTAATTAGTTGGATTCTTAAATTGCTTGGATTATATGTTCCCATATAGTTGTTGTGTGATTCTTAAATTATGGATTTTGAAAGGTTTTAAATGTTGGTTTTAAATTAAATTTGGAAATTGATATCTTAAAATGGATTTGTCACTTAGCTTAATTATTTAGGGTGTTTAATTGGAAAAGTTATTTTTGCGACAGTGATGCTAAGAATGAACCAACCATTCACCTTAGTTTTAATTTAATAAAGGACTAATCACCCGGTATTTAATTAGGCGGGGTGTCACAATAACACTGTTATATAACAATTATGTTGTGAACTGTGGGTATTATGAATGACAAAGTGGTAATGTAATGCCTAAAAAACATACGTATAAAGCTAACAATACAAAAAGACAAAAATAAAGTCATAATGAATAAGTTAAGCCATAAAATTTGAGCATCTTCTTCCCAAAACAAACAATGAATATATTCAAAACAGATTACTAATTGATTTAAGAAAAAGCCAGAGCTCAGAATAAAGTTCAAAATACATGTTGATGCAACCAAAAGCCAATAGTAACCAAAAAGAAAATTTGATTCAAGCATTAATTTAGTTCATACAGTTCAAAATAGTTGCTGATACAATTCAGTTCGTGCAATTCAAAACAGAGTACAATTGTTCATAGCAACGATCATTTAAAACATAGTTTAAACACTACTAATTGTTCACTTTGACAATTTGTTCAAAATTTTCAAGGCAAAGTACTCTGGATCACTTAAGGCAAAGACAGAGCGACGACTAAACCACCCAAGATTTCTCGACCTCCTTAATAGTGTCCGCCCCATGACTCCGATGATACAACGAATGATTTTCTTCTCCTGGATCAACACTACTAACGTAAACCTTATGTTCAAATATCAACAGTTGATGGACCTGCATCACCATTCCTGTAGCAGCTGAAATAACAACTTGTCCACTTGCAATCTCCTTTTACTTGAAAACCCTAATAAATCAAAATATCGATCGTGTGGAGGATCATATAAATCTCCAAAGTATGGCTCAGTTGAATCTCCAAAGTTTGGCTCAGTTGACGGGGGGATAGGAGTGTAATCATGGATACTTGGATGCATGACTGGAGTGTACTCATGAGTACTTGGATTTGGTATTTTAAGTCGATTCGATTCAAACGCACTTAAAATCATGGTAACATATGATTTGAAAAATTCCATATCCTCATCGTGTTTTCCTTCTTGTGTCTTTACTCTAGTCAATTGCTATATGAGCAATGGCCCTATGTTTGCTTTTGGACATGGGTCGAACACAACAAGTCTCCCCCTAGTGTCTTTTCCTCTAAAGGCATTCAATGTATCCGTATCAATACTAGTTTTGCTTGAAGAACCTTTACTACTTCTCAGCTCACTCAATTTTTCCTGCAAAATTATTGATGAACTGATTAAAATGATTGAAAGACTAAACTTGAAGGAATTTAATTATTAGAACTGAGATGACGAAACTCACCATATCACCCTCTACCGTTGGGTGAAACTCCCCAATTTTTCGCCTACGATTTTGGATATAAACTTTCGAACGATGAACCAGTCATTTATTTGTAAGCACCAACAAATTAATTTTGCACTAACTATTTGAGCAAGACATATTATATATACACATGTTAAAATAAGAATGTGTGTATACCATCTCCTCAATTTTCTCAACATATGATATCGGACCGAGACAATGGACGTCAATCTTTTTAGCCCTGTTCACCTGACCTATGTTTCTTTCTTTCAATTTCATCTCAGATGCTTTGCACAAGACGAATTCATTCCACTCATGGATAGGGATATGATATTTCTCCATTACTCGATCCTCCAAGTCCTTTATCCCATCACTATCCAATCCCTTAAAATAAGCAGAAAAGAGGTGACTTATAAACGTCTTCAATTGAATACCAATGACATTAATGGACCCCTCATTCTGGTCGACCGAAATATTGAACTCTTTCATGAGCATATCCCACAATTTATCTTTTTTTTACTTGCTCAATCGTATCTGAACTCTCATATTTTAAGCCGATATATGGTTTTAACAAAGCCGACGACTTACCATCCCATTTCTGGCCACAAAACCCGAACGCAAACCCATCCATCCTGAAATAAAAACTCGGACTTGTTGTTAACCAGTTTGTTCCGAAAAACTCTAACTATCAAAGTTGAAATTGAAAACTCACTAAAAACAAAAAGGTCGGGAGCTCTTCACAGCGTAAGCGAAAGGGCGAGAGAGTTGTGACAAAGAGTGAGAATGGAAAGGAGAGAGAAGAAGGAAATTAAAGTAGGTCAAAAATTGTATGGCCCCTCGTAGCAGTCATAAATTAAAGTAGGCCAAAATTTGTGAGTGTCGGGATTAGTTACAAATATATGACTCTCAATAGAAATCATAAATTAAGTCTTGAACCAAAATTTATGACTGCTACTAGAAGTCAAAAATTTATGACAATCGTTAGTAGTTGCAAATTTAGTAGTAGGTAAAAATTTGTGACTCCTCATAGTAGTTATAAATTTGGGACTTCTCATAAGAGTCATAAGTTAATCTTACTGATAAATTTGGGACTTCTTCTGGTAGTTATAAATTTATGACTACTGATAGGAGTCACAAATTAATAGTATAGTAACATTTGTGACTCTCTTTAGTAGTGACAAACTAATGGACACAAATTTTTTGTTACCCTTTATTTTATCACTCTTAATGGGAGTTACAAATAATTTTGTGACTTCTTATTGGAGTGATAAGTTTGTCACCCCAATTAGCAGTCACAAAACAGCAGTCACAAAATTAGCATATTGGTGTAGTGAGAATTGATCTCTTCTTTCATGGCATCCTGCCAATTTTTTTCTTTCACTCCTTCGTTAAATGTAACTGGATCACAATCTGCATAGATTGCCAAGTGAACAAATGGATTATCATCGTAATGTACTAGGTTACTTACTTCATAGTTTTCCATCCATGTTGGCATTCTTTTTCGTGCATTAGGATCGCACCCCGATTTCAATATCAACGTGTTCTGCTATGGATGAAATTAGTGGTTGTCCATCAGATGGAGATATAGGTACTGATGGACTTTGTAAGGACCCACGAATAGAATATAGGGGCTGTTGTTTATTAACTACAAATTTGTGACTTCTGATAATACGCAAATATTGCGTATTTCATACGTCGAACCTACGCATTTTATCCCCCTTGGGTGCCTTATAATCTATATTTAAGCCCGTTAACTAGAAAACCTCGGTTTATATTGTTAACATGCTATATGAGGTATAATAGCGATTTTGTAGGTATTTAGGTACTAAGAATGGGATTCGGATGCATTCTGCTCAAGTTCTGTACGTAATCACACGTTCAAGGGCAATTCAGTATTTTCACATTTTGGACACCTGCCCAACATCTACAGGGAAGTTTTATCCCTCCTCGCAAGCTTCGCGTGGCCATGAACGGTACGTCATTCCGAGTTCGAACGAAGAAGTTACGACGTTTCTAGCAGAGGAGAAAACAAAATACACCAAAATAGGAGGAATGGAGAAGCAACCCTCCTTGATCGATCGATCGATCCTTCAGATTTTGTCCATCGTGAGGAGACATTGGGCATGATTTTCAACCATCGATCGATCGATCAAAGGGACCGATCGATCGATGCCCTATTATCTACTCATATTTTGGCTTTTCTTTTCTTTTTCCTTTTCTTTTCTAATTTAATTCCAAGTTACCATATAATGGAATTTTCTATAAATATCACATATATTTAGTCTTAATTAGCTTAGGTTAGGTTTTTGGAGGTTTGAGAGCTCATTTCTTCATTTCTTCTTGGATTGACACCCAATTTGTTGTGTAATTTGCACTTTCATCTTCCAGCTCCATTAATATAAGTTGTTCTTGCTTTGTAGATTAATTTACATGCTTTGTTAATTAGTTTACTTGCTTTATTTCTTTCTGTCAAAATTTAATTAGTCGTAGTTTAATTTAATCATTATGTGCCCTTAGATAAATAGGGTCGGGATTTCGTTTCGCCATTAACGGGCCTCGAGCTCCAAAAATTAGGTTTTGTTTAGAATTGCGTCTAATTGAACCCATGAGTATTAAAGTCGGAATATGACCCGTTTAACTTTCTTTGTCATGCAACGTTAGTGTTAATAGCGATAATTCGAATTTAATCCGCGTGCGACCAATTTTCGGTTAAATGTTTATTCATGCAACTTTGGCTTAAATTCCTTTTTGTGTGAAGTTTATGATCAATTTTTAATGCTCGATTAAATTGCTCTCGAACAGAATTCTAATTAATCGTTTTTTTTGAGCCGTATGGTTGGATGATATCCCGATCCCCTCTTTTACTTTATTTAGACTAAACTTCTCTCTTTTCTTTTATTTACTAGCACACATCACCCATTTACACTTTTATTCCTGAATTAATAATCCGATTAAAATCTGTCGAACACTCCTTGTGGATTCGATACCCAACTTACCGCTATACTTGTATCGCAAGTGCAGTCATAATTTAGGACTTTGTATTAACGCGGTGAAACAAATTCAACGATCGGCGTACTTACTACGTGCATTAGTGTGCAGTCGTAATTTAGGTCTTTGTATAGTTCAGGTGAGCTGAATATAAAACGACCAGCACGTAGATGACTCTCGCGCTGCGGTGAAACCCTGCGGCTATCAAAATGGCACCGTTGCCGGGGACATTTTTTTATTTAGATTGTAATTGTCTTATTTGTTCGTAGTATCCTTTCTTTTGTATTTGTATTCATTGTTTTAACCTTTTTTGCAGGACTTCTACATTTGAGCACATAGAAACGCTGGATTTTTTCCTATCGCACATTGCATTGTGGAATTATTCCTCTCGAGCTTTATTTTAGGGTAAGCATGTCTGATTCTAATTTTTCTGGTAATCCTAATGATAATTCTCAAAATTCTGATAAACTGATGACATTTGGTCAATACTTGCAATCCCAAAAATTGCAACATCTAAAATGACATTGGGTGAGTATTACGGTAGTCAAAGTATGGATTACATAAATTTTGGACATGATCATTTCAATTTTCGGTCGCAAGATCCTTATGATAAGAATTTTTAAACAAATTATAATCATTTTCAAAATTCTTATGTTAATGATTTTGAGTATAGTTCCGAAAACAATTTCTAAACCTCTTAATTCCAAGAATCCGCTCCTCCCCCTTGGACTTTCGGGGAGGGATTGCGCATGCTTGAAAATGAGAGGATTGAAAACCATTATCGAGAATAAAATCGTTCTTGGGAACATGAGTTGGATTTATTATTTGAATCCGACGACGATTTTTTTTCCACGACTTCCGAAGTCGAGGACTGTTTTGAACCAAATGAGCACTTCGTTCCTACTTTGGAACAAATCATTATCGACTTGACCCATGGTATATTAGATAATGAAAGTGAGGATGAAACGGGCATAGTATCCAATTGCAATGAACTCGTTTCTTCTTTTATTCTCAAAGAACAAAGTCTCATTGTAAACGATCCTATTTCTTCCGAAATCCAATCTTCCGGCAATGATCACTAATCGCCTGAGATTGAATTTCTTTCATCCCCATCTTTATTTTATACTGTCACATCAATTCTATTACCCCGTGAATCGATTCAAAACTTTACAATTCCAAACCTTTTCACCGATGAGGAGTACTCGCTCGAGTCGCCTTCCATGACGGCATCTTTGCCCTCGTGTGCGCCGCCTCCTATTCCAACTTTAAAATACTTGGGAGATGATTCAATTTTTCATGGCCCACATGTGTATTTGTCGACCGTCCTATCCAAATCCCCCATCCTCCCTCCCAAATTTTTTATTAGGCATGGTTCATCTTTTCCACCCCCCACATGTCTTCCATCGTTTGAATGGAATTCCTATTTTTCGGGAGGCATGCATGAGAGGTAAGGTCAACCACTGATCTTCCAAAGTCAAAGTGTTGTTTGGATGGACCCTCAAAAATTCCTACTTTTAGTATATAGCAAATTAGAATTCCTATGTGTAGGTTGTATATACTAACTTTTTCATTTTTTTTCTTCTTAATTTAGTCAAGTGTAATTAGTTAATCCCTTCTTTATATTTTTTTTATGCTCGGTTCTAATTCTTTATGAAGGTTCAACGGACTTCAAATTGCAGAAACAGTGCGTCCCAGCATACTTTTGTTAAGAAAAAAATGAAAAAAGTCACAAAAAGAATTTTTCTTTATTTTACACACACTCATTCTCACGCATTTGCATTTGTTTTTATTTTTATTTTCCCTTATTTTTCATTTCTTTGTGAACATGCGTGTGTGTCACTCGTTGTATATATTTTTCTTTTTTTTGTTAACATGTGTATGTATGTGTATATTTAGTCTAATTCTTTGTTATTTTATTTTATTTTTATTTTTATTTTTAATTTTTTTAGTTGTATTTTTATTTTCACATACTTATATATACTACATATATATACACATTTATACTTATTTATACATCCCCCCCTTATTCCCTTAAAGCAAAATCCCCCATCCCCACACTTTTTAAAAACAGCATGCAATAGGCATTTAGTTGTGTGATCGATCGATCATGCCTAAGGCTCGATCGATCGATCGACCAATTAAATGCCGCAGGAGGCTTGTTTTTTCCCCTTTATCCTTCATTCTTTTATCTATCTTCTCTACACTTTAAAGGTATAATCATTCCTATTTACATGTTTATTTGTAGGTTTTAGTTGAATTTTCTCATTATTTCACTGTTTTATCCATGTTTTGACATGTCTAAATGTGTGTCGGTTGTGTCCCCGTTTTTGTTGTTCCAACTGATTTTTCTTGCTGATTATTAATATATATCCATTCATGAACACATATTTATTTTTGCATTGTGGTTGTGTTCATGAATGGCGCTACATTATTGGTTCAAATGGTATTTTTCGCCCTCGCCGCACATTGGGCACGCTAAGTGTTTGCTAAAATGACCCAACAAGTTTTTCAATCCATTTTTGGCACACACTTGGGTGATTTTTACTCCTTGTCGCATGTCAACAAATTTTATCGCAATATTGATTCTTTTTCACTCGGTTTTGCGCATATGCACCCACCATTTCAACTTATAAACTAAATAACCATTAATTGTGCTTACAATTTTTTTATATTGCTTAATTATTGTTTTGTAGGTTGAAATGGCAAATCTCAAGAAATACAAGTTCACCAGGTCCGTGCCCAACTGGGGCTTTGAGGGGTTCCGTTGTGAGCAAGAACATGATTGGTACCAGGCCTACTTTAACACATCCAAGAGGCGGTTGGGCTATCATTTTTCCTGGAAACTTGAAGATATACCACATGCGGCACGTGTTCTGTTCCGTCGATTGGGATGGTATCCCTTTCTCGCTACTAATGGGATCGTCAACGAAGATGTCGTCTGAAATTTTTACGGGACATTAGTAGAGGTGAGAGGGCAGGGGCCTACTACTTTCGAGGCCATGGTCCGCGGGGTGAGGATACCGCTCCGCTATTCAGAGTTCACGACTTTTATGGATGTGCCAGACCCTGTGGATCCTATCAGTTTATTAAACGGGGATATTTTCGAGCGTGCGAATTTGATTAAGGGCCTGTAATACCCCGTATTTTTATGATATTTATTTATGGGATTAATTGAATTAAATGTGAATTAATTTGGGAATTAATCCGGATAAAATATTAACAAGATGTGAGTTAGTATTTGATTATAATATGGCGATATATGAATATTGAATTATTAAATTGTCGTGAGATTGATATACGGCAATTTAGGAAACTTTGTTGAGACGCGTATGACAGTCGCGTCAGGAATATAATTATTTTAATTAAAAAGTGAATTTTATTTCTATTAACCGTATGGTCGTTTTGAGAGCACCAACGCGTTCGGAAGGGATGAAATAGTCAGAAAACACTAGCCGGGAGTTTAGTTTGGGTCCCGGGGCATTTTTAGGTCATACCGGCAACGTATAAGGGTAGTTTGGTAAGTTTGGAATTTTGGAAATTAAAACCCACGAAAATTAGGAATTAATATCTGATTTGGCAATTACCCACTAAACCCACTAACTACACCTTATGACCTAATGGGCTACGGGGGTTATTAGAATTAGTTCCAAGAGGTTCCTAAGGCAAACCCTAGCCACCATTTTCACCTTGGAGAAGAAGAGCTTGTAGAGAGAAAAGAGAGGAGAAATCCTGTAGTTAGAGAGAGAACAATTCATTTTCAACATCAAATCAGAGAAATACATAAGGCAAGTGGTTTAATTTACATTATTTTGCAGTGAATCTTTCTTCAATGCTTAGACAATTCAAAAATTTCATTTGTTTGGGAGATTGATGAAAACCCATAAAATTAGAGTTATAAATTTAATATTGGATATAGGTTTACATGTAGAAATTCTATTGGATGATTGAACTAAAGGAATTATTACTTTTTGTGTTACAAAAACGGATTTTATTAGGCTCATTGATGATCTAAAATTTCTAGGGTTCATGTTCTTGAGATTGGGGGAAAAATGTAGAGTTTTGATATTTGGATGATATTTAGGATGAATTAACCCAATAAAACACGTTAGTATAAGACCTAAGGGTGTTTAGGAATGATTAGAATCCTTGAACAATTGTTGGATTGATTTTTAGATGAGATTAGAGGTGAGGAAAAGATGGAAAAATGAGAAAAGGAATTTATGGGCTTGAAACTGGTCTCTCGTTAGAATACCGGCCAAGGTCGTTCGAACGAGCTTCTAACGAGTTGACAGTTTGACTTCTAACGAGGGGGTCATTTGTTCGAAGCCTTTCATTCGACCAAGATCTCGTTAGAAAGCCCACTTCGTTCGAACGAACTCTCATTCGAACAGCCTCGTTCGAACGAGACTTCTAACGAGCTGACAGTTTAGGCTTTTTAGCCTGTTCTGATCCCGAGTGTCCCGTAACCTTGTTTATATGTAGAGATAACCTTTCCTTGATGATTAATTGATATATTTGGGATAATTGGGATATAATGAGGAGTAAAACATAGAAGTGTAATTTGAACCAAATGGAAATTATGGGTTAGGACGTGAGTACCTATTACGATGTGAGTACAATTGACGACTTGAATAATTGAATTAACCGGGAACATATAAATTGTGTAACATTATAAGTTGGTATGAGAATGAGAAGTGTACCACAAATAAACTATGGTGATTACTAAGATGTGTGCTTACTTAGTATATGTATATGATTTGATGTGTATGACATACCTACCATACTTGCTATCACGGGAGGTTTACGTTCGCTTAGGGCCTTCTAATCCTTGTAATCCCCGGATTTAGATTGGTACCTCGAGGATATAGGTCAGAGAAGGACTTATTGGGATGTTAATAAGTCTGCTGATCGTGGGAGCATAGGTATGTGCGTGACCCATGTGATGTGACTGTGTTCGCCTCCATTGTTTTGTGATTTGGTATTATTTGAGTACGATTCCTGAGAGATTTGGAATGCGTGATCCTTATGTATGTGATGTACCGGGATGGGTAGCAGAGTATGTGTGCACCGTAGCTAGTCTCGGGGTGCTTGTATTGTATATTTATGACGTGAATAAAATACACTTTAATAATGAGAACTTTCATATTTGTATTGTGAGTATAACTGTGGTAATGTTTTGAGAAGATATAACGGGATAACTGGTAGTGAATTGTAATGCTAATAATTAAGAATCCTAGTTTAAGTAATGCCCTCTATTTAGTTGATAACGCTAGAATGCAATATGAGAATCGAGTAGTAAGGGGTAGAACTTATTACGGTTTGGTTAGTTACGTATATCACTTAGATGGGTATGGTACGTTAGGAGTGCACAATTAGTCGAGAGGTGAGTATTTAATGTGAGTGCACGTCCTAACATGTATTTTGCATTCATTATTTTAATGTTATTAAAACACTTGCTATTTTAAAATATTCTCCACTTTCGGGCTCTGACCCGTTTGCTTTCAAATCTATTTTGTTGTAAAAACCATTTTAGGTGCCCAGCCACAAGGACACCATGCTTAGGATTCTCATTCAGATAACGAGCTGTAGCTGTTTGTGGAAGTTACAGGACTCTGCTAGTAGACGCTTCATCTATCTTGACTCTATATTCAGTTTTATCAGTTGTAGGGCATGTCGCCCATTTCTATTAGAAACATTTCCTATTTCAAATTTTCAGACTTTTAGCATGTAATTAACTCAAGATACGTTATTTTATTTATTTAAGTTGTGGGATTGTTGTGAGGATTTTTCCTTCGGACACATTATTTCATTGGTTATTCTAGTGCTTCGTTATGGTGAATGGTTGTTATTCTTTCATTATTCTTTTACTGCATGTTAACCAGACTTAAATTAAAATTTGTCAACTTACTCTTTAAATACTAGGTGGTTAGTAATCATTAAAACGTTTTCGACAGTGATGCTATTAACTGAACCAACTTGGAATTTTGTATTGATTTAATAAAGGAGTAGCTACCCGGTATTTAATTAGTCGGGGTGTCATAGGTGGTATCAGGGCATCAGGTTCTAGTGTCCTTTAGGATCTGTACAGCTTATTATGTTTCCGCTAAGCTTTCTTTGATGTAGAGCCCTATATTTTAGGACTGTTGTATTCTTTTGTATTTGCTACGTTCTTCAGCTATTTTGAGTTTATAACTGCGAGCTTATAAACTTTATTCTTATTTCAGATGCCTCCACGACGTGCACAACGGGTTCCCAGGGATGCAACGCCAGAACCACAGCCCGCACTAGTTCAAGGCACGATGAACGCCGTCGAGGTTGTAGCCATTGTGGCCCAGGCGGTAAATGCCGCACTAGCCATAGTTCAGTAGGCACCACCTCAGGCGCCAGTAGACGCGCCAGTTCAGGCACATGCATTCCCGTCTGCTTGGGAGCGTGTTCGAGATGCTTTCCAGAAAGCACACCCTCCGGAGTTCGCAGGTAGCTCCGATGTTGTGGTATCTAGTCAGTGGAGGAAGGACATTCAGCGTCACTTGAGGATGTATGAGTGCACCGATGTCCAGAAGCAGATACTAGCTACCTTTAAGCTAGTGGGGTCTGCACTGTAGTGGTGGGAGTCTATTACCACCGTGGAGGAGAGAGATACTCTCACTATCCAGGAGTTTTGGGTGCGGTTCGACCGCAAGTATTTTCCGTCGGCTGTTCATACGGAAATGAGGAGGAAGTTGATGAGCCTCAAGCAGGAGGGAAGGACTGTGGCCAAGTATGAGGCCGAATTCACTAATCTTCTGAATATTGTTCCGAACGAGATACCGATAGAGGAGAAGAAGATACAGAAATTTACAGACGGGTTGACTTGGAGGATCCGTCAGCATTTGTTGGGGAACCTATCGTTGGCCACTTACTCTGATGTGGTTAACGCTGCACTGTTACACTGCCAGGATCACCGCTTTCACATTGCTGAGGGCAAGAGGTCAGGAGAGTCCAGCCATCAGGGCAGGACTGGGGGAAGTGGTGCCAGTGGGGCACATTCTGTTCAGGGGCAGAGGCAGGGTGATCAGGGTTCCCAGCAGGGGGATCATAAGAGGTTCAGATCGGGTAATTTCAGGCACGAACAGGGAGGTTTCCGACAGGGCCATCAGGGTCCGAACGGCTATCAGGTCCAGCAGGGTCAAAATGGCCAACAACAGTTTCAGCAGGGCCAGGGGAGGAATGGTAACGGCCACCAGGGCCGGGGACAGCAGGGATAGAGAGGGGGAAACATCCCGGGGAAGTGTTACGTTTGTGGCAAGACTGGCCATAAACGCCATGACTGTCCTGATAGGGGCAGGGCCCCGCAGCAGCAGCAGGGTGCTCGACATGAGCCACAAAGGCCACTTTTTCCACCTGCCCTCCCAGCTCCAGCCCAGGTGCCAGCACTACTAGCCATTCCAGCAGCTCCAGTACAGCAGGGGAAGTTACAGTATGGACGTGTCTATAACTTCCACCAGGAAGCAGCTCCACAGGCACCACCCGCGATTGAGGGTATGTTTCCTATCCATGGTACTATGGGTCGGGTTTTGTTTGATACGGGGGCAACACATTGTTTTATAGCTACACATTTTGCGAAAGCCTTAGGGTTGTTAGCCACAGCAGAGAGCACAGTGACGTGTGTAGACTCACCATTGGGGAGTGGGTCACTTATTTTCTTTATATGCCAGGGAGTGGGGGTAGAGATTGGTATTTTGGTATTACCTGCAGACATGTTGGTATTAGATATGCTTGTGCACGATGTGATTATTGGTATGGATTGGCTCGCAGCTTATAGAGCCATGATTGATTGCTTCGGTGGGAGCATTGTTTTTGCCATTCCGGGGCAAGAGATGTTTGTAGTGGCGATGTCTCGCCCAGAGGGAGGCTCGACCTCTCATTTGTATTACATAGAGGAGGATACCTCTAAGGAGGTTGTAATTCCTTTAGATTCGATCCCAGTTGTCAGGGAGTATTCCGATGTGTTTCAGGAGATACCAGGCCTACCCCCCAGTCGAGAGATAGACTTTATCATAGACTTATTACCAGATACGAAACCTATAGCACGAGCACCGTACCATATGGCTCCGGCAGAGATGCGTTAGCTACGAGATCAGATAGAGCAGCTGTTGGGTCAGGGCTTTATTCGCAGGAGTACCTCACCTTGGGGCGCTCCAGTTTTGTTTGTAAAGAAGAGAGATGGTTCACTGAGATTGTGTATGGACTACCGGGAGTTGAATAAGGTCACGATACTTAATAAGTATACGTTGCCTCGAATCGATGACCTATTCGACCAGTTGAGAGGAGCTTCTTTCTTCTCGAAGATTGATTTGCGATTGGGATACCATCAGTTGCGTATCAGGGAAGAGGATGTCTCAAAGACTGCGTTCTTAACGAGATATGGTTCTTACGAGTTTAGGGTTATGCCTTTTGGTTTGACCAATGCTCCAGCCGTGTTTATGGACTTGATGAATAGGGTGTTAAGAGATTTCCTAGATCAGTTTGTCATTATCTTCATTGATTATATTCTGGTTTACTCCCAGGCAGAGGAGCACGTAGAGCATTTGAGGCAGGTTTTACAGATGCTACGTCAGAACGAGCTGTATGCAAAGTATGAGAAGTGCGGGTTTTGGCTGAAGGAGGTTCAGTTTTTGGGGCATATTATTTCACACCGGGGGATATCTGTTGATCCGGGGAAGGAATCCGCGGTGAGGGAGTGGGGACAGCCCACGACACCGACTGAGATCCGTAGTTTCTTGGTCCTAGCAGGATACTACAGGAGGTTTATTCGGGGATTTTTGAAGATAACAGGACCTTTGACACATCTAACTTGTAAAGGTGTGCCGTTCATCTGGAGTGATGCATGTCAGTTGGCATTCGATGAGTTGAAGGACAAGCTAACCTCAGCACCTGTGTTAGCATTTCCGAGACCAGGAGTTGAGTATCTAGTCTACACCGATGCATCCTTGCAAGGACTTGGGGGTGTATTGCAGCAGGAGAGTCAGGCCATAGCTTATGCTTCCCGTAAGATTAAGCCTCACGAGAAGAATTACCCCACCCACGACTTAGAGTTGGCGAAAGTTGTCTTTGCCCTTCGGATTTAGAGACATTACCTTTTGGGGGAGAAGTTTCGATTATTCACGGACCACAAGTCCCTACAGTACTTATTCACGCAAAAGGAGTTGAATTTGCGGCAGCGAAGGTGGCTTGAGTTTGTGAAGGATTATCAGTTTGATATCCAGTATCACCCGGGGAAGGCTACCGTGGTAGCAGATGCATTGAGCCGTAGGCCAGTAGATGAGGTGGCAGGGGTGTGGAAGGCCAAGTGGAAAGAGTTGGTGTAATGACCCCATTTTCTTATGCCAAAATATAATTGTCTTCTTTCAATTTTGTCACACTTACTATCTAATAATGATATATTATTACATATATGATATTCCGAGTTCTTAATATGATATATCCCGTTTTTAAATTTGAAGAATCAACGGTAAAATGGGTCAGATTGAGATTTTATGGCACATCCTAAGCTAAGTGATAAGTTTTGGGGTAGAAAATGTAATTTCATTAAACTTTAGGGACTTGGTTTTAATAAAGAAAGTTTCAAGGACCAAAATGAAATATAAAAAGGGGCCCTTTCATAAATAAAATATTTTCAGGGACCTATAAGAAATATTTAAAATATATGGTGTGAAATTACCAAAATACCCTTCAGGTCCGAAATGACCCTTATACCCTTAATACCTATCCACCTTGTGCTTTCCACCTCGTGTTTTCTTTTGAACATATCCACAGAACACGTGTCATCGTTAGAGGAGAAGCTAAAACACGTGTTGCAGTCCGGTGAAATAAGACTGCAAGACGCCTCCGTTACGCGACACGTCAACGCTGACTCCCATTGTAAAAGCTTGGTCAGCATGGACATGTGTCAACCCCGGGATATCTTTGGAAAACTATAAATAGGGCCTTTGGGGGATCATTTGAAACTCACACCAATTCCTTGAGAATTATAGAAAGAAATAGTGAGAGAAAGTGTGAGAAAGTTTAAGAAGAAGTTCTTAGGGATATTCATCTTAAGGTAATCTTAATGTTATAATGCATCTTTATTGTTTTAATTTATTGTTTTATAGATTTACTTAGTAGTTATGCTGGTAAAATACAATAAAGAATTCACTAATCAAAACATAAAATTTAGAACAAATCCAAGTTGATTTTATAAACTTGTTTGAAATTATACGCTTTTAAAAATGATTCTTTTTAAAGAAATTACTCGTTATTATGGAATCCGATTTAAGTAATTCCAAAGTCAGGCCCGGTGAAGTTCTGTCTAGATGAGATGGTATTTAAGTGGTGCCCCTATGACCCTCCATCTCTACTAGGAATGAATCCGGAAATGTTCTGTCTAGATGAGATGGTATTTAAGTGGTGCCCCTGTGACCCTCCATCTCTACTGGGAACCGACTGATGAGGAAAGACAATGAATTGAATTCTTCAATTACGATCAATGAGTTTTAAAAGTTGAAAAATGGGGATTCAGTAATCCTTTAAAAGAGGAAGTTATTATTAAAGTATAGTATAAACTGGACCTTAGAACGTGTACTTAAATCTTTATCAGATTAACGTGTGATCGAAGACTCAATACCAGTAAATTTGACCTCCATTTTGGGTGAGTACTCTGCCATTCCTTGTGTATTTTGATTATATGATATTATGCAAACTATATATATTTTGTGAACTGCTTTTATTCTCAAAATTCATGTGATACCGATGACTGATTCAATTGTGACATGTTTATATTTGTCCAAATAAACATACCGATTAAAATGATTATTGAAAAGGATATTGAATATTGAAATTATGATTCGGCCTAAGGGACCTCTTTACTGACTAACCTTCCTAGCTGGGTTATCATTGGTGTGCCCTAAATAAGGCGTTGTGATGAACATGTTCGATTGACCCTCAACTACCGGGGTATAATACGGTATTAGAGTGTACTTGGCCATCAAAATGATAAGATTGAAAGAAAAAGATATCACATTTGATTTGTTCCATTCTTCTTATTCTGAGCTATCCAATTGTGATATATATAATTTCATTTCAAAATTATACCTATTTACTGCAAGTTCCCCTCCATATATGTATATGCCTTCTCTTTTGACATGAATAAGTATCTATTTTCTGAAAACCCTGGAATTTTTGGAGATTGAACCTCATTCGGCTTTTAGCTGATGTTGTATAAATAACCATTTTTCAGGAAATGTTTAGGCTCATGGACGGAATGAAAATGGACTATATTGAAGATTTAACTTTTAGAGCTCTTTTTGTAAAATGTTTATTTAGAGCATGTCTGGATCTCTTGTAATAAGGTTTAAATTTTCTTTTAAGTTGTAACCCGTTGTTACTTTTAATATATATGAAGTTTCCTTTAGAAAGCTCTGATGACGTAATTCCTTTACTTTCAGTATTTTACGATTCATAACCATGTGATAATATATCCGTTGCATTTATTTAAGGAAACAATTAAATCGGAATATTTGCTGCCTTAGTGGCATGTCAAGACACTCGTTCCCTAATACTATTTTGGGTCGGGGTCGTGACAGAGGTGGTATCAGAGCATAGGTTATGAACCCGTAGACTACTGAACATAAGTTTCGAACGTTATCGATTTTAAGTCTCCATACATAGGTTATAGGATTAAATATACGACTTATGTGATAACCCTCCATATTTCTTATAGTCTATATATAATTGTTTATATATCATTGTTCTTCTAAAAATGCAATCTTGGGCTAGTGTAATACATCTTACGTTTGGCCATGACTGTAGAAAATGACCAAGGCAAGATCAACTCAAGGGACTAGTGGTTCGAGTATGGAAGGACTGGAAGGTGCATACAAGGCAATTGAAAGTCTAGCAAGAATTATGGAGCATCAGGGGAATAATGGAGCACCAATGAATCTTGAACTAACTAGTTGTACTATTGAACAGTTCAAGAAGTTGAATCCTCCGTCTTTTAAAGGGACTCCTAACCCCACTGAAGCAGAAAATTGGGTGATGCAAATGGAAAAGATGTTCGATGTTCTTAAGTGTACAGATGAACAACGAGTTTTATTTGGAACATTCATGTTAGAAGGTGAAGCTGAACATTGGTGGAGAATGACTAAGAGAATGCATGGGGAAAGGAATAATCCCATAGGTTGGAGTGACTTCTTAGTGATCTTCTACGAGAAATACTTTCCCGAAATGGTGCAAGAAAAAAAAGCAGCTGACTTCATGGATCTAGTTCAAGGAAATATGACGGTTAGTCAATATGAGGCAAACTTTACTGAGTTATCCCGTTTTGCACCTCGTGTCGTGATAACCGGTTTTTTAAGAGCCAAGAAGTTTGAACGTGGGTTAATGTTGAATATTCATAGCCGAATTTCCATCCTAAAGTTGACATCATATAATGACGTGGTGGCTAGGGCAACAATAGCTGAGAAGGATAGTGAAGAATATAATCAGATTAGAGAGGGGAAGAGGAAGTTTGGAGAACAAAGAGGAAGGAACCCCAATAACAAATCCTTTAGGACTATACCAAATATAGGACAAACTTTAGTAAAAAAATCCTCTAATGTTGATAAATGCCAACGTTGTGGTAATATTCATAGAGGGCGACCGTGTTACCTGGAGACGGGGAGTTGCTTTGGGTGTGGCCAAAAGGGACATAAAATGCGAGATTGTCCTAACAAAGGGAAGACGGAAACAAAAACTTCTAATGACAATAAGGAACAGGGTAGACAAGGTAGAGTCTTTAATCTTTCCGATGCAAAGGCTTCTAATGCAGTAGTGTCAGGTACACTTTCTATATGTGCACAACCTTTTCAAGTTTTAATTAATCCTGGTTCTACCCATTCATTTGTGTATGTGCATTTTGTTAATCGCTTTCCTAATATTCCTGAATCCTTGAATCATATCATACACGTTTCTACTCCTTCGGGTGAGTTATTGACGGGAACATTAGTATATAAGTCTTGCCCTATAAATGTCAGTAGTCATAAACTATTCGCTGATTTGATAGTTTTATACATAACAGATTTTGAAGTCATTTTGGGGATGGATTGGTTAGCATCATATCATGCTAGGGTGGATTGTTTTGAGAAGAGGGTTATTTTCCAAATTCCTAACCAACCAGAATTCAGTTTTGAAGGAACTAGCATCTTATCTCCCATGCGTATTATCTCTGCAATGCAAGCTTGTAGTTATCTTAAGAAGGGATGTCAAGGATTCCTTGATAGTGTTATTGATTTGCAAACAAAAGAGCCTAGTTTAGAAGATATCCCTATAGCTAGGCTTTTTACAGATTTTTTCGTGATGATTTGCCCAATCTACCTCCTAGTAGAGAAGTAGAATTTACCATTGACCTTGTTCCTGGAACCACACCAATCTCAAAACCACCTTATCGCATGGCACCTTTAGAATTAAGGGAATTAAAAGTTCAATTACAAGATCTGTTAGACAAGGGTTTTATTACACCTAGTATATCCCCTTGGGGTGCTCCAGTATTATTCGTTAAATAGAAGGATGGAACGATGAGGTTATGTATAGATTATCGTGAACTAAATAAGGTGACCATTAAGAATAAATACACCTTACCTCGTATAGATGATTTGTTTGACCAACTGCAAGGTGCGCAAGTATTTTTGAAGATTGACCTTAGGTCAGGCTATCACCAATTGAAGATTAAGGAAGAGGATATTTCGAAATCAGCTTTTCGTACTAGATATGGTCACTATGAATTTTTTGTGATGCCATTTGTATTAACTAATGCACCAGCCGCTTTTATGGATATGATTGAATAGAGTGTTTAGGAAATATCTGGATCAGTGTGTGGTTGTTTTCATTGATGACATCCTTATTTATTCCAAAGGTATTGAAGAACACGAGAAGCATTAGGAGATAGTATTACAAATCCTTAGGAAATAGAAATTATATGCGAAATTAAAGAAGTGTGAATTTTGGTTGCCTAGTGTTTCTTTTCTAGGACATGTCATATCCAAGGGGGGAGTGTCAGTTGATCCTCAAAAGATCGAGGCTATACTAGATTGGCCAAGACCAACTAATGTAACGGAGATTCGTAGTGTCCTAGGATTAGCAGGTTATTATCGAAGATTTGTTGAAGGATTTTCTAGTATTGCCAAACCTCTGTCTAGGTTAACACAAAAGACGGTGAAATATGAATGGTCTGAGGAAGTTGAGAATAGTTTTTGAGAACTTAAGAATCGATTAGTAACTGCCCCAATTTTGACTATTCCTTCCGGTACAGGAGGATTTGTGATTTATAGTGATGCTTCTAAAATTGGTTTGGGATGTGTGCTAATACAAAATGGAAAAGTAGTAGCCTATGCCTCGAGACAGTTAAAACCCCATGAGCAAAATTATCCAACCCATGACTTAGAATTAGCAGCGGTAATTTTTTCTCTTAAGATTTGGAGACATTATTTGTATGGTGAGACTTGTGACATTTATACCGATCATAAGAGTTTGAAATATATCTTTACTCATAAGGAATTGAACATGAGACAAAGGAGGTGGTTATAATTAATGAAGGATTATGATGTAAATATTCACTATCACCCGGGGAAAGCTAATGTAGTTGCCGACGCGTTGAGTAGAAAGTCTACACAAAATTTAGCCTGTCTTATCACCAGCCAGGAAGCTCTACTAAAAGATTTGAGAGGTATGGAAATAGATGTACGTATTTATGGCGAAAGAGGAATAATCGCAAACTTACAAATACAACCCATGTTGATGGAAAGAATTAAAGTTGCACAAGTAAATGCCCCCAACCGATGGAGATTAAAGAAGAGGTTATTGAAGGGAAGAGAATTGAATTTGCGATACGAGATGATATATTAAGGTTTGGAAATAGAGTCTGTATACCTGGTGATGCCCAACTAAAGAGGCAGATTTTAGAGGAAGGTCATTACTCGAGATTCACAGTTCATCCCGAAAATACCAAGATGTACAGAGATCTCCGAGAAGTGTTTTGGTGGAATAACATGAAAAGGGAGATAACAGAGTTTGTATCTCAGTGTTTTATCTGTCAACAAGTAAAAGATGAACATCAGAAACCATCAGGATTATTACAACCTTTACCAATCCCTGAGTGGAAGTGGGAACATATCACCATGGATTTTGTGACAGGGCTACCAAGGAGTTCCAATGGTAATGATTCCATTTGGGTAATTATTGATAGGTTGACTAAATCTGCTCATTTTCTTGCCATTAAGATTAGCCATTCGTTAGAAAAGCTAGCTAAATTCTATATACGGGAAATTATTAAGCTTCATGGAACCCCAATTTCAATTGTTTCTGATCGTGACCCTATATTCGTGTCTCACTTTTGGAAAAGCCTACAAGTAGACATGGGAACAAAATTGAATTTCAGCACCGCTTTTCATCCTCAAACAGACAGACAATCGGAGAGAACCATCCAAACCTTAGAGGATATGCTTAGGGCATGTGTACTTGATTTGAAGGGGAATTGGGACGATCATTTACTGTTAGTAGAATTTGCATATAATAATAGCAATCAATCAAGTATTCAAATGGCTCCATATGAGGCACTCTATGGTGAAAGGTTTCGTTCTCCTGTATGTTGGGAAGAAGTTGGGGAAAGAAAATTGTTGGGACCAGAATTGATTCAGGTCACAATAGAGAAAGTGAAATTAATACAAGATCGACTTCAAATCCCTCAAATCCGTCAAAAGAGTCATGCTGACAATCGCCACCGACAGTTAGAATTCCAAAGAGGAGACTATGTTTTATTACGAGTATCACAGACAAAGGGAGTAATCCGATTTGGGAAGAAAGGAAAGTTGAGTTCAAGTTACATAGGACCTTTTGAAATCCTTGAAAGGATATGTGTTGTTGCGTATCGAATAGCCTTACCCCCTGAACTCTCTAGTGTGCATAATGTGTTTCATGTTTCAATGATGAAGAAATACATCCCCGATCCAGCACATATCTTAAGTCACGAACCTCTTCACGTTAGAGAAGATTTGACATACATTGAGCATCCAGTGGAAATCTTGGACCATAAAGATCAAATATTACGAACCAAGGTTATTCCACTAATCAAAGTATTACGGCGGAATCATTATGTTGAAGAAGCAACATGGGAGCGGGAAAATGAAATAAAAGAGCGATATCCACACCTTTTTGGAAATTAATGTAAGTAAAGTTTGGGGACCAAACTTTTTATAAGGAGGGTAGGATGTAATGACCCTATTTTCTTTTGCCAAAATATAACTGTCTTCTTTCAATTTCGTCACACTTACTATCTAATAATGATATATTATTACATATATGATCTTCCGAGTTCTTAATATGATAGATCCCGTTTTTAAATTTGAAGAATCAACGGTAAAATGGGTCAGATTGAGATTTTATGGCACATCCTAAGCTAAGTGATAAGTTTTGGGGTAGAAAATGTAATTTCATGAAACTTTAGGGACTTGGTTTTAATAAAGAAAGTTTCAGGGACCAAAATGAAATATAAAAAGGGCCCTTTTCGTAAATAAAATATTTCCAGGGACCTATAAGAAATATTTAAAATATATGGTGTGAAATTACCAAGATGCCCTTCAGGTCCGAAATGACCCTTATACCATTAATACCTATCCACCTTGTGCTTTCCACCTCGTTCTTTCTTTTGAACATATCCACTGAACACGTGTCGTCGTTAGAGGAGAAGCTAAAACACGTGTTGCAGTCCGGTGAAATAAGACTGCAAGACGCCTCTGTTACGCGACACGTCAACGCTAACTCCCATTGTAAAAGCTTGGTCAGCATGGACATGTGTCAACCCCGGGATATATTTGGAAAACTATAAATAGGGCCTTTGGGGGATCATATGAAACTCACAATAATTCCTTGAGAATTATAGAAAGAAATAGTGAGAGAAAGTGTGATAAAGTTTAAGAGGAAGTTCTTAGGGATATTCATCTTAAGGTAATCTTAATGTTATAACGCATCTTTATAGTTTTCATTTATTGTTTTATAGCTTTACTTAGTAGTTATGCTGGTAAAATACAAGAAAGAATTCACTAATCAAAACTTAAAATTTAGAACAAATCCAAGTTGATTTTATAAACTTGTTTGAAAATATACGCTTTTAAAAATGATTCTTTTTAAAGAAATTGCTCGTTATTATGGAATCCGGTTTAAGTAATTCCAAAGTCAGGCCCGGTGAAGTTCTGTCTAGATGAGATGGTATTTAAGTGGTGCCCCTGTGACCCTCCATCTCTACTGGGAATGAATCCGGAAATGTTCTGTCTAGATGAGATGGTATTTAAGTGGTGCCCCTGTGACCCTCCATCTCTACTGGGAACCGACTGATGAGGAAACACAATGAATTGAATTATTCAAATTACGATCAATGAGTTTTAAAAGTTGTAAAATAAGGATTCGGTAATCCTTTAAAAGAGGAAGTTATTATTAAAGTATAGTATAAATTGGACCTTAAAACGTGTACTTAAATCTTTATCAGATTAACGTGTGATCGAAGACCCAATACCAGTAAATTTGACCTCCATTTTGGGTGAGTACTCTAACATTCCTTGTGTATTTTGATTATTTGATTTTATGGAAACTATATATATTTTGTGAACTGATTTTATTCTCAAAATTCATGTGATACCGATGACTGATTCAATTGTGACATGTTTATATTTGTCCACATAAACATACCGATTAAAATGATTATTGAAAAGGATATTGAATATTGAAATTATGATTCGGCCTAAGGGACCTCTTTACTGACTGACCTTCCCCGCTGGGTTATCGCTGGTGTGCCCTAAATAAGGCGTTGTGACGAACATGTTCGATTGACCCTCAACTACCGGGGTATAATACGGTAGAAGAATACGGTATTAGAGTGTACTTGGCCATCAAAATGATATGATTGAAAGAAAAAGATATCACATTTGATTTGTTGCATTCTTCTTATTTTGAGCTATCCAATTGTGATATATATAATTTCATTTCAAAATTATACCTATTTACTGCAAGTTCCCCTCCATATATGTATATGCCTTCTCTTTTGACTTGAATAGGTATCTATTTTCTGAAAACCCTGGAATGTTTGGAGATTGAACCTCATTCGGCTTTTAGCTGATGTTGTATAAATAACCATTTTCCAGGAAACGTTTAGGCTCACGGACGGAATGAAAATGGACTATATTGAAGATTTAGCTTTTAGAGCTCTTTTTGTAAAATGTTTATTTAGAGCATGTCTGGATCTCTTGTAATAAGGTTTAAATTTTCTTTTAAGTTGTAACCCGTTGTTACTTTTAATATGTATGAAGTTTCCTTTAGAAACCTCTGATGACGTAATTCCTTTACTTTCATAATTTTACGATTCATAACCATGTGATAATATATCCGTTGCATTTATTTAAGGAAACCATTAAATCAGAATATTTGTTGCCTTGGTGGCATGTCAAGACACTCGTTCCCTAATACTATTTTGGGTCGGGGTCGTGACAGTTGGGACACCAGGATGTAGTGGCCCGATCATTCATGTCAGCGATGACTGTTACACCGCAGATTGTCATGAGAGTAGTATGGGCACAAGCAAATGACTCGTTCTGTCAGGAGCAGATAGTTCGATTACTAGCAGAAGGAGCCGAGTCCTATACCGTTAGCTCAAACGGGGGATTACGCTTCAATGGGAGATTGGTAGTTCCGGAAGGGGAAGAATTGCGACACGAGGTGATGGCAGAGTCGCACGGCTCACGTTTCGCAGTACATCCCGGTGGGGACAAAATGTACCAAGACATGAGACGACTGTATTGGTGGAGAGGAATGAAGAGAGATATTACCGTGTTTGTTTCTAAATGCGCCACGTGTCTGCTGGTAAAAATGGACCATCAGAGACCGGTAGGGTTGCTACAGCCATTAGAGGTCCCGATGTGGATGTGGGAGAGCATCTCCATGGACTTTATCACGGGGTTGCCTACGTCACAAAGAGGTCACGACTCCATTTGGGTAATTGTGGACAGGTTGACTAAAGTCGCTCATTTTCTACCCATAAGAACAGACTACACTACGGGACAGTATGCCCAGCTCTTTATTGCAGAAATAGTGAGACTTCACGGTGTGCCCCTAAATATCGTGTCTGACAGAGACCAGATATTTGATTCACGATTTTGGGAGAGTTTCCAGGAGGCCATGGGAACAGAATTGAGGTTGAGTACGGCGTATCACCCGCAGACCAATGGGCAAACTGAGCGTACAACCCAGATGCTGGAAGACATGCTGCGTATGTGCATACTTGATTTCGGGGGTGGATGGGAGAAGTATCTTCCACTGGTGGAGTTTGCTTACAACAACTCCTACCAGTTCACCATTGGCATGGCTCCATTTGAGGCGTTGTACGGTAGACCTTGTCGTTCCCCAGCATGTTGGTTGGAGGTGGGGGACAACAAACTACTTGGGCCGGAAGTGATTCAGGACATTTCAGCGAGGATAGAATTGATTCGGAGTCGCATTCGGGTAGCTCAGGATCGGCAGAGGAGCTATGTTGATGCGAAGAGGTTCTTCAGGGAGTTCCAAGTGGGGGACCAGGTTTTGCTCAGAGTATCTCCTATGAAGGGGATTATGCGCTTCGGGAAGAAAGGGAAGTTGGCACCGAGATATGTGGGACCATTTCCTATTATTGAGCGGATTGGACCGGTTGCGTATAGACTTGGGTTACCGGAGCATTTGCATCGGATTCACGATGTATTTCATATTTCCTCGCTAAGGAAATATCTTAGAGACGATTTGGCTCATTCTCACATTTCTTTGGAGGACATCGATCTCCAGCCTGATAGCTCCTACGAGGAGGGGCCGATTGCTATTTTGGATCGAAGTGAGCGAAAACTGCGGTCAAAGATAGTTCCGTTAGTGCGTGTTCAGTGGCGACGTCATAATGTCGAGGAGTCCACATGGGAGCGCGAGGATGAGATGCGCGAACGTTATCCTAAGTTGTTCTTACCAGGTACTTTCTAGTTCCGAATTTTGGGACGAAATTCTGTTATTAGGGGGGAAGTATGTAATACCCCGTATTTTTATGATATTTATTTATGGGATTAATTGAATTGAATGTGAACTGATTTGGGAATTAATCCGGATAAAATATTAACGAGATGTGAGTTAGTATTTGATTATAATATGGCAATATATGAATATTGAATTATTAAATTGTCGTGAGATTGATATACGGCAATTTGGGAAACTTTGTTGAGACGTGTATGACAGTCGCGTCAGGAATATAATTATTTTAATTAAAAAGTGAATTTTATTTCTATTAACCGTATGGTCGTTTTGAGTGCGCCAACACGTCCAGAAGGGTCGAAATAGTCAGAAAACACTAGCTGGGAGTTTAGTTTGGGTCCCGGGGCATTTTTAGGCCATACCTGCAACGTATAAGGGTAGTTTAGTAATTTTGGAATTTTGGAAATTAAAACCCATGAAAATTAGGAATTAATATCTGATTTGGCAATTACCCACTAAACCCACTAACTACACCTTATGACCTAATGGGCTAGGGAGGTTATTAGAATTAGTTCCAAGAGTTTCCTAAGGCAAACCCTAGCCACCATTTTCACCTTGGAGAAGAAGAGCTTGTACAGAGAAAAGAGAGGAGAAATCCTGCAGTTAGAGAGAGAACAATTCATTTTCAACATCAAATCAGAGAAATACATAAGGCAAGTGGTTTAATTTACATTATTTTGCAGTGAATGTTTCTTCCATGCTTAGACAATTCTAAAATTTCATTTGTTTGGGAGATTGATGAAAACCCATAAAATTGGAGTTATAAATTTAATATTGGATATAGGTTTTCATGTAGAAATGCTATTGGATGATTGAACTAAAGGAATTACTACTTTTTGTGTTACAAAAACGGATTTTATTAGGCTCATTGATGATCTGAAATTTCTAGGGTTCATGTTCTTGAGATTGGGGGAAAAATGTAGAGTTTTGATATTTGGATGATGTTTATGATGAATTAACCCCACAAAACACGTTAGTATATGACCTAAGGGTGTTTGGGAATGATTAGAAGCCTTGAACAATTGTTGGATTGATGTTTAGATGAGATTAAAGGTGAGGAAAAGATGGAAAGATGAGAAAAGGAATTTCTGGGCTTGAAACTGGCCTCTCGTTAGAAGACCTGCCAAGGTCGTTCGAACGAGCTTCTAACGAGTTGACAGTTTGACTTCTAACGAGGGGGTCATTTGTTCGAAGCCTTTCATTCGAACGAGATCTCGTTAGAAAGCCCACTTCGTTCGAACGAACTCTCGTTCGAACAGCCTCGTTCGAACGAGACTTGTAACGAGCTGACAGTTTAGGCTTTTTAGCCTGTTCTGATCCCGAGTGTCCCGTAACCTTGTTTATATGTAGAGATAACCTTTCCTTGATGATTAATTGATATATTTGGGATAATTTCGATATAATGAGGAGTAAAACATAGAAGTGTAATTTCAACCAAATGGAAATTATGGGTTAGGACGTGAGTACCTATTACTATGTGAGAACAATTGACGGCTTGAATAATTGAATTAACCGGGAACATATAAATTATGTAACATTATAAGTTGGTATGAGAATGAGAAGTGTACCACAAATAAACTATGGTGATTACTAAGATGTGTGCTTACTTAGTATATGTATATGATTTGATGTGTATGACATACCTACCATACTTGCTATCACGGGAGGTTTACGATCGCTTAGGGCCTTCTAATCCTTGTGTTGCCCGGATTTAGATTGGTACCTCGAGGACATAGGTCAGAGAAGGACTTATTGGGATGTTAATAAGTCTGCTGATCGTGGGAGCGTAGGTATGTGTGTGACCCATGTGATGTGACTGTGTTCGCCTCCATTGTTTTGTGATTTGCTATTATTTGAGTACGATTCCTGAGAGATTCGGAATGCGTGATCCTTATGTACGTGATGTTACGGGATGGATAGCAGAGTATGTGTGCACCGTATCTAGTCTCGAGGTGCTTGTATTGTATATTTATGACGTGAATAAAATACACTTTAATAATGAGAACTTTCATATTTGTATTGTGAGTATAACTATGGTAATGTTTTGAGAAGATATAACGAGATAACCGGTAGTGAATTGTAATGCTAATAATTGAGAATCTGAGTTTAAGTAATGCCCTATATTTAGTTGATAACACTAGAATGCAATATGAGAATTGAGTAGTAAGGGGTAGAACTTATTACGGTTTGGTTAGTTACGTATATCACTTAGATGGGTATGGTACTTTAGGAGTGCACAATTAGTCGTGAGGTGAGTATTTAATGTGAGTGCACGTCCTAACATGTATTTTGCATTCAGTGTTTTAATGTTATTAAAACACTTGCTATTTGAAAATACTCTCAACTTTCGGGCTCTGGCCGTTTGCTTTCAAATCTATTTTGTTGTAAGAACCATTTTAGGTGCCCAGCCAAAAGGACACCATGCTTAGGATTCTCATTCAGATGACGAGCTGTAGCTATTTGTGGAAGTTACATTACTTTTCTAGTAGATGATTCATCTATCTTGACTCTATATTTAGTTTTATCAGTTGTAGGGCATGTCGCCCATTTCTATTAGAAACATTTCCTATTTCAGATTTTCAGACTTTTGGCATGTAATTAACTCAAGATACGTTGTTTTATTTATTTCAGTTGTGGGATTGTTGTGAGGAGTTTTCCTCCGGACACATTATTTCATTGGTTATTCTAGTGCTTCGTTATGGTAAATGTTTGTTATTCTTTCATTATTCTTTTACTGCATGTTAACCAGACTTAAATTAAAATTTGGCAACTTACTCTTTAAATACTAGGTGGTTAGTAATCATTAAAACATTTTCGACAGTGATGCTATTAACTGAACCAACTTGGCATTTTGTATTGATTTAATAAAGGAGTAGCTACCCGATATTTAATTAGTCGGGGTGTCACAGGGCCTTGCGCCGGCAGAGGTTTGGAAGAAGGGTGCTTTTCGTTTGGCTGCAATGGAGGACTTGACGAGACTACTCCACTACATCAACGTCCACTCTTTCATGGTGACGAGCAACCGATTTGAGGTGTGTCACAAGCAAACGACATTCATCTACAATATTCTTAATAATTTGGTTGATATCATCTAGCCCAAAATATTTTTGGAGACGATGCTCGCGACATCTAAGGATTTGGCTTGGAGATATTCCCTTCCTTTTCCTGCCCTCATCACGAGGATATGCACTTCAGAAGGTTTCCCAGAGTATGAAGCTGATCGCAAGCGTGACACACTAGGGTTTGTCACAAAAGACAACATCTCGAAGATGTTGAATCACGCATGGGGGGAACCGGGGAACAAAAGGCAGAGGGAAGAGGCTGCTGACATGGCAGAGGAGGAGGATGAGATGCGACACATGGAGCTGGGTGAGGGTTCGCACGTGCCACATACAGATTTGGATGCACTCTTTGAGGCATTTCATGTAGTGCAGGATCGGCGCTGGGAGGAGACCCAGCGTAGGTGGGCTACATGGGAGTCCCGCCTGGACCAACAACAGTTAGAGCTGAGACAACAGCAGGCCGATCTGCGGCAGGACAGGGCCGAGAAGAGGCGGGTGAGAGCGCAACAGCATCGAGAGTTCCGTATGATGGAGGCGATGATGAGAGACATATATTTACAGTGGCATGATTCAAACGCGGTGCTACCTCCTCATTTTCAGGATTCTTTTGATCCTAGTGGTTTCGGCCACTAGGCTACAACTTTATTGGGATATTTTTTCATTTCCGGGTCGGTGATTATGTTGCACTTTTTTTTTTTTTTTTTTTATTTCTGTCCTTTTAAATAGTTGTCATGTATAAAGTTGTTTTGTATCGAACTTATGAAACGAGCAATGAGAATGTAGTTTGTGATTGTTTATTGGATTTTGATGTGTGTGAACTTCCATTTTATAAAATCAAAATGTTCACCATCAATTTATCTACTATTTGCACTTTAGCCCCTCTATATTGTTATGACTTGTGACATAGATTCTTTTAACTTAATACATCGGTACATATTCTTCCTTTTCTTTGTACTAACTTATTTTGCAGATTCATTTCAACTTGTACTTATGGAGATTGCTCCAAATTTGGCTAATATCATTATTTTCCTATCTTTGTGTTGTGTTCTTTAATGGACGCATTTGGGACAATGCAACATTTAAGTTAGGGGGTGTGGTATATTCTATCCATTTGGCTATTTAGTCCTTGAATTTGACTAAAATTTAGTTACAACGCATTTTGTTGTTAAAAATTTGAAAATTTTCAAAAATATTTTTTTTCTTTTTCTCCTTTGTTGGTCATTTTGCCCTTATTTTCGATGATAAATTTTAATAATTGCCCGATCCATTAAACAACTCAATGATGCATGTTCTCGATTTGAGAAGTTATTAGACTTTAGTCCTTAAATCATTGATATTATGAACAACTTCATGAATTAAACTTTAATCCCATGAACATATGCATTTTTCTTGTTATATTGATTCGGTTTAAGATTATTATGATCTGGTAATCTTTTGTTTCATTGTATATACTTACACCGAGTGAGATTAGAGACTTATCTTCATTTGTGAGTGTGTAAAATTTTATTTCCTCTTTGAAAACATTACAGTTGTTGGTAATCTGTTTATTCTTTCATTGACCGTTCATTAATTGAATTTATTCTTGAAATGTATTACTCGAGCATGATTTTCATATATTGTTTTGACTCGAGAATTTCACAAACTTTTTGAAATGATCATAGGCCATCTTTGTATATCACCCATATGAACTTGACCTCACCTTTTATATGTTCCCTAGTCAACCCACTTATGCCTAAATACTAGCCTTTCGTTTCATTACCCAAAATCCACTAACCAACTCCGAATTGGAATTTCATACCATACATATTACCTAACATACCCTTGTTTGGATTGTTACTTGGGATTGAATGATATTGTTGTTTTGTGGTTGCAATTTGAGCATGAAAAGAGTGAGAAAAGAAGAAAGTGTAGTGAAAAAGAGAAGAAAAAAAGAAAGTTGACAACAAAAGAAAACAAAAGCAAAAGTGAGAAAAAGAAGAAAAGAAAAAGATTGAGAAAGTTGTAAATGTTGTGTATATGATTCAATAAGGTTTGATTACTCTCCAATTATTATAGATAATGCTCGTTTGGAAATCATTTATACAATTTTGAAATTTCCCACTTTTTCCCATTATCCCGAGTTTCATCCCCAAACACCTTTGAATCCGTATATACATCTCTTTCATTTCGTACCCTAGCCTAGCCTACATTACAACCCTATTAAAGTCCAATGTAATCTTAAGTAGATGTAATTCAAAGGTTTAAATAGTTTTGATAATCTTTCAAAATACATTTTACCTCCTTTAATGAGCGGTATCCTTTCACTAAGATTATAGTTTTTATTTCCCATATAGCGTTCTTCAATTGTGACATGTGTGCGGGCTAGTTTCCCTTTACATTTACTCCTTATGCCTGCATATCCCGTGTGTTACCTCCCTGTTTCAAGTGAATTCACTTGATGAGCGTAATACCCGTTAGGATTGACTTATATGCATGCTTTAATATTTAGTATCCTAGTTATTTATGTTTTTTCCAAATCATATTTTGCGTGTGCTCACTCCCCTCCCACATTTTAAGGCTTAAAGTCATTGGGGTGCATTCTATAATGTTAATAACTACAGACTTTTCACATGAATTCTCTTGCTATGCTAATAACATGTTGAAATCTTATTTGTATTGTTGAGTTTGTCGCATGCTTGATTGGGCATATTTTGAAGAAATTTTATGATGTTTGTGTGTTTCATCCCTGAAAACCCTCACGAGATGACAGTCGTCCACTAGGGTAACCCAGGGGTTTAACGGCTTATTGCAGATGCTAGATGTAATTGAATCGCCTGCGAAAGAGGCCTTATGCTTTTTATACCATACTTTTGTACTATCTCCTACTTTTGGTTTACTTGTAGTTCTTACTGCATCCTATTTCATTGCTAGGGGCTATCAATGTGTAAGTTAGGGTGTGTGATAATACGCAAATATTGCGTATTTTATCCGTCGAACCTACGCATTTTTGCCCCCTCGGGTGCCTTAATCTCTATACTTATGCCCGTTAACTAGACAACTTTGTTTTATATTGTTAACATGATATATGAGGTATAATTGGCCTTTTGTTGGTATTTAGGTACTAAGAATGGGATTCGGACGCATTTCGCTCAAGTTTCGTACGCAATCGTACGTTCAAGGGAAATTTAGTCTTTTAACATTTTGGGCACTTGGACCAACATCTGCACGGAAGTTGTAGCCCTTCTCACAAGCTTCGCGTGGATATAAATTGTTCGCAATGCCAAGTCTGAACGAAGAAGTTACGACGTTTCTAGCTGAGGAGAAAACAAAATACACCAAAAGAGGAGGAAAGGAGAAGCAGCCCTGCTTTATCGATCGATCAATCAAAAGGATCGATCGATCGATCCTTCAGATTTTGGCCATCGTGGGGAGAGAGTGGGCATGATTTTCAAGCATCGATCGATCGATCAAAGGGATCGATCGATCGATGCCCTGTTTTCTGCTGATATTTTGGCTTTTCATTCTTTTTCACTTTCTTTTCTAATTTAATTCCAACTTACTATATAATGGAATTTTGTGTAAATATCACATATATCCAGTTTTAATTAGTTTAGGTTAGGGTTTTGAAGGTTTGAGAGTTCATTTCTTTATTTCTTCTTGGATTGACACCCAATTTATTGTCTAATTTGCACTTTCATCTTCCATCTCCCATAATATAAGTTGTTCTTCCCTAATTCTTTCTTTGTAGATTAATTTTCATGCTTTGTTAATTAGTTTACTTGCTTTATTTCTTGCTTTCCTTGTTTAATTAGTTGTAATTTGGTTTAATCATTATGTGCCCTTAGATAAATAGGGTCCGGATTTCCTTCCGCCATTAACGAGCCCCGAGCTCCAAAAATTAGATTTTGTGTAAAAATATATTTAATTGAAACTTGGCGAATTAAAATGGGATTATTGAGCATTTAACTTTCATTGTCACGCAAGGTTAGTATTTAAAGCGATAATCCAATTTTAAAATGTGTGTCACCATTTTTTATTAAATATTTAACCTCGCATCGTTGGCTTAATTTCCTTCATGTGTGATGTCTAGGATTAATTAAAAATGCTCGATTAAATATTTTCGAACCAAAATTATAATTTTGTGTGTTTAGCCCATGTCGAATACGTGATCCCGACCCGCGTTTTATTAATTATGGTTTAGACTTAACTTCTTATTTTTTCCTTTTATTTATAGAAACCCATCACCTTTTACATTTTTATTCCTGAAGTGATAAATCGATTACAAGCTATATTAACATTCCCTATGGATTTTGGATACCCGACTTACTGCTATACTTGTATCGCAAGTGCAGTCATAATTTAGGTTTTTGTATTAACGCGGTGAACAGAAAACACGCGCCACTTTTCACGCTTAATCAACTTCTCTATTCTTTATCATCATCAAAACTAGTTGAAATCTACTGCCCGAACTATTAACAATCCATATCCATGTCTTTTCTTCATCAAATACAACATCCCGACTAACAATGATCTTTTTAGTGATGGTATTTTAGAATTTATAGGATTTTGAATGTTCAGTAACAGCGAAAAAGACACATTTTTCTCCTTTGTCACTGAGCCTTTTCCTCCTTTCATCCGAAACGTGGGAAAAATCTATGTATCCAAAAATTCTGAAGTGGTCGACCCCTAGTCTGCGTCTCAACCATGCTTCTTCAGGTGTCATGTTTTGGACAACTAGTTTAGGACTTTTATTCAATATGTGAACACTCTAATTGACTACCTCGGGCCAAAAACGCTTTAAAACTCTTCTTATTCCCCATATGACTGTATTTAAGGTCGTCTATTTTTTTCCCTCAGACACTCCATTTTGTTGTGGGGTGTAGGTTGCAGTAAGTTTCCTTTTGATGCCATGTGTTTCACCATTATTAACAAATTCTCGTGAGTTGTATTCTCCACCATGATCATTTCGAAGAATTTTATTAACTTCCTCATCATCTTTCTCAACAAGAGCGTTGTAACTTTTGAAAGCGAAAAAACCTTCAGATTTCTCCTAGAAAAAAAAATCCATGTTCAACGACTATAATCATCACTAAATGTAATAAAGTATCTTTTATTACCAATTGATGTTGGAGTTATGGGCCAACATATATCGAAATGGAGCAGCTCCATTGCTTTTGTAGATCTCCATGCTTTCTCTTTTGGGAAGTGATCACCATGTTGTTTGCCAACAACACATTCTTCACAGACTTGCAAGGGACAATCAATTTTTGGATGTCCCGTCACTATATTTTTCTGATGTAGAGTCTTCAATCTATTGAAGTTCAAAGGACCATAATGAAAATTCCATAGCCATGCTGAATCATTTAACTTAGCAGCCAAGAAGTGATTAAAATCACTTTGAATGTATAATTGGGACATTTGATTTTCCATTATATTAACTTGAGCAATCAACCCCTTCTTTAGATATTTAATCTCATAAGTTCCACCCCTTATAATGAGCACATAACCATTTCCTTGTAGTTGGCCAACACTAAGAAAATTTGTTTTCAAACCTGACACAAAAAAAAACATTTGCAATACACTCTTAACAGTCATTTTTCCCTGAATTTTGATATTTCCTTTCCTCGTGACATAAATTTTTGAATTATCCCCAAATTTAACAGAATTTCGAAAAGTTTCATCCAATATAGAAAATATAGATTTTTCTCCACACATATGGTTACTTGATCCCATGTCTAAGTACAACATGTTTGGATGTGTAGCTTCCATGGGATTGCCAACCATGAGAACAGTAACATCCTCGTCCTTTTCTATAAAATTTGATTTCTCACCCCCTTCTTTGTATAATTTAGTTCGACATTCAGAACGGTATTGACTATACTTGTAACATCTGAAGCACTGCACATTTTATTTGTCTAACGGTTTGGTTTCATGCTCTATGGCATTATCATCACTTTGTTGGTAACTTATTCCTCTGAATTGATCATCTCCTCTACCTTTTCCCCTTGCTTGACATCGATCGTGATCGTGTTCCTCACCTCGACATCTTGAAAATTGATTATTGAAGGAGAGTTGTGACAACAATGCTTGTTCCCATGGTGCATGTTGACTGATCCACTGCTCATGGATGTGACACCCCGACTAATTAAATACCGGGTAGCTACTCCTTTATAAAATTAATTCAAAATGCCAAGTTGGCTCAGTTAATAGCATCACTGTCGAAAACATTTTTATTATTACTATCCACCTAGTATTTAAAAAGTAAGTGCCAAATTTTAATTTAAGTCTGATTAACATGCAACAAGTAAAATGAAGAAATAAATAGCATCATTCACCATACTGAAGTAAACTGAATAACCATCACAATAGAGTAAATAAAGTCTGGAGGAAAACTCCTCACTACAATCCCATAACTGAAATGAATAACCGAAACTGAAATAAAACATGCTAAAGTCTGAAAACTGAAATATAAAAGATGTCTCTAAAGAAATGGGCAACATGCCCTACAACTGATAGATAGTAACTCTGGAATCCAAAAGATAGAAGCGTCTACATGCAAATCCCTATAACTTCCACAACCAGCTACAGCTCGTCACCTGAGTGAGAATCCTATGCTTGGTGTCCCTGTGGCTGGGCACCTAAAATGGTTTTACAAGAAAAAGATTTGAAAAGCAAATGGGTCAGAGCCCGAAAGTGGAGTTATATTTTAAAAACCTGCAAGTGCTTTAAAAAAACATTTAAAACATTAAATGCAAAGTACATGTTAGGATGTACACTCGCATGATATCCTCACCTCTCGTCTAACTGTGCACTCCTAACGTAAGTACCCATCTATATCGACCCATACTACTAGCTAACTGGCAACATAACTAGCTAGACTGCCAAAGGTTCTACCCATATTACTCGGTTCCATTTAACATAACAATGCTCGTAATTAAATAGAGGTTTAACGTAAACTCAGTTACTAAATATGCCATTGATATAACTATCAGTTAACTCATTATATAACTCAAAACAATACCGTAATATTTTTACAACATTAACATGAGGATTCCCATTAATTTAATGTATATTATTCATATCATAAATATAAAATACAAGCACCCCGCAATCGAAGCTATGGTGCACACATACTCTGCTATCCATCCCGGTACATCACGTACATAAGGATCACATATTCCGAATCTCTCAGGAATAGTCGAGATAAAACAAATCACAAATAGTGGAGGCAAACACAGTCACCATCACATGGGTCACGCACATACCTACGTTCCCATGATCATGCAGACTTATTAATATCACAATAAGTCCTTCTATGACCTATGTTCATCAAGGTACCAGTCTATATCCCCCCCGTAGGCACACAAGGATTAGAGGGTCCTAAGCGAACGCAACCTACCGTGATAGCAAGTATGGTAGGTATGTCATACACACAGTACATATACCAATACTAAGTAAACACACGTCTTAGTAATACCGTATTTTAATCATAGTACATATCGCATACTCGTACTAGTTTATACTTATCATGATTCATACTATTCCGGTTTGTAATTTTTCGTGATCATAATTATCTCACGTCGTACTAGACACTCACGTCTCAACCCAAACCGTCCATGTAACACACTCTCGTACGTAAATTCCTTCTCATAAATACCCAAATGTTCCAAACCTATCACTACATCATCGTTGGAAGGTTAACTATTTCCTCGAACAAGTTTACGGATCTCCAAAAGTCAAAACAGTCCAAAAAGTACCAAACTGCCAGCTCGTTAGAAGTCTCGTTCGAACAAGGCTTCGAACGAGTTTGGACTGTCAGGTCGTTAGAAGTCTCGTTCGAACGAGGTTGTTCGAACGAGATCCCAGTTCATTCGAACGAACTGTCTCTTCTAACGATATCTCGTTCGAACGAGATATCGAACGAAATCCCTACTCGTTAGTAACGACTGGTCAACTCGTTAGAAGCTCGTTCGAACGAGTTCGTTCGAACGACCTGGGCGCTGCTTCTAACGAGGTACCAGTTTCGGCCCAGATTTTTCCCTATCTCGTTTTTCACCATTTTTAACAATTCTAATCTCTTCCAAAGTTCATCCCAATAACGTTTTAGGGTCTCTAATTCATCCTAATCATATTTACATCATCTCCTAACATGTTTTGAAGGATTGAATCATCATAACATCAACCAAAATTTACAAATTTCTATACTTTTTCCAATTTCTCTAGAGCACGAACCCAAGGTTTATATCATCCTCAAATCCCAGAATTTATTTCATTTTACTTCCTTAAAATCACAATTATTATAAGGGAATTCATCTACCTAACATACTACATGCATTTCTCTTCACAATTTCTCAATTCCTATGATTGAAACTACATGGGTTTTCATATTTTCTTCAAGAACAAACCATAAATCCGAATTTTCTAACATGGAGGAAACATTCTCAGAAATTAAATGGAATAAAGTCACTTGCCTTGGTTGTCTCTGAGTTTGGTGTAGATTAGATGTAGTTTTCTGCAGAAATCCTCTCTCTCTCTCCTTCTCCAAGCTTTCTTCTCCAAAAAGCTATGGTGGCTAGGGTTTGCTTTGGGGGAACTTATGAAAACCTAATTTAATGAACCTCCGTAGCTTGTTGGTTTAATAATGGTTGGTTGGGTTAATTCCTTATCAGATTACAACTCTCAATTTTCGTCACTTTTAATTACCCAAAAATACCAAATTACTAAAATACCCTTTAAGTTGCCGGTATGGCCTAAAAATACCCCGGGACCCAAACTATACCCCCGACTAGTGTTTTCTGACTGTCTCGACCCTTCCGGACGCGTTGGAGCACTCAAAATGACCATACGGATTATAGATTTTAATATCACTTTTTATTAACAAAATTTTATACCGTGACGCGGCGGTCCCACGCGTCTCAACGAAATTTCTAAAATGCCGTATATAAATCTCACGACAAATTTTATAATACCAAATACATATATAATCATATATGCACTCAATCAAATACAAATTCGCATCGCATTATTATTTATAATCCGGATTAATTTCCAATTAATACGCAATTTAATTAATTAATCCCAAAATAAATATAGCCAAAAATACGGGGTATTACATACTTCCCCCCTAATAACTGAATTTCGTCCCGAAATTCGAAACTAGAAAGTACCTGCTAAAAACAGCTCTAGATAACGTTCGCGCATCTCATCCTCGCGTTCCCATGTGGACTCTTCGACATTGTGATGTCGCCACTGAACACGTACTAACGGAACTATCTTTGACCGCAGTTTCCTCTCGCTTCGGTCCAGAATAGCAATTGGCCCCTCCTCGTAGGAGCTATTCGGCTGGAGATCGATGTCCTCCACAGCAATGTGAGAATGAGCCAAATTATCTCTAAGGTATTTCCTCAGCGAGGAAATATGGAACACGTCGTGAATCCGATGCAAGTGCTCCGGTAGTCCCAGTCTATACGCAACCGGTCCGATCCGCTCAATAATAGGAAACGGCCCCACATACCTCGGTGCCAACTTCCCCTTCTTCTCGAATCGCATAATCCCCTTCATCGGAGAAACCCTGAGCAAAACCTGGTCCCCCACTTGGAACTCCCTGAAAAATCTCTTCGCATCAGCATAGCTCTTCTGCCTGTCTTGAGCTACCCGAATGCGACTCCGAATCAACTCAATCCTTGCCGAAGTATCCTGAATTACTTCCGGCCCAAGTAGTTTGTTTTCCCCCACCTCCAACCAACATGCTGGGGAACGACAAGGCCTACCGTACAATGCCTCAAATGGAGCCATGCCAATAGTGAACTGATAGGAGTTGTTGTAAGCAAACTCCACCAGTGGAAGGTACTGCTCCCATCCACCCCTGAAGTCAATAATGCACATGCGTAGCATGTCCTCCAACATCTGGTTGGTGCGCTCTGTCTGCCCATCGGTCTGCGGATGAAAAGCCGTACTCAACCCCAATTCCGTGCCCATGGCCTCCTGGAAACTCTCCCAAAACCTCGAAACAAATATCTTGTCTCTGTCAGACACGATATTCAGAGGCACACCGTGAAGTCTCACAATCTCTGAAATGAAAAGCTGGGCATACTGTCCCGTAGTGTAGTCAGTCCTTACGGGTAAGAAGTGAGCGACCTTGGACAACCTATCCACAATTACCCAAACGGAGTCGTGACCCCTCTGCGACATAGGCATCCCCGTGACAAAATCCATGGATATGCTCTCCCACATCCACACCGGAACCTCCAACGGCTATAGCAATCCTGCTGGTCTCTGATGATCCACTTTTACAAGTTGACAAGTGGCGCATTTCGAGACAAACTCAGCGATATCTCTCTTCATACCGCTCCACCAATATTGCCGTCTCATGTCTTGGTACATTTTGTCCCCTCCGGGATGTACCGCGAACCGTGAGCCGTGCGACTCTGCCATCACATCGTGCCGCAATTCTTCCCCTTCCAGAACTACTAATCTCCCATTGAAGCGCAATCCCCCGTCTGACCTAACGGTATAGGACTCGGCTCCCTCTGCAAGTAATCGAACTATCTTCTCCTGACCGAACGAGTCATTAGCCTGTGCCCGTACTACTTTCGTGACAATCTGTGGGGTAACGGTCATCACAGACATGAAAGATCGGGCCACTGCATCCTGGTGTCCCAATTCCTTCCACTTAGCCTTCCACACCTCTGCCACCTCATCTGCTGGCCTGCGGCTCAACGCGTCTGCTACCACGTTAGCCTTACCCGGGTGGTACTGGATGTCGAACTGGTAGTCTTTCACAAACTCGAGCCAGCTACGCTGCCGCATGTTCAATTCTTTCTGCGTGAACAAATACTGTAGGGACTTGTGGTCCGTGAACAACTGAAACTTCTCCCCCAAAAGATAGTGCCTCCAAATCCGTAAGGCAAATACCACTGCTGCCAACTCCAAATCATGCGTGGGGTAATTCTTCTCATGAGGCTTAAGCTTACGGGAAGCATAAGCTATGGCCTGTCTCTCCTACTGCAATACACCTCCCAGTCCTTGCAAAGACGCATCGGTGTAAACCAAATAATCAACGCCCGGTCTCGGCAATGCTAACACAGGTGCTGAGGTCAATTTGTCCTTCAATTCATCGAATGCCAACTGACAGGCATCACTCCAGATATATGGCACACCCTTACGAGTAAGATGTGTCAAAGGACCCGCTATCTCCGAGAAACCCCGAATAAATCTCCTGTAGTATCCTGCTAAGCCCAAGAAACTACGAATCTCCGTTGGTGTCGTGGGCTGTCCCCACTCCCTCACCGCTGATACCTTTCCCGGATCGACAGATATTCCCTGATCGGAAATAATGTGACCCAAGAACTGGACTTCCTTCAGCCAAAACCCGCACTTCTCGTATTTTGCATACAACTCGTTCTGACGAAGTGTCTGCAAAACCTGCCTCAAATGCTCGGCGTGCTCCTTCTCTGTCTGAGAGTAAACCAGAATGTCATCAATGAAGACAATAACAAATTGATCTAGGAAATCCCTGAACACCCTGTTCATCAAGTCCATAAACACTGCTGGAGCGTTGGTCAAGCCGAAAGGCATAACCCGAAACTCGTAAGAACCATATCTCGACAAGAATGCGATCTTCGAGACATCCTCCTCCCTGATACGCAACTGATGGTATCCTAATCTCAAGTCAATCTTTGAGAAGAAAGAAGCTCCTCTCAACTGGTCGAATAAGTCATCAATTCGAGGCAACGGATACTTATTCCGTATCGTGACCTTATTCAACTCTCGGTAGTCCACACACAATCTCAGTGAACCGTCCCTCTTCTTCACAAATAAAACTGGAGCGCCCCAAGGTGAGGTACTCCTGCGAATAAAGCCCTACCCTAACAACTGCTCTATCTGATCCCGTAATTCTCGCATCTCAGCTGGAGCCATACGGTATGGTGCACGTGCTATAGGTCTCGTACCTGGTAGCAAATCTATAACGAAGTCTATCTCCCGACTGGGTGGTAAGCCTGGTATCTCCTGAAACACATCTGAATACTCCCTGACAACCGGGATCGAATATAAAGGAATAACAACCTCCTTAGAGGTATCCTCCTCTATGTAATACAGATGAGCGGTCGATCCTCCCTCTGGGCGAGGCATCGCCACTATAAACATCTCTTGCCCCGGAATGGCAAAAATAATGCTCCCGCTGAAGCAATCAATCATGGCCCTATATGCTACGAGCCAATCCATACCGATGATCACATCGTGAACATGCATGTCTAACACTAACATGTCCGCAGGTAATACCAAACCACCAACCTCTACCCCCACTCCCCGGCATATAAAGAAAATAAGTGACCCACTCCCTAATGGTGAGTCGACACACGTCACTGTGCTCTCTGCCGTAGCTAACAATCCTAAAGCTTTCGCGAAGTGTGTAGCACCCGTATCAAATAACACCCGACCCATAGTGCCATGGATAGGAAACGTACCCTCGATCGCGGGCGGTGCCTGTGGAACTGCAGCCTGGTGAACGTTGTAGACACGTCCATACTGTAGCTGCCCCTGCTGAGATGGGACTGCTGGAATGGGTGGCAATGCTGCCATCTGTGGTGGTGCAGGAAGAGCGGCAGGAAACATAGGTCTCTATGGCTCCTGGCGAGCACCCTGCTGCTGCTGATGTGGGGCCCTGCCCCTATCAGGACAATCCTGCTTCTTATGGCCAGTCTTGCCACAAGTGAAGCACTTCCCTGGGAAATTCCCTCCCCTCTGCCCCTGCTGTCCCCGGCCCTGGTGTCCGTTACCATTCCTCCCTTGGCCCTGCTGGCCCTGATGGAACTGCTGCCCATTCTGCCCCTGCTGGCCCTGATGGCCGTTTGGACCCTGATGGCCCTGGCGGAAACCTCCCTGACCCTGCCTGTAGTTCCCTGACCGGAACCTCTTATTATCCCCCTGCTGGGAGCCCTGCTCAGTCTATCTCTGCCCCTGACCCGATTGTGCCCCGCTGGCACCATGCCCTCCGGTCCTGCCCTGATGGCTAGACTCCCCCGACCGCTTGCCCTCGGCCATATGAAAACGGTGGTCCTGGCAGTGCAACAATGCAGCGTTAAACACATCAGAATACGTGGCCAACGATAGGTTCCCTAGCAGATGTTGACGGATCCTCCAATTTAACCCGTCGGTGAACTTCTCTATCTTCTTCTTCTCTGTTGGAATCTCATCTGGTACGATATTCAACAGGTTAGTGAACTCGGCCTCATACTCGGCCACTATCTTGCCCTCCTGCTTCAAACTCATCAGCTTCCTCCTCATCTCTGTATGAACTGCAGACGGAAAGTATTTGCAGTCGAACCGCACCTAGAACTCCTGAATCGTGAGGGTATCCCTCTCCTCCGCGGTGGTAATAGACACCCACCACTGTAATGCAGATCCCACTAGCTTGAAAGTAGCTAGCACCTGTTTATGAACATCAGTGCACTCATGCATCCTCAAATGCCTCTATATGTCCTTCCTCTATTTGCTCGAGACTACCACGTCTGAGCTACCTCCAAACTCTGGCGGATGCGCTTTCTGAAAAGCATCTCGTACACGCTCCCAAGCAGACGGGAATGCATTAACCTGTGCTGGCGTGGCAACCGGCGCCTGAGGCGGTGCCTGCTGAATCATGGCAATTGCGGCATTCACCGCTTGAGCTACTATAGCTGCAACCTCAGTGGCGTTCAACATGCCCTGAACTGGAGCGGGCTGGGGTTCGGGCATTGCATTCCTGGGAACTCGTCGTGCACGTCGTGGAGGCATCTGAAATAAGAACAAAGTTTATAAGTTCACGGTTTATAAACTTAAAATAGCTGAAGAACGAAGCATACACAAAAAGAGTACAACAGTCCTAAAATATAGGGCTCTATATCAAAGAAAACGTAGCGGAAACATAATAGCCGTACAGATCCTAAAGGACACTAGAACCTGATGCTCTGATACCACCTGTGACACCCCGACTAATTAAATACCGGGTAGCTAGTCCTTTATAAAATTAATTCAAAATGCCAAGTTGGCTCAGTTAATAGCATCACTGTCGAAAACATTTTTATTATTACTATCCACCTAGTATTTAAAAAGTAAGTGCCAAATTTTAATTTAAGTCTGATTAACATGCAACAAGTAAAATGAAGAAATAAATAGCATCATTCACCATACTGAAGTAAACTGAATAACCATCACAATAGAGTAAATAAAGTCTGGAGGAAAACTCCTCACAACAATCCCATAACTGAAATGAATAACCGAAACTGAAATAAAACATGCTAAAGTCTGAAAACTGAAATATAAAAGATGTCTCTAAAGAAATGGGCAACATGCCCTACAACTGATAGATAGTAACTCTGGAATCCAAAAGATAGAAGCGTCTACATGCAAATACCTGTAACTTCCACAACCAGCTACAGCTCGTCACCTGAGTGAGAATCCAATGCTTGGTGTCCCTGTGGCTGGGCACCTAAAATGGTTTTACAAGAAAAAGATTTGAAAAGCAAATGGGTCAGAGCCCGAAAGTGGAGTTATATTTTAAAAACCTCCAAGTGCTTTAAAAAAACATTTAAAACATTAAATGCAAAGTACATGTTAGGACGTACACTCGCATGATATCCTCACCTCTCGTCTAACTGTGCACTCCTAACGTAAGTACCCATCTATATCGACCCATACTACTAGCTAACTGACAACATAACTAGCTAGACTGCCAAAGGTTCTACCCATATTACTCGGTTCCATTTAACATAACAATGCTCGTAATTAAATAGAGGTTTAATGTAAACTCAGTTACTAAATATGCCATTGATATAACTATCAGTTAACTCATTATATAACTCGAAACAATACCGTAATATTTTTACAACATTAACATGAGGATTCCCATTAATTTAATGTATATTATTCATATCATAAATATACAATACAAGCACCCCGCAATCGAAGCTATGGTGCACACATACTCTGCTATCCATCCCGGTACATCACGTACATAAGGATCACATATTCCGAATCTCTCAGGAATAGTCCAGATAACACAAATCATAATTAGTTGAGTCGAACACAGTCACCATCACATGGGTCACGCACATACCTACGCTCCCATGATCATGCAGACTTATTAATATTACAATAAGTCCTTCTATGACCTATGTTCATCAAGGTATCAGTCTATATCCCCCCCCCCCGTAGGCACACAAGGATTAGAGGGTCCTAAGCGAACGCAACCTCCCGTGATAGCAAGTATGGTAGGTATGTCATACACACAATACATATACCAATACTAAGTAAACACACGTCTTAGTAATACCGTATTTTAATCGTAGTACATATCGCATACTCGTACTAGTTTATACTTATCCTGATTCATACTATTCCGGTTTGTAATTTTTCGTGATCATAATTATCTCACGTCGTACTACACTCACGTCTCAACCCAAACTGTCCATGTAACACACTCTCGTACGTAAATTCCTTCTCATAAATACCCAAATGTCCCAAACCTATCACTACATCATCGTTGGAAGGTTAACTATTTCCTCGAACAAGTTTACGGATCTCCAAAAGTCAAAACAGTCCAAAAAGTACCAAACTGCCAGCTCGTTAGAAGTCTCGTTCGAACAAGGCTTCGAACGAGTTTGGACTGTCAGGTCGTTAGAAGTCTCGTTCGAACGAGGTTGTTCGAACGAGATCCCAGTTCATTCGAACGAACTGTCTCTTCTAACGATATCTCGTTCGAACGAGATATCGAACGAAATCCCTACTCGTTAGTAACGACTGGTCAACTCGTTAGAAGCTCGTTCGAACGAGTTCGTTCGAACGACCTGGGCGTTGCTTCTAACGAGGTACCAGTTTCGGCCCAGATTTTTCCCCATCTCATTTTTCACCATTTTTAACAATTCTAGTCTCTTCCAAAGTTCATCCCAATAACGTTTTAGGGTCTCTAATTCATCCTAATCATATTTACATCATCTCCTAACATGTTTTCAAGGATTGAATCATCATAACATCAACCAAAATTTACAAATTTCTATACTTTTTCCAATTTCTCTAGAACACGAACCCTAGGTTTATATCATCCTCAAATCCCAGAATTTATTTCGTTTTCCTTCCTTAAAATCACAATTATTATAAGGGAAATCATCTACCTAACATACTACATGCATTTCTCTTCACAATTTCTCAATTCCTATGATTGAAACTACATGGGTTTTCATATTTTCTTCAAGAACAAACCATAAATCCAAATTTTCTAACATGGTGGAAACATTCTCAGAAATTAAATGGAATAAAGTCACTTGCCTTGGTTGTCTCTGAGTTTGGTGTAGATTAGATGTAGTTTTCTGCAGAAATCCTCTCTCTCTCTCCTTCTCCAAGCTTTCTTCTCCAAAAAGCTATGGTGGCTAGGGTTTGCTTTGCGGGAACTTATGAAAACCTAATTTAATGAACCTCCGTAGCTTGTTGGTTTAATAAGGGTTGGTTGGGTTAATTCCTTATCAGATTACAACTCTCAATTTTCGTCACTTTTAATTACCCAAAAATACCAAATTACTAAAATACCCTTTAAGTTGCCGGTATGGCCTAAAAATACCCCGGGACCCAAACTATACCCCCGGCTAGTGTTTTCTGACTATCTCGACCCTTCCGGACGCGTTGGCGCACTCAAAACGACCATACGGATTATAGATTTTAATCTCACTTTTTATTAACAAAATTTTATACCGTGACGCGGCGGTCCCACGCGTCTCAACGAAATTTCTAAAATACCGTATATAAATCTCACGACAAATTTTATAATACCAAATACATATATAATCATATATGCACTCAATCAAATACCAATTTGCATCCCATTAGTATTTATAATCCGGATTAATTTCCAATTAATACGCAATTTAATTAATTAATCCCAAAATAAATATAGCCAAAAATACGGGGTATTACAATGGACCTTCGACATGCTCTTCAACTAATTAATCGAAAGTGCATCAAGATCTTTGACTCCTCGATCGAACAAACCACATAGTTGAACATTGAATTCATGGACCGAAGAATCTTCTCAATTATCATAATGTCCTCCATCTTTACACCGTAAAGACGCATCTTACTCATAATCCCCATTGTTCTGGAGAAGTAATGAGAAATAGACACTGATGGATGCATATTAAGAGTCTCACAATCTTTATGGATTGCCTGAAGTTGTGAACGTTTAAACTTTGATGTGCCTTCATATTTCTGTTTCAAAGAGTCCCAAATTTTCTTCGAAGTATCTTTCAGGAGAATCATTTCCAGGATTGCAAGATCGATTGCTTGGAATAGATAATTCTTCACCTTTAAGTCCTTTAATGCTTCTGCCAATGCTGCTCCATCCGAAGGTATCGTAATACCGGTTTCAACAAGATGCCAAAATATTTGGATCTTAGGAAATTGTCCATTAACATGCTCCAATTATCATAGTGGCCATCAAGGCAATGTATAGCCAGTTGTACAAAGTCATGAGATGCCATGCGTTTGTTGCTACAATTTATGAGTGAATAGAAACAAAACTTCAACTTTGTATGTTGAAAATTTCTACTTGTAGCTCTAATATTAGAATACTGAAAAAACAGAAAATAAAACAGCGAATATACTTGACAAAAATGGAAGAAAAATGACTACTTTATTCAATAACATTCAACCACTTAAATAGTTTGTATTGCATACGAACTGACTTACCATAAAATTAGAAACTCGCCACTAACAAACTTATGGTACTACTGGAAAGTCTTATACACTAGAAAGGAAACAAACTCCTAAAGACTTGGTCATACAATGACTTCTTCAAATATAAAACAGAACTCTTGACAATATGTACTGTCACTTTTTTGAATGGGTGTCGATTCGTGAGGCAAAAAATCAGTAAGACTATAGTTTCGCACCCTTTTACGTTTGACGTAAATTCGGACTAGCAATCTTGGCTAGTTTGGCCTAAAGCTAGGATAGATAGGACCAACACAACTATGATACACTTAATGCACATATAAAAAGCAATTAATTACGAATGAACATGTAAAAAATTATATTGATAGGGGAAACGTGTGATACACTTGAGTGTCAGGTTTTTATAAAAAAAAAACACTCACTATTACAATCGGAGAATTAGCAAAAAAATGAATCATCATCTGAAGTCGATAATTACAAGAAGAAAATTGGACAAAAAATCCTCATATTAACACGATAATCACAACCTGAACGTTAGAAAAAAAGGTGCTCATCTGAACTCTCAAAAACCTATTTATTTTGTTATACAAAAATTTGAAAATATAATATAAAATAGTATCTGGTGTGATGCACATTTTTTTTTATTTCTTACCTTCACTTGGAACCCATAATAGAGTATTATATATACTGAGAAACCTTACCCAAGAAGACCACAAGTAAAGTCGTTTCTATATATCAACTTAAGTCGGAGTTCAAAGATAGTTGGTATCTCATCTTTTCCATTGTTTCATTCTCTTTTATCATTCTGGTAGTTGGCCTCACTTTTTATCCACTAATATAAAAAAGTCATATACGTATCCACTATTCTTCATAATTTAAAATTCTTCTCTCTAGAGAGTTTGCATTTGAACATCCTTTTTCTTCTTCCTAAAAACAAAACTAACTCTTGATCTTCATAATTTTTGTTCATAATTTACGAGGTCTTTGCTCTATGGAGTGCACTTTTGAACTTCGTCTTTTTTCTTCTTTAAAACAAATGAAACTCCTAATATAATCAATCGCCAAAACTATACACAATATCTCCATAATGGGGAGGTGATTTTCCAGAATATCACAAAAAAATTCAATCATAAAATGAGGGAAATAAAAAGTTGATATATATGGACATTTTCTGTCATTCAATTTTTTATCATCATCTCACCCATTTGCAGGTTGAATTTTTTGATGATTTTTTATAGATGATTTGTTTGCTATGTTGATCATATATATAACGAATTTTATTGAAAAAGTCAATTTTTAGTATTTAAAAAAATGAATATGTTCATTCGTATGTTAAAAGAATATGTTTATAAGAAAATAACACGCGCAGACAGGGCACGTGTGGCACTGAATATGAAAAATTCGGGAGAAAGCGTCTTTGATGCTCGTACGTACATGGAGAAGCTTAAGGAGCAGTGGGGTACTGGGGTCTCCATGCTTGGCCTGATTTACAATGCTACCGGAGACCCTATAACGTATGCTTATGAAAAAAATTGGAATGGCCACATTGGTCCGGCTCCATACCCAATCAGGATGGGAAATGGCCAATGGGGTGGATTTTTGCACGTGAAAACAACTGGAGCAGCTACCGGATCATATGATGCTGTTGTTTACCGTGGAAAAAATGTTACAGGAGCGTGTGATTGAATGGTTTCGTGGTTCAACCCATGGAACAGAGCAAGCCATGACAACAAGGTGATTATTCTTTCATTCGTTCAAAATTGTATATTACGTAAGACACCATAGGAATTGATCATATTATATATAATTTCATGATATATATAAACTTTTAATTTTTTTTGGTTGCAGGCATACACTGAGACTCGTGAAGTTGGCCACTTCAAGAAAGATAATACATGGACTGCTATATATAAGCTAATGAACGCTTATGTCCTCCAGCACAGTGATACATGGTAAGGAAGCTTCTCAAGCGTGATAACGGTTAGTAGCAATTCACCAATATTAGAGGCAATGCTCACCCTAGTTGATGCTGCCACACCCGAGGCCTAATTGCTTGGTTCTCGCTTTGTTTAGCTTAGTAAATAAGAGACAGTTCACTTAGGCTTGATAAATGTTAGTTGGAAAGGGGTATGCTATAAACTCCCAATACCAGTTCCTTACCTTTTAAGTTTTCTTTCTACTTGTACTCTTGTGATGCTTGTAATAATAAAATAACAACTCTTACCAACCGGCTTTGGGTTAAGATTTTCTCTATAATATAAATACTAGCTCCACAAAGCTAAGATCGGATGGCTATTATTGCGACTAAATTACATAACTCAAAAGCTTTATATTTTCACTGTTACAACATGATACAAAGAATTTAACAACCTATGGCCTTATAATATTCTCCAAAATTTCCTTGTAAAAATTGTAACAAGAGCGTCAATATGACGATTACTTAGGCATTTTGGCGGCAAATGATTGAAAGTAGAATTTTTTTTTGGCCTTGGTAATTCTTTGACTATATATCTGATTGCAATTAATATATGTGATATTTCGATGGAATCTTGAGATCAAATAATGTAGGAAACATATTAACTTTATGCTTTTTTTATTCCACTTTCTAAATTGGTATTCTGTTGTACACATAATTTGTGTGTAAATTTAAATTTCTCTTCCACAAAATGTATACCTGACTATGCCTCCTTTTTAGTATATAATGTGATATACATTAGAACATAGAGGAGATCAAATCTATCAAAAAGAACACATGTACAGATGTTGAGGAGTGGTTCTAGGAAATAATAAATTTTAAAAAGTGACCTAAATAATTAGTTATAACATTTTTCCTTTTAACGAAGAAATGGATGTTGGAAGCACAAGTGGGCGATTATAGAAAAGATAGAGAAAAGGGTACTATGGAAGTTATACAAAATGCTTGATAATCGACACTGTAGTGGCAAAAGTTTGGGTTGATTTAAGTATGAACGGGTCAAATATAGGTTGGGCCAAATATGGACAAAACATGATTCAGGTTGGGCCAATCCATTATTTCTACTCAAATAGGTATTATGATTTCGTATAAAAGTAAACATATACATATTTGACTCGTAGTTTTTAAAATGAGCACCAAATTTGACTAATGGTTTTTTAAAATGGGCCCACATTTTTCCAATATTTTTTAAAAATGGGTCCTTTATTGGACTACTAATTTTTTTAAAAATGAACCCTGTATTTAAATGAATTAGTTAATAGAGACTGATTCGTTATTTGGGGCGCATTTTAACATTACTAGCGGAGGCTTTGTTAGGGGATACAATTTTGATCCGATTACCAAAAGCACAACATTACAACATCAATTCCACCAGTCACTAAAGAATTATTTTACACCACTGCTATGAGAAAACTTAAGGACAACATTGATATTGTGTATCTTGTTGTCGTGTCAATTCCCAATAAGAGAATTCAGAGAATAACACAAGGGGATTTATGCCTAGAAACAGAGGGTGAGAGAATGGAGTTACTAAAACATATCAATCACTCATAAGGGTGACACCACATTGATATTATGAGTTTGTGTAACCACCTTAATTTTAGGGATATGGATATCTAATACGCAATACCATACGATGCCAAAAACTAATAATTTAAAAATATATATGAGTTCTTATACAACAATTATATATTATATATTGCGTACGTATGTGTACATAAAAGAAATACGAGCAAAACTTGAATGGACTGTTGAAATACATAATCAAAGTATGGAGTTAATTCTCATATGAAGATAAGATAATGACGGTATTGTATGACCTTGTACATAAGGTTATCTTAACTTAGCAAACAGGACAAAGTTATGACAATCTTTATTGGGTAGTGTTCCTAAAATAACCAAATCAAAGGCGTAAGAATAATGTAGAGTTGTAACCTTATTTTTGCCAAAAGTGGTGAAATGATGTCGTGCAACCAGTTAAGGAAATGTGAGTGTGAGACAGAGTTTATGGGGGTTCCGGGATTTATGTCACAAATTGAAAATGTGTTAGATGCCCACGTTTTCATTGTAGTGTCGTAGGACTCCATAAAGTTCGTGGTTGTGAATTGTGAATTAACATACTTGGACACATAGTAGGTTGTGTTAATCATGTTATGTGTATGAACATATGTGGGTGTGGGTGTGTTAGAATATATATATATATATATATGTGTGTGTGTGTGTGTGTGTGTGTGTGTACAAGTGTGAGAAAGTATAATAAAACATGTGTTATGTTTAAAAATTTGACAAGTCTTATGATAGTAGTGATATGAGATATGAAATGTATATATCATAATGAATCCTTTTAAAATAGTACACAAGATAGAAAACTCACCAATTACATACTTAAGAGTATGTAAAGATGTTTGTGAAGTTTTGGTTGAATTATTAACTTTGTAAGAGCAAGTTCTATAATTGCTCGTATGTTTGGCTTATTTTTTGAGTTTTGGTGTATCCCGTAATAAACCGGTATCTCAAACCGAGCATTACATATCCAATAACATTCGAAGGCACACCAATACTTTTTGGAGGTGTAGACTTTTTTATTTGCATGAATTTAAAAGAATTATATACTCTGGCGTTTTATTTTAAATCGAGGCTTTTTATAAAAGGATTTTAAAAAGAAAAAGTTTATTAGTCCCTTTCAAATGAGATTGGACCTCGTTCGAACGAGATGTGTTTTGTTGTTTGAACCAACTTCAAATGAAATTCAAATTATACTTCGCTGTCTTGAAAGAACATTATCGTTAGAAGGTTATTCTAACAGGATGTGGTTCTCGTTTGAACCAACTTCAAACGAACTGCAGACGAAATTTCCTTCTCTTATAAAACATTCTCGTTAGAAGGTTGTTCAAATGAAAATGAGGTTTCGTCAGATCGAGACTAGATGTCGCGAGAACAAAAAAGAAATTTTCGTTCGAACGACCTCGATGCCTCAAAATTCATGCTTTTCTTATAAAAATTGTTTTGTTCAAAATTTCAATTTTGTTTTTAGGGAAACAAATTTTCAATACCTATTCCAAAGTTTTTTACTTTTGATTTATCAAAACCACTTTTTATTTCATAAATCTTTCACCCACATATGTGATTTGTGAGATTTATGAAAGCCTAGTTTCCAAAAACATTACATAAACCCTTGTAGAGTTCAAGGTCTATGGATGACTTGTGGAACCGAGGTTTCACTAATGAAGAAGACAATGGTTGATCAGCGAATACCGAGAGAATATTGATTCTCGTGGACGAATCTAGATCTTGTCCTATTATGTAGAAGAAATTTAAGACTCTTCCATTATACTTCATCATTCTAAGTAGTTTCTAAGTCGATTGTGTTTTTCAATTACTCTATAGTGCTGAAAAAAGATTTTCTTATTAGCTTTGCATGCGTATTTTGAATATGTGTGATTGGTTAGAATTGAAATTTTACTTTATCACCACATGAACAATCAATTTCTAATCAAGAGTAAAATTAAAATTTGTGTTTGAGGAACCTAATATGTGAAATGTCCATTAGAACCCGCTTTCTCAAAAATGGTATTAGAACAGGTTACACTATTTTTTATGTGATCCTTAAAATATATGTTTAAATGGATAATTTGTATAATAGAGTGTTAGTTTTTTATGGGTCTAATTATGCATATTGGAAAGCTAGGATGAGGTTTGTGCTATGATCCATTGATGAAATGGTTAGGTTTGTTTGTGAAAGAGGGTGGACACCACCCACGGTGATAAACGACGATGTCATAGGTCCTAAACCTGTCTCTATCAGGATAGAGGAAGTCTTTAAATGGAGTAAGTTTAACTTAATCGATCTGAGTGCCATCTTTGGAGCTATCACCCCTGACGAGTTCGGTCGCATTATGATGTGTACCACGTCTATAACAACTTGGGATATCATTTGACTGACTTACGAGCGTACCAATCCTGTAAAAGCTTCTATGTTATAAAATGTCTCCACACAATTGAAGACGATGGCTATGCTAGAGTTTAACTCATTTGATGAGTTTTACGCATGTTTTTTTGGACATATTAGACTCTACTTTCGATTTAGGTGAGAAAATCCCTGAAACGCGTGTAGTTAAGAATATTTTAAGATCACTTTCTGCCCGTTTTATTCATATGATTATTGTACTTAATTATTTGGGGATATTATATACTCTTAGGTTAGAAGAACTCGTAGGAGACCTTCAGACTTACGAGATCGACATGTTTTCCAAAACTATTAAACATAACGACAAGGGAATTACATTAAAAGTTCAGTCTAAAAAATAAAGAGGAAGTGTCGCCAGACTACGAATACGACTTTGATTTTGATGATCTAGCCATTTTTCAAAAAAAAATCAAGAACTTTCTCAAAATAAAAAAAATACTTCTAAAGAAAATAAGAGTTTTGAGAAAGGCAAAAAATATAAGTCAGGCAAGACAAATTCTGAGAAACAAAGAAAATATAATTGTAAGAAACTTGAAGAGAGGTGTTATGAATGCGAGGGGAAGGGTCATAAAGCTCAGGAGTGTTATATGCATTTAAATAGACAAGGCAAAGGCAAAGTTTTTCTTCAATCCCATGCTTACTGATAGTGAAATCGAGTCGCTGGATTACGGGAATAAATTATTGTATGAATGTAACTTCACTAATTTCATACCTAGTCATGTTAGTATATCTAGTGCACATCACACTGATGAGGAAGCTACAAACCGTGATGACCTCGACATTGAGTCTTGTCATTCTGGAGAGAGTGAGGGGGACAATGTTTTAAGTGAGGGCGAGAGTGACCTTTAAAGTGCTTTCGTTGACCTTTACGATGTGTAATTTAAAATGAAGAAACAAAATAAAAGTTTAGCGCTTATAATTTTAGCCTCATAGAAGGAGTTGATAAAGGAGAGAGGAAGAAAGTCCTTCGTGAGAGTTCCTTTGGGGGAGAGAATCTTTTTAGTTGAAAGGGAAAATGATGACTTGACCAAAAAAGTTGTTAGTCTTACGAGAGATCTTCAAGCATCAATGGAAACTCATGACAAACATGAAGCCCTTGTATCCCTACTTGAGAATGATGTTGAATGTGCCTGAGAATTCAAGGTTACTATAGAAGAGACATCGAAGAATTTTGTAAAGATGATCCCTGGCTCCGCTTTAAGTTTTGATGAGAGGCTAGTAATAGGTTACAATAGTGCATCCATTTTACATATTGTACCATAACTGGTTCCTTAATTTGTGGTAAATCGTTATAGGCCTCGACCTAAACCAAAAAGGAGAGTTGACTCTAAAAAAGGGAACCAAGGTTGACTCAAACAAGTCTATGTTTGGACTTTTTACAAAAGGAGGAGTCACCTTAGAGATTTTTTCTACACAACTAAGCATACACAGACTCTCACGCATTGCTCTAGTGACCTTGCTAGTCTTAGAGAGCAAGTTCATTTTGTAGTCGCTACATTAAAAATCTTAATGGAAGAATTTCAATGGATGTCTTGGCCTTTTGAGAACGCTTCTAATGTTACGACTAGAGCTAAGAATGATAATGGAAAATAAAAGGTTACCTCCAATTGGGTAACTAGGCAAGATGATAAAGCTCTTATTGTTCACGTTCCTCACAAGGTTCAAAATGCTTACCAATCCTGTGAACTGTTACTACAAGGAGTGAGGACTAAAGATGTTATACGATAGTTACTAATCCTCCTTTGTGTGCAATAATGCCACGATCTCATCTATATACCTTTGTCATCAATGAATAGTTCATGTGAATAATAGAGATGTTGAGAGATTAGTGAAGAAGGACCTAGTTCGTGGCCAACCATCACATGAAAAACCAATTTCCTCAATTTGTGGCCGTTGCTAACAATGAAAAAAAATTCAGTGTCCTTATCAAAAGTTGAATACCATTACCACCACCCATGTTTTGGAGGTGATTCTCATGGATCTTAGAGATTCTACTCGTTCGGAGAGCTGAGGTTATAAGAGACACATTCTCATGATGGTTGATGACTTTTCTAAATAGTATACCATGGGATTTCTTAAAGAAAAATATGATGCGATTGATTTTCTAACAATCAAATGTCGTGTACTACAAAACTAGTACGGTGTCACTATTAATCAGATGCATAGTGAAAATGACAAATAATTTAAGGAATACATAGTCGATAGTTATTATGATGGAGTGGCCATAAAACATGAGTTCTTGCCCATTCATACTCCTTAACAAAATGGGATAGTTAAGACGAAGAATAAGACGATATAAGAAATTACTAGATCCATTCTTCTTGGAAAAGCATGCCTATACATTTTTAGGTAAAGATGTTGAGTACCGCACGCCATATGGTAAATAGGGTGTATCTTCGGTCGTACACTCTACACAAGCCTTTTATAATGTAGACAGGGAAGAAGCCCACCCTACCATATTTCCTTATCTTTAGGAGTACTTGCTACACCTTGAGAGATAGATAGAAATTAGGAAATTTTGACTCAGAGAGCATCGTGGGGATTTTTTTTAGGTTATTCATCGACGAGTAGGGCTAATAGGGTTCTTAACCTTACAAGCACTAAGGTTATGGAGTCAATAAACGTCATAGTTAGAGATGACAAGCAATAAATGTCTATTTCTCCTTACCCCTAGTGTGATAATGATGCACCACCTAGTGATGATCCCATTCTTCCTTATACTACCTCGGTGGACCCCATTTCTAATTTAAAAGATTCCCCCACTCAGGTTAAAAAAACTAGAAATCCTTTTTCTATACTTGGTGATCTCTCACTAGTTGTCAAGACTCTTGCTCAACATGAGAAAGTTGTTAGCTATCTATTCTACACTTCCTTAGTCGTGGCCAAGAATTGTATTTACACTATGCAAGATGAGTTGCTTAAATTTTGCAAGAAATATATTTGGGAGTTAGTGCCCCAACCGAGCAAGACTAATGTGATAGGTAACAAGTGGATTTATTAGAATAAGTGGATGAGAATGGCACCATAGTTCGCAAGAAGGCTTCTTTGGTCGCTCAAGGATACTCACCATAGTAAGTAAGCTACATTCATGTTATATTAGATGGATGTCAAGAGTGCCTTTTTGAATGGCATGCTACCAAAGAAAGTTTATATGGAACAAATTAAGGGGTTTGAAGACCCTAACCACCCGAGACACGTTTACTATCTTAAGAAGTCCTTGTACGGTTTGAAGCAAGAACCCCATTCTTGGTATGATATGTTCACCTCCTATCTCTTAGCTCGTGTCTTCAAGAGAGGGGGAGCCGATAAGATGTTGTTAGTGAGGAGAGAGACCTGTAGGTTCATTATCTTGGGGATGGGATAGTCATATCTAAAACCAAATACGTAAGGGACCTAGTGAAGAAGTTCAGTTTAGACTCTTCTAAGAACTCACACACCCATATGAGCACATCAACTAAGATTAGCAAAAAAAATTTAGGAAATAATCTAGAGAAAACCCTATACAGGAGCATGATAGGTAGTCTTTTCTACTTGATCGCTAGTTGTCCAAACAATTCTTGTAGTGTTAGAGTCCGTGCGAGATACCAGGCATCCCCAAAAGAGTCTAATTTGATCGCACATAAATGTATCATCAAATACATGAGTGGCACACTTTACTATAGTATTTTGTATTCATTGGACACCAATGATAATTTTTCTGCCTATTCGAATGTCTATTGGGATGGGGATGCTGATGGTTATAGGATAACCTTAGGTGGGTGTTTTTATTTTGGGAGTGTTGTTGTATCTTTGTTGAGTAGGAAGGAAAACTTTATATCTTTTTCCATGACAGAGCTTGAGTATATTGTCACTGAGAGTTATTGCACGTAACTCTTATGGATGAAGTAAATATTAGAATAGTATGGGATTCCACGAGTCACCATGATGATTAATTGTGACATTACAAGTGCGATACATACATCACATAATACGGTCCAACATTCATGTAATAGGAACATAAAGACACGTGAGAATTTTATACTTGATCTAGTTGAGGAGAAGGTCGTGTCCTTGAGCCTTATGACCACCGACCATCAATTGATCAATATTTCCACAAAACCTTTAGATGTACTTCGATCGAGGATCTTATGAAATATTTGGGTATTTTCACCATTGATTGAGTTCAGTACTTTATCTTATATATGATGTTTATAATGTTCATATCTTATATTTCTATTCCTATATTAAATTATCATTGAAGTTATCCATTTTTATTTTTAATGTATTTAGAAAAATCCATAAAGAGTTTTGTTTTTCGGGAAAGAGTTTGAAAAAATCAAAAAGATTTTTGGTTGTTATGAAAAAGATTGAAAATGTGAAAAGGGTTTTATTTTGATTAAATTTTGAAAAAGACAAAAAGAGTTTCATATTTTTATTTTCACCGTATATGGATGAACATTTAAGATATTTGGATCAACCCTACATTCCATCCATTCACTTTGTAAGGAAACAAATTTCCAATTGAGTCCATATATAGTTTTGGCTCATTTCTGGACAAAAACATTTATTCATAGGATTGTATTTAATTGTAAAATTCTCAAGCCTATGAAGTGTTGGTTGAAGACGTAGCATCAAAGAGTATAAAGCTTCATCAATATGCCGATTTGCGTGCCTTGTTTCTACGTCATCAAACTAAGGTTCCATGCTCCCAAGGTATGAATGCAATATTATACATATAGGAGCTTGGAACTTGTTTATTGGGTGTTAGGTTGATATAAAACTGTTGTTTTAATTTCAGAAAGATTTTATCAAACTCTAAAATAAAGTATTTAAAGTTTCTGGTCTAAAATCGAATTTTCCAAAATTTCTGGAAGTTCGTTCGATAGGTCGTTCGAACGAGTTTTTCGTTCGAACCAGATGTCGTTCGAACGAGTTTACCAACGAGTTCCCAGTATAGGCCTTTGAAATGTCGTTCGATATGTCATTCGAACGGACCTTATGTTCGAACGAGATATCTAATGAGATTTCAAACGAGTCCAATCTGGAACTTCGTTAGAAGTATCGTTCAAATGAGATTTTGTTCGAACGAAATGTCGTTCGAACGAGATGTCAGTCGGGAACAGTTATTGGCAGTTTTTAGCAGTTTTTCTCCCACTTCCCCACTTAGTTTTTAACCAACTTTTTTAGATTTTATCATGTGCGGGAATAACATTTTCCAACTTAACTTTTGCATTCCATTTTCATCTCTTATAGAGAGTTTGAGAGCAAAATTGTTTAAGGAAAATGTTCTTGTTTTGAGTGTGTTTTTATCAAAGAGAAAAACTTATACCACTCTAGTTTACACCCAAATCAGTTTATTCCAAGCTCCTATATTCATATATCTTGCTTGGAGTTTGGCAACGGTTTCATCTCTTTCGTTCAAAGAGAAGTTTCGAGTTTTCTTGTACATCCCTTAAAGAAAAGAGAAGAGTTCTTATTACTACATTTCCCACTTGGAGAAAGGCTCCTTTCTCGGGTGACGGTGTCCATATAAAGTCCGATCGGTGGATTTCAAGACCGGGGTGGAGTTCAAAGGTTATCCACTAGGAAGAGGTATCTACAAGAAAAAATGTCAAGGCTTGAGAGGGATTGAGTCGTGTGTTGTAAGCCAATCTGTCTTGTATTTGTAAATTCCGTATCTAGTGGATTTGAGGCTAGGGTCATCCGAGGTTGTTTCCCGTCTTGGGTTTTTCCTCGTACATCGCGGCGTAGTGGATTAATTGTTTTATTTTATCTTTTGCAAAATCACCTAGAACACATGTTTAGGTACAAAGATAAAATTGGTTTAATTTAATCTCTACGTGTTTAATTTGGGTAATGTGTAGGTAATTAATTCAAGTCAATTAATTTAATTGTTAAAATTAGTTTGGCCTAATTTTTTTAATTACTAAACATGACTTAGGCAAATTCTAGGACTTGGATTACTAAATTGGTTTAAGTGAAATTAATTTTTGTGTGTTTTAATTAATTTTCACTTGGGTTTAATTTTAATTTTAATTTAAGAAAATTAAAATTTGATAATTCATTTGTTTCGTTGAACCATCCTAACGCTTCCGCATCTCGTGTTTTATAAGAGGAAATTCTATCAAATATATTTTAATTGAGAAAATTAAAATCCGGGAATCGACAATGTCTTTCAAATTGGTATCAGAGCCAAAGCGATAATTTATTTCGTTAACGATCCTTTAAATAATTTTTGGCTAAAATGGAATTTTCCTCATTTTCAAAATTTCCTATTTTCGATGGTTCAAACTATGCGTATTGGAAAGCGAAAATGAAATCGGCACTAAAATCTATCGACGAGAGAGTTTGGATGTCTGTTGTTAACGGGTGGTCGCCACCAACTTATTTAGTTGAAAATGAACGTGTTCCCAAACCCGCCGATAGATGGACTGAAAATGAGTTTAAACTTTCTAATTTCAATTCCCGTGGTTTGAATGCCTTGTTTAGCGCTTTCACACCGGATGAATTCTGACGTATTATGATGTGTGAAACCGCTAAAGAAGCTTGGGATATTTTACAACTAACTAATGAAGGAACTAGTGTCGTTAAAGCTTCGAAACTCCAAAACCACACCACTCAATTTGAAACTATCAAAATGAATGAAAAAGAAACTTTTGATGAATTTTATGCTAGACTTTTGAAATACCCCGTACTTTTGACTATAATTATTTTTGGGATTAATTAATTAAATTTCGTATTAATTGGAAATGAATCCGGGTTATAAATACTAATGAGATGCGAATTGGTATTTGATTATGTGCATATATGATTATATATGTATTTGGTATTATAAAATTTGTCGTGAGATTTATATACGGCATTTTAGAAATTTTGTTGACGCGTGGGACCGCCGCGTCACGGTATATTATTTTGATGATAAAAAGTGAATTTAAAATCTATAATCCGTATGGTCGTTTTGAGTACGCCAACGCGTCCGGAAGGGTCGAGATAGTCAGAAAACACTAGCCGGGGGTATAGTTTGGGTCCCGGGGTATTTTTAGGCCATACCGGCAACTTAAAGGGTATTTTGGTAATTTTACATTAGGAATTAAAAGTGACGAAAATTGGGTAATTAAATCTGATGTGGATATTGACCCACTAAGCCCATAAACAACCCATATTAACCCTTTAAACTACATAGGCTAACATTAGGTTTACAATCTTTCCCAAATCAAAACCCTAGCCACCTTAAGCCACCATTGGAGAAGAGCTTGGAGAGAGAGGAATTTCTGCAGAAAACTTCATCTAACCTACACCAAATCAGAAATCAAACCAAGGCAAGTGGTTTAATTATGTTTAATTTCAGCAAATGTTCTTTCCATGTTAGAAAATTCGGATTTATGGTTTGTTCTTGATAAATATGAAAACCCATGTAGTTTAGATCATAGAACTTGAGATATTATGAAGAGAATTGCATGTAGAATAGTTTTGAGACAATTAATCTGATGTTAATAAATGATTGGGTGAAAGAAAAACGAATTAAATTCTGAAAATTGATGTTGATATATATCTAGGGTTCATGTTCTTGATGATATTGGGGAAAAGTATAAAATCTTGGGATTTAATGATGTTTAGGATGCCTTATTGCTTTAAAAGACGTTAGTTTATAACCTAAGCATGTTTTAGTATGATTAGAGGACTTAAATCATTGTTAGAACGAACTTTGGAGAAGGATTGAAGTGATAAAAATGGTGAAAAACGAGATGGGAAAAATCTGGGCCGAAACTGGTAGCTCGTTAGAAGCAGCCCCCAGGTCGTTCGAACGAGCTTGTAACGAGTTGACCAGTCGTTACTAACGAGAAGGGATCTCGTTCGATATCTCATTCGAACGAGATATCGTTAGAAGGAACAGTTCGTTCGAACGAACTGGGATCTCGTTCAAACAGCCTCGTTCGAACGAGACTTCTAACGAGTTGACAGAAGGTTCTCGTTCGAACATCCTCGTTCGAACGAAACTTCTAACGAGTTGACAGTTTGGTCCTTTTAGAACTGTTTTGACTTTTAGAGTCCCGGAAACTGGTTCAAGGGTAGAGTTAGCATTCCTTTGATGATATAGTGATAGAATTGTGACTTTTGGGCAATTATGAGAAGTAAATTATATACGAGAGTTGTATTACATGGACGGTTTGGGATGAGACGTGAGTGTCTATTACGACGTGAGAAGTTATAGCGCGTATAATCACAAATCGGATTAGGATAAATATTTATAATTATAGTTAGTACGAGGATGCGATACGTACTACGATTAAAATACGGTATTACTAAGATGTGTGTTTACTTAGTATTAGTATATGGATTGTGTGTATGACATACCTACCATACTTTCTATCACGGGAGGTTGCGTTCGCTTAGGACCCTCTAATCCATGTGTGCCTACGGGGGGGATATAGACTGGTACCTCGATGAACATAGGTCATAGAAAGACTTATTGTGATATTAATAAGTCCGTTGATCATGGGAGCGTAGGTATGTGCGTGACCCATGTGATGGTGACTGTGTTCGCCTCCATTGTTTGTGATGTTGTTATCGGTAAACTATTCCTGAGAGATTCGGAATAAGTAATCCTTATGTACGTGATGTACCGAGATGGATAGCAGAGTATGTGTGCACTACAGCTTAGATTGCGGGGTGCTTGTATTGTATATTTATGATATGAATAATATACATTATATTAATGGGAATCCTCATGTTAATATTGTAAAAATATTACGGTATTGTTTCGAGTTATATAATGAGTTAACTGATAGTTATATCAATGGCATATTTAGTAACTGAGTTTACGGTAAACCTCTATTTAATTACGAGCGTTGTTATGATAAATGGAACCGAGTAATATGGGTAGAACCTTTGGCAGTCTAGCTAGTTATGTTATTAGTTAGCTAGTAGTATGGGTCGTTATAGATGGGTACTTATGTTAGGAGTGCACAGTTAGACGAGAGGTGAGGATATCATGAGAGTGTACGTCCTAACATGTACTTTGCATTTAATGTTTTAAATGTTTTTAAAGCACTTGCAGGTTTTTAAAATATAACCCCACATTCGGGCTCTGACCCGTTTGCTTTTCAAATCTCTTTTTCTTTGTAAAACCATTTTAGGTGCCCAGCCACAAGGACACCAAGCATAGGGTACTCATTCAGGTGACGAGCTGTAGCTGCTTGTGGAAGCTACAGGGATTTGCATGTAGACGCCTCCATCTTTTGGATTCCAGAGTCACCATCTATCAGTTGTAGGGCATGTTGCCCATTTCTTTAGAGACATCTTTTATATTTCAGTTTTCAGACTTTAGCATATATTGTTTCAGTTTATTTATTTCAGTTGTGGAATTGTAGTGAGGAGTTTTCCTCCAGACTTTATTTACTGTTATGTGATGATTATTCAGTTTACTTCAGTATGGTGAATGATGCTATTTATTTCTTCATTTTACTTATTGCATGTTAATCAGACTTAAACTAAAATTTGGCAACTTGATTTTCTTAAATACTAGGTGGTTAGTAATATTAAAATGTTTTCGACAGTGATGCTATTAACTGAGCCAACTTGGCATTTTGAATTAATTTAATAAAGGAGTAGCTACCCGGTATTTAATTAGTCGGGGTGTCACAGGTGGTATCAGAGCATCAGGTTCCAGTGTCCTTTAGGATCTGTACGGCTATTATGTTTCCGCTACGTTTTCTTTGATATAGAGCCCTATATTTTAGGACTGTTGTACTCTTTTTGTGTATGCTTCGTTCTTCAGCTATATTAAGTTTATAACCGTGAACTTATAAACTTTGTTCTTATTTCAGATGCCTCCACGACATGCACGACGAGTTCCCAGGAATGCAATGCCCGAACTCCAGCCCGCTCCAGTTCAGGGCATGTTGAGCGCCGCTGAGGTTGCAGCTATAGTAGCTCAAGCGGTGAATGCCGCCATTGCCGTTGTTCAGCAGGCACCACTTCAGGCGCCGGTTGCCGCGCCCGCACATTTTAATGCATTCCCGTCTGCTTGGGAGCGTGTACGAGATGCTTTTCAGAAAGCGCATCCGCCAGAGTTTGCAGGTAGCTCAGATGTGGTAGTCTCGAGCCAATGGAGGAAGGACATACAGAGGCATTTGAGGATGCATGAGTGCACTGATATTCAGAAATAGGTGCTAGCTACTTTCAAGCTAGTGGGATCTGCATGACAGTGGTGGGAGTCTATTACCACCGCGGAGGAGAGGGATACCCTCACGATTCAGGAGTTCTGGGTGCGGTTCGACCGCAAATACTTTCCGTCCGCAGTTCATACAGAGATGAGGAGGAAGCTGATGAGTTTGAAGCAGGAGGGCAAGACAGTGGCCGAGTATGAGGCCGAGTTCACTAACCTGTTGAATATCGTTCCAGACGAGATTCCAACAGAGAAGAAGAAGATAGAGAAGTTCACCGACGGGTTGAATTGGAGGATCCGTCAGCATCTGCTAGGGAACCTATCGTTGGCCACGTATTCTGATGTGGTTAACGCTGCATTATTGCACTGCCAGGACCACCATTTTCATATGGCCGAGGGCAAAAGGTCGGGGGAGTCTAGCCATCAGGGCAGGACCGGAGGACATGGTGCCAGCGGGGCACAATCGGGTCAGGGGCAGAGACAGACTGAGCAGGGCTCCCAGCAGGGGGATAATAAGAGGTTCCAGTCAGGGAACTACAGGCAGGGTCAGGGAGGTTTCCGTCAGGACCATCAGGGCCCAAACGGCCATCAGGGCCAGCAGGGGCAGAATGGGCAGCAGTTCCATCAGGGCCAGCAGGGCCAAGGGAGGAATGGTAACGGCCACCAGGGTCGGGGACAGCAGGGGCAGAGGGGAGGGAATTTCCCAGGGAAGTGCTTCACTTGTGGCAAGACTGGCCATAAGAAGCAGGATTGTCCTGATAGGGGCAGGGCCCCACAGCAGCAGCAGCAGGGTGCTCGCCAGGAGCCCCAGAGACCTATGTTTCCCACCGCTCTTCCTGCACCGCCTCAGATGGCAGCTTTGCCACCCATTCCAGCAGTCCCAGCTCAGCAGGGGCAGCTACAGTATGGACGTGTCTACAACGTTCACCAGGCTGCAGTTCCACAAGCACCGCCCGCGATCGAGGGTACGTTTCCTATCCATGGCACTATGGGTCGGGTGTTATTTGATACGGGTGCTACACACTGTTTTATAGCTACACACTTCGCGAAAGCTTTAGGATTGTTAGCTACGGCAGAGAGAACAGTGACGTGTGTCGACTCACCATTAGGGAGTGGGTCACTTATTTTTTTTATATGCCGGGGAGTGGGGGTAGAGGTTGGTGGTTTGGTATTGCCTGCAGACATGTTAGTGCTAGATATGCATGTTCACGATCTGATCATCGGTATGGATTGGCTCGTAGCATATAGGGCCATGATTGATTGCTTCAGCGGGAGCATTATTTTTGCCATTCCGGGGCAAGAGATGTTTATAGTGGCGATGCCTCGCCCAGAGGGAGGATCGACCGCTCATCTGTATTACATAGAGGAGGATACCTCTAAGGAGGTTGTTATTCCTTTATATTCGATCCCGGTTGTCAGGGAGTATTCAGATGTGTTTTAGGAGATACCAGGCTTACCACCCAGTCGGGAGATAGACTTCGTTATAGATTTGCTACCAGGTACGAGACCTATAGCACGTGCACCATACCGTATGGCTCCAGCTGAGATGCGAGAATTACGAGATCAGATAGAGCAGTTGTTAGGGCAGGGCTTTATTCACAGGAGTACCTCACCTTGGGGCGCTCCAGTTTTATTTGTGAAGAAGAGGGACGGTTCACTGAGATTGTGTGTGGACTACCGAGAGTTGAATAAGGTCACGATACGGAATAAGTATCCGTTGCCTCGAATTGATGACTTATTCGACCAGTTGAGAGGAGCTTCTTTCTTCTCGAAGATTGACTTGAGATTGGGATACCATCAGTTGCGTATCAGGGAGGAGGATGTCTCGAAGATCGCATTCTTGTCGAGATATGGTTCTTACGAGTTTCGGGTTATGCCTTTCGGCTTGACCAACGCTCCAGCAGTGATTATGGACTTGATGAACAGGGTGTTCAGGGATTTCCTAGATCAATTTGTTATTGTCTTCATTGATGACATTCTGGTTTACTCTCAGACAGAGAAGGAGCACGCCGAGCATTTGAGGCAGGTTTTGTAGACACTTCGTCAGAACGAGTTGTATGCAAAATACGAGAAGTGCGGGTTTTGGCTGAAGGAAGTCCAGTTCTTGGGTCACATTATTTCCGACCAGGGAATATCTGTTGATCCGGGAAAGGTATCAGCGGTGAGGGAGTGGGGACAGCCCACGACACCAACGGAGATTCGTAATTTCTTGGGCTTAGCAGGATACTACAGGAGATTTATTCGGGGTTTCTCGGAGATAGCGGGTCCTTTGACACGTCTTACTCGTAAGGGTGTGCCATATATCTGGAGTGATGCTTGTCAGTTGGCATTCGATGAGTTGAAGGACAAATTGACCTCAGCACCTGTGTTAGCATTGCCGAGACCGGGAGTTGAGTATTTAGTTTACACCGATGCGTCTTTGTAAGGACTAGGAGGTGTATTGCAGCAGGAGAGACAGGCCATATCTTATTCTTCCCGTAAGCTTAAGCCTCATGAGAAGAATTACCCCACGCATGATTTGGAGTTGGCAGCAGTAGTATTTGCCTTACGGATTTGGAGGCACTATCTTTTGGGGGAGAAGTTTCAGCTGTTCACGGACCACAAGTCACTACAGTATCTGTTCACGTAGAAGGAATTGAATATGCGACAGCGTAGGTGGCTTGAATTTGTGAAGGACTACCAGTTCGACATCCAGTACCACCCGGGTAAGGCTAACGTGGTAGCAGACGCGTTGAGCCGCAGTCCAGCAGATGAGGTGGCAGAGGTGTGGAAAGCTAAGTGGAAGGAATCGGGACACCAGGATGCAGTGGCCCGATCTTTCATGTCTGTGATGACCGTTACCCCACAGATTGTCACGAAAGTAGTACGGGCACAGGCTAATGACTCGTTCTGTCAGGAGCAGATAGTTTGATTAGTTGCAGAGGGAGCCGAGTCCTATACCGTTAGCTCAGACGGGGGATTGCGCTTCAATGGGAGATTGGTAGTTCCGGAAGGGGAAGAATTGTGGCACGATGTGATGGCAGAGTCGCACGGCTCACGGTTCGCGGTACATCCCGGAGGGGACAAAATGTACCAAGATATGAGACGGCAATATTGGTGGAGCGGTATGAAGAGAGATATCGCTGAGTTTGTCTCGAAATGCTCCACTTGTCGGCTTGTAAAAGTGGATCATCAGAGACCAGCAGGATTGCTACAGCCATTGGAGGTTTCGGTGTGGATGTGGAAGAGCATATCCATGGATTTTATCACGGGGTTGCCTACGTCGCAGAGGGGTCACGAATCCATTTGAGTAATTATGGACAGGTTGTCCAAGGTCGCTCACTTCTTACCCGTAAGGACTGATTACACTACGGGACAGTATGCCCAGCTCTTCATTTCAGAAATTGTGAGACTTCACGGTATGATCCTAAATATCGTGTCTGACAGAGACAAGATATTTGTTTCGAGGTTTTGGGAGAGTTTCCAGGAGGCCATGGGCACGGAATTGCGGTTGAGTACGGCTTACCATCCGCAGACTGATGGGCAGACAGAGCGCACCAATCAGATGTTGGAGGACATGCTACGCATGTGCATTATTGACTTCGGGGGTGGATGGGAGCAGTACCTTCCACTGGTAGAGTTTGCTTACAACAACTCCTATCAGTTCACGATTGGCATGGCCCCGTTTGAGGCATTGTACGGTAGGCCTTATCGTTCCCCAGCATGTTGGTTGGAGGTGGGGGACAACAAACTACTTGGGCCGGAAGTGATTCAGGATACTTCGGCAAGGATTGAGTTGATTCGGAGTCGCATTCGGATAGCTCAAGATAGGCAGAAGACTTATGCTGATGCGAAGAGGTTTTTCAGGGAATTCCAAGTGGGGGACCAGGTTTTGCTCAGGGTATCTCCGATGAAGGGGATTATGCGATTCGGGAAGAAGGGGAAGTTGGCACCGAGGTATGTGGGGCCGTTTCCTATTATTGAGCGGATCGGACCCGTTGCGTATAGACTTGGACTACCGGAGCACTTGCATCGGATTCACGACGTGTTCCATATTTCCTCGCTGAGGAAATACCTTGGAGATAATTTGGCTCATTCTCACATTGTTGTGGAGGACATCCATCTCCAGCCGGATAGCTCCTACGAGGAGGGGCCAATTACTATTTTGGACCGAAGCGAGAGGAAACTGCGGTCAAAGATAGTCCCGTTAGTGCGTGTTCAGTGGCGACATCACAATGTCGAGGAGTCCACATGGGAGCGCGAGGATGAGATGCGCGAGCGTTATCCAGAGCTGTTTTTAGCAGGTACTTTATAGTTTCGAATTTCGGGACGAAATTCAGTTATTAGGGGGGAAGTATGTAATACCCCGTACTTTTGACTATAATTATTTTTGGGATTAATTAATTAAATTTCGTATTAATTGGAAATGAATCCGGGTTGTAAATACTAATGAGATGCGAATTGGTATTTGATTATGTGCATATATGATTATATATGTATTTGGTATTATAAAATTTGTCGTGAGATTTATATACGGCCTTTTAGAAATTTTGTTGACGCGTGGGACCGCCGCGTCACGGTATATTATTTTGATGATAAAAAGTGAATTTAAAATCTATAATCCGTATGGTCGTTTTGAGTGCGCCAACGCGTCCGGAAGGGTCGAGATAGTCAGAAAACACTAGCCGGGGGTATAGTTTGGGTCCCGGGGTATTTTTAGGCCATACCGGCAACTTAAAGGGTATTTTGGTAATTTTACATTTTTAGGAATTAAAAGTGACGAAAATTGGGTAATTAAATCTGATGTGGATATTGACCCACTAAGCCCATAAACAACCCATATTAACCCTTTAAGCTACGGAGGCTAACATTAGGTTTACAATCTTTCCCAAATCAAAATCCTAGCCACCTTAAGCCACCATTGGAGAAGAGCTTGGAGAGAGAGGAATTTCTGCAGAAAACTTCATCTAACCTACACCAAATCAGAAATCAAACCAAGGCAAGTGGTTTAATTATGTTTAATTTCAGCAAATGTTCTTTCCATGTTAGAAAATTCGGATTTATGGTTTGTTCTTGATAAATATGAAAACCCATGTAGTTTAGATCATAGAACTTGAGATATTGTGAAGAGAATTGCATGTAGAATAGTTTTGAGACAATTAATCTGATGTTAATACATGATTGGGTGAAAGAAAAACGAATTAAATTCTGGAAATTGATGTTGATATATATCTAGGGTTCATGTTCTTAATGATATTGGGGAAAAGTATAAAATCTTGGGATTTAATGATGTTTAGGATGCCTTATTGCCTTAAAAGACGTTAGTTTGTAACCTAAGCATGTTTTAGTATGATTAGAGGACTTAAATAATTGTTAGAACGTATTTTGGAGAAGGATTGAAGTGATAAAAATGGTGAAAAACGAGATGGGAAAAATCTGGGCCGAAACTGGAAGCTCGTTAGAAGCAGCCCCCAGGTCGTTCGAACGAACTCGTTCGAACGAGCTTCTAACGAGTTGACCAGTCGTTACTAACAAGAAGGGATCTCGTTCGATATCTCGTTCGAACGAGATATCGTTAGAAGGAACAGTTCGTTCGAACGAACTGGGATCTCGTTCGAACAGCCTCGTTCGAACGAGACTTCTAACGAGTTGACAGAAGGTTCTCGTTCGAACATCCTCGTTCGAACGAAACTTCTAACGAGTTGACAGTTTGGTCCTTTTAGAATCGTTTTGACTTTTGGAGTCCCGGAAACTGGTTCAAGGGTAGAGTTATCATTCCTTTGATGATATAGTGATAGAATTGTGACTTTTGGGAAATTATGAGAAGTAAATTATATACGAGAGTTGTATTACATGGACGGTTTGGGATGAGACGTGAGTGTCTATTACGACGTGAGAAGTTATAGCGCGTATAATCACAAATCGGATTAGGATAAATATTTATAATTATAGTTAGTACGAGGATGCGATACGTACTACGATTAAAATACGGTATTACTAAGATGTGTGTTTACTTAGTATTAGTATATGGATTGTGTGTATGACATACCTACCATACTTGCTATCACGGGAGGTTGCGTTCGCTTAGGACCCTCTAATCCTTGTGTGCCTACGGGGGGGATATAGATTGGTACCTCGATGAACATAGGTCATAGAAAGACTTATTGTGATATTAATAAGTACGCTGATCATGGGAGCGTAGGTATGTGCGTGACCCATGTGATGGTGACTGTGTTCGCCTCCATTGTTTATGATGTTGTTATCGGTAAACTATTCCTGAGAGATTCGGAATAAGTAATCCTTATGTACGTGATGTACTAGGATGGATAGCAGAGTATGTGTGCACTACAGCTTAGATTGCGGGGTGCTTGTATTGTATATTTATGATATGAATAATATACATTATATTAATGGGAATCCTCATGTTAATATTGTAAAAATATTACGGTATTATTTCGAGTTATATAATGAGTTAACTGATAGTTATATCAATGGCATATTTAGTAACTGAGTTTACGGTAAACCTCTATTTAATTACGAGCGTTGTTATGATAAATGGAACCGAGTAATATGGGTAGAACCTTTGGCAGTCTAGCTAGTTATGTTGTCAGTTAGCTAGTAGTATGGCTCGTTATAGATGGGTACTTACGTTAGGAGTGCACAGTTAGACGAGAGGTGAGGATATCATGCGAGTGTACGTCCTAACATGTACTTTGCATTTAATGTTTTAAATGTTTTTAAAGCACTTGCAGGTTTTTAAAATATAACCCCACATTCGGGCTCTGCCCCGTTTGCTTTTCAAATCTCTTTTTCTTTGTAAAACCATTTTAGGTGCCCAGCCACAAGGACACCAAGCATAGGGTACTCATTCAGGTGACGAGCTGTAGCTGCTTGTGGAAGCTACAGGGATTTGCATGTAGACGCCTCCATCTTTTGGATTCCAGAGTCACCATCTATCAGTTGTAGGGCATGTTGCCCATTTCTTTAGAGACATCTTTTATATTTCAGTTTTCAGACTTTAGCATATATTGTTTCAGTTTATTTATTTCAGTTGTGGAATTGTAGTGAGGAGTTTTCCTCCAGACTTTATTTACTGTTATGTGATGATTATTCAGTTTACTTCAGTATGGTGAATGATGCTATTTATTTCTTCATTTTACTTATTGCATGTTAATCAGACTTAAACTAAAATTTGGCAACTTGATTTTTTTAAATACTAGGTGGTTAGTAATATTAAAATGTTTTCGACAGTGATGCTATTAACTGAGTCAACTTGGCATTTTGAATTAATTTAATAAAGGAGTAGCTACCCGGTATTTAATTAGTCGGGGTGTCACAACTTTCTGATATCGTTAATTCATCTTTTAACTTGGGAGAGAAAATATCCGACAACCGTGTTGTAAAGAAAATTTTAAGGTCCCTACCCGATAGATTTATTCCAAAAGTGACCGTTTTAAATTCTTTACCATCTTTAGCCTCTAGGAAATTAGAAGAGCTTGTAGGTGATTTACAAATCTAGGAACTAGATATGTTTCCCTCTAAAACTGAAAAGAAAATCGAAAAGGGTGTTTCTTTAAAATCCCGAAAAGAGGTTAAACAAGTAGTAGAGTGCGAGAGTGATAGTGACTCGGAAGACATGGCTTTGTTTGCTCGTAAATTTAGAAAATTTCTTAAAATTAACAAAGATAAATTTAAGAATGACTTTAGGAAATTTGAAACTTCTAATCATGACAAAGGCGAGAAGATCCCTAAAGCCGAGAAGATCCCTAAACCTAGTAATGAAAATTTAGATAGGGACGAGTCTATTAAGTGTTTTGGTTGTAAAGGTTATGGCCATAGGGCTTATGAGTGCCCCACTAAACTAAGGAAAGAGGGAAAATTACCCATTGCATATAATGCGACCCTTAGTGATAGTGATAAGGAAGAGGGACCCGGTTCCCCCACTAAGCAAAATTTTGTGGATTTTATGGCTAGTCGTGTGAGTGATAGTGAGAACTCATCGATTGATGAAACGTTAACACATGACACTTCCAAGGTCATAGTTTATGACTCTCTTGTTTTTGATGATAGTGAGAGTGGAGAAGAAAGAGAGAGTGAAAATGAAGAAGAGGTTAATGTGCGTGAACTTCAGAATGCTTTTCAAGAACTTTATAAAGAATGTATTAATTTGAAAAGATCTAATTTGAAGTTAGAAGCTAGTTTAAGAGAAAGTGTCAAGGTCGTTGATGAAAATGTTTTAATAGAAGACCTTAGGACACGTGAGAGGACTCTTCAAGAGAAGCTTGAATATGTAAAAGGCGAGAGAGATAGCCTTAGGGGTTTAATGGAATCCTTGAAAAAGGAGCTTCTTGCTTTTGAAGAGCGAAATGTTTTATTAGAGTCTAACATTTTAGAATTGAAAAATAAATTAAAAGACTCTAGTAATGTCAAACTTGATTTGGAGTGTCGTTCGGAAAAATTAGATAAAATATTAGGAAGGGTCCAAATTAAAAATGACACTTGTGGTTTAGGCTTCAATACTTGTAATGAATTTAGTCCTAAAGCCAAAACCAACATTTTCGGAGAATCTACTAGGAAAGCATTTAGAGATCACTCCTTAGGTAAATCTTTTCGACATGTTTTTACTTATACACATTTTGGTCGAAAAGGTCATCTTAGGAAATTTTGTTTTGATCTTAAACGAATTCCTAGAAAATCCCATAGTAAAGTAACCACGGTAGTTAAAGTTCCAACACCCCAAGATAGTTATTCTTCATTAATTTGGGTTAGGAAATCCGACTTGGTTGCCTTGCAAAATAGAGTTTTTGATTCTCATTTACTTTCACATGCTTCCTCCCTTGCTATATCTAAAGGATAAATGTGTTAGTTGTTTGCATACTTTAGCTTTTGTACTTCATGCTATATTCACATGTTAAATGCATGCTTGTTTATTCATTTTCTAGTCTATGCTCCATGCTTATCACATGCTAGAATTATGATTTTTGTTTATCTTTTGTATTATATTTCCTTCATTTTGTTTGCATTAAATGAAAAATACAAACAGATTTTTGTTTATCATTTGGATTTTATCTCTTAGTAATTTGAGCTTAATGAAAAATTCAAATGATTTTTGGTTTGTCTTTTGTGTATATAATTTTACTTTTGGTTATAAATGTCAAAAACTCTAAAAGTTATTATTTTGTGTGTATTTTGGTTTGACACACTTTAAGTGGAATATACATGTGTTTGAATCCTTCCTTTAACGCTCACAAGTGGCTAGAACTTTTGGTTTAGATTATCAATCCTTAAAATGCTCTTTACCATATTTTTATGGAGTAGTTGGATTTTGTATTGGTTCAATGGATTCTAGTTTTATATGCCTCTATTCACACATGCACAAGCTCTTTTGAAACTTTCACTTCATATGTATATTTGAGCTATGTGAGGTGTTCTCCTTCCAATCTTGTCATCTACATATTTGTGACTTAGGAGGACTAGTGCATGCGAAAATCCATTGCACGTGAGATTTGTGTGAAAAATGAAAAAAAAATGATAAATATAAATGTTCACGGGGAAGGGCTCCGAAAGGACTAAGTGATCCTTTGCGATTGTAAGCCACCGTTTGAAATGGACCTAAAAGAAATACATGGTCCAAATGTAATAACCCGCGTAATTTTGGGATATTTTAATTAATTTCTGGAAAATGGAGGAAAGTAAAGTTTTTGATAAAATTATTTTTATTGCTCAAATATGTTGGTTATTATTTTTAAAGGCGAGTATTTCAAACGGTTTCAAAAACGGAGTTAAAACGGATTTTAAAATGATTTTTAAATGTTTTTAACTCTTAGAGTTGTTTTGACTTCCAACTTTTCATTTCTTTGCCTTAATTAAAGGAGTCCTTTGGCTTCCAACTCTTCATTTCTTTGCATTATAAGAGGGAGTCGTGGGCAACCCTTTTAACCTACTTCTGGCACAAATTTTGGCAGTAAATATATTTTATATTCCTCTTCTTTTTATATACACATTGGCCCTTGAGATTTGTGAGTTCCAACCTTAGATTAGAGATGTTCTTGGGGCTATTTTGTTGGAGGTTCTTGGATGAGATTTTGTAGATCTTTTGTGTTGATATTCAGGATGTGATCTTTGGTTTCTCATCATGGTTTGAGGTATGGGGTTTTACACAATATGCTCCTTAAATCTCGCGAGTGTCATTCTCTTTGAATTCTTATTAATTGAACTCATATTTGAATTGATAAATTCATTGAAATCTGGAAAATAATTGTTGAAATTATTTTGATTCATGTGGTATCATTATATTATTGATGATCACGTTGTCATGAGATTTTAATATGACACGGATGTTGGGCAGCCGTCAAAATTCCTGTTTCCCGGGCTATGGCTTGATAAAGCATATATGGATGTGGTGAGGCCTGGTGACCCGGTTAAAGTGTTGTTGATAAATTTATTGATAAAATGCTATTGAGATTTGCATTTTGATTTTAATATTCATACTAGTGTTGTTACACTTTATTCATTGCTAATCCATATTTGTTGAGCATATTTCCTGTCGTATTGTGTACTTCCCCATATTTTCTTTTAGTGGCAGGTTAGCGTGGATTTGAGTGCTATGGAGATTGATTTTAGCGAGGATTGTTTGGGAAATATTTGTATTATTTTGATGTATAGATCTTTGGAGATTTGTATTTTATTTTCGAGTTAGTTGTTGTATGTAATTCGAGAGATTTGGTATTTAATTTGAAGAGATTGAGATTTGTAGTTTCTCTGTTATTGTTGTGGGACTTAGATGCTCTATACCTTGTCACTTGTGGATTTGGATTTATTTTATCGCATTAGCGCTCCGTTCGCTCTCCCCGAGCGGGCGGGGTGTTACAAATGGTATCAGAGCTTAGGTATACGGCAACCCTCGGGGCTTGGGTTTTTTGTTCATTGCGTGGTTAGCAATTTTTGGAGATAGAAATTTTAGATGATATTCTTGTTAGGTTTCGAGATTAGATGTGAGGAATTTATTTTTGGAGACGAAATTATTTTTGTACATTGTTGGCCTGATTTTGAGAGTTAGGCATTCGGTGAATTTCGAGGGCGAAATTCCATTGTTAGTGGGGAAGTGTAATAACCCGCATAATTTTGGGCTATTTTAATTAATTTCTGGAAAATGGAGGAAAGTAAAGTTTTTGATAAAATTATTTTTATTTCTCAAATATGTTGGTTATTATTTTTAAAGGCGAGAATTTCAAACGGTTTCAAAAACGGAGTTAAAACGGATTTTAAAATGGTTTTTAAATGTTTTTAACTCTTGGAGTTGTTTTGACTTCCAACATTTCATTTCTTTGCCCTAATTAAAGGAGTCTCTTGGCTTCCAACTCTTCATTTCTTTGCATTATAAAAGGGAGTCGTGGGAAACCCTTTTGACCTACTTCTGGCACAAATTTTGGCAACAAATATATTTTATATTCCTCTTCTTTATATATACACATTGGCCCTTGAGATTTGTGAGTTCCAACCTTAGATTAGAGATGTTCTTGGGGCTATTTTGTTGGAGGTTCTTAGATGAGATTTTGTAGATCTTTTGTGTTGATATTGAGGATGTGATCTTTGGTTTCTGGTCATGGTTTGAGGTATGGGGTTTTACACAATATGCTCCTTAAATCTTGCGAGTGTCATTCTCTTTGAATTCTTGTTAATTGAACTCATATTTGAATTGATAAATTCATTGAAATCTAGAAAATAAGTGTTGAAATTATTTTGATTCATGTGGTATCATTATATTGTTGATGATCACGTTGTCATGAGATTTTAATATGACACGGATGTTGGGCACCCATCAAAATTCCTGTTTCCCGGGCTATGGCTTGATAAAGCATATACGGATGTGGTGAGGCCTGGTGACCCGGTTAAAGTGTTGTTGAGAAATTTATTGATAAAATGCTATTGAGATTTGCATTTTGATTTGAATATTCATACTAGTGTTGTTACGCTTTATTCATTGCTAATCCATATTTGTTGAGCATATTTCCTGTTGTATTGTGTACTTCCCCATATTTTCTTTTAGTGGCAGGTTAGCGTGGATTTGAGTGCTATGGAGATTGATTTTAGTGAGTATTGTTTGGGAAATATTTTTATTATTTTGATGTATAGATCTTGGGAGATTTGTATTTTATTTTCGAATTAGTTGTTGTATGTAATTCGAGAGATTTGGTATTTAATTTGAAGAGATTGAGATTTGTAGTTTCACTTTTATTGTTGTGGGACTTAGATGCTCTATACCTTGTCAGTTGTGGATTTGGATTTATTTTATCGCATTAGCGCTCCGTTCGCTCTCCCCGGGCGGGCGGGGTGTTACACCGAAGGCCTAAAAATAGAAAATATGGCATTAAAAGAAAAAATAAATTGCCAAGGCCTATGTTTGATTGATATAATCATTCAAAATTAATAAATTCTTATTGAGGGAGATTAGATGGTATATCAACGGTTTGCACAATGTCCGTTTATCCTAGTTGCGCATTTCATGTCATGACTCTATTGGTTTGTAGAATCATCAATATGCTAGGCTTGTATGCATTGTGTATGTTTGTTCATTGACTTCAATCTATATTGTCACATGAGGTTATATTTAAATGTGATGAAGTTTTCAATCAAATGAGAACTCCGTGAACGTTTATTAATTGTTTGGGTCTAAATTTAATCGTTACTAGTTCACACCTCAACACTTCCGTTTCCATATGATACATTTTTGCCATACGAGTGTGCTAACTTATTGTATCTTGTGTCATGTGTGTGTTTATATCTATATATTTCTAGTCCATATATATATGATATTTTGTTTTGACTTTGCCTTGCTTTCTAATCCTTCTCTGCGTATACTTTAGTTTTGGTATCTATCTTGGATTAGTTATGCTTTTGTTGCCCATATGCTTTCATGTCTTATCACGTAAAGCTTCAACATGATTCTATATTTGTTCTTTATCCTTTGCCTATTCCTGAACAAAAAGGGGGAGAATGATAGGGTGAGAAAATGGTATTTTATCCTATTATAATCTTCTCTAAGTTTAGGATATTTAACTTAGGGGGAGTAGCTAACTTCTTGGGTTAATCATTTTGACATCTTGGGTTAATCATTTTGATAAAGGGGAGAATTAATTTTGGGGGAGTAATTAAATACCTTGATATTCCCTATGCATTTGATGAGTTTTCTTAAGTGTGCATGAATTATTCTACAGCAGCATCTTTCAATGGCAAAGCGTTTGATCCTTGGGTTGAGTCATGTTTGGGTGGGATATGTTTTTTAGTCTAGTAAGCTTGACGGGCCTATAGGATTTTTTGTTTGGTTTTTGTCCCGGAATAGCCAAAGGGGGAGATTTGTAAGGACACAAATTTCCAATTGAGTCCATATATAGTTTTGGCTCAATTCCGGACAAAAACATTTATTCATAGGATTGTATTTAATTGTAATATTCTCAAGCCGATGAAGTGTTTGTTGAAGACGTAGCGGCAAAAGAGTATAAAGGTTCATCAATATGCCGGTTTGCGTGCCTCGTTTCTACGTCATCAAACTAAGGTTCCATGCTCCCAAGGTATGAATGCAATATTATATATATAGGAGCTTGGAACTTGTTTATTGGGTGTTAGGTTGATATAAAACTGTTGTTTTAATTTCAGAAAGATTTTATCAAACTCTAAAATAAAGTATTTAAATTTTCTGGGCTAAAATCGAATTTTCCAAACTTTCTGGAAGTTCGTTCGATAGGTCGTGCGAACAAGTTTTTCGTTCGAACCAGATGTCGTTCGAACGAGTTTACCAACGAGTTCCCAGTATGGGCCTTTGAAATGTCATTCGATATGTCGTTCGAACGAACCTTATGTTTGAACAAGATATCAAACAAGATTTCTAACGAGTTCAATATGGAACTTCGTTAGAAGTCTCGTTCGAACGAGATTTCGTTCGAACAAAATGTCGTTCGAACTAGATGTCAGGCGGGAACAGTTATTGGCAGTTTTTAGCAATTTTTCTTCCACTTCCCCACTTAGTTTTTAACCAACTTTTTCAGACCTTATCATGTGGTATAAGTTTTTAGCAAATTTGTTTAGGGAAAATTTTCTTGTTTTGAGTGTGTTTTTATCAAAGAGAAAAACTTATACCACTCTAGTTTACACCCAAATCAATTTATTCCAAGTTCCTATATTCATATATCTTGCTTGGAGTTTGGCATCGGTTTCATCTCTTCCGTTCAAAGAGAAGTTTCGGGTTTTCTTCTACATCCCTTAAAGAAAAGAGAAAAGTTGTTGTTACTACATTTCCCACTTGGTGAAAGTCTCCTTGCTCGGGTGACGATGTCCATATAAAGTCCGATCGGTGGATTCCGAGATCGCGGTGGAGTTCCAAGGTTATCCGCTAGGAAGAGGTATCTACAAGAAGAAGCGTCAAGGCTTGAGAGGGATCGAGTCGTGTGTTGTAAGCCTTTTTATCTTGTATTTGTAAATTCCGTATCTAGTGGATTTGAGGCTAGGGCCGTCCGAGGTAGTGTCCCGTCATGGGTTTTTCCTCGTACATTGCGGCGTAGTGGATTAATTGTTTTATTTTATCTTTTGCAAAATCACCTAGAATGCATGTTTAGGTACAAAGATAAAATTGGTTTAATTTAATCTCTACGTGTTTAATTTGGGTAATGTGTAGGTAATTAATTCAAGTCAATTAATTTAATTGTTAAAATTAGTTTGGCCTAATTTGTTTAATTACTAAATATAACTTAGGCAAATTCTAGTACTTGGATTAATAAATTGGTTTAAGTGAAATTAATTTTTGTGTGTTTTAATTAATTTTCATTTGGATTTAATTTTAATTTTAATTTAAGAAAATTAAAATTTCATAATTCATTTGTTTTGTTGAACCATCCTAACGCTTCTGCATCTCGTATTTTATAAAAGGAAATTCTATCAAATATATTTTAATTGAGAAAATTAAAATTCGGGAATCCACAACGTCTTTCACACTTGTCTTTTTCGTAGTGTTTGGAGACACGACTTTATTTTGTTAGTGTACTTAATAGTATGTGTATATCATTTCGTTGATCATTGATGACTACTTTCTACATTCTTGACTCGTTATCACCTTTATTGTACATGCGCATGAACTTTATGAACATCGTGCTTCTTGTCATTTGTCAAATATGATGTTTTCATCTCAATTCTGCTTAATAACGAATAAAATGTAAAAAGAGATGAGTTTTACATGTAAGAACCGTTGACCGGATTTCTTTTTCAGGAAATTTTATAATATGTTAAGAAATGGAAAGGGGTTACAAAAGATCAAAACTTTCTTTGCGATGAAATCAACCCTTTCATAAAAGGGCCTAAAGAGATTAGGAGCACACAAAAACAGAAGTGCCGGGCCATTTAGTTTTTATTCAATTATGCTTCCCTACATATGAGCATTACGATGTCTTCAAAACATTTGAGAGTAAATACTTATATATGTACGATTTAGAGGGAGTTGTAAAGTATAAGATCAATCGGTTTGCACAACGTACTTTCTTGAGAGTCATTAAATAATTTGGGGTTATTGGTGTGAGAATCATTTAAGTTTATGACATATTCATTAAGTTGAGTCAATATTGATTAAGTTTATGACATATTAAACCTAAGGTAGACTTTGAGTTCTTTCTTTAGACGTGACTCATGACTTTGTCCACATTTGTTATAAATATCTATGTTGATTTTCCTATGAAAATTGTTCACACAATTACATTCCATTGTTACGATTTGAGTATTTTAATGTTATTCATTGGTGACTCAATTGTATTTGTACTTTTTATACATTATACTTGAATTTTTTTTAAAAATATAAAAAATAATTGGTTCATAAAATTTGTCTTCTAAGATTATCATTACACATGCTTCATTGATTTATCTTTGTGATGATATCTTTGCTTCTTATTGTCATGATTATTTTTCATGACCAGTTCTTCTCCTTTGTCTATTATGAACAAAAGGGGGGAAACAAATTGAGGGGGAGTTTCAATTTATTTAAAACTCGTATACACCATGATATCTCTATGTTTCATGTGTGTTGGTCTCATCCGCTTTGATTATGAATTCGTGGACTACACAAGATGAAGAAAAAGTTGACAAAGGGAAGAACAACTTCAATTTGAAGATAAAGTTTCAAATATGTCATTCTATTTCTAGGGTTTGGGAGGACATTAGGAATCATTATCGTAGAGGGTTTTTATTGTAATTTTGTTTTGAATTTTATTTTGCGTCAGAATAGCCAAATGGGGAGATTTGTAACAGCAAGTTTTATAATTTCTCAGAACATAAGCTTATCTTTTGAGTTTTGGTGTATCCCACTAAATATTGGTATCTCAAACTAAGCATTACATCTCCCAGAACATTTAAAGGCACACTGATACTTTGAGAAGGTATAAAATTATGGTATTCATGAGTTATATGAATCATATACTGGGATGTTTTATTTTAAATTTAGGCTTTTCATAAAAGGGTTTTAAAAAGGAAAAAAGTTTTTTAGTGCCGTTCAAATGATATTGGATCTCATTCGAGTGAGATGTTGTACCCATTTCAATATATTGTAGTAACTGAACCAGTATAGAATTGAAGTACCTGGCTTATCCTTTACATTTTCCCCTTATTAACCCAATTTTCCCCCACACTTGCACATCCTCTACAACTTCCATATCAATATGCAACTAGAAATTGCAGAAAATAAATGTCAATGTCATAATTAAATAGTTAAATAATAAAATTTGTAGAATATCCAGTTATGTTTAATAACTGACATCCCACATAAGCTAAATTAATTAAACAAGGCCTAAACCTAAATTATTTGGGGACTGAAATCCCATTTAATGTTCTTTATTTTGACAAACCATAGCAACATTATGTGTGAAAACAAAAGTAATTAGCAGCGAAAGTAAATTAATTTAAACATCAATAGTCATAATTTATTAAAGCACAACATCTCACGTAATGAAAGAAACTTCCATGCACACATCTTGATGAAATCCCACGTAACTGTTCTTTATTTCATACTGAATTGTTCAACATACATTTGCTTTTCATTTAAGCACTTTGAATGTCAAGAGTTGGCAGTGATCAACGTTTTGATATCAAATTTACTAAAGTGGTAGTTCATCATGCATGAATCTTCACTATCTTCATTATCAGCATCCAAAGTTGATAATGATCAAAGTTTTGGTATCAAATTTACTTTTAGCATTCTCTATTAGTGAGTATAAGTTTCTATAATTTATGCGTACTATTAATAAATTTCATGCTAAAAACTGTTCGAATGCACTTTACATTTATAATATGAACTTTCCATTACTTCATCGTTTTATTTCTTACACAACTTATACTTAGTCCTTCAATCCTAGTGTACAAATAAACCAATGCTAATGCTTTCTAAACTTACCAACATCTATCTTAATAGCAGTTATTTGTGCGTTTCATTGTCTGACTATTTTAATAACAACTTTTTAATAGCAGTTGTTTTACAAACCAGTTCTCAATTGTATTTATTTGCCTTTGTACTTTTATGTTTCACAGAGAGTTATGCCAGTTGTCATGTAGTTTCTTTCATGCATAAATGCAACAAGGCATTCTCTTGCTGGTTTTCATAATTTTGTTGGTGTGTCAGTTTCCTTCTCTTCGACTACTCATTGTACACAGCATTGTTATAATTTTTCCCTCCCAGGGACTAAATTTTATTCAAAAATATGTTAAGAGTCACATAACTAGACCGTACAGTTATTTTGGATTTGTTTGGTTATGAATTTTAATCATGTTAAATTTGTTTGTATTCATCTTTACGTGTGCCTTGTGTATGTTTTAGATCATTAGTTGGGATTGGTGCACAAAAGTGTAGTTATATGAATAGTGAAATTTGTTTGTATTCTTTTTGCATATTTGATTTTGTGAGATATATTCCCAAAAGTTGACTTATTACATAAAATTTCAGGAGAGATTAGGCATTAAATTGGATGATCATGTGAAGGAGTGTTTGGAAGAGTTAATGAAAGGGAGAAGTAGGAGTCAACGGAGCAAGCTTCTTGAACTGTATAAAACATATGGATTAGCAGAGAAGGCTCGAGAAAGTGTCCCTACTGCTATGACCAAGTATAATTGGCTTAGTCTATGCGATCATTATGAAAGTCTAAGATATCAGGTTTGAACTATTGTTGATCTTGTCACCTGTAAATATTTATTTTATTAAAATACCCATACTTATGATGTTTGGAAAACTACTACAGAGACAATGTATTGTAATCCATAATAACAGGTCTAAAAAAATTGTAAAGCATAATCAAGGGTCAAATGCATTTATGGTGGTTCGTCATGACCTGGTGATGTATCTACTTTTTTTGGTGGTGAGTTGAGAATTTTATTTTGCAAGTATAATTATTAATTATTTGTTGTTTAATAGCGGAGTAAAGAGGTGGACGAGGATTAATTTTTAAAAATAAACACATTGCGAAGATGAAAAATGGACATCTCCCGAAGACAAAACGCTCGATGTAAGTCTTATAAATTTCATTTTTCGAGTTTATCTCAGCAGAACTACTTAATAATAAATTAAGTTTAATACTATATTTAGAAATGATTATGTAATTACTTATTTTGATTGAATTGAATTTTATAAAAGGGTAAATTAGATTTAGAAATTACACATACTGCATTGTGATTTACTATTTTTAAAAATTACACATACAGCATTATGTTTTACTATTTTCAAATTATTTTGTCTTCAAGTGGTTTAAAAATTGTAGACATCAACACAGTTTAACAAAACTTGTAATCCTTTTTCTTCTATTTTCTTTGCACAATGAGATGAAACTCCTTGAATCTGAATCAATACTTTAGCATTGTACTACGTTGAGCTCGGATGAGATAGCAGATTAAGTTCTAGGCACAAGACTGGGATATGTTAACGGTCTTTGATATGATCCCAAAAGAAAGTATTCTTCAATTATTATAATGCGATTGAGTAATGCCGAATTGGAAGATGCACTAAAGCAGTCTATGAACGTTCAAGAAGATTTGATAGATCATCTACAAGATCGTGAGGTAGAGGCAACAATTCAACGAGAAGAGTTTGTGGCACAAAAGGCCACTATGTAGACTCATCGTTCAATGCTAGATGATATTCTTGCCCGACAAGCAGAGTCCTATAATTTGATTCAGTCGTTGATCACATCATGTTCCTCGTCTACAGAACTATGGTAATCTAGGCATCCTTTAGTTTTGCTACTCGTATGTTTTAAAATGTTCAAATTCGTAATTGATTATTATCTCTTTAATTATCAACTTTCGCTCATCTTTATAACTTTTTCATGATGAAGACAAATCAAATCCTACTTTGTCTTAGCTAATGATGTTTTATTCTCTTAATTGAAGATTTTACATGACAAGAAGTTATTTGTGGGGCGCCATGAACTTTTAACATTTGATGTTTGTAAATGGAATCTCAGACTTCTATGTCGTTTAACTAGTTTAAGTATTTTTTTGTACCATGGATATTTGTTTGTAAGGGGGTGAAATGTGGGACTTATACATCCTTTAAAATGTGTTTAGGTGATTTGACAATGTATGTGTATGTGAATTAATGTGGATTTTGTTTATGATAATTTAGTTATTTTGTGCAATTTAAAAAATGTATTTATTTAGATGGTAATTTGTTTAAATTTTGTAGTATACATTACTCTATCAAATTAATATTTCAAAATAAAAAATATATATTTTGAAACACCTCGTTACAAAAATAAATGATTTCATAGTTACATATGCAATTGATAAATAAAAGTGCGATTTAAAATTTGATAGTTTATTATTGAAAAATTAATGATTAAGAATCATTCTTCAAAAATTAAATTTCGTAACTAATAGATCTTGAGGGAATGTAAAAATTTCGTATCTAAAAGCATCTAAGACACTAGTTTACTGATATAATTGGCAACAAAATATTGAACTATTAGCTACAAAACAAATTGTAAATTTGACATCTAAAATCTTCTAACACACTAGTTTGCTGATAGAATTGGCAACGAAATGAAGACATTTATCAACGAAATGTATACAGTTAGCTACAAAATAAATTATAGCGTAAATATGATAATTGTCCACGAAATAAGTTCGTGGTAAATGACCTAAACAATTGGCAACGAAAGTTAATTTTGTGGTCATACACATTCAACAACGGGCCTTTGGACACGAACTCTCGATGAAATAATTTTCATTGCCAAAAACAATCAGTAAAGAAATATACATTTTTGGCTATAACATGTTTTGTAGTTAATTCTAAGAATTGTTGTAGTGGGAGTCCTCTAGGACGTGTGCTATTGTAGTTGACGATTAAGTTCCTCATACTATTCTAACTTTATTGGATGGATCTGGGGAATTTTCCCCCTTTTCCCATCTACTAGGTAGATTGAGCTTCCAATATGTATTCCACAATTTATTAGACCTTGAGAAATTTCCTTTTAGGGCGCACCTGATACCACGAGACTTTATTATTGTGGAGTAGACCTTATATTCCTTATTCATATCTAATTCATGTTGATTATCGCTCTATTTCTCCTATTTGTTTTTATGCATGCATCAGAACTAAAATTTACTAGCCTTACTATCCTTTGTATGCTTACAAAACCCTAGAGCAAAATCTCATGAGATTATATATTTACTCAGGTTTTTCTAGACCAAGAGACTACTACTTCAATGGAATTGTCCATCCAAACTCTCCCGATCCCTATTTTATAAACTCTTCATGAACTTTCTTATAAAATAATATTCCCCTTCTTATATATACTTCATGTCAATTTCGAAATAGAGTCTCTTCTATATTTGGTCACATGTTCTGGTAGTGCAACTTTTAGAGAACCCACCTCTCATGTGGTTCCTCTATGTCAATCGTTGAATCCATATAACGATTTGATAGTCTATTACCTTGCTGGACCAAGGACTAGCAAACTTCATGTCATAAATACCTTTTCCATAGAAAATATGTCTCAAGCATTACTGTTAATACAAGATCTTTGATTACTACCTTTCACCACACTTTTATATATGGCTATTTGTAAAAATTTAAAGTGTTCTTATGAGATAATAAGCTATTTTACAGGAATCGAGATGATCACATTGGCCAAAATAAGGTTATTTGTGTAATATCTTCCAATTTTCCTCCATACCTTTTATGGTTTCAACTCTTGGGTGAGTTCTCTTAAAGTGGATGAGACTCCTTATGCAGATCTTCGAAGTTTTTTTTAAGGCCTAATATATCTCTCGAAAAAAAAAACATTTCTAAGGTTTTCATGGTGGATCAAAAAAGTGAAACCACGATCACACCTAAACCTCCTAAGAACAACGTTTGGGCATCATCATTTGCTTCTGTAATGGCCAGCAAACCTCTACAAGAAGTGAAACTCAAGACTCCTTCTTTGTGTGAAGGAGGAACCACTTTTATTTTTTTTCAAAGAGGATGTTGATGTATTGGAAGAACCTTTCAAGTATGCAATCATAGGTAAATTTTCCCACGGTAGACGAAGCATGGATTAGAATAGAAAGAAAGATTTAATGTTTGATCTTAAACAATATTGTACTATTGGCTTAATAGATAAAAAACATGTCTTGTTTAGATTAAATTCTGAAGAATATTTTGTTCATTTGTGGATGAAAGAACAATGGTATATTGGGACATTTCCCATGAGAACATTCAAATGGAGTCCTTTTGGAAAATATAAGAAAAAAATTCGGTGGTCCTGCCTAGATTAACTTCCCCAACCTCCCAATTCATTTATTTGCCAATTCATAATTGTTCTCTATAGCTTAGTTAATGGGTAAACCTATCAAGATGGACCCTTCAATAGTTTCCCACACGATACCAATTTTAGCAAGAGTTTGTATTCCGATAGATATGATTTTGGATAAACCATGAAGAGTTTGGATTGGTGTAGGTGACACTAGCTTTCAGCAAGAGGTAATTTATGGAAATCTACCAGATTCCTATTTTCATTGTATGAAGAAGGGCCATAAAGAAGAAACCTGTATTTTATTGAAGAATTTTAAAGAAGAGAACAATGAATACCAAAAGAAGAACAAAATAGTTTACAAGCTTAAAAACAAACCCTTAAAAATTCTCCAAACTCAAAAACTCAACCAAGAACCTCAAGCAGATGCCCAAAGCACAATCCCAATTTCCATAAACCAATCCAATTTGTATCCCTATGTAAACCAAAATGTTAAAGACCTCTCAATTCGAAAAACGAAATCACAAAACCCTATCCCACTAGACCTTAAAGTTAATTCCACCCCTCAAAACAGTTCAATCTACAATAATCAAATCATTATTAACCAAGACCAATCATTAAAACCTTCCTTTGAATTCCCTAACCCAACGTCAACTACCCTAAATTCCAACCACTTAAAGAAGTTCAAATATTATGAGATTTCATCTGAAGAATCTATTTGCGTTGATGACTTGAGTTTCTCTCCAACGGCCACATAAATTCCAGTCTATGATGTTTATCAAGCAAAAGAGAAACGATATGATACAAACTTTGTACAGAGGAAGAAAGGTAGTAACATGATGTAGGAGGATCTTAAAAAATTCTATGTTTGGTGTGGTAAAAGATCGCAGCAATATCAATTACAACCGCAAAAAATTCAACTTTTATCCAGCTTTCTCGGAATTGACAAAGAAGACCCATATATGCATATAAAAGATTTTCTTGAAATTTGTCTTGCATTTAAATTTAAAATTTTCTTAGATAAGTCGGTTCATCAATCTTTATTCCCCTTCCCACTAAAGGAAAATGAAAAATTATGGCTTAACTCCCATGCTCCTAATTCCATTATTACGTGGGAAACTCTAGTCTCGAAATGTTTAGGCAAGTTCTTTCCAAGGTAAAAAACAAATACCCTTAGGAGACAAATATCAAATTTTTGTCAAACAGAAAATAACTTTTTTTAGGAGTGTTAGAAAAGATTCGTTGACTTAATTTTAAAACGCCCTCACTACGGTTTCAAAACATGGCATCTCGTTCAATACTTTTATAAATGGATTAATACAAGTTTATACGAATATGGGAGCCTCTTGGAATAGCTGTAGTTTTCTAGAGATTTTGATTTTCCCAACCAAAATGATCCCAATAATATCCTGAAAAAGGCAGGCATGTATGAGGTGAGAGAGGATTTTGAAAAAAATACACACTTAGACATTATGTGAAAAAAGTGAAAGCATTAACATTGAGGTTGACTAATAACCGAACAATCAAGTGCACAATGAGGTTTCTGGTATGTGCGCGAGTCCGATGCATCTAACACATGCATGTCCTTTTGTAGTGGGTTATATTGAGAAATTAAATGAACAAGCTAATGATAAGAATAACTATCAAGAACCAATTAATCCATAGCCTTTTTTGCGGGAATGGATCCGCAGTCGCGTGGACCGCATGGGCCCAACCTTGGTGCACTTTGGCCCCAACATCCTAATGTAACACCCCATATTTCTGTGATTTTTTAATTAATAAATTGGGGAAAATTTAAATTACCCGTGTGTCATAATTTAAGGTAATTAATTGTGATAATATTTATTTAAATATTAATCAGGAGAGTACATGGTTAATATTTATGGGATTTAAATTATTAAGTGAATAGTAAGAATTTATTTACGTCATAACGAGTATTAGTGACGCGGCATTCATTTATCTCAGTCGGGAATCGGGTATAGACTAATTTAGGTGTGAGATAAGGATTTTTATAAATGAATTCAGATGTCAATTCAGAGAGCACGATTGAGTACGGATGCGCCGAGATACTTAGAAAAAAATACCCAGGGGTAATTAATGGGTCTCAGGACATTTTTAGGCATAGTTGGGCCCACACGGGGGTGTTCGGGTCATTTGGGCTTGGCCCGTGAGGCTAAAAACGGGTTTTAGTATAATCAAACTAGGTCTTAGAATATTGAGCGGCAGGAATCATATTCCAAACCTAGGTCTTTGAGAGAGAAATAGAGGAGACATATTGGAGATCTTTTGTAGACAAATCGAGGAACAAAGTGGGTGTTCATCATCAAACATATCTCTACCTAAAAGGATCAGACTCTACAAACACAATTAAGCCAAGTGGTTAACTTGTTGTGATGTTTAAATTGTGATAATCAATTCATCTTGTGCTGGGTGAATCTAAATCCATTTTTGGGTGGGTATCCAAGTGAAATTGGGTTTTTCGGTGATTGAAACACTTTGATGAAATTAAAAGTGGAATTGATTGTGTTATGTTGTTCTAGAATTAGAAATCTGAATCGTATTCTAAATCCAATAGGAATTGGTGACTAATTTCTGATATTGGAATGGTAATTAGAATTTATCAATTTAAATCCGAAAAATACCTGAATATGCGAAATTGAGACTTAGGTAATTTGATTTAAGATTTGAGGTTTGTAGTGTATTTGGTACCTAATATAATAAGGGTTTAATGTTAATGATATTTGTGGAGTTGCTCGGAAAAGGGGAGAAAAGATTAAGTGCTTTAACGGCAGAAACAGAGCATCGGAGAAGACAAATACATGCTCGATCGATAAATCAACGTTTGGGGTCAATCGATCGACTGTTCAGGATTTTTGGTAGTTTGGTCTCGCGTTTATATGGGTTAATATTTTGTTTGAATTTCCTATCAAGCACAATTAATGAAATAAAATTAATTATGGGACATATTTCCTAACAATTATATGGGAACATAATTGGGATTTAGAGGGTGTATGTGCGACACATTACAAATGAATTTTTATCATAATAAATTCTTAAGGAAGAGATAACGGACTGGGTGAATATGTTCGGGTATGGTGGTAGTAAAACACTGTTTCATTAAATTAGTTATGGACATGAGCTAATTAATTTAGAGCTAGAATATAGACTCGTATAATATTAAATTTTGGGCCTAGTGAGCGATTCCGAGTATATTGGTTGAACGACACCAAAGTATTAAATTAATTAATGTGCAAATTAATTAAATTAGAGTCGGACCATAGACTCGGGATTTATATATAGGCTAGTGCTACGGATTTTGGACATGGTAAAGTCCGGATTTAAATAATAATATACATGCGTGTGTGATAGTATATATATATATATATATATATATATATATTGTTTGCTCTTCAGAATATCAGTGATTAGATATTTCTTTAAATTTATATACTCTAGTGGTATCGGGGGAGGTTGCACGATGTGGGTGAATCCCCTATCTTGAGGAGAAGGGAGAGTATATCCCCAGGTCATAGCGTCCCATTTTAGAGGTGTGCCATTGAGATGATGTCCTCACACTCGAGGGAATATGACGGCCTCCATTACGTTTATTATTTAAGTTCCGATACGGTGAACCATAGCTGTCTCTGAACTCGAGTTGGGACTGAGTAGCCTAGGTTGACAGAACTTTAGAGATTACATTCGGTGAGGTATTACTCGAGAGGATGGATTATATATATTTAGCATATGTGTGATTGATGTAGTATGACTTAACGAATATAATCGTATAAATAATTATATACGGGTAAATTAATACATGGAGAAAATTCTAATATTTTATATAACTTATGAATGTTATATGGCTTTAAAGGAATGTGATTATTTAAGTTGACGTGTTATATAACTTAGAAATCATACTAAATATACTCGTGCTAGGGTAGGGTATCAGGATAAAGTAATTATAAGGTCTAGTTACGGGATAGATAACTAGATAAGTTAAAGGGAGCGTTAGGTGTGCACCTTAGTTGATGGGTGAGTATGTCCTCAACAGAGTGCGACACTAACTTAACTATGAAGTGCATTCATGCATTTTTATGTTATGGCAGTGTTAATCACTTACTAAATATTTTCAAAATGTTTTGGGTTCTAACCTTTGCTTTCAAATATTCTTAAAACCTTTTAGGTGTCCAGCCATACGGACGCCATGATTAATTTCATTCTAGGGATTCGCAGCTTCATTAGGTGTCGATATTGCAGGATTTGGAAAACACGCTTCTTTCATTCTATTCCTAGCTTAGGATTGTTATCTCAGTTTATTTTGAGCATGTTGCTCACAGTACTTTCAGTTAATTTCATTTCAGATTGTATGGAATTTATTACTCACTCTTAGTTTCATTTGGTTTTGGTTTTAGCCCACGGTTGTTTCAGCAAGACTTTTATTATCCTATGTGATGATTTATTCTATTAGAATTGTTTGTTTATTTTATTTTTCGTAATTTTTGTCTTGGATTAATAAAGATAAAATTTGGCACCAACTTTTTGAATACTATGTGGTTAGTAAGTTTTAAAAATATTTTCGACAGTGATGCTAAGAATGAACCAAATGAGATTCCTGTTTTAATTTGATATATGACTGATCACCCGTTATTTTATTTGGCGGGGTGACATTGATGGTATGAGAGCATCAAGTTCTAGTGTCGATAGGATTTGGTAGGCTTTGTACATTTCTATGTGGCGTTCGTTTGATATAGAGCCATATTATTAGGACTGTTGATTTATCTTCACGCTTATGAGTTATCGTACTTCTGTTATTTAGTTTTGTATTAATATTGAACTAATACAACTCGTTTATATTTTGGATACCGCCTAAGAGATGTAGACCTGCTAGGGCAGCAGCCAGGGATGAGGTGAGGGAGGCTCATCAGGAGTCTGAGGTTCCTCAGCCACCAGGGTTAATGACTAAAGCTTGGATAGTAGAGGTGGTGGACCATGCGGTCAATGCAATGATGACAGCGCATTTCCCTAAGCCTCACCCATAACAACTAGTGGCTCCAGTTATTCAGGCCCACCCGGGGTCGTCAGAGTGGCAGCGAGTACGAGAAACATTTCAGAAAGGCCATCCACCAGAGTTTTAGCGGAGTTCTAAGGTGGTGGTCACGTGTTAGTGGGAGAAAGACATGTAGCATCACTTTCACATGGTTGACTGCAGTGAGGTACAGAGGCCGATGTTATCCACTTTTAGGTTGACCGGGGCTTCTCTACAGTTGTGGGAGTCCATCACCACTATTGAGACAGTGATTTGATGACCATTGATGATTTCTAGGTGAGGTTTTACTGCAAGTACTTTCCTCCAGTAGTTGAGGCCGAGATGAGGAGGAAATTTAGTTAGGTGACTTAAGGAGAGCGTACAATGGCAGAGTACGAGGAGGAGTTTACCCGTCTAGCAAACTTTACGCCAAACGAGGTGAGACAACGAGGAGCGAATGAAGGCTAGGTTTGTGACTGGATTGGCCAGTAGGATCAGGAAGCACTTGATTTGGAACCCCGCACTGGTGACGTATACTGACGTTGTCAATGACGTTTTATTGCACTGTCAAGACCATCACTTCTATCTGAAGGGAAGCAAGAGAGGAGGCGAGTTGAGCCAGTAGGTAAAGGTAGGTTGGAGTGTTACTAATTGATCCCAACAGTAGATAGGTAGCCAGTAGGGACATGATTTCCATCAGGGGAATCAAGCTAAGAAGTTTAAGTCTAAAGGTTTTCGACACGGAGGTCAGGGGTTTTGGCAAGGCCAACAGGGCCCTAATAAGTAGTAATAGGTCCCTCAGGGCCGATAGGGATAAGGTAATAATGAAGGAGGCCAATAGGTCCAACATCGAGGATAGCCTCATCAGGGACAGTAGGTCCAGTGATAGGGAGACGGTCAGAAGCATTGCTTCATTTGTGGCCAGACAGGGCATTTTAAGAGGGAGTGCCTATAAAGAGGTAGGGGCCAGGGGCACGAGGTAAAGATGCCTCTTGCTGCACCAACTACACCAGCTCCCCAGGCGCCGCCAACAGTCAAGGATACATTTCCTATTTATGGACATGAGGGTAGGATTATTTTTTATATCGAGGCATCACATTCATTTATTAAAACTAGATTTGCTAGGGACGCGGGTTTGCTAGAGACCGTGGGTAGTATCCTTGTGTGTATAGAGTCACGGATGAGGAGTGGGTCACTTATACACTCGGGTTGTATAGGGGTAGACATTATGATTAGGAGACCGAGTTTAGCAACAGACCTCCTAGTGTTAGATATGGAGGGATATGATGTCATCTTAGTTATGGATTGGTTGGTAGGATACAGGGCGTCAGTAGATTTCTTCGAGAGGACAATTGTGTTCTCCATTTCGGGACCTAGTGGCGATGCCTCTTCCTGAGGGAGGGTTACACACTCATTTATATTATATTGGGGAGGAGACCTACCAAGATGTGGTAATTCCAGTAGATTCGATTCCAGTTGTGAAGGACATTGAAGATGTATTTTAGGATATACCTAGACTGCCACCCAACACATTGTCATGGGGTGCGCTTGTGTTGTTTGTAAAGAAAAAAGATGGTTCTTTTCGGTTGTGCATAGATTACATGGAGCTGAACAAGGTGACGATACGAAATAAGTATCCGTTGCTAGGGATTGATGATTTGTTTTATCATTTGAGAGATGCATCACATTTCTCAAAGATTGATTTGAGGTCAGGGTAGCATCAGTTGCGTGTTCGAGATAAGGATGATCCTAAGACTTATATCTTATCGTGGTATGGATCCTACGAGTTCAGGGTGATGCCGTTTGGGCTCACCAATGCACCACCAGTGTTCATGGATATCCTAAATAAGGTTTTCAGAGAGTATCTCGACTAGTTCGTTATCATGTTCATTGGCGACATTTTGGTCTACTCGCGCGCTGAGGCGGAGCACGCAGAGCACCTGTGCATGGTTCTGCAGACACTACGGGACCACCATCTCTATTCCAAATTTGGGAAGTGTTTATTTTTGCAAAGGGAGGTACAGTTTCTTGGCTATATTGTGTCAGACCAGGGTATTGATGTTGATCTGAGTAAGGTATCGATGGTAAGGGAGTGGGGACAGCCCACGACACTGACGTGGATTCACAGCTTTCTGGGGTTGGTCGGGTATTACACGCATTTCATTAAAGGCTTTCCAAAGATTGTGGGTCCATTAATAAATCTGACGTGCAAGTGGGTACAATTTGTATGGAGTGATCATTGTCAGCTAGCTTTTAATGAGCTAAAGGACAAGTTGACATCTGCGCCCATACTTACTTTCCCTAGGGGATGATTGGAGTACCGGGTTTACATTAATGCATCCTTGCAGGGAATTGGGGGTGTGTTACAACAGGAGGATAGGGCTATAGTTTATGCGTCCTAGAAGATTAAGACCCATGAGAAGAATTACCCCACCCGTAACCTTAAGTTAGCAGCGGTCGTTTTCTCTTTGAGGATATGGAGGAACTATTTTTCTGGGAGAGAAGTTCACTCTATTCACAAATTATAAGTCACTTCAGTATCTTTTCACGAAGAAGGATCTGAAGACGAGGAAGGTGCGGTGGCTATAATTCATGAATCACTAATAGTTTGATATCCAGTACCATCCAGGTAAGGCTAACGTGGTAGAAGACGCGTTGGGATGGAGACCCACTCGGGGAATAACGGAGACCTGGAAAGCGAAGTGGAGTCAGCTTCAGCACGATAATAATTTCGGTAAAGCATGTATGTCATTTTTATCTATCACTCTCGAGATTATCATGTGAGTAGTTAGGGCACAGGCGGAGGATAAGATCTACTATGATAGGATACGTCAGTTATTAGCCGAGGGGGTCGAGTGCTATTTGATTAGTTCGGAGGGAGTCCTATGCTTTAATTGGAGGCTAATCATGCCAGAGGATCAGGATTTGAGGCATGATGTTATGACTGAGTTCCATGCTTTGACATTTATTATACATACCGATGGGGATAATGTGTAGCAAGATATGAGTAGATAGAACTGGTTGGTAGGGATGAAACGAGACATATGAGAGTTTGTCTCAAAGTCTCCTACGTGTTATCTTGTGAAAGTTGATCATCAGAGACCTCCAAGAATGCTACATTCGTTGGATATTCTAATTTGTAAATGGAAGATTATCTCCATGGACTTCATTACAGGGTTGCCTACATCACATAGGGGTCACGATTCAATATGGGTGATCGTGGATCAGTTAACCAAGGTAGACAATTGCTTACCGGTTCGTACTAATTTTAAGACGATGTAATACGCATAGGTGTTCATAGTGGAGATACTTAATCTGCACGGGGTGCCGATTAATATTATGTTTGACAGAGATAAGATTTTTGTGGCACACTTCTGGAAAAGCTTTCAGGAGGCCATGAGAATCGTGTTAGGATTGAGCACCGCATACCATCCAAAGACAAACGGCCAAACTGATAGAGTAAACCATATGCTAGAGGATATACTGATGTTGTGCATTTTAGAGTTTGGGGGAGTACGGGAGAGATAACTTACGTTGGTAGAGTTTGCGTATAATAACTCTTACTAGTTTACCATTAGCATAGCACCATAGTTGTCTCAAAACTCCAGGTGGGACTGAGCATCCTGGGTTGATAGCACTTTAGATATTACATCCGATTAGGTATTACTCGGGAGGATGCATTATATATACTCATCATATTTGTGATTGTTGTAGAATGACTTTACATATATAATGGGATAAATAATTATATATGGGTAAATAAGTACATGGAGAAAATTGTATTAATTTATATAACTTGTGAATGTTATATGGCTTTATGGGAATATGATTATTTAAGTTGACGTGTTATATAATTATGAATCATACTAAATATATTCGTGCTAGAGTAGGGTATCGAGATAAAGTTATTATAATGTCTTGTTACGGGATAGATAACTAGATAAGTTAAAGGGAGCATTAGGTGTGCACCTTAGTTGCAGGATGAGTATGTCCTCAAGAGAGTGCGACACTAACTTAACTATGAAGGGCATTCATGAATTTTTATGTTACGACAATGTTAATCACTTGCTAAATATTTTCAAAATGTTTTGGGTTATAACCCTTGCATTCAAATATTTTCAAAACCTTTTAGATGTTGAGCCACAGGGATGCCAGGCTTGATTTTATTCCAGGGATTCACAACTGCATTAGGTGTGGATATTGCAGGATTTAGGATAGACGCTTATTTCATTCTATTCCTATCCTAGGAGTGTTATCTCAGTTCATTTTGAGAATGTTGCTCATAGTACTTTCAGTTTATTTCATTTCAGATTGTATGGGATTTATTACACTCTCTTAGTTTCATTTGGTTTTGGTTTTACCCAGCAGTTGTTTTGGCAAGACTTTTATTATCCTATGTGATGATAGATTCTATTATCATGGGTGGTTTATTTTATTTTTTGCAATTTTTGTCTTGGATTAATAGAGATGAAATTTAGCACCAGATTTTTGAATACTAGGTGGTTAGTATGTTTTAAAAAGCTTTTCAACAGTGATGCTAAAAATGAACCAACTAAGATTCCTATTTTAATTTGATATCAGACTGATCGCTCGGTATTTTATAAGGTGGGGTGTCACGCCTACTAGTTGCGATTGTGTTCCAACTTTTGAAATTATTCAAAGAAAAAACTGAGTGTTGAAACACTTTTTTATATTTAAACTTTAACCTCCTAACCTTTATTTAATATTTCTAAATACTTATAGAAACTACATCTTCACCCTATAATTTTTAGAACTAAGTTTAAAGAACTTGGAAAATAATTCAAATCACTTTAAGTTAGTTTATAAAATTTTGAAAGATTTTTTTTGCAAAACATAATAAATAATAATCCCAAAGTTTATGTGATAACAATATTATCATATAAATAGATTTAGTGAAATATTTTAATTTTTCCCCTGTAAATTTGTACTGTTTCTCACCCTTTTTGTTTTGGATGATCAATTGTAATAAATAATATGTGAAAAGAAAACAATATATCGGAGAATTAGAGCTTAGGAAATAATTATATAAATGACATCCACAACATGAGAATATGTAACACTAAATAAAAATGATTTTAAATAATATTTAAGATATACAAGAAAAATGAATGTACTAGTCCAACCATATGCCAATAGAATATGACACCATCCATGCACGTTCGTTTCCCAAACATCCCACGCAAGGCAAGGAATATAAGATTCCCAAGTGCCATAAACATTAAATATCCAGTCATCCAAAAAGACTAAATGCTACCGACATATAGTCATAACAAAAATCTTTAAATGTTAATATCCAAATAAAGATTTGAGAAGTCACTACCCACTGGGACCACCTGGAGCATTCCGAGGAGGACGATGGATGGTCCATCAGATCCCTCTACTACCTATCCATCATCGACTACCCCTCAGAGACCGAAGGGTGCGAGTATCTAGTTTCTTCACGCCCCTAATTAACCTATTGATAAATTCAATATTGTTTTACATCTAAATCCTTTACTTACACATTATTAGGCCCTTTTTATAGACAAAATTATGTTTATTAAGTTTATTTTTTTTAAATTTCCCAAAATTTAAAGTAAATTTCATTTAAAATGAAGAATTTAAAGCACAAAAGAAAAAAAATGGTAGTTTCATATTTTTAACAGATTTTCAATTAAAATTTTTAAGAAAAATTTTGATTATATCATTTTATAAGTTTCACAAAAGATTCATTGAAATCAGAATTGAGATGGACACTAAAAGGACACAGTTTAACTTATAAAGCCTCAAAATGGTAAAATGATTACTAAAAAGGGTGGAATTATAATTTTAAGAAATTTACATTTTTTTAAGCCAAAACTATTTTCACGTGATGTATTTTATTTTTGTAGGCAGACAAAGAGTTTGGACCACAGACGAATTAAAATGACAAATTTAATTCGATATGTCTTGACATGACAAGGTTGACATTTCTATACTAAATAATTTTTATAAAATCAATCGAGAATTCGTCGGGGTCATGCCATAATAGCTCGAAAAGATCTTTAAGACTCACGACTATTTATTTTGGGGCGAGAAATGAGATTTTGAGTTTTAGAGGTAAAAAACGGGATAAAATGTAATACACATCATTTCTCAGTATTTAAAATTCGATTAATTTGGTGATTATCTTGATTTCGTTTTAAATTACACATGTGATGTAATTTGATGATATTAAATATTTTTAGGAGATAGCGATTTCGTTGGTGGAATACGTAACACCCCGCCCGCCCGAAAGGACACGCAACGTGCTATTGCGATAAAACTAACTAAACCCACAAATTAACAAGGTAAAGAGCATCTAAGTCCCACAATAAACAAAAGAGAAAACCACTAATCTCATTCTCTTCAAATACAAATTCAACCAATCTCTCGAAATAAATACAACAACTAAGTCGATACAAAAATAAATCTCCAATGCTTTATACATCAAAAATAAGTACAATCTCCTCATATTGTATTAATATTATCCCCAATTAATAATCCACGCAAAAATCATTCACCAATAATCCAAAGCGCCCAAAATCCGCGCTAACCTGCCACTAAAAGAAAATGTGGGGAAGTACACAATACGAAAGGAAGATGCTCAACAAATATGTTAGCGATGAATAAAACGTCACAATACGAATACGAATATTCAAATCAAATGTGATTCACATAAGCAATTATATCACTATAATTTTTCAACAACACATTTACCAGGTCACCAAGCCTCACCCCATCCTCATATGCTTTATCAAGACATAGCCCAGGAAGCAGGAATTTTGGCGGGTGCCCAACGTCCGTGCCATATTAAAATCTCATGACAACGTGCCCAACAACAACATGAATAATACCACATGAATCAAAATAATTCCAACAATTATTTTTCCAGATTTCCAAGAATTTATCAATTCAAATATGAGTTCAATTAAACTTGAAATCAACGGAATAAACTCTCGAGTTGTAAGGAGAAAATTGTGTAAAACCCAATACCTTAAAATCATTGCATGAATCGTCAAATAAAAATCAGCCTCAAAATCTGATTACACCATCACGTTCCTCTCGTGAAAATAATCGAATCATGTTCTAGCCCCAACATGGGATAACCCCAAATAGTCCTATTTTAAAAACACATAAAAATCAGAGCCAAAAATTATTCAAATCACTGATCCGACTTCAGATTTGGATTCTACACGAAAAATTGAGTCTGGTATGTCCTTTGAGTTTTTCTCAAATCTTATTCGAATGCACTCAAAAAGAAGATCTAAACATTTCAAATTGGCTCTTCTCATTCCACTCGTTTTTGCCTCTTTGGATTTCCTTTTTGGCCTCTCTTTTTCATCTCACTTTCCTTATAATCACCAATAATATTCCTTATATAGTCCCTCTCTCAAACCCTATCTTGAAGCCTAAGCTAATGCATATTACTATATTGCCCTTTACTTTAAAATTGTCAACTTTACATATATAAACCATTACAAAATGTCCAAAAACAATTTAAATTTAAATGTTTGATTCGATTTCAAACCAGAATAAATTATTTTATTCCCAATTAATAAAATAATAATATTTCTAAATTTTTTTAAAATATTCATAAATAACCCTCAAAATAATGGAGTATTAAAGATTAATTTGTGCAATAATTATTTACATCATAGCGAGTGATATCGACGGGATCTCAACCGGGAGTTGCGTATAGACTATTTTGAGGTCTGTATAGGATATTTGTATAAAGTGACTCAGATGATGATTTATAGGTCATGATTGATTCTAAAAGGGTCAAAATAGTCGGAATAGTATACCCAGGTTTATTGTTAGGTTCCCGGGGTGATTTTAGATCAACCCGATACCATTTAAGGGCATTTCGATCATTTGGAATATTAGGGAAGAAGAAATTCTAAAAATTAAAGGGTTATATCTGCTCCTTTGAACAAGAGGATATGGTTAACACAAAGTTGGGAGATGAGAGGCCACGGGAGAGGAGAAGTAGAAGAACCTAGGCTTTTCCAGATAAAATTTCATCACCAACGTGCCGGAATCGTAATCGGAGTAAGAGAAGATCCACTCCATCAACTCATAAATGAGATTAGACCTAATGGATTAAGATAAGACTTTATCTTGGATGTTTTTTATGATGTTCTTGATGTTTAAATGAATATAACTTATGATTGGGGGAAAGATTTCATGTAGAATGAATCCTTATGTGCAAAAAAATGAAATAAAAACATGTGTTAATTATGAAGAGGGAAATATGGTTTTAATGAAGTATATCCATGAAGAACCTAACATCTAGGGTTTTGATGAATTAAGAATTTGATCTGTTCTTGGATTGATTTCATAGTGATTAGATCCATCATTTACGTTAAAAGTAGTCCTTATATGTATATTAAATGTTTAGGTAATTTGCATGAAAGTTTAAGAAGGTTTCATGGAGGTTTGAAGGGTTAATTGTGGAGAAAACCCACTTTGGGACGAAGCTGTAAAACCCAGGATCAATCGATTGATCGATCGTGGGACGTCGACGGATCGATGGGATCATTTGAACCAGTTTAGGTTCTCGTTCGAACAAGATTAGGTTTTTGTTCAAACGAGGTTAGTATTTCGTTCGAACGAACGTAGATTTTAGGTCATGGAGATAGATCTTTTCGTTACGAACGCGTAGCCGCCATTTCGTAGTTTTATGATTTTTTTTAATTAGTTATGAATTTTCTAAGGAAGGGTGTCCGAGACCAAAATTTTGAGTTAGAAATTAGATCAGGGTATATAATGGTTTATGAACTATATGGGGGCATTGTGAATTCCAATATAACGAGGGTAAAATGACACTAGGGCCTGCGAGATTTAAAGGATTGGGTTAAGTATTGCGAACTTGAAACGGGTTATGGGTAAAACGAGACTAGTGCTTAGTGATGTTTTAAATACTGAAATTTCTTAAAGGATAACTGGGACCCTAGGGTAGTGAGCGATACTCGAAAGATAAGAATATAATACTATGTGAGAATAGTTAGTACCTTGAGTACTCGGGAGATATAAATACTAAGTACGAGATATCATATATAATACAGTTTGTGCGTATATACGTATATACATACACACACACACACACACACACACACACACACACACACACATATATATATATATATATAAGTCGTGTGGATATCTGTTATTTAATTTGTAATGTGTGTGAACATACCTACACAATTCGACTATAAATTTCATTCTTTTTATTTACCATTTACATTCTTAGACTGCCTAATTAATATTCTTATTAATAACTCTCTACCACATAAAACCCATAGAACTTAGTTTTGCTACCAATTAACCGCATCCCTATGTTAATCAGACTTTGTTATCATTAAATATTGTCTACATCTATAGACTATGAAAACACATTCTCATGCAAGGCATACAACAATATGTAAATAGATAAATGTATGTGTCCACACACACACACATATACATATATATATATGTATATATATATATATATATATATATATATATATATATATATATATATATATATATATATATATATATACGACACACAAAAACATCTATCTTTGGCATCCTATTCATACTCTATCGGTAAAACATAAAGAAGTCCGTCATCCGAAAATGGGTAACAACAAAATACAAGCAAGAGGGGTGATAGATACCTCTCGTAAGTGGTGCTATTACGTAGTACCTAAAATATGACATAACACTCCGCCTAGCCCACCTGTCCCGACGTGCGTTCCGGTTCCGATCACACTCGAACCCCAACTTATAGGACGGTCCACGAACCCATGCACGACCACACAAAATAGTATAATACATATCATTACCTAATATACACAAGCAGTTACTCTATAACTAATTTTACCCAAGGAAATATCTATTCATAAAAATATAGCCTTTTTGGCTTGATCATAATTCTTTAGTCAGATATTACATCACCCATAATAAGTCGTCATCCTACGACTGCTCCCCAATTAAATATTAAGTTCCATATATTGTCTCATAGACTTAATAGTCAATTTTAATTCATCATTTATTTCTCTATAAATAAATATATATAAGTATTTTTCCTCCATCGGTTCAGCCCGAAACGAGGAGAAAATTTTGGGAGGTGACTCCAGGGGACCGTTAAGTCGCCGATTACGAGGAAGAATTCACTCATTGGAAAAATTTCGTACCGGATGAGGTAAGCGAGGAAAGGAGAAAGAAATTATGGTTTTTGAAATTATTAGTCTAGAGGATCAGACAACATTTAATTGATAATTCCGCATTAGTAGATTATACTGATGTCGCTAACGCAACATTCCGGCAGTGTCGGGAATATCGCTTCCACGTGAAAGGAAGCGGGAGGGGAGTGGGAACTAGCCAGTAGGATAAGGTAGGAGGGAACAATACCAGTGGGGTATCCCAGCATCAGACTGGGGGAGATCAGGTATCATGCCAAATGATTTAGAACTGGAGGCTATCGACAGGATGGCCAGGAATTCCAACAAGGTCGGCATGGAAGGGACCACTGGCAGGGTGAATGTATTAGAAGGTGTCTCGTTTGTGGCGAAAGCAAAACACATGAAGAAATATTGTCTTAAGAGAGGCAGGGGTCAACTACAGGACGAGGTCCTGGATGTACAACCACTAAAGTAAGTCATGGGTGCATTCAGGCAGGGAGAAGCTGCTCCGGAACCCGAGAACCAACCGTTTCAGCTGGAGTATAGAGGTAATTATTTTTACCCTAGGGGAATGGGGTATATTTTTGAGTGACAATGAGGATGTCACGATATAAGACTCATTTTTCACTAGAGTCCGTAGGTGAGTCGAATTTAGTGAGTGCGTTGGCGGTAGCAGCCACAGTATGTGGATAAACATTCTGTGGGGTAGTGGAGTTTCTTTGGGGTTCTTCACGGGAGAGTGGAGGTGTACACTGAGTGAAGGTTTGAATTATGCGAGGAATTACTACTTTCAAGAATAATGGGAGTAGGGTTGATCACATTTCCTAAAAATCGGCTGGATAGCGATGAAATTTAACTATGGTGGATAGTGGTGCAAAAATTTTAGTGTTCGCGACACCATGGTTTGGTTAGTACTAGGTATCACCGGAGAGGGCATATTGACTATATGTGTGTGTGTATACATATATGTTGTATTGCATGGTGCGATATCACATAGTGAGGTTTTGTATTCTCACATTTTATCCCGGTAAGAGGGGATGTTTACTGAAGTGAATCAGGGTGGTTAGATTTATTTTCGAGCAAAGAGAGATAGCTCGGGGTTTACTTTGCGCAAGGACTAGTGATAGTAAGGGCGGGGCATTTTATGTTTTCTTTGGTAGCATGAGGGTAAGCGTATATACTTTTGTGTTGAGAAACAAGTATTTTATGGGGAGATGGTTGGACGTTAGCGCATGGGTTGGGTACCCATGCAGTAAATATATGTGTATATATATATATATATATATATATATATATATATATATATATATATATATTTATTTATTTATTTGTGTGTGATATGACTACGGGTTCGAAGTTATATTACAGGTTACGACTAGCATAGTAGGGTAACTTTCATGCGGTAGAGCGAGGGGATAGGGTGTATGGGCACCCGGGTTAATTAAGCAAAATTTTGTGCGGTTAAGCACGGGTATAAGGTGTATGGGCGCCCTGGTTAATCTAAATGCATAGTTGTGTAACGTATGGTTAGAAGCGGATGGGATAGATATAGCGAGCTTAGAGGCAAATGACTTTAGAGAAATATGTGGAGCCTAGAACATTATGCTCATCTTAATTTCGAGGACAAAATTCCATTGTGTGTGTGTGGGGGGGGGGGGGGGGGGGGAGGGGGGGGGGAGTATGTAACACCCTGTAATTTCGAGGATTTAATATTTAATTATTTTTGGGAGTTACAGAAAATATTTAAATTGGAGAAACTTAAATTCATGACTTGGAGAATTTATTGAGTGAGCCGAATTATTTATAATTGGCGACTTTTAAGTTTAATGGTTCAAAATCTCGTGTGTCACATTTTCATGTCGAAATTTGGAAATTTCGAAAAGTATCTCGGATGGCAATTCCGAGTGCGCGGTTGCGTCCGGAAGGGTCCGGATAGTCAAAAAAGAGTACCCAGGGGTAGAAAGTGGGTCTCGGTTTATTTTTGGGCATAGTCGGGCTCACACGGAGTGAGTTGGACAACTTTAATTAAGCCCTTTAGGTGAAAAACGGGATTGGGAGTTTTAACCTAAGTGATGGATTAGGAAATCAATAGCCAACACAATTCTAAGCCTAGGGCTTGAGAGGGAAATTGGGGGAAAGCTTAGCAAAAGCTAATTTGGGGATTTTGGAGCCAAATTGAGGGACTACGCCAACGGATTAGACACTTCGAACACTTACAGGCAAGTGGTTAACTGTTTTGATTTCTAAATTGATGATAATCAATTCATATCATAGTGATGTGTAAACAAAAATTTGTTTTAGGGATAAATGGGTACAAAAAGGGGGTTTTATAAATGGAACCATTGAATGAAATTTAAGGAAAGAATTAAGTGTGCCATATAATTCTGAGTATGATTATCTGGTTTGAATGAGAAAAATTGCAATATAAAAGGATGAAATTTGAATTTGAAATTTGGATTGTAACCTAGAAATTTGTGTTCTTGAGTGGGTCAAGATTCATACTGTTAATGATGTTAAAAGGTTTAGATGATATTTTTAGTTCATGAGTAATGATATAAGATGATTAACATGCTGATTGAGGTTTGTTTTTGAGGAAAAGAAACCTTAAAGCTCGTTAATAGTGGAAATTTTTGTGGGGAATAATAACTGTCACGAAGGGATCGATCGATCGATCGGGGGCCATCGATTGATCGACGATGGGAAATTTTGGGCAGTTCGGCCTGTGTGTGATAAAAGGGGGAAATTAATTATAAATTAATTTCCGTACAATTAATAGTGAATAAATAATTATGATACACATTTTCCCAATAATTATGGGGAAAAGTAATTGGGGTTAGGGAAAATTTGTGTGGAGCACTTTATGGATGAATTTGATGAATGTTATTCTAAAATAGGAAGATACGAATTAAGTGAGTGAGTCCGGGTATATTAGCTAAGCGACGCCAAGGTAGTAAATTAAGTTTGGAGATAAACTTTTAATTTGGAGTCGGATATAGACTCGGGAAATATTCAAATTCGGGCCAAGTGATCGAGTTCGGGGTATAACGATAATTATAGGTAAATATAATTGGGAAAGTTATGGAGATGCATGTGTGACACATTGGGGGCAAAAATGTGGGAATGAAATTATGAGAGGTAAAATGGACCCAGTGAGCGAGTTCGGGTATGTTAGTTAAATGACACCAAAGTATTTAATTAATTATTGAGAGAGTAGTAAATTTGGAGGCGGAATATAGACTCGGGAAATATTAAAGTATGGGCCAAGTGAGCGCGTCCAGGAATAATGGTTGGGTGACACCAAGTTATTAAATTAATAAGGGTGATAATTAATTTAATTAGAGTCGGATTGTAGACTCGGGTAGAATTAAATTAATATGTGTGATAATTAATTTAATTAGAGTCGGACAGTAGACTCGGGGAGGTATTAAATTAATAGGTGTGATAATTGATTTAATTAGAGTCGGACGATAGACTCGGGGAGGAATTAAATTAATATGTGTGTTAATTAATTTAATTAGAGTCGTACGATAGACTCGAGGAGGTATTAAATTAATAAGTGTCTTAGTTAATTTAATTAGAGTCGGGTGATAGACTCGGGAAGGTATTAAATTAATAAGTGTGTCAATTAATTTAATTGGAGTCGGACCATAGACTCGGGGAAAGTGTTATATAAATTGAAGTGTGAGTTAAATATATTAGAGTCGGACAATAGACTTTGGAAGACGATAAATTATAAAGTGAGAAAATTAGTTACGTTGAGTCGGGCCACAGACTCAGGAAATTACAGGCAGTGTACGGGATTTTTAGTACACGGTAAAGTCGGGGTTTATAATATATATATACGGTGTAGTGATATTATATATATATATATATATATATATATATATATATATATATATATATATATGTGTGTGTGTGTGTGTGTGTGTGTGTGTGTGTATATATTGTGTGTGATATTAAATTACTGGCAATGTAGGGGATTTTGAGTACACGGTAAAGTCGGGGTTTATATTATATATATATGGTGTAGTGATAGTATATATATACGTGTATATATTTTGTGTGATATTAAATATCAGTGACTAGATATTTATTCAATTTATATACTCTAATGCTATCAAGGGAGGTTGCGCGATGTGGGTGTATCCCCTAGCTTGAGGAGTAGGGAGAGTATATCCCTAGGTCATAGCGCCCGGTATATATGGGTGAGGGATCTATCTCACTTTCAGGGAAGGAATATGATCGCCTCCACTACGTTTATATTTTGGGCTAAGTTGGTGAGCGATTCCAACTTGGGGAACTAGGTTTTGTGAGCACACCTAGTGAGATAGCATTTTATAAGGAATCATCCGGCGAGGGTATACTTGAAGGGATGGATATACGTATGTTATATGTGTGGATATTGTGGTCAAGGGACGTTTATAATGGTAGTAAATATTATATATGGGTAATGATACAGTGTGTGATGTATTTACTTTATATAACTTGTGACACGGTTATATACTACTATTTAAGAGGAATTAAGTAAGTTAATTGTGAGATAACTTATAATTTAAGAATCATTATACTCGAGTTAGAGTAGTTTGTCAAGGGAAGGTTATACTAGGACTAGTTGGATGGGGTAGTACAACTAAGTGGGGTTAAGGTAACCGGTAGGTGTGCACAATAGTGGAGGGGTGAGAATGTCCACAAGGGAGTGCGACAGTAACTTCAATATGAAGCGCATTCATACATTTTAAATTATTGTAGTTAATTCACTTGCTAAATATTTTCAAAATGTTTTGGGTTCTAACCCTTGATATAAAACTATTTTCAAAACCTTTTAGGTGTCCAGCCACAGGGACGCTAGGATTGATATTTTATTCCAGGACACGGAGCTCCGGCAGATGTGGATGTGTGCAGGAGTTTGGATTAGACTCATCATTCATTCATTCCTAGAGTAAGAATGTTGTATCAGTTTCAGTTATATTTAGCGCTTGTCTCCCAGACTTCTAAGTATAGTTTTCAAATGTATTTTATTCAGTTGTGGAATATTTGTATTGGATTATTTTCTTTGGTGGCCGGTGGTTTATTTGGAAAGTTGTGTAATTAATTATTCAGATCAGTGTTATTCAGTGTTGTGAATCGTTTATATTTTATTTCCGCATGTATAGTTTTGTGTAATTAAAAAGTTAAAATTGGCACCGGTTTTTGGAATACTAGGTGGTTAGTAAGATTTAAAAAGTTTTCGACAGTGATGCTAAGGATGATCCAACTGAGTTTCCTATTTTAATTTGATATAGGACTGATCAGCCGGTATTTTATTAGGCGGGGTGTCACAGATGGTATCAGAGCATCAGGTTCTAGTGTCCTTAGGATCTGTGCGACTTTTCACGTTTCGGCTTAGCAATCTTTGATATAGAGCCCTATTATAGGATTGTTGTATTCTCATACGTATTTGCATATACGTTCTTCTGCGAAATTTATATTTGAGAGTGAACTCATATAAATTCGACTCTCATTCCAGATGACGCCAGGAGAGAGAGAGAGCAGCTAGGGCAGCAGGGGGAGATGAGACGAGGGAGGCTCGTCAGGAGCAAGAGTTACCACTGCAACTGCCATAGATGATTTTTGGCAGCACAGGTAACTTAACTAGTAGCGCAGGCGGTTGAGATGATGGTGGTCACAATGGCAGGGTACTTCCCACGGGATCAGCCACAAGTGTCAGTGGCGCCGGATGTTCAGACTCACGCAGGGTCGTCGGGGTGGAGGCAAGAAAGAGAGGTTATTTTTAGTGGGAACCCACCAGAGTTGGGAGGGGGTTCAGATGTAGTGCTAGCGTGTCAAAGAAGAGAGATATTCAACGTCATCTACACATGGGCAATTGCGATGACGTGCGAAAGAAAATTCTAACCACTTTTAGTTTAGTGGGCGCAGCGCTACAGTGGTGGGAGTCGATCACCGCACTTGAGGAAAGGGACACACTAGCTATTGTAGAGTTTTGGGTGTGGTTCGACTGCAAGTATTTTTCCTCCAACGGTTTGTGGATTGGTTAGTCTGGAGAATCAGACACAATTTAATTGATAATTCCGCATTAGTAGATTATACAGATGTCGCTAATGCAACACTCCGACACTGTCGAGAATATTGCTTCCACGTGAAAGGAAGTGGGAGGGGAGTGGGAACTAGCCAGTCGGATAAGGTAGGAGGGAACAATACCAGTGGGGTATTCCAGCAGCAGACTAGGGGAGATCAGGGGTAGGATTACTGGCAGGAAAATCATGCCAAACGATTTAGAACTGGAGGCTATCGACAGGATGGCCAGGAATTCAAACAATGTCGGCATTGAAGGGACTAGTGGCAGGGTGAATGTATTAGAAGGTGTTTCATTTATGGGGAAAGGGAGACACATGAAGAGATATTGTCTTAAGAGAGGCAGCGTTCAACTACAGGACGAGGTCCTGGATGTACAACCACTAAAGCAAGTCATGGGTGCATTCAGGCAGGGAGAAGCTAGTCCGGAACCCGAGAACCAGCCATTGCAGTTGGAGTATAGAGGTAATTCTTTTTACCCTAGGGGAATGGGGTATATTTTTGAGTGACAAGGAGGATGTCAAAATATAAGACTCATTTTTCACTAGAGTTCGCAGGTGAGTCGAATTTAGTGAGTGCGTTGGCGGTAGCAGCCACAGTATGTGGATAAACTTTTCGTGGGGTAGCGGAGTTTCTTTGGGGTTCTTCATGGGAAAGTGGAGGTGTACACTGAGTGAAGGTTTGAATTATGCGAGGAATTACTACTTTCAAGAATTATGGGAGTAGGGTTGATCACATTTCCTAAAAATCGGCTGGATAGCGATGAAATTTAACTATGGTGGATAGTGGTGTAAAAATTTTGGTGTTCGCGACATCACGGTATGGTTGGTACTAGGTATCGCTGGAGAGGGCATATAGCCTATATATATGTGTATATATATGTTGTATTGCGTGGTGCGATAGCACATAGTGAGGTTTTGTATTCTCACATTTTATCCCGGTGAGAGGGGATGTTTACTGAAGTGAATCAGGGTGGTTAGATTTATGTTCGAGCAAAGAGAGATAGCTCGGGGTTTACTTTGCGCAAGGACTAGTGATAGTAAGGGCGTGGTATTTTATGTTGTCTTTGGTAGCATGAGGGTAAACGTATAAACTTTTTTGTGGAGAAACAAGTATTTTATGGGGAGATGGTTGGACGTTAGCGCATGGGTTAGGTACCCAGGCAGTAAATATATGTGATATGACTACGGGTTTGAAGTTATATTACGGGTTAAGACTAGCATTGTCGGGTAACTTTCATGTGGTAGAGGGCGGGGATAGGGTGTATGTGCACTCGGGTTAATTAAGGCAAATTTTGTGCGGTTAAGCACGGGTATAGGGTGTATGGGCGCCCTAGTTAATCTAAAGGAATACTTGTGTAACGTATGGTTAGAAGTGGATGGGATAGATATAGAGAGCTTAGAGGCACATGACTAGAGAGAAATATGCGAAGCCTGGAACATTACGCTCATCTTAATTTCGAGGATGAAATTCCTTTATAAGGGGGGGAGTATGTAACACCCCATAATTTTGAGGATATAATATTTAATTATTTTTGGGAGTTATAAAAATATTTAAATTGGAGAAACTTAAATTCATGACTTGCAGAATTTATTGAGTGAGCCGAACTATTTATAATTGGCGACTTTTAAGTTTAATGGTTCAAAATCTCGTGTGTCACATTTTGAGGTCGAAATTTGAAAATTTCGAAAAGTATCTCGGATGGCAATTCCGAGTGCGCGGTTGCGTCCGAAAGGGTCGATATAGTCAGAAAAGAGTACCCAGGGGTAGCAAGGGCCCACACGGGGTGAGTTGGACCACTTTAATTAAGCCCAATAGGTGAAAAACGGGATTGAGAGGGAAATTGGGGGAAAGCTTAACAAAAGCCAAACTGGGGATTTTGGAGCCAAATTGAGGGACTACGCGAACGGATCATACATTACGAACACTTACAGGCAAGTGTTTAACTGTTGTAATTTCTAAATTGATGATAATCAATTCATATCATAGTGATGTGTAAACCAAAATTCGTTTTAGGGATAAATGGGTACAAAAAGGGGGATTTATAAATGGAACCATTGAATGAAATTGAAGGAAATAATTAGTTGTGCCATATAAATCTGAGTATGATTATCTGGTTTGAATGAGAAAAATCGGAATATAAAAGGATGAAATTTGAATTTGAAATTGGGATTGTACCTTAGAAATTTGTGTTCTTGAGTGGGTCAAGATTCATAGTGTTAATGATGTTAAAAGGTTTAGATGATATTTTTAGTTCATGAGTAATGATATAAGATGATTAACATGCTGATTGAGTTTGGTTTTTGAGGAAAAGAAACCTTAAAGCTCGTTAATGGTGGAAATTTTCGTGGGGAAGAAGAACTGTAATGAAGGGATCGATCGATCGATCGAGGGCCATCGATCGATCGACGATGGGAAATTTTCGGCAGTTCGGCCTATGTGTGATAAAAGGGGAAAATTAATTATAAATTAATTTCCGTACAATTATTAGTGAATAAATAATTATGATACACATTTTCCTAATAATTATGGGGAAAAGTAATTGGGACTAGGGGAAATTTGTGTGGAGCACTTTATGGATGGATTTGATGAATGTTATTCTAAAATAGGGAGATACGGATTAAGTGAGTGAGTCCGGGTATATTGGCTAAGCGACGCCAAGGTAGTGAATTATGTTTGGAGATTAACTAATTAATTTAGAGTCAGATATAGACTCGAGAAATATTTAAATTCGGGCCAAGTGATCGAGTTCGGGGTATATTTATAAGTATAGGTAAATATAATTGGGAAAGTTACGGAGATGCATGTGTGACAGATTGGGGGAAAAATGTGGGAATGAAATTATGAGAGGTAAAATGGACCAAGTGAGAGAGTCCAGGTATGTTGGTTAAATGACACCAAAGTATTTAATTAATTATTGAGAGAGAGTAATAAATTAGGAGGCAGAATATAGACTCGGGAAATATTAAAGTATGGGCCAAGTGAGCGCGTCCGGGGATAATGGTTGGGTTACACCAAGTTATTAAATTAATAAGGGTGATAATTAATTTAATTAGAGTCGGATTGTAGACTCGGGTAGAATTAAATTAATATGTGTGATAATAAATTAAATTAGAGTCGGACAATAGACTCGGGGAGGTATTAAATTAACAGGTGTGATAATTAATTTAATTAGAGTCGGACAATAGACTCGAGGAGGTATTAAATTAAAATGTATGTTAATTAATTTAATTAGAGTCGGACGATAGACTCGAGGAGGTATTAAATTAATATGTGTGTTAGTTAATTTAATTAGAGTCGGGTGATAGACTCGGGAAGGTATTAAATTAATAAGTGTGTCCATTAATTTAATTGGAGTCAGGCCATAAACTCGGGGAAAGTGTTATATAAATTGAAGTGTGAGTTAAATATATTAGAATCGGACAATAGACTCGGGAATACGATAAATTATTAAGTGAGAGAATTAATTACGTTGAGTCGGGCCACAAACTCATGAAATTACAGGAAGTGTACGGGATTTTTAGTACATGGTAAAACCGAGGTTTATAATATATATATACGGTGAAGTGATAGTATATATATATATATATATATATATATGTATATACTGTGTGTGATATTAAATTACAGGAAGTGTACGGGATTTTGAGTACACGGTAAAGCCGGGGTGTACATTATATATATACGGTGTAGTGATAGTATATATATACGTGTATATATTGTGTGTGATATTAAATATCAGTGACTAGATATTTAATCAATTTATATACTCTAATGGTATCAAGGTAGGTTGCGTGATGTGGGTGAATCCCCTATCTTGAGGAGTAGGGCGAGTCTATCCCCAGGTCATAGAGTTCGATATATATGGGTGAGGGGTCTATCTCACTTTCATGGAAGGAATATGACCGCCACCATTACGTTTATATTTTGGGCTAAGTTGGTGCGCGATTCCAACTTGGGGAACTTAGTTTTGTGAGCACACCTAGTGAGATGGCATTTTAGAGGGAATCATCCAGCGAGGGTATACTCGAAGGTATGGATATACGTATGTTATATGTGTGGATATTGTGGTCGAGGTACGTATATAATGGTAGTAAATATTATATACGGGTAATAATACAGTGTGTGATGTATTTACTTTATATAACTTGTGACACGGTTATATACTACTATTTAAGAGGACTTAAGTAAGTTAGTTGTGAGATAACTTATAATTTAAGAATCATTATACTCGGGTTAGAGTAGTATGTCAAGGGAAGGTTATACCAGGACTAGTTGGATGGGGTTGTACAACTAGGTGGGGTTAAGGTAACCGGTAGGTGTGCACAATAGTGGAGGAGTGAGAATGTCCACAAGGGAGTGCGACACTAACTTAAATATGAAGCGCATTCATACATTTGAAATTACTGCAGTTAATTCATTTGCTAAATATTTTCAAAATGTTTTGGCTTCTAACCCTTCCTATAAAACTATTTGCAAAACCTTTTAGGTGTCCAGCCACAGGGACGCCAGGATTGATATTCTATTTCAGGGACACGGAGCTGCGGAAGATGTGGATGCTAGCAGGAGTTTGGATTAGACGCATCATTCATTCATTCCTAGAGTAGGAATCTAGTATCAGTTTTAGTTATATTTAGGGCTTGTCGCCCATAGTTCTCAGTACAGTTTTCAGATGTATTTTATTCAAATGAGTAATATTTGTATTGGATTATTTTCTTTTGTGGCCGGTAGTTTATTCAGCAAGTTGTGTAATTAATTATTCAGTTTAGTTTTATTCAGTGGTGTGAATGGTTTATATTTTATTTCCGCATGTACTGTTTTGTGTAATTAAAAAGTTAAAATTGGCACCAGTTTTTGGAATACTAGGTGGTTAGTAAGATTTAAAAAGTTTTCGACAGTGATGCTAAGGATGATCCAACTGAGATTCATGTTTTAATTTGATATAGGCCTGATCACCTGGTATTTTATTAGGAAGGGTGTCACATCGGAGTATTTTATTATTTGTCGTCGTAGGGTAAAGCGACAAAGGGTAATATTTTTATTGGAAAACCGCATTAAGTCGTGTTGGGTTAAAATAGTGAATTGCGGTCAAGTAACACAGATGGAGATTTTTATTGCACGAATGGTCTTGGAATGGCTGAGATAGTCAGAATAGTGTATCCGAGGGTCGAAATTGATTTTCGGGAATTTTTGGACTCTTAATTGAGTGAACGAGTCATTTTTGTGTTAATAAGGGATAAACCCTTATTTCTCTCTTACAAATCACGAGAGAGAGGAGGAGAAAGAAAGAAAAGAAAGAGCAAAGAAAGAGAGAAAGAAAGGAGAAAGATAAAATAAGAGAGAAATGGGGGTTTCCAATCAAACTCCGTCGGATTGGACTGGAGGTCGTCGGATTTCATCGTCCAGGCAAGTGTGTACATGCTTTATTTCATTTAGTGCATATATCTCATATCATAATTGGTAAATTATGTGATTTTGGGTTAGAAGCCTTAAAAGAAATTTGGGAAAACTTGATTTTTAAAATCACACATAGGTGTGTTATTAACTCTTTATGATTTCAAGTGATAAACCCATTGTAAGGATGTGTATAAATGATTTGAAATGGGTTGAAATGATAAGTTAGGGTTTTTATGGTTTTAAGGTTTAAATCTAAGAGAAATGTCTTAATACCCTAAATTCGTTGATGTCTTAGTTCTAAAACATAGATTAGATGTTTGTGGAGTTGTTGGATGAGATTAAAAACAACAAAAATGGAGGTTTGGGATTTTTACAGAAGAAGGTGAATACTGACCAGTGTCACTTCCGAATCGATTCGGCTAGGAAGAGAATCGATTAGGCTCTTGGTCAATAAATGAAAATTGTAGATCTTTTCGATACGGTCGTGTGGACACTGGTCGCATTTTTTTTGTTTTTTAGATTTATAATAATTTTTCTACGGAAGGCTATCCGAGAACGAATTTGTTAGTGAGAAATTAAGGCTAGAATTATTTGGAGATAAATATTAGGAGATTCCAAATAGAGGGTTAGGACCTCTAAAGGACTTGAGGAGATAAGAAAACTTTGGGTTCGTATGAATACATCTGAGTTATAATTTAAATGGAGATTGAATTGAGTTTTGGGTTTTGGAGATACATATAAAACCTAAGCAGATTTGGGGATTTCGAACCAGCCGAATCGATTCGGTATGAGACAATAAGAAAGGAAAACAATTTCGAATCGATTTGGTGGCCAGCAAATCGATTCAGACAAGCCGAATCGATTCGGTCCTGGAAGATTTTTTAGGTTTTCTCCTTTTAAGTTTAGGGATACTTAAATTATGGTTTTAGAGATTATTATAGGCGATTCTAAATGGGATGTTAGGACTCCTAGATGGTGGTTTGAGGATAAGTAAACCTCAGACTAATTTAGAGTAAGATCCAGGGTATGGATTTAATTATTGTTTTGTGACAAGAGGCATTCGAGAAAATCATTCGGCAAGCGTGTATGGATATATTTATGCGCTTAGAATAAATATGGGCCGATTATAATCAAAAAAATCCTAGAATGTGATTAAGATGGAATTTGGAATTATTGGGCATCGTTATGTGAGATTGACAATTGTGGCCATATATATATTTGAGGAATGATGTTTATTATATATACGATGTGATTACAGTATATATATACTATATGATACGAATATGTATACATATATTTATGTGATGCATACCCCCTCTATGCTATCATGGGAAATTGCGCAATGTGGGTGAGGCCCCTGGCTTTAGGAGCAGGGAGCGTATAGTCCCCCGGTCATAGTGTTCATTTTTATATTGTGTGATTTTTATTAGGGGTGAGACGTGGTGCGTATGTTTTGTCTCACTTTCGGGGAGGAACTATGACCGCTTGCCATACGTTGTCATTTGATTTTAACCAAGTTGGTGTGAGATTCCGACCGTTCGTACCCAGGATGATACGTGAGCGATTCCCTGGTAGATGATAGCATTGATGCCGCATCCTAGAGTTATAGCTCGTTGGGATGGTTATTGTACTTGTGTGTATAGTACATTACTTGTGTACGAGAACAAGATATTATATCTCTACTAGAGTAATGAGATAAATTGAATATGAAAGAAATTCTTATTCCGGGAGACTTTATCAGGACTTACATTGTGATATGAAAAATAAAATGAGTACGTTATGTATATGTATTTATATGGGTATATATGGATACATTGTGTATTGAGGGACTAATGGATGTTGATGATCGACATTGCCTAGTGGAAGTGTATAGGGAGGGGTCCTTATCTGGATTTCGCTTCGCGAGACACCCCACGCACAAACATGGCACATTATTGAGACTGGGGAGAAGTTTATCCCTTAGTACTCAAATCAATTATGATTTTAGAGTTTTTATGAAACACATTAGTTAGGCAGGGTAGCTTAACTAGGTTATGTAGGAGATGTGCGTTAGGTGTGCACTATTAGAAGAGAGGTGAGGAGTATCTCATTGGAGTGCGATACCAATTTAAATATGAGATAAAACTTATTTTTCATAAATAAAGTATTTATGCACTAGGTTAGTGTTTTTAGTAATGGTTGTATATGAATTTCGAGCGTGCAATTTCGTTGTAAGGGGGGAGTATGTAATACCTCACTTTTGGGATTAAGTAAATGAGTCGGAGTATTTTATTATTTGTCCCCGTTGGGTAAAGCGAGAAAGGGTAATATTTTTATTGGAAAATGGCATTAAGTTGTGTTGGGCTAAAATAGTGAATCACGGTCAAGTACATTGGATGGAGATTTTGATTGCACGGTTGGTCCCGGAATGACTGAGATAGTCAGAATAGAGTATCCGAGGGTCGAAATTGAGCTTGGAGAATTTTTGGACCCGTTGGGACTCGTAATTTAGTAAACGAGTCATTTTTGGGTTAATAAGGGATAAACCCTTATTTCCCTCTTATAAGTAACGAGAGAGGTGAAGAGAAAGTAAGAAAATAAAGAAGAAAGAAAGAGAGAAAGAAAGTATGAAGAGAAAAGAAGAGAGAAATGGGAGATTCTAGCCAGACTCCGTCGGATTCGACTCGAGGTCATCGGATTTCATCCTCCAGGTATGTGTGTACTTGCTCTATTTCATTTAGTGCATATATCTCATATCATAATTGGTAAATTATGCGATTTTGGGTTAGAACCCTTAAAATAAATTTGGGCAAACTTGATTTTTAAAATCACACATAGGTGTGTTATTAACTCTTGATGATTTCCAGTGATAAACCCATATTAAGGATGTGTATTAATGATTTGACATGGGTTCAAATGTTAGGTTTTAAATCTAAGAGAAATGGTTTAATACCTAAAATTAGTTGATGTGTTAGTTGTAAAATATAGATTAGATGTTTATGGAGTTGTTGGATGGATTAAAAAAAAATAATGGAGGTTTGGGATTTTTGGAGAAGAAGGTGAATAGGGACCAGCGTCACTTTCGAATCGATTCGGTTAGTAAGTGAATCGATTAGGCTCTTGGTCAAAAAAAAAAATTGCAGATCTTTTCAATACGGTCGAGTGGACACTGACCACGTATTTTTCTGATTTGTTTTCGATTTGTAATGATTTTTCTACGGAAGGCTATCCGAGAATGAAATCGTTGGTGAGATATTAAGGCTAGAATTATTTGGAGATAATTATTAGGGGTTACCAAATACAGTTGTAGTACCTCTAAAGGACTTGAGGAGATATGAAAACTTTGGGTTCGAAGTAATAAATTTGAGTTAAAATTTAAATGGAGATTGTATTGAGTTTTGGGTTTTGGGGATATATATAAAACCTAAGTAGATTTGGTGATTTTGGACCAGCCAAATCGATTCTAACAAGGCGAATCGATTAGGTATGAGACAGTAAGAAATTAGAACCATTTCGGATCGATTTGGATAGGATGAATCGATTAGGTGGCCAGCGAATCGATTCAGTCCTGGAAGATTTTTGAGGTTTTCTCCTTTTAAGTTTAGGGAGACTTAAATTATGGTTTTAAAGATTATTATAGGAGATTCTAAATGGGGTGTTAGGACTCCTAGATGATGGTTTGAGGATAATTAAACCTCGAATTAATTTAGAGTACGATCCGAGGTATGGATTTAATTAATGTTTTGGGACAAGAGACATTCGAGAAAATCATTCGACCATCTTGTATGGATATATTTATGCGGTTAGAATAAATACGGGACGATTATAATCGAGAAAATCCTAGAATGTGATTAGGATGGAATTTGGGGTTATTGGTAATCGTTATGTGAGATTGATAATTGTGGCCATTTATATATTTGAGGAATGATGTCGATTATATATACGATGTGATTACAGTATATATATATTATATGATACGAATATGTATATATATATGTGTGTGAATGGTATACATATATTTATGTGAAGCATACCCCATCTATGCTATCATGGGAAGCTCCTCCATGTGGGTGAGTCCACTGGCTTGAGGAGCGGGAAACATATAGTCCCCAGTTCATATCGTCCATTTTTATATTGTGTGATTTTTATTAAGGGTGAGACGATGTGGGTATATTCCGTCTCACTTTCGTGGAGGAACTATGACTTCTTCCCATACGTTGTGATTTTATTTTTACTAAAGAGGTGTGAGGTTCCGACCATTGGTACCCAGGATGATACGTGAGAGATTCCCTAGTAGATGATAGCATTGAGACCGCATCCTCGAGTTACAGCTCATTGGGATGGTTAATGTACTTGTGTGTATAGTACATTACTTGTGTATGAGAACAAGATATTATATCTCTACTAGAGTAAAGAGATAAATTGAATATGAAAGAAATTCTCATTTCGGCAGACTTTATCTGGGCTTAAATTGTGATATGAAAAATAAAATGAGTATGTTATGTATATATATTTATATGGGTATATATGGATACGTTATGTACTGAGGGCCTAATGGATCTTGACGATCGACATTGCCAAGTAGTAGTGTATCGAGGGGTTCCTTGTTTGGATTTCGCTTCGCGAGACACCCCACAGATGAACATGGCACATTGTTCAGACTGGGGAGAAGTTTAGCCCTTAGTACTCGGGTTAATTAGGATTTTAGAGTATTGATGAAAGAGATTAGTTGGGCAGGGTAGGTTAACTAGGTTATGTAGGAGATATGTGTTATTTTTCCACTCTTAGAAGAGAGGTGAGGAGTATCTCATGGGAGTGCAATATAAATTTAAATATGAAATAAAACCTATTTGTCACAAATAAAGTATTTATGCACTTGCTAAATATTTTCACAAATCGGGATATGACCCGTATATATATTTTCCTCTCTTTTCATATATATATATATATATATATATATATATAATAAGGAGGAATGGTGTTTTTACTGTTCAACAAGATGATAACATAATTAAGGGTTGATATTGAGTGTGAGAGTTTGAATCTAATGATTTAATATGAATCCACGTGGCACATCATGTCAATCTCTCGAGCCTCTCAATTCGCAGTCTACCTCGAGCCTTTCAATTAATCACCCACCCACTATTGGACAATGGATCTAAGAAAGGACGCCTATGAGTGGAAGTAAAAGCAAGCCCCTCATTTTGACAGCAAAACTCTACAGGAACGGTTGAGATTTAGATGATTCTAAGCTATGTTACACGATTAACAACACTACCACTTCCTTTTCAGGCTTTTATCACTCAGGTCATCTCACCTGCTCCCATTTTCTCACTCACAATAACAAGACTCTAACCCCATCTTTCAACTCTCCATTTTCTCACTCACAAATACTGACGACAAGGATTGACAACATTTCTTCATTCCCCAAAACATCAGGTACCTCATTTTCTACTCACTATTCTCCTTTGATTTAATTTATTTTGTTGGATTTTTTGATGTAGTCTCATGAATCCAACCAAATATCATTGGGGACAACGAAAGATTTTTTCTCTTGATTGGTATATTTTGTTTGTATTATTATGGAGGTCTTGAGATTAGTTTTCAAATCTCAACGCATGGCTTTAAAGTTTCAGAAAAAAATGGGTATCAATGAATCTTTATGAAGTGGGTGTTCTTCTGTCCGTCGGAAGCTTTGCACTAAGATAAGAGGTAAACATATAAGATCGGGTTCATTTTTTTCCTATTTTTTGTACACATTCCTCTTACCAGACCGATTTTTTCACTAACCGAACTAATTTTTGAACTGACTTTGCACAGATCTGGGTTTTTAAGGATCCCCCGGAGTTTATCTCAGTTAGCGTATGAGATTCCTGAATTCTGTTATAACATTTTTCTTTCTGACTCACTTTTGTTTCTTAAAACCATGGGCATAATGTAATACCCCGTAATTTTAAATGACTTTTAAAATGGGTTATATTTAAATTAATGGATTAATTAGATTTTATTATTAATTAATTCATTTGGGTTTTATCCGGACTGTGGATATGAATATGGATGATTCTGAATATTACTTAAAGATATTTAGGTAATATATGAATGTGATGTCATTGAGATGACCGTATGATATAAATTCGGTAATTTATATTTTTTTAGTCAGACGCGGTATGGGACGTGTCGGGACTAGTTTATTAAATTAAAAAGGACATTTATTTTCTATCGACCTTATAGTCATTTCGACTGCGTAGTTGCGTCCGGAAGGTTTGAAATAGTCAGAAAAGTCTATTTGGATGTTAATTTTGAGTCTCGGGTCATTTGGAAATGATTAGACAACCCGAGAGGGCATTTTGGTCATTTTTCTAGGGGGATGAATAGTGATTTCGGATTTGGTACCATTATAAGTATAGGTAGATTAAGTGAATGGGAGTTATTCATCTCCTCTTCAAAAATAAGAGCAGCCATCTTCTTAGAGTGAGAGTAAGAGTGCTTGGGAAGGGAAGAGTCACTTGGGAAGGAGAAGAACTAGAACCAAGGTTCACCACCACCAACCACCACCGGAGTTTGACCGGAGAAGGGACAACCAACTGAGATAAACTACACCAAAGGATCAGACCTACACTAAAGGCAAGTGTTTGATAATAGCAATTTAAGTTTGTATATTGTCCATGTTAGAATAATATGAAAAGAGAAGATTATTCATGTTTGGAAGAGATAATGGATCATTGAATGGATTTCTGGAAAACTGAAATGATATAGGAATTTAACTCATGTGTTAGGATGATAATAATCCACGAATTAGTCATGAATCTGTTGAAGAAATGATGGAAACTATTGATATGTTCTTGAAGAGGTTATGTTAATAAATTTCTGGGAATGAGGAGATAAACATGCTTTTTAATCCAATCCTATGATGATTCTAAGATGTTTAGAGTATTGGAAATCGTTCATATATGTTGATATATCATGTAGTAAAGATTATAAGTCAATTGGGATGTTTAGATGAAGGTTTAAAAGATCAAAAGTTGCTAAACCCGTAGTTGCAGAAAATGCAGAAAATCAGGCCTGGACCTGAGGGATCGATCGATCGACCCCTACCTTCGATCGATCGACCTCCCCAGTTTAAGTAAAGTTGTTTCTTTTTAAATGTTGATTCTTATCCCTAACCTTTTGTGGATCTTTGGTGACTATTATTTGGAGATTATGTGACTTAGAAAATATCAGTAAACCCTTGATAAGATTTGAATTAATTTGATTTGGATTCAAGTGATTAAAAAAGGATGAAAATTATATCGAATGGAATTTCGGTTGCTAGATTTATTTGTTAAAATTCTAAATGGAGATGTATGAGGATTAAAGATAGGACCAGTAGGGGTGATTGAATATAACACCTGGGTATCCTTAAGTTTACAAGAGGGTTTGATCATAAGTTAATGTATATGTGTTTATAAGAGATTTGAAACTATCGGTTTTAACCTTAATTAAAGGAGAACTAAACTCGTAGTAGTTCGGGAGAAATATTGTTATGGACTAGTAGGATATTAGTGACTTCTTACTGAATGTATGTTGAGGAGAATCTGATTTGAATCTTGTACATTGAGAGAGGGTAGCCTTAGGGTATGAGGTTATCCCAATCACGTATTTAAAGTTGACAAACCTCCTCGCTCGACAAAGTTAAGTAGTAGTGTAATGGAGGGGTTCCTTATTTGGATTTCGCTTTGCGAGACGCTCCGCGCATGAACCTTAACGAAGTCGGGAGTGGAATGATGGTAGGATACGAGAATAATTAAATTATAAGAGGGTAGTGGTATGGCTCCTAAATAGAAATGGGAGTTTGGAACACTTTTGGTTGAAAGAAGATATGAGGTTATCCCGATCGCATAGTTGAAGTTGTCGAACCTCCTCGATCGACAAAGTTAAGTAGTAGTGTAATGGAGGGGTTCCTTGTTTTGATTTCGCTTTGCGAGACGCTCCGCGCATGAACCTTAACGAATTCGGGAGTGGAGAGATGTTATAGGATGCGAGAATAATTAAATTATAAGAGCGTAGTGGTATGGCTCCTAGATAGAAATGGGATTTTGGAACACTTTTGGTTGAAAGAAGATATGAGGTTATCCCGATCGCATAGTTGAAGTTATCGGACCTCCTCGATCGACAAAGTTAAGTAGTAGTGTAATGGAGGGGTTCCTTGTTTGGATTTCGCTTTGCGAGACGCTCCGCGCATGAACCTTAACGAAGTCGGGAGTGGAGAGATGTTATAGGATGCGAGGGTAATTAAATTATGAAGTAAAAATATGATATATTATTACGTGGAATTTAAAAGAGATATAATTCTACGTATGGGAAATATCTTAGGGTAGTGATTATTACCTTATTGATATTATATTTTAGGTATGATAATACCTATTTGATTGATTGATGATTTATGTGTATGACATACCTAGCTTACTTGCTATCGGTGGGAGGTTTGCGCGTGAGGGCAATCATATCCTGATGAATCCATGGGATCTTTGATTTGTCGCTCGAGAACATAGGTCTATGAAAGACTTATCGGGGAGTTGATAAGTCCGCTGACTGTGGGAACGTAGGTATGTACGTGACCCATGGATACGAGAACTATGTTCGCCTCCAATTTGTTTGTTGATGTTTGTAGTTCGTGGAATCTTACCGAACCTTTAGTCTCCTATTCGGCGACCTGCGATGATGGGACATGATAGAAGAGTAATGCATTCCACCACAGCTGTGACTCGGGGTGCCGTATTATATATGAATACATATATAACGATTAAATGAATGGATAATTATTATGGTTAAATCTATCTACGTGATAATTGTAGATAACGGTGAATAGAGTAAGATAATGGAATTAAGTTAATGATTGCTTATGCTTATATAATTGAAGAACTTAACTCATGTTAATGAGAAACGATTCATATTAATGAGTAACGATTCATATTAATGAGGAATTATTCAGATTAATGAATAATGATTCATGTTAATGATAAACTAATCATAAAGGAGAAATGTAAATGAATAATAATGTGACGTATGGTATGGGACATACGGGGATTATTATGTAAATGAATAATAATGTGACGTATGGTATGGGACATACGGGGTTTATATTATGGGAATGGAATTATAATAAGGAGACTAGGAAAGAGGAACCATTAACTAGGAGGTTAATAGGAAACGTTAAGTGTGCACTCTAGTTGAGAGGTGAGAATTGCAAGTGAGAGTTGGATCTAACATGTACATAATAAATGCTTTATTGCACTTGTTAAATACTTGCTGTTTTAAAAATACTCTACACATTCGGGCTCTGACCCGTTTCCTTGCATATTTTCTCTTCTATTGTATCTCTATATCAGGTGTCCAGCAACAGGGACGCCAACCATAGTTGATTGTGACGAGCTATGGAGCTATGGGAGTTTTTCTTAGACGCTTATCATCTTTTTGATTCACAGTATTCTTAGTTAGGGCATGTCGCCCAAAAGGATTTCAGTTATCATTTTTCATTGGAGTAAAATATTGTTGTATTTTGACTTTTAATACATTTAACATTGTTGGGATTGTTGTAAAGGATTTATATTATTTGGGAATGTTTATTCCAGTTGCATTTTAAATTCTTTTGAGTTATTTATTTAGTGATCTGTGTTGTAGAATAAAATGTGTTGTGTTATTCTTAAACTGGAAATGGATTTTGTGAAATTAAAATTTGGAAAGTTTTTAACACCAGCTTAATTGAGTTTTGGGTCAGTTGTAAATGTTTTCGACAGTGATGCTAAGAATGAGCCAACTGTATATTCTGTTTTAATTTGGTATGGGACTGGCCACCCGGTATTTAATTAGGCGGGGTGTTACATATAACTCTCTCTCTCTCTCTCTCTCTCTCTCTCTCTCTCTCTCTCTCAAAAACATGACACTTTCACTGTTCCCACATATAACCCTCAAAAGCTGAAGACCCAGCTCTCAAATATTAGCGGAGCAGAATTCTCACTGGAGCAGAAATATCACCGAAGCAAATCTTGCACAAGTCTCACCGGTATGTGAAAAAACTCCTCCGATCTGAAAAAAAAGCAGCCCCTATCTAACAAAACTCCTTTAATTTTTATTCACTGCTATTCAGATGTAAAAAAAGGCAGCCCCGGTGATAATTTTTTGAATAGTTGCTTTAATTTTTAATTAATTATTTTAGTTCCTTAATTATTTATGTTTTTTGGATGGAGGTATGAGGTTGTGTTTTTTTGAATGGGGTACTCACCGACGTGGAGTTACGTGCCAGAGATGCTGGATGTGGGGGTCGGTGGTTTTGCCGCTTGGTTTGGATTAGAAATTGGGCTATGGAATGCCAGTGGTGGTAATTCAGGTCGTCGGTTGTTTTGTCGCTTGGTTTGATGTTTTTTGTTTGGTCGATTGACAAACACCAACTCTATTAAAGGGTATATATTTGAACATGGTGCTTCCACAATAGGTGTATAATGTTTGGTCCATTGACAAAGCCAATATTTTTATTTTGTTTCATGATCTATTGAATTTAGGTGGCGTTATAACGCCAACTCTTTGACTTTGGAGTCTGAATATTTTTGTCATGCTTAATATATTTTTGTTTCTGGATATTTGGATTGACTTTATTGATGCTCTATTGCTATAATATTGATTTCACCTTCTTTTTCTTTTCAGATGTGTGTTTAAGACTAATGGTGTAACTCTGAAAAGATTATTGGGTCAAAAATGTCATATCAGAGCTCAAAGCTCAAGGAAATGACATATGCAGTAGGCTCAAGACGTACCATATCAGATCTGGAAGATTGTTTTGGTGTCACATTAGAGTGATTTGTTTTTTGTTGCTATTATAGCCATGTTAATGGCTCGATAAATAAAGTTATTATGTCCTTCGTGTTACAGGGAGATTAGATTTATGTACATAAAAAAATGGCATATGGTGCTGTTCAACAAAATAGCATACTATTGTATTTTCGTAAAAAATAAAAAATTGCTTTGCGGTTGCAACTACTTTTTCATATGGTTAATTATATTGTCATTTATTCTTCATTTACTTGGACTATGAAATTAAGTATTTCTCATTGAGCCATCTTGGTGGTCTAAATAATCACGACCTTATGTTATTTGTTTACAACTAAAAAATCACAAGCTTTTGTTATTTGTTAAGTTATTTTTATTTCTTTGTACTAATTGAACGTTTTTTCATTTCTACAGTTTGTTGTGATAATGAATGGAAATCTGCACATTTTATTAGGAAGGACAACTTAGATGAAAAGAACAATGCCATTAAATGGCAACTCAATGAATTTTTTTGCAGAAATAATGATACAGGTGAAACATCATGAATTTGTGTTACCCCCTTGAAAATATATGTTGCACCTCCACCCATTAACAATTTTTTCATAATTACATTAACGAAGTACTATCTATTTTCATATCAGGGTTATATTTTTTGAAAAAGTTGTGCTTATATTACTTTTAAAATAAACATATTAATTTTTATCAAGGTTATATTTTTTGAAAAAGTTGTGCTTATTTTACTTTTAAAATAAACATATTCATTTTTATCAGTATGCATATATGGTGTAGGTTATCAATATGAACTATTTTTATGCTAACTTTAAGCCTATTATTTGAGTGATTTGTGTATGTGATCAGAACATTAGATAAATTTTATATTGTTTGTACATGACTTTAGGGTGCAGTCAAAAATTTGATCTTGCCATGTTTTGCTAAGATAGAGTTTGTGTGTGCACTTAGTATTGTGCAATTTAAGACACTTTTTTCAAACAATGCTCATGTTTTTATATTTTTTGTGTCAGTTGGGATTCTTATGTATATAATTTGTTCGTTTGCAAAAAATAATGCGATCCTATATGTGTAACTATAATTATCACAATATATTTTGTACTTCATTATGGGTCTTCATTTTGTACACATACCTAACTACTAATGCTTAATATCTTTATCCCGTGGTTAGTGAGATTTAGATTTCATTGTTTTTTTTTGCAAACGATGAAATAATGATTTCAACATTTGCAGACATATTCATTTTTATCCCGTGGTTAGTGAGATTTAGATTTATCCCCGCCTAATAACCATTGCCTATACAAAATTATGCAACTCCAAAATCCTTGAATTCTCCATCTCTGTCACTTCTGATGCGACATACTTGGGTATCCTTCTTGTTCTCCATACCTTCATTCAAGAAGGTACATGAGTGATCGCCCGGTATTTTATTAGGCGGGGTGTCACAAAAACGTCCCTAAATTATGTTTATTAAGTTTATTTTAGTTATTTTTTAAATTTCCTAAAGTTTAAATTAAATTACATTTTAAATGAAGAATTTATAGCACAAAAGGAAAAAAAATGGTAATTTCATATGTTAACACATTTTCGATTAAAATTTATGAGAAATGTTTTTATTATATCATTTTATAAGTTCATGAAAACTTTCTTTGAAATTTATACTAAAATGACATAGTTTAACTCATAGAGCCTAAAAATGATAAAATGGGTACTAAAAAGGGCAAAATTATAATTTGATGAAATATATTTTTTTTTTAAGCCAAAAATATTCTCTTGTGACATATTTTTATTTTTAGCGGGTACCCCGCGAGTTTGGACAACAAACGAATTGAAATGACAAAGTTAATTGGATATGTTGCGACAAAACATGATTCTATACTACATGATTTTTATAAAAATCAATCGAGTATGCGGTGCGGTCATGCCATAGCTTTTCAAAAAGTTATTTAAAGACTGGCAACATTGTAATTGGGACGGAAATTAGATTTTTATTTTTTGGAGGTAAAAAACGCGATAAAATAGGTGCTGAAAAATATAAAATAAAAAGTCTCGAAAGTGCACACTGAAAAAAATAAAGAAAAAAGAAAAAGGAATAGATGGATCTTATTGGATGATCTTGTGCACGGATATCAAAGCTCACAATTTAATTGTCGGAGAAAGGATATAAAAAAGAAAAGGAAAATAAAATAAAAGGTGTAAGCAAACACGACATGAATGAAGGTCCTACCCAAAAAATCTTCTCCTATTTCTTCTTTTCTTTCTTCTTTTGTTATGCTTTTAATTGAAACAATTGGGAAGAAGACCTTGAAGATAGATTTTTGGAGACTTATTTATTTATTGGCATTTATTCAAGTAAAAATCCTTATTTATATAATTTTGCTTTTTGTTATTAATGCGCTAGGGTAAATTCGTCACTACGGTTAAGATAAAATTAAATGTGTTAGCATTTGTGTGACTTAATACAACATAAAAATTATGTGCCTTTCATGTTTAATGTTACATCTTGTTCACTTGTCTGAAATTATTTTACAAAATTAAAACGAAATATTATTTGTGTTTCGTTCGATTCAGTGTGTGATTTACTTAATTAAATGAATGATTGAGTAATGATTGAGTTTTGCACATTAGTTTGACGAAAGAGGTTCTACTTTATTGATGTTAATGATATAAAAGTTGGATTTTGACGACATATCAGTCGTAATAGTAATATCTAGTGGCAAAACTAGTGTGTAGAAAAATTAGGGTTATTGACAAACATGAATGTGACCATGTGTAATGGATTATGAATTCCTAGTCCCGTTTTTAATAAATTTTAAGTCGTTAAAATTACAATCTCATTAAATTAGTCACAGTAATATTTTATTCATTTAATTTCTTGCATGTGCTTTGGTGTAGTGTTATTAGTCATGTTAATATTTTATTCATGAAAGTTTGCCACGTTAATATTTTATTGACTTTAATATTTTATTCACTAAATTACTCACATTAATATTTTATTCACAAATGCAGTTCGTGCATTTGTGAGTCATTTAATATGACACAACAAGCTTTGGGACCTGTTGTCGGGGTACAAATTTTTGGCAAAGAACTCGCTAGTCTTCGTTTATATTTCTTTTGCTTGTTATAAATACGTATTTAAAAAGATTTAAAAAATTAAAAAATACAAGGAAGAAAAATATTTTCGTAGTAATTTGTGCGTTAGGATTAATTTTGAATTTTAGGTAGTGTTTGTGATCTTGGGTTCGTGATGAAATAAACCTTTTATATAGCAAAGATATCGATGAATATTTAATTGAATAACCCACACCCAAGAAACTTCTCGAGATTTTCCCTCGCATTTCAACCATCCCAACTTCATTTATAGTGTTGCTCGCTATGACTGCGGTACATTATCAATTATAACCGCAAACAATTCAACGTTTTCCCAACTTTAATGGATTTGACATAGAAGAGCCATATGTATGTATTAAAGATTTTTCTGAAATTTATTCTGCATTTAAAATTAAAATTTCTCAAATAAGTTGGTTCATTTTTGTTTATTCCCCTTCTCACTAAAAGATAAGGCAAAATTATCGCTTAACTCCTATGCTCCTAATTCCCTAACAACATGGGAAACTCTAGTCTCTAATTTTTTAGGCAAGTTCTTTCCAAGGTAAAAAAACAAATAACCTTGGGAGACAAATGTAAAATTTATCTTAAAAAGAAAATGAATTTTTTTAGGAGTGTTGGGAAAGATTCAGTGACTCACTTTTAAAACTCCCTCACCACGATTTCTAAACATGGCATCTTGTTAAATACTTTTATAAATGTGTTAATACAAGCTTATACGAACATGATAGCATCTTAGAATAACAGTAGTTTTCTAAGCCTTAGGGACGATCAAGCATATAATTCCACATAAAATTTATATGAAAACCACGGGGAGTGGGATTTTCCTGACCAAAATGATCCGAATAGTGTGACAACCCGCTCACCAAAATAAGGGGTGGCCAGCCCAATACTCCAATATAACGGAATCATGGATGGAATCATTCTCAGCGTCACAATAAAAATATAGAGTATCCAGGATAACCACCCTATATTTCAGAAAACGGGTTGCCAATAATTTTGAACTTAAAGTAAATAAAGGAAAACAAACAACCCAATTCCTGAAAAGATAGGGGAAGACCCAAGACATATATAAATAATACAACAAGAATACAATAAAGAGACCGATTATGTATACTGGTCAACAAACTTATAATAGCATTTAAACAAACTCATTAAATTATATATTACATTTCATTACACATTTACAAAAGCTTGGGCCCCTCGCCCGAATAAAATACTTGAGCTTAACTAGAATGGATAAATATGAAAACGTCTATACCAATTGTATCCCGTAATACCCGTAATGCATCACGGCTCGCCAAGGACATCAGAATAGAAATTCAAATCAGGCATCCATGCGAAGGAGTACCTGAGCGGAGACAAGATGCATATGCAACAAGAAATATAAACGGGTCAGGGCCCGATTCTATATGATTTCCAGATGAATAAAGAGTATGACAATTATGAGTGATGAATCATGATGAAATAGAAATAAGAAGCTACCTACACAATTTAAAACGTAAACTAAATAGGAACAAAAAATAAGAAACACTAAACTAAAAACTTCATCAAATGTGCCAATTATCTCATATATCCTTTCTTTAGCAGGAAGTATATAATTATAGTCAAAATCTTTTGGTCTTTAAGTCGATTTTATCTCAATTTTCCCTTTTTGTAAAAATCCTTTCCTTATCAGGAAAATAATCATTTTCAAATGCTCTTTGTGGCATTTATATGGGCTCTTTGTGGAATATCAAATACATCAAGTCCCACTTGATTATGAATTGTTGTATTTATATATATATATAACGAATTCTAAGACCACCCGTCCGGGTTTCCCCACTGTGCGCGCCCCTAGATGACCATCATCTTTCAGGGCCTATCATAAGACAACCTGGGCACCTATATCGCAAGACGTCGGGAAGCGGCCATGTGCCTGCGGGATAGTCAAGACCACACCCGGAATCTCCTACCCATCGCAGAAAAATATACAACACAAACGATCACATGGCCTAGGACTATATCCACCCTGCATTCATTAGCCAGGGAGCTTCACCTCACGCGCGGACTTCCCTTATGATGTCATTTAGAGAGGTGTGTTTAAACCATTTTATTTATTATTTTCAAAATCAAGTAACTTATCATTTATTAAAATCAATACCATTTCCATTTACTTTTTGTAAATAATATCTCTTATTATCCGGAGCCATACGGTAGGTTATATCGACACTACAACCTCAAAGGAGTAAATAAACTCCTCATTATCTCCAAGCATTTTAGGGTGTTATTTAAAACAACAAGGTTATCATCTTTCAGAGGAGTGAATGAACTTTCAATTTATTCTCCAAATTCATCTTTATGGTGATATTATGAACCTCCAAGGTTAACATAGCTCAATTAAGCTTCTGAAATCTCCCAGCATTCTTTTGGGGTGGTAATATAAACGATCAAAACTAGTATAGCTTAATTAAGCTTCTAAGGCCTCCCAAACATAACAATACATCTCCTAGTTTATAATAATTAACTAGAAGAAAAGAATGCCCTAACTTCAATTGGCATATTCCCGGAAAAGTCCCCACCTATTCTATCTCTAATATAGGGTGGATAACTAATTTCTCTAGGACTCTAAAACTCTAAATTTACTTTATTCAAGAAGGTTCCTAGTCCCTATTGAAGAAAATAAATCTAAGAAACAAAATAAGATTTTAGGATGAAAAATAGGGGACCGGTCGACCGGTCTCAAGACCGCGGTCGACCGCGTCTCAAGGTTTTGCCTACGGAGAAAAGCAGAAAGCTCAAAATGGAATGGCCGGTGGACCGGTCAGGGGACCGCGGTCAACCGCGCAAGAATTTTATGCCTTTTTGGGAAAGCAGTAAGCCTTCCCCCGAAGGCCCGATCGACCGGTCAGGGGACCGCGGTCGACCAATAATAGCAGACCTAGGGCTCTTCTTGTTAAAAAAAAAACTAAACCCCAAATCTCAAATCTCTTCCATTTGAACACAACCAACAACTTTTATCTACCCAAAGATTTATCCTACATGATTTATAACTATTAAAACTCACAATTTTATCATCAAAACTAAGATTAGGGTTAGATTCCCCAAATTCCATTTTTGATCTCCAAATGAATATACATAAATATCATACAAATTATTCAACTTAAATCACATATTAGCAAGTAGAAAACTTGCCTTAGGGTTGCAAATTCAGATTTCTTGGTGGTAGAAGCAATCTCCCATCTTCAATCTTCATTTTTCTCTTCTTTCTCCACTTTTCTCTTCCTCTTTCTTTTCTCTCTTTTTTTCTCTAGGTTCAAGACATAATGGGGAAAAATAAGGGATTTTAGAAGACTAAAATTGTGGCTTAGGTTAAAACTCCCAACTTAAATGGTTAATACCACATTCAAATGACTCCCAAATACGCATTTAAGTTAAAACCAGTCAAAAGTGCCAGGAACCCAAAAATATAATATGGCACTTATTTTGATTGTCTCGCACCTTCTGAGACTAACTACACCCTCTAAACTGGCGTCCGGAGATTTTATAATTTATTTAGAGTCCCACTAACATTTAAACTACAATGTCATTTAATATACCTGACACTATAAAATATACAACATGAGGATATTTACCTACATATATTGTAAATTTACAACATCCCAACAATTATTTTCTTCTATTTCATTCAATTATTATGTACTCCAGTCCCCACATTTTATATAATTACCTTATGCGGTAAAATTAGTATAAACTGAGCCTCCCATAATCAAGGGTTGTTACATACTCCCCCCCTTAAGAGGGAATTTTGCCCTCAAAATTCGGGCATACCCAACTCTCATAAAGGGTATACTACTCTAAACTAGGATTCTACCAACCTAAGCAAACCCCTGGTTATCGCAACGTCCCAAATGGACTCGGACTAAGATCGACCTTATCGATCTCAGTCTACATCATTTGTGCTCTAGTATAGCACAAAGCGTTCCTCACTAACTATCGATTCTAGCTTCCTACGGCGGAAGACAATACCCACATGACTCAGCACAAATCGCCCAACCTCCAAAATCATGTTACCTCTCCCCTCGGGGCACCCATACCAACTCCAAGTGGCTTAACCCCAACGCTACTCAAATTTTCCTCACATTGACGTATCTCATCAAGGTGTATGGCATAAAAGCCAAATATTTAAAGAAATGTCCCGAGACCACTCCAAGTCCAAGGAACATATTACCCGTTGGTCCCTTCCAACGTGTATGCGAATTACTCAACCGACCACGCTAGGCCACTCGCAATGTCAATGCGTTAGGAAATGATCCATAAGGCCATTCAAAAGCCTAATGGTTGTACAGGGATTTCCATCCATACACACTACTGCTCCGTCAGTCATGTATTGTAAGGCGTAGATTCAAGATATGCCTTTCGACATTAAGTCAACCTCCTCCATTCATTCATCCGTGTTAGGGGGAAAGGTATACTCCATTTCCATACGGTTCCCATTATTTCATAGAAATTTGTACCAAACCTCTGACATGAATATCTAGTCTCGGTCTACCCTATTTTAATAGGCACCTCCCATGGTTCTACCATTCCTCCATAAAGAGCGGGCCATACTCATCCACATGAAGTTCGTCCACAATGGCCGGAATTGCAACACTCTGGTCAAATGATTAACAATTTTCCAAAATAGGATCATGACCAGAACGCTGCCGACAATTCAATGCAAACGTCTATGAAAATACCATTCTTCATTCCAACGATACTCTTCTTCGCACGAGTAGGTGAAACGGTCAATCACACACTGGAATTCTCTCGCTCCAGAGTCTTCTTAGTCATACTCGCTTCATTTGGCTTTCCATGCCAACAAAAATATCTTCGATGGGTTTCTTACTCGACACATCTACTACCCCAATCGCATTTCCTTACCGAATGAGAATACCCAAATGATAGTTCTTTAAGAACTCCAAACACCAACTCAATTTCTCCCCCGACATATTGCAACAATGTAATACCCCGTATTTTTGTGATATTTATTTTTGGGATAAATTAAATTAAATGTGTATTAATTGGAAATTAATCCGGATAACATATTAACGAGATGTGGGTTGGTATTTGATTATAATGAGTATATATGGCTATATATGAATATTAAATTATTAAATTTGTCGTGAGATTGAAATACGGCAATTTGGAAATTTTGTTGAGACGCGTGTGATAGTCGCGTCAGGAAAATAATTATTTTAACTATAAAAGTGAATTTAAATTCCATTAACCGTATGGTCATTTTGAGTGCGCCAACGCATCCGGAAGGGTCGAAATAGTCAGAAAACACTAGCCGGGGGTTTTGTTTGGGTCCCGGGGCATATTTAGGCCATACCGGCAACGTAAAAGGGTAGTTTGGTAATTTTGGATTTTTGGGAATTAAAACCAACGAAAATTAGGAATTAAAAATCTGATTTGGTAATTACCCACTAAACCCACTAATAACCTAATGGGCTACGGGGGTTATTGGAATTAGTTCCAAAAAGTTTCCTAAGGCAAACCCTAGCCACCATTGTCACCTTGGAGAAGAAAACTTGTAGAGAGAGAGAGACGAGAATTCTGCAGAGAGAGAGAGAATCATTCATCAATCCAACACCAAAATCAGAGATAAACATAAGGCAAGTGGTTTAATTTCATTATTTTGCAAAGAATGTTTATTCCATGCGTAGGAAATTGATAAAATTTGTATTGTTCTTGGGAGTTTGATAAAAACCCATTGATTTGGAATTAGAAATTATATTTTGATGAAAGGATTCCTTGTAAAATTGTGTTAGGAGGACTAATCTGATGGAAATACATCTCGTTTATTATAAAAACGGATTTAGTTATGCCCATTGATGACTTTAAAATTTTAGGGTTCATGTTCATTGGATTTGGGGGAAAAAATTGAGGGGATTTGATGATTTGATGATGTTTAGGAAGATTTGGTCCTATACAAATGTTTAATTATGACCTACGAGAGTTGGTACGGATTAGAAACCTTAAAATAATGTTGGGATGATTTTTATGTGGAATTAGATGTGAAGAAAAGATGGAAAAATGAAAAAGGGAAATCTGGGCTCGAAACTGGCCTCTCGTTAGAAGACCTGCCCAGGTCGTTCGAACGAGCTCGTTCGAATGAGCTTCTAACGAGTTGACCTTTGACTTCTAATGAGGGTGATGTTCGTTCGATGCCTTTCGTTCGAACGAGATCTCGTTAGAAAGCGCACTTCTTTCGAATGAACGAGACTTCTAACGAGCTGACAGTTTAGGCTTTTTAGCCTGTTTTGATCCCGAGTGTCCCGTAACCTTGTTTATATGTAGAGATAACACTTCGTTGATGATTAATTGGGATATTTGGGATATAATGAGGAGAAAAAAACCTAGAAGTGTAGTTTGAACCAAAGGGAAATTATGAATGAGGACGTGAGTGTCTATTACGATGCGAGAATTATTGACGGCCTAAATAATTGAATTAACCGGGAACATATAAATTGTGTAACATTATAAGTTGGTATGAGAATGAGAAGTGTACCACAAATAAACTATGGTGATTACTAAGATGTGTGCATACTTAGTATATGTATATGATTTTATGTGTATGACATACCTACCATACTTGCTATCACGGGAGGTTTATGTTCGCTTAGGGCCTTCTAATCCTTGTGTTGCCCGGATTTAGATTGGTACCTCAAGAACATAGGTCAAAGAAGGAATTATTGGGTTGTTAATAAGTCTGTTGATCGTGGGAGCGTAGGTATGTGCGTGACCCATGTGATGTGACTGTGTTCGCCTCCATTGTTTGTGATTGTTGATATCTGAGAACGATTCCTGAGAGATTCGGAATGCGTGATCCTTATGTACGTGATGTATCAGGATTGATAGCAGAGTATGTGTGCACCGCAGCTTAGACTCGGGGTGCTTGTATTGTATATTAATGACGCGAATGATATACATTTAATTAATGAGAAATTTCATGTGGTATTGTGTGTAAATACGGAAACGCTTTGAGAAAATATAAAGTGACAACCTGTATTGTATTGTATGGCTAATATTTGAGAACCCGAATTTTAGTAAAACCTCTATTAAATTGATAACGTTAGAATGTATAATGGTAACCGAGTAGAAA